>BSYQ01000003.1:2744166-4116250 GCA_030272585.1 Bryopsis sp. KO-2023 | reverse complement strand
GTCACCCAGTTTTGAGACAGTCCTGTGGTCGACATGCATTGATGTTGATCGAACAGGGGAAGGTCCACCTGAAAGCACAGGAACAGCCCTGCGCTAATTACTGCCAGGTTTGAATTAGCATCTTGTATAAGAGGATTACACAGTATTTTTTTTTCCAAAGGGCCGATCTCATCCAAAGAGATGATTTCTGGGGCCAAGGGTTTCTTACTTATGTCGAAGACAAAGCATGCATTTTCTTATTTCCATGCAATAGGGGGTGAATGAATATGATGTTGGGAGGAGGCCGACTTGCCTCCATGAGCACGTCGCTCAACGACGAGTGATCTGCATGTCGCGTGAGCCCCCATCCGATCCCCGTCGCAGTGTAATTGCAAGAACTATCCGTCGCGCAATCGACCTCTCTCAGTTTGGCGTACTCCACAGCCTTCGAATTGCCTTCCAGCACCAGCAAAGCCACATCTTTGTCGAACCAATTCGTCCCTTTCGCTGTGAATTCTGGGTGGGGAACCACGTCCCGCACGAGGAACTGCTCAAACGATTCTTCCTCGATGTCGCCAGTGCGACGATATCTTCCCAGATGGACCACAGGCTTCATCATGCTGGGTGGCTGCCCTGCCAGCACGCAATGCGCCGCAGTAATGACGACATTTTCCGCCACCAGAAACCCACCACATATGTGTTGAAGCGCATCCCAAACACCGAAAGGTTTCCGCAAAGAGGCCATGAAGGGAAAAGCTCCTCTTGCTGAGGGATGTCCTCCGATCACGTTCCTCTTCGCTCCATGCCGCCGCCGCGGAGCTCCGAATTCATGTGAATCCTCAATCGTTTGCAGGAAGCTCTTCGACAAGTGGGCCTCGGAGGCTGAGAGCCCTGCGAGTCCCACCGCGATCAGCAGCCATGCACAATAATTCCCGATCGTGTTCCTGCATATCATGTCCGCACTTGCCAATCGATTTTTCGACCCAGGCCCACCCTTGAATCCCTCCTATTCTTCACACTTCAGTTCAAGTATTCGCGATTCGGTTTTTCTGAACCAAACTGCCTGGGGTTTTGCTCTGGAGGGTACTCGTAATGGTGGCAGCGATGCCCAGTCATCGTTCGATTGATCTCCACGCATGGATACCGTAGAACTGAACTTCACAATTACACCAATTCAAATCAACAACCGATCATCCCACAGCCCTTCTCGACCAAAACCCAACCATATTCTGCCGTCCATTGCAATGCTAGCAAACCTATCCCAGAACCCGTCCTGTGTGGCTGAGTATTGATCTTGCGTCAATTCCCTTCTTTTTCCAGCTTTTGTTGTGGCGTCCAGGTTCTCTTGATTGACAGCGCATGGATCACCTTCATTTCTTCCTCCAAAGCTGATTTCACCTGCACATCAAAAAGTTATCCTTTGGAAAAAAATCCACCCACTTTGAGCCAACAACACCGGTCGAGCTGATGGCAATCCATCCATGATGAGCACAATCAAGTCAATCAGATCTCGAAAAATAAAATCATATCAACAAACTGCTAATTTCTTTTATTCCATGCGTGATTGCACAATATGGAACGATGCCAACAGATGTGCTATAATTCTGCACGGGCCTGAAGACGCATCGCATCGGACTCATTGAAACAGGAAGAGACTAAAAATAGGATGTCGAAAATCCAAGTGAGAACTGTGCAGCTCCAGACGAAATGGATCCATGCAGATTTGCCCACAATTTTGAGTGTTCGCCACATGTTCCTTCCAAAATGTATTACTTTTCAAGGCTGAAAGCTGCATGTAGGCTGCCCACTATGCAAATGGCGCAGCCATGTGGGGCCCGTTGACTTTTTTTAACTACAGGTTCTTTCAGAATGCATGATTGATGCATACCATCCTATGTCGCTCCAGCACTTTTTTGCCCTCAAATTTTTGTGACACGACATAAACTTCGAAAGCAGCACCACATCTGAATCAAAACACATAACGTTCCGAAAACCTCCATCCATTACCACCCAGCCATGGGATTCACCACCAGTCAGGATATCTGCTACCGTTTTCAGTTTCAGTCTGCATCATCTCTTCTTCTCCCTCTCCAAAAACTCCATGTGGAAAAAAATTCACCCAGGAGCACCATGGGGTGGGGGCCAACCATCGCTGAGGTGCTTTGCATTGTGCATTGAGGGAGAAAACTCATGTTGAGGCCAGAACAAAAAAGAAATAAACACGGAAAATATATCCACCCTTATTCTTTGGAAAAGGATGGGTGATGCCCCGGTCATAGAGGTTCGACTCCTAACCTTGTTAATGCAACTCACCCGCCGGATGTATCCACTACTTCCTGCAAGCAAGCAAAAATTTACGCTTCAGAACAACAGCCATATCCGTTCAAATCGCTCGAGAGATTTTCAACTGTTTGATAATCGACACTCATAAAATTGAGGGGGTGCTTCTGAAAAAACTGGAGCTCTTTTTTTTGTTCGATGCCCTCCCTCCAGACTTGAATTCTTCAGAAAAGAACTGAATGGTGCTGGAATGTGGCCTGCCCTGATGGGATATCAAAAAATCACCAGAAACAAGAAACATTAAACACCCATCCATCGCCCACCACGTCAGAGGCCTCGAGGCGTTCCTCCAGAGCTTTTTGCACTTGGCTTGCATCAATCGACATAATGTTCTCAGCGAACCCGCCGATCCAATCTCCAGCAGATCACAAATTTGGGCAGAAGCTCAGCTGAAGCGCTCCGATTCTCGATTTCACAGGTTTTCCTCGGTTGTCTGGAAAAATCGTCATTTGTGTAGGTTCGAGCGCACGGCCTTTCTGCTGTACGGTTGCTCCTTATTTTTTTTCGAGTGGTGGGAAATCAATGGATGAGTTTCAAGATGTTCTGGCGGCCTGCGACTTTGCACCGCCAGAGACTCGAGATTGCTCCAGATGCAAGTGAGTAATGTACCCCTGCAATGTTTTCTGCTGTTTTGCTGTTTTTTCTGGACAGCAAAAAATCCTGACATTCGGAAAGCCGAACCCACAATAAAACCCAGCAGCTGTTCTTCAAGAGCTTTAAAAAGGACCCAATCACAACCATACCCTGAGTTTTTTCTTTTCTTTTTTCTTGTTTTTCTAAATTTGTTTGGAAATGTGAATGTGTGTGGGTGTTCAGCCGTCCAAAGAGGGTTTGCCTTTGTTCTTGCTTGCCAGCCGAACGGTTGAGATTGGAGGGGCGATTCATTTTGCTACAGCATCCATTTGAAGAGAGGTGCACAGCTCTCCATGTTAAAAACCAGCATTGAATGTCAACAGATGCGAAGGGTTTTGTATCCTTGGAAAATATTAATGAAAAAAAATTGAGTTAAAAAAGATTGAGTTGAATAAAATAGAAACCTCTGAATATTCACTTTTGTGTTGAAAGAAAACTGCGTCCGCTTTGGAAAACTGCATTTGTGTTTGCAAATAAATCGAAAGGGATGAATTTTCCCCGACTGGGGAAAAAAATAAGGTTGCATTAAGTGACACTCACATCTGTTTTTTTTTTCTTGAATTGGGAGATTTTTCTCCCTTGATATTGTTTCAACCTCTGTGCGTAAGGCAGGCCACATTATATATTCTATATATATGGAATATATTTCTCTCAAAATATACAAAATAGGGTTTTGCACATTTTCCTTTTTTTTGTGTGTTTCGCCTTCTTTCATTTCCAAGCTTTTTTTTTCCCATGTTTATTTTCACTGGTTGCTACGATGATCTTTAGTTTTTTGTCAAAATGTTGTGTTTTATTCAGGCGGCGACTTGCAACTGTACCGATAGCATCAGCAGCTCTAGAGAATTTCGAGATCATCAAAGGTCGCTCATTTGGGGTATTGGTCTAATAAGTTATGGCTGCTTGATGGACTGAACAGCAGTTTTTAAGGGGGAAAGAAATGAAAAAAGAGAAAAAAAAATGAAGCGAAATCGTGGTCCCTCAGGCTTTAATCGAATAAACATATTTCATGTGTCAACATCGATGACAATTTCATGATTTTTTTCATGTGGTTTGGCTTTAATTTTCTTTGTTCTGGGGTGCACTCCTCTTTCTTAGCCCTTGTTCCGTTGTTGATCACAGCCGCAGAAAAGCGAGGCTCTGAGACAGCTCGTAGAGGATGCCCAAAAGGGGCTGTGTGTTTTGTATGTCCTTTTTCCTGGACCAGGTGAGCTGTCTGAGCAACCAACAACTATTTTCCCTCTTTATCTCCATCAAAATTTGGGACCAAGATAAGAAGACACTGACTGTCTTTTCCTTTGGTTTTTGGCTTTTTTGGGGTGGGGTGGGGGGAAAGGCACTTGAAAATATTGTGCTCTGAATCAGGTGCCGTTCCATTGGCCCAAGCAATAGAAGAACAGAAGAGAAAACTTGACCCTGGCAACGAATCATCAGATCAAATGAAAGGTGCGCTTTTCCTCTTGCTGGGGTGGAGGCAAAATCAGGGCTGGGGTTCGATCCACTGATTGGACTGGGGGGTGGGGAATTAAAGGTCAACCAATTTCAGCGTTGACTTTCACTTTTGTGCATGTGGATCCAATACATGGAGTAATTCTGCAATCTTGTGCTGCTAGATTACGGGTTGATTGTGATCGATGGGACGTGGAAAGAGGCGAAGGAGATATTCAAGGTGAATGCCTGTCAGATGGACCACCATTTTAGAGCAACAAGTTGATCCAAATTGATTTTTTTTTTGGGCACCGGGTGAGGGGGAAACTTTTTTCTTTTGGTTGTAGGCATCGTCGTCTTGGTGGCTACCCCCGCATGGGCCTGGAATTCGAGTGGAGGTCTCGAAACATAGCAGCACTCGGAGAGAAGGGGTTTTGCGCATGGAGCCCTGGGTAGGAAACGAACAGCAACTTCAATACGGAGAAATCATGGTCGTCTTTTTTGTTTTTTAATGCCAAAACGAATCGCTTGACCCCCTCATGGAAATGTGGTCAGTGTAACAGTGATGCATTTGAGCTTTTAACTTCGTCCGTTGGGTGGAATTACAGGAGGGTTGCATGAGCACAGTGGAAGCCATCGCCGGGGCTCTGCGATTGTTAGAATCGTACGGACAACGGATACACGATGCACTGGTTACCCCTTTCCACAAAATGGTGGATATCCAAGTAGGCTTCCTTTCATTTTTTAGGCTTTTCGTGCATGCCATCTCTACACACAAGGTCAAAACGAGCTCTGTGTTTGAACTCCTCCTAGGACTTTGGCCTATGCTGGCTTGCATAAGTTGAATGGAGCCTTGTCTTAATTTCTGCTGTCTTAATTTCTGCTTGCGGCACTCTTCTCAAAATTCATTGCGGTTCACTGGTTCTAAAGGGTCTCTGATTCTTTTTTTGCTGGCCTGCAAACATGACGATGAGTAGTTGGAGTCTCACTGGTTTATCTGTGCATTTGATGTCAGTGTCAACACAACGAAGCACTGGTAGCCAGGAGAAATGGCGATATGCCTGTGGTGGTCAGCACAAAGAAAAGGCTGGGCACCGGTGCTCTCCCAAAGACGGAAGATTGTGAGGATTTTTTTGTTAGAGTCCGGTCTGATGGGTGAGGGATGTTGTGAGGTGGATCAAGCTCAGATGTTGGAAGGGAGGTAGCGCTGGCTTCCTTGGGTTCTGTGCAGTTTATGGAGCAGGAGTATCATGGATTTCTCTTCAGCAGATCAACAGCTGAATTTTTATCAGACTTTTCAGACACATCTGCGTTTCGAAGCAAAGATTCACATGACTGGAGCCATGTTTCAATAAGACAATACAATAGTTGGCGTCACGCATAGTTTTGGCGTCGTGCATAGTTTTGTAGGGTTACTTCAAAGAAACAATCGACATGCAATTGCATATCAATATTGGATACTGGGAAACCATGGTAATTGCTCGAACCTTTCAAGCTTCAGCCACCTTAACTTGAAACTTGAAAAAGACACCATAAAAAAATCATTCAGGATTATTTTTGAGCGACCAACTCTCAAAAATGCTGTTTTGCTGGGTTGATTAGTCAAAATTTGGGTGGATAATTTCCAGAACATTTTTGAACAAAACATCTAGGATAGAGGGAAAGGAGTTCTATCCTATAGAGGGAAAGGAGTTGCTGCTCTTTAATAGTTTTCAGAAGCACTGTATGCGACAGAAAGTAAGACACACTAGCTCATGATCCAGTATATTGATTCATTACAAAACCAAGTACATCCTCATCTCTTTTCAGCCTTATAACTAAGACTCTCTTTTGTCATATAAATTTCTCGTCCAAAAACCCGTTTCGGGACACATTCATTGTAACATCAAAACCCAAAAGAAATTTCTCTCTTTCCTCATTTCATTTCCTGACAAGTCTTTCAAACATTCCTTCATTGCTCAAGCCATCGCATGCTCCCTGGCAGTGATCTTGGAAGCAGTGGCTTCATCCTTGGCCAACAGATCCATGGTGATCTGGGCAGCCTTGACTCCAGACACATACATGGCTCCGAAAGTTGGACCCATTCGTGGAGCACCATCGACCTCAGCAACCTCCATTCCGCAAAGAACCATTCCAGGGACGATCTCACGGGTGTCCCTGACAATAGCATCCTCGGCAGCATTCATATCCAGAGCAGCCATTCCCTTGCATGGCTCCACCATTCCGAGTCCTTCCAACCTCTTAACGCCGGTGGCGCCCATAGGTCCATCATGACCGGTTGAAGAGACGACAACCTTGGCCTCCATGACATTTGGGTCCATGCAGCACTGCGTGTCGTGGTTCTGGGTGACCAAACTCCAGTTGGTGACCACACCTGCAACTCCCTTCACACCCTGGTCGTTCTCCCTGATGATCAAGTCCTCAGCAGCGGTAGCATTGAAGAGCTTGACATTTGGGGCCTGTGCAGCGCAAAACCAGCCTTGTTAGGTAATAGCTTCTACAGCACATTATCAACCATCTGATTCTGCCATCAAATCCTGAATGATTGGCTGAATGAAGCCTGAGAGATTGTACATAGAGTTGAAAGCACTGTTCACCTGAAGGACCTTCGACAACAAGATGGAGGTGGTCAAGGCAGCGTGCTTGACGACCACGAAGTTACCCTCATCCTCATAAGGAACATCGATCTCATCCAAAAATTGGTGGGCTGGCTTCCTGATCACCATGGCAGACAAGAGCTGTCCGCCCAACCAGGCACCACCTCCTGGGGAGACATTCTGCTCCATGATGGCGATCTACACATCGACAGAGAACAGATCGTCTCATCCAGTCGAACCAGATATTATATAACTGTTCAGTTACTCCAATTCATGAATTCAGCTGACTAACCTTGAGGTCTGGGTTCTTGGCGAGCTCGTAGGCACATGCAAGTCCGGATGGACCGGCACCGACGATCACGACATCGCACTCAGCGTACTCGTTAAGATCGTTGAAGTACCTGGTGGTCATGGCGCGGCTGACCTGCGATACGAAACCCAGGAACCTCATCGCGATCAGCCGCCACTGGGAAGTGATTCGAAACACAACTCCAGATCGCGGAAATGCAAAGGGTTGTTACCTGTGCCTCCCTGATGGGAAGGAAGGGGGCGAAGTCCTTGCCACTACCCGCGGGTTCTCCCATGGCTTTCGCGTCTCTGAAAGCATTGAGGGGAGCGACACGCGCGACCTTCTTGGCAGGTGCTGGACGTGCGCACACGCCGACGGTCATAGGGATCGACACCATCTGAGCGGCCATACCTGCCGAGACATAACAACGACTGTCGTCAGAAAGAGGACTCCGGGAGATGGTGACGTGGTCCAAGGAGTCTTTCCCAGAGGTCCATAGCAGGTCGCTGATTCCCTGCTCCCATGATCAGTGTATTGAGCCGAGCCTCCACCCTGTCAACAACAGATCAACGCTTCCCGACGCAGGCATTACCCCGACCCGGTATTGAGGGTGTACTCTCAGCACAATCACCGTTTAACCGGTGACTGGCACCCCTAGCGTATTGGTATCAGTACTCCGTGGAAAAACTTAACTTCTTTCGAAACTGTGATCAAGAAATACTCCTGTGGCGGTTAAAAAAACCTGCCGCCACCATCGGCACCCCGCGACTTTTACATTCCCTTCAGGGCATATCAAAACCTGCGTACCAACCTGCAATTGAGATTTTCGAAGGTCGGAGGTAGAAGCGTGGGTTGGATTCGCAGGGTGCGTGGCAAGCGAAAGACTGTGAAGGATGGGTTGGAGTTGGGTGTCCTGAGTTAGAAATGTGCGTCGCTTGGCAGGATCTCGGGTGTCGTACATCAGGATGCGGTCATCAATCTGAGCTCCGTTCTGTCTGACACTGGCAGTGACGACGTTTCTGTCTTTTCATTCCAAGGCTTTTTCCTTTTCACTGATGGCTTGATTGATTGAACCAAATGAGACACCCACCCACAGCGAGCTCAAAGAAAGCTGGAGGAGAATAAAAAAAGCCCAACAATATGCCCAAGACACGTTGAACAGGAGAGCAGCTGGTAATAAATGTTTCGGGTGAAACAGTAAGGGTGTTTCTTGACAGGGATTTATCTTTTTTGTATCGAAGCCCACTCAGTGTTGTTTGATAATGAAGCCCTGTCCAGTGAACAACAAACATTATCCCAAAGCATTATCCCCCTGGGAATTCTTATTAGAAGGGTGTTTGCAATGACGAAGCGGGTTTTGGTTGAACTGGGAGGTTCACATACCATGCCCTGTTGTAACAAGTTCTTGAGATTGTTCGATGTATAAGGCCATCTTGCTGATGTTTGGTATCCTGCATGGGATCAGTGTGGCTGAGTTGATGAGTGAGCATTGAGTGACTCTTGCTCAAATATGAAGGCGGCAGTTGAGATTCCCACAATCACATTTTGATTTTCTATCGAAGGACCTCCCAGACTGGCTGGAAAGCTCTCCTCACTTTGACCGGGAAGGGGTTGAAGAGTGAGGGGGGGGGGGGGAATCAGTGGAAAGAGAAGTATTATCGACAGCACAATCACTCACAGGCAGTACATCGATGTCAATAGGCACATATGTTACATGAAAAACGACCCCCTCCCCCCCAAACTGCAGCTTGAAAAATATTTTGCAATTTTTTTCCACTACTATTCACCGTTACAATCTATAAACCTTTTTTTCCCCAACTCAACTAGGATAGATCCCCTGTTTTTTTTCCCCCCCATCAACCGAAAAGAAAATCGAAAAGAAGATCGACCAAATGACCCGATGAGAAAACAACACCAAAGAAAAAACGAGCAAAATACAAAAAACACTCTCAATCGCTTTCCTCGCCGTTGCCTAGATCTTTTCCTCGGGAGCCTTCTAAGTGTGCATCTCGGGGACCTTTTCCCTTGCCTCCAGGTCTTACCCCAAGCAATTCGGATGCATCCAGCAATTTCACGGCGCCTGATTTTCCTCCTCTATCCTTCCATACTTCTTTTCCCTTTTCCGGCTCCGGCTCCCCCTCTTCCCCACTGCTCGAACTGTCATAATTTCCCAGCAAACTCCCTAGACCACCACCGCCGCCTTCATCGTCCTCAGTTTTCCCATCGAATTCCGGAGCTGTAGTCTCGGAAATGGGGGGTCCAGGGGAATGCAAGGGTGGGGCATCGTCGTCACACTTCAGCCTTTTTGTTTCTGGGGAATTTTCGGGACTGAATTCGCTGGATCCTCGAGCGTTGGACTTCACTCGAACGAGGTTTGCTATCAGCTCGGGCTGGGATCTACCAAAAAAAGACAAAAACATCCAGAAAGAAGTTACATCCACGATACCATGTCTTTACGCGCTGATGATTGGACTTTTTTTCCAAACCAGGTCAAGCATGAGAAAACTTGACACTTATTCACTAGCAATTCCTTTTAAAAAAGAAGAGGTGTCCCAGACACCAAGCCCATCACTTTTCAACTTTAAAAATTAAAGAAACAGCAGCAGGTCATCTTCTGCTCAGTCAGATGCGATCTTCAGTTTCGACTTCATGTATTGATAAATGACAATAATAAAATCACAGAGAGAACACTGCACCAGATGCATATTTATTTTATGTACAGAAATAAGTGTCCCTACCTTCCTCCGCTTCGATCCTTTCTTGCTATTCGTATAACGTCTCCCTGCCCCTCCAGTTTCTCAAATTTTGCCCTCAAAGCAGCAAATTGAGTTTTTTCGCTATCTCGAAGTTCCAGCTCTGCATGCCGCTGTTTTTCCGCTTCGTCTCTCAAATACAGCAAGTCCCCTTTATCAAAGGCTGGGAAAAAAATAGAGAAAAAAAGAGGGAAAAACGAAAAAACAAAAAATCAATCAGGATTAAAACTAAAAGAGTAAATCATTATTATAACTCTGACGGTGTTTTCCCAATTAAGCAGTTTGCTTTCACCACTCATAAGAAAGAAAAAAAAAACAAAGAGAAAAAGAAAAAGAAAGAAAAAAAAAACATTGGCGTAAAAATATAACAAAATATCGATTTATCGAATGTATATCCTGAAGGTGCGAACATGACTTGATTGTGTCTGCAATATTCAACCGATGTCTGTCATGGCTGACCCCGTAGATTTTTTATTTTTTTTTTCTTTTGGTGGTCTCAATTATACTTGAGGTACTTGCCCCAACAGAGATTTCCAATGGAGGCGGATTGTTTTTTGTTTTTTTTTGGCAAGAAAAAATAATTTAAGTAGATTGAAGGGCATTTACCTCCTCGACCAAAGAGCCATCCTTGTTGCTGCTGCATATCTTCAATCTGCATTCACAACCAAGGGTTTTTTTTTGCCAAAGAGACAAAAAAAACACCAATAAGATCGAATGAAACAAACAAGGCATGAAAGCAAAAACATTTTTTTTCTCGATTCTAAACAAATAACAAAACAAGGCATTATTTTGTTTTTCGAAACAAAAAATAAATCAGATACAAAAGAAAAGAGAGAGCTGCACTGACTCTTTTCCCCCATGGTTTCTGTTTTCTGTTTTAAGGTTTTTCTCAAGAACGTTTATTGACAGGAATTCCAGAACTCAGCTCACATCCTGAACCATTCTCATATAATCAGCGTCGCCCTCCGCCCCCTCCGAAAACATATCCACCGTGCGATACTTGTTCGGGTCAGGTGGCCTCAGCGTCCCCGGTTTCGGTGGAGCTTTCCCAAGTCGATTGATTCCCTGCACCCACAACAGCCCCTCATATTTGGAATTCCCCCTTTCCAACTATAGTTTGGCCTACGGAATGACAACGCGTCCCATTTTCTGAGCAGAAAATGCCCTATGCAACGCTACTGGAGCGGCTTCCATCGGCGAGGAGACATTCTCTTGAGGTCTACATCGCTGGTTTCGAACCACCACGTCGAAGGGAGGGGGGGAGAAAAACTGGATGACAGACGCGCTTTCACCGTACCGCCATGATTGCGTGGCTCTTTTCGTTGCGCTGGTGGTTTCGCCTGCGACCACGCGGAGCTTGTCCAGAAACAGGAGACAGAAAAACGAAACAGGAATGCAAGCAAAAAAAAATTTAAGCCTTTCCGTTTAAAGAACACGACATCACGTCAGTTTCGGAGGGAACAGATTCTGTGAAAGTACAAGATGACGTAAGCGAGCCACCCCCCACAAACACGATTGACAAGACAGGTCTAGCCCAAGCAATAGAAAACAGGTTAGAAAGAGGGCGTGCGGTTTATCTTTGTGCGTTTTTTTGGGACTGGCCAGTGACGTTTCAGGTCGCTTTGCCTTGTACATCTGTTTTAAATAACAGCGACGCTGTTGGAACGCTCTCGCCGACAGATCTCCTGTCCCAAAAAAGTGTGAAAAGAAAACTTGCCGATCCCAAGAACCCAGTAAAAACGTTGCTTGCCAAATACTCGACAAAATAAAAAAAGGTGGGGCGAATGATGAAACCGTCAGTTCACTTCGTGTAAAATGCTTTGGGGGGAGAGAGAGTCCGTTGCGGAAAAATGTTTCGAAGCAGCAGAAGGGTTATCGTTTGTGTTCGTTTAAATTATGCTTGGACGTTGCTCAGCTCAGGTTTTCGCGTCTGCTGTACAGTTTTCGAATGTTCAACCTTCGCAGCGGTTGTCCTTGGGCACACATTCCGCTTGATCGACTGCTTTTCCCCACCCCTGTATTTACTTCGCGGAACAGACTGTGATGGATTCGTCAGCGAAGCCCCAGCATTTTTCATGGTTTTAGTTGCTGTGGACATAGTCGTTTCTCCCCCTCTCGCCCCCCCCCCCCCCCCCCAACCCACACACAGCAGTAACAATATCGTGTTTTGCTGTTAGCAAAAATAACTTCATTTTGAGCCAAGAAGGCACTACTTTGATGTAGTGCAAGGTTTTTGGATTGAGTTTTTACTGAGGGTGGGCATTTTGTGGTGATCCAGATGGCATTCGCAATGTTTCTGTCTGTGTTGTGTGTCCTTGCATCCGTCATCGGAGTGGCCTACAAATTCTACACATCTGTGATGGCGAAGCTTGAAGCCGAAAGAGCAGAGAAGAAACAGGTGTGTGTGTGTGTGTGTGTGTTTGTGTTTGTGTTTTCCCCTCCGTATTTATGAATGTAGTTTTTCTCGGAAATTCTGGTGCGATCAGATTTTTTTTCTAGCAAGGCTGATCTCCATTCAAACGTGAATTTATGAAATTCTGAGGTCTGCTGCCGGGGCCATATATATATTGCCTTGAGTTTGCACAGAATTGGAGATGGAAAGTTTGTTACGGCCAGGATTTTTAACCACATGTTTTCAGTCCGTTCGTAGAGTATTTGATATCATATTGCTTATGTCTTCTTTTCTGGAGCAGGCAAGTTTGGGTTTCTGTTTCTTTTTCTTTTTTTAATAAATAAAAAGAAAAAATAGGTTGTGTTTGTGTTTTAATCAAAGAATGAGTAGATTGTGTTTTTGATTTCGCATCGGGCAGATTGAAAAGGAAAAAAATGAGGTCGTTGAGACCAAGAAAAAGATTCTGTCCCTGGCGAAGGTCCACCAGAAAGGAAAAGATGACAGCCAAATGGTGTGTATGTGTGTGTTTTTCTCTGATCATTCACTTTCTTTATTATTAATGGGGGAAAGATACTAGCAGAATTTGAGGAGTGGCTGAAAGCGCTTGACCAATTCATAATGAAGCCTGTTCACAATTTTACTGCTGGAGATGTAGGCTGTAAATGTAGCAATCAATGCATTAGTGATATTGCTGAGGCTCGCGAAAAAGTACTGTTCATATCCATAGATAATAATGCTCCCCCTCTGGATGAAAAAATGCACTCTCTTTCTTTCTTTGGTGACTGTTTGGTCTACACATGACAGACCAGCTGGTCTTTCCAAAATGATTTTTCTACGATGCTGTGTTGCATGTTTGTGAGGATTAAATGATGATGGCTTGCTTGCAGGTGAAATACCTCGAATCTGCGAACAGAGACCTTGAAGGTGTCGCTGCAAAACTGGAGGTCGCTCAGATCCGAAACCGAGAATTGAAACACACTGTCCATAATGTGCGGGAAATCCAAATGGAAAACAGCAGCCTCGACCAAGATGCGAAACAGGCGGAGGCTTTGGAGAAACGTAACTCGCTCCTCAAACAAAAGGTGGGGCCAAATGATTGATTGTCAGATCCTGAAGAAATATATATAAAAAAGCAGCTGCGCGCAGTCGAAAAATATATTAATTAAAAAATTTATGTTCAGCAAGCAGCCTTTTTGTTGTTATCTATTTCATACGAATAGAATAAATAAATAGAAGATAAAATGGAGTCAACGAAAGCTGCTCGCATGGGAGTGAGCTACACGCTGAGTTGAATTCAGTTGAATATTATTATTCATTTATTATTTATATTATTTCTTTTATTTCTTTTTTTGGGGGGGGGCATGTAGGTGGCTCGCATTGCTGCGCTGACAGTGGAGAACGAAGAATTGGCTGCTCAAATTGAAACTATCAATGATGTGAAACGAGAAAACGAGGAGCTGAACAAAAAAGTGGATGCTCTGAACGTCGTCAAGTCGGAGAATGCCGACCTGCAAACCAGTCTCCAAATCCTTCATGGAATTCAGCAAGAAAACATCAGACTGGGAGAGGAGCAAACGAGGTAATATTACATATTGAATACATATATTTTTTTCTTTTTTTTTGTTCAACAAGAATGAAGATCAAAAATAGTTCTGGGTTAGTCCAAATGGCGACTCCATCCCACAGTATTTTTTTTGTAACTATTCATTTGCTGGGGTTGTTTTTTTTTTGTCATGATTTGCATGAGGTTTTCTTGCTTTATGATTTTTTTTCATAATAATATGAGCAACAGACAAGCGAAGCTTGCAACTTGGGAGTACATAAATCTGTAATAAGTAATGAAAGTTTCTGAAATATTGCTTTTTCCGCAGGTTGATTGTGCGTCTTGTCAAGGAGAATGCTGCTCTGAACAAGGAAAGTCGAAACATTGCTGAGCTGGAGGTATGTTCAACTTGTGGCGTCAGAATGTTTCTTTAACTACTTGTGTTTGTTTCAGTCGACCTCTTTATCTCTCAGAACTTCGACAAGCAGCATGAGCTAGCCTCACGTTGTTGTTTTTTTCCTGTGCGATTTTTTTTTCAGAAAAAGAAGGTAGCTCTCTCCGATCATGCCCTCAAGGTGCGAAATCTCCTCAAGGAAAACGAGCTTTTGGAAAGCGACGGTGCTCGCCTCAAATCGGTGGCCGCCAAAAACGCAGCCCTCAGGGAAGCCGCCGACAAAGTTTATACCTTGGAGGCGGAAAATGATGAGTTGGAGGTAACACCAATGCAATGACGTGCATTTTCAATTGCCGAAAATCTAATCGCTTTTTGATTGCTCCAATCCTGGTTACACTTGCAAATTAGTACAACGCATTCCGAGAGTGTTTTCATTTGGGTTTTTTTACCTGCAACAGGAAGTTGTGGACCGCCTCGAAGCAGCTGAAGAACTGAACGCTGATTTAAAAGAGGACGCCATGACTGACAGGTGGAAACTTGCATTTTTCTTGAATTTTTCTTGGGCATTCCTATTTTTCTTAATTGTTTTTGGGCATTTCTGGATGGGTACATATGCAGCACCAGAAAAGTCGATCACGTTTTCCTTCTGTAAAGAGTTTTTTTCAATTTTGGACATACCTTGTGTGTGGCATCCACTACCTGACAGACAGAAGAGCTTGCTGTTGATCTGTGAAACATTGAGAATTATGAATGATGTGTCTGGCAGGCTTATCGCTCTGGATGTGGAGAATGCAAGGTTGCAAAAGCAAGCAGCACTCTGTGCAAAACTCGCTTCAGAGAATTCGTTGTTGGCAGCCCAAGCCCAGGAAATCAAAAAACTGGAGAAGGAAGCAGATGGACTCAAAGACATGGCCGTCACCTTGGACGAGGTCCTTGCGTACCACCTCTCGCTCAGGGAGTGCGTAGATGCTGTGAAAAAGCTGGAAGCTTCCAACAAGGAGCTGGAAAAGACGACCAAGAAGCTTCCGGCTTTGCAAGCGAAACGTGCCAAGCTGACGGAGAAAATTGAGAAAGCCTCGAACGAAACTCTGGCAGAGAAGGATCTCTGCACTGAAGGCAATGATTTTGCTGGCGCTGCCAAAGAAAACCTGGCTTTGAAGGACTCCAAGCAGTGTCTGTGGAGGATTGAATCGGAAAACAAGCTGCTTCGCCACCAAGCACTGAAAATGGAGGAGGTTCGAAAAGAGAATCTGGTGTTGAAGGAGCAGGTCAATGGTGCTCACAGACTGGAGGCCGAAATGAGATTGCTCCAAGGCCAAGTGACGGCAGTCGAGAAAATTAAGGTAAAAGAAAACGCCATCTGTGCATTGTCGGTCCTCCCCCCCCCTTTTTTTCCGGCTAAAGATAGATATTACAGATTTATCATTTCTTCACTTTCATTTCATTTTTTTTTTTTTTGGGGGGGGGGGAGGGGTTGCATAAGCTGATAATTGACCGTTTCAGTCTGAGAAGTAGCATTTAGGAATAAAATAACATTGAAATATGAGATTGTGTCAGCATAGCGATTGGTATTTAAAAAAGCAGAGCCGGTTGTGCAACCTCGACACACAGTAGTTAGGCTATTTCTGGAGTAGAGAAATTGTCCTTTGCATATTCGTGATCAGGAGGAAAAGGCTGAGATGGAGAAGCAATTGAACTTGCTTCACGACGATGACTTGGTGCCTTTGCAGAAGGAGAACAGGGGCATGAAACACGAAGCCAACGCTCTTCGCAGGTACAAATCCGAGAACGACTCTTTGACGGCTCAGGTTCAGAAACTGGAGGATGAGGCTGCCAAGAATGCCAAACTCAAGGCCAGATTGGCTGAGGTAGGCTATCATCACTTCGTTTTCGGGGGGGGAGGGGGTTCTCGAAAAATGAAATTATCGAGGATTGACGTCGTTGAAAAAAGCTGGTTAAGAAACGGACACAGTCAGTGTGTTGTTGATAGTTTGAGCACATGAGTCAAATCGAGTCTTTTCAAAAACATCTTGAGAAGGATGTTTTTGAAAAGACTCGATTTGACTCAAGAACAGAGAAGGGTTTCTTAAATATGTATGGGTGGGTAGATGGGTGATTTTCGTTCAATTGTTTTTGTATCCTCTCCAAAACACAGATGCATCGCCTTCAAGCCGAGAACAGCAAGCTGGAGCAAAACGAGAAGGATGCTCTGGCCACGAAGCCGCACGCGATCCGAACTAAAATCAACACTCGCAGGACGAGCAACGAAAACATTCACCTGGCATCCAACGTCGAGATCGATTTGTTGACCTCTTCCATCGCTCACTCCAAGTCCCTGAGTCTGGACGATTTGCCGAAATCGTTTTCGGGGCCTGTGGATATTGTGGGCGAGGGTTTGATGGGGTGAGCTCAGAGAAAATTTTCACCACGATTTTTGTTCAATGCTCGTCATTCGGGGGTTTTTTTGCCTCGAGTGGGTGGGGTATGCTTGCATGTCTTGTCGATTTGACAGTAGGGTGTTTCTTTGTTGTTTTTTTTTTTTTGGGGGGGGGGGGGGAGGAGGGGGATTCACTAGCCTCCTAGCTGATTTGGTTTTGCTAGAACAAGCACGATCGAAATTCTGTACATGTCCTGACCCTCGCTGGCTCTGGGAAAAAGGAAAAAGACAATAATAATACAAAAAAAAATTAATAAAAAACACTGAAATACAAGCCCCTCAAAATGGCTTCTATCTTTGTGGTTTTGGCTGGGTAGTAGTAGATTATTATGATCTTTTTTTGGTTCGGTTGGATGATTTCTGTATTGTGCTTTTTTTGGCAACTCGAGAATCGTGATTAAAGTAGAAGAAATCTGAATGTAGTGATTTGTGACCGCTGTGTTGTAATAACAGGCGCAAGCCCCTTTCGTGGTTGTATTAATTATACCTGGGTGCATTTTATGCTGAAAAAGAGTGATAACGATCAACCTTGGTGTATTTTGTGCACGAAAAGAATGATCACTGTCAGACTTTCCCCTTTCTGCATTTTTTTTGGGCATTTGTGGGGTTTTTTTCAGCTGCCAATTGATCATTTTGGCCATCGTTGAGACGCACCGTCTGTTTTCATTTGCAAGTGTGTTTCTCCTTTTCACTTCCATTCACCCCCTTAGCACAGATTTTCTTTTCGGGTTTCAGCAATTCCAATTCCGATGCTGGAAAATATCTCTATTTATGACGTTTCTGCAAGGGATTCCGATCTTTTCTTTCTTTCTGTTTTTTTTTTCTTCCAGAAAAGCCAAAAAATGGTCCAACAAGTGAAACGAGGCCAGCAACGCAGGGCGGAGAAGCGTGATCTGAAATTGGCATCTTGTGTGTCAGACATGCTGCCAGTGAGTAAAAGCGTGATCCTGTTCACTCCGTCTTCGACTTTTCGATCACATGTTTGTTTTTTTTTCTTTGATGAGCTGTCAAGGTTTCCGATAACCCAGCCATCAAAGTCGATTGCAAGAAATTCTGAGAGTGTCCCAGTATAATGAATGACTAATCACTGATTGGCTGATAAGAGAGATATTGAGTGTTGGCTTCCTCATATCCACCCCTTTTGTTTGTTGTTCTCTTTTTTTTGTGTTTTCTTTTTGTGAAATTTTGGGTAGCTTTTTCTTTGCATGTTCATTTTGCATGCATCTCATATTAATAAATGTGAACAAAGGATGATATGGATCAATCGTGATAGCAATAAGGACAAATATTTTCTCCTCCATATGGTGTTGATTTTAACCCCCGTCAGTTCGATTTGAGGGCTTCCTTTGTTTCAGCTAGCTACCTAAACAAAAGGGAAAAAAGAGAGAGGGGGAATAGACATTTAGCATTGCCATTATATTTGCCATAAAGATTTTTGATGGGGAGGGTGTGGGTGGCATGCACGATCAGGGTTGACCGTTGGTTTTGCGTTGCATGCATGAATTTGTAACTCAAGTGTATTGGGGTTGTTTATCTGGGTGGTTGGATGATTTGCTCGTAGAATTTGAGTGGTGTTGAACAAATCCATGTCCTGTCTCTGTACCGATACTTTTCGGCTGTATGATTTGGGGATCTGTCTTGCTTTGTTCTTCAGCATTCTTTCGTTGACACAGCAATGCATGCTTGTGAACTAGAGGGAGCTAGAGTACCATTGTCGCTAATAAAATATATGCCGTTGAAAGAAGGAAAGAATGCAATCTATTGTTTTTCAATGAGAGAGAGAGAGAGTCAGAAAGCGGAGGCATCAACCCAGCCTGGGGTGAAAACACCACCACCACCACCAAAGTGATGTGCAGAAAAGGTATTACTAGTTTGGACAGGCAGGCAGAACCAGAAACCCACAACCTGGTGCTGCCATCAGGTTGATTCCGCTACGCCCAAAGGTCTTGAGAATCCTTTTCAAACAGCTGTCGACAGCACAACAATCCACCACCACAACGCCCCTACACCCACTCATTACTCATGATAGAGAGCATTTTGTTCTATTCTCGACTCCCGAACAGATTGGCAACGTGTGCTGGTCCCTAATAGTTTCATATGACACACAGTCACTTGCAGAGGTGGTGAATTTTTTTTGCCGCCGCTGGTACTATGTTTTCGCCAAAAAAGACAAAAGCAATGGGAAAAGAGATGCAACTCTAGGATTTTTCAGTTTTTTCTCTAAAAAACACAACTGGATTAATTGAACTGCTTGCAAAGAAAACAACACCACATTCGATGCACGTTTCCCATACATTCCAGAGCTTCACCTAGCCGACGTTGTATAGAAGGCTTCTCCAGCCCTCAGGAGTATCTTTGGAACAATGGCTCGATTGCCAGTGTAAAATTTGTAGCACTCTTCGTCAACGAGATCTTGATGATCCGTTTTAAAAGGCGACGCCCTTCCTTTCGTCCACCACCACACCCAGAGCACGTTCCTGACTGACAAGGCCTCCCTTTCTTGACTGCTGGGGAAACCATCTGACAGGTTAGCAGGAGCGGCTGGAACTTCAATCCGGGGTCTATCCTGAGCTTTCGACGCGGTCATCACGATTTCAGAAAGCGCACAAATGTATTTTGCACAGATAGCTCCCCCACGCACACCCAGATGGTCACGACGAGGAGCACCGCACGGAAAGAGCGAATGACGAGCTTGGAGGAGGAAGAGGTCTTACGATCGTCGCAAGCCAGGAGTCTGAATCGCAACAGAACTCGAGCAAAAAAACCCCTCGCTCAAGGCATGCTTGGGAAAATCGTCAATGTGCCGGCGACGGACCTCGGAATCGAGATTCCAGGAATGATATACAGGTGCGCAGTCCCTCCGAACGACTGCTCTGTTCTATCGTCGGGATGGAAGAGGATTTTACACCAGCAGATGCGTTCGCTTGCTTGAAACCTAGGGCCAGGATTCTCACGAGAGACACTCGGCGCGAGGACAGAGTGCTGGTCAAATTCTTTGAGGACGACGATAGCGAGTCGTGGTTGCCGATGGGAGCGGCGAAGAAGTGGCTTCGAACGGGAGGAAATGGAACGGATCAGTGCACCAACGAGGAAACGGATCTGTATGGCGCCGAGTGCCTCATGATGCTGCAACGACCGCCCCAAAACCCAAGTAAGAAGCAAAAGTGCTCGCACTGTGTAAAGAAATCGACCGTCGAAACGATGTCACAAGAAAACCGACAGGAATAAGACGCAAAAGCTTTTGAACACGACTACCCCCCCCCCGCCCCCTCCTCTCTTCAAAATAAGCTGAATGCAGCGCTGGATGAATGGTCCTCTTTTTTTTTGTAGTCCTCCGGTTCGATGGGGATGAAAATCTGCAACTCGAGGAGCATCTGTCGAATTCCATAAGCCACGACGAAGCGTCATTTCCAACGCCACATTGCGTTCTCCAAGACAACATGAGCTCTGCTGAATGAGCAAACAAACACCAACATCACCCAAGGTCATAAAAAACACACCGATGGAATCACCTTTAAATCTCGCTTTTTGCTTCTCTATCAAATTGGTGATTTTTTTTTGCAAATGAAGCGTATGTCGGACGAATTCGTGAACTTATTTGGACTGTGATTTTTTCTTCAGGGAAATAGTGTTTTGGGGGGTCGTGGTGCGTACGAAATCATTGTATTCTACTTTTTTTTGTACATCATATTTTTTTAATTATGGGGAGTTTGGCTGGCAAAAAGCTTTAGAGAGTCGTGCTCGTTAAAACTAAATCACCCCCACCAGCGCAGGAGGTCCCCGCCACCGTATTTTCAATCGATAAACAAGCAAACGCAACCAACTTCTTGATTAAAAAGAATCCAAAGCAAATTCCCTGCCACACACATCTGGAACTGAACGGACATCATCGATCGATCCCTCCACCATCACTTTTTGATCAACGGAAAAACAGTAACAAAAAGAAATTCAAAAACATTTCAATTCGAACCCCATCTTATTAGATAGACGCAAACACATCCATTCCAACAAAAAGCCCCAGTCCCTTGTGGGCTCTGGAAGGCTGAGAGGAACCGATTGCACCCCTGCTCGAAAGCGAAATGCCCCTGTGTTGTAGCATTTGAAACGATTCACCGCCCTGGAGAACCAACTCCAATTCCAGAAACTCATATCACACGCCAAACGAAAAGAAAAACAATACCAAAAAAAAAGAATACACCACGAAGCCTCCCCGAAGCTATCTATCATCATTATTGCCTCTTTTTTTTTCAAATCTTTGCCCCCTGGATGGATGATTTCTGTTTTTTTTTGCTTGTCATGGGGGGCTAAAATTGAATCTGAACACACTCCCAACCCACATCCGCTGCTAACCCCTGTGCTGAAAGCGCTCTTTTTTTTCATTTTCATAAGTTCTTCTTGAACTCTGCTGCGATCGCAGCAATCTCTTTTTCATCGGCTCCTTCACTCATGTGGTGCACCCCCTTCACTTCTTCCTCCTCAGTGTCGGAATCCGACAGCTCCACATCCTCCTCCTCCTCCTCGTGGGCTCCATCACCCACGAAGCTCAAAGTCCGCCCCAAAGCAGCCATCGTTGCACCAGAAACGATGCTGTGTTTTTTGGGGACCAGTTTCATGGCTCCTTTGCTTTCCGTTCTTTTGTGGATCATGGATGGGCGGCGTTCGACGGAGGAGGGGAGGCTGAGGGGGGTTTCCAGAGGTGGAATGACCCGGAAATCGTGAGTGGAGCTGTCGATGAGGGGCGTCTTCAGGAGCAACGCTTTGATTCCAGCCAGATATGTCCTCATGTATCTGTGGAATATCAAATCAAAAGCTGAGGATTGTGGAATTTCATTTACATGGGCAAACTCACACGGAGAATCTTCCTACGAGAAGTTACAGGGTGCTTTTGGCATGCTCGATAGTTTTGGGGGGTGGGGGTGGCATCAGAGCCTTTCAACACCAGTTTTCTTCCTTTTTCTCTTCTTTTGTTTTTGTTTCTGATGCAGTACCCCATCTTCACACACAATCAATACATATGTCGATTCCATCCGTTCTTCTTTCGAACTGGCTGCCAAAACTCGCTGCATGAATGCTCATTTTTCGAACAGAATGCGTACCTCGTCCAATCGGATGTTTGTGGAGTGTGCAAAAGTCGAATGTCCTTCCTCTCTTCCTCCACAAGCATGTGATCCAACGTACGGACGTTTTCCACGCTGAAGTACAAGTTCATATCGTATCGAGACTGGTTTCCGAAATCCCAAGCCATCCATCCGATGTACAGACGGTTGGCAATCCTGGACTTACCCATGCAATTCAAAATCCAGCTCAACGCTTTCACCTGATGGGCAAAAAGATGTGGGGGGAAAGCAACAGTTGTCAAAATACGTAGACAACATTTGGCACATTCTCCAAAAATATGTAGTTTAATTTTGTTTTTTTTAAATTGAAAGTAGTTTACACAAGGCCAAACGGATGGGTGCAGCTCATTGACAGAAATGTGTTATAATAGGCTACATTTTACTTTATATACATATAGTTTTTTTTTCTTTTTTTTGGGGGGGGTGGGGGCTTTGGAGCGGCAAAAGAAGAGTCAACTTTCAGATATTATGGGGGGGGTTTTCCTACTCATAGTGAAGTCGCACCTTCAGTTCTGTTTTCTTTTTGGCCCAGTAGACTTTGCTGTCATTTGGCTCGTAGGTGGCATCTGTGGTGGGATAAGGACCCCAGAGCAAACAGTAAGGGGGGGGCTCTTTGGTGAAAAACTTGGAGGCGGAACAATACATTTCGTGGTTGCTCAAAGGATAACTTGTGGTGGTGCAGGCGTGGAAAATAGGGATCTCCTTATCCTGTGCCAAATTAAAAAGATGTTGGGAGGGGCAAAAAAAACACAGATCATCAAATTGCATTGGGACTACAAAACCAGTGCATTACTCAATTGGGGGAAGAAAATTTCACACGGTCAAGAAAACAACTCTCAAAAAATCTCAACACTAAAAAACGTTTCATTTTTTTTTTTGTCCAGAAATGAAGAAAATCCTGACGGCAAATGGGACAAAAAAGAGCCTGTCTTGGAGGAAAGGGGGCAGGAACAATCGAATGATGAACCCTTTTCAATAAAAGTGACCTCAACCATCCACTGGCCTGTTCTCGCCTCGACAAAATTACCTTGATTCTACACTCAGCGGTGGAAGCTGCCGCAGCCAACACCACCGAAGACACTTGGTCTCCAGGGACGATATCGCACACCCCATTAGCGGTCCAAGCCATGCTGTTCTGCTCGAAAAACCCAATAGCAAAAGCTATGGCAAAGCCTGCACCCCCCGCTAGATTTCCGATGTACCCAGGATAAGGATCCTTTGCCACTCCCGTGATTAAGCTGGGTCTGACAATGGTGCAGGGCAGACCATTCTTGAAATAGTCGTTGACGAGCTCTTCCGTCATTCTCTTCCCCAGGCAGTAGGTGTTTGGGAAATTGAATCTCCGCATGACCATGTCTGCTTTGATTTGGGCATCCTCCTCGTTCAAACGGAGCAATTCAGGGACGATGTCTTTGTGAGTCACCACCTGCACCACCATCAACTCCACTGTTGGGACAATTTCCACAAAACTGAGGAAACCAGATGTCCTGGTTCCTTGAAAATTCACTCAAACAAGCCCCCTCCCCCCACCCCAATTTCAAAAGTTTCAAAAAAATTACCGAACGATAAGTTTATTTGAAGGGCACCAAATGAAACACTTGCTTGAGCATTAGCTTTCTTGTCAAAAAACTGCTCACCGTATCGCCATGCATCAGAGGAAATATCTTTTCCTTAACAGTGGCCCCGCTTTTGAAAGTTATGTTCACGTATGCCGTCGAAACATGCACATAAGAGCGAAAATTGGTCATTTGTTTGCAAAGCTCCAGCACGTTTCGGGTGGACATGTAGTTGTTTTTCAGAGTTTTTTGTATGGGATCGTCCAAATTTACGGCGGCCGCAGAGTGGATCGCAAAATTAGCTTTCCCAACAAGCTCCGCTTTGTCGCTGGCATGCAGGCCCAGATCCGTTTGAGTGACGTCCCCCTCGAGAAGAGTGATTTTTTCCAGGATATCTCGCCGATCCCAAAGCTTGTTGAAAAGACCTTTTTTTTGGCAAAAAAAATAAAAATGACTGAGATCTTTAGCAAAAAGGCTCCCTCCACTTGTCAAAAAAAGAAGGAGCAAACCATGCTTGAGAAGCTCTTGAGCAAAAAAAAAAAAACCAACCATTAAACTTTCCACATTTTTTTCTTTCTTTTTTTTCTTATCCAGGCAATACATATTTCAAACATGTGCAAAACTGCAGTTTTTTTTGGGGGGGGGGTAAAACCAACCACGAATAACTACAATGAGGAACCCCCCCCGAAATTTTCTGGAATAAAATGAATCTGGGGAAAATAATCGATCTACCTGTGCTGAGAAGCTTTTCCAGCCTGACTTTCGCAGTCAATGTTTTCTTTCCACGAATCAGCACGTAGACTCTGTTCACATCCGGGCACACTCTCAACAGATGCTCCAGAACGAGACTCCCCACATACCCCGTCACGCCCGTCAGAAACACATTCGCCCCCTTGAACGCTTTGCAAACCGACAGCTTGCCCTTCAAAGCTTCCTCATCCACCACTGGCGGCTGCGCGACTCCATTCATCTCCATTAGTGCAACGGGTTGAGCCGATTCTCAATGCCGGGCCAGCGCGGGTCGCTGGACAAACAACAACGCACCCAGGTTGTCTGTATGTTTCGCTCCTTTGTTTTCAAACCGCGCGAATTCCAGCCAGGTTTCGCAGAAAGTTGGGGAGGGTGGTGGTGGTGTGGTGTGTTGCAACCCACGAACAAGTGTTAAGGCCGAAGGATGCGGCGGTGGATTGAGCAAGGCTGTTTTTCTCACCGATTGCCTGTCGGCTTTCCGTTCTCAATCTTTCCACTTGTTGGAGTTTCTATCAGGGGACTTTGCGGCACTTGTACCGAGAAGTCCTGTTGCGATTCAACGGATGGTGCAAGCTAGTGGAGGAAACGGGGTCGCTGTACCAAACCAGATTGTCTTGGAGAGTTCACAATCATTGGGCCACTGTCCCAACTCATAAGCAGCAGTCTCGTCATTTTGTGTGGAATTCTTGGAGGGTGTTTTGGGGGGGGTGGAAATGCGGAAAACGCGAAAGGGACCACCTTTCACACTATTGCTCTGCGAGGTCGCATTGAGGGGGTGGTTTGGTGGTGTATTTCTCGTCTGATTTTTTTTGTTCTGTGTTGTTTTTTTTGTGCCCCAGTCTCTCAGAACGAACGCGGATTCAGCCGCTCTTAGAATGAGCAGAAATGAGCTTGATAAGATGATTTAACTGCTTGACGCTGGTAATGTGGGCAGCCTTTTTCCACTCCACTGTGGGTGAAACGCATTGCTGGATCAACCCCCCCAGATCTGGGCTCTAGAGGCCCAGGGGAGTTGGTGCAAGGTTACGTGGGTATAACCCAACTTTAGCAGCGAGAATCGAGAGTGCCAGACTGCCACCCAACTCCAAGCAAGAAGAAATGCAACCAAGGGCTTCTCGCAATCCTGCTCAGCAAAACCCCAAGATTTAGTACCGGTTTGCGGGCTATGGAATGATGTCCCTTCCAGCATTGCACCCCCTTCGATTCAGCAGTGTCAGTGCGAATTTCCACCACTCGATTCGATACAAACAAAATAACTACCCAACCCCGGATTGCAAGTACCTTCCTGCCGATTTCTGGACCCCACTTCCTGGCTGCCTCCAATCTTTTCCAAGCCAATACTACAATTTTTTTTTTGGATAGATGAGCAGAAGACAGGGGGCGTTTGTTTTGGCTGGCGAAGGCATCTTATCGTGGAACAGAGTTTGCATGACATCTTACCCACTCTAAATTGAATTATGCAAGGATGCATGCAGATTAGCCACCATCTACTACCGGGTCGCAGCACCCTATCTGCTGGCAATGAAGGTTTTGTACCTTGTTTGCAGGGATTCTCATATGGTGTTTCTCGGATCTGTTCGATGGTTGTTCGAACAACCATCGGAGAGTGTGTTGTGTTATTCGAAGACAGGGTGAACAAAAAACTTACGAAAAAAGTAAAGCAAAACGTTCAGGGATATTTACTGTACCAAGTTCAGTTGTTTGGATTACAAAAAAAAAAAAAAAAAGAAGCAAGCATTGTCTGCTTCACAATGTATGAAAAAGTCTGTTTGGAATATACATATCCGGCGCAAGGTACCAACGATGGCATCCTGCAGAAAAGGTGTGCAAAAAATGACCCCACCGACGAAACTCCAATTCAATTTCTGATCTAAACATCGGACCCAATCGAAAACAACTCTCCTCCAGTCTGCAGCCCCCACAGAAATAATTGAAGTAGAAAAAAAAAAACAGTACTAGCCACGGATATCCAAAATTGATAATCAGCAATTGTACCATGCCCCCCCCTTTAACGAAAGGGAATGACTGGAAAAGGAAAATAGAGTGCTTGGAAAAGGAAAATAGAGTGCTTGTACAAACAACAGCAGTAATAATAGTGTTCGAGTATTGCAGTCCGAAAAGATCAGTCAAAACGTTCCTAACCCCGACCAAAGCAATAGTTCTATAGACTTGACCTAATTTTTCAAAAACAAACGTTTAAAAAAGAGAAAAAAAAAACGGAAAAAAAAAAACCCAGCTCATACAGGCTGAACAAAAAAACACAAAGCTTCAAGGAGCGCCCCCGGAAAAAAACGATTGAGAAAATCGAGCCTCCTTGTCCATTTTGACTCCAATCCATCTCACACTCTTTCCCATCTCGCTCCCCTCACACTTTTCTGCCTTCCGTTCTATCGCTTGCCCCACCAAAAATCAATGTAACCAAATTTTCATCAGATATGTGCGTCAGTACCCGTTCAAATGCTTTTTCTTTTCTTTTTGGGCGTGTGTGTGCGGGGAGCCGATTAGCGAGCCGAGTGTTTCACGAAGGTCATCCCAAGGAATGCCAAGAAAAAGAAGGCAGCAGCAAAAACCAAGAGGATGCCAAGATACGACGCCTCCGTGACTTCGTTCAGACTGTAGAATGTCAAAACATCCACCCTTCCATCTGTTTGGGGCAAAAAAAGGACAAAATTAAAATTAAGATCGATAAGATCGACTCAGAAGTTTCTGGGGATGACTCATCCCTAAGCTTGTCAAAACGCTCACACAGCGCACTACTCACCATCTCCGTTGATTGTCAGGTTCTCGAAATCTTTAGAATCAAACTGATTTTTCATGAGGGCTCCCCATGCATATCTCAGGAGATTGATTTTCGAGTACCAAAACCAATACTTCGGGATGTCATGGAATCGGAACAAGAATCCGGCAAAAAATAGCAGGGTCACCACGTATGTAGGGAGGGCTGCATTCGCCACGTCCATGTTTGGGGAGAAAGCAGCCACGCAGTACGCCAACACTGTTGCAAAAAAACAGGGAAAACAGGGAAAATTTAGGGTTGAAAAAGAGGAGGCAAAACGAGCATTATTGCAATTGAACTCGACAATATCCCTGATATGGGTTGTCTTTCTGTGCAGTGTCAAAATACTAAGAGATGACGAAAAACAAAGCATGCATTTTGACACATTTTGATGTATTGGATGCACTTGATGGATTTTGATGCATGCATGCATGCAAAGTACATTCCGCAGAATTCATTTTCAACTTACCAATGCCATTTGTCAAGGTGAGGAAATACGCCAGCCAGAAAGTAAGGAAGCTTCCTTGCAGGCCGACCATCATGAATACGATGATTCCGAATATGGCACTTGCGAATCCCGCCACAACCAGCTCATCCACCATTTTTGCACAGAGATACGTGATAACTCTGTACAGCCCATCGTTTTTCTCTCTAATGAACAAGGCACGCTCTGTTCAGCAGAAACACACAAGCAAGTGAGTTTGATTCGCCCGATATTCTCTGTTAAGAATTCAGAGACACAGAAAAAAACAACCAAAAAAAAAAAAAGAAATTCTTTGGACCACAACTCAATTTTCAAGAATGGGCATGGATCATGACAGATTTGGTAATCTCACCCAAGACGATTGCAGGGACATACGAGGCAGCTCCGAAAGCTGGCAGCGTGGTCCACATGAACAAAACTGCTGCTACGTTCATGATATTCGACTCCGTGGCATCGTCACCGACACCCCAGTACAACGTCCCGATCAACAAGCTGAAAATGACCTTGTCTCCGATCCTTGGCCCCAGAAACTCGGGATTTCTGTAGTTGCGGGTGGTCCGATACTGACAAAGGAAAAAAAAAGCAAAATCAGCCTGATCTGATCACCTGCATTCTCCTGTTTTTTTAGGTTTGGTTGCGTGAAAGCCAAAAAAATTAAGTGCAAAAATAAAAAAAAGTGAAAAATTGAGCAAAAAAGTGAAAGTGAGTTTACAAAGATGAGTTTTTGGATACCAAAATGTTTTGCACAATGAGCCACCCACCTTGATGAGCGTTTTGAGTGCAGAATAGAATGGAGTCACGGTGGCTCGTTTGATCGCCAGCTCCTTCAAGGTGTCACCGCTGACTTCATCTTTCTCTTTCAAAAACCCTTCCAGATCGGCATCGTTTTCCTGTGAACAACGGGGCAAAAACAAACAACTATCAAATTAATAGTTAACAGTCGCTAATAGTTGGAGAATTCTCCAAACAGCACTTATGATGCTGAAATGACTGGATTGAAGCAGTCACATATATGTATATATATATACTATATACACAATAATATAGTGAGCTCCATATACCTTCTTCAATTCTGAGGACTCGTAGGACTTTGCGAGTTCTCCTCCTTTCTTTTCGCGGTCCGCCTGAACGATAACGTCAGTGAGCCACTCGGCTTCGTTTTCTGTTGCCAATCGAGCGTCCGGAGCCAAAGCTTCAAAATATGGCTGGGCCCGAGCTGGAAACATCAAAACACACTTTTCTTTGATCCTGCTCTGTTCTTTCGAAGTCAGTTACATCAGGGCAAATCAAAAAATCTAGTCCATCCACTGCGCAAAAGACGCCCACTCCTGTCATAATTATTGTTCAAAATTTCCGTCTCCAGTAACCCTGTTCTATTCTTTGTGTGTATATGTATATACATTTTTTTAATTTTTTTTAGACCCCCCCTCCCCGAACAGGGTTTTTTCGGAAGGATCGGATGCAACTCAAGGAACTTTTTCATGGCTTTATTCTTTAAAACAAATTCTCTTCCAGAGTAGTCTAATCGGGAATCCATAATTTCTAGGACGTCTAATTTTTTAATTTTACTATTTTCTTATTTCCACTATATTTTCGATTGGTCATGACTTTGAAAATCCAAAGGGATTCTCACCTCTGTCACCGAAAAACACCACTTGGCCTCTGACTAACATCATGACCCGATCGAACAGGGCAAAAGCGTATGGCGACGGAGAATGGATGGTTGCACAGATAGTCACGCCATCTTCCGTAAATTTCTTAACATACGTCATCACCTACTCCAATCACCCCCCACACACTTCAGGTTAAAGAAAAATAAATAAAAACAATGTTTTAACCCTCACCCAATTTCTGAAAGACGTCCATGATATTTCCCCGCCCCCCGGACCTCACCTCGTTCGCGGTGTAAGAATCCAGGCCAGAGGTCGGCTCGTCGAGAAACAACACCCTGGGCTGAGTGATCAAAGCGATCGCCACGTTGACTCTCTTCGCCTGCCCTCCAGAGATCCCTCGATTGAGCGAATTCCCAATCTTGGTATTCCTGGCGGTGTCCAAAGCCAGCTTGTCCAGCAATTTGTTGACCTCCTCTCGTTTGGTGGCTATGGGCTCCGAAACTGGCCTCTTCAATTCAGCGGTGTACATCAACATCTCATAGACAGTGAGAATGTCCAACAGGGTGTCGAACTGCTCCACGTAACCCGTATAGCGCCTCAGAAACATTTGTGAGGGAGGGTGGGCGGCAAATCGAATCGTACCATTGATTTCTCCGGCGGTTTTTCGCCCAGCCAGAATATCAAGCAGCGTCGTTTTCCCTGAGCCACTGGGACCCATCTGAAATTCGAAAAAATTAATAAAATTTAAATTAATAAAAAAAATGAAAAATGAAAATTGAAAAAAAAAAATCAGCAAAACTCTTCAGCATCCAGCAATGATCCAACCCTCTTCGATTGATTCTTGTCGAGAATGGCAATCAACAGATGAAATTTTAAAATAATAACTTAAAAATTGGTGATTGAGTAATGTCCTTGATCAGAAAGCCTCGATCTGATCATAGACCCACTTACAGAATCTTGAAAAGAGCATCGAGGGGTTGTGAGGATGCTCTTTTTGAGATTCTTCAAGTGGGTTTATAATCAGGTTTTTCGTTTTAATACACTGGCATATCAATGATCAGACAAGTTTGAGGTCGGATCGAAAACACGATCTTGGTCGGGTTTTTTCTACACCCTCAATCGTATTTAGTGTGGGTCTTTTAATAGTGTTACCTCAGTAATAGTGCAGACCACACTAATTCATGGAAAACCGAAACGTTAACTAGAAGTGTAGATTTCGGAAATAGTGTGGCCCACACTATTTTCTGTTTTCTAAAATTTCTGCCGTACACGGAAATAGTGTAGGCTACACTAAATACGATGAAGGGTGTAGTTTTTCTGTATCATGTACGGTCGTAGTTACGCGCGAACGATTGCGCCTCGACGCGCGCAGATAAGAAAGGTTGATTCAATTTCACGTGGATCGTATAGAGTTTCTTTCCGCATATCCCCGCAGCCTCCTGCCTAATCGCATGTTGCAGGAAATCCAGCGATATTCTTGAGATTCCCTTCAACAAACCGTAATCTCAACAAACTGTCTGGATTTCGTTCGCGCGCGCGCAGCGGCGGTGACTGGGAGCACGCGGGTAGGAGGGCATCATGTAAGGATACGCTCCGATTTCGATAAGTCATTCGAGGTGGATATGAAATTTCGCAAACTCACCAGGGCAGCCATTTGGCCGGGAAGGAAGTGGCCGGACACATTCTTGAGCAGCGCGGCCTTCTTCCCTTTCTCCACGTTCGAAGGGACCAGATACTCGAGCTCCTGCAAAACAATCCACCCAGTTCAAAAAAACAACGCAACGTTTCTTTTCCAAACGCGACTCGTGCGTGTGTGAGGTCCCCCTTCGCTGGTCGATTCCCAGTTTCACTGCGCTCTGCGAGTTGGCTGGGATCCGCGGAATGGGGGCAGACCTCCTCCTGGAACGACTGTTTCTTTTTCTTTTCTCGTCGCGCTCGCGCGCGCTCACCTTGAAAGTGATCTTCATTCCGTTTCCAGAGGAGGAACGTTCAAGTTGTTTTTCGGTGACATCGTCGCCTTTCCCCATCTTTGAATTATTTGCGCCCTCGTCCAGTCTGTTGGCAACAAATAAGGCGTCTTGTCGGAGCAGCTGATCATTTGGCAATCCCACGGTACATTGGCTAAGGATCCCAATATCTGGACTAATGTGTACTGGAGGGTCCGATTTCCCCCCCACAGCCAACTCCCCCCCCTCCCAAGGTGTTGGTCAGGATTTGTAACTCCTTCAACTCGTTCGATTGGTTTGAACCCTTTTTGCCTCTTCCAATATGGCACCAGATAAAAGGTTGGGACTTATGTTGCGAAAAACATTGTAACCCTTGATTGATCGATGTTGGGAGATCGTTTTCTCTTGTGAAAGTGAATTTCCTTGCTCTTGGGTGGATTTTCTTTGCCTTTTCTTTTTTGTTGAGAAAGCACAGTTGCTTTATTGGGACTACGGATCTGGGCAGGCGTTTTAACTCAGGAGTGGCGTTTTCGCCCGACAGTTGGGAAGGATGAAACAGTGACTGGGAGAGAACAGCTCGATTGTTGTGTAAAGGCGCCGAGCTTTTTGACGATCGAGCAAGTCTGTGGCCGGGCGCTGCGTATGGAAATGTGGAGACAAGGCGATAAGAACGAACCTTGAGGATAGTCTACCTATTCTTTTGCAGCACATGTCTTGCCAGCCACATCCAAACACAACCCAGAATTTCCTCCAGTCACATTGTTAGCCACCCAGCTCTGTCTGGAACACACTACCACATTGCGCTAACATGCACAAGCAAGTGCGGCTGGCCTCACTCAATTAACATCTTGCACACATACGGTCCTGATTTGCTGTTGTGAGACCCTTGAGACAAAAGTTGCTTCCAAACTTTTACAAGAGTCAGTCTTTCCTCTCACAGACACCTCCTTATCCTTTCCGATCCCCCTTACTAAGCTATGACTACCAGTTACAACAATGACTCATCATACCACATCCAACGAACTGACTGTCTCCCTTAGCCTATTCGGAATCCTCAGCCCAACACTGTGTTTTTTCTCGAAACCCAAAAAAATCAGTCTCCAGTTACAAGCAAAACTTTCCCACCAAAAATTGATTGGAAGAGATGCAACCTCAGATACTCACCAACTTTCTTCAGGAAACTTTTTGTGTGAACTTGGACTTGGGCTGTGAAGGTTGTTGTGGAGGAACAACCATGTCCCTCTAATTTGACTTTGGTTGAATTGGGATGTGCATCTTTAGACCTTTGATTTGAATTTGCTTGTAATTTATGCTTGAATGTTTGTTTGAATTTGCTTGGCGGATACTCACACAATTGATTTTATGGGACTACACTTGATCATTGTAATAGGAGCGAACATCACCTTTGTTTTGTTTGCCTCTGATTTGAATGGTTAGTGATTTGAATGAATCGGGTGGTGCTTACACCAGTTTCGGTTGCTTGTTGCTTGGAATGATTGTATTCGACAAGTGGTACTTGGGCCATTCATTGCTCTTCGACCTGATATAAGTGGAATTCTCCATTTGGAAAGAAGAGTGGTTTTGGAGAAGAGCAACTCATTACAGAACACTTCAAAATTCATGGGACAGAAAGTTGGAATGGGCAACAGAACCATTCTGTAAGTTTGCTCCACAGAATACATTCGGGAAAAAGGAATAATTTAATTCAAGTCCATAATGTGGTACATGCAAAATGGAATTTGATTTACAAGGCGCTGCTGAACAACAAAAGCCAACACAAGGCTTTCGCCCCGTAATTCAATCCTGATTTCAAAACCTGACAAACTGGAAACAACAAATATCAAAATCCAAACCCACATCCATCCAAACCCAAAGCACCAAAATAAAGAAAAAAAAAGTTGTTCTTCTCATCTTGACCCATTGAATTCCAACCGCATAATCGTACAAAACCTGTTCTATTTCCAAAACCCCCACAAAAGAACCCGATTGAAAAAAAAAAGAAAAAGATTCAAAGCCAAACCAAACCGAAATAAGAAAACAAAACAAAATCAACGATATGCCCTACCAACCTTTTTTCTTTTGGTCGCTGAACGCAAAAATTTAGGTGAGGGCATGCTTAGTCATATACACAATAAAACCTCGAGAAAAAAGCAAGGAATTATATATTTTTTTGTGTGTCATTGCTCTTGTACTGTGTGTGTGTTTTTTTTTCTTCTTCTTCTTTTCTTTTTTTTTTGCTGCTTGCAAGAAAAATCCCCAAAAAACACAAGTTCTGTTTTCCATTTGAAAGAAAACTCACTGCCGTCAGTCAGTCAGTCAGTTGGTTAGCCTGGTGAGACGCTTGTCGTATTGCGAAAGCGGATCGTCGACCACGGTGTTCATCATCATTTCGTAAAATTCTTCCTTGGAAATCATACCATCTTCGTTCCTGTCCGCCTCCCGTATCATCCGTTTCGCCACAGCCACCCTCTCTGCAAATCACAACAGAATGGCAAAAAAAAAGCATTTGGTCGTTTCGATGGCTGGTCGGTGGTCAGAAAACAAGGATGATAAGACAAAAAAAACTGTTTCGAGGAATTTGACCCGAGGCCTGAACGAATTTTCATTCAATCGCATCAAAAACCATGAACCAAGACTCGCTTGGCTCCACGTCATCTAGAAATGCCCACCTTCTTCAGTTGAATTAGGATCTGTCGGTGGAATGAAATCCACCAGCTCATCCAGAGATATGAACCCATTACCATCCTTGTCCATGCCCGTGAATATGCGATCCAAATAAGGCAACCACTCATCACCATTCGACATCTGCACAAAACACACACACACACCCCAGTTCACAGCTCAGCCACTCACTCACTTCGACAATATCCTCAGAAAACCCAATGAGAAGCGACCACCCCTGAAATATCAGAGAAATATTATTTGTCTCAATATTTTGTGGGGGGTGGTCGCCATACCTTCCGCCCGCCCAAACCAAATACAGAAAATGAAGCCGTTGGAAAAATATCAGCCAGATCTCTTACCTCGCCCCAGTCGACAAGAGTGGCCATGAACTCGTCGAAATCGATGTAGCCTGAGTTGTCCACATCCACCTCATCCACTAATTGTTCAACCTCGGCATCAGACACGTTGTAGCCCTGAGCACGCAGCCCTGTGGCCAATTCCTCTCGAGATATCGTCCCATTATGATCCAGATCTAGCCGGTTAAAGAGTCGCTCAAGTTCCCCACAAACAGTACACGGTGCTGAAAAACAAAACAAAAGAAAAACCTTTCAATATGCACTTCAGCTGTGGATTCTGCGAAGCGAGCCAGGGGTGCAAAAGAACTCAATTACAGCATGCTTGCAGTTGGGGGGATTCAGGTAAAAGAAAAAAAGAGGGGGGGGGGGCGGGTTGTTCTCTCTCCATATACAGTTCTAAATGCTGGGTTTTGAATTCACTCGATCCAGATCCCTCCAAAGTAGGTTCTTTTTTGGGGGGAGGAGGGAAAGAAAGTGCAATGCATATGGGTGCAATGTTGAAAAATTGACAACTCTTTCTCAACGATGAAAAAAAGGAAAAAAAGGCATTAAAACACATACAAGCAACGAAATCACAAATGTTTTTCCGGCTTGAACAGAGCACCACTCTCAACCGGATTCAACGAATTCGCCATCCACGCACCATCTTGCGTTTTCAGGTCCGTGGAGACCTGCTTGAGCACCAATTGCTTGAGATCGCCGTAAGTGGCGAACCTCTGCAGCCGCTGAACGACGCTCCCTTTCAAAGGCAGATCCTCGGCGGTTCCCCCAGCCATCACCCAAGAATGCTGAAGCGCCTCTGTGGCAGACAATCGCTGCTCTGGATTTCTGACCAGCAGGCCTTTCAAAAAACTGCGAGCTCCCCGGGACAGGGTGAATTTCCACTCCCAACTGTCTAGGTTGATGGTCTTGTTGACCACATCGTGCCACACTTGTTTGAGGCTGCTTTTGCCGATGTCTTTCCAGAACGGAAATCGGCCCGTGAGGAGCTGGAAAGTCAACATCCCCACCGACCAGAGGTCCGCCTTTTCGTCGTAGGATTGCAGAATCACTTCAGGAGCCATGTATGCTGGCGTACCTGGTCCCAGAAAAAACTCAAACTCAAATGCTAGGATTATCATTCTTTTGTTGTTGTCAAATTCATTATATCAGGGCTGGAAGCGCCAGTACAAACCCCACCGCTCCAGATAAAATAAACCGAGTTAATAATTTTCTTTCCTTTTTTCTGCACTCTGATTGTTTCAAGTATCTATTATCTGTATATCATAATAGTATAGGTGAGAAGATGCCTTTATGCAGGAATAGCTTTTTTTTTCCAAAAAATATCTTTGCCCAGGCCCCTCGAAGGATCGGTCGACACGTTACCTGTTCTGGATCGGAGCTTGGGTTCATCCTGCCAGTGACGAATCGACAGTCCAAAGTCTGTTGCTTTTAATGCACAATTTGGAGATTTATCCAAGAATAGGAAATTATCAGTTTTGACATCCCTGTACACAATACCCTGCAAAAAGAAGGCACAAACACACAAAGAAAAATAAATCAGAAAAGGGAAATTGTGGAATCCGGCGCCAGCGAACATAGCAATACAGGTTACCCTAGTGACTACCTAACTGAAGAATCGGTTTTCCCATTACTTACTCCTAGAATCCAATGACTAGATTTCTGGTCATAATTTAGGGCTTTTTCAAAGTTTTGCTCTAGGGACAAAATCATATCAACCATGTACATCTCAGTTTCTCCAGTTTTTTTGGATTGATGTGTTTCTCAGGGACGTTCTACAGGCCGAACTCAGAATGCTAAAAAACGAGCAACCCACTGCAGCACATCGATGTCGACAGCCAACCCTTTTGCCCACTGCCCTGAGTGAAAAAAAAAGAAAGAAGAAAAAAATCATTTCCATTCAAGCACCTTTGCATGGCATTGTGCGATGAACTGGAGGACAGATCTCGTGATTTGAGCGACATCCTTTTCTGTCATTTTTCGTTTGGAAAATCTGTCCAAAAGAGGTCCTCCAGTGCAAAGCTCCATCACCAGGTAAACATACAGATCGTCTTCATACACAGACTACAAAAAAAAAAAATTGAAAAAACACAAACATAAAACGATCATGATATGGCATTTGGAGGGAGAAAAAACAACTGTCGATTCCCCAGGAAATCATACTGGTTACCTAGGGCTCAAGTTTGGAAAAAAGAAAGAAGATGCGTTCTTGAAAATAAAATGCGGGATCGTTGAAAGAAAATAGCCTGCCATGCTGAACAGCGACATTATTTCATCACCACTTTTTTGTGCACATTTGTTTTCTTCCTTATTCAATTCCGCTCAAAGAATAATAATAACAAACAATTCCTGTGAGATTTTTCTTTTGAATTTTGAAATTTGAAGCGAAGCACCTCGAGATAAACTGCATTGAGACTGGCTCCGAGCTGCCGCATCACATCCACTTCATTTCGAAGCTTTAGTAGATACCTTGGGGTGGCCGCCCGTTTTTTCGGAGTTTTTGGAATGGCCTTCATCGCATACTCCCTGCCAGTGTCTTTATCGACACATCGACGAACTATGCCATAGCTGCCTGACCCGAGAATTTCCCCAACATGAAATCTGATTCAAACCACCACCAGCACCGAAACCTTTGAGTCAAAACTGCTCAACATTTGGAACACATCATGTGAGATCAATTCGCACCCTCAAGGTATTTTTTTTTGTTACAAAAAAAAGCGATCTTCCCAAGGTCCATACTGAAAAAGAGAATTACCGCAAGTAGGTATGCCTGCAGAAAACGTAATGCTTCAATGTGTTGAGATTCGGGATGACGTGTGGATTTGCAAAAAAAAACTGAGGTCGCTCCGCCACCTGTCGTGAAGGTTTCGTGGATAGTCGAAGACGTCCGTCACTTCGGTTGCGTCCAGGGGGCTTTTGGATGGCCTCTCCAGAACTGAACCGAAGTCCCCCGGAGAAGACGAATAGTCTATCTTGCAGTCAACCATCAGACGTCGTTTCGAGCCCGACACCCGTGAATTCCGCTTGCACCCAACTTCTGTTCCTTGCCAGTTTTTGCGTTGTCCGACTCTCAATCCCCCAGTAGCATTTCTGGAGCTCGACTGGCTGTTTTCGCACACCAAATAAACGGACACCATATTTAACTCAACGTCAAGTTGTGGAAAAGACAGAGGCACCCTCAAAAACAGGGAAAGAAAAATAAACCAACGAATTCCCACGTGTGTTTCGGATGATGGATAAGCGTAACAAGGACAAGGCTTTGCGCAGCCACAGACGCGCGGCTGCCGTATGATGCAGCAGAGACGGCTTTGCTGTTTATTTTTTTTCTTTTTCGAAGGTGCGCGCGGTGTGACACCTACTTTGGCGCGAACTTGGGTTGCTGTCCGATTGATTGCATGGACGGTATCGATAAAGGGGCGCAGAAGTCCGAATCGTGGGACGGAGCTGTGGGTTGACCACTTTGATGTCACAGTGTGATCAGAAATACGTGACACTGCGAACAAGTGAGATTACTAAGCGGTTTCTGTACAACTGACATGGCGGCGAGCGAAGTTCAAATCTTGCGGACTCGAAACAGCCCAAGTTTTCGCCGAAGCGGCGAGATTCTTTCTGGGGGTGTGTGTTTTTTTTCCCGCTATGGCGACTTTGGATGCTTTCGCTGGGCACGTGGAGCTGGATCAGGTTTTGTCTGACTTCATACGGCGGATCGAAAAGCCCGAAGTATTTTTGTCCTCGTCAAGCCAGCACTCTGAGGTATGTGTGTGTTTCCAGAGTTACCATGTTGGTCGATTGTTGAGACAGTTTTTTTTATTTTTAATTTGCTGGTGGGTTGCTCATTCCCAGCATGAGATGCCTTTGGCTCTCTAAAAAAACAACTGAAATAAGATTTGCTGTTCGTAAGAATTTTTTTGCAAGATCTCCAGGATTTTTTATTTTCTTTTTTTTAATGTCACTTGTTGTCATGCCATTTTTTTTTTTGAATTAAAAACTGAAGCCTGAGATCACTCTTGCAACTGAACAAAATAAAACAAAAAACAAAAAACAATAAACAAAAGTATATGTACAGCAGTAAGGATCAAAGTTCCAAAAATGTATGTTATTATGCTCTTCAAAATTATATTTTCAACAATTTTGAACGAACCGCAGAACCTGCAGCAAATGATTTTGATCTGCAACGAGGGTACTGGTGGTAATAATGGTCAATCGTATGTGTTACACTGGACAGGCTGCAAGAAACGCAGCAAAAGCTTTCTATGATTTTGCGGCGACTTCCGTCGAGAAGGAAGTGGCTTCGAGGCTTCCATTCAAAGAACTGTCCGTGGGAGGATTCGATGCCGAGCAAATTTGGGGTCAAATCGAGCCTTTCGGTCAATTGGTCAGCAAGAGAACCAAACGCCTCATAAAGCGCATGGGAAAAGAGCCCAAATTGCTGACGGAAACCGCCGAACAAGAAATCGATAGTCTGTTGCGGGACGATGGGGAGGATGCCGAGGAGGTAAAAATTCAAACTGCCCTTTTCTGAATGGAAGGATTAAAACTCATTCAAACCACTTGAAAAAAAAAACATTCAGATATTTTTAGAACATTTAAAACATTTTTTATTTTACATGCTCACACAGTAAAGCTCTTCTTTTGTTGATCGGGCAGCAGGGCTCCCAGGGAAGTGAGCAGTCTGAAGATGAAATCGAGTCAGACATGGAGGATTCGGACGTGGTGGAGGACGATGTGGATACGAGAAAGTCGGCGGCGAAATCCGAAAGAGATTTGCTCGCCACCGAGGACGAGTTCTTGAGGTTGGACGACATGGAAAAATTCGTGGAGGAGGCAGAAACAAAGGAGCAAGGCCAAAACGACGACGAAGGGGGGGCGATGGGGGAATTCGACCATCAGTCCGATTCGGAGTTGAACGAAATGATGTTCGCTGGGGGGGAGGAGGATGAAGTCACGATGCGAGATCAGGATTCAGGGGAAGAAGAGGAGGAGGAGGAGGAGGAAGAAAAAGAAGGAGATCCGATTTTAAAGAAACGTGGGGATGAAATCATGTTTGATGATTTTTTCGGACGGAAACAGCCTAGGCAAGTGAAAAAAGCGAGGGTGATGCCTCCACCGCCCCAGTCCCAGGATGAAATTCAGGAGGAGAGGGAAATGCGTGAATCGGCTCCGAAAGCAGCGGTGGCACCACCCCCTCGACCAAATGCTCCTTTCCACCCTGAGGCGTTGAGCGACAAAACGAAACAGGAACTGGAAGCGAAAACTCTAGCTGAACAAATCGGACGGTTGGAGGAGAGTGCGATTGCTGAGAAGCCTTGGCCGTTGAGGGGAGAAGTCAAAGCTGGGGATCGTCCGATGAACAGTGCGTTGGAGGTTGACTTGGATTTCGACACGACTGTCCGGCCGCCTCCTGTCCCCACGGAGGAAGCCACTCAATCGCTGGAAGATATGATCAAGAAGCGAATCGCGGACCATCAGTTTGACGACGTGGTGAGGGTGGTCCCTCCCCCCATTGAAAAGAAGAGGAAATTGATTGAACTGGACGACTCCAAAGCCAAGGAGGGATTGGGGGAGCTGTACGAGTCTGAATACGTCAGGGCCAAAACTGGAGGGGGTGTTGTCGACAAGGATGAGCGCCTTCGGCAGGAAGCCAAGCTGTTGTATAGACAAGTGTGTGCAGCGCTGGATTCGTTGACCCATTTCCATTTCGCCCCGAAACCTGTGTTGGAGGATATGGAGGTCAAGGTGGCCGTCCCTGCTATAGCGATGGAGGAAGCCTTGCCAATGGGGGTCTCTGAAGCGGCGCTGCAAGCTCCGGAGGAAGTATACTCCAGCAAAGCCAAGGGTGGGGAAATTCAAGGGGAGGGTGAGAAATCCCGGGAGGACCGGAAACGGCTGCGGCAGCAAATCAAGAGGAAGGTCAAAAACAAAGACAAGGAGCAGGAACTCCAACGGATCAACAAGGCCCTGTCTGAGGGAGGGGAGGCGTCTGTGCTGGGAAGGAAATCTCTCAGCAAGTCGGTGGGCAAGAAGAAGAAGGGGCAGAAGGTGGTGGATAATGGAGGCTCTGTGGATTACGGGAATTCGCGTGCTGTTTTCGCCAAGTTGCAGGATGAAAGGGAACAGGGGGAGGCCGGGAAGCTCAAAAAGAGAAAGAGCGTGGATGTTTCAACAAAGTCGGCTCATATTAAGTTGTGACTTCGAGGGGGATGTTGTAGTGTTAGCTGTAGTTTTGTTATTGAGAAGGGTACGTTTCACAGCATGAGTGTTGCACCGTAGAATCGGTAGCTCACAAAAATGTCCTGTTAAAGGTCAAAATCATGCTGTGCACCTTGGCCGAGAAAGGCCTTTTTCTTTTCTATAAACAAGGATTGTGCATCCTCTTTTGGCCCGATGTGACAGCAGCAATTGAGAAGATTGACGAATTTTACTTGTGAGGTTCATATGCTCCTCTTGCTCGTGTTTTTGGGGATTGTCTTAACATTCAGGCCTTTCTGGTTCAGAGCTGGAAAGTCTTGAGGCCGACTTGAAACAGGTGAACAATCAATGTATCTTCACCTCCTGTATCCTTGCCACTACCGCACAATTGTCAGTCTATCACCACCCTAATCTAGTTGGTTCAAGAGGGGGATTCTTTGGGTCCCCAAGATGTGACCGAGTCAGTCAAGTCTGCCATGTGACCACATGGACCCGCCTATTCATACATTTTTAGGAACCCAACAGAAATCGAAGTATGACACAGGAGCTTACATTCCTTTTCCCAACCCAAATTGTTTGTCACAACCTTTCCATCTATGTTCAGAAAATATCAACCACGCGCTCCCATTACCCCACGAATACCCCCCCCCCCCCCACTTGTTTCGAAAACATCCACATGTTAATTCAACAATGCCCTGGAAACCTCTCACCAAGACATATCCCCCTTATCTACAAACATTCATTGAACATGCACTCCGTCAAGCACACCAAAAAAATAAAAAAAACTGAAGAAAAAAAAACACGTTAAGGAAATTATGAATGGTCGCTGATGTACAAACTACGAGCATGTACCAAAAAGATATTGAAAAATATTACAAAAAGAAAGGCACTCGTTACGATTCTTCCTGGATGGGTTCCACAAGGAGGACTTCTTGAGACTGAGTCAGACCAGCATCGTGGATAGACCCAGTGCCACTGGGTAAAAACACTCTGCGAGGAAATTGAGTGACGAGCCGATAACACCCGCTTGAGTAGCCACCACCTCCCTATAATCGACAGAAAACCAAATAAATAACAAAATAACATAAAAATAAATGAGTGAATGTGGGTATCATCTTCAAAATATTTTCAAATTGAAGTAATTTTCATTCATTTTCCCCGAAATGCCTACACAACGTTTCAAAGAAACACCATGCATCATACCCATATTGTACCCACAACCTTGGATAAATGATAAAAGTAACAAGAAAATGGGTTTCGAAAGGTGCATCATTCCAAACTACATGAAGCAGATGCCATGGGTTGGGGACGGTGCGGACCTGAGCATCGACGAAATCAAAAATGTGAGAGAGAGGCTCCTCGAGTCGGAATCTCCGTTGGTGTCTGCTGCCTTGTGGCATTCGGACAAGACATAACATCTTCGGCTGGGGGGAATTTTCATCCACTTCAGCGGGAAGAGATCGAGCTTTCATCTCAGCGAAACGCTGTCGCTCAGCAGCTTCCTCTGCACTTCTTCTAGCCTGGTGATCACATAGCCACACCCACACTTACATGATAGCCCTCTTTACATTGGAACACTGTCCGAAATATGCTAGCCACCCTCGTTACGATGGACTGACCTCTTCGGCATCCAATCTTCGCTGTTCAGCTTCCAGCTGTCTGGCCTCCTCTTCCAGGCGAGCTCTTTCCAATTCCCTAGCCCTGGCAGCTTCTTCCTCCGCTTTGATGGCAGCCTCCACTTCCTCCGAAGGCGTTACATCGACTTCGAGATCAGTGTCCATCACGCTCACAGCGGAGCGAGGCTCCAGCTCAACGACCTATGGCAAAAAAATATCGCAACACGAAACTCTACCACCGAAAAAAAATATCCACAAAAACTTAACAGATGAATTGGACATGTTGCGCTTTTGTTTCAACCCATACATGTTGCCAGTGATTTTTATCTAATCGAGGGCAAGCTGGCTCCGATATGGCTTGTCTGCCAGATTCCTCTTCACACATACCTTGAGCTCATGCAAGACACCATTATGGTGCAACTCCAGGTAATCTCCTTCCGTCAGAGTGCAGTGAGTCATCAGAGCCCCCTCCAACACACTCCGCATCTCATCTCCGATGGCCTCATGGAAACCATACCTGACCGGTTGGAAGCGGGCATATTTCCCATCCTCCAGCCGCTTGTACGACACCGTGACAGTCCCAGAACACTCCCCCTGGTTAAAAAAACCCACACACACACGTGAAGTGAACTGCATATGAATCAAAAACTACACCACACACACTGGAAACCATAAGGGCTGGAGTTTTTGACAGTTGGCGATGTTTTCCTCACCTCAGGACCCCACAGAGATCTGATAACCTTTCTCGGCAACCCGACAGTGCCTTCGGCAGCTGTGAATTCGAGGAGTCCAGCGTGAGTCGATCGCCCGGATGGTGTCGCCACTTCGAACAGCATGGCCCCATTTCTGGAGGAGCCTTGGTCCATCAGGTCATTGCTGACCGATGAGGGCAACAAGATCTGGCCATCACCGCAAAAAAAATCAAGCCAACGGTCAACCAACAGTCACCCAGCCACAGCGCAAGAAAGGAGGCATTCCTCTAAAAACGTGGAGGAAGGGTAAAAACACGAAACAGCTTTCTCTTCTCCTCTCCCTTCCCCCTCCCCTCCTTTTCCCTTTTTTTCCTTTTTGTTTTCAATTTTGCACCTTGTCTGACACTCGCTTGATTCCTTTCTCGGCACCCATGCTGTCAGGAATTGGTACAGCTACATATCGTTTTTCCCAAAAAACTCCACGATTTGATTCTCTGACAGCTTGCTGCCTTTCCTCTTCCTGTCACAACGGCAGGAGGGCTCCTTCTCAGAATAGCGTCTTTTTATGACCCTTTCAAACTTTCACATTTTGAGGTTTGGCAACAGACACCTCCACCTCTCCAGTGCAAAAACTTCGACACTTGGTTGTGATAGGATTTTCTTTTCAAAAAAGAAGTGAAAAGAATGTTGTTGTTTTTTGTGGAAAGTGCAGGACTTTGAAGAATTCTAATTCTAGGATTCCTGTTCTACTGAAACCTGAGTGGACCAGAAAAAATTGACGGTGACACCCAATGCTGCAGCTTGAAAGCGTAAGGTCCGTGAATTCGTAGAGTATCGAAACGGACGAAAAAGAAAAACACGCTGGGCTCACCGCTTCTCTCGCTGCTTCGTCTGCGATACGTTTCAACCTGTGCTCTTCTTGCATCCTCTCCTCCAGCTTCCTCGCAGTTTCCTTTTCCTTTCGAATCTTTTCCAACCTCCTCCTTTCCAACAAGATGCGGTCTTTCGCCTCCCTCTCGAACTTTCTTTGTCGATTCTCCAGCTCGCGCGCGAACATCGCAGAACTTATCGGAAATAACGTGGGCTGCAAACGTGTGCTTGTAACGTTTATTGAACCTCGTGCGTTCCAGTTACTAGTATTTTTTTCTTCAACTATTGGCCTCTCCTTTTTTAAACTCTGAAAGCAAATTACTTCTTGTTTGCCAGTAACGACAAAGGGCCCATTTTGTTTTCCTCACAGGTGTTTTTTTCTCGTGATGCTTACCTGACCATCAACTCCATTTCTTGCACATCTATCGTCATCCACCTAGGCTTGGACGATGATGCAACCCACTTCAGCCCAAAAACAAACAAACAAACAAACAAACAAACATAAATTACATTGTGGAGGAGAATCGCCCAAAAACAAAACGAAGGTAATCCCTTGCTTCCAAATTCTCAACCACCAAAAAATTGATTTCTGTTGTTAAAAGTTTTCCCCCTCAAAGCCAGCAACAGTGAGGTTTTTTTTCCAATCTCGCTGGCCCAAAATTGGCTCTAAATTTGCCTGTTTCACGTTGCTATTGCCCTTTTGTGGCCCCAAATTCAATGATACAACTAACAATGTTTGCAACATAACCCTGATTTGTCTCTGCTGGTTGGGAGTGGTATGGTCGATTGTTTTCTTGGATGTGGCGCCAATCCTATTAAACTTTGGGTGGATGTGGCCACAAAATAATAATAATAAAAAAATATATCTTTTAAGAAATCGTTTTGGCCCTTTTGTGGCCCTACATTTTTCCAGTCAGGTTTTTGTAAGGGCCAAAAAAAGGGCCAAAAAAAAATATGCAGTAGGTACCAGTAGGCTGATTTGATTTGCTCCCCCCTCCAAGACTACCAGCGCTGTGTGGAGCTCTCCGGCCAAATGTTTTCCGGTTGGGTTTTTGTCGAGAACACACAACCTCCTTGCGTCTTTGCTTTTTCTTGGATCGAATAATTGCACTGCAATTAATTCCCCCTGCTTTCTCAGTGATCAGTCCCTTCCCTTCCCAAAGTCGTTACCTTCCAAATTTAATCAGAACCCAAACAGATATTTTCGAGAATTGTTTGAGAACAAGCAGCCCTAATTACAACAGCCTTAAACCAACCACATCAGACCGATTCAACAGGAGAATTTCAAGTGTTATGTCCGCGTGAGCCCAGCCAGCAAATTTTGACAGACCCCCCTCTTCCTCCCCCCAAAAAATGTTGTGGGAAAAAAGACGACGACAAATGGTGAGCAAATCAAGTTTATAGCCAAAATTTGATTGATTTTCCCCCCCTCCCTCCACTTTTTCTGAGCTTGTATTTTTTTTTCACCCTCTGATTTGTTAAAAGAATCACACCTTTCTTTCCCCGTTTCCCCCCAAGACCACCTCTGAACCTCCACTTCCGATCGCACTATGTATGACCAAGAGTACATTCAAATCACCCACTGCACTGATCCACTGAATTCTCTATTAAGAGGAACATTATACCCCCCCCCCCCCCCTCTCCCTCCCTCCCGACGAAACACTACAGACCTGGCTGCTCTGCAACATACAAACACGGCACCAAACCCTCCTGATCTCCAAGCCTGGCCAAATACCACCCCCCTTCCCTTTCCTCCAGAATTTCTATCACATCCCCGACCACCACGGAGAGCTCGCCATCCAGTTCAGCTGTGAAATCGTACATGACCGATGCTTCATAGGGTTGCAACACTTGAGTCGATCCTGGACTGTTCCCTTGGTAAATTTCTGCAGATTGCTGCCGTAAATCGAGCTCCCCTGCATAACCGTTTTGGTCTGGCTGCGGCTGCTCCGATAAATACGGGATTTCCTCAGGACTGGTAACGCTGCTGATGGCTGAGTTCTGAGAAAAGAACCCTCCCCCTGCTTGCTCCCCTGCAGCCAATCAAGCCATTCAGGGTCAGAAACTCACCAGCACAAACACATCGTGGTCCATTCCAGGGTTTTGGGTCATTTCCCTTACCTGAAGCTTCTTCTGTAGTCACCGGATCGTGATCATACTGTCCCCAATCCGCATAACCCCCGCTCGCCTCTTCCTCGTAACCTTGAGCCTCGCTCTCAGGGACGCTGTGAAACATGCTTTCCCCAGCATTGAATCCACCAAAATCATCATTCGTGCTCGGCATACTCTCCGGCTCCTGAACCTCGGCATTCCCTTCTGCAAAATGCCGCAACGAAACCCCAGCTTCGGGTTGAGGTCGTCTGGGGTACACGAATCCATCGTCCGAACTGGATATGTCGCTCTCGCTCTGATGATCCATGTATGCTTGATTGCCGCTCGCATGCATGTCATCGTCGATTCGGTCGAGATCGGGCCTGCCGAAATCCAGAGTGTCTTGTCGGCTGGTCATCGCGATTTCCTCCCCCAGCAAGAGCTTTTGACTCTTGATCCCTAGAGGGAAGTAGGTCTCCCCATCCGGCACCGTGCAGTGTTTCTGGACCTCAGCCAGGAGCATGTTGTGCCTACAAGAGATCAGAAACAGGATTTCCTCATGTTAGTAAACCATGCACAAAGCAGACACCGTCACGTCGCAAACCATGCCGATCGAGGTAAGAGAAAAAGCTCCCCAACCTGTCCAGATGGAGTGCAACATATAGTTCTTCTCACCGCACCTTAATTCCAGCGACAGCGCTGCCCCCTCCGGCCATTCATCCAAGCTCCCACCCCACTTCGCAAGACACCCCTCCACCACCTCTTGCCCGGAATACATCGCATCCAAAAGATCCACGATCGGCTTCAACATGACAGCAAGGCCAAAGGGATCCGACCCAGGCAGATTCTTGTCCCCCGCCAGGGCGTTTTTAAAAATCCTGTAAATTTGGATGCGGAACGGCTCCCCGGACCTCAAGGCAATCGTTGTGAGAGATTTCGCCGTGGCCAGCCGCACCCCCCAAGGTCCTGTCATGAGTGCCTGCTGGAGGTAGGAAATCGTGGTGATCAAGAGAGGGTTCCGCATGCACTCCATCGCGATCACGTCTGACGTGCCCAGGCCGTATCCGTTGGCTAGGATCGGGGTGAATTCCTCCCACACGTATTCGTCCGTGATAAAATTGGCGGCCTCGCCCAACCACCAGGTAGCGATTCTGCGCAACTTTCTCCATGCTGTGGCTTCCTCCGTGGAATGTGCGACAGCAACAGGGTTTGCGCCTAATTCACACACAGTCATCAGTATAGGATACCACTACCCACAATTGTTCCGTGGTGGTTCACTGGGATGTTATGTTTTTGACACCCAGGGAGAGTTTCTAATCCAGGGCTGGAGAATTCCTCAACTTTTCAAGATCATTTTTTTTCTGCTTTCTTTTCTGGGAGGTGGTCAGCAGAATCAATTAAGCACCGAAAAAGTGTCTGAAAACAATCTGCAACGTGATCAACGCATTCCTTGAAAATGCATCCTTTTCTCATTTTTTAAATTCATTTTTTATTTCTGATCGTTTAGTACCTGTAACTCCAGACACTCTGGGTGGCAGGGGTGCTTCCAAGAATTGAAGAGCAGCCCTGAGAACCATCGTTTTGTTTGCCTGCTCGAAGCTCTGTGACCAGAAGTCGACAATCTCCACAGGACGGATCTTGCTTGGATTGCCAGCCACCAGAGCATTCACACAATCTACCCACACCCAACAAGCAATGTCACAACAATTATGCCATGAATATCCTCAAATCCAGTTGAAAACTTTCCCACAGAGCTCAAATCAGCCTCGAAGCAACATCCTTTTTGAGGGAAAAAAAGAAGCAATAACTGCCTGGATAAACACCAACTTTTTTTTCCGCAGTATTCTGCACAGTGTGCTATAACATTTTGGAGGAGATCTTATCTTCTTATTTCAATAGTTCGAAGCGCGCACACACACACACACACACACCAAGGATGTAGGTGGCCATTTCTGGTTCGACGACGAGCCTTTGAAACAATGTCTGGAGCAGTTCTGACAGCATTTCTTGCGACCATCCATCCCCGGTGCTCAAGATTTGAGTCAGCACTGGAGGAGTCAGGGGGCCTCCATCGATTCCTTGCAGCCAGATCAACGCATGCAATGCAATGCTCTGCTGAGCAGCATTGTAATGCCAAGAGCTGGTGGCCAGAACCATGAGGTCATCCCTCAGCGGGTTCATGATATCGGCTGCCGATTTTACTTTGTGCGCATTCTTTTGATTTGTGGAGGTAGCATAACCTCTGGCTCGGGCGACCTCCGCTGCGGGACGAAAAAAAACACACAGGAAACAGCTCATCAGCAGATGATTTTTTGTCATGTGTAAACTTTGTGGTAAAAGAAAAAAAGCCACAACAGTTAATGGTCTTCATTAAGTCGCAAACGAGATTGATTAGCAAATATAGGCATAAAAACTGCCACGCACTTCCATCACCGGCAGCGGGTCTATTGTTTTCTTCCCCCTCAAACAATCACACAGCAACTGCATGTTGTCAAATATGCAACATTTCCCTACTTTAGGAAGAAAAAAAAATTGGGCCACCCTAATACAATTACCATTTTGAACATATTCCTTGAAGGCTTACCAGCAGATCTGCTCGCTCCACACAGCGCTGGTTGAGCTCCCGAAGTTATGGCCCTCCTCAATCGGTAAACGATTTTGGAAAGGATGGTGTGTTTGGGGTCCAGCTCTTCTCCCGGTGGAGGAGGGGGCTTGTCTTTCACGATGGTTTGCCAAGCGTTCCAGCGAACAATCTTTTCGATCCTCTCAGCATCTTCATCCACCTTGAATTCTTTCCTGCACAAGCACACCCCGCCAAAACCCTTTCAGCGGAAACCCTTTGGACAGGTGTTCTAGCCGACATAATTTCACGAAAAAGAGCATTCTCCACCAGCGATTCCAGTTTAAGTTCATTGGGAGGGTAAACCAGTCAGACATGCACGGAGGAAACCTTACGCATGGCACACCTTTGTCTTCCGCTCACACTCAGGTCGATCGTTTTTGCAGGAGGTGCCCCCACAAGCGTTTTTATTGCCTCGTTCGCCACCAGCTCCGAGGGGTCGTTGCAAGCCAACAGCACAAGAGCTTTCCAGAAGGGGGAATTCTTAGCTTTGGAGATACCTGTGAAAAATTTTCAACCCTTTCTTGTTAAGGGGTCCAAGAATATGCACAAAAATCAAAATGACCTTTTTGTTTTTTATTCAGGTGACTCTTTTCCCTGCCATGGTAGTTTTGGACTCCAGAATGCCACCCTCAATATAACTATGTTAATTCTGAAAACCAACATCTGTTGAAAAGAAAAGCTTTGTTTATGCATAACATTGATATGGGGGGGGGGGGGGGGTTATGAAGCCAGAGCTCTGTTCCAAGAGGCTCACCAAGGTCATGCACCACCGATCCACATCCCCTTGAAAGGTACACCCGAGCAAAGTTGTCCGTCAAAGTCAAAGGCCCAACCTCTCCATTCACAGCACCAGACGTCCCCGACGATGACTCAGAGGCAGGGTGTAAGTAACCTGATCGAAGCCAGCCACCAGGTCAGCTCACATACTTCACCAAAAAGAGCAAACTCAACAGAATCCCACCAACAGCCAGCTGACCACACTCCAGATTTTGAATCTATCCCAAAGGCGAGCCGATCCGAGAACTATTAACAGTCTTTGAGCAGCGGGCATACCTTCCGCAGCGTAATGCGTGATGCTGGCTGCTAGGTGTGGGCCGACGGCCTTCTCAAACTGTTTCGAGTCTTTTTCTGCCAGCTCTGCTGCGAGCGCCAAAGCATGCCTGCACCCATTTTCGCAATCCGATGAGTCCCGTGCCTGCCCCAGCCAATCTCAACGAAATTCAGAGTCGCTGACCCATGCAGCATTTCTCTTTTCTTTTTTTCCATTTTTGCTTTCTTTTGGTTTTTTTATTATGCACGAAAACTGGAACCCCCTCCCTACCGAGGGTCAGAGCACGACCTTTTTGAAGCATAACGCTTACATATATATGTACATATATATATATAATTCCGAGGAGCTGATCTTGTTTTCAGCTGTAGCAGATTTGGGAGGAAATTTATCAAAAAGCACCAGGAAAATTCACCTTGCAGCTACTACATTATCGCTGTCCAGCATAGGGAAACCCCTCGGAGCCAATCGCCTTTTTCCTCCAGGAGACAGCGCCACTCTGACAGCACTCAAGGCCCCAGACTGCAGGAAATGGAGTTCCTTCGATGTGTCCCCCGCTTTCTGACTGTTGGCCTTGAACAGAATCCGAGCCTTTTGCTTGGTTTCCACTTGGAAATCTTTGTTCAAGATTGTTGCAAGCGTTTGAGCCAGATGATCAGCGAAGGGACGCTTCTCTAAAAAAACAAAAATGGCACTTCAAGGCCAAAACGGAAAGAGGGGCATAACCAGCAAGGGTTTACACCCCAAAATTGTTTGCGCTCTTTCTGGCCTTATTCCAAGGGACCTGGATTTTCCCCCCCCCAAAATCCCCCCCCCCTCCCCCCTCCCCCCTCCACATCTCCTTTTTTTCCCATCATTTTCAGGCATTACAGTTTTTACCCTGGTCAAAAACCAGACTGTTGCTGCAGGAAAGGTAATCTTTTCCCGAACAGCAGTGTTTCAACCCCCACTTGGAAAAAAAAATACATTATTTTCAGATTTCACCTGCTACGTTTGATTGCCTGTTAGCTCGAACGATAGCAGCCATGACTCGAAGCGCAACCCGCTGCTGAGCCAAATCCCCGCTTGGCTTCACCAGCACCGACCAAGCATCTTTCATAGCCCCTCTATCAATGGTGGATGCATTCATTTGCTGATCTATCACAAGAAAAGACTGTTGAATGGACCATGTTCAATGATGGCAGGCAATGCGTCTGACTCGCATCTATGTTTAGTCTGAGGCCGGCGTCATTGCTGCTCAATTTTCTAGTTCCTTTCTGTTTTGTTTTGTTTCGTTTTGTTTTTATCTTCAGAAATTAAAATTTCATCAGGAATCCACAGTGGCTGGCATTCACAGCTCCGTAAAAAAGAAAATCACTGAAAAAAAAAGGAACGGTAGAAAGATTGCAAACCATTTATGCATCATCCCATCCCATCCCTGATGTTTCAATCATTTTCTTTGTATGTTTAATGTTCATATAATGTTCTTTGTCGTGAAGAATCATGACTTAACAGAAAAAAACGAGCCACGATAGATAGCCAACCTGAAGAGGTTGCGCCTGGACTCCCAGCTTGCCCCAATCCCAACAGCATTTGCAACAGGTAGTAAATCTGGCGGACGAGTCTTTTGTGATCTTTTTTGGACTCCGCCAAACCTTTCACCAGGTTCACCAGCGGCTCGATCACAGACTCCGAGTGCCCAGAATACACCGCTATTCTAGGCATGGTGGTTAACAAAAGTTGCTTCAAGTGTTTTTCATCCTTGGTGGCCCCCGAGCCTTCAGCACGAAAGTAAAAAAATCAAAATAAACAAATAAGGTGCGTGCATGCACAATCGTAAAACATGGAGGGAGCGAAAAAAAAAAGTGCTAGTATTTCCATGAGTTTTATTCTTCCCGAAAAAAATGAAGGTGAATTTGGATTATGCCCCTGGATGCTTTGGAGGGGGAAAAACGAGAATGAAACCATTGTGCTGAAAATCATGGGGGGAAGTTTTAGCAGGGATGAAACAGGAGTGGGTTGATGTTTTAGTTTTGGGAAGAGGTTTGGTGCCAGACAGCCACAAAACCTAATATATATTTCTCACCAAAGGGCGAAACCACCATCACTCACCTAGAACGCTCAGCAGCGAATCGAAGCTATTATCCTGGGAGGCAGTTCCACACAACTCGCTCAACGGAATTAATAAAACTCGAAGTAAAACAACGAATATCACGACGAGAAGAAAAACGTCACAAGAGATCGCCCACGATAGGAAAGAAACGCTTCAAGAACGTAAGCGAAAGATCTCAACGCACTTCGTCTTTGGGAAGTCGTCCTTTTGCATAAGTGTTGAGCGCGGGGCCTGTGTACGCAGGTGTAGCACTCCTATTCCTCGCCATGTTTTTGGGCGAAGATTTCGCCTTTCAGAGGCCCCCCCAAAAAACAACGTGAGCTATCGAACTATCGTGAATACGAGTCGTCGACGAGGTGTATCGGGAAACGGGCACAAAAAAAAGAAAAAGAAAATCTATTGGCTGTTTTTCTGCACAGAACGCTACACACCCCCCACGTTCCCCCTTCGATCGGTTTCTGACGGAAGGATGAGCCAAGTACAGCGTGCGTCACCGTTGGATTTCCAAAATTAAAGAACGAGGTGTGGTTTGCGTGAGAAATGATGATGATGTAATCGTGAAGTGATTTCATTTCTTTCTCATTTTTTTTTTCTTGAGGGATGGAATTAAGCAAAACCCTCATGTGGCCTGTTTCCTGTGTAAATGAGAGAAGCAGATCCTTTTTGCTTGGTTGGTGGTGGTCTGCAGCACAAATTTCAAACGAACATCGATCTCAACACGATTACTTAAATGAACAGGCAGGTGGCCTTCGGCAAAAATCCCAGATCCACTTTTCCATTATTAGTAATGGGCACTCGATCTGTGGTTTCAGGACAAAGGAATGAACAAGGTTGTGATTGTATCTCAAATGGCCAAATCCTGCTTATTTTTGAGCCCCTTCAGCACTTCCACCCAACCTTTCCTTTCTGGATTTCTAATGCTCATGCTGATATGAATGGGATCTCTTGGGCTGAGATAAAACTGGGTCAATTCAAAACGAGTAACTCCTAGGAGTGAAGTTGGGACGCATATTCGCAGATGGGGTCTCTATCTTGTTTTCTTGCCAACTGTTCGACAAGATTCGATCCGCCAAAAATGCAACGTGCACGAAAAAGCGATCTTCCCACAGTTGATGGAGCCTTGCAACTCCTTATCAACTCAAAGCACTCGATCCTTCATGTATCTTTTTTCCTTTTCTTAGACCCCATATGTTCTGGCTTCCAACACGATCAGAGCCCTCCAATGGAGCCGCCACCAGACATGGGGAACGATGCTAAGTCGCACGAGAAGGAGAGGCAAAACCACCGACGATCGGTTCAGGAGTTGGTCGAGGAGTTGGACGAGTTGACGGCCGAATTCAAGAGAAGGGGATTGTGGGTGCCCGATTTTGAGGGAGATCCGGCGACCGTGAACCATGAAAAGAGTCGGAGCAATGGAAACACCAAGGTGTACAAGAAGCGGTTGAAGCGGGACCACGAGATTTTTCTCGTCGCAAGGATCGAGCAGCTGCGAAAGCATCTCGAGGATGACGACAATTCGATGGACGAAGCAAAAAAAAGACCCAAATTTGGTAACAAAAAGGGGCGTCGAAATCGAGCGTAAAACCACGAAATCCCAAGGAACCTCTCCTGTAGGCTACTTTAGGTTATGCTTGTAAAATTTTGTTCTCTGTCGGGTGTCCCAGGCCTGGCACTTGAATCCCATAGATCTCTTCAGCAAATCTATCCCAATCAGGTAGAGGTCTTGAGGGTTGATTGTCAGCGGTGGCAGTCATGGACAGCACCTCATGATGATCCTCTTTTGGCACCCTTCACAGTGTTTCGCAACAACATGGCGATGGTCATTGGGCCGACGCCTCCGGGCACCGGGGTGATCAAGGAAGCCTTCTTGGAGACTTCGGCAAAATCGACATCTCCCACGAGGCGGTAGCCCCGCTTAGCATTCGGATCCTACAATCGAAACAGCATTAGTGAGGTCGCTCTGGTAAACCGATCTGTCTCTCTGTCTCTATCTGAAGCTTCCATTTTTCAACACTAACTATCACCTCCACATACAACCTCACCACCTATTTTTGGGGCGTTTGCAAGAATTAATGAAATTTATCAAGCACCTGTTGTGAGGTGTTGAAAAATCTCAAATCAGAAAAACTTACCACAACAAACCCAGAAAAAAAATCCAATTCAGAAAGCAAATCACCACCAACAAGCGATCGTAAACTTATCAAGTTTTTCCTCCTGGTTCCCACCATCCAAGATTTTCACCCTGCATTACTCATTCGGGTCAGTTATGATGGACTCACATCGACAGCATTGATTCCTACATCCACCACCACGGCACCCTCCTTGATCCAGTCCGCCTTCACCATCTCAGCTTTGCCGCACGCTGCAATCACGATGTCTGCCTCCCTGCAGATTTCCTCCCCGTTTTTGGTTCTGGAATGGACGATCGTCACCGTGGCATCCCTGTGCTGCAAGAGCAGCGCAACAGGCGTCCCCACGATGTTGCTCCGACCAATGACCACGACTCTCTTTCCAGAAATGGGGACTTCGTATCGATCCAGAAGCTCCACGCATCCCTACAAATAACATCCACAGTGCCATTAATTCTCAACAGACGTTTATGTTGATCCATCAACAAACAGCATCAAAAAACCCTTCTCCCTCCTGCCCATTTGTTTCCTTTCAAACATATTGCATCGACGGTGGGGAACCCCTTAGCCTCACCCATGTGCAAATTCTCGACATCGGCCCAGTTCTCTTAACAGCAATAAATGGACCTGAAATGGATTCAAACCCCTCACCTGGGGTGTGCAAGACACGAAAAGAGGCGATCTCCCTTTCAGAGTGAGCAAGCCGATGTTCATGGGGTGGAAGCCGTCCACATCTTTCTCATAGCTAATGGCATCCAAAATTTCTTCGGCATTGATGTGCCCAGGGAGGGGGAGTTGCACCAAAATTCCATGCACGTCGGGATCTGCGTTGTAGTCTTGAACCACCTGACTGCAGACATGCTCCGAATTAATGCATTTGGTTTATTGTTCGAAAAAGACGATCGGTGGATAGATGAATTGCCAACGATTTTGATACATGAATTGCCGGCGATTTTGATACATGAAACGCTTCAAATTAGGATTCGAAAATGGCATCAAGGTCTCTGCTGGATGTCCATTTTTTTTTTTTAAACTTGCAATGTCTTTGTCCCAATCTTAACAACTGTGGAATGTTCATTGAGAGTTGAACTCTCAGAGTTGAGAGTATAATATTTTGTGAGTTGATGATCACAAAATCAACGAAATGGGATGCTGTGGAATGTCATGCAAATTCTAAAAAAAAAAACGATGAAAACGCATGGATATTTCGACAGAGGAAAAAAAAAGAGAAAAAACGCATCCACCCCCACTTTCATGAGCTCTTCTTGGGATACATCCTCCGGCAGCTTTGTTCCGATGGACTTGATCCCAACCTCAGCGCAAGCTTTCTCCTTGTTGCGAACATACGTTTCGGAATCTCGTCGAGTCCCCACCAAAACCACAGCCAATCCAGGAACCTGCCATTCCATCAAATCAAATTGATTCAGTTGATGCAATGCTCCAGCAACCTCATGCCTTTGAGATATCACCCCAAAACCCTCCAATTTTAGCAACAATGAACGTCAAAATATAAGCAAGAGTTTGGAGTTGTTTTGTGAGATCCTCCTTGCACCGCTAAGTAGTTCAGGGGGAAGGATTTCCTGAATTCAATTGTTAAGATTTCCCCAGGTCTGACATCCCCACGATCAATGCAATCCACGAATCATGCAACAGCTTCTCAATGCACCCCATCGACAATGATACATATGCCCCCACCGTTCCAGTTTTTTCCTTGAGCTCCGCAGCCTCGACCGCGACCTCCTCCCTGATCGTTTTGGCAGTGGCCTTCCCGTCGATCAACCCAGCCATGGAACCTATCCCATAAACAACGCAACTGTAGCGTCTCACCACCCCAACAAGCGAACCCTGTTCGACTCAGAAACGAACATTTCCAAGTATAGAGCAATTACCAACTCCAGCAGTCGCTCGCAAACGAAGTCTATGTGTCGGCGCTGGTCGTCGACGAAAGGATGCCGAGACGCGATACGTGCACGCTTCTCGCTTGGAGGTGGAAAATTGAACTCGGGCGGCGGGCAAAGGAATGGCCATGTAATCGTGAACGCACTGTCGAATCGAGCGAGTACCAGATACCGGTGAGGTCACTTTTTGACGGCTTCTCCACGCGTAATCGTGTCGTGTTTCGTTACGCTGTTTATTCACGATTGATTGGGGATGGTTATGGTGTATGACGTGATCGAGGGGCCCTGCCAGAATGAAGATGCGAAAGCGCAGCCTCGGTGTGGAAAGTGGGTGGTCCTGCGTTGAACTTCAACTGTGAACGAGTTATCGTTTCCATGCGCCGTGCAGCTCACGTATTCCAGCGTCTCGCGACCGGATCCGAGGCGATCTCCCACTGTTCCACTTCAGTGGTGGAATCCGCTGCGACGAAGGCTGGTTGGGTGCTCGCCTGTCTGTCTATCCGCTAAGCTTTTCGCTGGTAAACCTGTTGTGATTATCGGACACTGATTCGATGCCTGTAAACGCAGGCGAGATGTTTCAGAGGCGGTGGCGTTGCATCTCCTTGGTTAACTGGACAATACAGGGCCCTGTCTGGGGAGGCGAAGTCTCGCTTTGCTAGAAGAGGGGTAAGCCTGTGCTTAACGGAACTCAAGTGGCAGGATAAATTAATTAATAATGTAAATTTAAATATAAATTTTAGTAATGTAAATTTATCCTGCCACTTTACCGTGTGAAGTATGGCTCTTTAATTTGAAAGAATGCTGATGAATATAAAAGATTAGCACCTGCTCAGTTGGCATGTCTGACATCAGCTGGGGTCATCAAAGGAATCAGTGAAGGATTAGAAAAATATCTCTGCTGGGTTACTTTTCATTTTTTTTTTTCCAGTCATGAAAGCTTCCTGTGTTTGTTTGTGTCAGCCAGTGTCTTATTTGAGCTTGGCACTCACTTTGGCAACCGGAGGAGCTCTCCTGTATTATCACAATTTGACCAAGCAGAAAAAAATTGATGGTAGGTTCCCCTCCGTCTATGACTACCTGGAAGAACAAACATGGATGAAAAAAATCCTTCATCTGATTTGTTTTTTTTTCTCATGATTCTGACGGTTGATTTAACTCAACCCTCAACTGCTTTCTGAAGATAGCGGCGGTTGGATGGATGGAAAAACGTATATGAATGAATGTGTAATTTACATGAGGCAAACTTGCCCAACGAAGGCCGTCCACAACGTGGTGATTTAGCCCGTATAAATGTGTGTATATATATATATACATAAAAAAATTTGGGATCATGCATTCTTTCCTCTGTTGTGAGTGAGCACCATGTTATTGCGCTCCTCAGAGCTGCTCAAAACCAAAGATCAGTCCTACGGGAAGACGGCGATGGGGGGTCCCTTTCAGCTGATAGATCACAACGGCAAAAAATTCACAGAGAAGAATCTACTGGGGGAGTTTGCTCTTCTGTACTTTGGATTTACTCATTGTCCAGATATCTGCCCAGATGAGCTTGAGAAACTCACCGAAGCCCTTCGCATGATAGGTATGGAGGAAGCCATGTCTTGGAATCAACCCAATCTATAGAAATTGTTGAATGATATTTGATTGAGATCAACAATTGCTGGAATCAACCCAATCAATCGAAATTGTTGAATGATGTTTGATTGAGGTCAACAATTTCTGGTTGGAGTGGGGAAGGGCCTGTGCAATAGCTATCCGGATGTTCTAATTCATTTTCAATATTGAAAGATGATGTGTCTGAATCACACCTCAGAGCGCATTGATTCAAAATTCATAAAAAAAAAATAGACTTGAAATTTATATCTTGTTCAAGCAGTTAAGTATTGAACGACCCAAATTCAAAAGACAAGGGTTTGAACATCAGCTTTGAAGGTTGTGGACTCTGGGGTATCGCTATCAACGGCTGGAAGCGAAGCAAAAAATGCTGTTGTTTTTTTTTTCCAGAGAAGGAATGTGGGGCAGCAGTGCAGCCAGTTTTCATTTCGGTCGATCCTGAAAGGGACTCGGTGAAGCAAGTGAAAAGGTCCGCAGCTCCACTGAGCACTGTGGCTGAAATCAAAAATCCTTGCCGTTACAAAACGATTTCCCCTTGCCTTTTTCATACATCCATTGGATTCCACGCGATTTTCTTTTTTGATTTTAGTTTCATTTTTAATATTTGTTAGGCACCTGTACGTGCTCCTGTGCTGCTGATTGCTAAAAATTTTCGTTTCGGTTGATTTTTTGAACAGCTACTTGAAGGACCCCGATTCTGGGTTTCACCCCCGCTTGATCGGACTGACTGGCTCCAAGGCTCAGGTGGAAAAGGCGGCAAAAGCTTACAGGGTTTACTATGTGAAGGCTGATGAATACCAAGGAGACTATCTGGTCGACCACTCCATAATCATGGTGGGGGACTTTTCTGCTCATGTTCTGTTGAATTTCTGAGTTGCCTGATACCCTGACAAGGGCACTACTTTTGCTATTGTGCATCTACTCAACTTATAATTGATGGTAAGAATCTTTCGAAATCCGTGGTGTTGAAGGAAAAGGGGGGGGGGGGGGGCATGTTATACGTATGGAACATGTGTGGTGATTATCTGTTTGTGTTTTCGTGTCAGTATCTGGTGAATCCAGAGGGGGACTTCGTGACCTTTTATGGGAAAAACAACGAGGCCAAGGATTTAGCGAAGTCTATGCAAGGGCACATCAAAAACTGGGCTAGGGAGCATGAAGAATATTCAAAGGATCATCCAAAGTACACAGGATTGAAAGCCACTGCACAGTCTTGAGTGGGGAAGCGATGTGTGTGTGGGGGGGGGGTTGCTGTTGGCTTGACATATATATATTAGAGGAAAAGAACTGGAGCATTGTGACAAGGAGGGGAGTTTGGTTCATTCGCTTCACATTTGCTAGTTTATTGTGTCAAGGAGAATTTGTTGGATCTTTGTGAGAAGGGAAGAATGAAAGGTGGTGTTGGCCCGCTTTCCTTTTTGATTTCCTTTCACATCCACCACCACCAAAGAAATCAAATTCTGTCATGGCAGAACTCAAGACCACTCCAAACAAGTACTATAAGAAAGCCTAGCAACAAGAGTGAGATGTATCCCCACCAAAATCAAACGCAAATTAACCTCAGCAAGTTAGGATAACTGATTCTTGTGCGTCTTGGGGCTGGGGGAGGGCGGTTTATTGTGGCAGCATCCGAACGCTAGATCAGACGATTATGATGTACAGTACTCGCACAAGAATCCGGAGACATGGTGCTGCCATGCAACTTCACCAACCCCAACAAAACGGCACCCCTGCAGCAAAACGAAATGCTTCGTTTGTATCCGTGCTGCTGAGATGGCTCCTTCGTCAATGAATTCTTCCCGCACGTGATCCGAGAATCGAAAGATATCTTTCGATTCGACCTCTTTGGAGGTGCAATTCTGACTGTTCTTGGAAGAGATACATAATATATATCGTTATATCCTTTCCGTGTAGGCATGTATTCCTCATAACACAGTGCGTTTGTGTTCATGAGGGCAAATCGCCTTGTTGCAACCACTTGAAAAAAATGGAAACGATCCTCTGGCGCCCCAAACCCCAGTGAGGAGCAAGTGGTATCGCGCGTCTCAATTCGTCGGCGGTGGCATGCAGATCAACATCGATCGGGCGGCCGTTGTGGTGGATTTGAAGTAGATTTCGTAAGATGTCCACTGTGTGCTGCTCGACCGCAGATTTGCCTGGGGGGGTGATACAAATAATTCTTCCGCAAACGCTCAAGCATATTTTCAACAACCAACTGCTATCGAAAAATTGTTTTACTGCTTCGGAGGCTGCTACGAGGGAAATAAATTCCCGTTCGACCTCCTTCGCATAAGTTTTAGTTGCAAGACAAAAAATGGCGAGCTTCGAACAGAAGATCGCGTCGCCGGCGCCGGTGAGCTTGCAGCACTTTCGCTCGACACAGTTGCCAGTCTTGTTGATCCAAGCCTTTCTCTGCGATCGTTCCCACTCGGGCTGCGTTTGACGCATGGATATTCTGTTGTGTAGCGCTTCGCGTTCCTGTGGATGCTTTTCATTGCGTCGACGATTGTCGGACAAGGAAAAGCTGAGGACTGGCGGTTAGGTCGTGCAACTTTCTACGACGCTATCCACCACGGCAGCTGTGGATATGGGGGAGTGGACCCAAACGTCGGACTCGGAATGAATATCGCCGCCATGCCTGATGTCCACCCCGACCACAAGGGGTCCTGCGGGTATGTCACAGCAGACGCGTATTTAGTATTCTCCGACATTGATTTCCCCCCGTGTGGCAAAAATCGCTGAACTAATTCGCACGCTGCGACACCACAGGCAGTGCTACGAAGTGAAGTGTCACCCCATGGACATGTATGATCGATATGGAAGCGAATTGAAGAGGAGCATGCCCAACGTGTGCAAAGACCCCAATATGTCCATCGTCGTCAAGATCATCGACACGTGCCCATGTGATCACAACCACCAGTGGTGCTGTGGTGATATGGACCACTTTGACTTGTCTCGTTACGCCTTCGAAAGAGTGAGTGCAAATCAATCTGTGGAGTGGTCTTTCTCTGAGGGCTCCATCTGTTTTGGGCTATGAATAGTCTCCGGTGCATTGAACGAAACCATCTGACCGAATTCTCATTGAACTGCAGCTTTCAGGCCAGATCTGGGGTGTGATCGCACTTAAATACCGAAAGGTCAGCTGCGATCATGATGTCAACAAGACCAGCCCCCTCCAAACCCCGGAGCTCTCCACCTCCGTCGACCCAACAAAGAAAACCAAGAGCAGCGGAAAGGCAAAGAAAGGAGCCAAAGCTAAAGCAGCTAAAGCAGCAGCCAAAGCTAAGGCTGTCAAAGCAGCCAAGGGTGCCAAGAAGACCAAAAAGCCAGCACCGGTTGCACCGGTCGAGAAGAAGAACACTTTGTCTGTGTATGAGGGGAAATTCAAGAACGGGTTCGCCGATGGTGGCCTGATTCCTTGGGTCCCCCTGAATGCGGAAGGTTTCTCTAAGGGTCCTGGATGGTGCACCAATGTCAGCGCCAGGAGAGGCGTTGCTATGGTTGGAGGGGCCACCAAATTCAAGGGTGCCACTGAGTTGGAGTTCTGGGTTAAAGAGTCTTGGGGAATTCCTGACTTCCAGATTTCTCTTTTCGGAAAGAAGGTGAGACAGACTGAAGGGGGGAGGTCCTTCATATTGGAGCAAATTGTGCATTCATGCATATTATTTTGCCTCCCATCTTGATGTCGGGTATTTGAGTGATTCTGTGTGCATGCGTAGGGGCTCTTCAATCCAGTGAAAATCCAGGATTTGAAGACGGTGTCGAAAGATTATGGAGCCAACCTTCATCTCAAGGTGGTTTCTGTTGATGATTTTTTGAAGGGTAGCGAACAGACACTGGAGGATGCACACTCGATTGTGTTCATCAATCCATTGGACTGGGACCAAGGTCTTTGTGTGGATGCTGTGAAAATTGCATACCCGCTCTAGATCTACATTGCCCCCATGATTATTACAGACCCAGAAAGGGTCTGTTTTCTGAGCGCTGCCTCAGTGTATATTTTCAAGATTAAGCTATCATGACGAGGTTAAAACAGAAATTTATGGAGGAATATCGTTACGATTTCGACGTAAAAAAAACAAATTCATGCAGATATTCGAATTCATTCTGAAAAATCTGGAGATTTTTTCAGCCACCTGCACAGGTGAGAATAAGTGTTTTAAGGGCAAAAAACTGGAGAAAATTATTACTTGCCTTTTTATTGAATAATCATGAGGAAAAAAAAAAGATGATGTAGCTTCAATTTGTTTATGGGGTAGAAAAGACACCCGTGGGGAACATCCGAGAGATGTTGGGTGTGGATTGGTGTGTTTTCAAGAGTAGGTGTTTGGGTTAGTATTGGGACAGTATATCTTGTTTCGCCGTTGTGCGGAACAGAGGAAATGTGCATGTAATAATGTGCATGTGGATACATTTCAATCGTATTGTGTTGAATTGGATCATTTCATCTGGCATCATGATTTCCATCCCACCTGTCATTTTGTTTTGCCCCACCATGGAGTACCATTACCAAGAAATGCTTTAAAGTAATTGGTGTTGTATGGAGAACCTTATAAAACAGTTCATTGTGAGAATGCAATGCAGAAACAGAGGCTTGTGTATATACATAACTTTTCATTATCAGCTTCCTTGCAAACTTGAAGGGAAAGGATGAACAAAGAGGCCAACACCAACAACTATTGTTCAGTCTCTTCCTTCATCTGAATTGAGAAGAATAAGCATCAGCTGAGTAGATGTATGGTGGATATAATTTTCGTAAATTATAACTTGAATTTTTGCACATTTCATGCACATAATCACCAGTTCTGCACCTCTTCAGCGAAGAGATTCAACACATGTACTTTCGAGGCTGGTCTCACACAATCAGTTGGGAGTCGAAAGCATCAACTTCAAGCAAACGTCGTTTTACACGAAACAGTCACAAAGACCGCTGAACTACAGGAAATAGAAGAAAAGTCTGATATTGGCTATTCAGACAATGAATACTCTCAGCTTGACCATTGATGGAAAAAAAATATGAATGCCCCCCATCAACCTCTCAGGCAGTCGCGAAGCGTGGTCAAGCATTGACGTCGGCTTCTCTGGTCTGGTTGATACCGCTGACAGGACCTGAATTGCTCCCGACATCTGTCCGCCTCCGAGATCGCCTGTTGTGTCGACAAGCATCTACCAAAGAACGATCGCTGTAGCTCATTCCATGTGCAGGGATCCTCGCTTTCGACAATGTTGTCGCGGCAATTGATGGCGCGAGTGATCTGATTGACGGCGTCCACCAGAATTTCTCCCAAATCTGTTGCGGTCGGCAGTCCTCCAGACAGCGCCACCAAATTCAAGCATCCATTGCTGTCGAAAGCTGATATCTCGCTCTCCACCTCAGCTGCCCTCACTGCTTCTGTGATATCAGGGCCACGAGCCTCAAGCCAGGCGGTGGCCAGAACTTCAGAGTCCCCTTCAACTTCGTCACGAAGTACCTCAGACAGCGTTTCCGTCAAGAAACGACTCGTGACATCCGCCTGCGACTCAACGAAGGCTGAGCACGACTGTCCGACCACCCTGCTTTCCGAGATTGCTATTGCAACTGCCACAGATATCCCTGAGGATTCTCCCGGCCCCGTTTCAGTCTCGTCGCACTGTACAACCCTGCTGAGGGCGTTTGCGAAAGCGTTTGATAGAGCATCAGCTGTTGCCGAGTTAGGGTCTGTTTCCGCAAACGCAGTGGCCAGGCACTCATCCACATCCTCGCCAGGCTCTTGCCCAATTGCAACGGCGCTCAGAAGAGCCACGGCCAATAGAACGAATTCGAAGCGTGTTGAAACCATCTAGCAGTTTTTTCAAGTTTATGCTTCCTTCTGCAGCAGCAAGCTTTTTTATTGGTGGCTTTCGGGACACGTGATTCGATTCGACAGTCCCAATATCTTCACACGTGTGAGGCATACTTTATGGCAGACAGACGAACACTCTTTCGTTGCTTCGCTGCGATATGTGCAATGATATTGTACAGTTTCACTCTTTCGACACCAGCAAACAACTTGAAAAACGCGACTTCCTTCGAAATCGCTCCACTAATACCGACTGCTAACAACAATGGCTTCTTACTATCAACGAGTACTACTGGCTTGCTGCATACTTATTGGGGTGGCGGCCGCCCAGGCCCCAAGCGAGGTCCAGGCTTGCCTGGATATGGCCCGCGGTGAAAGTGAATCCACTTCGGCAACAGCCGAAGTCCTGACCGGGGCAGTTTCTATGGCGCTCAGTACTGTCGTGCTGTGCGAAGAAGATCAGCTGACGACATCGAGTGACGTTGCTGGACTCTCTATAGCGGTGGCGATTTCCATCTCGGAGAGCAGAGTGGCAGCAGAACAATGTGCGACGACCCCGGAAGAGCAGGCGGATGCTACGGGTCGTCTTGTAACCGACGCCATATCGAATACGCTCAGGAATCAGCTTGACGGGGACAGCGAGAGGCTCGCAGACGCTTGGTTGCAGGCTCGAGGGCCATCGCTCCTTGAAACCGTCAGGATGGCAGAGCAACAGGCCTCGCGCCAAGCGCTGGACAGCGAGGGATGCCTGGACTTCAGCTCTCTTACAAGGGGTTTGCCGACCGCCGAGGACGTGGGAAACGTGCTGGGGGATGCCATAGGCCAAATCCTGAGAGCCGTAACCTGTGGTGACAATGTTGTTCAGACTGACGAGGTTTGCTGGTGGCGGGAAAATGAGAAGCGATTCTATGGGGGATGCCTCAGCATGTGAGGGTCGTTCGAGTTTTCGTATTGCTTCATTCGATTTTTTTTTTGCCTCAACATCGTACAAGTCCAAGCAATGCAGAGTCATAGAGGTTCGATTTGGTGGAGGGGTTTCCCTTTATGTCAGTAGCTTATGGGGAAAAGAACCAGAAAGGTTTTTTGTTTACCTCGTGTAGAATGAATTCATTCCGGAACAAAGGGACAAGGCACAACACTGTGTTCATAGAGATGAGTACTCTATTTATTTTGTTCACTTATCTTGTAATTCACAAGGAATTGGACTCTATTTCTTGAAAAGTGCTTGGAGAGGGGGGGGGGGGGGGGGGGGGGGCAGATACAAACTGAAAATCAACATAGCACTTCTAACAATCCAGGTGCAACACCCCCTACTAAAATTCTTTTCGCTTTCCCCCATCCACTAACCCATCCCCCATCGAACCAAAAAAAAAAAAAGAAATCCATCCGCAATCGATTGAATACTATGTTGGTCTTTCTGTGGACCTCTCTTGATAATACGAATTGAAAGTCATAAGAACGAACAATTCCCCCATTTCCCCCCTGTTTGCTCTGTATTTCAGCAGCCGATACAGCGCCCGCCCCCTCTTCACGAAATCGGATGCATGCTTCCTCACTTCGTCCCATATCGAGTCGACCGACAAGAGTTGAATAATGGCAGGCTCCCCATCCTCCATTACATCCACAGTTCTATCCAGCGCTGAACAGAATGCCAAAATGTTTTGAAGAGCCACATCGATAACCTGAAAGCAGTCATTCACAGCATCAGGTGACTCAACAACAAATGCTACTTCACCAAGAAAGCAACACCATCGTCCGAACGATTTGATCCACATAACACTCTGTTTTCCTCCCTTGAGGTTCTCTTTCGACACAATCAAACAACGGCTTCTGTGAGAATTTACCACTCTGATTCGGGAGGACAGGCTGGACAAGAAACAGCTGGAAGCCGCAGAATCCAGGTACTTAGCATGAGCCTCTTGCAATTTCCTCAAGCTGGTCCCTGATATCCTGACATCCGCCTCGAACTCATCCCAATGGCTGTTCACTAACTGATGTTGCATGAAACCAAGCAGATTTTGAACAAATTTGTGGGCATCCTGGAAGGCCAAACCAAATCCAAGTCAAACAGACATCGACTGGGCATCTTCTTTCTCTGGACATCGATGGCAGTTCATCTATGGAATAACCACTGGAAAAGAAAAATTCTTGAGCGGACATGAATAATGGCAAACACAGATCTCACTGATAGGTCAAGCCAATTTTTTTTCTCACTTGATGCCAGAGTCGGACAGAGACGACACGGTTATGAACGTGATAGGGGGTAACAGTCCGTTTCGCCTGCTCCTTTTCGTAATCCCGAAACCTCCACCATATCCTTTCCAGCCACCAAGCAACTTGCCTCACCCTCATCAGCACAGAGAATAAATCTGCATACTGCGACATGGTTTCCTGAGTCAAAATCAAACTCATGGGCCATTCGACAGGATATTGCAGAACCACGACATCCAAGGCTTTTTCCCTGTCGATGCTGATGTCGACATGAGAGGTGTCGGATTGAGGGTTGCCCAACATGAGGGAGGTCGTGCAGATGGATGCTGATGCCGAATCCATGGATGCTTTTTGGAATTTGAGGGATCGGGTGGAGTCCAGACGCATTTGCAATTTATCGGCAGCCTCGTCGTCATCCTGACAAGATTCTTGGAAAGCCCGGGACATGATCCAGTGCAAATGACTGCAAATGGTACACCCCCCCAAGAAAAAAAACAACAAGAAAAGGTCTAAAAAATGAGAAATGAAATGAAAGGAAATATCAATAAGAGGTTCACAGAACTTCTTTATTAAAAAAAATAGCAGCAATTATCTTCTATGCTTGGTTGATATTGACACACCTACAATCCAAAGACGAACCCCTTCAATTTTTCAAAAATGATATCTCATTTTTTTTTCTGGGAGGTTTTGTGCGTGTGCGGGGCTGGGATCGGATTGTTTTTTTTTCCACTATCAATTCATCTCATCTCAAAAATGTGCGATCATCGAAAAACATTCAAACTTGATGTTTGGAGCAGTATCCTGACATCGTGTCGGCACCTGTGTGAGAAGTGGCCATGCTCCAAAGCATGAGTGCACAATCTGTCGGTGAGATTCCAAGCCCAGTCCCCAGATCCCATAAAGAAGTACTTTCGCATCACCGCGCAGAGCTGCATGAAGCCCAGTTCACGGAGGAAAATTTGCGAGCAAGCATGACTGACACACCTGCAAATATTTCAAACACACGCCCACACACATTCAACCCAACACAATACAGCCAGGGAGTGAAAAAACTTGAAAAAGGAGAGAATCGTTGGGTATTGACTAGCAACACCAGCCCCTGCTCACCTATATTGAGATATGATCGTTTGTGACACACATGCATCGATGATGGCGGACACCGGCACCAGCGATTCCTCGCCGCCCAGCAGCCAATGCTCATCGACCTCCACTTCCTCCAGCACGATCTCTAATTTTTCCAAATCCACCTTCCATCTGGACCTCGTCGTTCGATTCGAGTCAGAAAATGCTCTAGATGGTGACGTTCTCACCCCCACTTCAGTGCCAGCCACAGATTCCCCACTCTTTGCATGGCCAAGCGCTTGTGCAGGCTCTCTGCAGCTTGGAACACCTGCTGGCGGCCTCGGATCCACAACTGCTCCCCAATCTAGCCCAGGGCTGCCGGAGGACCCCACCCGACGTGGCAATGGGGATCTCTGCTCACTTTGGTCATGGTAGAACAGATTGGCCCCAGAGTCTTGCGATGCACCGCTAGGAACACCGGCTGCTCTTCGAAAGTCCCCAGCAGGGCTCCATTTCGATCGTTTGTTGCTCGTTCTTTCAGTGAGTGTCGGAGCTGCACGCCCGGATGTTTCTGGACCATCATCTATGTCCATCGCCCCTGCTGTGGGCTGGTCATCATCTGCTTTCGGTTCAGCAGTCTCTTTCAGCTCACTCACTGGAGGAAGTACTGGAGTCTTGGGGCGGGAATTTCTTGGCACCAATTTCAGCTCTGCCTTGTAGCCCTCTGACGTTTTCTTCAGCATTGCCAGTCGAGATTCATTCAAACTCCACCGCCTGGACTGCCATCCGAGAAACCGCTCCCTTTTTTCAGCCTCTAATGCCACCTGTTGTATGTACATTGTGGGCAGTCAGTTCCCTCGTTTGTTACAATCCTGAAACTTCAGTGAGGCCTTTGCACAGTCGGTCAACCTTTTTGGCTTCTTCCAACTCAGCCGCCAAAATTGCAGCTGCCTGCTCTCGTTCCTTTTTGGCAGCAGCCTCCAGCAACTCCTGCTCCAGTCTGATTTCCTAAAAAACAAACAACAAGAAAAACAGCTTTAAAAAATGATAAACATTGGAGCTGCAGCAAATATATCTGTGGCACCCCAAAACCCACCTCTGCCTTCAGAACACTTTTCTTCGCAGCTAGCATGTCAGCAGCATCCTTTTGCTCTTGCAACAACTGCAGTCGCTTCTGTCGCATTTCTGCAATTTCTGCCTGACGTGCGTTCCTTCGCTCCTCCAGACGTACCATTCGAGCATTGAAACGCTCCAGGATCTGTGCCTCCGCCATCTGGTTGGCAAGCTCCCTCTCTTGCACCAGCCTTTCCAACATGCGATCCACCTCAGCACACCGTTCTTTGGACATTCGAGACATCCCCTCCACCGCCTGCCGATTTTTGGGGGGAAGGAAAACAAAGGGTCAAGAAAACCATAGCATAATGAGTTGTTCATCAATCCAGATTCAAGGAATGAGCCATGGGTGTTGCAATACATGTCCCTCCCCACCTCATGGAGCGCATCGACTCTGAACGGAACTGGAAAGTATCGATCGCTTTGGCCAAGCTGAGACCATTCCTGCAATCCCACCTCCCCAAACCCAAAATCACAAGTGCCCCACTCATCACCGATGGCCTTTATCACGCTCTGAACCTCCCTGGTTTCTTGCTCAGCCAATTCCTTTATTCTAGCGACCAACGCCCTCGGACTCTCCATCATGTGCATCGATTGCAAGATCCTCAATTGCTGGCCGGCCTCCGTGAACATGCCATGGACTTGCTTGAGAAACGCAGGGGGAGCTGCGGGAAGGATTTCCCACAGAGGAACTCTGTCGGTTCGGCCGAACAGCTTGGGGTGCAGGAAAGCTTGGGAGGGCGGTTGGGGATCGAACAACCATTGGCGGACATATTGCAAATACGGTTGAAAGGCACATGTGAATAGGTACCTTTTCAGCCACACCCACTCCCAACCATTCACGTGCTATTAATGGCACTAACATTTGGGCAGCAACAAGTTCCGTTGTCCCGGTTCTACACCCATTTCACTCGTCGTTTTTTTGGTTGAACAAAGCAAGCAATCGATACCTGATCATGGGCCCCATAATGTTGTCAGCCTCCAGCAATTCTGTGTACAGAAGTCCCAGAAGCTCCGAGCTTTCCGGGAGCTCCATGTCGCACTCCATCATTTCGCAGCCCCCATCGACGTCCATTCGTTCCCTATCATTCCCAGCACCAAAATAACACCCACATATCGACGCAAGGGTCAGAGTCTGATGCTGAATTCTTTCCGTGTGCAGGACCAGCTCAACCAAAGTGGCATCTATTTCTGGCACACCCAAACCACACCCAAACGTCAATCCTAAGTTAAAAAAAAAACACAATTGCGTAGAGAACTTCCAAATTATCTATGTCATTTTTCACCACACATCCAGACAAGCACTCACAATAACGCTCAGGATGCTTACCCCCCGGTCCATGTCCGTACACATCTGGCATTCCAGCAATCCTTTCTCCTGCTGAAGGCTGCCTGGTGGTGCCCGCCATCCCAGTCCCAAAGATTTCGTTGAACGTTTCCCCGAAGCCCCCCAATCCAGCACCGGAGCGGTTGGTTTTCCCCGTCATTCTCTTTCCAACCAGCCTCTGAGTCCTGTCCACGAAGCTCTCCTGCAGGGTGGTCCATCCCAAGCCAGGGCCCACCTTCTCCATAGCTTCTTGTTCCCGTCGATCTTTCACCGATTCCATCAAATGCTGCAGAGCTGCCGAATGCCAACGGAGAACCGTTTGAACTGCGGAGGCGAATGCAAAATGAACGGGGTCCACGTATCGCCTCGCTGGTAAGTTGTGAATGACATGGTCTCGGGGCTGGAGGTAGTTTCCGATGAACGATTGGAGCTTGGATCGACATCGGCCAGCCCTGCAGGAAATCACATGGCCAACTCAACCAAATGCCCAGACATCCATTAATTAATGCTACAAAAATAGCTATAAAAATTGGACCTACCTTCCCACAGAAACGTGCTAACCTTACCCTAACCTTTGCATGTGGCGGATATGGACTGATTTACATCAAGATTCCATTCCAATATTGGTCAACCAAGAAAAACCAAAGTATCGTACGCACATGCACACCTGCAGATTCTTTTTACCAGCTTAGCCATGCTGATCGCCTGTGGATGCGTCGATCGAGGCAGTTCCTCCTCCAAATACGCAATAGCAGGCATGATGCCCTCCAAAGCTTGCAGGGCAATGGACACCAGCTCCTGTTCCATGCTATCTTTCCCTCGCTCGGTCGGGAGGTCCGGCAGCAGAGATTCTTTGTCAGGGCTGGCTTGCAGCAGATGGTCCGTTGCCACGATCACATCGCTCTCTGAATTGACGCTGTCGTCTCGATGAGCGATGCTGAACATGGTGCCCTGGCCTGGCTCCATTTCCACCTTGAGAGGATGGCTGCCTCTGGGTGCCCAGCAGTTGTCAGAATTATCCACTGGATCCCGATCGCCACGATTTTTGATTTGATCTGCAGGATCAAGAGCGTGCTTCTCAGAGTTCGCAAGAAAAACAGCTCATTTGATTATAATTGAATGGCCAACACTGCAAACGATCAACCCCCCAAAAGATATCATTTGCCATTGGCATGCCTGAGCGACAGGACCGGTCGAGAAAACACTCCAGTCTTTCTCCCATGTATAAATCCCAAGGTCGACAGAGTTATTGATCACTTTCTTTCGATTTTTTTGAGCGATGCATACCTGCGAAATCCCACAGGCGAGGGTGGACAGACACAGGCTTCCCTCGGAGCTTCCCCCACCACAGCCCATTGCTTGCGGAATTCCCGATCCGGTCGCTGCCAACATCTTCGCAATACGTCGTCCAGTTTTGAACATCGATTTCATCTGGCACGGAAAACAATCGAGAGGATATCCACCCATTGCCATCATGATCCCCACCATCGCCCACAGTCTTTTCTGGCAGTCCATGATGCTGATGCATGGGAGCACCACGTCTAGGGGCTTGTTGAGGTGCAGAGCCTTCCAAGCCGATCAAAAGGGACAGAATTCCATCGTAGTTGGCCAGGGGAATGATATGGTGTTGGTTGAAAGGGGCCATCCCGCTCGGATCGACATGCAAATCCACCGTGCTGCACCTGGAAAATGCGTAAATCTGTTGGGAGGGGGAAGTATTAGTCAGCCCACTTTCTGTGCGGGGCCAATGGTTATGTCAATGATTCGGGATGAAAGGAGGATGTGAAAATGGCATTTTATTTTCAATCTGTTTTGAAAGTTGATGGAATTTGTTCTCTGACCTCCTGAGAGATGCACACTGGTCCTGAAGCTTGGAAGCTTCCCACCCCCGTTTGGTTTGTTGCTTCCCCAACACACACTACAGCCAAAGAACAGGATTCATTTCACTCAAATAATATTTCAAACCAAACCAAACCATGATTGATTGAGCTGCATCACTCTGGATAAGCAACCATGCAACGAGGCCCTTCCCTACCTTCGCGACGCTCAGCTCCACGAACTCCGCACGCCGCTCCTCGTCGATGTCTGACACCTCAGTCTTGAAAAAATAACAGCAAACTCGATTCGACGACTTTCAACCCACGCACGTTTTCCTCCCCACAAAAAGAAAGACAGAGAAAACCTCGCTCACCTCGTTCCAGTCCAGAAATGTTGCGTATGCGCTCTCGAAAAGACGTTGCAGCCGCAGACGTTTTTCGCTTTCATCTCGATAAACAACCGTCGAACTCGCGTCGAGAGCTTCGACGAAGTCCCGCACGGATTGCACGATGCTCACGTTGGCAGGGGAGACGCTCATGCTTTCGAACGCTCAGTCCGGACGCACAGAGGATCGCGCAGGGTGTCAGGGAGCGCCTATCGCAAACGGCTCAAAATATGTCAGCCTCGGGCTCATGTCGCGACGCCAGGTGACGTCCAGAAATTCCAGAAACCAAAATCGTCCCCACCGAAATGGCGCAAAATCGGAGGCGACAGCGCAGAGAAAAGCACAAGGTACGTCAGCCTTAGAGCCCATGTGGTCGGTCATGGACGCATTAAGCGTCGATCACGTGCACGTAAAGTGAAACATTTTTCCGATGGAGAAGTTTACCTCCAGTTTCGCGCAGACCCCTCCCTCTTCGTTCGTCTCTGTTCGCGATGGCCCCCATGATGATGTCGGTTTCTTGTCCGGGAGCGACGCGTGGAGCCGCGTCTGTCTGCCAGAGTTCTGCGACTTCCCGGGCTCTCCGAAGTCCCTTTGGCGGCCAGAGGGCTGGAGGTGCCGACAGGAGACCGCTGTTCAATGCCGGAATCTCAAGTCGGCCATGCTCCACGAGCGGAAGTAGACGGGTCACCACCATGGCTGCCAAGGGTGGGGGATGCAGTGGAGTTACACAAACTTGCTGTTCAGAACAGCAAAAGTAGCAGAGACTCATGTTGCCTGATTTTTGTTGTGTCTTGTTTGCAGTCACTGGAAAAATTTCTCTGGCTCTGGAGGCTGGAAAAGCTAACCCAGCACCTCCAGTCGGACCAGCTTTGGGAGCCCAGGTGCGAAGCTGCCGGACAATGGAGAAAAACAGTGGATTATCGATTTTAGCCAAGCTGGTTTTTCTGTTTGAAATCAAGAGAACTTTCGTTCGTGGTGATTTATAATCGGTTTGAAAAATTACTAAGAAAAGCAAAAAACTCGAAAACGAATTATTCGATGAATGAGTTTGTCTCTGATGTTTGTTTGTTTTTTAGGGTGTAAACATCATGCAGTTTTGCAAGCAGTACAATGCCGCCACGGCGGAAAAGGCTGGGCAAGTTATCCCTGTCGAAATCACCGTCTATGCGGTGAGACAATGGAGCACAAAAACCTAAATGCCCTGGATTATTATTAGTATTTTTTTTTTGGTTGAAGTCTTGCGCACAGGGTAGAATATATCCGTCCTCTGCCCAAATGAGTGACCATAACCCATGTCACAGCAAAGAGTAATAAGCTGGGCTCCCCATAATCGTGACATTCTTTCCCTTGGTGAAATTTATCCTACTCTGGGAAAAATTGTCGAAGGTTCATTCTATTACAACCTAGAAATAGAAAGAGGCATAGATTGCAGTCCAATCAGTCCCTGATCTATGTTGGTGTTTTCTTCGAGTTTGGATTATCAAACCAAATCTTGGCCCCAGAGCTGTTTGTTTTCCAATTCTTTGTCCAGAGTTGTTTATTTTCCAATTCTTCGGAATGGAAACCGTGATTACCAGAAAGAAAAAGAAAAAAGAAAACATGTACATTTACATATTTTTATTTTGATATTTTGTTTGTTTCCCCCCGACCCCCCTGGAATTTGTGCCAAAAGACTATGGATAACCGCTGAGAGTTTCATTTGTATATGCATTTCAGGATCGAAGCTTTACATTCATCATGAAAACTCCTCCAGCTTCATTCTTGTTGAAAAAGGCTGCCGGTAAGTGTGGCTCCATACTATCCTCGATCATTTTTGACAATCTTTGTCAAGCAGACTTCAACTTTCTGCTGAATACTTCTTTAGGTCAGGATATCCACTTTTTTTTTTTTGGGTGCCTTCTTTTAGGAGTCGACAAGGGTTCAGGAAACCCTCAAAAGGAGAAAGTTGGCCAAGTCACCCAGGCACAACTGAGAGAGATTGCAGAGACCAAATTGCCGGATTTGAACTGCCATACTATCGAGGCTGCCATGAACACTGTCCAAGGAACAGCCCGTAACATGGGAATCACCGTGCTGGATGAGTGAGGCTGCCATTGCTTCAATCGGCAGCTGTTGTCAAAACCTTTTGCCAAGCAAGAGACGGCGGCGGCGGCGGTGGTGGTGATTCGATAGGTTGGATCAAGAATTTTATTTTTGGGGGTCCTTTTCGAGAAATCAGTGGGATTCTTTTTATGTTTCCTTTAATTTTAGTTTTGTGGTCGGGTGGTGGTTTGGAAAAAATTGGGGTTGTGTGGGGGAGGCTGGTCTGACGAGGGCAACGCTTTGATGTGTTGAATTGAAATTTTGATCGAGTCCGCTTTTTTGTCATTCAGGTCAAGTGTTCTCTGAATTCTCATCTGTTCGATATTCTCGCATAAAATCTGTGAGGTTCCCCCTTCAGGTTTTTCAAAATCAGATTCGTTCCAAAAGAATCGTTTTCAAACAACCACAAACAACCGAATTGCCTATTCAATCTCGGACCGTTGGTGTTTTCCTGGCCTGGACGAAGGCATCTTTCGCCAAATATCGGGAGATCAACATTCTTGCCACCGATGCGGTCGCTTCCCTGTTCATCAACTCCTCGAAACTCACCTCGCTGGCGTCAGAATCGTCGCCGTTCACTTGTTTGATCATTTCCTCAATCTGACCATCAGAGAAAGTCTCCAGGCCTATATCCTCTGTCAGTTCTCGGCCTTGTGGGTAGACCATCACCAACACATCTGCTGGTTTTATTCTCACGTGTCGATCTGTGGAGCGGGAAATCACAGCGAATGCTTTTCGAACCCCTTCTGCATCATTGCGATCCGCACAGAGGAAAAGCAAGGCAGTCATAGGGTCCATTGTGTTGTCCGATTTCACAAAGATATTCCACAAGATGTTGCGCATGCTCGACTGATGGCCACATTTCTTGTCGAACCAAAGATGCGAGCTCATCCAGGCGTCTTTCGTCAAAGAGCCTGTGCCCTCGGCGCACCGGCATAGTTCCTACCAAAAGCAAAGGTTCTCAGGCGTTATATATTTTTTTTTCTCGTTAAAGAGAAAGAGATGCTGATGGAATACAGGCACATGCATATCGGCGTCCTTGAAAAAACTCAGTGTTTCCACCCCAACTCACCTGAGCAGCAGCAGCCAAAACGTCTGCTGATACGTTAGACAGTTCGCTGTGTTCTATTGCAAGCAGCGTCACTATGACTTCTCGCCAATCGGCATAGCCGGTTTGGTCAACATCGAAACTCCGCAGCGCTTCCCTCAGGTTCCTAAAATCAAGCTCAGTCCACCCGCAGTCTCCTGCTTCCATCGATTTTTCAGCAATGATGTCAGCGATTTCTGACACTTTCATGTATCCGCTTGGAGACAGAGAAGAGAAGCTCGCGGTCAATGCGTCGAGTTGCTCATCCGTCAAGGTACCGCTCCACGACCTTTTGTCAGGGGCGGCGGCGGCTGCGGAGTGTGTTTCGCCTCGTTCGACAACCTCAACACCATCGTCGACCACCAAGTCCTCGCCCTATCATAGAAGACTGAAGCGTCAAAAAGGCGGCTCCGTGCATAGTTCTTTGTTCAAACAGATTTTGCGAAGGGAGTTCACCTCAAATTGAAGTTCGTGTGATAGCTTATCGCCTGACGCTATGGCTGCTTTGATGATCTTTGCGAGGGCGGATGTGGAACTGCACTCCGCGTTGTATCGCTTCTCGATGCAAGTTTCGCAATGTTCTCTAGCGGACTTGTGAAACTCGCCGAGCTCATTCGTGTGGACCAAAGCTCGGTCGACGAGTTGTTTCAATCTAAGCATGTTTAAGACAACTTCATCATCGTGTAATAGAAAGGCAAAAGCAAGCTCAGTAAGTGACCGTACGGACGATGGTCTATACCTGAGCTCTTGTAGATCGCTTTCCGTCTGTACGCACTCCTCCACGAATTTGTTTGCCATTTTAAGTGCTTCTTTCTGCTCTTCCGTGAGCTCTTCTTCCGACACCTCTGGAGCTTTATCTTTTTTGTCCTTCTTGTCTTTTTTCCCTTTGGGCGGTGGTGCATCAGAGGCATCTTTGGGAGCCACAGTATCTACAGCAGCATCTCTTGCAGCGAGGGCGAGCCTGCACGCACGAAACATTCTCGGGAGTTTCTGTTCGGTTTCAGCCAGCCAGCTGGGCACCGGTAGGCCACTCTTGGGATCCAGCGCACTTCCTAAGCCTTCGGGTATCTCGTCAGATAAAAGATCTGGGCGACCGAATGGGAAATTCTGTGGAGGGGGAAGCTTGTACGTCGTCCTTGCGTAGGCGCTCATGAACAGGAGTGTATCAAGGAATCTGCAAAACTGGAATGTCGTCAGTGAGGGCTCCGTGAACAAAATCTGGCAATCTGTGGCTGCTAGCTCTCCTCGAACTGACCTATCCAGCTCCAGCTGCAAGGCTTCGATGAACAGGGACTCGAAGATAGCAGAGTTTTCTGTTAAGAACTCGCTGTTTGTTAAGCGCTCCATTTCGGTGGTGCTCTCTTCCTTTTTGCTATCACAGATGTCCCACATGTCGCAAACGAGCTCATCGCTTCGGAGCGACCACTCTGCCTTCACAGACTCGTTCTCTCGTAAATCAGTCTCGATCGCATTGTACTCGCCTTGAAACGTGACGAGCTGACTATTTCTTTCATCGCTTCGGTCGACGAAAGCCGTGAATGAGCGTCGTAGAGAAATATAGTGTTCCAAACAGTTGGATCGTTCTTCACGCAGGTTGGAGAACAGCAGCGAAAGGCCCTCAAAATAAGAGGATTCAACGACCTGAATCACGCCAAGAAAAAAAGAAAACGGTTCACAACAGGATGAGATGAAACAAGAAGCATAGGGTGTCAGCAAACATACCTTCCACTTCTTGTGGAGTGCAATTACAGTTTCCCTTTCCCATTGATCAGGTGTAAGCTTGACAGGGTCGTTTGATCTTGGTTGTTGAGCTTCCTCCTCCTCCTGCTGGGAGAAGGTAGCAACAGCTTCCTCCATATTTTCTGTGTCCATCGTTTCTGCAGTATCTTTCGCTCTGGTTATGACGTCCAGAGCATTCTGGGATGCGGCTTGTGCTTGGGAAGCCTCCTCTTGGGCTTGCGTAGACGATTGCATCAATGTACTCACTGGCAAACAGGATTGTCAATCAATACCAAACAAACAAACAAACATCAAATTACATTATATATATAATCAATCAATACCACACAGACACCACATTTTGAATGGGGTGAATCTGTTCTGATTCGCACCTAGTTGTTCAATTCTATCCTTGGTTTCTGCGCACACTGCGCTCTCAGACGATAATGATTCGATATCATTCATCGCTTTCGTAGCTTCTTCAGACGATTCCACGGCTCGCTGTGCAGCTTCGGCTGCCTCCTTTGCAAAACCTTGCCCGGCTTTGAACTTCTCTGTGCATTCTTTAAGCACTTCTTCTGCAAGGATAGGATCTGCTTCATCTCCTGCCCCAAGCTCCTGAGCAGATAACAGCTGTGCCTTCTTTGTCATGATTAACTCCCTCGCAGTCGTCCTTGCCGCTTGCATCGCAACTTCTGCCGATTCCCGCGCAGACTTTGCACTCTATCACACACCAATTACAAAATTTGGACTTCTGGGCGAAGTTTGTATCGTCAATTAGTTGAAAATTTTGATATCATTATAAGCTGCTCACCTCTGCTGCTTTTTGCGCTGCTAAACTGTTGGCTGCTGTTTTATCCGCGGCATCTTTTGCGACAACCAAGCTCTGCACGTGCTCCTTTGCTTGCTTGCAAACTTCTTCAAGTGGAAGGGACCCATCAACATGATGCACCAGCAGTCGGAAGCGGTGCAGCCAGTCGCTCAGATCCTGCGACTTGCTGGAGTATGTGGCCAGCCTTGATTGCACTTGAATGGCTGCATTTGCAGGGTCGAATACCTCCTGTTTCGCGCTACCATCTCTATCACAATTCGCAAGAACACAACAAAATAGAGCATGTGCATGTTCAAACGCCCACCTGCAAACTTTCTGCCTCTCCTGGATTTTCTTTTGTGTCAGGATTTTCGTTATCCAAATGTTGCATTTGCTGGGTTTCCTCTTCGATCCTTCTTCCCAGCGCCCGTTTTGGAAGGATGTCTTCATCCTCAACCTTCAATACAATGACGGCGTCTAATCCAGAGATAAGTTCACGATCTGGGTCTGGAAGATATTGTGGCGGTGGCGGCGCCAGTCGTGAGACATCAGCAATCATTTCTTTCTCCGCGTCGACATCGACGCCGGTCAATTGTTTTTCGAAGAGCATGGCTTGAGCACGGGAGCACGGAAAACCATCAAGAATTACACCCTGCATTGTGGCAACAATCAAAATCAATACTCCCCACAACCAACAGGATAGCTTTCGTGGATGAAACGCATGTTTACTTGAATTGGGGTTGCCTCTTTGTCTCCAGATTCCTCCTCAGGCACGCCCTTATTCTGAGCTTCACTCATAGCTGCTACGAGAACCGACGTTATATCGCTGTCTTCAAGGCTGTCACCACTCTCTAACTTCGTTTGCAGCGGATCTGCATCAGACAGCCGTTCTTCTCAGTGTTTTTGTCTCCACCATAGTGCCGCTACAAACATACAACAGCAAGTTCAGAAGCTGACTGCACCTGTTTGATTATTTTCCTTGGCGCGCTGGGCTGCAACCTTCTCAGCCTCGATAACAGACAGGTTGAACTCCTCCGCCAATGCACTTGCCACTGCTGTTGATCCAGCAAAGGGCGGTCCAATGATTGCTAGCTTCAGCCTCAGATCTATATCGGCGCTTTGAGTTTCAACTTGATTGAAGGAGGAAACCGAGAGAAGCCTGGCGACCATGTCTCCGAGGAAATGGTTGCGGCCAATCGTTGTGTTGCTCTCCCATTCTCCTTGGCATTCCATATAGTCGATGATGGCTGCTTCGTCTATGACCGCCTGAGCATCGAAAGGATACTCTCTGCCACTCAGGCGTGCAATGTTTAGGCTGGGATCATCTGCGGATTGTCAGAAAACATTTAGGTCCAACACTCTGACCAAGGATAGGAGCGATTGGAGATTGAGTAGCAGGGAGTCGCACTTGCAACAAACAACGCCATCCACTGACGATACTCTTTCCGCGGGACCAAAGCATCCATAGTTTCCCGATAGTCCGCCGCCAGCTCGCTGATCTTTGTTATCTGCCATGCCATTTCACGACATACATCTCCAAGTTTTTTTCTTTCTTTTTCCGCCACAAGCGACTCTCTTGCACGGCGTGCCTCGTTTTCAACTCGCACTGTATCCTCATAATGCTCCTTGATGATTCTGTACAGTCAAGACCTGAACGTGAGTATCTTAGCTAGAGAGTTAAACGAGCAGAAAAAGATTGATTTTGAATGGTACCCACCTCCACTTTTCTTTCTCTCTGCGGATGCATTCCTCCCAATCCTCTTGTCTACGCTTGGCATATTGTGCTTCCCTCAACTTGCGGTTTTCCGTCATCACATGGGCCTCCCTTTGAATTTGCCACAACCTCTTGCTCACCTCCTGCTCTTCGACACTGGATCTGTTCAAAGTGTCCACAAATGCCGTTTTACGCGATTTTTTCTCTCCTTCGATTGCTGCTTGCTCTTGTTCCAGCAGCACACGTTGACGCCTTGCCTCCCGCTCCTTGCGTAAAGCTTCAGACTGGCAACGATTGGCAGTAAGAGAAGACATATACTTCTGCAAAACAAACAAAAACAACAAGCTTTTATAACTAAAAGAATGATTGATCAAATTGATTGGAATGTTTCTTCACTCAACCTACCAGGTTCTGTTTGCAGGAAATGTGTGGTGTCAGTTCTATTGGAGTACACTCATCCTACCTGAGTCGCTTTTAGTGGATCAGAGGCATCCTTCGACTTTGTGGGTTTCCCTGACATTCTCTGGATGGTGTCTTCAAAGGTGTGTATGCCTTCTGAAACTTCAATCCTAGCAAGTCTGTTCTTGTCTTCGAAACGCTGTTGGCGGCGGCTGGCGATTGACAGCTCCACCCGCAACTCATCCCTTTCCATCGTAATCTGGAAAAGCCATTGTTGGATGCAGTACTTGCAATATCATATTTATATTGACGTTGCAGAGAGAACAACATTGAACCAACCTTTTTGTTAATACATTGCATATGGATTGCCCTGTCTCGTTTCCCTTGTTCTTTTTTCATAAATCTTGAGCTCTGGAGTTTTCCATACGTATCGTCATGTTGCAACTTTTGACGACACATTGAATCCTGTTTTTCTTGTAAGTTTGCCTCATAGTTTGAATGGATTTGATCAAGCATCTTCTCGTCAAATTTTGATAGATGTTCCCTTTCCATGAGCGTGTTTGGGTGGTCTGCATAATCTCGAAGCAGCGACTCGAAGAGCCTGGAAAAAAACGTGGGATCGACCTTCAATAGACGATTCTTTGTTGCAGACATGTTCAAACTGCCGAGTCCAGTTCCAGATCACTGACCTACGCTTGCTGGAGCGGTACGAGTTTCTGATGCTTCGGTAGGACTCTGCCTCAATCAAACCTTTGGATGGCTTCATAGAAACTCCAAGGGTTCGACTCGTTGGACCTGTTTTGTCCGTTTTCTGTGGAAATGGAATTTTTTTGAGTGTTAAAGCGATCGACACTCTCATCGAATGAAACCTGATATATTGGAGCCTTACCTGCATGTTTGTGTTCATAGCCCTGATCACTTGACGCAAAGAGTAGAGCAACCTTGGGGCGACACCCTTCTCCTCCCGAATCAACTTGTTCGCCGTTCTGGAGTCGAATTGAATGCCGAGCTCCAAAAAGGTTGGCTGATTGTTTCAGAAGTATCGTTCAGTCCCTGAGGGGATGGTCACTGTCCTTGAAGCTTCACATTTTCTCAAACAAATTGGGTGCAGTACCTGCAGCCTTGCATAGTTGTCGATCATGGTTTGAGGTGCTGCACTGTTTGCAATGTATTTGAAATTCCTTTGAAGTCCGCATTTGTGCAAAAGCTCCCCGAAAGCATATCCATTTGCAAAATCCTGTAGCATTTGGCGATGGAATCAAATTTTCGGAACTCATTTTGTAACCCACGTTTTTCCAATCAATTGTGGTGAAGATAAATTCGATGAGCATTTTGTTGAGCACTCGCTCTTCTCATTATTCCAAAAGGGTGGCACTGCTTCTCCCAACATATTCTGAAAATACTCTTTGGCCAATCGACTGGTGTTTTGTTGGACTTGGCTCAGAGTCCTCAACAGTTGAAAATGACCTCTACAATAGCAGTGTTGCGTAATAGATGATGGATGTCTAATATGTTTCAGTGTTCTCATTTGATTTTAATGTGCACCGAGACTCGAAAACCCACTGTGCAATTGGATAAGAGATACCACTGGAAGTGTAAATCTGTGTTTTCAGAACGAGCAAAACGAGCTCATCCAACTTATAAAACTCAGGAATATTCACAGACAGTAAAACTCACGAAAATAAGGGACCTTTAACATCCAACTTTTTGAAACTCTGGTGGAACTCTGGTTTTGAAGTTCGAGATAGACAATATTGATTCGTAGTTTGGCTTTAAACAATATGTCTTGTAAGATCTACAAAGCAAGATGTCCCAAGTTTATATCCTTTGAAGCAGCAATGCCATTGTGTTTGGTGCGTTTGCGTAAAATTCGTGCAGCCTGCGCGCGTGCATCAATCGTTGCGCTGCCAAAACAATTCAAGACAATAGAACACCATGGTGTGGCCACATCCCACGAAAGATATCGTCGCGAACACCAACAGCAACACGTCAAGAACTACAAGGTTTGTTCGGATCCTTTTTGGTGTTCAACAAGCAACTTCTGTTTCGGGGCGACGGAAGGTCAACGATGCATGCCCGTGCGTGGGTGGGTGGCGGCGCAGGGATTGGTAGATGTTGACACATCAATTGCGTCTATTCGTCTTAATGTGCCCAACATGATTCACAAGGCAAAGCCACCTGGAACCCTAATTTTCCGAATTTTTTTCGTTTCCTATTTTTTCTCCACCTTTTCGAACTGCCTCCCTGTGGTGGACACCCCCACTTCGTCCAACCAACGCCTCAGTATGTCAGACATGGATGCCACCACGCGTACCCAGTCAACAAGTCAGAAACGTGTGCAAATGCTGGGCAAGTTTCGCTTTTTCACTTCATGGTTCTCAAGTAGCATGCATAAATATAACGCTCCGTCAACCCCCATCCCCCTTCCAGAAATAAAGTAAAACCTCCTCACAAACAACGTCCATCTGGTTTCCCTGTGAGCTTTCTTGCACCGCTCACTTCATCAACTCCTTTCAAAGTTTTACATATGTAACGCTGTAATGCCTGAGCGTGATGTCTTTGAAACTGTGCCCCACTCGCAGTTTTCGCTGAGTGAGGACGGCTGTCAAATTTTGATGGAGGGACTTCTGTCAGTGTTGAATTGGGCTGAACAAGCCAGGCTGTGGAGGATCTCTAACAGTGGAGGGGTCAATTTACAAACAGAATATCCTACGTCCACAACTCCCAAAGACTAACAACAGCGTTCTTCCTTTCACTCAACCGCCAGGACTGACTGGAGCAAAGGAATGATCTTTATGTGGCTCAAGTCATCTATGATCTCTTCCAGGTCGTCTGCAGTTTTGGCATCCAACAGCAGCTTCCGCCTGAATCCAACACAAGCATTCGTCCTGAGTGGATGAAAAGATGGACAAAAAAAGGAAAGAACAGGGTGCAATGATAATGTGGAGTTGCCCTGTCGGTGGGATAAGATGATGAGTAACATAACATATGCATCGAATCGTTTTGCTGATACAAGATAGCTGGATCGATCAAATGCCTGCCTGAAAGTCATGACCGCAGCTGCCAGAACTGGGAGAATAACCAATGAATCCCAGCCCAGCAGTCTGTCCCACAGCAGCAGCAGCTCTTCGATGCAAAGATACCCAACGAATGCACCAAAAATCCATGGGAATGCAATCTGCAGTGCCGGACATCCAAGCAAATGCAAGTGATGGTACACCTCTGGGTCAATTTCCTGTCGAAAAATGCCACGTTTCAATATCGAACTGTTTCAATAACAAACGTCAGCTTCATGTGCCACACAAAATCAAAATAAGACTTCAGGAAGGTCGAGGCACACACAGAATAGCGCTTTTTTAACTGGAAAAAAAGAGCAAAAGTAGGTGTGTGGATGTGTTGGGGGAAATGCGGCGTACCAGAATGAAAGATTCGAAGATATTGCAGAGTCCTGTCAACGATGGCTGTGGCAGGCCCTCCAGAGAGAATGACATCAGTCTGCTCCAGAACCTACAGTACATCGATCGAAAAACCTGTCCAGATACAGAACACCCCAAACACAGTAAGCCACGCTTTTCAAAATCCCCACCAGAAAATAACATCAAAGTTTTTTAATAAGTCGATACCAAACCATACCACGAAAACATCGGTGGGATCGTCATACACCATACATAAAGGGGCAGCCAGCATGATCAATCCCTTGAATGGGAGCACCCCCGATGGGGGGTACTGCATGTCAGTCTCGTCTGTTCCAGCGTTGATGAAATGCACCGAGGGAATGCTGGAGCATTGACCGATCGCTGGGTCCCTGGAAAAGGCTAACAGCACAGATCGAAGGGTTTCCTCGAAAGGGAAAAAATGCTGGGATCCACTCAACACTTGGAGGTCGTGTTCTATCTGCAACACAGCAATGGTGTTTCAATTCTGGGAGGCTTCATTAGTGCTTGCAACGAAGGATGAAACTTCCTGGAAGATTGGCTCTGTTTGCTAGGACAGCCTATGCCCAATTTCTGAATCGAAGGGTTTCTTTTGGTCAGACTCATGGGAAATGAGCAAGATTTATCAGTACCAGCAGATCCGTTAGCATCTCCTGCTCTTCGACGCTCTCACACAAGCTTTCAAAATACTGGTGATCCCTGTGGTGGAAAAACCACAAAATTTGATAAATTGCCATTCAATGATTTCTTTTAATATACATATTCAAATCTTTTTGTTCATTATTTTTCCAAATGCATATTATACCATTATACCATATCATTGAAGTCTCGTTTAGCCCCCTTTTTTTCATCTTCACACCCGGTTTATCAAACGTCCCAACAGACTGACAGGGGAATTAAGCTACATGCAAATCGAGAACATTGCATGTGGAAAAGCTGAACCACCACCAGTTCTTACGCCTTTGTGGTGGATGGCAGTCCCAAAGCTATCTTCCAAATGTCCGGCCTGAGCGGATTCGGCACCCCGAACCTCGCCAGCTTCCAGCATTCCACGATGCTTCCCTTGTCGCGCACTTTCTGGCTCCTGGAGTTGTGCTGATCTCTAAACCACGGGCACACCAAGTCATCCACACCGAGCTGCGAATGCAAACCAAACAAAAGAACCCAACCTTCTTGTTAAAAACAGCACCCCAGTGGATGTATTACTCCATTCCGACACACACACACACACACACACACACACACACACATTCACACAGGCATACGGATGGTGACCAAACTGCAAGGCCGAGAGGATTGGCCGTCTTAAACCTTGAGAACTAGTTAGAAAAGCAAAAACATCTAGCTATGAAAACCTCCCTTAATTAGAAATCTCCATCCCCCCCCCCCTCTTTCCCCAAAAGCAAGAAAAACAAAAACAGAAAACATAACGTTGATTCAAGACAGAGGTGCACCTTGGGATATGGGTGTCGAAAGCGAAAGCCACCCCATCATGCTGAACTGGGTGGTGACCAAACACATACATACGTGTCTTTCTTCGATCGACAGCTCCTTGAGAAATTTGGCCATTTCAGCTCTGGTCGGCACGTCTATCATTTTCTTCACCGTCCTGAAGCTTTCGCCATTTTCTGAGGGATTGCTCCGGGTATCCGATGGAGGTTTGTTTTCTGGCGAATCATCAGGTCGTCTTTGGGGAAGAAGGCTCACCTGATTGATCGGAACACTGAAGGCAAATCGTCATTTGCATGTGCATTCGCATGCACATCGACATGCATATATTCAACATGTTAATCATCGTGACATGTGCATGTGCATTTGCATGCACATTAACATGCATATACTCAACAATGTTAATCATCGTAACATTCGCATGACACATTGACTGACATCTTATGGAAAAGCGCGTCAATTCTCACTCAATTTAATTTAATTTTTTTTTCAATTTCTGGAAAAAAAAGAGTGAGTCGCCGTATTCACCTAGCATTCCTTCGCAAAATTTTGCCGATGTCCATGAGAGCATGGAAAAAGTCTTCTCCGGAATACAAGAACGAGGTGACCAATGATATTCTTGGGCTGCTGAAAGGGGAATCCATCTCGCCGATTCGCTGTGCACTTGTATGTCCTGCCGCTGGAACCCAAAATAACCCCCAAAAACAATAATTAAAAAAACGCCTGTCAAGAACTCATACTCCCCCCCCCGACACACACACACTTCAACCAGACAACTTTGAGAGCAGGCAAATAAACGAGATTTATTTTTTTCCTCCGATAATCCATAGTTCCGTATTTATGCTACATCATACATGTTTTGATATTGGAACGCTGTTGTTCGGTGCTGCCCCCCTTCTTGCGAAAAAGGTTTTTTTCAAGGCGATATGATCGGTGTCAATCAAACAAACACAGATTCCTTTCCACAACTAATTTCGAGGCGGCCATGGCCTGTGTATTCCTACATTGCAATCGCAGTCTTTCGGCCTCTTCTGGGCGCCTGGGTGGTCTGACATAAGGAACGCCCGTCGCTTCTCGAAGGGCACACAGTCTGTCCATCAAGAGTCTCTTCCAGATATGTTCATGATCGGAATTCGTTCTCTGAGTACAACCTGGCCAAACATCCCAAAACATTTATCGAAATGATGGCCATCCCGCTTGGATAATAAAACAAAAAAGAAAACAAACTGCTTGCTGTAAAGAAACGATCCTCCTGCCACGTCCTTAAGAGGAAACATAAAGAATATGTTTTCCATCTTTCAAGTTTCATTTAAAAAAACATAAAAAAAACTAAAAAACAAAAAAAATCCTTTAAAAATTAGGGTGCATGCTTACTTGATTTTTCCTGTTCGGAGTGTGATCTTTTTTGCAGGCATCCCTGGCTGGCGAACTTCGCATGCTGAACGCCCAGTCCCCTTGCATAGCTGAATCCAAAATTCTCTATCTTTGTTTTGAACCCTTGGAGATCCTTCAGCAAAAGAGTCGTAAAAAGTGACCATCTCCGTTCATCATTTCATCATTATTTTATTTTACTTTATTTTTATTTTATTATTTTTTTTCTGATTTCATTATTATTTTCAGCAGGATCACTGCACTAATTTCAACCGACATGCATTTTTAACAGGATAATTGCTTTTACTTTCCGGATTAAAAAAACAAGCACATGACTAATATGCATCTCTGGTGCTTAATATTCTTAACTCCATCCCAGTGCAAAAAATTGCCATTTTATTTCAAAGAAATGCCATTACCAGTGCCTCTCTGACCCTGCTCATAATATCTTCAACGTCCGCTGTCCCCCCTTTGAGCAAACACTCCTGAAAAATCAACGATCATGAAACTGAGAATCTGCACACTCGAATCGGATTTCCCAAGTTAATAAAACAGTTTCATGGAATCGTTTTGAACGGTTGCGTGACGTCTTTCGGTTTCTCAATGCAACGCTACCTTTGCCGCGTTCCGCATCTTGGCGATTTCGTCGGTGTTGGAGAGTTCCTTGAGTGCCAAGACGGCACGCTGCTCATCATCGTCGTCCATACCGTTTTCCCGGCCGAACTGTTCTGGGATGTCGAGTTTCGGGGGGTGACGTCCCTGGGGACGTCTTCCTCAACCCCAAACGAATGCCAGAAAAAACGAGAAAAACAAACAAACAGAATTCGTGCGGGAATGCCTCACAGGACCGTTGGATGTGAGGTTTCATGTTTTTCTGGAAATTAAATTCTGAAGTATGGAAAATACATAAGTCAGCTGATAATAATTAAACAGTGGATGGCAGCTTGTGTGCCCTGTATACAATGGTCTGGGTTTCTTCTGAATTTACATTCACAATGTGTTAAGGAAAACGCTTTTCCATTGTGTGTGCCACCAGACGAAGTTGGTACTGTCTAGGAATATCAGTCAGGAAATTTGCATCCACTCAGATTGCAAAAGTCGAATAATCCTGTATGCCGCTGCAAAGCGCAGGCTGGCGAAAAAAAAGGTTTTCACAGACCTCGTCTTGAAACAGGCAGACCCCCCCTCCTAGTCACAAATCCTGATCTTTCTTATTGCCCTTCTTGTACTTTTTCCTCCCCCTGTTTTTTCACAGGGCAATTCCCTCCAAATAAACGAACTAACAACAAAAACCCAACAACAAAAACATGCTTCCTTGTCATTGCACACCCTCAATTACAAAACAGTTCCTTCAATTCCGAATTAAAAGAAAAGAAAAAGAAAGAGAAGTATGAAACGAAAATCACCACCCTTCGGGTTTGAACGGAAAAACACAACCATGGCATCCTCATTTGTTGCTTATTACTCTTTTCTTTGCTTTTTTGTTGCATTTTCCCTTTTCTCGTCGCCAATTCCCCACCAAGCCAGCAAATTCAGACACTACACGCCGATTTCAGTGAAGCCTCGTCCAAATTACACGGCATTTCTGCATCACGTCTCGGTTTTTCCGGACATCTCCCGTTCCATAGCTTTTTGAAATTCCTCCTTGAAGTTTTCGTCTTTCAACAATTCTTCCAGGTTTCCTTCGATTCCGTCCGCCCCCATCGCATCCACGATTTTCTCTTTGAACATTTTGACCAACTCCTCGTCAACCTCGGGATCAACCTCGGAATTGGCTTTGGAACTGGCTTTGGTTTTGGCTTTCGGATTGGCTTTCGGATTGGCCTTGGAATTGGCCTTGGGATTGACCTTGGGATTGGCCTTGGAGACTGACTCACGGGAAGACATCCACACCAGAGCGCTGATTAAAACGACCAAGGATGCGATGATAATCAACACCTGCATTCAAACAACCCAACCCTCAAAAAATATCACGAATCAACATTTCCAGCGAAAACTTCTCAGAAAAAGAGCCGTACTTTTGAATCTTTCAGCAGAAAGCTGCTCTGAATTCAAATCACATTCAATTGGGTTCATGTTTTTTGTTTGTTTTTTTTGGGGGGGGAGTGTTGCAGATGATTTCCCCATTCAGCATGATCGACAGACTCTTGCAAATTGACACAGAAGTAAAAAAAGAGTGAATTTCCTTTTGCTTTCCCAGGGTGCTGCATCTGGTTTCTCAATACATGGCCAACCAACCCCCCCCCCCATTGGAGTGAACTCATCTTCCAAAAAATTCCTGAAGACAGTTTGCTGCTAAATCAGCCACCCACCCATTTGACGTTCTGCTTCGCCTCCCGGTTCGCTAGGCGTCTGTGCCTTTTGTCAGCCGTTTTTTCCTTTTTCGTTTTGCCACCTGGACTCCCCCCCCCAGACAAAAAAAAACAAAAAACTTTAAAAAGTTTTCAACACTTTTCGAGAGTGCTGCTCCTAAGCAAGGTCGCAGCAGACAGTCCCAGAGATGCTGTATCGATTCGAGGTGGCGCGAAGCCATCCAACTCACCGGCGTATCGTGCCATTGTTCCCTGTCCTTCTTGTCGAGTTCAAACTTTTCGAAACGATTCAATCAGCCAAACGACATCCCACCGCAGCTGCTGGGAATTGCATCAGCACTGGGACGCCCCTGTGTGTGAAATTTGATTCACCAAAATGTGAACTTTTAATGGGGAGTTTCCAATGCCCAAACGGAGGACAAAATCCACAAATTTCCACCAAAATTTGAACTTTTTGTTTACTTTTTTTGGACTTCTAGCATACATCCCAACCTCATCAGAACCATTTCTCACAGAAAACCGTTTCTCAAGCACCAGTGGTTTGCAATGTGGGTGGGAGGAGGACACAATGCTGATCTGTAAACAGGATTTCTATTTCCTTAACTCTATCAAAGAAATCTAGTACCCCACCCCTCCCCAATAATATTCACAAAACATCCCTCTGTTGGTATTGAGAGCATTATTGTGGACCCAAGAAGTGACAAGGGATGCAAGCGGTTGGAACAGTGTCAGGTAGTCAAATGCTGGAGGGGTTATGATGCTGTGAGTCACAGCCTGTGACCCCCTTCTCAAGCGACTTATGCTCCCCTTCTCAAGCGACTTATGCTTGCAAAGACATCCAAACCCGTGCCCAAGTATTGAGAAATCACGCTGTGTTGTGTGCAGCAGAGCTTCGTTGCAAGAGAACTCATCTGATCATTGACGGCCAAAAACATGGTGGGAGAAGTTTTATATATATATATTGAAGTTGTGTCAGTAAACGACAACAAGAGAGAAGTGATACCTTATGGTTCCAAATTTTTGTGTTCCACACAATTTCCCACCACAAAATTTCAAATCCACTGTAGCCACTCAATCACACTCTCTGTGAGTGTCGCTCTCTCCAACCATTCCATTCCACCTCAACACAAGTTGCAGCAAGGCCACTCAATTTTTTTTACTTCCTGTGCACCACCCGAATCCATTCTTTACGCAACCGGAAGAAGTTTGAGCAACTGTTTACACATCACCTGTTACCTTTTTCAGTAAAAAGGCCTCTTTGCAGTCACCACATCGTTTTAGGATTTTTTTGATCCGCAACAAGATCTCTTCCGTGATTGAAAGACCAACAATTTCGATACTTTTGAGTTTAAAATGCTCTCAGCAGAGGAAAATCAACACACCAAAGTCGACAAAGAACATCCCCGGATTCCTATTTGCCGTATTCCCTGCACAAAGCCTCCAAGACCCTTTCCCACGCAACTTTTCCATTGGGTTTGCAGTACGGCACGTCAGTCGGCCACCACGGGGGCTGGGGGTCTTTCCATGAATAACAGCGAACTGAAACAAAAAAAAATCCCCCACAAACCATCAAAAATCATGCATCCAGACAAAACTCGTAAGCGAACTGCACCTTATCGATAAGGTGAGTGATAAGGGGCACTCTATTGCACTTTATCAGTTTTCAATTAGTTTTTTTGTTTCCTATCGAGTTTTCTTTTTTTTTTTTTGGGGGGGGGTGACCAGTGTGTCAGTGTATTCATTTCTTTTCAAATCAAATTTTTTAAACATTCATTGTTTACATGTGTGCCCCTTTCTTTCCTCCCACAAATCATAGTGTTAATAATAATTGCTTCCAAGGTTTTAAGCAACAATTTCAAGGATAAGAAATGCAAATCACACTTTCTAATTTCAAAAACCAATCACACTTTCTAATTTCAAAAACCAATATCGAAACGTCCCACAAAACATCAACGTCAGGGAAGGCAGCTCACCGTTCTCGTTTTTTTCTCGGCAAGAATATAGTCGAAGCATCCTTAACGAAACCTTTCGAACCTCAGGCAAGCGCCACAGAGCAACTTCCTTCAGCGTTGCGAAGGGCACCTCGTCAAAACTCTCCCACTCCTGCCCCACCAGCTCCTGAACATCAATAACCTTGATCTCCTCTGAAACCTGATCGTTGGCTTGCTCCGTGGTGGGTGCATCCACTGAACAAACAGCCACAGAATCAGCGGAATCTTCCACATATAAAACTTTAAATTAAAAAAACAAAACAAAAACAACTTCGACAAGTTCTTGTGTGCAGTGTGGAGTGGAAAATCAAAAATCAGTTCCGAGTGCTGATCCTCCCACCAGCAACCTGATGCAGAACATACATACAATGTACATCTCGAGACTGTTGGGGCAGTACATAAACTCAGGATGGGACAGAAACCACCATAAAAATACATGTATCCATATACTGTGGGCTCACTGCAAATCACCTTGCCCTCCCCCCACCTCCAGCAACTTGATCAGAATATTTTCCCCATCAAGCAGAGGGTTTCGCCCACCTTTCACATTCAATAAAAACACACAATCAAAAGGACTTTCATCATATTGTGCTTGATGAATTCGTGCACCAAAAACGATTGTTCATTTATACAACAATCGTATAAATATTGTTGATTTATCCAACAATAAAGATCAAAATGAACAATCGTTCATTTTGAACACGCTTCAAAATATTGAAGCGTGTTCACTTCAGGATTGCGAGGGTGCCTATTAACCTTGCTCTGCTTCCTCATCTGAATCGCTGTCACTGTCGCTGGTCCTGCTGTCGCTGGGGGTGGGCTGAACTGCTGGTTCCAGCACGACGGCTTCTTCAACATCATCCACCGAGGTCCCCCTCTTGAAAACGACGGTCTGTGCAGGTCCAGCAGCCTGTGTAGGTCTGGCAGCCTGCATGGAGTCCGGCAGATCTGTGAGGGACATTCCCAACAACAAATAAGCATCGTCCAAAAATGCCCCTCTCTTCAATCGACGAGAAGAACCCCCCCCCCCCCCCCCCCCCCCCGAAAAAACAAAAAAAAAAAGGAACATTTCTCCTTTGCACCATGGGAAAATTACCAGTGTGGGTTCTCATTCAATCGGCGTCTGTTTGAGCATATCCTTCATTGCTGGCATTTTTCGACCATATCGCCGCCATCTCACCTTCGATCAATTTCGTTCCTTCGTCCTCACTCTCACTGTCGCTTTCACTCTCACTCCCATGCCCAACCACACCCACATTCCTGCGTCTCTTCGATGTGCGCCTCCCGGCTATGACCACATCCCTGCGCTTCAAATTATCCGGATGTTCCGGATCATCTGAATCACAACTGATGCACTCTCACAGGCAACCTTTCCAGAAAACTGTCTTCGTAGATAGAGCATCGTTTTCTCTTGGATTTTTTTTTTTTTTTTCTTTTCTGATCTGATCTGTGCGCTGATCATCATACAGCAAATGCAGATGCAATTCCTCCGGGGTATTGCCGATCAGGCTTTTGACTCTGTATCACTCAGAAAGTCGGGTTTTAGAAAGTCGGTTTTTAGAAAATACCGTTTCATCATGTTGTGTATCTGTTTCCCCCCCCCTCCCCCCATCCAGTCAACCTCCCATGAAATCGGCATCACTCAGAAACTTCCAGAAACTTTTTACCAGCATCTGTTCCGGCCGACCAGACCGGATCCATTCATTTCTCCAACTCAAAAATGGAAGGCAACACTGACAAAAATCAGAACAAGAATCAGACACAGGCTGATCAAGCATCGATGGATCGGGTGGAGGATGAGGATCTTTACCTGGTCCATAATCCCTCAATGTCAAACCAGACCCAGGATATGATATGATGGCAGACAGGGAGGTACCATCCTCCAAATCTGAATGACATAACAACAGACGTCAATTTTCTTTTCTCGACGAAAATTTGAAACGATCCTGTGGATGGTCCATTCAGAAAAAAAAAAGGCGCGATGCCCTACACTACACGTGGATATTTTCTGGACAAAAAAAAGAGTAAACGATAAAACCCACAGCGTTCTTCTGGTCTTTTTTCGACACGGTTGGTTCAATCAATCGTACCGACGAGAGGGGTGTTCGGGAAAACCCTGTAACGCTCCTTCCCACCCTTCACGAGAGGAACGTACAGCGACACGCAATCGGGGGTGACCCTCCCTATCGCCGCAATTTGCACTGCAAAAAAACCCAGTAGCCATCTCTCAAACGGTTCCAGCAAATATAACAGAAAACATAACGCATATTGACGACAATGAATTCTTTTGGTTGTTGTTTTTCGCCATCTTTTTTTTCTTTGGGGGATGGGGGGTGGCAGGGGGGGGACACAAGGCGACAGAAAAACGAGAGAACGCATCGAGGAGCCGACAAGTCTGATCACCTATGAACTTAGAAGCCAAAGGATCTTCACCCTCCGCCACCAAGATACACGTCTCGATGCTCGGGCAGTGACAAATAACTCTTATGAAACCATTGTGTGTCTTCGGACTATGTTTCATCCTGCGTTGCGACCCAGGTTGGCTACGCTTGCTGTTTTCTGCAAGAGCTTTCATCCGTTACGGGAAGCCACGTACATTCCGTCCTGTTAAGTGGAATTACAGTGTGAGATCTCTGGAGAGCGTTACGTCGCTGTACGACGCAAAGACTTTTTATGGATGCAAAGTGTGTGGGGGGGGGGTGGGGGGGAAGTATCAAGTGCAAGTAGGCTGATTTGAACTGAGCACTGTCTTGGATTACAGTTTGTAGAAAGGGCTGATTCAGTTGGGTACTTGCAGGACTCCAGGTTGTGGTATTTGAAGAGACTTTGGTTGGAATAGGGGTCGTACTTCTTACTGTAAAAAATGTGAATTGAATTTTGATGCAATTCGGCTGATTTGGTTTGGTGTGAACCCTGTGAAGTAACGAGGCGACTGCTGGAAGAAAGATTGAGACGAAGACAGGGAACAAGGATGAGTCAGTGGTTGGGTGATGAGGGAGAGTTGGTCGGACCGGTCAGATCATGACAAAGCTTGGTGGTGTAAATTGATGTTTGGGACTATGTGTAAGTCTTTTCTCGTATGTCCCACCCAGACCTGTAACCGATCCGGTCAGTTCAATATTACACGGTAACGCAAGGAAAAGCAAGAGAACACTTTAAACCCACTGGAAATCAAGGCTCATGTGGAGGAAGAAGTCAATCATTGCGGAGCATGCAGATCCCTTGTAGAAGTGTGGATATGGAGACCATATGTTCTTTTTTTAGGTTTTTCTCTTTTTTGTCCTTTTTGCAGCATCATGGAGGGTGGTGGCTCTCTTTTGCTGTGGGTTGTAATGATTGATTGATTGATATGTTCTCTTTGGGGAGGGGGTGGTTTGAAGTGACAAGCTGACCCCTCTTCATGTACATCAACAGCAATTTTCCCAGACATAAAAGTAATAATAGTAATAATCATAGGAGAATAATGATTCCATATTTTCTTTAGAAGTAAACGACACTAAGATGGAACAGTAAATCCTTTAAAAAAAAAGAAACGACCCTGTGTAAAATTCTCAACTTGTGACACAGGTATCTGCAAATACTGAACGAATGATCCCATTTGCCCAAAAACACCATAATTCCCCCCCCCCTTTTTCCCCGATGCCCCCCCAACCCAACCCTGCCATTTCCTCATCTATTTTTCTGCAATCTTAAATGCTATGTAAAATAATCCCCCCCCCCCCAACCCCAAATATAGAATAATTGAATAAATCAACCCGTCGTTACAAACGGCTAAATTCGAGGGAAATTGAGAACTCTCAAAAGATGCCCCCACAATTCTTTCTTTCTTTTTTCTCTCTCTCTCTCTCTTTTCTGAACAGATTATTGATCGGATTCTTTTCTTCTTTTTTTTTTGCAATTTTCCCTCTATCGGTCTCCAGGGCTCTACAACAATCTCCATCAAATGCCTATCCATCACCACACAAAAAGAAAAGAAAAAAAAAAAAACACCCTCCCTCCCTGCCCCCCAAACGCAAATCAAAGAAAACAAACACAGAGGGATGAACATGATGCATACAGATGTGCACATTCAAACATATTTCCATTTTTATAAGACTTGGTTTCTCTCTCATTTTTTTCCATCCCAAGCAAGAATTCCACACTCAGGGGTCGTTGGTGTTCCGATTTCCCATATGCATGCTTGCGAGCGTATATGCATTTTCCTACTTCATTTTTTGTATACACTTTTTTTTTTTTCCTTTTAGGATCCATTGCGTTCATCTATAAACACACACACACACAAGCATCTGTGGGGGAAAACCAACACACAACATCTTCCGGATTTCCGACCATGCACGTCTCTTTCCCTTCTTTTTCCTCCTTAATGAACTTCTTTCCTTTCCTTTTCCTGATTTTTTTTTTTTTTTGGCCACTCCACACCTCCCCAACCAATACTCCTCAACAATCATTTTAGCAATGATCGTCACATCTGCTGTACCTATTCATTCCTATTTTTATCTTTGTTTTTTTTAAAACACACACGCACAGTCTTTTCGAAACCACAGTTATTCTTGTGCACCCAAGGAGGATTTCAAAAAAATAAAAATAAAACAGAAAGCAAGATAGATTGGATTGATCTCTTTCTTGTTTTTGAACCTTTCTATTTCTTAATTTTTTTTTCCCATTTCCACCCTTCCACTTTGCATCCTAAATGTTCACGTGTTTTTTTTTCTTCTCTTCACAATTTCGTTTTTTTTTCTCTCCCTCCACACTGCATTTAAAAAAAAAAAAAGAAAAAATCCCAGAAAAAAAAGAAGAAAAAAAAAACACTCTCAAGGAGCAGATCAATTTTCGATAAATGCTTTCAATGTTTCTCCTCATCCCCTTTCTGAAACAAACCGATTGGAAAACCTCTGCATGTTTTCCATTCACCCTCCGAACCCCCTCCTCCTTTTCCTTTTTTTTTTTTTTTCTAAACACACTCTCCATCAAACTTAAAAAGTTGTAGAGAAAAAGGAAAAAGATCCCCAAAAACCAGATGAGCAAAAAAGAATCAGGGAAAAAGAAAAAAGACACAAGGAAAAAAAAAAGAAAAAGAAAAAAAAACCCAACCCCCCACTGTTTCCTCCTTTGCTTCTCTCCTTGATCCCCTCTAAGAATCATAAACCAATGAAATAAAGCCATACGTTTTTCAACTTTTTTTTTTCCCACCCGAATGAATACTCGGGTTTTTAATTTTTTTTTTAAAGCAGAAAGGGATCAGTTATTCGTTCACAGTGGAAAGAAATATGAGAGAAGCTTCCCTCCTTTCCCTGATTGTCAGGGTAAATCAGGGGGTTGGTGTGGTGTGGTGCTGCGCAGTCAGACGATGGGAGGTCAAGGGTCAATATCAGAAAGAACCCCTGTGTGGTCAGGATTCGCACATGCAAATCTTGCTCTGTGATTTTTTTTCCTTCTCTTTCTTTCTTTCTTTCCTTCTTTCCCCCACCCTGATATGAAATCCTCAAATCTTCCCTTCCATATTTTCTCCTCTTTTTCCAAATTATTAATTCTTTTTTTTGTTTTTTTTTGTTTCTTTTTTTTTCAATAATACACCTCCTTCCCTTCTTCCTCTTGTTGCTTTCCTTTCTCAGCAACCAGCTGAGAAAAGAAAAGGAAAAAAAAACCCAAACGAACAAACCACGAAACATTCCACAACTCCTCGGTCGGGGCCCTCCTCCAAAACATTCAGAAAACCAAAAAAAGGGGGATGAAATTTTTCCAGGAGAAACTTTCTTTGCTGCCCAAACTCAGCCAAAACTTCAATTCTGCATATTAAGTCAGCTCTATTTTTGCTTCGTTCCTTTGAACGTATTATGTAAGAATAGCCCTATACATACGACAATAAGGCAACCATTTCTGGGGGGACTTCAATTGAGGTTGATTAATTAAACCCTCCATTCCCCTTTCGTTCATTTGCTATTCTCATCCTATATCCTTGCCCTTTTTTTTTTTTTTCGTTCATTTGATATCTCTGGGCCAACGATCACTTCTGTTCAGACCTCCTCAATAAACATTTCCTTCGACGTTTTTTTTTTTTTTTTTCTACCGTTTTATATCCCTCCCACCTCTAAAATCCCTCTATATAATTGAAAAAAAAAAAGAAAAAAGAAAAAACACCAAGAAAACCACAGCTACAATCTCCCTGATTTTTTTTTTTTGAACGGCAACGACTTGAGGGTCTTGAACCTCAGCTGAACTCCCCTAAGCAATTCTGCTGGCAAAGTTTCCTTCTTTTCTCTTGTAACAAAAGTTTCTCCCCTCCATTTCCCACACTTTATCACTCTTTTCCCCTTTTTTTCAGCTCCTTTTGTTTTCCCTTTCCCAGTCTCCATACTTCCTTCCGACAAAGAAAGAAGCCCCCTCTCCACAGACTATTCTCAATCACAGTCTGTGCTTTCCGATTTCATGGAGGACACGGAGGGATGCGATAACAACCCTGTCGAAATGGAGCTGGCATCCCGTGGACCTCCGTAACGGTGCTTTTTCCTTTTCCCTCGCGTATGGCAGCACATCCATCCCCATAACCAATACAGTGGACCCAGTTTTCGGGGAGGGAGCACCTCGGGCAAAGACGGCGAGGTTTCCACCTCCGAGTCTCGCCCGCTGAGGTTCCACAACATTTTCCTTTTGTGGATCACTGCATCTCTTGGGAGGTGCCTGCACAAAGAAACAAGAACAGTGAATCCAATGGCGGAGCTTCTTGAAAGATAGATATATATCTACACAGATATATATCTTTGGAGATATGGGTCTATATCTTTATGGTGTAAAGACAACACTTGATCAAATTCTTGGTGAGCTGGTGCATTTGAGACGGTTTGTTTCGGGAAAGAAAAAATTTCAAGCCCTACAGGAAAACAGCATCCTTGTTTATTGCAGCAATCAATCCTCTATTTTGAAAATCTCCGGCCCCAACACCCCCCCTCCTTCTTCTCTCTTGCATACCTGTGGAAAGCTTCGATTGCCCCTTCCACTCCATTTTCCAGTTTCATCTTCTCCGATATTTCTTTCACCTTGCTTTTGACTCGAGGGAAGGAAAAATAGCCCAGTGCATACACCAGACGTTTGGTGTCCAACTGATCGATCGGAATGGGCTCCGGCCCCACCCCCGCTCGATAACAAGACTCCCCCCAGAAGGGCTGGTCTCCGAAGAACGGGACCACCAGAGTGGGGCAGGCAGCCAGCAGCCCGGCGGCTGTCGTTCCGGCGCCGCCATGATGAACGACGGCTTCACACCTGTTCAATCCACCAACTAACCCACATTCAAAAAAGTTGTCCGGGACCGAGATCGATATATACTGTTCGATTGTTGCGGACAGTAACAAGAAAAATCAATGTCTTGGGAAATCCGCACTTTCTGAAAAGTGCTCCATGGAGGAACCTGGACTAGACCCATTGCATTTCAAGCAAAGCGGGAATTCTCAGGCAAAAACAGAGATGCTGCTAGGTTTTTGAACCCCATGTCAGAATCTTACTCTCCAACCCACCCACCTGCTGAACAGCCAATCATGAGGGCAGTTCCCCACAACGAATATGGAATCGGGGAGGTCGTCCCCAGCCCCGAGCCCCCCCCAGCCCCTCGACACGATCACCCTCAAGCCAGTTATTTCCACCGCTTCTATGATCGTTTTCATCAGGGCATCAGGATTTGCCACGACCATGCTCCCAAACCCGATGTACACCGGCGGCGGACCTTTTTCCAGGAAATCTATCAAATCCTGGGGGGGCTCGTACGATTCCACGTCCATTTGGTTGAAGAAGAAGAAACCCACCACATCGATTTTCTCCCCCCAGTCGCACGGTTTCGGAACAAGCGATGGACTCCAGCAGTATGTGAACGGTACTCTGGCCAAACACAATGGGACAAAAAAAAAGAATGAATGAAGCCAGTGGAACATAAACCTTTCATCCTCCCAATTGAAATTACAAGATTTTGCTTGGGTGGTTACCACTCTCATTTTCACACAGCTTCTCGTAAGAAAATCTATCCCAAGGTCTATTTTTTCCATCGTATTGCCGAAATGGATCCGAATGCGTAGTGCAATAACTGATTTAATTGTTCAAATTGATAAGAGCTCACCGCTTGTAGTCCAGCAAATGTCTGGTATAGGTCGAGTTCGGCAGAGGATCGAGGCCCAGCTTCTGGGCTCTGAATTGATCTATGATATCTTTGATCCCGAGACAAACGATGTCTTCCACGGCAATGAAGGAAAACCAGTTCATACGTTCGCGGACATATTTGTTCCACCTCTCTGCCCTGCCTTTCGGAAGGAGTCCAGTGATGTACTCCAGCTTGGAAACGACGGTATCTGATATTCTGGCATGGGGATTCACGAATTTCTGAAGGAAAACGGCACAGAACTCGCATTGGTTGGCAGTGATTTGATCCCTATGGGTGGTGCTATTTTTTTGTTTGGTGGTGGTTGGAATTCTGGACACAGCGGATTAAAAACAAAGCTGTGGAAAAAGCAAATTGGGGTCTTTACAGTGCGATGATTTGAGAGTGGAGTCTCTTTCGAAAACTCACCACAGTCCGTGTCCAGGGCATCGTGAATACCATGTGGAGGGGTATGCCCAATCGTTCGGCACAATGAATATGTCCATAACAGGGCGGATTAGCGATTATTGCCTGTGCCTGAAAAAAAGAACAACAGGCGTCCAGACCATACAATTCAAATCTAGGCAGAAGGCATGAGCTTGTTGATGTCGAAACAACATGAAGGTTAAAAACCCTCCACCCCTGTTTTTCTTCGTGTCTATTTTTTTCGTGTTTTTTTTTTCGTTTTTTTGGCTGATATGCTCTCAATGGAATGCAAATTGCACGGTGTATTTTCTTTGGGAGGGGGGGTATGTTTTGCAATGAATGATAATGAAGTTTGCAAACATTGCACAATTGAAGGAAAATTGAGCAGACCTGGAAAGCTCTGCCTCCATCGGGATCATCTGCTATGCAGGCATCAAATGTAGAAAAGACTATATCTTTTAGTTGTTCTCTGTTTTTCTGAACGTCCCCTATGCTTTGTGGCAGGATGCTCCTACCCGTAAACAAAAGAAAAAAAATGAATCTTAAGCTGAGAAAGGTTATCAAACTAAAGATAGTACTTTTTTTTGCCTTTGTTGCATTTTGAAGTTCAACAGCTTAAAAATCAAAGATCATTACTTTCTAATTTCTCTCAGATTTTTTTTTCAACTTCAGACCAGGGGGGCGAAGCGGCCTAAAAGGTGGGGTCTTTGTTAAGAAAAAACAAATTCAAAAAACCCACCTTCTTTTTTCTTTTTGCCAGCAGGGTTCCTGGATTTCCGAATTTCAACATTTTCCACAATTTTTCTAAGTTTTGCTTCTTTTTTTCCCCTGTTCCTCACCTGTTTTTAACAATTAATTCGATCATTACTTTGGGGTCACCCCCCAGGGGATAGAACTCCAAACCGGCTGACAGGACAAAGTCTCGGTAAACACTGTGCGAAGCCAGTCTGACTCTGTGACCGTAGTCTTTAAGTCCCCTGCCCAGAGCGATAAAAGGTTGAACGTCACCTCTCGTCCCCACCACCTGAAATCACACATCTTAACACAACCTTCCCCATGCATTCAAAACGGTCACTCTTTTTATTAAAGAAAAGAAGGGCAAATGATGATGGATGGTAGGAGATCAAGTGCAGGAAAAAATAAATTGAGAAAAAAAAGTGACAGTTGGCACTATTCCCTGGTATCGAAAAAAAAACACTCTACGAGTTTCGGCAACGCTTAGCGCGACAGTCGCAACCACTGTTTTTGAAAAACAGGAGCATGCCCAACCGCAACCGAAGTTTTTGGATTTTGGAGGACGGTTTTCGCTGACCAGTAACCGTTGGAAATACTACGTCATCGACAGCCAGAACGGCCTTTTCTTTCGCACTCACCATGATGCATATGTCGAGATGTGGAACTGGAGGAAGGGAGGACCCCGGGCTGGATGGGCTAGATGGGACACCGTCTTCAGATTCCGAGCTTCTGCTGGATGTCGTGGACCCGTCACCAACACCCGACAACCTTTCCGCTTCCACGAACAAGATGTCGAATTCTACACCCCCGTCCTCCGTCACGCCACACACCTCCGGCGACACGTCGAGCAGGGTGTCGCGGTCGGTGCCTTCCGGAAACAGCAATTCTTTCGACAGCGCTGGGTCGTGGCCACGTTTCCTCGCGGGTCGAACCAGCCACGACCACAATGGGTTCAGAGCCCACGCCCATCGCACGGCACCGAAGCCCACCATGTCCCCTCCGTCCTCGAACCTCTCGCCCGAGTGCCTCCCTCGCTTCGCTCGGTCGCCGGAGCGCTTGTCGCTCATAAGACGTCCTGCTTCGCTTCGCTTTCGGGTGGACAGCACCGATAACTTTTCGTCCAGCGCCCTGCTGTCGCTGGAATCCACAGAAACGCGCTATACAAGACAGGGGCACCTGCCAGACCCACGCCCTCAGGCTGAAAGCGCACGAAGAACCTAACTTTCTGTAGCACAACGAGAGAATCTTTTCGCAACGACCCACTCTTCAAGACTCATGACTGTGAGCACTGGTTTTTTTTTTCGAGAGTACGTAAGATTGGAACGATTTGGAATCGCGACTTTGAATCCATCAGCTCATGGGCTCATCAGCTGGCTGACGAAACTGATCTGAATCTGCCACCACGGCGTCCCCTCATCAAATTCTGTCCAGTTACTGGCGCGAAGCTTTGCTGAGCGCTTCGATCGACGACCCAACTCTGGTGTTGTCAGTATCACGTGCTGTTCGGGCGTCGCTCGAAACCAAGAGGTCGTAGTTGTTGACAGGGGCGTAGGCTGTCGCACCATCAAACATCTGAGCGTAAAGGCGTCGGGAAAAGAAAGAAAGGAACCACTCGCGTTCCAGGGTTGGTTTGCGTGATTAGCGACGAGTTGCGCTGCGTCTTCGACGAGATGGAAGCTACCGACGTACTTTCCAAATGGTGGGGATAGCCTGCAGAGATTTTTTTGGGGAACCTCTACCTCAAAAGTGGGAAGCGAATTATGTACACATTGATGGGCAGAACTCCAGTTGCAGCTGACTGTTGAAGGCTCCTGTCTGTAGGTTGGGGAACCTGGGGTTTCCAGAATACTTGAGTGCCTTTGAGCTAGCAGAAGTTGACTGTGCCCTCCTCCCTTACCTCACCGAATCCGATCTGCTGGTATGAGGCTCAAAAAGTTTCCTGTCAGGAATTTCTTGTGGAGAGGGGCTCTCTTCCGAATTCGTTTGGATTGCAATGTTTACAGAAGCATGGAACAGTGGCTTGTAGGAGATCGGTGTCCAAAACGCCCACCACCAGACAGCAATTCTCGAAGCCTGCAGGAAATGCCACCCTTTGCTGGGGAACCCCAGCAATCCTGAGCCCCCTGTGGAAGCCGGGACATCATCGATTCGCAGCGATGGCGACCTGGAGATCGATTTTTATGGGGCAATGGAGAGCTGGGATGAGGGGGCCGAAAATCGAGAACATGATTTCGAACACGAGGAGCAAAACGAGAGGGAAGTTGTGGATTTGACAGAATCTCCGATCAAGCCAGCGGTTGGCTGTGCTGCTGAAGGTCAGTCCATATTCCCAGCAAAAAAAATGGTCCATGTTGAAAGAAAGCTTTCAAAAAGGTGTAGATAGCTGGATAAATTTTCACCCCACCCGTAAATCTTTTCGAGCGGCTCCTGCTCTTGTCAGGAAGTTATTTCAGGGAGTTATGAGATCAGCAGTTGATTTTAAGAGAGTCTGGTTGTGTGGCTGCAGAGAACCAAGGGGACAGTACGAAGAGAAAATTTCAGGCCACCCTTTCTGAGCTGTATGGAGTGGCTCCGTCGAAACAGCGATCGACGAACACAGGTGCTGGGTTGAACAGTAAACCTGGACATGTGCACCGGCAAAACAAGAGGCAAAACACCAAAGGCAAATGGGTTCCCGAGTGGCAAAGAGTACCTGGAACAAGGTCAGCTTGTTGGATCAACTTCAAATATATATATATATATTTATTTATATATATAATTAAATTATGTTACTATTTGATTGGCCTTGAATGCGCAAGAGCGATATTGTTTTTTTGTTTGCTTTTGTTTGCTTTTTTTCTTCTTCTGTGATACCAGGGTGCCATGTCTGAAAGCCTGCACTGTGGGGTGTCCTTTGCCCCTTACGTTTTTTCCAGAGTGTGATCGCATGGTGTGTTGTGGGCGCAGTTTTGTGGTGGATAGATTCAAATACATCTGGGGTGTCCATTGCGACACATGGTTTTTGACGCATTTCCATGCAGATCATTACGGTGGTCTGGGGAAGTCCTTCGATCAAGGGGTGATATATTGCTCCCCTCCAACTGCAAAATTGGTGAACCTGCGGCTGAAAGTGCCTTGGAATCGATTGGTGGAACTGGACATCAACAAACCCAAAATGATAAGAGGTGGGTGGTTATCAGCAGAACAGTCTTCCTTCCAGAAAATTGAATTCTTTTTTTTTATTTCCGGTGTTTTGATGGATTTGTTTTTGGTGATTTTTTTAACCAGGGTGTGTGTTTTTTCAACTTAAATGCAGGTGTTCGGGTGACTTTCTTGGATGCAAATCACTGTCCAGGCGCGGTCATGATTCTGTTCGAGCCGCCCGACTCCTTGCCCGTTCTGCACACGGGGGATTGCCGATTGGTGAAATCCATGCAATCGAATCCATTGCTGGAAAAGCTGCGGGGGAAACGAGCCATTTTGGTGCTGGACACGACCTACTGCGACCCGAAGCACACGTTCCCATGTCAGGCCGATGTGATCAGTTTCGTGGTGGATGCGGTCAAGGCGGAGTCCTTCTCTGACAAGGTTTTGTTTCTTTTCGGGACGTACACGATCGGGAAAGAGTGTGTGTTCATGGAGGCGGCCAAAGCAGTGGGAAAAAAAGTGTATATCAGTGCGGCGAAACGGGAAGTGATGGGGTGTCTGGATTTGACTGCCAAGGAGAAAGCCATGATGACGACGAATCATGAAGAAACCAACATCCATGCAGTAGGAAATTATCACACCTCAGAAGCAATTGATTTCGGTTTTTTTGCCCCTGAATGCAAGAAAAAACCCTGAGATTTCACACGATGTGGCATCGCGTTTGTGCAGGTGCCCCTGAACCAGGTACGGACGGATGTGATGGGGAACATCATGAAAAGGTACAGGGGCAAGTATACAACGGTGGTGGGCTTTCAGCCGACAGGCTGGACATTCACGAAAGGCATGGGGAAAAAAACCTTCGGCAAAAGGAGAAAACATGGGAACATGATCCTATATCAGGTACAATTGTGTTTTTTATTTTTTATTTTTTTTAATGAAGACCCACAGTTGGCACTTGATTATCATCCATATTTTGTTCATATTCCACATTCTCTTGATTCTTTTTTTTCAATCCTTTTTTCTGTGGCAAGTCGCAGTACACTCACTCATTTGTGCAATAAAAAGTGAGATGCGTGACTCGGTTGAGTGGTTGGCTGGACTTGTTGCTTTAGGTACCATATTCAGAGCATTCCAGTTTCAACGAGCTGGTGGAATTTGTTCGATGGTTTGATCCAAAACGGATTATTCCCAGTGTGGGAAACGACCGTGGCCCAAAAACTCAGAAAATGCTGGGTCTCCTCAGGCAGGAAAATATTCAAACCGCCATGGCAAAAAGCCAACCAAAATAGCCTCTAATCTCAGGGGGATGAATCTGGCATCCATCCATTCACACATACATACAGGGGTTCTAGTATTTTGACAATTTTGTTTTTCCTGACCCTGTGAGTAATGCAGACGGTGGCATTCCATGGCTGGAAGAGACATGATGGAATGAGGGGTTCTATTGGAATAGCATCCAGTATTATGTAGTAATATCTTCCTCATGTTTTGTTAAAGTTGTTGATGATTAGTCATGCAATAGGTATCACAGCCTTCTTGGTAGCAAGGTTTCCAGCATTTCATGCAATCAGGAAATGTTATTTCGTCAAAGTGGAGGAACAAGTGGAGGGATGGGATGGGATGGCAATGTATCAATGTAATTCTGTCATAAACGAGATTGCTCTTGCGGGATTCAAAGTTTCTAAAGCATCATTTTTTTTTGCAAAACCATCACATATTTTTCTTGCAGCAGGAACACCCGGAGGGTGTTCCCCATCGAAATCGCTCATTCCACTTCAAAGAATTGGTAAAAGTAAATCTGGACTGTGTTCAAAGAAATTACATGTTGCAGTCAGTAACGAAAGTAAAGACTCTCCACGACCTCGTCGAAAGACATCTTGCTGAAATGCGAGTTCTCGACCTTTCGGAGGGCAAGGTATTCATCAAACAAAGGAGCACCGATAACTGCACACAAAATGAAACACACACTCAATTAGCCAGCCCTTGGAGGCCTGAGATCACTTGTCGGCACCAAAGCAATGAAAGCATTTGAACCGAAGAAAAAATTTGACCAGATGATCCACTGGAGAAATTTTAAAAACCCACAGAAAGTTCTCAGAATCTTCAATTGCCATCGTTACTGTCATGATGAATGAAAATGATTGATGAAAAGGAGGGCACATAGTTTCTCAAAAAATCGAATCCCCCAAATCGTCACACCTTTCTTAAAGAGATCACTGAATGCTGTGTCCTTCTCGATGGCTTCAATCGCCTCTCCCAAGGTATCTGGCATTCTTTCCAGCCCCAATTTCTCAGCAACTGAGCCGGGATCAACATCCACTTGTTCAGGCAACTTCAGCTTTTGCTGAAGACCTAAGGGAAAGTCAGACAGGCATCAGCTCAAAAGACACCATCATGAGGAACTGTGGTGAATGAATATGGACTTCTGTCCATATTCATTACAGTTTTGTCATAGTTTGACAAAGACCTAATCGATGAGGTTCAAACTACAAAGGAGGGGGGGGGGGGAATTGTCCTACCTTCAGTTCATCAAAAACTTTACTTTATGGCCAAAAACTCACCGGAAATGCCTGCAATGACCATCGCAGCCAACCCTAGATGAGGGTTGGCCGTCCCATCGAAGGGCTTCAATTCAACATGGGTGGTTCCACCCTCTACAGACGGCAGGCGAGGCACCAATCTGAGTGGAGCCTCCTTGTTGCTGATGCCCCAGACATTGTACGCCCCTGACCAGCAGCCAGGCTTCAGCCGATTGTAGCTGTTGCTGGACGGGGAAATGTAGGTGAGTATTGCCCCCATGTGCTTCAAAATACCGGCGGTGAAGGAATCAGCCTCCGATGTCAATGTGGTTTTGGTGGATCCAGCGGTGGCGTCTTTTCCATCCTGAAAAAAAAAAAGGGAATCGGGGGACAGGCACGAACACACAATGGGGATAAGAAACACTGTTTGAAGAACGTAACAACAAAGTTTGCAAAAATATGAGCGATCGGTCGGCTGCCTTCATCCCTCAGATCTGCCAAATCGTTCGTCGTGACTCAAAACACCAATTCCCCAGCCCTGTTCCCTGTCCTGAGTCACTCACAGTACCCCAACCACCAGTTGACAATTTCTTGGTGTCGTTTCCCCACATCCAACCTATCCTATTCATCAGGAAAAGTGAAAAAAAAAGAGTCGCATGCAGAGATAAGCAACGAGGGCAAGGAGTCACCTTCATTAAGCTGAAGTGACAATGGCATCCGCTGCCTGCTTCCATGGCGAAATACTTGGGAATGAGGCTTGCATGGAGGCCGTGTTTTCTAGCAACCCCCGCTATGGTTTCCCTGGTGAGGAGCAATTTGTTTGCAGCGACCATGACAGGATAAGCACCCGTAACGACTTCGAATTGACCCGGGCCAGACTCCCCATGTATGAGATCCACCGAGATGTCCAAAGCTTTCAAAGCCAGCATGATGTCATCGAGAACTGTTCAAAGTAAAAGGGGGAAATGGGGGGGCACATTGCCCTGTGAGAAGAAAAAAAGGAGTCTCTTTTTGTTGAGGCGAGTCCATGCAAGCAAATGCGTGCAAGGAACAGAAACGGAAAAAAATCGTAAAAAAAAAAAAAAATAAAAAAAAAAAAAATCGTATCGTTTTGGGAAAATATAGCAAACCACTAGCCGACAGAAAATCAGAAACACCACCCACCTCCCCAAAATGAGGTTTCATTCCAGGGTTCCATGACTTCAGGCTGGAAATGTGTGAGGACAAGTAAGAATGTGGAGGCCATGGGTGTCAAGTCTGTCATGGCGAAATGGAATCTACCAGTGCTACATTCTTTCTGGGTTTTTTTGCCCCCTCGCTACCCTGGTTCTCTGATCTTACCATCCGCTGCGACGTCAATCGCAGACGCAAGTGCATACGTGGAAGTTTCTACTGGAGCTGGCAGGTTTGGATTCGAAGGGTGGCGTTTTGCAGGATCCAGCAACCAAAACTCTGTTTCGAAACCAACCTACCAGAAAACAGAAAAAAAACAGTTTTTTCATTACTCCAAGAACTTAGGCTTTTATCGAACGATTGCTGGAAGAGAAAATGGCTCTGCTCCAATGGTTCTTTTCCGTCGAGAGTCAGACAGTGTCATCCAGATTGGAAAGTCGAGAACTGACGCTTTTTTTTTGTATTTTTCGTGCTGTTTTGCTTGTTGCAGGTGGAAGATGGGGCTGCACTCAATTTGTCTGGTTGAACAGACATGCAGCATCCCAACCTCCACGATTTTTCTGCAGTTCCTTAACGCTTTGTTTAGCATCTCGCCAAATTAACAAAAATCTATAAGAACCTGCACGGTGATTTCTGAAGCAGAATATCGGAAACACCCACACACCCTGCCACCACATCAAGTCATGAAAAAAACATAGGTAATAAAAAAAAATACCCACCTAACATTCAGGCTCATTATGCGACAAATTGGGGTCGACCAAATCAAAAAAAAATTAAAAGAAAATTACAAGCATTACCTTGACTTCGAAACCGAAATTCTCCTTCAGATAATCACAGGCCAGCTTGAGAGCATTAATCGAACAATGAGGGGCAGGAGTTCCTGTTAACATACAAATCTTGGTCCAAACTCATGCACGCAGAAACAGAAAATTCCGCCGGTACATTCGCGAGCAAACTCGATCGATCCACATCTCAGTGGTTTGATCAATCAAGAATGCCACGCCTAGTGGATATGCGATCGTAGGATTGAACCAAACTCTTTCAATAAATATAACCAATATGTCCTGCCTGCCGCCGTTCAAGTGGGTGGTTTCCCCGAGAAATATTTGGCTTTCTCCAGCATCATGATTGGATGCAGAGGATTGTGTTTGATTCGCTATCTATGGATGTGCATGCACATGTGCATGTGCATGTCATCATGTCATCTAAACATGTGCATGTGCAGCACCTGGTACGGAATCGAGCCTGCCGATTGTGCATTTGTGTTTGGGATGCCATGGTAACGTCACGACCGACTCCGTTTCCGGCATGATTCTCATCTCGTTGGAGGGTGTGAGCGTCAGTGGCGGGCTGATCAAGTCGCAGTGTATCGGGAGGGACACGACGCACTCCGCCAAGCCGACGCCATTCGTGCATGCCTTCTCGTATTGTTCGATCGGCAGAAGCCTGAGGAAAAGAGCGAGAGGGCGGCTCACACGGGATCACAGGCTGGATTGAAACTGGATGGGAAGAAAAGCATGGAGCGAGCAGCGAGCGACCGCGCACACCTGGCTCGCCTGACTCCGTTGTATGTGCAGAAAATCAATCGAACAGCAACGATCTGGGAACCTGTCACACGACGAGAATACTTGGGAGATCGAGATCCAAACAAGACAGCGGCAAACGCGAATCAAATGATATATCCCTTCCTATCCAGGGTTCGCAGGTCTCCTCAAACATACCCTCTGTACCACCGTTCGAAGCCATGACGACGCTCGAGTGTCGATCTTTTGGAGGCCGGACGCTTCTGCTGGCAGAACGAAAAATTGCGCCTTTCTTACGCACCTGCTTTGTGTTCGATTCCACACCGACTGTCATTAGAATCCCCTCCAGAGTGACATTTTACGACACTGTTCAACCCACGTGAATGAAATGGGTTGATTATTCATGAGTTGATTTGGTTTTGTTTTTGTTTTGTGGTTTTGACATGCCACTCAGAAGGTGCCAAGCAGAGATTACACCATGCTGGGCCATGACGCTCTGGGTCGAGACTGTGTCCATCAACCGTCCAGCGCGCGCTTTGGTGTCGCGCGCCAGTGGCTACACACACCACTGAAAACGCGGAACCTATCAACTATGGCGCACGTAGCGAAAAAGCACTGTTTCCCTTTCGTTATCTCTCTTTTCCCTTCCCCACTTCGCCTCCTCACACATGCACAACTGCACACATTTCGCACCACATTTCTACCAGTTCCTTTGACACAATCGGCGCCCGCGTTCTCTGTGTCCTTTGAGCCTTCATCATAAATCGTCCCCTTTACTCCTGCTCCGGTCCTGCCCGGTCCTGTCGGTCATGGACGGTCTTCTTCTCACCTCAATCGTACAAAATGAAAAGCATCAACTGTAGATTTGACGACAGGCGTTGAACGATTTTGGCATCAGTTCTTGCGAGGATCGTCGAAAACACAGATTTTGCGCTTGGTTCGCCCTTCCCCTGGTTTTGTGCAGAAAAATGGAGAGTTCCGACTTCACGGAGTCGGGTTTCACGACCGGGACGTGCGACGCTATGTGTCCAGACGCAGAAATCGAAGAGAGAGTTACAAGCAAACTCGTGCACGTGGGTATTTTGTGGCATCACTGCTCACTTTTTCCCCCCCCAGTCTTGGTCCATGACACCAGGCACCGTTGACGACCGGCTCCAAACAGAGTCTCCTTATCGTGCCCAGCCGCCAACCTCGTCGCAATGCTTCGTTCGTAGCTTTTTCTTTAATTTTTTGAAGAAAAAATTTGTGTTGTGTTTGGCAGAGATTCGAAAAAGTGGAGGGAAACCCCGAGGACACGTCGCTCTTGATCAAGAGACACTATCGAATCGTCGACACAGGGAACAATGCTCCGGAATTCTTCAGGACGCGCGTGGGTATTTCGAAAACGATGGACAGGCTCCGAGAAATCATGGACGACGAAACTTCGTCTTTCAGTGTCAGGGCTTCGTTCTTGCAAGACCGATATAGAGGAATTTGGAAAGATATGCACGTCCAGAATTGGAAGGTAACCACGTGCAGGAGCACTCTACTTGTTGACTTTTTCACTCTTTTTTTTTTTTGCTTTTGGAAAACCCCTCTGCATCCAAACCACTTGAATTGACCTAATAAAACATGCACTATAAAACAAAAAAACCAGGAGAGCGGGTGGGTGGGTGGGAAAGAATGTTGGAACATATTGGGATAAACGAGAATCATGGAAAGATGTACATATATACGCAGCATTCAGACTGCCTTGTTTTTGAGTGATGATTCCCAGACAAAAAATCCACCAGAAACGTCAAATTTGGCTTGGCAATATTCCACATTCCGGTTAAAAATGACGTGCACAGCGACGCTTTTGCACTACTTGCCACCAATTTCCTGACATTTCAAGCGTCAAGCTGCTGGCATCATTGTCTCCCTCCTTCTTCTCTTGAAAAAGAAAACTTCTTTTTTCTTTTGAGCCTCATTTAACAAACGCCACCTGCTACCCCAGGACGAATTCCGAGTGGTGGTGCTGGAGGAAATCGCTCGGTTCATGATCTTGGCGGATTTTCTGTGGGGCGAAACGAACGAAGGCCACGATGCAGAAGGAAGCATTTTTGCAGATCGATACGACGTCGAGTTGGGCATCCAGCTCTTGAACCAAGTCTTGGTGACTCTGATGGAACTGTACGACGAACTTCGCACCTTGGGTCGGCCTTGCTGCAACGAATGTGAATTCAGGTGAGGAAGGAATGAGAGTGGGGTGTTGACCAGCCTTAGGAGGTCCCCCCCCCCCAATCAAGCCATTGATGTGGGGATGGATCTCCAGGAGTTGGTTGATTACTTGTTCAAAAAGGCCGAGAACAGCAGGGATGAAGGAGAAAAGATTGAGGACGGTGGAATTTGGCTGTGGTTCGAGTGTGCGTGTGAAAAATGGCTGCTGGTGCTGTTTCAGGGGATATCAAATCATTCTTCAAGCCACTCCGGTTCAGGGTCGACCGGCACACCCTTTGGAAGTACATAGAATCTTGAAGGCATGCCCAAGTTACGTTTTGGTAAGCAGGGGGGGGGTGTTTTTCCGTTTCGTGGCTTTCACTTTGTTCCGCATATTCTTTTCCTTCGCTGTAACTTTTTTGGGTTGCAATTCACCAGGACGATTTGGAAGATATCGTGGAGCTGCAGGAATCCTTCGCCTTGAAAGAATGGCTCAGGTTTTTCGATGCTTTCAAGCGTCTGCGTTTTTTTTCGATGGCTATGGCCGGCCGGATGATTCCCTCCATTCGAGAACATGCACTCAAGACAATCATCCGAGCCCTGAGTAAGAATAATAAAAAATATATATTCTGACCAAAAGAAAGCTCTGATGCTTCCTAAAAAAAACACTAGATTGAACCGTTCTATATTTATCCCTGAGTGAAGTGATTGAGTCAAGGCAATTGGTTGCTTTCGCCTTGCATCTGGATATTTATATATTTATTATTCTGGGTTTGTTTTTTCCAGATCCGAAAGCTAGGCCGATGCCGATGACCCAATTGTGCGACATGCTGATGCTCCACGAGGAGGGTGCTCTTTCACTGTGCCAAGCCTTCGGATTGACAGCAGAGAAAACACCCAGCGGAGCCTACACAGTGGACATCAAGGTATGCCTCAAAGCGAGGGTGTGCATGTCTGCCAGGGATCGATTCAGAGTTTGAGCTCAGGGAATGTGAATAGACACACTGGCTGCGATTTTTCAATAGATGGGATATGCGATCCTGTGTTGCTCCCTTTTCAATATGTTTGTTTTTATGTGTTTTTTTGTGGATGTTTTTCTTGACAGGGTTTGACCAAGTTGAAAAAGGATTCCGTGAAAAAACCTCCACGTTTCGGATGTGAGATTCCTGATTGGGGAGTGCTGATGGAGGGCTACCCTAAGAGTAGATTCGTCAGCCAAATCCCGGTGGAATTTCCAGCGTCAGTGCCAGCCACGGTGAGGGGGCCCTCTGTGGTGTTGTTTTTTGTCTCTCCCAGTATTCTCTGCACCTTTCCAAAACAAAAAAGAAAAGAAAATTAAAGAGAGAAAGAGAGAGAGACGAGTTTCATAAAGATTTATGTAATTTTACTTATTTTTATTTTTTCTCTCGGGAAAAGTGAAAAAAAGAAACTGCTTTGTGAAAAAAAAAATAAATATATCCTGGCGGTTAGTCTCAACGTTGTTTTTCATTGCTAAACATATTATCTACTTTTAAACTTTTTTTTTATACTTTTTTAAATTATTTTTTTGTTTTTGTGTTACAAAAATGAGAATTTCTTGTTATTGGTTGTGTAACGCTTGAATATTTTTTGTTTTTTTCCCCCAGGATTTTCAACTCGGGATGTTGGCTTATCCAACTTACGGGGTCGCCATCAAAGAATGGCAGAAATTACAGGTTAGATTCTCGTGCAGTTTTTATCTTTCTTTTTTCTTGCTATTTGTCATTCAAATGTTGCGACAGTAAGGATTTATATATATAAATATGAGAGCATTCGAGAGCATTGTTTTCATGGCATATTGAGCTGATTTTTTTTAATGCATTATTTCCAGCCCTACTTGTTTTGGGGAGAGGCGATATGACTCATTTTTTGTACAGATAAAAATGATTAAAAAAAAAATTCCTTCCTCAACTTTAGCGAACGTTTGTTGGTACTTCAATTTTTTTCTTTTTTTTCTCCCTGCTGACGATAAATTTTGATTGAAACAGGAGCAGAATGGATTTTCGGAAGGGGAGGCCATCTACGAATATCAAAACGCTTGCTTGGTAATAAGAAGCATCGGAATTTAAACCCAACCCCATCATCAACTGGAACAAAAATAGCCTCAAAAGAACACACGGAGTGGGCATTGTGGTGTAGTCGCATCTCTGCTGGACGTCGGAACTCGATGGGAAAAAATCACGAGAGTTTTCCATAGGACCTCTGGTGACACCTTGTTCACTTTACATATGTGTGTGTATATTTGTGAATTTTTTTCGTTTCGTTTCGTTGTTTTTCGAGAGAAAAGATCTTTGCGGTGTGTTTTTTTTAGCATGTTCTGTACAGCAGAGATGTTTTCATCTTCTTTGTTATGATTGCAAAAAAACGTGTTATCAATTTTTACGTTCGCTTGAATCTTTTTTAGGGGAGGAAAAATCCATCGATGTCAAATTTTGCTTCGTTTCTATTATTTCTGCAATGCTTTCTTTTTTGCCATCATTCAGCTCATTTTTTCGCTTGATCATGCAATGTGTACTTTTTTTTGTCGATGCGATTGTTCTCCCTGCTTCAACTGGATATCTCACACCCCCACTTCGACCTTTTCAATTCTCAAGATATTTTTTTTCTTTTCGATTTTATTGCAGGAAACCACGTGGCGGAGGGTGAATCAGGTCACCACCGCACCCCAACCATCACGTCCAGCCTCCAAAAAGGAACCCCGCCCCAAACTCACCACCGCCCAATTCCCACAGCAGCCAAAACAAGTCTTCCAACGACCAGTGCACCCAGCAGCCGCCCCCCCTGCCAACAAAACCACCATCCCATTGCCTACCAGAATAGAAAGAGCATCGTCTGGAGCTAAGAAGGCCGATATTCTGGCCACCAGTCACGAAAGCGATGGAATTGGGATGGCTGGACGGCCAGGATCGATTCCAAGAGCTCCTTTCCAGTTCAGTGCACAGGCTCCGATGGGACCCCCTGTTGACAAAAAAGTTGAAGCCGAGCCGGCAAAGGAGAGATCCGGCACTGCTGCTGGAATTCCGCCACCCCCAACTGGTAAGGGCTTCCTTCAGCAGCTGTGGGTTGATGCGGATCGGGATGGTGTTTTTGTTTTCAGGCTTTTGTATCGGTGTTGCACCTGGTGGAGCTGGTATTTTTTTCATGTTTTAGTTTCTGAAAAAAAGTATTAAAAGTTTATATATATATATGTATCAAAATCTCTTTTTCTGTTTTTTTGTTTTATTTCAGATGTTTTGCCTGAGATGCTGCCACGATTTATCTCACCAAAAGAAACGAAACAAGAAAAAGCCGAACCCAGCGATGGCCACGCATCCGATGGGGAGTCTGATGCGACCGTGATCGATTTGGAGGAAAGGGCACGGCAAGAGGAAGAAACAATCGAAAGGTGCTTTGCATAAACAAACAGCTTTCTCCCCCTCCCTTCCTTTTTTCGACAGTCTTTTGAGAAATTTGTCCTCTTTGACAGATTTTCAAATGCAATCTCATGTTGCTTCCGCTGAATTTTACTCTGACAGGAGTGATGTTTTCTTAAATCCGCAATAATTGATTAAAAAAATTGTTGCAGGGCAAGGGCATTGGAGTCTGCAAAGCTGAGGGAAGGAGATGCGAAGTCCATAACCCGATACAAAACCCAAGTGATGGATTTCTTGAGGACGGTTCCTGAAGGGTTCAGAGTGGAGCCCAGTTCCTTGTCAGACATGTGGAATCCATCCACCCCATTCAAGGTGAGGCAGCCGGAAGGCTTAGCATTTTCCGACACCTTTTTTTTTTACTCATTTATTTTAGCAAAACGTCAGGCCTGTTCCCGGAAATTCAATAGAAATTTATCTTTCTTCTTCAGGAGCCACCGATCGTGCCTTACACATTCCCGGTCAATTTTTCCGGTGCTGACTTCCTGGAGGGCGTCAAGAAGCATCCCCTTTGCCAGCCGATGTCCGTTCCCGACGCAGTTTTCGACACGACTTGGAGGAAGAATCATGGGGCTTCTTTCGAGATGATGTTCAAGCTGATTGTTTTGGGACCTTATACGTTCGGGGAGGCATCCTGTACCTCGCTGTCCAGCTACTGGTTGCTGAACCGTCTGTCATCAAAGAGAGTGGGAGCAGGGAGGGACCCTAGCATCAACCAGATGTTGGAAAAAGGTGAGCATTCCAGTAGGCAGTTTCCACTTCCAGTCCAGTGCTATGCTTCACAAAAAAAATATATAACAACGCTACGGATATGAATGAATAAATAGCAAATACCAAAGATATGCTGCGCAAATTGGTGAAATTTTCAGAGTATTGAGCCCATTACGTGTTGTCGGACCTTGATAGAGTAAACAAAAAGTGAAAAAGAAGTCCAATCAAGCGATGATCAATCCACCACATGGAAGGCATACCCACCAGCCATTTTCTGCGGATGTGTGAGTCTGTCATGTGCCATGTTTGATAGGCCCTGTCTTGCTGAACGAATGGAAGAGGAAATTCTCGAAGCAACACCAGAAACACGTTTCCATCCAAAACGTTATTTGGCAGCCCGAACCCCATCGACTGAACAAGCACGATACGTATCTGTTCGAAGAGTCCAGCGGCATAATCGCAATTATCGACGATGGGGAGGATATAAACGCGGGGTTGCAACGAATCAAGCAGCTGGTGGAAGTCATGCCGAGAAACCTGGTGGTGTTCCCCAAGCTTGCGATCTTGTCTGGATGGAGCCAACAGGGCATTTCGGAGGAAATCGTGGGGAGAGTCGAGCGTTTGCTGGATTCCGAGGGGTTTGTGCGGAGGCCGAAAGTCGAGGTTATCGAAATGATGCCTCACTTGACCAAGCTGCATGGGGAGATTTACGAGGGTTTCCAAAACCAGTGGGTGGATTATTTCAGAGCGAGGGGTTGTGATGCTGTATGCCCGGAATCGGTGAGGGAAGACTGGCCGCCGGAAATGGATCCTGTAATGGAAGCGATCGCTAAGATTGCGAAGGAGGCCCCGCCGCGACGAAGGAAGGTCAACGAGATTTTGGATGCAGAGAGGGAAAAGGCGGTGGAGGCTTTGGCGGATTACTTGGAACAGCAGATGAAAGCCAGGGAGTTGGAGAAAGAGGCCGAGAAATTGAGGGTGAGCCAGATCGAATCCGAGGAACACTTCCGAGCAAGGAGCCGAGTTTTGGAATCGATATGGCAAGCTGATCATGCAATGGTGGCCTCCAAAAAGAGGAGGTTGGGTGAAAACGGGAATGGCGCAATCGTAAAAGAAGTCGCGGGTGGATCTATCGAAGAACGGAGAGAATTTGATTTGCCCCCCTTAGAAATGGGGTATCAGGCTTTTCTGGACGAGCGATTCTCGGGGCTTCCTCTGTCTGAGAAATGCGCGTTCCTCAGCGAAAGAAAGGAGAATTTGTTTCGGAAATTTGTGGAAGATGGATGTCAGCCAAAGGGTGCAGGGAATGGTCGGAAAAGGGTTGCCATGGTTTGAAGGGTTGAATAAGAGTAGAATGCAAGTTTGTACTGGATGAAAGCCGGGGTGTGGCTATATAGATAGAGAATTGAGAATCTCGCAATATCAATTTTTTGCATAGATGGGGGAAAAAGCAGCTAGTTGGGATGGAGTCTTTCGTGTAATTTTTCTTCCTAGTCGTTCCAACTGATGGATCCAGTTTGGGAAAAGAACAGGGAGGGAAACTCATATATGACTGTTGCACACTCACTATTTGCCGATTCCTTTCATGCTGTTGGACTTGAGTGTCCCTTGCAGTCATGATTTTTTTTTTGGCTGGAACGAACCAACAGTCCATCCAAGAGGATTCCCAAAATAAATATGAATTTCAAAATCATAGGAGCAGTGTGTGTGTGCGTTTTTCGGCCCAATCCAAAAAAATCACACAACCGGTGGAAGCAAATCGATGTTGTGCTCCAAACCTGATAATTTGTATCATTAGAGTTGGGGCCACATTTCTATTTTTTCGTGGAAAAAAAAAATCACAAGAAGATGAAGCCGCCAAACTCATGATTTTGGGGGCCAGCAAAATTAAAAGAAAAATACACTGCACAGGATGCTACAAAGATTGTTTTACAGCCATTCTCGTTGGCAAAATATCCCCCGAGTCCCCTGCATTGCTCTGATACTGCCCGTACAGCAACAAAATCGTCAACAGGGCACTCACCAGAAACAAAGAATTGAAGTGCCTGTGAAAAAAGTGAAATTCCAGCTCCGTTCCCAGAACCTCTGCCAGATTGGACCGGTACTTCACCGGCAGCTTCTGCCGAATCAGCAGGAGCGACGAAATCGCATACATGCCCGTCAATTCAGTCAGCAGCAACACCAGGATGGAAATGTTTCCTGCCCCAGAGAGAGCTGAGAAGAATCTCCTCATGTTTTTCAGAAAACCCCTCAGGGACATTGCACAAACGCTGCCGATAAATACCAGCGTTACGTACTGTGCGGTGACTTCCACGTCGATGTTTATAGATCCATGGGAAAACGTCCGCAGCCCAAACCCAAGGAATTTGCTGACGGGGTCCGATGAGTAATCCTCCCCGAACACCAACGATTTCAAGGAAGCATACATTCTGTAGATGCAGTAAGCACTCATCAAGTAACCCAAGAAATTGCGAACGTGCCCCAGCAGAGTTCTGCTCATCAACGCCCGTTTCCTCTCCTTTTTCATTTCCATGACTTCAACGAACAGGGTCCGCCCGAGGGTGTCCAGAGCATCCACCTCGATCTGCAGAGCATGAATGGTCTGCTCCGGAGTGGAGGCATGGGTAGGTTGCATCACTGCAGAAACCATTCGACCGAAGAAAGATGTCGGCTTGGATTTACCCCCTCCGAATCGGCCCCCCGCTTGGATGTCCTTCTGCACCAACGCTATTCGTTTTTTCTTTTCTAGGGACGTGTCCAGAGCTCTCCGATATTGATCCTCCATCGCCTGGATTTCAGCTTTTTCCACGGGCCGAATGAACAGAGATAGGTAGGAGTACGGCAAGTCCACCGTACCATATCCCGAAAGGATGGCGATCAACCAGGTCCCCACCACCCCCAGTCGACTCACAGCTTGCTCCAATCGAAACATCCCTTGGCCTGATGGAACTCCAGGCAAGTAGGTCCCCACTCGCCAGAAGGTGTACAAGAAAGCTCCCTCCAAGACGGCTGCAGCAGCTAGAGATTTCACAGGTCCCACTTTCTTGAGTCCGATGATGATATTGAAGCTGTGGTACAGGGGTAGCACCACCAGCAGCAAGGCCAGCAAGCACCACATGTCCATTTTCCAGGTGAGAATTCGGGTGGTGGGCTCCATCACCCCCGTGATTTCGAAGAGCAGAATTTCCAGGAGGTTGCATGAGAAGGCGAACACCAAGGAGAAGAGCGCCTGCACGGTGGGATCCTTCTGCTCCAAATCACGATAGAGATTGAGGTTCAAAAACAGCCCTCCCGCGAGAAACAGCACCACCAACGAGCCAAAGGCGACCAGGGTGTCCAGGATTTTCATGGCGCCAAAACAGAGCCGCTTTTTCCTTCATCAGATAATTTCCGCAACCTTCGAAAGCTCCTTCGCTGGGGAAATACGAAAGCGAAAAGAGAAATACAGGGTCGCACTTTTTTTTTACCTCCAGTTCAACCAAGGTTGACGTGGGCAAAAGAACGCCAGAAACGACGTCTAAATCACGTGGGACGTCATGAGTTTAGTAAGCGCCCGCGGTTACGAGAGCCGTGGAACGTATTGGTTTTCTGGACGACCTTTGCAGAAAGTCAACTATTGACGATCGAAAAACACGAGGGTCGGCTGCAGCGGGCTGAGTTTTGGAAAAGTGATCCATTTTCCTACTGTACGTTTAGTTTCGTAGCGAACCATGTGTCGTTCGTCTATTCGCTCGGGGGGGGGGGGGGATCTTCTGCCTTTGTTCGGTGTGGTTGCTTATTCTCGGATTCTCGTTTTTCTAAGTTGTGAGGGTACGTTTTCGATCGTTTGCTTTTTCTTGCAGTGATTCGGTTTTGGGAAAAGCGATTTTTTGAGGGAGAGCACGCACTGCCTCGCGTGTCGGGACGTCCAATATGTTCAAAAAGATTCAAAGAAATATAGAGAGGAAGCGGGATGGAAAGGTCCCCATCAAGTTCCGCTTCGAGATCACTATTCACGAGCTAACCGGGATCCCTCCCAAAGTGGATCTCTGTCGTGTCGTGTGGGCCAGAGGCGCCAAGATTCAAATGACGAACGCTGCTCAAGTCCACGACGGTGCGAAAAAGCAGCGGCTTTGTGTATCCAGCGGGTTGCCGCTGCCTTCTCAAAATTTTGTGAGAGTTTTGCTGGGGGGGCGAATCACCCATCTGTCTGACTGAGGACCCCATTCAAATCGGCTTTTGAGCGGATTTGACAGTGAGCCCATTCCCACAGGTGCAGCAAAATATGATGGAAAGAGCCTTGCCCAAGTTGCAACGGTGTACAAAGGCCAAGGGAACAGCATGGAGTCCAAGGCAAGACATGCAATCACCACTGGGAAATTGGAATATTGGAATCTTTGGAATTTTTTATACACTTGTTGAGTGCCTCGCTATGGCCAACATTCGGAAAATTGGCTTCGTATGCGAGACGAATCCGTTCGATTTATATTCCTTTTCCCAGAAAATAAATAAATAAATAAAAACTATATCTATATATCTCAAAATATATTATTTTACTATTTTGATTTTTTTTGATTTTTTCTCTTAGAAAGGAAAGGAAAGGACCAGATGTTTTTTCATTTTGCATGAATATACAGGAGTACTCCTTCAAAATCCAAGTCCCCCAGGGAGAGGCCGTCATCACCGTGGGAAAGGGGGTGATCGATTTGGGGCGGCACGCGACCTATGAAGCGCAGGAGCCCAAAAAAGTGGTGGTCCCTGTTCAATATGCAGCAGGGACGAAGCCCTTGGGCAAAGGGGAGCTCCACATTTCGGTTTCCAGCCACATGATGAAGGGACTGACTGCGGACGATGGGATGACCGTGATGTCGGGCTTGTCGGCCCTTTCGTCCCCGTTCGATGGGCACATCGATCAGGATTTATCAGGTGGGCCAAAGCTTGCTTCGTTAAATCCTATTTTCTCAAAATCAAGAATCGCTTTCACTGCATCGGATTGCCACCTGTATGGGACCGCCCCCATCTTTCGAAAATTAAGACGGTTCATGATTCGAGTGTGGTGGTGGGTTTTTTTCCAGATAACGAGGTGCTAAATCGAAGGTTTTGAGTGATTTCCCTCTGTTTTTTTTTCTTCCAGGATTTGATTCCATTGCTGAGCAACCGAGCCTGGAGGAGAAAGCCATGCCAACTGTTTTGTCTGGTAAGTTATCTGGATATGGTGCGCTGGGGGAGCCTCTGGAAAACGCCCAGAGCCCCAGAGAAGACGAAAACGAGATGGCGGCTTTCGACAGTATCAAAACAGGTGCTGATGAAGATGAGGTCACGGAGCTGCGCAACAGGGTCCATGAACTGGAGGAACAGGTGAGGAGAAGGGATGGGTTGTTCTTGGTGAAAGCATCGATTCCTGTTACGGATGCAATCAAGTGTCAAAAGTTTTGAGGGATTCAAACAAGGTTTGGTAGCTCACGTTCCAGTCGGATATCTTTCAGCATTTGCTGCATGCTCCGACTGAGGATTGGTCAAAGAATTTGAATTCTTGTTCAAGGTGGCCGGGCAGCGTCAGAAGAAAACGGAGCTTGAAAAACAGCTGAAGGAAATCGCAGCCAAGACGCAAGTCGACATGGATGCGGCCCAACGCCAGATCGAATCCGAGAAGGCTGAAAAGGAGGAGTTGGAAGCCCAATTGTCGAAACAAATTCAAAGTGCCGGAGAGGATGCTGTCGAGGAGGCCGTGAAGAAAGCTGTGGCGGTTTGGGATGTGCGCTATCAAAAACTGATGGACGAAATGAAGGTCGGTCGGATGCTTGCCAAACGAAAAGGAGCCGTCCTGTTGTGTGCTGGTTTGAAATGCGATGTCTGGTGTCAGTTTATGTTTAGGAATTTGGCCTACTGTTGAAAAATGATGCATTGAAATTGTGGGCAGGGCTGAAAAGGCTTTTTTGGGGACTCAGGTAGTGAAACAAAAGAATAAGGAGGAAATGGATGACTTGCACGAGCAGTTGCTGGCTTGTCAGGAAGAGGCTATGAAATTCGAAAATCAACTCCGATCGAGCGAAAGAGCCAGGTAACGATGGGGCAAAAACCAGATTCGAAAGATGGCGCTGTTAACCCGCAAAATTGAAGGAAAGTGGCTTTTATATTTTTTCACTCCCTCTTTACCAACCATGCTAAGAGAGGAGGTAACTTCCAATTGCAGGCTTCTGGAAGTAGCTAAGAAATCGATTGCTGGATGGGTCCATGACTGATTGGGGTGGTCCTATCAACAGTTTTTGATTTATTTATTTTAAACAGTATTTTTTTTTTCATTTATATCAATAAGTGAACTGAAATTTTACCAGCAATGTGCCTAAACATACTCAGCGTTTTTTAGGGAAAACATGTCGAGGGAGAAAATGACCCTGGAGCACACCCTGATGGACGCTTCCAGCGATCGCCTGGATCTCGAGCGCTTGAAGAATCAACTGGAGAGCGAAGTTGTCCAAATCCGGGACCAGCTCCAGAAAGCTTCGATTTCCAGTAACAATGGGGACGATGACAGGAGAATCATGAACGAATTGATCGATGCTAAGATTGGCCTGGCGGAGCTGCACGAATCCCACACCATCATCCGGCATCAGCTGTACAAGTCGAGGGAAACCAACATGCTGCTGGCGTCCAAAATGACCAGGCTGGAGACGTATTTATATGAACAAAGGCAAGGAAATAGAACTCCGAAAAAAAGTGGTGGTGGTGGTGCTGCTGCTGCTGCTGTGTTGCAGAAAGAAAACTCCGGTTCAGATAGTGGGATTGTGGCGGAGGGGGGTGCCGAGTAAGGCCTCCGATCGGAAAAAAATGCAGATTAGACTGGAAGAGCAAGCTTCAATTTTTGAATATGTGATGTGTGTGGCGAGAGTGATATATAGATGAGTGATTTCTTGATATGTTTTTCTTTTCCCCCTTCGGAGAGTTTTGTGTTTTTTTTTAATCACAAAGTAGAGGAATTCAAGGTCCTTCAGGTTAACAAACAAAATATAGAAAAAAAAAGAAACAGAAGGTTTGAAAGAAAAAGAGAGCAGAGTGTCGAAATTTTTTGACCATTTTTTTTTTTTTTTTTGGGTGCGAGATGAAATCCAACTGGGTTTGGAACCATCTGGCTGGGGGGGGGGGGGGGGGGGGGGGATGTTTTTTTTGAAGCCAGGAGTGGTAATTGTTTTGAAGGTCTTGTCAATTGACAGCTATTCACAGCACAGCATAGAAACAGCCTGTGAGTTCTCTTGAGGGAAAGCATCGAGATTTCATGGGTTGTGGTGTGGGTGGTGATTGCAGGGCGGGTGGCAGGCAATGATGCCTTTTGTTATTTTTTTTCTTTTCTTTTCTTTTCTGGGGGATTGAGACTGGAGGTCGAGGTAAGTTTTGAGCTGAGAGGTGCCGATGCCCTTTGCGCGCTACATAGACGTAATGACCGTCGGCAGCAGAAGGGGGGGGGGATGGAGGGAAATTTGAGGTATCATCTCAACAGGAGGCAAGACTGCAGGAGAATTCTTCTTAGGGGTTTAAAAAAAAAAAAGTCAGGGTTGTAAGATCAGGGTTATTCAACGTTTCGTGGCTTTTCTGATGTTTTTTAGTGGGGGTGTCGCTGTAAGGGTCGCTTTCTAAGTGGGTATCGAAAGTGCTGTGAAGTGTCAGCTGTGTGGTGGAAGTATGAGGGATGTGTCGTTATCAGGCTCGGGTTTCTGTGATTGGAGAGTTGTGTCAAGCCTGTAAAGACAGAATGGGTGAAGTCTGTTCTGTAGATGTGTGGGATGCATGTCTGGATTTGTATCAAGGAGCAAGAAAAAGAAGGGAAAGGGGTCCTGATGTCCATGCGTGGATTGCTTCCCCCCTTTCCATGCTGGACCAGTGGATGTCTGACAAAACCCATGTCATTGCCTTTGGAATATCAATTCCCTGCTTCGCTGACGTTGAGTGCTGTTGAGGCCACAGCCAGGCAACTCAGATTCCAAACACACAGCCAATTTCCTCGCGGCCGAGGTATGTGTCCGCGAGGACATTGGCCGCGGTTCGGGGGGGGAGGGTGACATCACTCTTTCCTTTGACAGACGTGCATCAGTCAAAAGTACTGACAGATCACGTCACACTTGGAAGTCTCCAATTGGTTGCAACCTAGAGGCGGTGATGGCCATCCCTCAACAGAGGCTCAAAGGTTGTGCCTTACACAACGTCCAGCAAGAGGTCTCCGTGCATTGAGAAAACCTCAGCTCGACTGCCATTAAGTGCTAAGTGCGTGCTCTATTACTTGTTTTGATTTCGGTCGCCTGTCGTTCCCTTGCGGACTGATTTGGAGGCCGCACTGATATTCCATGCCGGGGAGTGGACCCCACGAGGGGCTTTTGATGCCGCCCGTTCCCGAGGGCTATCAGTCTGACGGACGATCAGATGCAAGCACGCCTCGTCAGAAGAGGCGATGCTGCTTTTCAAATTTTTTTCGACGGAGAGCACGGGAACCCAGCGCAGTCAGCGGATACCAAGTAATCATACGAAATGGCGTGGACTTCTTCGGGACGGACACGGTGTCTCTTTCTGGTGAGTGCTCCGGCTGTTGAATCTGGTTTCGCGCGCTTTTTTCGGGTCCGTCTCGTAATCGTTTCTGTTGCTGGTTCCGAGAATGTCGAGACGTGCATTTTTTTTTTGGGTTTCATTATTCCTTGACAGTGGCGTTGTAGCGCACCATTTCTGGCCTCACCCGTGAGCCTTGGGTTAAAAACATGCATGCATGGATGCATGCCCGAATTCTCAGCCATTGTCATGATTCTATGCATCAGTTCTCATTCCCTTTTGATGCCGAACAGCGAGAAGCTGAGGATGTTGTTTCTAGCATTTGTATTATCAGAGAGTGGATAGATATGAAATATGGAATGACCTGAGTCAGCTGTTTGATGGCTTCATGGCCCAGCAGTGGTGTCGATGTTGATTAGATGTGTGCATGTCCATTCAGATCCTCGATTGAAGCCTAAGATACCCAAATGCTTCATCGCACTCTTGGTAGGAATCTTTTCGAAAGCTTTGCGCATCAACAGAAGGATTTCCACTTCAATTTAAAAAAAAAAAAAAATCATGTCAGTAGCCAGCACAACACACCAAGCAGATCATTTTCATGAAATTGGTTTCATTTTGAAGGTCGAGAGAAGAACTCTCGGTGGATCAAACGCTTTGCATGCATTGGTTTCATTTTTTGGCTGACCTTTGGCAACTGTCTGACTCAGGTGTTGATTTGCTTGGGGGCCATCCTGTCCGTTTTCTTTCTGGTGCCTCGAGGCGTGGTGGTGGATCAAGTCAACATCAGCAAAGACATAATGACCAGAACTCTATCCACGTACACGCTGGTGGTGGATGTCGGCATTCCGATTTCGAACCGAAATTATTTGCCGGTCGTGGTGTCAGGAAATGTGACGATGTATTATTATCAACAAATGGCTGGGAGCTCGCTGGTTCCCAAGACGACTGTCGGAGTGAGGGCTGAGGAGCAGGTCAGAAAAACATCCTTTTTTTCCAGCCTCTTCTTTCCAGGACACATTTTTTATTTTTTTTATTATTTTTTTTTTTTGGGGGGGGGGTTGATGGCTGGTGGATGTATAGATGCTTCGATTTACGATGGCACATCGACCCGATTTTTTTTCCCTGTTTTTTTTTAATCATCAGGTGGACGTATCAGTGGATGCGAGCTTTGTGCCGATGGAATACATTGCAGTAGTCTTGCGGCACTGCTCATACTTTCCCTATGAGCTAGTATTCTTCCTTGAAGGTCACTTGCAGGTGAGGGCTCCACTATGTAAAGAAGCTTGCTGTACAACTCTGGGTTATGAAAAAGCCCTTCCCCACGAAGTCAAGGGGGACCAATCGAGTTGACGGTGATTGGCATGCAGGACTTGAGCAAAATCCCAGCATCCGTGCACATCCATACATTGAATGGATGGTTTTATCTATATTTGATATGAATCGTTTTTAATGTTTTCCGTTTGGTTTAGAAATAAATGAATGGCTCTTCTGTTTATCAGCTGGAAACATTGTTCGAGACGAGGATGGTGGAGTTGGACACCTACTCCTTCATCAGATGTCCAGACTTCGGTTAAGAAGGCGGCAGCTCATTCAGGAGCAGATTATTTTTTGTTGGGATTTTTCTCAGCAAGGGGACCGAGGGTTTGGAAATGGGGTCATCAAGTCCAAGGTCGAAACAACTATTTATTTTCCCCCTTGCCTTGCTGCAAGCGGGGATCTCTGCGTCAGCCAGAGTGTAGCATTACTCTGTTATTCAGGGATGCATTAAAATCATATTGAAAACAGAAATATGAACAATTTATTGTGGCTTGATGAGGGCATCAAGACTCACACACACGTATAAATCGTGCTGGGCACAAAAGAGGGGGGGGGGTGGAAGAAAACACATGAGAGTGGGTTGTGTAAGCGAGTATCAGCGGCATCAAATAGGTGGTGGTAGAATCAGGGGGAGTAGGTTAAGATGTAGGTTGTGATTTTTTTTTGTGGAAACACAGTGTGGAGAATTTCGGTTTCTTCTGGATGATCGAAATCTGTGAAAGGAGTGGTTCCCCTCTACATGAGGGCTTGTATTCAAGTTGTATCAATGTAAAGATGATGGTGTTCAAGAGACATTACATTTCAAGCAGAGTGTGTTGCATGTGCTTTTCATTACATGCAAATCCTCTTTCCACCTCATGAGTGTTAAAACTAGACAATCCATGTTCGTCGACCCGAGAGGACGGCGGCATCTGTGGATGAATACAAAGCGACCCAATTGCTGGCGTTGACGTCTCTGGCAAGAGCCGTCAAACTTCGTCTGGGTCCCAACTGCACAAACAAACATGAATACAGGTTCCAAGTGAAACTCCACACCACGCGTTGAGATAGAGTACTGCTGATGTACGTGCGTTGCGTGTGAAGCTTCTGAACACGATGTGAAAGTGCTGCAGCACAATTGGGCATTGCTTATCCTTTTGCTGTTTTTCCAAGGTTTTGGAGAGCTCTGGTGGGGGTGTCTTTAGCTGGAACTGTGGTTGGGTTTTGGCGGCCCTTCAAAAAACGAGTATGTGCACTTTCTGTGGATCCGTGACATCCATCCCACTCTTACATTCCATTGGGAGGCTTGGATTGATTCATTTCAACCATGCATGATTGACTATATTGAAAAATGCAATCTTTCTTCTGCAAACGAACAGTTTCACAGATTTGATTTGTTTGATAACAGACATAATTTGTGGGAACATTCCTTTAAAAACCAACATTGCACATTCATTGTCCCTCTGCGTGCAGAGGATTCCCTGCGACGCTGAAATCGACGCCACCCCGCGTACATCTGACCAATGCACAAGCGTATTTCCTGAGACATGTGGCCAGGGAATCCAAGCCCGTCCTCAAGTTTCAGATGCATCCACCATGACGGTCTGACAATCGCACCTTGCTTTGCTAGTCTATTTATCTTTCCACAGTGGATTGAATCTGTGTAGCACACATGCAGGAGGAGGACCCACAGTTAATTGCTGCTCAGGTGACAGTCCTTCCAGAACTGCTCGATTTTAGTTGATTTTGTTTTCCCAATGTTGTATCAAATGCAGATATGCCCCACTGGGTGTTTGTAGGAGGAGGTGCAAACCCTCACCAGAAAAGTGACATATCTGGAAGATGATATTGTTGCAATCAAGGTATTCCACCTAAGAAAACTGGACCGACACTTCCAAGTTTCTGCTTTTCGTGCGCTCTCTGTGACTGACAAATGAAACTGCCAAAAAAAAAATTGCACGCAGGAGGCAAAAACTGCGATAGATATTACGGACAGATTCAACAGCTGGAAGGAAGCCTTTGTGAGTGCCAACACTCCATTGCATTTGACACACCACATCCCTGCAAAACTCAACCAGGCTTCTTTTCCTTTTTCGCTGGACTGCTCTAAAACGTTACAATGCCAAATTCTTGTGGGCCTGCCTTCCAGTCAGACAAAAACCTCTCCATTTGTTTTTTCCCTTCGTTGGTCCAGGCTGTGATGGAAGACAAACTACGGCAGCTCAATCGCAGCAACATCGATGAGGTCCCAGCATTCAAGCAGCAACCCTCCACCACCCCCATCATGTCTGGGGATGGCTAGAATATCCACTTGTTTCTAGTGCCAATATTTCTCTTCCAAACATTCTGCTGCTAGATCCGTGCAATCAATTGAGGGGGGTTCCACGCTTCCTTTTTCATTCAAATTTACAAGAAAAAGAATCATCCATGATTCTCATGCCCTGTCCCACAAGGTTACCCCTCCTCACATATATAGAAGCCACAAGTGTATGTTTTTTCTAACTCTACAACCCAGTCCTTCGATTTTTGACAGCACATGAGCCGGCTGAAAGCCCAACCGCACAGCCTCACCAATCGAAACAACGAAAAGAAAAAGAAATTGCCGACCGTTCCAATCAGGACTTTTTGCCACCATCTCCGAACGATGTGTCGTATGTCAGACTGGATTCCAGCTTTTTGGCATCGTTGAGTTTTCTGACAGCTTTCATGAAATCCTCGTGCACCACGTAGTCTCGATCGTCCCGGATGGCGAACATCCCTGCCTCTGTACAGATGTTTCTCAAATCGGCCCCGTTGAAGCTTTCCGCCAGTTTTACCACCGCTTCGTAGTCGATTTCCCCGTCCTTGGTCAACGGGGATGCATGGATCTTGAGAATCTCCATCCTCGCTTGTTCGTTGGGCAAAGGAATTTCGATTTTCCGGTCCAGTCTCCCTGGCCTCATCAAAGCGGGATCCAACACATCCGGTCGATTCGTCGCCATGATCATTTTCACTTTCCCCACTTTTTCGAACCCGTCCAACTGACTGAGAAGCTCCATGAGGGTTCTTTGAATTTCTCGATCCGCAGAGGTACCCTCGCTGAACCTCCTACCTCCGATCGCATCGATTTCGTCCATGAAAATTACGCAAGGCTCGTGCTCTCTGGCATAACCAAACATCTCCCTGATAATCCTGGCGCTTTCCCCAATGTACTTATCCACGATCGCACTCGAAACTACTTTCAAAAAGCTGGCATCGATATTAGAAGCCACCGCTCTAGCCAGAAGAGTTTTCCCAGTTCCGGGGGGCCCATATAACAACACCCCCTTAGGAGGGTTGATCCCCACTCTCAAGAACAATTCCGGGTTCAAAAGAGGCAGCTCGATGCTTTCCCTCAATTCTCGGATCTGGTCCGAAAGCCCACCGATCGAAGAATAGTCCACCTGCCCAGGGTCCTCGCTAACCATGTTGAACACCACAGGATCCACCTCCCGAGGCAAAGCCCGCATAATTGTGAGCGTTGTCATGTCCAACGCCACACGAGTTCCCGACGTCAGTTTGGTTTTCTCCAGCTTGCTCCGCACCCCCACGACGTACCGAGGCCCCGAACTGGCCTTGACGATATACCTTTCGTCGTCCAGTTGCCGAAGGACTTCCCCGATAATCTGCCCAACGCTTTGCAGCGCCCGCAGTTCATCTTCTGACTTGTCATAGTCCCGTTGGAGATCCCGCATTTCCGTGCGAAGCTGGCGAACTTTCGCATCTACCTCCTTGTGCCTCAAGAGTTTTTGACGGTAATCCTTCACCGCGTCTTGCTTCTCGATATCGTCTCCGTCAGACATTATTCCCCTGCTGAGCGCGCTGAAACCTGGCTTGCTCTTGGTTCGTGTTCGAAACGGAAGCGCCACTCGAAAATATAACAAGACGAGAAAGCAGAACAAGTAGACAAAACGAGTGCGTTTGATAAGCGGGTTTACCGTACGACTTTCTTCACTCCCGAAAATTTTCGGTTTTTGTTTAATGGCATCGCTTGGGATCAAAACCTCAATCGAATCCTGACGTCTGCATACTGCAAGGATAAGCGTCAACCGAACTCCGTCCACAATCGACCCAAAGGCTTCACTGGATGAGCGTCGACTGGGGGGTACGGTAGGAACATCGTCATTCGATTCGTTCCCTGCACGCCCTGAGAGATTTTCCGCCGTCTTGTTCTCAAGATGTGTTGTCGCAGGTAATCGACCATGCATCGTTTTGGTCGGATGCTGAAGATATCGAAGAACTCAATCTAAGCAACAAAGTAGGGGGACTAGGAACAACGATGCAAATGTGGCAACACAACAACGGTTCCGCGAAGCCGCGAACCCACACTCGAAAGCACATGAACACGAAAGTCAACTTTCTGTTGCGCCATGGTGGCGCGACACACACACATTTAGAAGAGGATAATTACGAGCTTGCAGGTCGACTTCTTGTGAACGCGGTTGTGTGTTCCCAACCCAGAACATTGAGAATCTTGGAGTTTGCCTCCCAGCACTGAGCAGCCTGCGAGTCTTGAATCTGGCGGTGCGATTTTGTGATTCAAGCCACAAAAAGCCTCCTGCAGGTTTCTTAACGGATTGACATGTATCGGTTTGCTTCCTTGCTCGTAGTTCAATCGTCTGACGGCAATACATGCGCTTCAAAAGGTAAAGGAATGCACTGCCCATAGATACGAAGCACAGCAAGCTTTGTGGTGAAAATCGAAAGCACTTATTTGATCGGTTGGTTGCAGGTGGAAACCATCCAGACTCTCAATTTGAGCCACAACAGTCTGGATTCTATAAACCCACTGTCGGCCTTGGAAGGTTTGTACCAGTGTGAATGCGAGACCTCTCTTTTCGTGCAGTTTGTGTTTGAACTTCAGGAGCTCTTTTTTGTGCACTGTGCAAAGGTTTGGAGACTTTGAAGCTCTCCTTCAACAATCTCAAAAGCCTGCAGCCGCTGTCATTCTGCAATCGGCTCAAAGTAAGCACTGGGCCTGCAATCCAAAGACTGTGTTCCTTGCCTGGCCTGAGGGTCAATTTTCTGTCCCCAGGAGTTGCACGCAGATCACAACCGAATCGATTCCTTCAAGAACTTGTATGGCCTTGGCCGTCTGACGTCTCTGGTTGAAATTGTCTTGCGGCACAACCCTGCGACAGCTATCGCATCCGTTTCCCACTACAGAGACCAGGTGGCGGATGCCCTCCCACACGCAAAAGTGGGTACATTTATCATTTCCACTCTGCAATACCTGCTGAATCGACTTCAGGGAGGATTTAAGCACTCTCTTTTGTAAAGATACTGGACGGCACGCCTTTGGTCCCTCGCTGCGGTCGACGGAGATCCGTGAACGGTGGAGTTCCGCGCAGAAGGCCTCCCAAATGCGCTTTGCCGAAGTCCCATTCACTGGGCTCCACTCGTGGAGGTACAGAATCCGTCTGCCCGAGCCTGCGGTCGTCATTCGATGGAGCTTCGACTGCAAGCTTGATCAGCGCAGTATCGTCGAAGGTTGCGTCTGTGAGCTCCCGCTCGAGCAGATTCACAGATCTCAACAAACTCCCCGCCAGATGTCTCGAGACATCAAGCACGGCAACCTTCCAAGATGTTATTGACGGCTTGTCTTCACTGAAGTTGAAACCTGGTACTCTATTGCCTCCTCTATTATCTCTCACGAGAGTGTTTTCGATTTCAAAAAATCTTCAAAGCTTTCTGTCGGCTCAAAACAAGTTTTCTACAGCTTCCCTGCCGCCCAAGCCCCGCCGTTCCGCCAAACCGAAACCAGTCGTTTCCCGATCCGACAGCCTTGAAAAAGAGATTGTATACCAGCAGAAGTATGCGGGAAGCCTTGCAAACAGTCAAAATATGGTGGCAGTCGCCATTCGCAGGGAGGGGTCTGCAGAGGTGAAATGGCCCAACGGTCAAATCGCTGTGTCGGTGGACGTCGAGACGATGCAAGAAAAGCCTCAATACCGTCTCTTTGCAAGTATGTGTTCCCAACTTGAAGCCGCCTGCTCGGTGATAATTTTTCATATTAGCAACTCCCTCCAAGCGCAAATGCCCACAGCGAACCACTGCAAACCTTAATACCACTGTGCAGCACAGCACACAGGGGGAGCTCTCTGGTGGCGGCAAGTTTCGAGCCAAATGGAAATGGGTTCGTTCAAGACAAAGAAGGAAAAATGCTTCTTCGAGTTTCGAACGAAGGGAAGAAGGGTCAGGTGTATCAAGAAGACGGCGCTCTTCTTTCTTCGTGGGATCATTACGATGGCACCAAGATGACTTCTGATTCAACCACCGTCGACATGCCACTGAGCAAGGACATGGGCATCCGCTATTGCATCGTCTCAGCCCGTGTGGAGGTGTACATACTCTGCGAGACTGTGCGCCAGATGGTAATTCTGGGCTTCAATACATCTTGGGTGCGTGCGTTTCAGACAACCTTGGTTGGAACACAGATTTTCATTGGAAAAATGATCTCGCTTTTGGGAGCTTTTCTCATCAGAAACGAATGAACTTTGAACTTTGAACTTTTTTTTTTCTGAGAGATTGACTGCCTTTTGGTATGGTGTGATTCTCAAGGATCAATGGCCAGATACGGATTCGGGTGACTGTCCCCCGTTTGTGCATGAGATGATGGAGCCGAAGAAACAAAAGAAGATTCAACCCACTGTGGAGGTTGCGGAGACGAGCAACGATGTCACCATCGATTCACTCAACTCTGCCTTGATTCACTTGACCAGCAATATCAAGAGGCTGCTAGCAGAGCCGATCTGATACAGATTTACATTCAAGATGTAGACTTGCCTAAACATTTGTACCATCCAGATCCCAGCGATCGACATCATTTGTATGAAACTTCAAAGAATGTGCATACATATGAATGAGAATCTAATCTTTTTCAGGGACACTGCCTTCCAAAAGGTGGTGATCGAACCACTGCAAGACTGCTGCTTTCATGTCTGGTGTGGCCACATGGCCGACATCCTTCTCGATTCTAACACTGAACGAGTCCCCGGCCCCATGCCAAGCATATTCCTTCTTCGTTTTCTCAAACACCGATTCCAGCCCCTCCACAGGGCATCGCTCATCCAGTTCTCCATTTACTACGAGCAAAGGAAGCGGTGCCAAAGAGGGAAGGGAAATGGGTGCATCATAGAAATCAAGGAGACCTGCATGACACGAATCACATGGCCGTGCCAGGCCCAGAAAACGAAAATCATACATCCGTAAAAGTGCATCAGTAAAAGTGTATCAAGTAACCTTCACCGAGGGGCAACTCTTTCCTTTGAAACGGAGGATCGATCCTCCCAAGGCATTGACCCCACCCCCCCCCTCTTTACAAGATGATCCACAATCTCTTGGTTGAATAGACGAAATCAAAATTAGGAAGTGCAGCAGCAGCACTACTGGATACCTGGCAGGATCTTAGCCCAAACGGCTGCCACCACCTCGTGGTCCACTTCGCTTTTCTGCATGCTCCCGGCTGCTGCATTGAATACCTTCAAGAACAAGGAAGGAAATCATACATACAATGGTATCAAAATCTTCCTATCCATACAGTACACGTGTTCTATTAAAAAACGAAAGATGCATGACCATGTTCCTTCAAATCCCCATTAATCCCCATATATATTACATCCACAACCTCTAATTTTAAAACCTAATCCTGCCAATATAGCGCACCAAACCCCAGCAATCGAATAAGTTGCACCAACGACAAATTCCCTTCATTTTTACTACAATGCAACCTACCTGAGGGATGGATGCCACCCTCGCATGAAACTGGTCATTCCTGACAGCCCAGCCGAAACTCTGCACGCCAATCATCGGAGCAGCTACCTTGATTCTCTCATCAACACAGGCACACAACCATGTGTGCATTCCCCCCAAGCTTATCCCTAGGAATGTCTCCTTCTCAGCAACATATTCCCCCCCACAGCCAGTTTCAATGGAATGGTACTGTTTCAGCTACCTGACATTCCGATTCGATGGGGGTCCACATCTGGCCGAGTCTCAAGGTAGTCGAGAAGATGGATAAGGTCCCAGACATTGTCCAATAGAAAAGGTCTTTCTTCACCATCCTTCCATGCCCTGAACAGCAACCACAACAGAAAAAAACAAACTCCTAATTGAAGCAAAACCTGGGATCTCTCCCTTCAAAATATACCATCGAAAAAGTCTCATGCAGCATATCCACTAAGTGTAGAAAATGAGCGGTGAGGGATATTGCTTCCTTTTGCTGGAACTCTGTCTCCAACCCACCTCACCAATGACTTTTCATAGAGGTCCCGTTGATCTGCGCATCGAAGGGCTCGACTGCCATGGTATCGACAATCGATAGATGCGGTGAGGTATCCATGCTTGGCAAATTTCGCCATCATGGGCACCATGAACTCCTTGTTTGCCCCTGAATCCAACACATTTCGTCAGCATGACAGAACCCAAAGTCTCCATTTTCATCTCTTGATTTCAAAGGAGCATCTTTTTGTCAAACGCAGCTGAAATTCCAGGCTTGCCTGTGGGATGGAGCAAAATTGCGACGGGGAAGGGTCCCAGGTTCACTTTCTGTGCAGGGCGAATGATCTTCAATGGTACCCATCCTTGACTCCCCTCTTCTGTTTTGTATTCAATATCCTCCACTTCAAAATCTGCATCACAACATCCAGTAGTCCACCTCAATCAAACACAATCAATCCTTGGCTCAATTGCCATCGGCAGTTTGCCAGGAATGCAGCATGTCTGTCTGGTAGGAATGGTTTTCTTGAACAACCCGTCAAGCATATCGTTTCAAACCTTATTGAGGATACCGATTCCCAAAGATCAGTACGCATGCATTACCGTTCGTCCCCAAATCAACATGACTGGGGTCCCTTGCCGTCATGGAGGTCGGCCTCTGGAGCATGCGGCGTCGAGCATCGGTTGACGACAAAGATGGCGCTTCTCTCGTCTACAAAAAACAACACCCCAAATTTGCCGGCGATCATTCGACCAATCTGCTCCTTCCACACGACTTGGCGATTTCCTTATTTTCGTTTGGTACCTGGACTGGTTGGCGTTGCCTGCCTCGTCCGACTGCTTGCCAGAGTATCAATTCGCTCCTTTCTGCTTCCGAAAACATGTCCACATGCACAATCCTTCGGGATGAGGCCAGGCTATCTGATTCCTGACTGGGGATTGAGAAACGTTGCGGTTCATCTGTCTCCCATTTCTTCCGTTGATCTTTCATCTGCCGCTCGACGGCTCATAAAGAATACATAAGAATGAGAATGAACTGGGAATGGCTGGAAGAAGGCTGTCCACCCAAGAGCCCCATTGAACTGGGTGTGGCAGCATAGTCTCTCTAATTTCCTCTCATGATATGGAAGCCCAAGTCAGTCAGGGGAACGAGACGAAAATCTTCACAGGGTGAAGATACTCTGTCTTCAACTGGTAAGTTTTGGCTCATAACCGTGAATTAGATAAGCATATTGTTCGATTTTGGATGAGACCACCGAATTCGCTTTTTTGCTTTCTCATTACAACTGCCAGTTGCATGGTTGGGGAAGGTGTCTGTTTCAATCGAACACCCTCAATCCCAAATGAAGTCACTCCACCACCGAGCCAATCGATCATACAACGCTCCTGCAAGCCCCCGCTCCGAAAGTTTTTTAAAAAAAGAAAAATTTGGACTCCCCAAACACCCCAGACGGATCGGAAAGACTGCTACAATCAAAGTCTTGCATTGCAGCAAGGCTCGCCACGATTGTCGCTGGACGGGAGCCCCAGCTGTTGGGTGGGAATCCTTGCATGTCATTGGAATGGAGCTTACTAAGCCTTTGCAACCCGAGCGATTCCGATTCCTGCGGCAGTGAAGGTGCCCAAGATGGCCACGACGTACTTGATCTGCTCCACAGACAAACCACACCCCCACATAAGCAGAAACAAACAAATGGACCGGAAAAATCATCACCATCCTGCCATGGATTATCTGGTGTCCTTCAAACACGGTCGCACAGCTTCAGATAATTTTGAAAAAAAAGCTTCCCAGCGTGTTGCTTTTATCAAGTGTTGGGTATTTGCCCTGGAGTCGTAGGCCTCACCGTCTCATTCTTGGTGAGCTCGACTGCTGCCTTCAAAGCATTGATTTCCTGCACCCAAACAAAAACACAGCCAATTTTGATGACAAATTATTAATTTTTTCCTCTCAGATATAAATGATGCCAGTCCCAGTCCAAATGAGTGCTGTGGCCCAACCCTGACTCCAATCGAATTTCAACATCTTCATCCTGAATGAATTGAAAAAGAATTAAAACAATTAAATCCGCTTTGTAAGGGAGCCGAAGCGGAAGCTATCTTTGAAAAATAATTACCCGATCAATCTTCAACTCGAGGTCGTTTGTTTTGTCCCTCAGCGCATGCAGCTCATCGCGCATCCGTCTGTCAGGCACCACCCAACAGCCTGTCAAAAACAGCCATCCACATGTCACAGAGAATATCCATAAAACACCAGGTCTGACTAAACCATGACCCCTTCTTTGCGGGTGCAGCTAAAAAGAAAGCAGGAAAATAATAAAAAAACTAGGAAAACTTAGCAAAAAAATGGCTCTCCTCGCAAACAAGAGGTTGGAAGGGATCTTTAGATTTTAGACAGCAACGATTTGCATGAGCGAATTACCCTTTCTCCAGATTTAAATCCAGCCGTTGGCTCGATGTCAGCTTGTCGATTTCATGCCTGGATGCACAACCCACATGTCAAGAATTGAAAAAAAAAAATGCACAAGGTTTTGCACAATCAACGATTGTGACCAAGCTGAGCAGTGCATAATTGACGAGAAATCGATTGGCATTTTTTTTTTCCCGCGGCATCCAGAGTGTTGCTGCCGGGATTGCCAGAGAAGGGAATGATCATTTATGATTCCAAACGTGGAAGCAATTTCCCAGCTCCATTTTATCATCAACGATGAAAAATTAATTTAAGCAAATCTGTGATAAATTTCTGCACTCAAATCCCCCCCCCAAAAAAAAAGAAAAAATGCACCAGAAAAAGAAATTTACTGCACTCACTTTACATCCAGCCTCATTCTCTCCAGACTGCCGTGGAGCCGTTCCGTTTCTTTCACAACGTTTCCCAGCTGCAAGTCTTGGGCTTTCTGAAGCTCGCTCGAGAAAGAGTTGATCTTGGCTTCTTGTTCCAAGACCGCCTTATCCAAAGACGCCTTTGGGACGTATCTGGACGCTATTCTGTTGCGACTCTCCTCGAGGATATCGGCGATATGACGGGTGAGGTTTTCCGACTGTTCCCTCGAAAACCCCACTTTCTCGAACTTGCGCATCTGCAATCAGAGGCGAAACGGGGACTTTCAACATTTTGGGATTCGACGCACGCACCTGAGCGTTGATTCGACTCAACAATACACAAGCCAGGGTGCGAGGCTGAGGGGGACTTGTACCAGATCAAGCGTGTCGACGAGATGGGTCTTCGAGGAGACAAGATTTGTGTCCACCGAAAAATACCGTTTTCCGGCGTTTACCAGTGCATTTAAGGAGCTGGCTTGAAAGGCGCGGGATAAGCTCTGGAAAGAGGCAAAGACTGACATCGAAAAACACGCGCGCTCCAGAAATCGACCGCCAGCAGCTCGGCGACTCTCGTTTTCCTTGTCGGGGAGGCGTGAGCGTACACACCCGAAAGCCGAGTCACCGTTTGTCGGTCATGCGGTCATTACAGATACTGGCAAGGTGAAGCCCTTGAAATGGACGACGCCTTTGCTGGGGGAAGGCGAAGGAGTCGGAGAACAACTTGTCAGAAAAACAAGGGCAGAATTTTGATGCCGCTTTTCTCCTTGCTTCGCGGGAAGGCGGCTCCCTTGGGCGTCTTGTTGGCGTGCCTCTGGTCGATCACCGTGCTGATGTCCACTCCAGTGAGTTTGCCTGGCCCTGGAGAGGGTGTGCACTCATCCTCGTCCGCTGACTTCTTCGTGCTAGCTTCTAGGGTGTTGCGGGCGGAGTCAGGGACGTCCAAACCCGCTGGAATTCGGCTGCTGAAGCGGGTGATCGGATCTATGGAAGCAGAGGACGACGGCAATTTTTCTGGGAATCGGACTGAGGTCGACAGTCCGTGGGGGTTGCATTCCCAGCTTCGCGATATTCTTTCCCAAATCAGTCGAAAAGGGGATATATTACCCTGTCAGAGAGACAAGGATTTGCTGGAGGGGGCCCAGCCAACAGGGACGTTTTTCTTTGCCTTGAATCTGTACAACAACGAGGCCATCATGCCAAATTTGATATATCAGCTGCTGAGGACGATCAGCAGGTTTCCTGAGGGGAGGGTAGCGGTGTCTATTTACGAAAGCGGGAGTCTGGATTCGACCCCCCAATGGCTGGCCCTCTTTCGTGAATTGCTTGATTTCTTCGAAATCAGGAACAGGGTCATAATGGGGGGAATGGTGCGAAAACCCGAGGAGGAGAGAATCGAGTTTCTGGCCAAAGTCAGAAATGAGGCTCTGCAGCCGTTGGTGGAGTGGAAAGCATCGTCCGATTGGATCGCATCAAAGGTCATTTTTCTGAACGATATATTCTTTTGCCCGCAAGATGTTTTGCGATTGCTGAGGAACGACGGGGACATCGTGTGCGGGTTGGATTTCATCAGGGCCATGGGTGGATTGACCAAGGGGGAGCAGAGGGAGATCATGGTGAAAGATCTGGTAAAAAACATGGGGTTTTATCAAAGCGTGGCGGACGGGATTTCCCGGAATTACTGGATCCTGAAACAGTGGAGGCGATTTTTAGGGAAGAGGGATGCGGTCCTGGGGGAGCTGCCGTTGGTGTTTTACGACAAGTGGGTTTCGCACGATGCGATGGGTCTACACTTTCTGAACAATGCTCCGTACGTGCAGGATGAATACGGGAAAGATAGGATAAAGAGGGGGCTGCCTTTCCCTGTGGATGCATGCTGGAACGGCATGGTGGTTCTGGATGCGAAACCGTTTTTTGCCGGAATCAGATCACGAGGGCATTTGGAAGGGGAATGCTCGGGGTCGGAATGTTTCCTGATGTGTCAGGATTTCATAAGGTTGGGTTACGACGATATAGTGGTGGATCCGGGGGTGAGGGTGGCTTACACCTTTCAGGATGCGTCGGACGTTTTTTCGGAGCATGTACGAGGCATCGAATGGGTGGATTGGAAAGAGGTGCAACACGAGAAACCGCTGAGGAAAATAGCTCAGCAGAAAGTGGTGGAATGCTGTGCGTTGCTGGCGGGGGAAGACTCGGTGGACTTCAATCGAAATTGCTATCAGTTCGATGTGTTCGACACGAATTACACGCTGCTGTCCTTAGTCTCTTAGTCTCTTTTTCATTCCCGAAGAAATTTTTTCTTTAGGTGTCGAACCACAAGCACCCCGTTTTCATCTCAAGTCGTGTATTCTACCTCTCCTCAAATGATATTTGATATTTGATGGAGCATTTGTTGGCAAATCGCATTCAAAAAGCAAGTTTTGGCAAAGGGAGAGCGGGAGTCTCTGACGAAAGATCCGCATTCTTTCGGGGGAATTATTTTTTCTTTTCTTTTTTTTTCAACTTTTTTTTTTGTTTCGGTTGATCTGCTGCCTGGTGCAGTTCTTTCTTTCATACTTGTTTCCTTTCTTCGAATTTGTAATAATTTCTGCAGATGGTGCCATGCTTTTCAGAAAAGGGGGGGGGGGGGCCTCTCTGAGAACTGGAGTGTAGCTTAAGGCAAGGAATTTACAAAAAGAAAAAAAAAGAAAAAGATTGATGATGAGTTTGGAAAATGGTTTCTGCCTGAGACTCAGCTTAAACAAATGGCGGAGATTTTTGCACCTCAATGCCAGTGGACAAAATCACATAATAAGGAGAACTCCTGATTGCTTTTTTTCTCAAAATCAGGGGTCGATGATAATTCAAGAAGCCAGCACCCGAAACACCTAGTCGTTCCCATATTTTCTCGAGAGTTGAAAGTTGGGCAAGAATCAGCGCACCTCATTGTTGACAGAAACGGTGTACCCCCATTACTCCGACCCCTGTTACTCCGACTCAAAAAAAGGGGGGGGTTGGGTTTAGGGTTTAGGGTTTAGGGTTAGCGCGACCGGCGCGCGCCAAGCGAGTGGGCTAAACAAGCGCGGGGTAGACCGGCGCGAACCGGCGCGCGTCGAGCGACCGCGAGGTATACCGGCGCGCGCCGACTGTCAGACATGGGAGCTGTCTCGATGTCAGACATGGACGGAGTCGGAGTAACAGGGTCGGAGTAACAGGCATAAACCACAGAAACTGTTCGTAACGCATGTCAGACCCAGTGATTCGTACGATTTGGGTGGTGGTTTCCAACTTCAACGGTTTTAACTCTCGCTCCGTCCTTGATATTGGCCCTCTGTGGACTTGCGGACCACAAGCTGACTCGCGTTCCGGACAGAGTTTCGAAGGAGTTGCGGCTTGAACTGCTTGCGCGCGTTCCACGGAACGATTTGCGAGCCCCAAGGAGAACATCATTTCCCTTGCGTCGTCGTGGGAAGAGGTGGCCACGAGAAGAAGGACTGCGGTATGCTATGATCTCCATAGCTCTGTATTTTGAACAACTTGTGGGAGTGATGGCGGTTAGAGATTGTTTGACGAGTATCTTGACGTCGGAAACGGGCCTCTTCCTAAGGCTTGGATTCTCACGCCCCGCTCCTGATAAGTTTGGCATTCTGCAGGGTTCACGATGTTTGGCTGGATGCGCACGTTTTGGACTGGCCCTCCGCCCCCGCCAGATCCCAACCGAAGAATCATGTCGGACTTGCCTGATTTCGTGAAGGCGAAGCCTCGACCCGAACGCAAGGGTCCGACATGGAAGGAGCGCCTGGAGGAAGAGAGCCGTAGGATGGCTGAGGCTCTGGATGGTGCAGACGGCCCCACGACGCCCAAGACGGCAGATGCTCCCTCTGGACCTGAAGAAAAGGCCAAGAAGAGAAAAAAAAGGAAGGCGTCGCGGGAGCCAGAGGAGGAGGAGGAGGCGGCCGCGGTCGTCAAAAAGAAGACAGGAGGCAAGCGTGCCTTTCCTCTCCTGCGAGGAGTGTTCAATCCAAGAGCCCCCTTGAACAAGAGCAGGACCAGCAAATCGACCAACAAGAAGAAGAAAGTCGAGAATCTGGGGTTGAGGCATGCCAGGCTGTCCTCAGCGGCTTTGAAAAAAGGAAAGGAGGACCGAGGGATAAAGGAGGGGGCCAAAGGCCGGGGATCGGTTAGGAAACCAAGGCAAGGGCGGGAGGATGAGGATGACTTGAGGGGGAAAGCTGGACCAGCAGTTGAAACGGTGATCGAGGAAGTTGAAGGAGAACTGTCGAAGCTGTCCCCCAAGTGCCAAGAATTGCTCAAGAACCTGAAAAAACGAGGTGGCTGGGAAGTCCAGGACAATGACGAAGTTGAACTGCCACCACAAAAGAAGGCCAGACATTCGGAATTAGACAGAGCCTCTGGCTGGACTAAGGATCGGTGGGAGGATTGCATCTGGAACCCTGAAAAGGTGTTTGGGAAGGGCCTTGTCAAAGGCATCGAACATCCGCTGCCCAAGTTCGACATGCGTGATAAAAGCGAACATTTCGAAGCCATGAAGCCATCGAGGCCAAAAATCGACTGGGACTGGTGTGATGAGGAGGTGGTTTCCCCCCCAAGAGCCCCACCGGCACCGTTCGTTCCCCCTCAAACCACACAGCCGCCAGCAAGCGATTCAGCACCGATCATCCCTACCACCATCACTTTTGGATCAAACTCAGATAAACCTGCTGGAGGGTCGAAGAAAGAGACTACAGGCGGAAAGAGGGACCTGGCAGCAACGAGTATCCCAACGACAGCTGCACCATCTTCATCTTTCGTATTTGGCGGCTCGGATGCAACCCAAGCCACCGTGCCTATGTTTGGAAACATTGGATCGACTCCTGTCGATGCTCAGTCCCAGCCCACAATCGGAAACATGTTTTCCCCTGCAGTCCAGCGACCAGACAGGAAGAGAATCGTCGCCAGAAGGAATCGAAGTCAAGACTCCCAAGGTACTTCACAGTTTTTCTTTTGCAAATTCATCTTTTCTTGCTTGCAAGCCTTAAGGAGGTCAGACTGGCGTGATTATTCTCTGTTTTTCTTGACATGTCGTGAAAAAGACCTGTATTGATCTAATTGCTTTACTCTAGGTGGATATTGGAGGTGCTGACCTCCACGAGAGCCCCTCGAATATTTTGACGTTTATATCGACCATCTGTCAACCCCCATGTCGATACACTGATGGAAAAAAGTGAATAGTTTTTGTTTTATTATCATGCAACCCCTCCCCCCCTCCCCGGGTTCTTTTCCTTCCCCAGTCGCTCGGGGACAAGGAAGATGAGGGTCTACTAATGTTTTTGATCAGCTCTGGTGCTGTCTTTCGACCCCACCCTTGCCGGAAAGGTATTGAGTCCATCCATCTGGGTGATGTTGACTTGAATTCTGCCCCGTCTTTTTCCCTGGCTCCATACTCTGCAGCGGCTTGTTTGGGAAGACGATAAGAGCTATATGAATTCATGGCTTTCAGGAGGTGCACCCCTCCAGTCCGGTAGTTTTGGAGCACCAGCGCAGTCCGGTAGTTTTGGAGCACCAGCCCAGTCCGGTAGTTTTGGAGCAACGGCCCAGTCACCTGCAAATCCATTTGGCTTCGGGTCTCAGGGCATTGGTGGTGCAGCTCCAGCACCGGCAGCTGCTGATCCCAACCCGTTCTCAAGCCAGCAACTGGTGTTCAGCGTACCAGGTAGCGAGATGTCTCCAGAATCATGGTTTGCATGTTTTTGAACCTCGCTGAGTTAGCTTAGGAAAAGCTGCAGTCGCTGTGGCAGAAATTTGTATGAGGTCTTGTCAACTTCTTGTTCCAATTTCGTTTTCAGGGGCACCTGCTGCACCATCAGCACCATCATTTGGTCAAGGTGGTAGCTTGAACAACAACAGTTTCTCAGGAAATATCCCTCAGTTTGGTGGGTTCGGAGGGCAGAATCAGAATTCTCCCACCCCTCCAGCCTTCAATGTGGCTTCACCTGGCTTTGGAGCTGCACCAAACGCCCAAGTGACACCAGCCTTTGGTCAAGCTGCACCAGCATTTGGAGGTGGAGGTGGAGGTCCGGGTGGAGGTGGGGGTGGATTCACTCTGGGAGCAATGGATGGGCAAAAACCGCGAACTCGACGAAGGGCTCGCAGAACCTCACCCCACCGCTAGGAAATGATTGCAAAAAAAGAGAGGGTGGATAAAGATAGCCGTTTGTGGAGGGGGGCGCAGAAACAGACCAATGGAGAAAAGGTTAATTGTGAATTGAAGGGGGGAATGATTTGTGTGTCTGATTTGGAGGCATGCATGTGTTGGGGAAGGGGGGGGGGGGGGGAGAGTTGCATTGATATTGTTGGGTTTGGAGGAAAATAAAGAATGGGACTTTGGTGCAAGTGATACTAATTGGAAGCCAATTGATGAGCGACATTGTTTGGGGAAGTGGGTGCAAGGCGATTTGGGTTTGCTTTTATTGGGGGTACATCTTTGAACTTGAAACGTATTGTGAAGTTGCTAAAGAATTCCCACCTGAGATGGGAGGAAAACTGGAACCAGTGATATATTTCAAAGATGAAAATTTGGTGGGAAGTGTGCATGTGGTGTTTGTAGCTACAGTGGATTTGAAGCAAAGGTAATTCGTCCATCAACTCCTTAGCCCTGCACCCCGAGAAGGTTGGGAGTACGAGCTTTCAGGAATGAGAGTTGATCACAAAAAGCTTATCCAATGGCTCAGCCCTCACTGAGCAATTGTGATTGGGGATCCAAAATACATACACATAAAAGAAACACAAAAAGTAACAGAATCTTGTTCTTCGGTGAGCATTTCTTTTCATATTCTTGTATGGTAATTTCACTGGCAAGAAGAATGAAAAGAACAAATATTCGGCGGACTCTAAAATAGTTGAAAAAGGGCTTTCTTAATTACCCATTTTCCTGGGTTCAGAAACATTCCCAGTGCAGAATTTGATATCGATGTCAAATATCGGTGAAGTACCAGAAAGCCAAATCTCGAATGGTTGCTTGACAACAATAACGGGCAGTTACATCATTCCCCTCTGTCACAATCATCAGGATTTCACCAACTTTCCAGTCGACAATAGTCCAAAAATCGATACACAGTAAACCACAGAACCCCTTCTCCACCAGTAACACGGAAACGACAGGCAAAGGTCAACCCCAGATGTCTGTCAAATGAGAAAAAGATCAGTTTTCCCAACCAAGAAAGAATACAAAGTCTCCAACCCACCCAGAGCGAAAAGAACTAGAAAATCATTCTAAGCCCCCAACTATGTGGGTCGATGACGATCCCCAGTCAGAATATGCCCTCCTGATCATAACTCCATACATACGTACTTCCCATTCATCCTGTGACAACTTTTTTGTTCGAACAGTGGGTATCGGTTACTTCCGCTTTGTTGTTTCCTGAAATGGATCCCTTCATCCTCTAAGCTGTAGAATTTCCTTTTTTGACTTTTTTGGCCAGGCAACTAGGATGGGGAAGCCACGAAATGGCTTCCCCTCCAGTCCCTCTCTGTTTCCAAATCGATATCTGTGAAAAGCCAATCAAAGTTTTTCCCCTTTTTTTCACCGCCTCCGAGCAGCAACGCATCCACATGAAATTTGTGGTTGGCTATTCATGCCCAGACAAAGTTTGGCTGGCATTTTTTTCCTAAGTTAACCCCACACCCCTAAATAAAAAAGAAAAAACTGTTGTACAGAATTGTGTTCACTCAATCAATAATGAACTTGGAAATGTAATCGTACGCCCAGATGTTTCAAACTTTCTCGCACTTTTCCTCTCTCTCCTTTTTCCGCCAGCACATGATCCGAGGTCAGAAGACGGTGCCAGTCATGTTGGCGATGGAGGAGTTTGCCACCATATTGCCCGGCTGCGATAGGATGGTCTTGGCCAGTCTGCGGCATTGATTGATGGTGGCGTTCGAGTACTCAGTGCGGAGTTCCTTGACGACTTGTGTGCGTTGGGCTCCAATTGTGGGGAGCATGCTGGTATCGCTGGATGCAGCTTTCATTTCGGCGGCTGCAAGAAAAACCCGTCAATTTTCCACCAGTTGAAAGACCCCCACGAGTGATCGATACCTTTGGGTCGATGTTGTGGTGGGGTAAATGGGTGGGTTGATTTGTGAATGAAGAGAAGGTGGTGGGGTTGGACTCACTCGACGATTTTGAGTTGTCCTCTGTTGATCCAGACCACTTGTTGAGGGTCTGCTTGTATTCCGTTACTTCTCCAAGTAACCTTCTGATTGAGTTGAGCATCACAGCCTGCACCGTTGAGGCTCAATGTATGTTACCTCAGTTGTTTTGTTTTGTTTTTCCATTTAAGAGTGGTTGTATATATGAACGGTGATGTTGTATTTATGGTTGTGCGTTGAATTGAGTTTTTTCATGGATGAACCTCCAATAAAAACTGACGTGCGTTACCTCATTCGCCGGGAGCTCTGGATGATCTGTGGTCACTGCAAAGAGGGGTGATGTTAGTAAAAATCCAAGAAACCCTCATGATATCGAAAAAAAACCCCGGCAATTGCCACACGAAATAGAAATGAACCTTTTCTAGAAAGCGATAATTTCCAAAACACAAGAAAACTTCTTGGGAAAAAAAAACGGGACACCAAATCTTTTTCACTTCCGACTGATTTAACGGGGGGGGGGGGGGAAACACAAGTTTTTTCAAAACTTGCATATCCCCGACATTCAGGTACAGGAAGAAAAACAAACTGAATGGGCTCTCTCTCTCACCATGGCGTTGTGATTCAATATGTGGCTGGCATTGCCAATGCCACACCTCGTTCCTGTTCTGCCCCTTGTGGATAGAGTTTCTGAGTGGGCTCCGGCGATGGCCAGCTACCCCGATGACTGTCAGCGGGTTGATGTGCCGCCCATCATAACCAGGCTCCCTGTGATGATTTGGGATGCCATACACCATCCCACATTTCTTGGACATGGCAGCAAGCGAGACTCGGACAACGCACGAGATTGCTTCCTCCAGGAATGGCCCCAGGCCAGGGCAGTCCACAGCAATCCACTCGAACTCCGCAAGTTGGTCCCGCAGCAGCTTGATCATTTCCGCAATCATTGGAGATAGCCCGCCGCATGGGTTTTCTGATCTTCCTTCTACGGGGCATTCGGGGAATGTTAGGATTGAGGGCAGTAGATTCGATGCTTGTATTGGAGTGGTGTTACCTGGGGATCCCCATTGGGGCATTTCATTTTCAGCTTCCAGGGATGTGCATCTTGCAACCAGTTGCATCTGTTTCGTCGAAAACAAAGCAGCAAAAAGTTAGAGCTTCACCATCTTTGCGGACAACCTTCGTTTTCAATTCCAATTTCTGTTCTGCAAGCTTCTCCTGATCATTCTCGGATTTGACAAGATGTCTGACTATGAAGCCCCAGGTCCTGCAGTTAACAAACGGGTTTTCTGAACCCCATAGAAAACACTTCACCTCGGCTGATGCGATCCATCCTTTGACGTAATGCCCAAAGAGCTCAGTGGCATTCAAGCAGGGGTCGGCTTCCATGTTTGGTGCCAACTTGTATCTGACAGCAAAAAGAAACCAAACACTCTTAGTGCGGGGAGGCGAAAAACCACCAGAAGAAACAATAGATTGCTGTTGGGGAAAGTGGGCAGCTACCTGACAAGGTACTGCTGCAGCCATTCAATACAGACAACCATGGTCACAGCTTTCGCTGCGGGATGCTCAGGTGGAATTTGCAAAAGGAGGCCTCGCAGATGATAACCGATTAGATAACCAGTCAATCCCTGCACACATCCAGAACCGCAGGTAATAAGATGTTGGTTTTCTTTGGCGTGTCATTTAAATACATACCCAAACTCAAATAAATGCACATCCTAGAAAAACTACAAAAAAAATGGAGGGTTTCCAGTGAAACGATCAACAGCAATCTTGTTTCGATCCAATTCCAAGGGGGGCACATAGGTGAAGGTGACATTTCTGATTGCATTACTAATGCATTACTAATCAGCGATGTCACAACAGAGATCAACACAAAGAGTGCCGATTCGATTTTCAAAAATAAGGTCACCTTGCAGTGGGCTTGTGCAGCGGCAACAGGAAGATTTAAGAAAGGAGGCAAAACAAGGGACTCTGGGGTCCTCCTTTCATCGTCTGGATCATTCCTGAGCGGCATGGCGGGGCCCTCCACTTTCTTGTGCTGTTGTAATTTTGCTGCCTCACCACCCACAAGCTGCTCCTTCCCCGTTCGAGGGCACATTTCTGTAACAAGGCGGCAATCGACAACAACAAGAAACGTCAGGAAAAAGGTTTCACAGAATGCATTCTGACCAAGGTCGCAGCCTCAGCAGCAAAAAAAGGACAGGGGGAGAGGCAAGGTGAGAATTTTGGCATGATGTGTTTATGTCGCAAAAATCAGAATGATGAGAGGTCCATCAACAAAAAAAAAACAATGCCAATACCTTGGTCACAGAAAAATATCATTTTGGAAACCAAGAAATGGCTCCCAAGGATCCCGAAGAATCCCTTGAGCCAGACTTGACCCATATCCAGACCTTGCTCCCAATCCACAGGTGTCCGAGGAATGTGGAAGACTGGTGGGATATTCCAGCAGTGATCCTGTGGAGATAGTTTTTTCATTAGCGTTTCATTTCGAGCGAGCTGGAGATATTTTTTTATATATGGGTCTCTGGCATTGGCAATAGGCCAATGAAAGTTTGAGACAACTGAAGCACAACAAGCCTCGGGGATTGGTGGAAGACCAGATCCATCGATGACATGCACGTCCATACGAATCCTATCATCAAATTTTCAAAGCCACATTCCTTTATCTAATCTTATTTCTGAATAGTTTGATCTATACAAAAAGGCTGCAAGTTTGGGACCGATCAAATTTTATCATCGATTCTATGAGCCAGCAAAATTTGGTTCATATGATTACAAGCAAGGACTCTCCACAGTAAACTTCCACCAAAAAAAACACAGACTGTAAACACACCACAGTTTGCTCAAGACATGACACAACACTCTATACCTGACGGACAGCTGCGGGGTTTAAGATCTGCATGGTATACACCTCCAAACCTTTCTTCGCGCGAAAGGAGAAGCGACCACTTCAGAAAGACCTCGCTGAAAAGGTTCGACTGAGTGCTCAAGGAAGTGTGGTTGGGCTAGTAGCTCGAGCAAGGTTAAGTCAGCCAGAACGAGCGGGCTTGGAAACTGGCGTCAAAGTTCACAAAATGTTCTCACCAAAATGGCCACACATTCTCAGACCATTCTCGGACACGTCCTCATTTGACGTCCACAAGCTGCCCTTCTTTCACACACCTAGTCCAGTCAGCCGCCACCAAACCGCCCCGCCACACAGTCTGAAGCTCACTGAAAACAACTCTTACCTCCCTATCACTCAGTTGCTGTGAACTTTATTACACAAGTCCGTATCTACAAACAAATGATTTGTCATTCAAAAAAGAAAAACGATATCACCCCCTCTCAAAAGAAATCGAATCACTAGAAAACGATGACCGTTCAAGCAAAGCATAAGCTTGCGAACGGTGTAAAGAAAGAGACAGCTTTTGCCAAGCCCTTTCCACAACTATCGACGTAGGAAGAGTTTGAAGGGTAGCAACCATACGTGATAAAGAACGAACCAATGTTTGACAATCAGACGAAACATCGCAAAAAATTCTGTGTGCTTGCGTGCAAGTGAGGTTGCAAGTGTCACTTGTTTTCCACTTGCATACAAGTGAGTCACTTGCAGCCCCACTTGCACGCAAGCACACCACTTGCACACCCGCTTGCTTGCAAGTGGGTCATTTGCAGCCCCACTTGCATGCAAGCGCAACACTTGCAGACCCACTTGCATGCAAGCGCAACACTTGCAGACCCACATGCCGGCAAGTGCAACACTTGCAGGTCCACATGCCGGCAAGTGGAATCATTTGCACACCCACTTGCCGACAAGTGGAGCCACTTGCACACCCACTTGTCGACAAGTGGACTGATCGTGGTACAAGGAGATCTACACAGAGTGGGGGTGTTCACGATTTTGAGATCCGCAGAGAGTTGCTGTTGGTGCTTGGGACTTGGGACGATCAACATACGACAAGTCGACCAAGGCGTTTGGACTGGCGAAAAGCAGGCAAGGTGTTCGTTCAAGGCGCCAACGGAAAAAAGGAACGAAGTGTTTAGCTACCTTGTACTCAGAGATACTTGTGGTGTGCAATTGAAAGTGTAGGTGTGGGAGAAAAAGACCCCACGTACACAAAAGCAGACTCCAGGCATGCCCCATGTCGCCCACGCCCACGGGACAGCTCCCTACAAGTAAGCCTGGGGATGATCAACCTCATGAGGTTTCGGGAATGGCGTCGCTGCCATGTGGAAGCGGCGCCAGAATGCATTCTGGTGTGAGGTGCTTTTTAACAGTAAAATGAGTGTTACTCAAAAGTTTTCCAGAGGAAAAATGAAGAGGAAAAGGAGGCTGCAAAGGGTGGGATGTGTGCCGGGCTGAGGATGTCCCAGAATCCACATTCTGAATGATTTTCAAGAATGCTGCCATGAAGCACAGCATGTTCGATGCCTGAAACAGAAAAACTTTCTAAAAAAGACAAAAAGCCATGTACAATAAATGGACGATCCTGGAGAGGTGTACAGACATTGGCGACACCAATGTCTGTACTTTCCGAGCAACAGCAACCAGCGCTGGAAAATGAATTCTGCCGCCAGCAGGAGCTTTCGTAGATGAACAGCCTCAGGTGATCAGGTGATGGGTCTCAGTTCAGCAGGGAAATTCAACAACTGCGAGGGCTGCAGATCGGAGCCGGTTTCTGTGGAAAAACGACCCCAACCTTGTCCCAACAACTGCAGCTTTGGGGTTGGTCGGGAGGGATTGTGGTAAACTGGATTCGTGCTGATCGATTTTGAAGAATTATCCGATCTTTCATGATTTTGAAAGGCAGATTTCGGTAAAAGGGGGAGAGGGAGTTATACTCCTATAAATGGATGGTTTGTGGGAAAGAGGAAGAAACATATAGAAGAGGCATGTGGCACAGGGCTGGGTTCGACTCCTGGCAGCCTGGGGATTTGATATTCGATTGTATGCGATAGATGCATTTGTCTCTCAATGAGATTGTAATGGATGGGTGTGGATGTTTGTTAATGTAGTTGATTGAATCCATTTGTCTTAGCATGATGTTGTAATAGTTCGATTGAGAAAATGATTGGGTGATTCATCCTACACAGATTTCTCACTTGCGAGCAAGCGGGCCGGCAAGTGAGTACCCGCTTGCACGCAAGTGATACAGCAAGTGAGCACCCACTTGCACGCAAGCGATACAACAAGTGGGAGCCACTTGCATGCAAGTGATACAGCAAGTGCTTGTGGGCGTTACCAACCACTTGCACGCAAATGACTCTGCAAGTGGCCGTGTCACTTGCAATCCACTTGCCCGCAAGTGGCCATTTGCTGTATTATTTGCATGCAAGTGACAGCGACAAGTGGGTTGCAAGTGGGTTGCAAGTGAGCGAATTTTTTGCGATGAAAACCTCCAAAAGTTTCCACTAACAAATAAAATCCAAACCCAGTTGATCACATTTCGTTGCAACCTCGCGTTTTCGATCCAAACCGCGAAGCAAACCAACCCCAGCTTCTCGAGTGGCTCTCATCAAACTCCGTGATTGCTGTGAACTCGAAGAAGGAAAGAATACGTCCGACTTTTTGCAACGGCCCCTTTCAGTTCCGTGGCCGCAGCTACTCCCCAGAAAACACATGTCGCATTCAAAAATGACTCGTTGAGCAACGTTTTTTGCGAACGCCTGGGAAACCAATAGCTATATAGCTAAGGCCGTGTTACGTGACGTCCGCGGTAAAAATATCAAGCGACAGTGGAGGAAACATTTCGCGGTGTGCGTGTTGAGCCTTGTAAAACTTGGAGCACCTTCAGGACTTTTGGGAGACACACGCAAAGTCGAAGTAAACTACTATTTACTTATTTATTTTCCACGACAAAAGCCGCCGTCTTATGTTCCCCAGGCCGAGTTGAGATGGTGTCGAGAATTACCCAGAACAAACCGTCTCCGCAACTGGATACAACCCCCCCCCCCCCCAGCTTGCAGCGCTGCTGAAACAATGTGCGGCTGAGTGGACCCTCAATAAACTCGCAAATTAATAAAACCACAAGTTGCTAGTTTGATTTATTACTTTTTCGTATGGTCGGCGCTCAAGATTTTGGTTGTGAATCTCAAAAATGTCACAGCGCTCATTCCCGAAATGTTTGAAGCAGTGGCAAACGAACAATTTGGGTTTGCTGTACCCACAAAGTTGGTATCGTGATTGTACGACAGTAGAAAGGATAAAAACTATCCATATTGTTCGTTTTTCACCTTTTTGAAAGTCACTGTTGTATGAGTTTCAACATAACGACAGGTTCTTTTGAATTTATATCGATTACACGAATATTCACCAACACAGATATCCAAATCTAAATACAACAAAGTATATATATTTGAGTAAATATGAGTGTTGGGAGTGTTTCTCTTTTTTTTTTTTTTGAATCAGATATCTGTGGATTTCTATGACTTAATATATCTGGTTTTTTGGAAGGAGAACAAAAAACACAAAAAAACTACCTACTTTTCACCTTACGAGAAAAGTCACGAAGAATCAAAGCTTACAACCAAGTGTCAATGTCCACCTTAAATAACATCCTCGAGTCGACCAGACTAACTCCCCAGCATACCAGCTCCCAGTGCTTTCACTATCCCGACTGACTAGGAGGCTGTGAGTGGCTAATCATAAATATCAGCCATCCTAGTGTGGATGATCCGGAGGCAGCAATAACCAATCGTTTTACCCCACCGCACTTGCAAGCCGGTTAGCTACTTTCACCTCTGTGGCTGCCCCTTCGGCTTCTCCAGCAGTCAATTTGTCTCCTTTATCCACAGAGTGCCCCGGGAAAACCTTGTCTCAGAGGCGGCACAAATATATGTCGCAGCGCTCATGTGTTCGATATCACATCTTCTTTTCAACTTACTTCTTGCCCCCCTTCCCCACGCACAAACAAATATCAAAATTGGGCAATGGACCCAAACTACGGTTTCGAACATCTCTGTGCCATCGTCAAAATCTTCCTCAAACCACATGAACTCAAGCAACGGGTCCAGGGCCCCCGGGACCCATAGTGAAATCGGGGGGTGGCAGTGCAGTCAAGAGCCCGTAATCGTTTTCCACCCAAGTTTCGACATCCCTCAGGAAAGTGCCGAAAGCTACCGCCTCCAGCACAGCCCTTCTCTGAGTTCCGACTGTGATGACTATAGTTTCGACGGCCCCACTTTCCACTGCTGATTCCACTTTTTGCATCAAATCCTCCACCGACATAATATCGGTTCCAACAGCTTCCTGCAAGAGGGGGCAAAAACAATGAACCCTTGGAAATGATTATTAAAAAAACTGGCATTAACCACACTGAATGCAATATCTACGGTACATCGAGCAACAAAGCAATATCTATCAGCGTTTCCGTTCATTCATTCAATCCTGCTTAAATATACCTGCATTTCTTGCTGAAGCGTTTTGATATCTCCAAAGAGGCCAACCGTTTGGCGTTCCACCAGATCGGACCCCTCTTTGGACACCATCCTCGCCATTTCCTTCATGGTTTCCTCGTCAAAACTTTCAACATATTTCCTCAGGGGGCTCTTTTTCTGGCCGATCCCCGCCGAGCTGCCAGACCCCGCACCTGACGAAGAGGAAGACGTGCTGGGCGAATCCAAGTCATCACTACTGGCAGCACTGGCAGCCTGGTTTTTCACACGAGAATTATGCAATATATAGAACATCAATTCACCAGATAGACTCAATGTTCAGGGATTCAATATGCACATGGCATCCAGGTCGAAAGAAAAAACTGCATTTTTGCAACCTTCTTTTAACTGAAAAGAGCTACGAGGTTTTTTTTGCCCAACGGACATAAATAACGAAACCCAAGGAACTGAAGCAATGACAAGAAATGTCGGACCTCGTTGAAAAGCTTTTCCAGCGTTTGGGCAGCATCCTCCTGATCATCCGGCAGCATCCCAAAGCTTTGTGCCAACTGGAATCGCTTGTCTACTCGTCGAAGGAAGTATCCGAACATGACTGAGGCTGCATACACCTGATCAATGCACTGCCCGCTAAGTCTTGGTACAGAGCTAAGCACCTGTTTGAATATATCTGTGCGTGGGTTTGGGGTTTGTTGCATGTAGTTGTTTCTGTGCGTACAAAACAAATAAACCTATACTGTCTTTTTCGATCAGCAAAAAGACTCCCCCTCTGTATTTACTTTCCAGAAAACCCAGAAAAAGTGTGACCTAATGAGTGAGTCCACCTACCTGCGCCATTTGCAGCTTACTGAGTCTGACTTGTGCTTGGCTGAATGCCATTGCCGCCGGGCCCATTACAGAAAGAACATGCTCCTTCACAAGCTCAATCGCCTCTTTTGAATGAACTCCTTCGGTGAGTGCTGACAAATTTGTGGTCGGCTGGACATTATCTGCGAAAAAAAATATACACACGAAACATAAGAAAGAGTTGATTCTACTACACCCATTTGATGGCTCATCTCTGGAAAGGATCCCTGAAAAGCAATAATATTGCTGCCCCATAGTGTTGATTGGTTCATGTTTTGAGTGAGGTTTTGGCGGGAAGCATGCACGCCCACCATCGATTCTGGGCATCATATCGATGTTCAATTCGACGAACTTCTCCAACACTGAGATGTACATCAAATCCTCAAGGGTGGCTTTCAGTTCTCTTTTGCGCATTTCTTCCATTCGCCTGCACAAACACACACACACACACACACACACATGGATCGACCCAATCCCACTAATGAAACACACAGAATAGCCTTTCTGATAGATCACTTGAAATGTGCTCCGGAAAAGTTTGGGCAAAATCCAGATCTGATTATTCACCAAAAGAAACCCCCCACCCCCCCCCCTGTCGAAGAGTTAAAGCAAGTAGATATTGCATCGTGAGGTTGATTTCGAACGAGGGCACTCACTGGTATAGAATCAATTCGGACTTGTCGGCTCCCTCTTCGGCCTGTTGCAATTCTTTTGCGGCCTCATCCTTTGCTTTTTGAGCTTCGATTTCGTCTTTTAGGTGATTGAGTTGATCTTCCACCGCCGTTTTGAACAGCTGAGGCTCCATCTTGAGATAATACGTCAGCATTTCTCCAAAAGGAGTTCGGGGCTCGACCGGGGCCTAAAGAGAATCATGCAGAAACAACAAAAACAACGAAATATATCTCCTTCTCTGTGTATTTTTGCGTTCTTTTCCTTCTAGAAAGATATCCATCTGATCTGATGGTTGCGACTCAAAATGTAACAATTTATCTGACGACATGTAATGAAAACCACAGCAGAAATTCAATACCAGCTTTTCAGAGTTTCAGGGGGAAGGGGGCTCATATCTTCCTTTTTTTCCTATTCAATGTTCGTTAGGAATCAACGATCGATGTAATCGACCCCCCCTTCCCCCCCCCCAAAAAAAAAAAAGAAAAGGAAAAAGATTAGGCATCTTATTGTATTCCTGATTGATGAGCACATCCCTAATCTTTGAATCCTGCCAGTAAAACTTCCATGATGAAAAAATCCTCTTTTTTTTGTTTTTTTTTTTCTGAGCAGGGCAGCAGCAAAAAAATGACATTTTTCTTTAAATAGATATATTCAGCTTTTCTTTCGACAGTAACAAGAAAGGGGTGGGAAACCCCATCCCTCTCACCAAGCGGTTTTCCTCTCCGCTCGATCCGGCCTGGGCCCTCACTATCGTAGTCCCTCTAGTTCTGGAGCACCCTCTGACGTCAATTCCACCACTGACGACTGCGTGACTGCGCATCACGGCAGGGAGTGGACTTCTATGCAGTCGCCACGGTTGGCGAGGTCGGACCACCATGGCGACGGCCCCACTCGATCGGGTGAAGAAAAGCGAGCTTTGCATCGTAAACAATCGTTAAGAAAAAATGTCCCTGTTGAAAAAGGATACACTTTCGTTCGTGTGGATGTGCAGACTACAAAAACATGTGCTGGGGGAAAGATAAGAAAAGTGGTTGAAGTTGAAAGTCAACGATCAGTCGAATTTTCTCGTAATATTATTAAATGGTGGCATTCTTTTTCCGTGTTTTGTAGTTTCTGTTCTTTCCAACACCAAGGGCTTCGACGAGAGAGTGGCGTGCCTTTTCGCATTCGCACCGAAGCCGACGCATACTAGAAACGAACGTTCGATTTCGAGTCGTGGTTAGCGCAAAAAAGGGAGTGCTCTCTCCGTAGGGATCGCCACACACATCTTGCTGGGGAAGCAAAATGGATGACGACGAAGCTCCACGACGCTCGTCGCGGCGTCTCGCGAGGAATCGCTTTCGCGTTCCCAGCAACGCACATTATGTCGGCTACGTCGAAGACAACGAAACGCCCGAGATGATCATGAAAAAGTTTGAGGAGCTGGACAAGGTGCTGACGGACGCTCGGCCGAAGGCCGCAACCGAATCCACGGCTGTAAAGGATTCTTCTGAGGATAACCCTGAAAAAACTCCAGAAGATGGTGCGGAACCGAGCGCGCAGGAGTTGAAAGGGGCTTCGGGAGGGGAAGAAGATGGCGGAGATGGCCTGCTGAACGACGAGCAGCTGGCGGAGGTGTTTAATAGGACGAGCATGTTTACGGTGAAGAGCGCAATGGCCAGGGATGAAGCGCTTCTTCGGCAAGAATTCGGGGAAGACGTCGCTGACGTTTTTTGCAGCGACGAAGAGTTTTTCTTGTCGGAAGACGACGAGGGATTCTATGACGACGACGGAGCGGATGTGACGGTGGCGACGAACAAGGGAAAAATTCGCGGCAGGAAACAGGAGGGCAGAGCAAGAGCGCAGTCTTACCAGCTTTTGCCAGATTCTGGTGTGTGTGTGTGTTTACTGGGGCAGTCGGACAGCTCCTTTATGAAACTCGGAAACTCAAAATAGAACATTTTCACTCAACAATTTTGGAAAATCACCTGGCTGAGGCCCATATTAGCATACATGGGGCTTCCAGGCTCGATGTAATACAATTGGATATAAAAAAATACCCAAAGATTATTAAAGAATATTGAAGAATATTGTTGAATATCCCTTTCTTTCATGGATGGATGAAAAAATCAAAACGAAACTTTTCTGTAACACATCCAATGAGCAAGTCGAGGGCAGTCGTGTTTTCCTTCTTAATTCACCAACAATTTGAAAAAAAAAACGTGATGCAACTGTCTAATTCGTTGATTTCTTTTTTCGGTTGCAGGGGCTGGAACAATGCTTCGGATTCGAAAGAAAACTGGGATGTCGAATCAGGGCGTGATCAAACTGCAAGTGCCGAAGCTTCTTCCGTTGTCATGGGGGAGGACCATAAAGCCTTTGGGCATACCCAAGCGGCTGGTGGACTCAGGCAAGCCGCCACTCAAAGCACGGTACATTGGGGAAACTCATTCAATGCCACATCCACAAACAACCATCAGAGAAAGTTGATTTTCTCATGATTTTCCAACACTCGATATCACCTTCCAATTTTTGTGTTGCTCCTGAAATTTGATCACTTAGGATCATATTTGTGAACAATATTCTGAAATATATGCATATTTTAAAGAATATATATAGTTAGCCAGGGAAGTTGAGATGAACCTGTTCCGTAGTGGGCAGAATTAGCCGACATTCAAGAATTTCCGAACAAAAAGTAGCCTTTTGCTGCATTCAAATTCTGATTTCTGATATCATAAAGCTCCATCCGGTGTATCAGCTGATGCGAGCGACCCTGACGAAGCAGCCGCTACACAATGCCACCACCACGAAGACTTGACCTCAGCGAATCTCTCCGCCCATTACAGAAAATTCATCGGGGTGCTAATCAATTCCGGCTGGGAGTTGCCCGGCGACACCAAACGCAAAGTGTCTCGTTTAGCCAAAATCCCCATGCTCCGATTGAATCCGCATGGATTCATTTTCATCTGGCTGAAGAAGGAGTACATCCAAGCGGTGTGGTCCCTGATGGCCTCCCTGAAATACACTTACGTGGAAAATCTGACATGGGTGATTCTGCAGGCGAACAACCAGGTGGTTCTGGACGATAGCGATCTAGCCAGGGTGTCCCATTTGACACTGTACATTTTCCGGAAAGACGGGGAGGGGAAAGACATCGAAATCAGGCATCAGCGCTCCTCCGATGTGATTTTGGACACGGTTCAAGCGGGGAAATCGGTCGACTGGAAAGTGCCGGAGCAGGTGTACCAGAGTTTGGAAACGATGTTGCCTCAAGGGAAAGGCAAATTCTTGGAGCTTTGGTCAGACTCGGAGTCGGCTCGACCGGGCTGGGTGCACATGTGCGAGATCGGCGAACGAACTTCAGAGAGTGGATGATTTGAAGTTTTTTTCTGGGAGTCTGTCTGCTTTTTCATTTCCCTGAGCCGGAAGGAAGCTAGGGATGTGACTTGCGATGCTCCATCGTTCTGCAGGGGGTTTGATGCTTCGACGAAAAGACTTGATATGGAATGTTGTGGAAATGTAGAGACTTCATTGCAAGAAATTATTTCTGCTTGAGGTCGAATTACACTACCGAGTTTTCATGATAGCCTACTGTGCTGTGCTGTGCTTGTGCCTGAGTGCCCCCCCCCCCCCCCCCCCTTATTTGCCCGCAACCCAGCCAGTACCTAAGACTATCTGTGCGATAAAATATATGTATGTATATAGTGAAAAGATCAGGATTGCACCCTTGGGCAACAAAAAGATATAGGCTGCGGGCTCACAAACTCTGTATGGTCTCAATCCACGTAGAAGGTCCATTCACTTAATATCACTTAAGTCCCCTCTTGTCTTTTTTGGAAAGAGGAGGATCCTCCAACCCAGCAATATCGATGCAACTCCCTCAAAAAAAACCAAAAAAAAAACAGGACGTATGCTTCAACCCTCAGTAAGCTCACGTGCGCGGCCGCAGAGGTGTCAGCTTTCTGTGAGATCGCTGCTAACGGAGCACGCAGTGCTATTTACGTGAGCTGAAAAGAAAAGCAGTTCGAGCAAAGTATGGTGGATATAACACCGAGACACACAAGTAGTTTCCTCAGAAAGCGTGTTTGGAAGTGGAGCGTTTCCACAGAAGCGTGCTTGAAAGCCGTTTCGCTTCCAATGAAAGCAAAGCTGGAAGCGAAGTCGCTTGCATGGAAGCGTGTGGAAGCGTCTGGAAGCGCTCTGTTTCCATGGAAGCGAAGCAAAGAAACATTCCGACCACCTTAGCTATAGTTTGCCAGGCGTTCGCGAAAAACATTGATCGAGTCACTATTTCAATGCGGGATATGTTTTTTTGTGGGGAGTAGCTGCGCATGCGACCACGGAGCTGAAAGGGGTCGTTGCAAAAAGTCGGACGTGTTCTTTCTTCTGGGAGTTAAGAAGAGTGGGGGAGAAGAGTGGTTTTCAGTGAGCTTTAGAATGTGGAACGGGTCGGTTTGGTGGCGGCTGACTGGACTAAGCTATGTGAATGGAGGACAGCTTGGGGACGTCAAATGAGGATATGTTTGAGAGGGGTCTGAGAATGAGTGGCCATATTTGTGAGAACGTTTTGTGAACTTTGACGCCAGTCTCCAAGGCCGCTCGTTCTGGCTAACTTAACCTTGCTCGAGCTAGTAGCCCAACCACACTTCCTTGTCCACTGAGTCGAGCCGTTTCTTCAGGGACGACGTCTGTCCGAGGTGTTTGCTTTCCACCTTTCGCGGGAAGAAAAGATGTGGATGAACCCCACAGCGATCCGTCAGGTACTCCATTCATTTCATTTCTTCGGATCGTGTAGTCTTGCAGACTGCAGTCCTTGCACAATATTTGTAGATGTGGGTCTCTGCCAGCTCGGTGTGGGCTTCCACTTTTTTCGCAGTTGTCCAGAGTGTTATATCTTGAGCGAACTGTGGTGGAAGATTACCGTAAAGAGTCCTTGTTTTCATCTTGTGAACTAAAATTTGCTGCGTGGCCCACAGTGCGTATAAAGCCCAATGGCTATTCCAAATTATTGGCTCTGTCTTGGTGGTTGATCAACTCATGAGTTGCCATTCTATTCGAATTTGAATTGATGGTCCACTTTATGTCTAGCCCAGAACACCTAACACACCACTGATCAAAGTACCATCTCCACAGGATGGTCGCAGGAGTTCCCCGCCGGTGTTCGAAACCCCTCGGGCATCTGTGGAGTGGGAGCCGGTGGGAAGAAGTGGAGCTGCAACGGAGGTCACCAGACTCTCCACATGCAGCTCTGGAACTCCCAGGAATCATTTTATTGGGTAAGCAAAACTGTTTCATCTTTCGTCTTTTGCTTGAATTTTCATTATCTTTGTGTTCCTGCTCGTTTCTCCGATTTTTTTATCTTCCCTGGTCGCCTTGTCTTTCCCCCTTCACATTTTGCAGCTGACACTAGTAAAAAAAGGGTCGATTTACCAGTTTTTGCACGAAGAAAGATATACCCCTAAACTGAAATGAACTATTTGAAAGGACATCTGTTAGCCTCGAAAAGTCTTCCCCTGAGTCAGTGAAAAAGTAAAAGAATCAGAATCAGCAAAGATCTGGTGGATGTCGTCCCTTTTTCTCTGAAAATTTGATATTGATCAAAAGGAGAGGTTGTTCTTTCCATCCTTTTCCACCATTTGTACTCTGCAGCACAGGCTTTTATCTTCTAACAGTGACACCATAAATGGTTTGCAGCACAGAGCTGATACCTCATAGACCAAGTATTTACCTTTCTGGAAAAATCGTGAATGTCGATTGATGATACGCAGTAGGAAAATTCTGAACAGAAAGATTGAGATGGGCCACTGACTCCATGTCAAACTTGAAATAATTCACTGATCTGAGGTTTAGGTGTTCGCTATCACAAGAAAAGCTAGCGAATACCCGGCAACGATGGAGGGAGGGTGGTTGGCTCAAGAAAAAATCTTGCAGGCCAAAAGTTCAGTGAAGGTAGTGCAACAAATGAAGAAGTTCTACGCATCATTGGAAATATGTTTGAACGAAAAATTGTCTTCAACAGAACCGAACAAGATGTCACAGAAGAAATGATTAGTTGGCGATCATCGACTTTTGTGCCGCCAAGCGCGAGACCCTGATGTAGTGGAGTCCATTTCTTTGTGTCCACAGTATTTGCACAGTTCTTGTCTCCATGTTCTAACAAAAGACTGACACATTCATTACAGTTTCAGAATTCTGTAGACTGCCCCTGATAAATTCCATGAGTAGAGGTGGTCTGGCTTTGAGAAGAGCAACCAGTCAATTGTCCTCGACGGTGCAGGCTGTGCTGCTCAACGCATTGAGAAGGTTACTTCGAAAAGTGACAGAGTACATTCAGACGCTTATCAAGTGGTGTGGATTAATAGAGGAATACTCAAATGCCTTGAGTGAGTTCAACCCCTCTTCATTCATAAACAAAACAATCCATTTGTGTTATGGCCGTCTCCATGGTGCGCACCGCTGTTTCAATTTGCCCTACCACAACCCAAAAGGTATCTACTAGATAGCATCAATCAGGGTTCTTTGAACAGATGGAAAATTGACGGTTGTTACTTGCAGCCGCCGAAATGAAAGGTACATCCAGCCCAACTCGCACAAGTCGTCAAAGAACTCCGCACTAAGTACTCGATATTATTGGTGGAGTAGAGGTTCTGTGGTTTACTGTGTATCGTTTTTTGGAATACTCAAGACTGGAAACCTGGTGAAATCCTGATGACTGTGACAGAGGGGAATCATGTAGCTGCCCATTATTGTTGTCAAGCAATCATTCGACAATCGATTTCTTTGTCCTGAGTGGAGAAAGCATGTTATCCGCTGCTACGTTTTTTTGAATGAGACTCTGCAAATATTTGTTGTTCTTTTCATTCTTCTTGCTAGTGAAATTACCATACACAGTATGAACAGTATGTTGTTTGCCACCGACAAACAAGATTTTGCTATTTTTTGTGTTGTTGAAACCACAGTATAAAAAACCACAGTTTTTACAGAGAGTCAAAGTTGTTCCCCACTCACTTCCTAAATACACAAACTTAAAACTCGACTAACATCCCTCAGCCAGGCGGCGCTTTGACTTGCGCGATCCACATGTCTCACTAAACAGCCCATTCGATCCCAATGGGTTTTACACGCTTCACTGCGCCTTAACTAAAAGAAAAAATTCAAGTTTCGGAGGGTGGGCCCATAATTCAACGAAAGAAGTGAAAAGGAGAACCTTTTGAGCAAACGTTTGCCCACTGACTCGCTTATCCAAACTCACTCGAAAACGAAATAAACAAACGAACCACAGCCTTTTCAGTGAAGGCCAAGAAAAAGAAAAAACAAATCGGAAAATAAAACTGGAACTTCTCTGTCGAAAAATCCCCTAATAATAGGGTTTGATATCGTTTTCATGCACCACATTCGATGCTTTTCTGCCCCTTTTGACGACTTTCGGGCCATGTATGGGCGTAACCTGCCAAAGATGTCCACCCATCGGTTTCACGAGTTGGTAGGGTCCCTTCCAACGTTTCGCGAATTTTTGATCCAGGCGCGCAGCTCTGACGGAGTCCCACACGTAAACGCGTTCGCCAATATAATGCGTGTGTCGGGAAGTCCTTAGCTGCGCGTTATACTTTTCTCGTGACGCCTTTAGGCGAGCTTGCGCAGCCGCCCAGTCTTGTGAAGATCCCTCCCACAGCTCCATGGGGGATTTTCCAGTCGTCAGATGGGGAGTAGTCGCGATAGCTTCGATAGCGCGCTCCAAATGCGACTCCCAGGTTCCTCCGCCACTCAGAAGGAAGCGCCGAATACGATCCACCAGAGTGCGGTTAAACCGTTCGACGATCCCATTACTCTGGTGAGCATGAGGCGCGATGCGCCGAACCTTGATGTTTTGCGAGGCACAGAAGTCCTCGAAAAGTCGAGACACGAAATAGCTTGCCCCGTCAGTAATGATTTCGACTGGAACAGCCCCCACTTTCGCAATCCACAGTTCGACTCCCTTGACAGCCGTCTTCGCACTAGCGTGCTCCGTGAGTTGGGCGTCGCCACGACGCGTCATGTGGTCGACGACTGTAAAAAGATATCGCTTCCGTCCATTGGTCGATATCGGCCCGATAAAGTCAAGGCTTACATGGGAACCAGGAGCAGTGGGTGACGAAATGGTGCCAAGAGGCACAGGAAGGGTTTTCCGACTGAAGCGCGCACAGGTGCGACAACGCTTTATCTCCTCCTCTATTTCGTGTTTGTTCGTGGGTATGCCTTGGGAGGTTAGAATTGCTTTAACCTTGTCCGTTCCCCAGTGACCCCAGTCGTGCGCTTTCCAAATCTCAGCACGAGTAGCGTTGATATTCACCGTCACTGGGATTCTCCTCGACGCCGTCCAACGTGACAAAGCGTCGGCGATAGTATTGTATTCTCCAGGCAGGTACCGAATGGAGAGGCGATCGTTCGTGAAGTTGCCCAAAATCCACCCAAGTAACCGACTGACGCGCGAATCCGCGATTGCTGACGACTTTGGACGACTGATCAACCTGCGCCACGCGGATTCGGAGTCTGTCCACAGCACGAGCTTGGCGCCAGCCGTGATAGCTTTGACTTGGGCTAAAGCCCAGGTGATTCCGCGAAGTTCCCCCAAGTAGCTGCTGGTGACTTCGTCATTCGTCGACGAGTGGGAATTGATTCCAATAAGGAAACCCTCGTCGTAGTGTCCTGCGAACAGCGCATATCCATATCCCGCTTTCGACCAGTCTACCAGCAAGTGGTATTCTTCCACTGGTTCGGAAAGGAGGAGCGCAGTGTGATGGGTCACGATTTTTCCCCAAATATCCGCCACCAGCGATTCCGCCTGCAAACGATCCATCGTCGCGCCAGGCAGTAATAGGTCTTGTAGAGGCTTCATCCAGGCTGCAAGGTTAGGAACTGTTGGGCGACATACGTTCATGATGCCAATGATTTTGCGCACGTCTGCGACAGTGTGGATGCTGGGGATCGCATCCTTCTGGCTCGCGATGTAGCTATCCAACGAGATGTGTCCTTGTGTGACATCATATCCCAAGAATCGAACGTGATCACGATTCAGCTGCACCTTTTTCGCATTTACATGCAACTCCATATCATTCAGTTTCTGAAGTAAGGCGGCCACATTGGAGTCATGCTCCCGGTCATTAGCTCCGCCTGTAATCAAATCGTCCACATATGGCACACACGCCACTTTGGATAGCGAGGAGGAGATTCTTGAGTGAAATAAAGCTCCTGAATTCGACCACCCTTGGGGAAGCGTTTCATAGCAAAAACGCCTCCCCTTGTGTTCGAATCCAAATAACGTCGACAATTTGTTACACACCGGTAAATGGTGGTATCCTTCGGATAAATCCACCACTGTAAACTTCCGCCAATGTGGTGGTATCTCCCTGAGGGCCTGTAGAGTGCCAGGGAATTGCGTCCTCCATGTTTCTGAATACGAATTCAGTTTTCGGAAATCAATCACTTGTCTCACCCCTTTTCCATCGCCCTTGCGCAAGAACATAACCGGAGACATGAACGCCTTTTCTGAAGGCGCGAGCTCCCGAATCACTTTTTGCTTGATCAACCGTTCAATGAAAGCCGTTGCTTCCCAATCAGCGACTTCTCCAGAGTGATACGCGATCCCAGTGTTCGTCAGGGGGATGTCGTCCAGGGGAATCCGCCATTCGATTTCGCGGTGGCACACCGTCAGCTCCTGTAGAAACGAACTGCGTCCATATTCCTGGTCGGTCGCAAAAACTGTTGGATAGCGCCGCACCCAATCTTCCACTTGTGCACTCGTCGACGCTGCTGCAGTCGAAATCGGGGAAGCCAGGGCAGGGATGACATCATCGCCACAGGGAGCAGCGGACGACTCGTCCAACACTGGCGCGGTAGTTGCTCTGGGTGAGTTGGAGTCGCTGATGGTGGACGACGACGCAGCCGCTGTGATGAGGGCAGCGGACGGTTGCGTGTGGCCAGTCGTCAGGGGAGATGCAGTTGAATCACCGGGTGATTCACTCACTGCGAATCGAACTGCTTTAAGTTTCGCAGTGAGTTGCGTCGTGGCTGACCCTGGGTCGGTCACAGGCTCGTCGGACATAGGGCAGGTTGCAGCTGTAAGGGCGTCTGGCACTGGAACTGGTTCTGGTTCGACGAAAGCAGTCGTGTTCGGCTCTGTGATAGGCATACTATGGATCTGATCGATCTTCCAAAACTAAGGTAATATTAGGTCACAGCAATAATCCGACATCATAACTGCGTCCTAGAACCGATTTTAGCAATGATCGGTTTTTTTTTTTTTTTTTTTCATTTTTGGCTGATCGGTGATCGTGATCGTGATCGGCCGATCAAATGTTGATCGTGCTCTTGATCGTCCGATCACATGTTGATCGTGATCGTGATCGGTTCGCCGATCACCGATCTGATCGGTTGTTCCGATCACGATCCCGATCACGATCAAGCGCCGCGACCTGTCGGCACTTCATCGGCTGACCTTGATCGGTGTGATCGTGATCGGCCGATCGTGATCGGACCTGCATCCGATCATGATCGGTATTGATCATTTGATCGATGAATTGATCGGTCTCGCGAAAATGTCGACAAGTCACCACCCGTAGGTGTTTCTGAGGTGGAAGGATTCGAACCGGGTACCTAACGGATTAGAAGCATACTCACTAACGCTTGGACCACTCGGAGCCACGGTTTGTAGGTCATCCGTGTCATTATATACGTGATCTGTCAGTCCGACAAACTGAGGTATATAATGACACGGATGACCTACAAACCGTGGCTCCGAGTGGTCCAAGCGTTAATGCGTCTGTCTCTAGTCTGTTAGGTCCCAGGTTCGAATCCCTGCACCCCAGAAACACCTGCGGGTGGTGATTTCTCGGCATTTGTGATGGACCGATCAATTGACCGATCATGATCCGATCTAATCGGCATCTCCGATCACGATCACGATCACGATCAAGCGCCTCGCCCTGTCGGCGCTTGATCGGCCGATGTTGGACGGTGTGATCGTGATCGGCCGATCGAAGTTGGCCGATTAAATCGGTCAGCCGATCAGATTGGTGATCGGCCGATCTCCATCGATGATCGGCCAAACCGATTTGATCGGCGATCGATCTGATCGGAAAAACCCGATCACGATTTAATCGGTCGGACCGATCAATCCACGACCGATTAGATCGTGATCGGATCCATAGTATGGTGATAGGCGTTTGCTGAATGTGCTTCACGTAGTGAAGCGTGCTCCCAGCCGAAATCAGAATCGACATCACCAACAGCTTCTGGCTCAGCATCCTTGCGACTTTCGTCGCATTACTCAGGAAGACTCGACAGTCTCCATTGCGCCCAATCGTGCATGACAATTGCACCTGTGCGACCCCATTGCAAATCGCTCCTCGAATTCCACCACCGGTTGCTCTGAAGGGTAACACAACGTTTCTGTTCTCGCCCGGTCCCAAAACAAGTGGCTTCCCCAAGGGAAGTTCGATTCTGTCATCACGCCGAACGATTTTGGCACCCTTCAACTCCTGAGTCTCTTGGAGTCGAACATCTGTTGGCGTCAGGGAAGCAGAAGGGAGTGACTCAGCTTGGCGCACACTGTGGCAGTGCACGTGAAATCCTTCACCATCAATCAAACGCCCATTCTCACAATCCACTCGTAATTTCAGCTCGTGTAGAAGGGGGAGTCCCAAGACGAACTTAGGAACGTCGACCACGTAAAACGTGGCAGTTCGCGCCCATGGACCGATCTGCACCTCCAAATCGATTTTCCCGAGTGGCACCTTCCGTAATTCGTCTGAAAATCCCGAAATGGTAACCTGCTGCTGCATGCGCTGAACGCCCAACCCATGTCGTTTCGTGAACGCCAACGGGATCAAATTTATCTCCGACCCGGGATCCACCAGCCCATCCTCGAGACGCACTCCACGCAACGCGCGGAACCTGACGAAGAGCTGTTTCCTCCCCACGCTCGTACTCTGAATAGTCGCGACGCTGACGTCTGGAGGTGTGACCTCGACGTCTGGGCGTGATTCGTATTCCTGGAGCGCTTCGAAAGCGCGAGCGACGTCGTCGACAGTCCCAGTCGCGCCAGCACTCACAGTTCCTCGCCTACCACTGCGACATCTGTCCGCAGTATGGCCCTCCTTTCCACAGGAAAAGCAGCGAATCGTTCTGGGACACTCGCGAAAAGTGTGACCTCCCTGGCGACAGTTTCGACAAACAGAATCCTGGCCTCGTCGACCACCTTTGGAGCTCTCCTGGGCACTCGTCGTCGACGTGCGCGGCGCTCGGGGTAGTTGCGACTCGCGCGCAGGGCGCAGGTCGTCCTTGAAAAGGCGCTGACGTCCCTCTTTCTTGAAGAACTCCATCACGTGTTCGAAAGTGATGTCAACTGGATCGACCCCCAGGATGTCGAGGTAGATCATAATCTTGTCAATCACTCCATGGGGAAGTTTCCCGAGTACGACTGACATCGCTGCGCGTAAGTCTGGTGCGCCTCTGCTTTTGAAAGTTAGATAACAGCGTCCGATAAATCCAACCCAATCCTCGTCCTGGCGCTTCATCATTCCTTTAAGCGTCGGCAGCAGGTTCACCTCCATATCCTCCAATACGAGATCGTCCAACAACAAGCAAACTCGACCCCACAACGCCTCCATATCCACGTTTTTTCCTTCGAAAGTCACATTGGAGTGGTTGGGGGGGAGTGACTGCCCGCCAGTACTTTCTGAAATCAAGTCTTGAATAGAATCCAAGATAATCGAAGTAACATCAGCTTCTGAGTCGAACATGGCCCACAGCGCCCTGATTCTCGTCGCTATATCGGGATAAGTGATTCCCAAGTCACGCATGACGCGTTTCTGGATGCGGCGGTTCCACGTTTGTATCGTCCCTGCGCCTTTCACGCTCACTGCGCCGCCCACTCGGCGTTCCGTTTCTCGAACTCGCACTGGACCTCGCTTTTTACAGATCCACGTGATAAACCCCGCCGTGACGCTCCCCACAAGATAGAAGGTCGCCTGCACAGCGAGGACCAACCAGTCGCGCTCATCTTGCTGTAGGGTGGACGAAGAGTCAGCTTCTTCTTGAGGTGTGGGCGGAGGTGGTGGGGAGTGTGTCGTCGGCGGGATCAGCTCCTCTCTACTGCCCGCGGGATAGCTGGGAGGAGGTGAGTAAGGCGGCTGGAGATCTGTGGGAGGAGGTGGTGGTGGCTTTTGGGAAAGCGTTCGCTCGATCGTGTCTAAGAGTTCCCCTCTGACACTATTCGCCGCCAGGACGAGCTTCCTGGTCTCTTGTATTTCCATTCGTAGTTCGGAGACGATATGACTCAACTCTTCCGTCTCCGTCTCTTCTTTCGCAGCCGACACTTCACTGGAAGTGAAAAACCACGCTCCTTTCACTGGCAGGGTGAACAGCCCCACTGCCAGTATCGCAATCAAAACGAGCCCTAGGACACCGGTCCTGAGCTCCGAAACCATGTTGAAACCACAGTATAAAAAACCACAGTTTTTACAGAGAGTCAAAGTTGTTCCCCACTCACTTCCTAAATACACAAACTTAAAACTCGACTAACATCCCTCAGCCAGGCGGCGCTTTGACTTGCGCGATCCACATGTCTCACTAAACAGCCCATTCGATCCCAATGGGTTTTACAGTGTTCCTTTCATTTTTTTGTTTGTTTGTATCCCTGTGTACGTATTTTGGATCCCCAATCACAATTGTTCAGTGAGGACTGGGCCATTGGATCAGCATTTTGTGATCAGCTCTCATTACTGAGTGAAACCTCATACTCCTGACCTTCTCTGGGTTCAGGGCTAAGGAGTTGATGGACGAATCACCTTTGCCTCATATCCACTGTGGATACAATCACCACATGCACACTTCCCACCAAATTTTCATCGGTGGAAAATATCACTGGTTCCAGTTTTCCTCCCATCTGAGTTGGGAATTCCTTAGCAACTTCACAATACGTTTCAAGTTCAAAGATGTCCCCCCAATAAAAGCAAACCCAAATCGCCTTGCACCCCCCCCCCCAGCCATGGTAATGCCCGGCATAGTGAATCCTGAAATGGTGAACAGATTTTGTGGGAACAGCATTCCTGTTTCGTGTTTTTCACAATGACCTCAAGCGGGAGTTCAACTCCCTCCCTCTCCTCGAGCGAGGATGCTCCGATTCCCCCAGGCCAAGCCTTGCGCGATGCGATGGAAGCTACAGAGAAATTGCACGATATGTTGGCAAAGAGTTGGGAAGACTCATCCTCCCCGTCTGAAAATTCTGACGTCCAAAGTCGTCAAGGAGATCTCATCGCCAGGGAAGCGGAGGAAGCCACCAACCAACTGCACGACTTGTTGGCTGTTCGGACGGTTGCGACTTCGAGCTCTAGCGAGGTATCCAGTGAAGAGAGGGACGATCGCTCGAGCACCTCCACCGAGCATTACAGCGAGGAATGGGAAAGCTCCCCAAGCGTATCAGATTTTATCCATCATGTAGAACAAGCGCAACGATCATCAGGTGACGACGACTGGCTGCTGATTAGAAACACTACACGGGGAGAACTCGTGCACACATCGCCGCCGTTGGCTGAAGCCATTCCAAACGCATTGAGCGTGGCCTCATCCACATTCATTGAGGAATGGATCGACGATGAACCTGAGACAAGTTGGCGAGCAAACGCGGAGGCTGCGATTTTGCCCCAGGATTCTTTGACTTGGCGGCCAGGGATCGATGTAGAGGAGGAGGCGGAGTTGGCTGAGTATGAGGAATCAGTGGCGGAGGATCTCTCCCCAAAATCATCACCAGGAAGGCATGATGTGGTGGACTTGAAAGAGGTGGAGCCCCCAAAGATTGGCCATGGGGATTCCCCCATCCCCACTCAGAAGACGACACAAGCTCGGCTTGTGGAAGAGTCCCACAGAGAAGCGACCTTCCCTGCTGGTGTGGTTTTGAATATCAAAATATCTGTCATGGAATTGATGAAACCTCACTTGTACATTGGTTCCTGCCTCAGAGGATTTCGGAATATGACTTACTAAATAAAGCTAAACCAAACTTTGGATTTTCTGACCAAATCGATCAATTTTCTGGCTACGAAATGAATGCTGGGTGTGAGTAAAACAAATTGTTTTCGCAGACAAGGAGGCACGGATAGGACAAGTTGATTCGAGGCCCCCCAATACAATGAGCCATCCACCACAAGCGTCCACGTGTGACATTTCGGTCCAGGTATAAAAAGCCCCTGCTCTCAAATCATGCCTTCTGTTAATTGTGCGCAAAGAAGCCTGGTCAAGTACCAAGAGACATGAAACAGCCAAACCTTAGCTGAACCCATCTTTGGATCCATACATTTTTTTGTTTTTGTCTTTTAGGTAGGGAGCATGTATGAGAAGGGATGCCAGGTAGAATTTGATGAGCCCAGCAGGATTCTTTTCGATTCATCCGAGCTGAGGCCATCCTGGAAGAAGCCCCTGGAGAAGGTCAAAACTGGGCAGGGATGGTCCATGTTGTCCGAGCTCTTAGTCACCCTCGAAAAGTACAATTCACCACCCAACAAAATGGATCAAGACAGTGGCCGAGAATCAAACCCTGAGCCCAAAGTGGGGACCAGCCACTCAGAAACCCGCTCAAGGAATGAAAAAACTCCGGCAGGAAATGTGCATAATGTTTGGCCGATTCAGAGAACATCCATGGGTAATGTGAGTCATCCGATCTTAAGGGCTGGGGTGAATGAGGACACTGAGTGCCTGAATAGGAGCAGAAGGACCGAAACAGAGGGCATCCCGCTCGCTCCCCGAAATGAATCGACACATTTGGAGTTGGACATGGTGATCCAAGGGATGGGGGGAATGAGCGTCAGGGATGTGGTCACTAATGTGACTATAGATAATCTGCATCGGCAGGAGCTTGCGAGCGTAAAACATGTTCTGAGAATGGTCAAGCAATCGGGCAGTGCAGGGCCGAGAAGCTACGTTGAAATGACCTCTGGACTCACACTGCCAGCTACTTTGGCATACATCGATGCACACAAGCCATACCAAAATGAAAGATCAGGGTCGAGGAATGTGAGCGCCCGGTGATATGCAGAGAGTAAATGTGGATAACACATAGATGGAGGCACGGCACCACCAAATGAATGTTTACTGTTTGATGATAGATTTGTACCAGGATTTCTTTTTCGTATTCGTTTTAAATTTGCCATTTCTATCCTTCCGTGGCTAAGAATGTTTGCCCCAACTTTCGATGATTCAAGTTTCAAGATTTTCAACGAACAAACATCGAGGCTCGGAACATGACATCGATTTGTCCCCTCTCAAAAGAAAACAGGGTCTGACATTTCAAAAACTTTGCAAAAGTTTCTTTGTGTGGCCCGATGCCCAAAAAAAAAATATATATATATTTTTTTCGGATATATTGCATGCAGTTTTCGGGGGGGGGGGGGGGGGGTAAGGGCTCATGTTGGTTTTTAGTGTTCTCTTGTGTTAACATATTTGAGTATGCCTTCGTGGAAATCTGACAATTCATAGTTTTGCGTCTTGCTATTTCAGCTGCTCACAAAAGTAACATCATAAGCAAAAGAGGTCAACTAGAAATATACGCAAGATTCTCTTCAGGGTTTTACCAGCCATCATAGATTCATCCCCTACATTTCTGGCGGCGTTGATGGAGTGATCCTCGACAGAAAATCGATTCTTTGGATCATCCATAAAAAAATGCTATTTACGACTTCCTCCACCCCTGTCCAATCATTCATTCCAGAGGGGATCCCGAAAAACTCACCATCATAGTGCATTTCCTTCTTCCCCCAGCCACCATCTCCCCACACCAGAATTACACCATTTTTGGAAATGTTGATGTGGAAGCGGGACAAAATAGAAAATAAGAAAACCTTCGTGAATTGAACAAAAGATTGTTCACTCAGGAAAAAATGAAAGTGAATTCTGACCCATCCAGAGAATACAAATGATGATTTCAGGATTTGGCTGACCATCGAAGCGCAGCCCAAGCACCACTTTTGATCAGGAGGGATCCAAAAAAAAAGGCAACGATATGCATGGAAACGGCCTATTGGATCTATATTCATTCCAGGTCCAGGATTGGCTGCGAATAAGAGGTTTGAAAAATTCTCAAGTCCTTAAAATTCTCTCTATGAATGAATGCAGCAATGGGCTGGACTGGATGAGTCTGACATCTCAGTTGAAATTTCTGTTATTTGCCATAGTACCCTCTTATTGCATTTTTGTGTCAACTTGGGTTTCATCAGGTTGACTGGATATGCATGCATTCAAAAAAGCATGCCTCCATCCAATCGCTACGAAAATCCATATCTCATGTATTGGGACAGAGAAATCCTCCACAATCCTGATTTAAAAAACAAAATAAAAAATGGCATCAACCGAAAAGGATGTACAAATTTTCTTTTTGGACCCTTCCGCTCGATATAGAAATTTTCTAAAAACTTGAATCCCTCCCATCAACTCCCCTCAGAAATCGCTGCTGAGACCCCCAGATGTAAAACAGAAATGCACTGCCTGTACCCTTGGTACAAAGCCAAATTCAGAAAGAAAAACAAAAAAAAGTCCAGAAAAGCAAAGACGATCATATCTTCTTTGTTTGGAAGCTTCCCTTTGTCGTGCAACTGCTTGTTATCAGTTCAAAAATGCTCAGAAAGGAATTCATCTTTAGACACCCATGAGTTGTGAAAGCAAATCATGTCTTTTGGGCATTGCAAACAAAAATCGACCCATCGAAAAAACCAAACCTTGATGAGCAAGTGGAGAACCTCCAAGGTAAGCTGTCGGTCCGTTCACTTGCACCTCTTTGAAAATTGCATTGGCAGTGGAGAGCTTGCAAATGCCCCCCCAACAACAACAGAGATTTTTTTTGATTTTTTTCCCCAAGAAATAAGTTTTAGCAATTTTTGGGGCTGCAAGAGGGCCACAGCCACCTGGAGTTACTGATAGATACGGGACCTCGTCCAATGATTCCACAGAACTCACACAACCTCTGAACCAACATTACACAATGATTGTACAATGTAGTGCAGGGTGCACCACAAATACACACACACACACACACATATATATATATATATATATATATTGTGCAGAGTCGCATGTCACAGAGGGCAAGTGATTGAGATGCCAGTACAAAACACAAATTGCAGAGGTGCACAATTGGGAGGGATCTCTTTCCTTCATTTTGAAAGATTTAGATTGTTGAACTGATAAACTGTCAAAACTTCTCACAAGCGGAGGTATACATACATATATATATATATATATATATATATATATATATATATATATATATATATATATTTAAACAACAGTCACCTGGTGGTGGTGATGGTAGCGTCCAATGCAAATGAGATCACTTACCACAAATGAACATTGGGAAAAAATGAAAAGCTTTCTGAATATCCAGACACACTTGTTTCACAATATCGGAAGTTCAGGCACCAGCATTTCCAGGATCCAGCGTTTACAACAGATACAGCAGCAAGTCGCCGCTCACAAACCTACCACCATCCATACCGATATCCTATTTCGCTCCCACTTTTCTTCCCGTAAACCCCACGATTAAAATAAAACGAAAAACCAAGAAAAAAAATTAAATAAAAAACCTCTGTGGACCCCGGAGTAATTTTCACATCAAACTTTTTCGGCACATTTTCATCGGAATGTGCTACCTCTTTTTTTTTTGCGTGTATGTCGAAAGTCAGACATCCTGAATTCAAAAAAATATATCAGGTGTTTTGTAATTTCTTTTCTACGCGTTTTTTTGTTTTTACGCGATTTTCTGTGTGTGTTTTTTTTTAAAATCAACCTGCCAATGTGGCAAAGCCCCCCTGAAATCCCAATGTTTCGTTGCAAGCAGGATTGAATCCATACATAAAAAAAAAACACTCTCTTGCTATATGTTTTTCGAGATGATCCATGTCTCACATAATGCTCATCTAATTAATGAAAGAAACGAAGAAAAAAAAAATATCAGCTATCCTCTCGAAAACCAAATTTTCTTTTCCGAAAGTCAAAAGAAATACGCACTGCGATCCATCGCGGCAGTTTTTCTCTTTTTTTTCTTTTTCTTCTCCTCTTCAATTCAAAACGTGAAATTTTTTCTTCTTTTTTTTCTTTGTTTTTTTTCTTGATTCTGTTTTCTTCTCTCTTTTTCCTCAGCGTTACCCTCTTTTCCCCTTTTCGTATTTTTTTTTTGTAAAATTTTTGAAAGTCCCTTTTTTTCGGCCATGGGTCCTCGAAAAGAAACCAATTCAAACATGTGCCGCAGTTTATCCCCAAAATAAAAATGAACAAAAAAAAAGAAGTCATTTCTTTTGATCCCATCAACAATCCCCAAAGATTAAAACGTGCATACATATATATACGTATATATATTTTTCTTGTTCTCCTCCTAAATTTTGTTTTCAGTTTTTCTTTTTTCCGAAATTCCCCCCCCTCTCGCTTCCATGAAGTGCATGTGCGAAGCTTCCGATGGCCAGCCCCCCCCCCCTTTCTTCTTAGACAAAAATTTCGAGCAGAAATAAAAACAAAAATTTTAAGCAAAAGCTAATCTACCTACTCAATCTCCTACCATATTCTATCACAATCCAATCGTGCGAAAAAAAGCAAAAAAAAAAGCAAAGGTTCATTCGTTGAAATAGGATGCTTTGATCACTATCCTATAAAGCTGACTCATCGACGGGATCCAAAAAATCGAACCCATCGAAAAGCTATACTGCTCTGTCTTGTCCGAAAAGGAAAAAAAGGGGGGCACCCTCAGAAACAAACATCTAAACTACAGTTTTTCGGGTAGCCCCGTTCCGTAATATGAAACATAGAGCTTCCCTGACCTAGCCCACTCCGACCCCCCTCGAAAGCGCTCAGAAGCAGCAGTGAGGGAAAAATGAGAAACACAAAAAAAAAGAGAAAAATCGATCAGGTGCTGGAAGATTCTATCACCAAACACCATCGAAGAAAAACGGAACATCGGTTCAATGCCCCCAATGACCAACTTTCAAGATAAAGGTAATTTGCCCTATTCTTCTCGAAAGCAAACAAATTTTGATCATTTTTTGGGAAATCGTTCTTCCCCCCCCCTCTTCTTTTTTTTTTTTTTTTTCAATCCTCTCGCTCTGCTTCCTGCAAAAATTTTCTGTCGAACTTTCGAAAAACTCCGGAGCACCACCGTGTAGAAAATGACGAATCCCATCATTTTCATTTTTCGAATTGTTTTTTCGGCTATTCTAAAAAAAATTGTCCTACTCTATTCTACCCACTTCGCACGCACGCAAATCCTCTATGCCCTGAAAAAAGATCAACACGAAAACATTTCCCCATTTCTTGTTTTGTTTCAAATCCCCCCAAAGAGAAAAACAAAAATATATACATATAAAAAAAACGAGCACCATTTCGTCTGTTCCGAAAATCAAATCCCAGAGGATGTTTTTTTTTGTTTTTTTTTTTATGATTTTTTTTAAGAAAAAAGGGAATACCATTTGGCAATAAAACGGTAGTAAAAAAAAAGGGCACGCATCTCAAACAAATCTTTTCAGCAGATAATTGATAATTCCCAATATGAATAAAACGGCTGCGATATTTCATTCCCAACCCCCCTCAAATTCATGGCAATAAAATATCAATATCAATTTTTTTTTCTTTCCTTTTCCTTGTTTTTTTGTAACTCTTCTCTCAAATTTTCTCTCTTCACGTTTTTTTTCGTATTTTTTTTTTTTTTAATTTTTTTTTTTTGCTCTCTCCTTCCTTGGGCATTGAACACGACTTCGTCTATGCCCAACTTTGTCAATTTTTTTTCCAACCCAAAAGAGAAAGAGGTAGCTTTGTATTTTGTTTTTTTGTTTTTTTTTGTGTTGTGTTTTTGTTATTCCAAATCCTGCTACTTCTATGCAGAAGCTTGGATGGCGATTTGAACACCGCCGTCAAGGGGGAAGGAGCCCACGATGGGCTCCATGATTTGAGCAGCCACCACCGGAGCGCAGCCCAACGAAGGATTGGACTCCACCGCCTCCGCGATTTTGCCCGAACCGTCGAGAAGAGGAGCATCGTGGGGCTCGATGACCGCCGCCACCAGCGGGGCTTTCTCCAGAAGGAAGGAATCCATCGGCTCTATCGCCTGGGCTGGAGCTGCTTGGCGGGAAATCGTCGACAAGATTGCCGTCCATGCCGTCTGGAAAAAAAAATAAAAAATCAGAACCCTTAAGCCGGACCAATGAGAAAAACCCAAGGTAGGGGGACTCCTCGATCCAATTTTTTGGTCCAAATTCTCAGTCCAAAAATTTTCAGAATAAGCTGGAGGATACACCCATTGCACAGCCCTCCTGGGACCAATTTTTCAGTCCAAAAATTTTCAGAATTTGATGGAGGTTACGCCCATTACACAGCAATTTGCGTCTTTTCCCGCATCACAGCAATTCATTTCTGAATTTTCTTCTGGTGGGGTGACTCACCCCCATGGACAGAACCGCAAGGCTCCTGTAGGCATCAGGGACTAGCTTGAAATTTACAACGTGGGCTGGAATCCAGAAGGCAAACCCAGCCGACGTACAAGGCCACGCCTTGTCGCGAACGGTCGAGACGCTCTCGTGGGCCTTTCCCTCCATGACTTTCATCATGGCCAGGTACACGCACAGCAGCGGTGGACTGAAGATGGCTTGGTCGATGAACGTCTTCGCAGCAACTGCGCGCCAGCTGTGCATTTTACAACAAGATGACTCAGTAACACAAAAGACGAGAAAAGGCAGGTTTTTTCATACCCCAGACGAATATTTAATGGTGTCAGATATCGGGAGCAGCACTTCCCTTTTCATACTAAAAAATTCTATGCCAAAAATGGTTGAAATGCTTTTTGTTTTAAATGCTGTAAGCAGTAAGCAACGAAAGCCATAATTTCCATCCCAACTAATGCACCCCTTGTGTTAAACTTTAAATGCCAGATTGAGCAACAATAATTTGCCACAATTGATGCTGGCACATTATCCTGAATGCACGACTATATCTATATGATATCATGAAAACACTCCCTAGTCAATGAATAAATAAAATCAATAAAATGGTGTCCATGGCAATACAATGATCATATTCTGGGGTCAAACCCTTTCCCCATTTGTCTTGAAGCAAATTATTTTCGTGTCGGATCGAGCACGATAGGAAGCGCGACTCACCTGGTGGGGTTGGCAGGGAAGACGCACTGAAACGAAAAAACACACAGGGGGAAAGGCTTTTTAGTCACGAGATGACTAACCAAAGTCGCAGGAGCAGCTGGTTTACTTTTCTGGTTGAAAAAAAAGCGATCCTTGCGAAACTCGGATGGAATAACCACCAGCACAGCAAGCAGCTCGATGTTTTCTCGCTCACCTTATCCACTACGCGGTAGAATTTGTAGCACAGCGGACCATTGATGCAGAATGCGTACAACCCCACGCGCAACGACCTGGCGAGGTCAAACCTTTCCCCAGACGAAGCCTGGGCGATGGCGTCTCCGCTCATCAAACCGGCCATTGAAGACACTGCCCTGGTCATCATCGGCTTCACCACAAGGTTGTGTTCATAAGCGGCCCACATCTTTCGGACCAACACTGCCCCAGCCACGAGAGCCCTCCGTGTCTGAGGAGGGGCGAAGGGCAACACGACCGGACGCTTGAACGCCATCCCGACACCCGTTCGAATCCCCCCGTGTATCTCTAGAAACTTTCGTTATCTTCGCTTTTGTTTTAATTCGTCTTCTGTGAAGGAGCGAGTCCTTCCAGCGGGATTTCCCCTTCCAACGAAATTAACTCCGACGACCCCAAAGTCCGGCAAGAGACTTTTTTCCCCAGGGGGTGCGGAGCACCCAGAGAGGCGCGAAGGCGCGCGCGCACCTGTGAACTCGAAACGCAATAAACTCAGCAACGATTGATGGTCGCATCTGGACCTGGCGCCAAATAAGGTGTCGGCGGGTCCGACAGATGCACCGCCGCAGTGAAACTTCCAGCTCAATTCATTAGTTTTGTCATACCAGGTGTAACATCTCCAAGCCGCCGCTTTAGCGGCGACTTCCTCGATTTGGACAGCACCTTGCGCAACGGATGGAGGGGCGCTTTGTTCTGGCGCGAACCCAAGCACCAGCGTGGCGATCGCTCCGAGCCATCGCTGAGAAACGCGGATCCGTTTTTTGGGTAGGTGCTGGTCACATGTACAGATTAAGGATGGGATGAGTAATTTACGTGCCGAAAGAATGAGACGGGGTCTTGGAAGTCAGGCGGATCTGGCCAAGAAGCCCACCCGTGATCGGATCTGACAGTCCGACACCAGCAAACGCCATGAGAGAGATCTGGTCCCAACATTTCTGCCACGGTGGTTCACTGATTAATGGTCCGACAATAGGAAACATGGGCAATCGTCAAAACTGGAGTTTGATTGGTTGGTTTGCTTCCCTCTGTGGAAGGAGCTAATTCAGTTGGTTAGTTGCTGTGCAGTTTGCACATTTAGGACTCCGGGTTGTGGTATTTGAAGTTTGGGGAGTTTGGTTGGAATAGGGGTCTTACTTTTTACTGTAAAAATGTGAATTCGACATTTCTTTGAAACACCTTTCGCTTGATGAGGACAATGTCAGCAAATTGCTCAGCTCAGCCCTTCATTGCATGTTCCTCAAATTGGAGTGGAAACAAAATTACATAGCTTCACAGCCTAACAAGTCACTTCGAAAAGAAATTTAAAGTAAAGAAGGCGATTTCATCGCCCATTTTTTTTTGTTTTGGAAAGAGATTCATGCATTCTAACTAAAACGTCTGTTGCAATTCATGTTTTCAGTCATTCGGCCAAAACCGATTCGAGCGTAGACAGATTCAATGGCAATTCGCTGCATTCCTTTGAGAAGAAGTCCATCAACTGCTTAGCAGTAGCTTTCAGGCCTGAAGAAAACAACACAAAAATGAAAAAACGGGGGGGGGGGGGGACACCCAGTCAGTCCGTGTTAATTATCGTATGCAACAAACCTCCCAAAATTTTATCTGAATTCAAATTTCAGTAAATATGTATGATGCAAACTCCACATTTGGTTATTTCTTTTAAACACAAAGCAGAATGCATCAGCTGGCAAGATTGTGGTCGAGTTTGGTTTTCCGCTTCAAAAAAGAAATTTGAAAAAGAAAAAAAAGAAACAAAACGATGGCTTTGTCCATACCTCCTTCCACTTCCGACTCGATGTTCAACACACACAAAGGATCATGTATGGAGGGGCGCAACAAACACCATCCCTTCTGCCCATCGCCTTCGTCCACAATGACTCGCCAGCCCTCGTGATTCTCAGGCTCCATCTGCCAATTCTCGACCGCACCCGATTCCACGTACTTTCGAAACCGCTCCACCGTATCCTTTGTGATGGGTGGAAAATCTTTGGCCTGCTCAAACCATCCAAGGCCAAATCACCAACAGCACTTCTCAAGAACCCCCCCATCTCACCCCCCCAAGAAAAAAAAGAAAACAATGATTTCGATTTGTTCTTTTCCTCGTTACCTCAACCCTGATTCTGAATTCTTTCGCTTCAAGGGGCTCCTTCAAATCTGCGATAATGTCGCTGATGCCCCCCTTTCCTTCCGCCCGTCTTTTCACCATCTCGATCACGATCTTCACAGCCATATAGGCACCATCGTCCAGGAAGAGGTTTTCCTTGAGAGCCCCATGCCCGCTCGTTTCCATCATTAACTCCGTTTGAACACCATTCTCGTTCAATTCCACCCCTTTCCCAATGACATTCTTGTAACCTCGGCGGTACCTACGATTTTCAGAGCAAAAACCACCCCCAAATTCATAGTATGAACAGATCCTCAACATCAAGTTTCCAGACTTCCAGTCTGTGGGTGGTCAGGAATCCATCAACTAAAAAAAACAAAAAGATAGGATCTGACCCCTCACCTGTAATGCTTGCCTCCCGATTTTTTGATGAAATTCGCCAGTCCATTGCTCGTGACAGAATCAGTCACGATCGTTGAGCCGGGGTGCTCCCTCAAGGTGATAGCTGACATCAGAGCGATCATTCTGTTACTATTAATAGTGAACCCAGTCTTGTCCACCACCCCGCTCCTGTCCACATCGGTGTCAAAAATGATGCCCAAATCTGCCCCCGACTTCAACACAGCCTCCGCGCCAGCTTTGGCTGCCTCGGGCTCTTCAGGATTAGGGATGTGATTGGGAAATGTGCCATCTGGATCCAGAAACTGGCTGCCCTGTACATCTGCTCCCAGGGGGGCAAGAACATCGGTTGCAAAAAATCCACCAGACCCGTTGCCTGAACTTCCACAGGGATCGTGCAATGATGTCAGCGAAATGAAGCTGAGAAAACAGGGGTGGGATTGGATGGATGAATTGACCCTGCCTCCACAAAACAGGTTAAAGCGAACACCTTTGCAGTCCAGGTGATAGATCGGACCGTTGTCTTTCCATCCCTTTTTTTTCGAGTTGTGGAGTGCTCACCTGCATCGACTGCAATCCCGAACCCTTCCAGAGGGGTGTCATATTTGGAGGAAGAATCGATTCCTTTTTTGATGATGGATCTGAGATGCTCGCAGTACACCGGCATGAAGTTTACCTCGGAGACGGAGGAAGGGTCCAGAGAAAGACACTTATCAAAAACGTAGCTTGATCCATGCAAAGGATCCGCTGCAAAAATACGGTGAAAACGAAAGGCAAATTCAGCACACTCAGTTCATTCGGCTGTATCTATCGGCAGGAATGACAGGAAGTGGCTTTCCCACTGGAGGTCTATTTTCATCTGCAAGGAAAACCAATATCGCCTCGATTTGATAGATAGCGATGCCCTGCAGCATCAGCTCTCCTTGTGGAATTTTACTTTAATAATTTTTTAAAATACACATACATATAGTATTGTGCTTTTACCACTGTGGTTACCTGGATCGATGCCAGCCTCAGCACAAGCCATGGTCGCCAGATCCAGAATCTCCTTGATGTCGGGCTTATCCAGCCCCCCATCGGCGGTGAAAAACTTCATTCCGTTTCTATTGAAGGGGAGATGCGACGCAGTCAGCATGATGCCCCCATCGAACTTGTATCCATCCAAGATGCAGCTCATGAACATCGCCGGGGTGGAAGCCAACCCAAAATCGGACACATTGGCACCTTCTGACGCGAGCCCTGCAGCTATGGCAGTCCTGAGCAGAGGTCCAGAGATTCGAGGATCACGGCCAACGGAAACCCTCATGGAAGAGCATGGCATGCCGGACCTCTTGGACAGCCATCGGCCAAATCCGACAGAAATGAAAAATATGGCGGCTGGGGTCAAAGTGATGGGCTCCCCCTCGATGCCTGCGAAAACCACAAAGAAACCCCCCATCAAATCCACCTCGATAAGGTCAGACCAGCAAAACAGGCCGACACAGATATGCATGGTTTTCCTCGTTTAAGATTTTTTGCTGAGGGAGGGATGTGTGATCGCCTCGTTGTCCCTCCATTTCTTTTTCATGGCATTGATCTTTCTGGTTTGAGGATCCCACCCTCATAATTTAGACGTCTTAACTATTTCCATGCTTGGGTTAGCTTTCACCTCTAATTGGGATGCATTTTTTTTTTCCACCCACCATCCATAGCAACTCCCCTCACATCGCTGCCTTGTTGCAGTTTTTTCAAGTAATTCATGATCCCTTCATCCACTGTGACTGCATTTTCAATGGAGGTCCCCACTGCACCAGGCACAGCCACCCCAGGACGACACCCAAAAGCGAGACCCCCCGATCCTGAGGGGATCAGCCCTATAAAGTAGCATCCAACCGTGATCCAACAAACAAACAAACAAGCCAAGATTTGCAAACCAAAAATTGTCATATCTTTGGTGCGGGGGAGGGGAGAACAGGGATGTGATCGAAAGTTCGGAAGGAAAAAAAACGAGACACGCACTGGCAGGTTTCTTGATCGACGTCTTAGCAGGGCGCGAGGCCACGGATCTGGGGCAACGAGGCCTTGCAGGAAAGTCAACTGCAGACGAGTGTAACGAGCAACGGATCGCCTGCATCACGTTGCGAAAAGATTAAAACTTGAGCAAGGTCGTCACGTTCCAGTCTGCTCCTGCGACACTCCCAACACCAAACCCCTTCTCGTAGGAAAAAAAGGAAGATGCGAATCCTCCCAGCCACGCAAGCCCACGCTCAGCAAGTCACTCTTTTCCGTAAACGGAAAAATGTGATCGCGGGACCATCCTTCCACAAATATCCAGCTCCCTGGTGAAGATTCCCAACTGCATGTGTGCGAAAACTCCACTGACCGTGCCGATCCCCAGCCGTTCTTTCTACTTGAACATCCTCGCAGTGACGACGAGCCTTTGGATCGGGGCGTGCGTGACTAATACTTCCCCTCATCGTGAGTTTTGGCTCCATTTCTGGGACTTTGCTTTTTTTTTTTTTTTGTGAGTCTGTCTGAATATGAATCTGTAGATGGTCCTGTGCATGCCTTGCTACTGCTGGTCCTCACCCTGGCATCGATAATGATGGATGGCAGGATAGCGCAAGCATTTGGTAAGCAAACCAACAAGACTGGAATGGAATGGAATGGAATCTCCACATGGGCTTCATTCAAAAGCATGAGTAACTACCAGCCATTTTCATCTTTTTTTTTTCTTTTTTTGGGGGAGAGGGGAAGGGATATGACAATGGTTTTGCCATCTAAACCAGAATGAATTCAGAAGAAGCAAGTGGAGGAAAGCACAGCAGCCATCCTTTCCTGTAATTGAAATTCATACGGACCTCTATATAAGTTTTTGAAGAGTTTGGATATAGATGGAAGGCTTTCTCAAAACCAACAGTGATGTGGCTAATGCAGGCACCCGTTTTTCGGCAAGGCAATCGGAATCGCAAGGGATCATCGAGGGGGCTCTAGCATTGCCATGGTTTTTCTCTGGAATGAAGCTACTGGACAGCAATGGCCCATCCAAGCTTCAATTCCATGAGTCGATTCTTGCCTCCTCAACGTTGCTGGCATCTTTGGCCAATATTGCCACAAGAGAGGCCAGCCGAGGGTCATACGAAATGCTGAATTGCGAAACGGGGGGTGCAACCCCACTCGCCCAACAGAAGAAGCACTCTACAGCCCGTGTTTTGACGTTATTGGCCAGCTGTTTGATTCTGGTTCTATCGCTGATGGAGATTCGATCATTTGGGGTGTTTCTGGAAACAGCCCTGCTGACTGGATCATCGATGGGGGTTTATTTCCTGGTCATGTATGCATTCCCCTCGACATTCACTGTCGGAGAGGGGTGGATCATATCCCAAGGAGCCACTCTGCTCTTCCTCAAATCTGTTCCGCTTGCCGTCGCTGAAATTCTCACCGATAAGGAGATTTTGGGGGGCGATGCGTTCTGGTCAGAAGGCACCACCATTAAAGTGGAAAACGCCCGAAACTGGAGTGTCCTCATCCTAGCTTTCTCACTGACATTCATACCCCCACTGTCTTTCGCGTCCCGGTGCCTGTTCAGCACCAAGACACCAAGTGCTGGGGTCAGGGTGTGTTTGGGGGTGGCTGCGATCGCTTGGGGAGGATGTGGACTGGTGTTGAGCCTGGCAGGTGCCTTCAGGGTGCTGCAATTCGTATTTAGAGATTATTGGAGGATCGGGATGGTGGTGGGGTGGATGCTTCTGGTGGTGCTTGGTGCAGGAGTCGCTCGATCGATGAGGGACCGAGTGCCAAACATCATTTTGAGAAAGTGGTTTCATTTTCTGGCTGTGGTGCTGTTTCTTCCGGGCCATGTGAGTTGATGCATCAGCATGAAACAAGCAATCGTCCGGAGGGGGGCGAGGGTAGGGTTATTATCGCAGTTGCTGGAAGTTCATTTTTGATACAGGAAGAAAAAGAAAGGGGGGGCAGGGAGTGAAACCGTGGCAGGGATGCAGATGTTTTACGACTGACGTGGGTATCTGTTTTTTTTTTCCCCATGCATAGATGCTCCAACCTGAACTGCTGGAGATTGCTTTGGCATGTGCATTTGCAGCTTTCCTCGCTGTGGAAGGGGTCAGATTCGGAGGCGTCCCTGTGCTGGGGTCTGTCATACACAATTTTCTGACATCCTTCACAGACGAGCGCGACTCGGGGTCCTTAATTTGGACTCACTTTAGTCTTTTATTGGGGATGGCTGTGCCGATTTGGGTGTTTCCACCGTCCGCACCTGCTGCTCTTTCGGGGGTGGTTGTGTTGGGCATTGGGGACTCCGCTGCTGCCATCATTGGATCAAGGTATGTAGCATTTCCCGGGGGGGTTCGTTGGGCATGTGCGTTTGTTTTTGCAGAAAAACTCTGGTGAAATTTATGGAGTGACCCCCTCAAACAGTTGAAGCAGTCAGTTTGTTCAGCTGCATTTCCAGCTTAGCATTTTCCCAAAGGCTGGATTTTTTCCCCTTTTCTCGACAGGTTTGGCAAAATTAGGATGCACAGTGATGGGGACAAGACGATGGAGGGGACCTTGGCAAACTTCATATTCTGCTTGCTGGCCTGGTCGGGGTTGATATGGAAATATGGTGGAGTTTCTTTGTCATCGTTTTTTGCCCCCACCTTATCGGCTGCAATCTACGAGGCATCCAGTTCTCAATTGGACAATATGTTCGTCCCTCTGTACTACTCTGCTCTTTTGTTAATTTGAAAAACGCGATGCTGGTTTCTGTTGAGATGGTCTGCATTGCTGGTCAGGCATAAAAGGAGGGAAGATAATATTTGCCCCCCCCCCCCCCCCCCTCCCTCCACCAACATCCTCTCACACGCAAACGGAGCACAAAATTAAGTCCTGCACAAAAATGAGTTTTACAAAAGCCACAGGCAGAGATAAATTCCACCTCCATCTTACAAATTCAAGAGACCTGCATGTACCATTTTTCGATTGCTGAAAGAAACAAACACACACACGCACACACATATCTCAAAACTTGGACACCCCACCATCCCATACGGCAGGGGAAAAAAATACATATATTTCTCTGTTTTTTTCCTTTTCTTCTTTTTTTTTCCCATCTTTTTTTTTGTCCTCTGAATATATACACAGCCATCAAATTCTTTGCGACTTGACACGCTCGAAATCCTTCGAACAAGGTTTTCAAGCATTTTTCCCCTCCCCTCCCCCCCCCCTCCCTTCCTGTCGCTCCACCCCTTCCCCCCCCCCTGATGAACCATGCAGAATGTTATTCTTTTTCCACACAACCCCCCCGAAAATAAAATAAAAAATCCAGCACCCATGGTAGCATCGATTTTTCAAAATGCACCCCTCCCCCCCCCCCTCCAAAAGTAGTTCCTCTTCTTAACGCATATTACATCCCCCTGTGCTGCCCCCATATGCAGCACAATCACGACAATGGAATTCGAAAAAAAAAAACATTTTTTTTCGAAGAAAAAAAGTGCATGACAATGTGGATCGACCCCGATCTTCACTCCATTCCATTCATCCAACCCCATCCATCCAGCCATCGTTGTTGATGTTAATTTCTTTTTTTTTTTCCTCAACCCCTGTTATTCTAGTCCCAGAAGAGACTGTTTTCTTTTCTTTTTTTTTTCTTTGTCAATCCCTTCTCTTTTTTTTTCGATACATAAAAAAATGACACTCTACCGCCTAAATTTTTTTTTATGTAAAGTTTTTCAGTCAACCTGTATTATGTGTGTGTTATTGGGTCATATGCTGTTGTGTGCATGTCAAAATCAGAGCCATCAGAATGCACTTTTTTCTGGGAAAAGAAGAAGAAACAGGGTTTTTTTATATCGCTTCTTCTGTTTTTTTTTTCTTTCTTTCTTTTTTCCTCGAAAAACACCAACCAAGTTCCAAGTTCGATGTTTATGCACAGCATTATTTATGTTTCTTAACTTCTTTTTTTTTCCTTAACTCTTTGTCCTTGGCTGTCCCTAAAGGACACTAACTGAATAATCCTTGATTTTTTTTTCCTTTTCCTTAACTCTCTGTTTTGTTGTTGTTTTTTTTCTGATTCTGTTGATAGTCAACGGTGTTAAAAAAAAAAAAAAAAAACTGTTTCCATAGACTAAAATTTCATTGTGCTATTTTTTGGTTTCTAACTCGGTTAAATGGGTGGGTTTCGACGATCGACTGGAAAGACCGATCTCGTCGCTAACCTGATGATCGCGGTCCCGCTTTCGTTTCTATGAAAAACTACCTTCCTTCTGTAGAACTGAAGGATCTGCGTGAGACACGACTCGCTGCAAAGTCGTCGGTCCCCTCTCTTCCCGCGAGGGGCTCGATCAGGTGCAGCGCAGTGTCGCGGCTGTTCGACGCAAGTAAATTGTCTTCCCCATAAGCTTCCTCGTCAGTCTCCCAGTACGCGCAACACGTCCGTGGGAGACTCGGGCTTGGCGTCAACCCAGACCTCGCGGTGGAGGCAGTGTTCGCGACGCCCGGGAGCGAAGTGCATCGCTTGGGGGTGTTCCTGGCCACGCATGGATCGCACAGGTCGAGGCGACAAGCAAGGATGGAATCGAGCGACGCCCACTCCTGTTCGTTCCGGAACCTCTGCTTTTCGGACCTGAGCTCCGCCAGACTCAGCAAACCCCTGATCGCATTGGCTCGTCGTTTGTCCAGGACGTAGTTGCAAATCACGTCGACGGATTTCAATCCTGCCTGGAGTTTTCCAAAAACGGAAACAAATCCTTGCATATTTCAGTGCGAACGGAAGCGGCGAATCCAAATAGAAAAAAAATAGACAGAAAAAAACACACGTCGTTTCTCTGTTTGGCCTCATACCTTATCTCGAAGCTTAACTTGCGCTCCACTTCGCACCAGCATTTGGACCACCTCGTGATGGCCCCTTGCCGAAGCCACATGGAGAGGAGTCCTTCCCATCTGTGCCCAACAGACATACATTGTTCTCAGCGAATGTCCCTTCCTTGCACCAGAACCATTGCAAGAAAATTTCCTTGCAGATCCACAGCAATCCACGACGACCAAAGGATTTTTCAGGATTTTGGTCGTCCAGGCACTTTTGCAGAACGCTGGAATGTTCACCTTGTCGGCACAATCAGCATCGGCCCCTCTTTCCAACAGCAGTCTCACAATTTCTCTGTGATCATAAAGTGCAGCAAAGTGCAGAGCCGTGAAACCATCCTGCACACAACAAGGAGCCATATCGGTTTATCGAGGCACGACAGTACAAATATCAACTTTTGAGCCCGTCCGCCTTGCCTCACAGCTTCTCCCCACGATAAATAATCCGACTGCGGCGGTTCTCACCCGATCTCGCTTGTTCACACTTTTTGTGGAGCACTTGTAAAGACACTCCACAACGACGTCCAAGTTCCCGACGAGAACAGCGTGGTGCAGAGAGGCTTTTCTCCTCCACAGCATCAGCTTGTCCAGCATGCTCGACGCGAAAATCCTCGGCGTGAGTCGGGGATGTCAGGAACCCGCTCCTTGGCCACCCCCAGGGGCCACCGTCAAGACTTATGCGAAAAAAACTAGTTTAGTCGAGAGCTACTATAAGAAGGGTCGCGCGTTCGGAACGACATCCGTTTCCCCTGGAACCACCGCTGTACTCGAAAGAGTGCCACTGGCGTCGGTTTGGTGCGGACGAATGCTGGAGTTGTCCGTTACGTGCGGCTGAAATTGAAAGAAGTCAGAACGCTTCAGTCTTGCAGCCTTTGGAGGGCAGCTTTGACAGAGACAACGTAACGCATCTGTCAATAGATATCGTTGCCAAAAGTGCCGAAATAATTGTACGGGTACTTCTGGGAATAGGAGTGGATCCGCCCATTTTCTGTGATTTTCTGTCTCAATTGACTCATTTGGGGTTGCACACACAAAGTGCCTTCCGAACTGCTTCTGGACTGCTCGCTCCTCATGAATTCAACCGACCACAGCTCTTCCAAAACTGGGTGCAGCGTTGCCCAAAAAAAACTGTAGCGTTACACTTGCCCCAAAACCCATATGGCGGCGAACATACAAGAGCTCCCAAGCGACCAACACAAAAAGTTTCCCAGGACAGAAATCTTCATTTGAACGGCTGAAGAGGCAGAATCTGTGGCCCCCCCACAATTTTTCCTGCTTGCGTTAGGAGGGCGAGGTTGAGATTCCGCTCCCTGTGGCACATAGGGATGTCTCCCTCCAGCACCTTCAGCTCCGCCTCCCTCATTTGTTTCTCGAGCTCTTCTTTGTGCTTGTAGTTCCGTTTGCGACGTTCCTCCTGCTCCCGTTTTTCAAGCGACAGAGCGTCTGCATCTTTTCTTTTTACCTGTGCGAAAGGTTGCACTCAATAACCACCTTCTGAGCACACTATTTCAAAGTAGCAAAAAGAAAGCGCCCCAGTTCATCAACAGCGTCTCACCTGTTCGACATACTTCTCCATTTCTTTTCTGAGTCGCTCTTTTTCCCACACCTTGGCTTCGATCTGCTTTTTTCGACTTGCTTGCACCTCTCGGAGGAGTTTTTCCTTTTCGATCCTTTCATTCCTTTCCTTCTCCTCAAGCTCTTTCTGTTTGCGTTCCTGCATCAACGCAAGCATGCGAAAAATTGTCATTCAGTTTTCCTTCTTTGCGAGTACCTTCCTCTGTTGCTATAAATTTCCATTCATACTTGGAGGCACTTGAGAAGCGCTCTCTCCTTTTCCTCCCTTGCTTCCTTCTCTGCGACCACGCTTTCCCCAGCTTTTCGTGATCGCGCCGCCACGTTTTCTTGGAAAGCTTTCAGCGCCTCTTCCCTGTCCCTCTCTTGCTTCTCCAGGAGCTTCAGCATTTCCTGGAATATAACCGAATGCTATGTAAGCAGACCTGTATCGTTGACGAAAGTACCGTCTGCACAGCTGCTGGTGTGGCCGCTACCTTCATCATTTGTTCATTTCTTTCCGCCTCAAGCCTGGCGCTCTCCTTCTTGGCGGCGATATTCTTGTCGTTTTCTTCTTTGGTTTTCATCATTTCTTTCGTGGCGGCTTCTTTTCTACGTTGCTGGCGCACTTTCTCCGCTTCCAAGTCTTGTTCGATTCGTTCCAACTCCCTCTTCTCTGCCGCCATCTTTCGGTGCTGAGCTCTCTCTCGTGCTTCAGCTGCCTCTTTTGCCTTCAAAAGGCAAAGAGTAGATCATGAACATACTAAAATCGCCATAATCTATTTGTCAAAAGGCGATCCAGCTGAGATTGAGGGCTACCAGCGTCTCTCGCTCCTTTTTCAGGTTGGCGTTCCTATCGCGCTCCAGCTTAAGCGTTCGTTCCTTCTCTTCTTCATGCTTCGCGACCTGTTTTTCCATTATTGCGTGATCTCTCTTCTTGTCCGCCTCCTCCTGAGTTCTCACTTTCTCCAGAGCCTGCATTTGTCTGTCGAGAAACTCCTTCTGCCTTGCTGGGCAAACAGAGCTGCTCTTTTAGTCGACACTTCTCCGCCCACAAGCGACCGCAGCCAGCATCGATTTAAAACACGCTCGCACACCTTTGGCGTCGGTCTTGGCCTTCATGCGATGCTTATACTCATCGTTGTACATTGCAACCTCAAAAGTATCCAGCAAAGCCCAATCGCTCGTTGCTCGGAGCCGCCTCTGTTCCGCAGCTTTTTTGGCGGCGTACGTCTGCTCCCCAGTAGCTTTGAAAACGCTGCATGGCTCTCCGCACACAGGCACGATGTTAGGATTCTGTTTTCTTGACCTCTCACGCTTGTTGCCGAGTTTTTTCCTTTGTAGTGCAATCGATGCACAGCTCGATACGCCCTGGGCGATGTCTGTTCGTGGCGTCAAGAACTTGTGTGTGCTCAGGATCGTATCTCGAAATTGAGCTGGCTGCTTGGTTTGGTATCTCTGAAAGTCGTCGGAATCCACCGAACAAAGTCAGACATGGCTTCCCCCCTCTCGTGTTACTGTTATGGAGTCCACCCACTGTGGCTTCCTACCCCACCAGGTTTTTGGCCGTCTCGCGTTCGAGGATGTGCTCCAGACGGGCACTTCTGGGCTCGTTGCTTCCAGTCATTGAAAGGACGTTGCAAGAATTTCCCGAGTTTTAAGTTATCAGTGTTGCGCGCGCCGTGTGTTAGGAATATATCGTTCCAGAACCAATGGTGTAGTGGATTGGGTGGTTGGAGACCAACAGAGGTGTAAAATTTCAGGTGGCGTCCACAGAAAAAGTCGAGCACTTACGACAATGTTTACATTTTCGTTGTCGAGTGCAATGTCAACCTGCCATCACTGCTGCTAAAAAAAACATGCCCAACCCCCCTCCCAATTTCTGAGGAAAAGTGGCAGGAAACAGGAAAAAGGGGGTGGAGGGGAGGAAAGCAGAGGATCGTGCCTGGTTGACAAAATTCAATTGTCAACCTTCAGTCAATTTGTCAACATGTATTCACATTAGCCTACCAGAAAAAACTATCAATGAAACTCGACAATCGAGGCACCATTGTTTTTCCAAGAATCATCATCATTCAGCAAATGGCCTCGATCAAACCCAATAAATCAATCCGTTCCTCTCGGATGCCCAGAACATGACATAGCCCCTCACTGCTATTTGCCCCGAAGCCACCCCAAAAATCCTGCCACAAAATATCGAATCTTTTTTTTTTTTTTCTTTTTTCTTTTTTTTATCCCTCCTTGTTTTGAATCCCCCCTCCCCATTAAATCTCCTGAGCTCGAATCCCCAATAGGTGAAGAAGAATTAAAAAAAAACAAAAAGCCAATACCAGAAGAAGGAAAAAAAAGAAGAAAAAGAAAAAGAACAGTCGATAAAAGGAAAAAAAAAAGACACCAACACAAATCAAACCTCTCTCTTTCTCGTACCACTCGAACTGATCCTCCCCATTCAAACAAAGTTTTCGGCAGCCACAGCTTTTTTTTTTTTTTCCTTTTTTCTCCTCCTCATGAGTGTTTTTTTTTCCCACCACCTCCAAAAACAAGCTGCCACGCACGTTATAAAAACACTCCACGATAAATGCTACCCCCCCCCCCCAAATTCCCCACCAGTCAAATTCTGCCACCATTTTTTTTTCTTTTCTTTCTTTCTTTCCCTTTTTTTTCTTTCACTGATTTTCTTTTTTTTTCTCCTTCCTTTCTCTCCATATTGATATATATAACTGGCACATCCGACGGCTACAAAGAGAACCTTTGTGAGTCCTTCCTAGACATAAAAAAACCAAAGCAAAGATCAAAGCAAGTCTTTTTCTCCTTACGATCTTCTACGGCTGAGCAGCACACACACTCCGCCGACGATGGCAGCCGACACCGCAGCCCCCCCCACCCCAGCCAGAATCATGCTTTCTCTCCTGGAGCGCTGGAACCTGACAATCAGTTCCTCCATTTTCGAGTTTTTCACTTTGGAATCCTCCAACAGGAATTCCGCAGAGCAAAGTTGGTTGGTCAAATCTTGCACCTCGACTTCCAAGGATTGCATTTCGGCATGCGGGCCGTCTCGCAGCGCCTGGACTTCCGCCCGCGCTTGTTTTCCCTCCTCCTCGAGTTTCCACATGTCTGCCTGGCACTCGGCCAGCCGAACCTTCACCGAATCTCGCTCGGACTGAACGATCCGCAATTTTTCCGTCAAATCTTGAATGGCGCTCTCCGACGTGCTGCTGCTTTGCTTGAGAGACTCCGTCTGTTTCTCGAAATCCCCCCTTTCCTCGTTCAGTTTCGATAACCGCATGGCCAGCTCCGAATTCTGTGCCTTATAGTCCACCATCTCCGATTCCAGAGCTGCAATGGTGGCTTTGTATTGGGTGATCTCATTGGCACGGCTTTCTAACTGTTTCGACAAGTTTTCTTTCTCTGCCTGCAGGGCAACCTTTTCCCCCTCAATGATTTCGCATTTTTCGCTGGCCACCACTCTTTCCGCCTCCGACTGTTTTACTGCCTCGTCTTTCACACCCATCAGCTTTCTCAGGGAATCCCTTTCCAGCTCCAGAGCTTCGTTCTTCTCGTTCAATTCCTCCACCTTATTGAGCGCTGCCTCAGACCCATTGGTGGCAGCCATATCAGGCAACTCCTCCTTGCTTCCCTGCAAGGAATCTTTTTCTTGGGCTTCTTTTTTTCCCAGTGCGGGATCCGTCGACTCGCCTGGGATTGGATTTCCCACCTCGGAGCTCCCTTCCTCCTGCTGTCGCTGGAGATTGGGGCTGGTCACGGGGGTCGTGGGCGATGGTGGCGAGGCACCGACTGCGACGGACTCGCTGACACCAACCGTATCGTCGAGGGAACGAGATGCGTGTTTGTTTTCGGAGTCGAGGACGACGCGAGTCTCTGCAAATGCATCCACCAATAAGTGTTTGTTTGTTTGTTCGTTTGTTTTCGGGGGGGAGGGGGGGGGAGACCGAATCGAAAGGGAAAGAGAATCCCTCTCTTCCCACGACGACGGTTTAAAAAAAACAAAAAGTGCAATAGCTTCTATTTTTGCGTTTCTTTTCGCGAAGAAACGGTGGATTCCCGAGGTGACGCACACCTTTTCATTTTCCTTTTTTTTTGGTTTTGAGCTACACCGACACCAAAAGAAAAATACAGAGGGTTCAAAAACCGCTGGCCGTGGCGACCTCGAAAGAATCGTTCCACCTCGACGGATAAACCACGCAACCCGAGCACTCGCCGAAAAGAAAAACACAGTCCCTGGACACTCGTCGCGTTACCTGGAAAGTCGAGCACTCGACTTTCCACCGAATCTACAGCAAAGCGCAGACAAAACCAACCCCCCCCCCTTCCATCCCCTCCCTATACACTCCACACGACATCCGCCCGAGAAAAAACTCCAGCCCGGACTCCTCCCCCCCCCCAAAAAAAATAAAAAGACTCGGAGCAGAAACCTTCCGACATCGCCATCCACATGCAACGCTTTTACTCTACTTTTTTCCTTTCGTGTTTTCTCACCTTCAGAAACCACCTCTTGGGGATCGGTCCCTTGGGACGGTTTCTTGCCCTTCCGTCGAGACCCTCTGCGTACCATTGTGTGTAAGTCAACCTCCGGTTTTTGATTCGCTCCCGTCCAGCGTGGTCGACTTCCACGTCAAGCGACTCGATGCAAATCAAACGACAGAGAGCTGGAAATGAAACGGGTCACGCTAACGGAAATGACTAAACGTTCCTCATCGTGTGTGATTTTTTTTTTTTTGTGTGGGTGAGGTTTCTCCTTGCTGAAAGCTGGCAGCGTTCCACTTGCTACAACGACGTATGGTTTTGATATGAACCTCCCTTCTCCAATGTGTGAAGTTCACCCCTCCTTCTGGAGGACATCTGCGGCGATATTCCCTGTGGTTTTCCGGCATAACTTCGTTTTGTTGTGTTTTTGGTGGCTGGAATGCCCAGACACTGCGAATGACGCTCTGATGATTGAGAGTGGCCCCAACAGATATCTCCTTCTTGAGTTTACAACAGAAGCCCCACCACTTCCTTCCCAGTGGAATCCCACTGACAAATCAGCAGATGCTCATATGATGTCGTGGGGGGTGTTTCGGAAGGCACAAGCCAATTGCTGCCAGTAGGGTGGTAACATTTCACCCTCCTGAGTCTTGATTTTTCATTAAATCTGAAAGTGTGTGTGCCCATTCTTACATTGCTTTTGCGAATTAGATGAAGTGCGGAAATTGGATCCAGGAAATTCAAAGACAATGGACAAGAGATGCACAAAAGACAGTGTGCCATTATGCCATATGATGTGGAAGCAGCCACGAGTTTATTTTCGCTCATGTCAAAACAAATTCTCAAAAACAATCTCAATGCCAAATTCTGAACTCTTTCCCCGCAATGCCTAATCCAACTGAAATGCCCTGGCCAGTCCGAGCCACATTTCCAGCAGTCGGATTCAAACAAATTCTGAAAGAGGATTATGCAAGTGCCGGCGCCCCCTTCTCCTCCTCAGGGAAATGCAAAAGAAAACATGATGTAATTTTTTTTTTTGAAAAAATCTCAAAATTTTAAAAAAAGCTGAAATCATCAGGCATTGTCACGGACGAAATTGAGGAAATTCTTGAAGGCTCCGTCGACTACTGGAATTGTGGGCTGCTTTCCCAAATCGCACAGCACGCGATGGGCACATCCAAAGCCAGAAAATACCACGGCATTCACACCCTGAACAAAACAAGCAAAGCAAAAAAGCAGCAGCTTTCTTTAAAAAAACGAGTCCATCCAACACTACCAATAATGGCAGTACGAATGCAAAGAAGGAAAGCATACCCAGAACCAAAAACCAAAAACTGCCAGAGAGGGGTTCTTGACTGAAGAAACAGGATTTTGTATGGCGGAAAGTTTTTCAAATTTTTTTTTTAATCTGGGCATGATGAAATGGGGTACCTGTCCAGGAAAGGTGCTGTCGCCGACGCAATACAGTCCTTCGATGGAAGTGGTGTTCATTGGCATTCCGAGCATCCCTAAAGGTCGGCGAGATGGTATGGGCCCATAGGAGCCATCCTCACGGTTCAAAAACTTTCTGTGTGTTCGAGGGGTGCCGACCTCCCTGTTACGAACCCACACAATATCAATGACATTTTTCAAATCCTCTTTTTTAGGGAGGAAAAGGGGGCAGACAGCGTTTTCTTAAAGTGAAGTTTAAGGGGTTTTCTTACAAACGAGATTTATGTTTTTTTTTGTTCTCTGCGCCCCTTCAGAAACCAATGAAATGGAAAGGACACTTTGTGATTTTTTTGACACTTGGAAGGTGCCCACCGACGAACGAGAAAAAAAGGACTGCATTCTGCAACCTCACTTACAGCCCTCGAAAAAAAAATTGATTCTTGTAGCAACGTACAGCCTTCAGAGGTAGAAGTCATTGGGAAGTTTAAAACGACAGAAAAAAAAAGAGTGTGGAAAAAATGCAAGGGATTTGCAAACCGCCCAAGGAAATCGCACATCAAAAAAAGCGCATTTAGCTTGTCACCTATTTCAGGTAAAAGTTTTAATCCAAGTGTTTTTTTTTTTTAACGGAGGCACTCACTTGAACAAGACTGCATTTTTGATGCCTGGAAAAACTGCCTCCAATCTTTCAATGAAAGCATTGGAAACTTCTTCCTTCTTCCGCTGGTAATCCAACGGCTCCATTCCCTAAAATTAAACAAATAAATAATAAAAATAAAGAAATAGATAGATAAATAAATAAATAAAACCTTGAAGATGCATGTTTTTTGGTCGATCATTCGATGCAAGAATAACAATCTCTTGCCATCCTCCCCCCAAAAAGCAATCCATAAGTTAACAATTATTCTCTCTGTTCATTAAGAAACGAACTGAAAGTGAAACGGAAAAGAAACTGTCAGATCGGTGCTTCTTTTTTTTGGATGATGTCTCCAAATTTCCATTCAACTTTTATCCATCAACCCCCCCCCCAAAAAAAATAAATAAATAATAATATATCCATTACCGTCCATGAATCGATCCAATCAGGGGTAAAAGCATGGATGATGTGCGTTCCTTCCGGAGACAGGGATGAATCCAGCAACGTTGGAATCGAAACGAAAAGAGTGCCTCTGGGATTCTCCATGATGCTCCAGTCCTCCAAAATGATGTGGTGGCAATCCTCGTCCGCCGCCAGCAAGTCGGCCTTCACCCCCAGATGCATGCTGAAGAAAGAGGGCGATTTCTTGTACCTTCCACGGAATTTTACCTCGGACTGAGGCAGGTTTCTCTTGCCGATCATGGACTCGAAGGTGTCCCATCGAGTCGCATTGGAAATCACGGTTTTGCCCCTGCACACAACCCATCCTGATTTCTCGGCAGAAGCATTGTGACTGGACTAAGACTCTACCATCAACAATGCCAATCCCTGCTGCCAGTGTGCTATAAATAGCAATGCCAACAAAATCACCACCAGAATGTGAAAATCACCATGCACGATCGTTTGAACAACCCCCCCCCCGGGTCGAAAAACGATTCAGATTGTGGGGGTCGTTTTCCTTGACATTTTTGGTTGGGAGCATCTGAGGTTTTTCGGACAGACGATGGGAGGTCGATTCGGTTAATAAGGCACATGGCTTGCCTGAACACCTTTCCATCTGCCAGCTGGACGCCCACAGCTTTCATCTCCTCCCCTTCTCCTTCAGTGATGATTTTCGAGACATTCGCTTTGTACATCAGATCGCCCCCGTTTTCCACGATCCCTTCGGCCATGTTCTGAGCGATTTTCCCGACACCACCCACCGGGTAGTTTATTCCACCGAAATGCCGGTCGCAGAACACCATTCCAGCATTGATGAGGGGGGTCAAGTCTGCCGAAACGGTGCTCCAGCAGAAACACTCCATATCGATGAACTTCAGCAGCTCCTCGTCCTGTTCTTCCCCCCAACAAAAACAGAGAAAAGGGGTTCTGAATGTGATTAAGAAAAGGACATATCTACCGTACATAATCGTTTGCTAAAAACCTTTTTTTTTTTTTAATTGAAATTACCACAAACAGCTCGAGAACAATGGAGGACATCGATCCTTCCCAGCATATTTCAAAACTATATGGCCATCATGTGGAAACCTTCACAGCTGCATTTTAACTTTTCAATGCTGCTGTTAAATCGAAGGCCAGGTCCCTTCGTTTCATTCACTCAATTTCTCGACTATGTTTCTCATTTTTTTTTACCTTGATGAATTCCCGAGCGACATCCCCGGTGTTCTGCGCCACCCTCCAGGCCAAATCGAGGCAGGCCCCAGGTTGTCTGGCAAATTGCTCCAACAGGTACAGCGGCTCCTCCAAGCTTTTCAGTTCGAGTGAATTCAGCGCATTGAACACAACCCAACACTCATCGTAAAATTTCCGGATGCCCTCGGCCTCGTGTGGAAAACGATCAATCAGCTCCTCCACAAACTGCTCATAGTCGCGCCAGACCTGCACTTTCAAACCCTATGGAAACAGAAATCTATGTCAGGCAGGACATTTATCAACTATTTCTATTCACATGGTAACATCCCCCATTGCCCTGACGCATGCACTCCATGCATTCAATTTTTGTTGAAGTGCAGCTGCCCAGCAGCTTCCTTCAGTCTGGTCCAGATTGCTGAACTTACATCTGGATGGGCTGTGCTCTTTGGCAGGTGGTAGAAAATCTGAGTGGGGTCAGCCACGGTTTCCATTTTCTTGCCGACGCTCTCCAACGCTTTCGTCAGCAAATTAGTCGTGCCCTCCTCCCCGAAGCCAAACATCATACTGGAGCCCACGTCAAAGGTGTACCCTTTGCGATCATAGAACCCAGCACTGCCTCCAGGGATGATATATCTGGTGGATGGTACACACACACACACACACACACTGGTTTTACACCCGATAAATGATCCAGGGACCCCAATCGATCAAATTTTGCTTTTCTTTATGCAATATGCATGTCTGGCATACATGGGAGCGATGCCATCACATTCACTGCAAACCACTCATTCGACACACTTGGCTCGGGCCTTTAGAAGTTTTTCGGATTTCTTGTTTTGCTCATTGACGTGCATGATATGTACATTCTTGACAGGGTCCAAACAAAAACATGCATTTTTATTGCGCTGTTGTTGTTATTTTTCTATCGATTCATGGTGGCTGTCTCACTTTTCCAGTACCAGCACTTTCGCCCCCTTGGACACCAACTGAGCTGCCGCCGCCAGACCCCCCATCCCTGATCCAATCACGACAGCATCATACTCCACATCTTCCCTGGGGTTGGTGGAGACCATTGGGTTTTCCATCATGGCGGCATTTGTGAAGAAAGCTCCTCTTGTTGCATCTTTGTTGCGACCCTGATGCAAGAACAGCACAGATGATCAGCTGGCCAATGAACCCTCCAAGGGAAAACAACCCAATGGCATCATGGACTTCTCATCAAACATGCTTCATGTCAGTGCATCGTTCACTTGCTGAACCAGGAAGAGAAATTATTCTTTGACTCGGGAAAATACACAATAAATTAGTAATGAAATGAAATAATACACAATTTCCTTTTATGTTTCGTGGTGGAGGAGGGGGGGGGGGGTTGCTCTATAGGGTTGGCATTGAAGAAATTTGAATAGAACAGAAAATAGATCACCGCTGATTTTTTTCAACTTTAATGAAATGGACTGGGATGTGAAAGGGGCTCATGACTGGCAACGCACCAGCCCGTGATTCGCACGGTGCTCGCTCCGCCTGATCCCTGCGGACTGCACTGAAGGTGAAAGGGCGCGAAGGTGGCGGCGCAGCACTGGTGTGGCCGGGAAGCTGCATTGTGCAGAGCCTATCATCGTGGAAGCTGGATTCGGCAAGGAATGCATGTGGAAACTGAATCGGGGAGGTCATGTATTGTGAGGATTTGCTTTTCTTTGCCCCTTGTGATGGGGGGGGGTGACGCATCGGTGTGGCAGCGATTAATTTCTAGATTGGTCAATTGGAGGGATACAAGGTGTTGAATGATTCTGGTGTGGAGAAGGTCTGATGTTGTTGGGCAACTACCAGCTCCAGCCCATTTCTGTAGTGAAACATAAGAATACATGAAAATATATTATGTAAGTTCCCTTCAGTTGACAATAGATTTCATCTGATAGAGGGTTGCCCTGTACTTGGGATGGCGCTGAATTTTTTGGCATTGCCGAGAAATGAACACTGGAGTGCTGTTATCGCCACCACCATCATCAGCAGGAAGAGTGCAGGAGCAGGAAGCTTCCCAACCCATGATTCTTATGCGTTCTGTTTTGCTAATGCACGACCTGCTTTGAAAATTAAAAAGCACCCCTCCGAAAATTGAAAACATGAACTGCTATTCGCCAAAGCTCTCTCTCTCTCTCTCACTCTGGCACCCCATCTGCCACCCATCAAACCAAACAAAACAAAACCCTGAAATGCGACGCCTCTCTGATTCTTCTTCTTTTTTTTCTCCGTTCCTCATCCATTTTTCCTTCGACCACCTCCCACTGATGTCTGCTCGCAAATAATATCTCTTTCTTTTTTTTTTGTTTTCGAAAAACGCCCCGCTGCCCCCAAACCAGACCGTCGACCATCTCACTTAACATTTTCCAGCGTCACGTCAAACATCAAGGTGGCATTAGGTGGAATGACTGGGGGACTGCCCTCTGCTCCATACCCCATGCTAGGAGGAACGGTCAACTTCCTCTGATCTCCGACCCTCATGTCTTCCAGCCCCTTATCCCAGCCCTTGATCACCTGACCGGCCCCCAAAACGAACTCGAAACTGTTCTTGCCTTTGGTTTTGTCAAACACCTTTCCATTCTCCAATTTCCCGACGTAAGTCACCGAGACTTTCTTGCCCTTCCTCGCCACTTTGCCATCCGGGTTCCCATACTTCGTGTTGTGAATCACGAAGCCATTCTTGAATCTTCGAGTGTCCTTTCTCTTACCAGGGGAAGGAGTGGGAGCTGTGTTCGCCGTCGATGCTGGACTCGGCAAAGATTGTGGAGTGGGGGGGGCCCCTTTCTGCTTTTTGCCTTCTGCATCCTTGGCTCTCTTGGGGGCGGGGCTATCCATTTCTGCAGCCTCTCGTTTCGACCCTTTCTGGTGCTTTCCCTTTTGTTGCGGTGGGGGTGTTGGGGTGGCTGCTTCGGGTTGCTTCCCCTTTGATTTTTTCTTCTCTTGTCGTTTTGGTGGGGTGAGTTGCGACAAGGTGGGTGGCTCCTCCATATCATCATCACTGTCATCATCATCATCATCATCGTCATCATGTGATGATGAAGGCGGCGATTCAACAATTGGCGTTTTCTTCACCCCGTTTGGACGCTTTTTCTTTTTGTCTTCCATTTCCAACTCTTCCACCCGGGCCATATCCGAGTCATCGCTGAGCAAAGGAAAACGTTGGAAGCAGATCAGCATCGGTATATTTATTAAATTGAAAACTAAATTTTAAACAAACTACAAAGGTTTTTTTCAGGGCAACCACTGCAGGATTCACCAGCTATCTCAGCCCCATCAGGCAAAAAATGACACAAGTTTTTCATCTAGAATTCGGCCTTCCTGAGGTGCAGCTCTGCCCAGCCAAGGAAAGGAGTGTCGTTCAGAAAGAGCTTTCTTCGACGTGCGTCCTATCTGCTCGTTGATTGATCCCAACGGTCTGACTTGGGAGGAACAATACCTTTCGTTGTAGTCGTCATCGTCATCTTCGTCATCGTCATCGGCCCCCTGTCCAAACTGCAAACCCTGCAGGTCCTGAAGATCGAACCCCTCGGGACCATCTCCATCGTCTTCATCAGATAAACCCGTGGCTAGGCCAACCACATGGATAGCGCAGTTTCCTTTGACGGACACCTCGTCGTCTTCGTTGAGAACCAACTCCAGCCCCATGTGTTCGACACCTTTCTTCGACAACGTCCCGATACACAGCTCACTCTCCATCTCTCCGCCCTTGACCAACAAACTAGAGCGGGCATCTTTCGGCGAATCTGCAGGAAGCGCCGCATGCTTGAGAAATAACCGAAGCATGTCCGGAGCCGGGGTGAACGTGGTCGGTTTTCCCGGCTTGACTTCGAAACCGTGCAGCGACATGTTGATTCCCTACCCTGCGCACAACGACACGATCAGCGGACATTGCTCAGGTCCTGTCTTTCCGCAGGGGGTAGATCTGGTCGACGGCTTGATTCTCGGATCTATTTCTCCCGAAGATACAACAGCATTTTCGAGTTTTCCCTAAAGTGGAGCGTGGCGAAGGCCATAGCTTTACCTCTTAGGTTCGCTCTCAGCCTCCGTCCTTGGTGTGCCAGAATCGCTCAAAATTCAGAGGGTGGCTTGTGGAGTGAAGAGAGGAGTTCAAGAAGCAAACAAAGAGGGTTCGATTTCCATTTCTCTCATCAAGCCGAATTAATTCATCAAGCTAGTCATTGCACAGTTCTACGGACTGCAAGTCCGACACAGCGAATGCCGACCAAGGAGAAGCTATTGGTTGTGTGAATGGTGCTCCAAGTGTTTTGGTGTGGACTCGACCCTCATGCTTGACCCACTGACCTCTTCGCTCGATCGCCGAGAGTGCAACGGAATGAGTACAAGAAAAGAGACCTGCCTTTGCGCTTCGAACTCTGGCCACTTGCTTCATCCCTCGCTCCCACTCGAATTGGCACACAAACTTTAGGTGTAAAGTTTTCTCGAGAAGTTTCAACGAGCTCGTTGAACGAAACCACAAGTTTGAACGATGGAACGGTAAATATGCTGTTAACAGTGGCGGGAAGAATCTAAAACAAGAACGACGGAGAATGAACGAGCTTACACACAAAAAACAGCCAAAAATCGCCCCACTTCAGAGCTCCCAGACCACATGCACGTCGTTCTCTACTCACAAGAGGCGATTTTCTTTCTTTAGTATTATTTTTATTTTCTGTTTGGTAGTTTGGTGGAAGAGAGACTCGAGTGTGTGCGGTGTCGAAGGTTGATGAATGCTGCCAGTGTTCAATGTCCTGTTTAAGCTCTTTTGGATTGGAGCTTTTTTGACCAGGATGCTCTTTTTCGTTCAACACGAGTAATTTTGTTGTTCTTTTGATTCCGAAATCCGTTTTCTCATTTTGCATGGGGAAATTATTAAAAACTGAAGTCACTTTTTTTCAGACGTTGATGCCCGACTGTTTCACGGGTGGAGAGAACTTTCCATCCAGGAAAAAAGCCAAGACAGTCTTGGGGCTGAATCTCTTGATTGTGTGGAGTTTTCAACCCACAGCAAAAAAAAGGTATCACCCAGCCCAAGCGACCTATTCAAGCACAAACAGATTCCAGATTCTCTCGAGAGAATCTTGTATCCATGGAGCTCCATAATGCTGGAATAGATACAAGAGTTTTTAATCAATCCTTCAAGGATCGGAACCCAGTGTGGGCAGGATTAGCTTGCGTTTTTTTCTTCTATTTCTTTTCTTCAATTATGCAAGCAGGAAGTAAGTTATGGCGGTTGCTTATTTACTATGGGGAGTTTTTTTAACTTTTAATTAGATAATTTTTTCCCTTCAGGTGCCTTGTAGGAAAGAAAATTTTTCCAAGTGATGTTAAGGAGTTGGTGGGCTCCCTCTCCACCAGCTTTCAGCACCATAGAATCTGCAAAGCCCCTGGCACATTGGGTAAATGGCTGGTCTGTCATGGGATGCCAGACGAACATGGGAAGCATGCGATGCATGTTGTTCGCCGTTTGTATCGACTTCGTTCCAGGTTTCCACAAATATGAACGGATTCGTCGCAAGAATGCGTCAACCGACATTGAAAGTCGTCGCATGGTGGAGCAGTTTCACTTCTTTTTCGACGACTCTTCCTTGGCTTCGGGGGAAAACGCGCAAAAAAAGCGTGCACCATAGCTGTTAATACAGTTCCCCGACCAGCCTCATCTGAACGAGCAGCGATAGAACACTGGTTTCAAACTCCTCAGCAGCGTGTAGAAACGTCGCACGGTGCCATTTCCGAACTTTATCACAAGGAGAGCCCGACCTGCTCCCATAAATATGCACGGTTGTTGTTGCACCAAGGCGCATCCCTTGTGATTGTTTCCATCGCTTGAAGTTGGGGCTCCATGGACCAGGATTGCCTTAAATCGTGTGTGAAACAAGTGAATAATAATTATGTGCATCAATTTGAATGGAAATTTGATGTCGGGAGTGTGCACATCAGGAAGTCCAGACTTGATGAATAAAGTAGAAGGAAGAAGGTTTTTCCTCTGAGTCTCAAACCAAAGACACAAGCTTTCTTGTTTTTTTGATCCAACTCCCAACCTCAGGTTTCTGTTGAGCAACAGAAAACCCCAAGTGTGGGTGGTTTTGCAAGTGTGAACCAGCTCTGTGTGTTTTCTGAAACATGGAGGTTGTGCAATTGGATTGATTTCAAGTTCAATTTCTCACTGGCAATATGGTTTGCTCAGCTGTGAAACAAATGGGGAATTTGTTGTTCTGTAACTTTTCCAAAGCCACGAGACATAAAATTCCAGTGTTCGTATATCTAACATAAAGATCCACAAATTACAAGCTCTGTCTAAACCCTGCCCAAAGTAATCCCCCTCTATTTACAGACCGAAAAACCCAAGGTCTGGCTATTGATAAAAACCCGAGCAAAGTTCCCTAAGCCTCCTGCCAGCGCGACCACCCTATCGAAAACGCATATGCCTCGAGATCTTCAAGCGTTTGTATCGCTCCACGAGGTCTTGCACGTCTGTACCAAAAGAAAAACGCGTTCTTATAAAGCAACCTGTCGCCAGCGTGGAACATCTTCCAAGCTTGATGGCGCAACTTTTTCCAAATCAAGAACCAAAAGCAGAGTCGAAGAGAAGTGAACATACCTGTATCCAGGCCGGCTTCTTCGCGTGTTCGCCGACGGGAAGACCTCACTGGCGGAGCTGGCGGAGTTGGTGGTGCCTGATGGATCGTGAAAAACAAATTCGTCGCCGAGGTAGTGAACAGATGGGTGAAAAAACCGTGAGTTTATCGACTTCATTGAAAAGATATTATCCTCAAAAGAATAGGAAGAAAGACCGAGAATACAAGCGGATGTGTGTGAAGAAAGACGCCGAACGCGCCAGGAACATCGAACAAATTTTATTCAACGAACCGACGAACTCGCGTTCGAACCTTACGTTTCCCTTTTAAGTCGACAGAGCGAAGTAGTTTTTTTCTTAAAGACGTTTTTCCGATCGTCGACTTTAGGTCGACTCCTTGCAAATAATCTTGATCGAGAACAAAAGAAGGCACCAAAAGAATCACTTCCTGCGTTTGGATGGAGGAAACTTATGTCCCCCAAAGGTGCGCGCCGGAATCTCACTCGTCTTCTCTGAAATATCTCTTCTGCTCTTGCTCCGTCCTCGTCGTCCGTGATTACTCGACCAACGACGGATTCGTTACGATTTTCGCTCATCTTTTTTTTTCCCGTAGGCTCCGAACGATAAACGAAAAGGAAGAAGTAACGACCAGAACTCTTTGGCGGCGTTAAAAGGTCTGAGTGCCTTGAAGGATGCTTGCGTGCGTAGGACTAGGCAGCGAAAAACCAGTTTCTGGCAGACAGAAAGACAATGTTTCTTGATAATTCATTGAGATGTTGCTCGACTCATGCGCAACGGGTCAGACCTCCACGTTCAACGTGCCAAATTGTCGCTACCAATGGCATCGAATCGATGGAAGAAGGTTTTCGCTTAAGTTCGTCATATCTGCGACCCCAGAAGCGTGCATGTTTGCAAGTTCAGCAAGATGTGAACGCAACAGAGCTAGGGATATTTTTGTTCGATCTTTTTCCCGAGTTCGGTTGTTATAATCCAGTTTGTCGACCAGTCTTGCTGTCGACACCACTGACTTCGCCAAACGGCAGACACTCGGCTTGGCCATTTTCGGAAACAATAAACTTGAAGATAATTGCCGGAAGCACAGAGAATTCACTGTTCGGTGACTCGGCGTGGAAAAGGGGTCGGCTCGGCAGGCGGTATCGTTGGACCATTTGCTCCAGGAAGTGGCGATCTATTCGAACATGGATTCATATGCGATTCGCCGAGGGGTCGACTTTGTTACTGTGAAGAGGCTGTGGGATTCGCTAGTGATCTTCGTGCGATCGATGTTGAGGGCTCACAAGGTGGGAGGGCAGTTTCTGGAGTAGGGGAACTCATCCATCGGCTTGGGCTGAGAAAAGGTTGGAAAATTCCTTCTGTACAAACAAAAGCCAAACATAGATGTGTCAGCGAGCGGCTGGATTTTAAGTTTTTGAGTTTTTAAGTAGAAAGTTTTTTTTGTAACCACAAGTGATTGTTTTGAGCGTTGGGTGAAAGAGGATGAGGATGAATGAGAGGAGTAGAAGCGAAATGTACGAAAAGGATGTAAATATGTTGTGTGTTTGGTGTGGTGAGACGCAGTAGTTAGAATATTGTTGCAGCAGCTTTGAAGTTCACAAGTGTGTTCAGCCCAGTGTAGAACATGAAGGCTGTTTGGTTGTGCTCTCAGTGTTCCTCTTTGTAATTGTGTTGATCTCCAATTGATCTTGGACTGCAATATCCTCGAATTCGAACACAGTTGCAGGCGCTCCTGCCGCCACCATGTCAGATGTGTCAAACATATCCAAAATAAAAGTACGTGCTCGACATGTGAAACTTGAGCAATGAATTATTACATGTTGGCTGAAGAGATGCTCCATAGTTTAGATGAACTATCCCTGTTTCAACTACAGTCGGGTCACCCAATACCGCCGCTTTGAATAGCGCCGTACTCGATATAACGCCGGTTTGAAACTGAGAAAATCTTGGCACACCTTCAATGTGATCCTAGATGTGGCTGAGAGACTGTAGAACTAGGACAGAGGTGTGAAACCATAGGAAAACAACTTCAAAAACACCAAAAATCTTCCATTAGACCAGTTGTGCAACTGTCGTGACCAAAATCGTCTGATTTCGGACACGCAAAATCATTGTTCCAGTCATTGCATCAAAAGAGGACTTGAATCGATGTCTTTCGATTTGAAAATTTGTTAGCAGTTTTTTCAAGTGTTTTCCAACACTTCTTCAAATTGTTGTGATTTTTGGATTATTTGGGGTGTGTTTGTTAGGGGCCTGGATTTGTCCAATCTTTTGCTGTTGGTTGGACAAATCTAGCCTCATCTTTCATCCACTTCCTCAATTACATTGCACTCAAAAACATGCCCACGGGGTCGTGGTTCTCTCAAATAAATTAGCGCACTTCAAAAATACCCAGCACGGCGGCAACAGACACGAATTACAGGCGAAAAATCGACGATTCAGACGATTTTTCGCCTGAATTAAGTCACGATTCGTCGATTACTCACAATTTACGCAGGCAATCGAAACGAAACTTTGATGGTGGCTGTGCAATGTTTTTAACATACTACAGTTAAAATTTCGAGGCGTTTTAGAAAGTGGTTACCTAAAAATTTGGGATAAAAAAATACTCTCTTATTGGCAACTTTTTGGTCACGAGAGTTGTACTGTGAGATATCCCGAGAACCTCCTTACACTACAACTGGTCATTACACCACAGAAATGTAAGCTCACTTTCTTGAAAAGAACACAACAAAGAACCCTACATCTTCCAACGTCATTTGCTTTTTCTTCTGGAAACTCTTCTTCAGAATCGCTTGCTGTAAGTTCAAACGTTTTCGCTTTGGAGGCATGGCTACGGCTGCGAATTTGCTTGCCAGCGATTTCATTCGATTAGACTTTTGTGTCCTTTTTGACGTATAATGTGAATACCGCCGTACTCGATATACCGCCGGTTTTTTTGAGCTGACACACACCGGCGGTATTGCGTGACCCGACTGTATTGTGCCAGTGTCGTGGTGATCAGGGTGGACCCAACGTCGGAATTTTGTTGCGCTTGCGCTGCGCTTGCAATACGCTTGCGACTGTCGCTTGCGCGCAATGTAAAGGGCAAGCGTGCGCTTGCAGTACGATTGCGCGCAAGCGATGCGCAAGCGGAATGCAAGCGATTCGCAAGCGTGCTTGCAAATCGCTTGCATTGCGATTGCACCGCAAGCACGGCGCAAGCGCGATGCAAGCGCTGCGCAAGCGCGATGCAAGCGAGGCGCAAGCGAAGGGGGTCGGGCTCGTGACTCACTTTAATGACTCATGTGAGCTGATTCACCGGTCTCATTTGCCGGCAACGCCAGGCCAGTCTCGAGGCGTTCTATTTATAGGGCTCTCGGGATTTGAACCCGAGCACAGCGACCAGCAGCCCACGTATGAATTCAATCCAATCCAGGAATTGCCTCACATGTCTGCAGTCTGGTCTCAGAAACATCTGGATCTCATAATGCCTTTTGAAAAATGCACAAAGCACATAGTCCAGTTCCACCTGTTGTGCCACCTGTTCCCACCTCTGTCGTCAAGCAGCTTCATAAAGAGCCAAGCAGTCATCAAAGTTGGCGTTTCCAATATTGTATGTATTCTTTCATAGCCCATTGTCGAACCCTGTCAATCTTCCTTGGATCTGACCAAACAAATCAGAATCTGTTCTGAGAATCAAACCAAACGTGTGAAAACCAACCAGCCTCTCCTCTCCTACATGGTTTCACAAACGTTAGCACTTTGCTTTGACGCTATTGTTTCACTTTGAAAAAGAATTTTGGGGACGAGTACCAGCACCCTAACACCCATACAAAATTAACCAAATGAAGACCATGGGCTGCATTCTTAACACATCGAATTTTGGTATGACTTCACAAGCCCCTCCCATTCCGTCAACTTTGCACGAACGAGGGGCACCAGTTCATTCTCAGTCACTTCGCATGCATCCAAATCCACTGAAGTTGCCATGGATTCAGCCTCGCTCACAGCATAAGATGGCCCGGAGGGAGTGACCCCACTCTCTTCCGAAGTCTCCTCAAAATTGCGTTCCTGTCGACCACCATTCTCTCACCCTCACTGAGGGTGAGAGCCATGGCATGGCCATGGCATGGCCCCCCAACACAGTCACGAAATCATCATCAGCACACATACAGCAACTATTGATCCAAATTCCACCAAAACTACTGCAAAGTTGGAAGACAGTTGCCGACACCGACCAGTCCATTGATTAGCATTTGATAGAAACTGATGCTCGTCCATGGAACGCAGACATCCTGAAACTGTCAAGACCCCGGCATCTATAAGATGGAGGTGCATGCACCCCTGATTCTACCAGTAAGATTCCCGTATGGTTTCAATAGGCTTCACAGAAATGGGCATTTCAATGGGTTGGATTTTCAACCGAAATTTGGAGCACATCTTTTCAACAGGAGAAGTATGTCCAGGCCACACTCACCTCCAGGGCCATACTGAGCTTTCTGATGGAATGGCCGACATAAGGATTTTGCTCTTTCAAGCCATCCAGCTGCTTCGCAACACTGTCACAGAGGACAAAGAACACTCGCTCGTTCGCTGGCAGGTTCTTTCCGAATACAGATTTCATGCACAACTTTTGCAGCCAATCGAAGGTGAACACCACGGATCTCTGGCCCTTGCGGGAAATTCCGATGAGCCCCAGCAGAGCGCTGGTGTCACAGAAAATCAGCAGCGGGCCGCTGGGGGGGGACGATCTCAATGGAATGGGTTGCACCAGTCTGGGCTCAGGAGCCCTCGATTTGGTCCATGACGTCTTTGCTGCTTGGGAGGAAAAAAAGATATACTCTCTATTTTTCTGGATTTTATTTGCTACAATTGTTCTTTAAACTATTGTTTATGAGTAATTTTATCAGGAATTTTTGTTTATTTCTTTAGGTCCCAGCTGCTTGACCAACCTACCATCAGCACCGGAGCCTCTGATTAAGGATCAAGCGCAGTGCAGTGTTCGTTTCCCTGTAAAAAAACAGGACACGTCTTGATCCAATTACATTTCTTCCTCTGGTTAGAACAAAAATATAAGGCACATCAGCACACCTCTACTATTCTGTTAGAAGATCGCAGTTCCACCCTTGACAATGTCCAGGGATCCATTTCTGATCAGCTTCAGACTGATATCGCCGTGGCCCATCGTATCCCACACCTTGACAGCTTCGAGAACATGACCATCTGATTCTCGTTTCCATCGTCAGAGTGATTATTACGAGGTGGCTTTTTTATTCCATCCTCCAAGACAAATTTCATTTGTATTTGGGAAAAAAACACTTCCACTCTAACCGTTTTCAACTCTTGACTGGAAAAAGAAAAGCAAGAAATGCTTTTTCATTTTCTTTAAAAGAAAACAAAAAGACATCAGCCTCTCGGAGTGCGTTCTTTCTTTCCAAGGCGTCCCATGCCAACACCTGATCGTCATCCGAGCTGGACACCGTCGCGTTATCGATGTTTTCGTCGTTTGTGGTGGGTCGGCCTGCTGAGCGTTTGCATCGCTGGGTCCCTCGCCATCTTCGGAGACGATTTTCTGGGCGACGGGGCCGTTTCCAAAGACGTCCGAGTTCACCTTCGACAGCTCAAACAATTTCGACTCACTCAGCACCATAAGCTTGGGACTCACAGACCAGCCTGTGAAAGAAAAGAGAACAGATTTTAATTCTCTTCGAATGTCAGATATTTCTCCATTTCTTTCCCGGAACAGATTCGCAAAGTCTACCAGCCAGTCCCTCCTCCCTTCCCCTTCTTGCTCTACGAAGGGCGCGCCGCTCTGCCAATGCGTTTTTCGTGGCAAGTTGATCCGGGATTTCCCGAATTTCCTCCTTGGGCTGGGCAACGTCGGCCTCGCTGTCCACCCGGGTCAGAGCACTCTAAAGAACAGGCAGTTGAGGTGTCAAATAAGGGCCGTGCAAGCTTCCGACCCAAACGTCTCAGCAAAAACGAAAACAACAGCCGCAAATCAGTACCACATTCAAAAACTGCGATTTCACTATGATTATTGTGATGAGGCGATCACGACTTTTTTTTCGGCGCAACACTCGTCCCGTTTGCGCGCGACGGTGGGCGCTCCAGTGCCGAGGTTTTCGCGACCCCTGCCACGCAGTCGCAGTCCTAATCCCGTTGAAGTCGTCGATTCGATAACCTGAATTTGCGAGTGTGACTGGATTAGGAATTACGCAACCATCACCTTGGTTGTGATTGCGGTCGCTGTCAGCGCAAATGCTTGCGCGCAAGCGCTGCGCAATCGTCATGCAATCCAACGCTTGCGCGCAAGCGCTGCGCAATCGTCATGCAATCCAACGCTTGCGCGCAAGCATTTGCAAGCGTGGTGCAAGCGTGCGCTTGCAGTGCAAGCGCGATGCAAGCGATTTGCAAGCACGCTTGCGCCACGCTTGCGCGCAAGCGCACGCAACAAATTTCCGACGAAGACACAAGTCACTCAAGGAAACAATTATTACAATCGAAAGTACATGGTCCATACACAGTTTTTTTTGTCAAAATTGTTTTTCTCCTACCGCGAATTCCACTTTGATTTCAGACCGGTCGCATCAACTTATCGAAAAAAGCTTAAGACTGACTGACACTACCACAGCCAGGCCGAGCACACAAAGCTGAGCAACCCCCATCCGTCCACAACACTCCTCCTTGTACAAGGATACATCTTTCTCCACAGCAACACTCAAATCCAGAACCAGACGCCCTTGATGGCGGAACATCATAAATAAAACCTCTTCTATGAACACCACCTTGGATCAGGTTTCTACTGCCTCCTCCTCAACAAATGCCGGAAATGATGGAGGGGATGTGGGATCAGTTTCCCACAGAGACAAGAAATCCTGGTCCTCAAGGGTCTCATCGGCTGGTGGTGATGGCGGTGGCGATGATACTTCCGATGGATCGCCCACATCGGTTGAAGCTGTGCGGCTTTGTTCGGGACTGGGAGGAGCTGTCTCGACATCGGTTGAAGGTGTGCGTCTTTGTTCGGGACTGCGAGGAGCTGTCTCGACATTGGTCAGAGGTATGCTGCTTTGTTCGGGACTGAGAGGATCTACTCGAGCGAGTAAAGCCTTAGCGCGTTGCGTGAGGCTTTGAATTGTTTCACGCCTAGCGGCTTCGCTGGGAGAGGTGGTGCTCGAGGACGGCGAGGAGTTGGCAGAGGGGGACGATGGGACGTCCGCGTTGCGCAAGGTCCGCCGCGTGTCTCTTAACAGAGCATATGCTGTGGATATCCTCAATCGTAGCCGCGCATTGCGACGATGCAGGCGACGGTTCTCCCTCTTCAGTGACCGAATTTCGTGCAGGGGATCCATAACCAAGAAGCTTGGGAAGGAACACAGGCGGCGAGTCATATCTGGGAACAAGATGGGGGATGAAGAGTGATGGATGTGATGGCTGTGTTTGAGGTGAGAGGACACTTCTAGGAATGATACGGGGTGGTTTGGAAAACACAGCTGTTGTTACTGGAAGAACGAGCCTTCCGCAAAAAAAGTCTTACAACAAAAAGACAACCCCGAACTCCCGTTCACAGACTTTCCTTCCCGACTCACTCAACTCTCACACTTCCTCCACTGACTCATACCTTGTACTTCTAACGTAAAACCCCTACTACCATGGGGCCTCTCACCCGCACTAACCAGTCGATTCAACAGATTTGACATCGCTCTCAGAGTCAAATCGTGTGGTAGTACTTTCATTAGAAATGAGTGTCCGTTGTGTGAATTTGTTGATGTGACGCTCTTATGTCTGTCTTTCAGTACTTGTGTTCTACCCGGTCCAACACGCTTCACTGCCTCAAACCTCCGAAAAAGTTCTACTCGTGGTAGAATAAACTAATATCCTCACTTCCACACCAGTGTAGCCTTCTCCTACACTGTGTTTCATCAGAAAAAAAACATCCCTCACCGGATGTAAAAGAAACCTTCTCTCCTCCGTTTACTATGTCTTCTGGTCCTACCTATTCTCTCATCACCACCATTCTACTCAGAAGAAGTGCCTGATCTGTGATTTGTGCACTTCTAGGAAAGGTTTCCTACCCCTCCTGAGTTTGCCATTGATTTCCTCAATCCTGACTCGACTGGGGGAAATCAGTTCCACTATTTTATATGGTCCCTTCCAACTTGCACTGAATTTCTGATCCTTTTTTTCAGCCCTTGCTGAATCATATAAAAGGACCTCCTCTCCCAGAAAATGATTCCAGTCAGACAATTTTTTCTGTGCATTCACCTTTTCTCTGCTTTCCTTCAATCTCTGTTGAATTCTATCCCACTCCTTGCTTGATAGTGTCCACACTTTGCATGGTGGCCATCCAGTGGTTCTATTCACCATGTTGCAGACCATCCAGTTGGCCTTCTGCAGCCAATCATCCCAATACCCTCCATGATCCAACAACAGTACTCTGATTTTAGAAATCAGAGCTCTGTTCCTCCTTTCCACCACTCCATTCGCTCTGTGGTGATAAGGGGGTGTCCTCCAAACCTGAATGTGGTTGTCTTTGTACCATGCTCTCATGTCCTTCGAATGGAAGTAGGCAGCTCCATCACATAATAGGTTGTCTGGAGATCCATGAGTCGCTATCCACTCACCTAAACACTCTCTGACCTGTTTCCCCTTCACCTCCTTTGTCTTCCAAACCATCGAATCACGAGAGAGGTGGTCCACCACCACTACTATATGATTGTGGCCAGACCTACCAGAGGGTAGTGGACCGATGATGTCCATGCCCACTGTTTGACCAGGGTGGGTTAGATGCCCAGCTCCCCTAAGAAGTTCTTTTTCCTTCTTAGGGGCTACCCTCTGGCAGGTCTGGCAGTACCTCTGAATTTCCTCCAGATCTCCTCTATTAGCCTTCCATCCATGTTGTGCACACAGCCATAGCAATTTTTGTGGGCTCCAGTGTCCCTCCTTGTGCAACCGTTCCAGCTGATCTCTGCTCAGCTCTTTCCCTTCCGCTATCTTGCCCAACTCCTCTCCCCTTGAGCCTCCTGTATATGCATGTCCCAACTCTGTGTTTCCTGACATGCCAGACCTTCCTGAATCACTCTCTTTAGAGTCCACTGCCTCAGCCTGCTCCAGCACCTGTTCTGTTGATCTGTTGGATCCTCCTGATTCCATGCTTGTGTTTTTACTGATTTGCATCTCTTGTGGTTCAAGTGCACACACCTGCCCTTGTGTTTGTGTTGGCCTACTGTACCATCTAGACAGGAGATCAGCCCAAGGGTTAGATGTCCCTGGCAGGAATTGAACCCTCAACCTTCCAGGGGAGGGGTAGTTCTCTGCCAACCAAGCCAAGAGACGCACCACTCTGATGTCCTCCACGACTTCTTTCGGTGCTAACTTCGTAATCCTTTGCACTGCTGAGTTCGAATCAGTGTGCAGGGTTAGCTGACCCCCAGCCACCACCTGTGAAACCGATTTCAATGCCCATATGAGAGCTTGAAGCTCCCCCAAATAGGAGCTGACTTTTTCTCCTCCCTTATCCGCACACTTTCGACTGTTGAGGCTGACGATACACCCCTCTGAGGGGGTACCTCTGAACAGAACATACCCCCACCCAGAGGATGACCAGTCTGTAAACAGGTTATACTCTCCAGAATCTGAATTACCCAACTTGACATTATTAGTCAGTATGGATTTCCATGCTTCTGCCACCAACTGTTGCATGAGTTTCGGATTCGATCCCTTGGGAAGCTCCAGCAGAGGTTGAATGATGTTATGGAAATTCGGGCAAACTCCCCTGCAGACATTAAGCATGCCGACGAATTGACGGACGTCCCTGACGTCGCGCATTTCTGGCAACTGACGCACTTGGTCGTCGACGTAGCGTCGAAGGCCGTAGCTCCCCTTCGTGACCGTGTACCCCAAGTAGGTAACCTCCTTTTGTCTGACGACCGCCTTTGCCCTGTTTATCCGTAATCCCATTTCGTCGAGCCTGGTCAGAACACGTCGCAGGTTCCTGTCATGGCCTTCGACGCCTTCTCCGCCGATTATGAGGTCGTCGACGAAGTTACGACCGGGGTATCCGTGGATAGAGCTCCGGATGCGGGAGTGGAACAGCCCTGGCGAACAGTTCCATCCCTGTGGAAGGCGGAGGTAAGTGTAGTCCCCCTCTCCGGTTTCAAACGCGAAGAGGGGCTGGAGCGAATCGCAAACGTCCACCTGGAAGAAGCCCTGCTCCAGATGTTAGACTTGGGGGTGCAAGTCTAAGAAGAGCTAAAAACTAAAACTTATGAGTCCATGACCTTGAAGCCCATTAATACCATGACCCCCAAGGATCCTAGCGTCCCCGCATGGTACCTAGGACAACCATCCTAGGTGGGCACCCGACATAGGTCTAGTCATCATGACTAGACCTGACTCACATGTCCACGTCAGCATGACTACGCATGACTGTACATGACTGGACCTGATTGGATGTAGCTCTTAACATCCCTAACATTCCTCCCCCCCTAATCAGTCTCCTCCTGGAGACTCCTTTCCTCACTTCTATATAGCCCATAGAATGATACAGAGTCCCACAACGAACCCCAACTCTTATCATTCAACTATATAAAGTGTTTCGATAACTTGGAGATGTTATCATAAGTGTATTCGTCAGAATAAGCCCCTACTCTGATATAGGTCATCCGAGTCCTTCTCATACACGGAGTGCTTCTCGGATCTACCAAGACCATACACTTCTCTACACTGGTGGCGAACCAATGTACATCAACTGAAGTCTCGCAACTTCATCTACTTCCATTTATATTCTCATTTTGAATGGATCCCATCTAGAGTTCAAAATAGAATATAGCGAGAAATTCAATTTAGTTCACTAGTTCATTGAAAATGAGATATGTTCTTAAACATGTCCTCACTTAACAAGAACTTGATCTCGTACACAAGATCTGGAACTCTTTTCATATCGACACTCGATCATGAAGAAACATTACCCCACACAAGTCACGAACGAAGTCGCCTACTTCGACGTACCGAAATAGGGGGAATCAACGTTGATTTCTTTCTCTTCTGGTACTGCTCTACCAGCTCCCGAGCGTTCTCCAAATTCGCTTCAGGCTCCCAAGAGTTGTGCTCATGTGAGTATCCCGTCCACTTTACCAAGTATTGCGGAACTACTCGTCGACCGACCTTTACTTCTCGGTAGTCGAGGAGGTCTTCTACCTCATACTCTAGTTCTTCCTGTATATCCACAGGTGGCGGAGGAGGTTGTGTCTTTCCATGCGACCAATACCTCTTAAGTAAAGAAGCATGAAAGACGGGATGAATAGGAAGCGAATCAGGCAATTCCAATCGGAACGCGACCTGTTCTGCCATCGGTTTTCGTTTTTGGACACCTTCCAAAACACGAAAAGGACCCAACCAACGTGGCAATAACTTCCTTGATCCAGGGTGTTTCAATTTGATATGTCGTGCATCCAGCAAGACCATATCGCCTACTTGAACATCAACTGGACACCTACGCACATCGGCATAAGTCTTCATCCTTTGCTGAGCACTTTCTAAACACCGCTTTGCTTTGACAATCGCCTCACGAATGTCCTCGGTCATCTTCTTCACCGCCGGTACTCCAATCTGTGTCCTTTGTCTACTCAGACCTCCAGGACCCATGACATTCGATGTCTTGGATGGAAGTTGTACCGTTAATGGTGTCCACGGATCTCTACCGTAGTTCAAGAAGAACGGTGTTTCACCAGTAGCCATCGACTTAGAGTTGTTCAATGCAAACTCTACCACTGGCAACAAGTCACTCCAATCTCTTTGACGAGGTCCTACGAAATGCCGTAAGGTATCTTCGAGGATCCTATTCATTGCTTCAGTCTGTCCATCACTCTGTGGATGAAAAGCTGTCGACAATGCTTGAGTGACCCCTAAGGTCTTACAAAGCTCTCTAAAGAACTTTGAAGTCCACCTAGGATCTCTATCGCTTACGAGGTGCTTAGGAAGACCGTGCAAACGGAAGACCTGAGTAACGAAGAGTTTCGCCGTTTGTACCGCATCACACGTAGTGTGCGTTGGTACGCATCGCACCATCTTTGTGAGTCGATCCACAAAAACTAAGATAGCGTCAAATGCTTCCGCTCCTGATTTAGGCAAATCAGTAATCAAATCCATTGAAACCGATTCCCATCGACCATCAGGAATACGTAAAGGTTGCAAAGGACCAGGCACCTTGCCGCGACGGTGTTTGTTCCTTTGACATGCATCGCATCCCTTTACAAAGTTTGCGATATCTCCCTCTACGCCAGGCCACCAAAAGTATTTTAAGACTGTTCTTTGGGTCTTGCGGATCCCAAAATGTCCTGTATATACACTTGCATGGCTATCATGTAGGATGTCTTCTCTAAGACTATCCCAGTTTGGTACTACTACTCGTGCACCATTCCACCACAGGCCTGAGTGCTTTTGACAACCTGAAGCGGCGACATCTTCGGTTTCAAACCACTCATCCCTAGTGATCCCCTCAGTCAATCTCTCCTTTAGCATCGACGTACCGGGCCGGGGCGAGGACGGATCCCCATTCCAAGTTGGTCGTTTCTGGCCACCTCCCAGCTCCGAGAGTATTCCGATCTGCTGAGAATACGACGGATATCGTGACAAGGGGTCTGCCACGTTCGTCCGTCCCGGCCTGTATTCCCACTCGAACCGGAACCCCTGGAGGACTTCGAGCCAACGTGCCGACCTTCGAGAGAGAGTTTCCTGGGAATGGAAATATGTGTTAGGCTGGTGATCACACACCACCTTAAACACACGCACATCCAGGTAGCATCGCCACAACTTAAGAGCATGCACTACGGCGAACATTTCCTTGTCACCTATGCTCCAGTTAAGTTGGGCTCCTGATAACTTTCGACTTTCAAAAGCTATAGGATGTCCCTCTTGCAACAAGATTGCACCGATCGCATAATCCGAAGCATCTGCGGTAACTTCAAAATCCTTTTCGAAGTTAGGCATTGCCAAACAAGGTGCATGTGTTAAATTCTCTTTAACACCATCAAAGCCTCTTTGACAATCCTCGGTCCAACTCCACTCTTTACCCTTCCTAAGTAAATTTGTGAGTGGGGCTACAAGCTTGCTGTAACCTTGCACAAATCTCCGGAAATAGTTAGAGAGCCCTAAAAATGAACGCAATTCCGCAACGTTCTTTGGGACTGGCCACTCTACTACTTTCTCTGTTTTCCTTTTGTCAGCGGAAATACCATCTTGATTTATAACAAATCCAAGATAGTGAAGCTCTTTCTTAAAGAAATCACATTTTGATCTCTTCAAGAGCATTTTGTGCTCACGCAAGCGTTTCATCACGGCTCGTAAATGTTGCACATGTTCCTCCGGAGTTTTGCTGAATACAAGTATGTCATCGAGGTATATTAGGACCGACTTCCCAATCATACCCGAGAATACCCGATTCATCCAAGTCTGGAATATTGCAGGTGCATTCGTCAAGCCCATTGGAAGCACTTTATATTCAAACAGACCGAATGGGGTTTTGAAAGCAGTCTTCGGTTGGTCTGACTCCTTCAATACCCTGCTTTCAAATCTAAGGCCGAAAAGAACTTCGAACCTTGCAGTTGATCAAGGAGATCATCTATCCTTGGTAGTGGATACTGATTCCTGATCGTCAACTTATTTAAGCCTCTGTAGTCGATACACATTCGTCGAGTACCATCTGGTTTGGGAACAAACAAGATTGGTGCACCCCATGGACTACAACTAGGCTTAATCAAACCCTTCTGCAGCATATCAGAGACTTGCTCCTCAATCTCTTTTCTTTCACCCGGTGTGTAACGAAACATTGGTCTATGTACCGGTTTCGCTCCAGGGACAAGATCGATTGCTGCATCCTCTTCTCGAGATGGAGGGCATTCCGCCAACTCATCTGAGAATCTGTCTTTATACTCATCTAACAGACTTTCCAGCTCTGTTTGATATGAAGACACTAGAGGATTTTTGGGCAATTCGGGTACCCCAGATTCCTCCCCCTCAAAAGGGTTCGGGACCTCCCGAACTATAACCAGAAAAGGACATAACTCCGTATTACGGAGTTGTCTTCGAGCTTGGGCTATACTCAACAAGGGATTGATCCGTGCATTAGGCGGACTAGGGGCACGCACAACCAAATTAGGTCGTATCGTGAGTCGGTTTCCCCGTGTAGCTAGAACCGAAGCACTACCAGTAGAAAAATTCATCAGTACTCGGTGATTGCATAACCACACATCCCCGAGGTACAAATCAAAATGCTTTGCAGTGATAACTTGACACTCGATCTTCATCCGCAAGCCTTGCAAACGCAAGTTAATCGAGGTTATCCCTACAATATCCAATGGAGTTCCATCGGCCATTTCGATTTTGGTACCTTGCTTACATCTATAACTAAGCCCTGTGCTTTCGCAGAAATGCTTAGAGATATAAGCGTAGCCAGCGGCGCCAGAATCTAACAGAATCTGACCAGGGGAACCAGAAATTAAACCTTTGAACGACATTGACATTCTGAGATTACAATCCTCTCCTGGGATCGAGTTACCGGGTAACTCCGCTGTAGGTGGATCGTAATATATATCAACGGGCCAAAGAAGACCTGGTGCTTTACCGCTGCTAAGAGCAAACAATTTTGCTCCTTTTCGATATTGTGCAATCAATCGCATTTGATTGATTTCTTTTTGTCTAACTGCCATATTATGAGGGATTAATAGGCAGCAACTCGTAGTAGAAGGTGACTCTTTCTTGCTAGCAAAATAATGCTTTAAGAATTCATTCAAATTCTTTCGTCCAGGATCCATCCAAACATGGTGTCCCGCTACTGACGATGCAAGAAACTCTTGTCCAGTGCAAAACTTTTTACAAATCGCAAATCTTTCATCATTAGTAGATGAGTCAAAAGTGAACTCTCTACTTGCATTCTGCAAACGATGAAGTTCCGATTTTAAAAGTTGCATTCCAGAGATGCAATCGTTCTCCGGCACCTTCTCTTCTTTACTAGGCATAGGATCTTGGGCGTCCCCAATGGGATCGACGTCCAAATCATCCTCACCACATCGGATAGAGTCATCATTTCTTTCCAGTATCACACACATGACCTGGAGAATAAGATGCTCCACATCTGAAACAAAGGTTCGCGGCCTTGCGCCGTTCCCACTCTTTCTGGCTAAGACCCGCAGGAAAAGATGTTTTACCAACTTTACTCTTACGAGTCTGTTGAGAACCACCACCAAATCTCGGTGAAAAACTCGGCATCATTCGGTTTTTCTTTCGATTAACCGGATACACCTTTCCTTTTTCTTCTTTCCGAGATCGCTTTGATCCAACGGTACTCTCCTCCTTTTCTTTGGCACCTTTTTCCAATACTGGGTATCGCTCATCATGCGATACTCCTTTTGCCAATACATGGGTACGGAATTCCTCATATGAAGTCTATTCACGACCCGAAGTATCAGTGGCAACCGCTTCCTTCAATACTCCATGGAGGTTGCGGTGTAAGAACCAAATTTTTGAAATACTATCAATTTTGGTCTTACGAAGAGTAAAATATGTGTCCATTTGGCGCACATATTCTCCAGTATTGCATCGCCGGTTAATGTGGTCTTTGAATGTGGACAGTTTTTGCGTCACCGCATATTCGGTGGCCAACTCACCAAAACTTCCATCATCCATAGCAACACACATTTCCTCCCAAGTCAGGTTTCCTCCAGAAATTTTCTCTTCCCCGACTCAAGCGATGAGGTGCTTGATTCCCTTGGGTCCTAAGAATGTTGGTCCAATCCGACCCCATTCTTCTCGAGGAACCCCCTCGGCAATCCAAAAGATCTCCAAAATGACCTTATGTTCTTTCCAAGGACATTGGCCATCAAATTTATCAGGCTTGGCCGTGGAAGACTTTTTGCTTCCCGACCCTACAGAAGTACTACCCTTTCTGGTAGCCACTTCTCGTTCCCGCTCACGGTCATCGACCTCTTTACGGAACGTCTGATGTTCAGATTGCATTAAAGCAATCCGACTTTGGAGTTCTTCTACCGTTAAAGCGGTAATGTCCTCTTCACCAGACCCTTCAGGTCTCGACATCTTAACGAAGGCTAGTGATTAATCAATCTATTAGCAAGATTTCCCTCATGTATATTGGTTCTTATCAAAGTACCAACTATACATTGACATGTGTGGATCAAATTTGTAGCTAACTACAAATTATCCTTGTGAAAATTGACCTTGTATTCAGTGAAAATCATTCACTTTCGCAAATACAATCAATTTTCATTGAAGGCAACTCATTTTGCCTCATGCCAACTCAGGAAAATAATCGCTATTCATTCTCTCATTTTAGCGGATTATCTCTTCAATTCGATTTTATCGATCAACAATCATCTGTCTCCATTAGCGAATTACGACAAGTCCTATTCCTCTAGGCTCAAGAGAGCGTACCATACCATACGAACCACTAACAAAAGCCCTCAATTTTACACAGACCACTGCGCTAGCAAACCGATCCCGAAAGACCAGGGGTCTAGTGATTTCAAAGGGCAATAGTGACTCTCCGTACAGCTAGGATAGGAGTGCCGAGTAACGCTTTTTAGACGTGAAAATTGCCGAATCGATTTAATCAAATATCCAAGATCAACCCTAATAAAACTCAAGAGAAATGAACTTCCTTCTTCTTACTTCCCTCATCTCCTTTTATTGACCAAATAAAAGGTCTCCTTTTATTATACCGACTCAAGCTCCCCTAGCACTTGAGTCCTTATACTCGTTCCACCATCTAAGAGAGTACTCTTAGTGGCTTCTCGCGAGCATATGGTATAACAACCTCTCTACTCTTAGTATCTTCAGGTGTTAACCCTGCCCATACAAAGTTAACCCCACCCTTTGGATAAAAGAGAAACTTTTATAGTTCAAAAACTATACTATCTTGAAGTCGCAACGTGTCGACGTTCAAAATGATTCTAAAACATCATTTCGATCGTCCAACACCTAGAACCGACACGGGCGACCTCAAAACACCCAAATTCCGACGCGAAACTTTAAAACGTCATAACTTTGCGCACACGCATCGGATTTACTCGCAACAAATTGCAACGGATGCATCTTGTTCCATAGATGCTTTTAGACACCTTATATGTTCGATTCCGTGACGTATACGGTCCGGAACGGGCCAAAACGTGTCGCTAATCGAACAGCTCCGATTTCCCTGCAGAAAATCCGCGCGCCGCAATAAGCAGTGCGACTCCACTTCCCACACGATAGGATGCTTGCCAAAGCTCCGAAACCAAGTTGTTAGACTTGGGGGTGCAAGTCTAAGAAGAGCTAAAAACTAAAACTTATGAGTCCATGACCTTGAAGCCCATTAATACCATGACCCCCAAGGATCCTAGCGTCCCCGCATGGTACCTAGGACAACCATCCTAGGTGGGCACCCGACATAGGTCTAGTCATCATGACTAGACCTGACTCACATGTCCACGTCAGCATGACTACGCATGACTGTACATGACTGGACCTGACTGGATGTAGCTCTTAACATCCCTAACACCAGATCCAGGACGGTGAAGTAGTCCCACTCCGGTGGGATCGACTTCAGCACATCCCGGACATGGAGCAGGGACGTCTTCCAGGCGTCGGAGTACGAGTTCAGCAAACGAAAATCCACCGTCTTACGGACCTTTCCATTCGGCTTCCTTAGGAAAAGTACGGGGGAGAACAGAGCCCGCTCGCCGACGCCCAGGGGACGGATGACGCCTTGCCCCTGCAACGAGGTAAGCAGTTTTCGAATCTCCTTAGGCGCGACGTCGGTGGCGTAGTACCGTATCCCCGTGTTGTGCAGCGGAATCCTGTGGAAGGGAACGCGCCATTTCACCTCCCTGTGGCAAACCCGAAGAGGAGCAGCAGTCGCCTTTGCGTCTCTGCTAAGGTCGTCACGAATCACGTTCGGAAATTCGCGTCGCCAGTATTCCACTGAGCCTGTATCCTCCGTCTCTGACTGCGTTTCCGACGTGTAGGCAGGTTGTTCCTGAGTGGTTTGCACCGTAGCAGTATGTCCGTTCCAGAGTCTTTCCCCTGTCCCTACTGCTGTGGTGTTGTCGAGAAGGTCGTCAGCCACCTCCTCCCAAATCGTCGTCAGGTGAGATAAAGGGGATGTAGTGTGTTCGCTAAAACTTCTGCCTGGTGGTTTCCCTCTGAGGGCTTCCCAGTACTTCCAGAGATCAAGGTGCTCCTGTTCCACTGTCCCCCCTACCCCCCCCCTGGGTGAGCAGAGTAATTTTTCCTCTTGAAGGTGAGAGACTGAACTCTGGTTTTTCCCCAGTATGTCACTGTTAGTGGGACTCTCAGTAGTTACAGTCTGTCCCTCATTGTGTGTTTGTTCCACTGCCCCGACTACCCCCCCCCTGGGTGAGCAGCCCCCTTTTTCCTTTTGTGAACTCTGAACTGTACTCTGGCTCTGTCCCAATGTTTCCCTGTCTGTAGGACTCTCAGTAGCTACAGCTTTGCTTTCTTGCAGCAGAGTGCTGTGTGCAGTCAGGCTGTTAGGTGTGAGGACACTCTGGGTGCCTTGGTTTTCCCCACATGTCTGTCCCTCTCTCCCCCTTGGTAAGTCCCTCCATTGATCCTGCTGGGGGGTGGAGAATGTACCCTGGCTTGTCCCCAGTGTAGCACTGTTTGCAGGACTCTCAGAAGCTACATTCTCCTCCTGTGGGTGGAATTTCGACTGCTGTACCCTTCCCTGAGTATCTGACTTGGGTAAGTGATGTACAGCCTCTGAACTGCTGGTTTGTAAGCCAAAAATCTTTCCTCCCTTCTCCCTAGCTGAACTGATGAACTGTCCAGTAGCATTATAGCTATTGGGCTGACATTCAAAGTCTGTGTTTGATGTCTGTGTTCTCCCCTCATTCTCAGAGTCTTTCCCCTCAATCCTGTCCCTGAGTGGATAGTGCGTAGCAGAACTCACATCCAGTTCTGTGAGAGAGGCTGTGCTCTGGCTCTTCCTCAGTGTTGCACTGTTTGTTGGATTCTCAGTAGCTACAGCCTCACTGTTCTGTGTTGTTAAACTCCGTAACACACACCCATCCCCTGAACTGAGATGCTGTTCTCCAGAGTCGGAACTGATGGTCGGTATATCCCTGTTTTGGGCAGAATTCGATAGTACTCTACTGTCCCCCTCTGGGCTCAACTGCTGTTCAACAGATGCAAGCTGGCCTGTTTGTGAATCCCAGTCCTGATTCGACTGCATTGTGCCCCAACTGCCCTTTGAACCACTGGTTCTGTCAAACACTTCCAGTGACCCACAGTCATTCTTTGGTGGTGGAAAAGAAACCTTTTTACATCCTCCATCTCCCTGTTTTTCTATTCCAGAACACCCCCCCTCCTCAGATTCCACTTCCTGTGGTGGAAAAGAAACTGTTTGACATCCTCCATCTCCCTTCTTTTCAATCCCAAAACACCCCTCCTCCTCAGGTTCCACTTCCTCCTTCTCTCTGAGATCCAAACCATGTGGCAGTAAACCATCCTCCTCCTGTTCGACACATTCCTCCTCTGCTCCTCCTTCCTCTATCACCACCGGCGTTCCCTCAGCCACCCTGAAGCTAACCAAACACAGTTTTGCAGTAAGCATCCTCGCCTCCAACTGGGCGTTATACAGCGTGAGTCGAACTCTTCCGTCGGAGTTCGTCGTCACAGAGTGAAGGAGGTTGTGGGGTTGTCCTATGGCCATTAACGAAAACAGGCCAGGCCCAGTAATTCGAAAAGGAAGAACAACCGTTTTAATCGCGTAGGGTCCCAGAACCAACGACGAACCCAGGGGTAACCGAAACTCCCCATCCTTCCCCACTAAACGAATCCTGCGTCCTTTTTTCGTGAGGGGGTCTTGCAGCACTCGAACCACACCCCGCTCTAACTCTCCCGACTTCTCCCCTACCTTCATGACTGCGTGGCAAGGGATGGACGTTCCGTTCTTGCCCCAGAGGCAGTTGCGAGCGCAGTCGACGGTGAGGGAAAGGTGTGCGAGGAGGGGGACGCCCAGAATAATCTGGGGTGTGTTTTCCGAAACCAAAAATACTTCCTTCCCCTCCCACGGTCCTACTTTGACGTCGAGCGTCACCGTCCCTCGCACGCTCTCCTTGCTTCCATTGAACCCGGTCAGCGTTAGCACTCCTTTCGGAGGAGCGACTCCCCATCCGTGCCTTTGACAAACCTTCCATGGCATGATGGAGCATCCACTTCCGCTGTCGACCAACGCTTCGAAAAGGTGGTTACTCCCTCCCTGTTCTCCTTCCAGCCTGAGTTTCACCCGAAGTTGTTTTCGCACCGTATCTCCGGCGGGCGTTCCTGCTGCGACCGAATGGCACGACGACGACGGCTGCTCTTGCTGTATTGCCTCCAGCAGCTCGCCGAAAGCATCCTCTTCCACACTCGCCACCTGCGCTCTCCTCTTCGTCCGGCACTGCGCTTCCCAGTGCCCCTTCCGCCCGCAAAACTGGCAGTACGGAATCTCTCCCGTCCGAGTAGGTGGCCTGTCCGCCACCAAAACTTTCGTCCCCACCTTAGGTTCTGCTTTAGCATCCACTTTCACTTCTTCCTTTCCCTCCTCCTCCTTCTTTACTTCCGCGAGAACTGCTTCCCTGTATTCCGTCCTCCTCTTCATTCGATCCAAAAGCTCCCGAAGTCCGCTGAAGGTAAGTTTTTCGAACTCTGTTTCCAACACGACGCGGCTCAACACCCTCCCCGGTAACCGGGCCACGAGTAGCTTGACCGCTTTTTTCTCCTCTTCCACCTCCGCCGCTTGTCCCGTGTTTAAGAACATCAGGAAAAAACGCTGCAAAAACTCCAACTCTGTCTCCTCCTCCGTTTGTTGCAGCCGCCGAAGTCTGTCCAACGTAGCTGATCCCTCCGTCGAAACTGAAGCCGCAGGCGCCGCACTCCCGAGCTCCAGGACTTCCCTTCTCATCGCCGTCTCTGTTCTACGCCGCCGTAACCATGCAGAACCTTTGTCGAGGAACTTCAGTAGGTACCCCAGCAGAAGCGAGGAGGCGATCCCTGCTCCGACCAGGTTGGCGTTGGATCCCCGCAGGACACCCCAGAGCTTGTGCATCCTGTCTGCGAGCTGCACAAGCTCCAGGGTGTCCCACGCAGCAGCGGGGTTCGGTGAAGGGGAGGGTAGGGCACGATGTGAGTGTCGATGTCTGATCGACCACATCAGCCTCTGCCAGAGCTCGTGTGGAGACGTTCTGGGCGTGTGAGGCGTAGAGAATGGAGGAGGTGATGGGGGATACGTTGCTGGCGCCCTTCCGGCTGGTGTTGCCGGCGCCGCATTTTGATCTGATATCGTCGGTGGTCGCTGTAACAGCAGCGACATACCGGCTAGTAGAGCCAAGCCCCCAAAGGCCAGGATCCACCCTGTTCGCTCCGAAACCATGTTGTTACTGGAAGAACGAGCCTTCCGCAAAAAAAGTCTTACAACAAAAAGACAACCCCGAACTCCCGTTCACAGACTTTCCTTCCCGACTCACTCAACTCTCACACTTCCTCCACTGACTCATACCTCGTACTTCTAACGTAAAACCCCTACTGCCATGGGGCCTCTCACCCGCACTAACCAGTCGATTCAACAGATTTGACATCGCTCTCAGAGTCAAATCGTGTGGTAGTACTTTCATTAGAAATGAGTGTCCGTTGTGTGAATTTGTTGATGTGACGCTCTTATGTCTGTCTTTCAGTACTTGTGTTCTACCCGGTCCAACACAGCTGTTTGGGGAACAATGTAATTGATGTTTGTTTGTTTGTTTGTTTGTTTGGGGAACAAATTCGTTTTAAGACGAACAATTTCGTCGAACAGACTGTGCTTGGGTAGCCAGACTCGACGATCCAAACCGACGTTACAAGAAAACTCAATTGTTCTATCAACTGGGAAAATCGGTGCGTGTTGGAACGATTTAAGGGATAGACTGTATAAAATTGGTCTTTCCAGGGATAGACAGGTCGAACACACTCGAGACACTTTGAGTACCGGCGCACCGGGATAACAGTCTTACAAAAGCCGCCGCCTTTTATACCACCCAAATTCGGACTTGTTTGACCGCTTCTCCTAACCACCCAACAATTCTGTCATTCCTTTTTCACACAAACTTCCCCAGCCAATAAATAAGCGTAACGCACACTTCACACATCACAACTCCATTAGTGAGTTGGTCCACTCAGGGTTCGTCCTCGGTTCGATCCTTGTCCCCTTTTCTTCCTTCCTACACACCTCGTTTCAAATCCCACTCTCATCCTAACCCATATCTTTTACAGACTGAAAGATAGATAGACTGGAAACAGATGGAAGAGAATGGGATGAGATGGGCGACAGTTGAAATGTGGAATTCCCTTTCGAAAGGGTGTGCCAGTTTCTGGCAGGAACGATATATGGAGTGGATCTGAAAGGATACAGTACTGTGTGCGGAAACTAAAAGTGTCAACTGCTTCTTTACTGCTTCTTTGGCTTTTGCTCAACGTCTCAAGTCCATCGACCAGCAGGCATGAGAACTTCACAGAATACAATCCCATTCAGTTGGAAAAACTAGCAACAATGTAAAAAACTTGGTTTTTACTGGATTAAAAAACAACTGTACTGCTATCTGACTCTCACCAACTGTTTTTTTCAATCCAGCACTACAACTCTGAACCGTGGCCAAACTTCCAATTCAACTGCATTTTAGCAAAAAGAGGGCATCAGCCCCCATAATGCCAAACTTCCAAAACAAAACACAACAAAACTGAGTTGAGAAAAACTCAAACAAACAAACAAACAACAAAAACTCAACCTATGCGGCCTGTGTCTGGACAAATCTATTTTTGGCTTTTTTTGTTTTTTGGTGATCAACCGCAAACGGTCACCATTAGATTCGAATTTCGCCATTTTTCCATATGACACACTGTCCGACCATTCAAAACCATCCTCTTCCAAACGCCCATTTCTCGGAGCCGAGATCCTTGGTCGTCAGCGGGCTGCATTCCCTCGACACAACGTTCCGCGCCAGCGGAAGCACAGCGATGATGGACACGCAAAGTCGGCAAAATCCTTACAACGACGACCACGGCGGGGGTTACGGAGGGGGTATGAGAGGAGGTTACAATGACCGTGGGAATTCTTACAACGATCGGGGGGGCGGAGGTTACAACGATTTCGGAGGACAGCGAGGGGGGCGAGGAGGAGGTGGTCCCAGGCCATCGCGACAAGAAGCCCATCGTCGATTCAAAGAAAGCGTGTCTGGACACCGAACTGGTTTGCCCAAGAAACTGCTGGATTTGTTCACGCCTCGTCCCCCGCTTCCGTTCATGGCTCCGATCACGAAGAAGAAACCCAAGCTGCCTTATTCCGGAGTGTCGCAATACTTGCAACATTTTGCTGAGCCTGGGGATGAGCAGTACGAGCCCCCGAGGCCGGAAGGGGCTACAACTGGTAAAAGGGTTTTCAGAAACCAGGAGCTGGCGTTGCAGGCAAGGATCGACATCGAAAGCAGGGCCGAGAAGAAGGTACGGTTGAGGGAACAGAAGATGGAAAAAGCCAAGACTGACGTCGAAGAAGGGCTCAAGACTTGGGACCCCAAGAAGGATGCAAAGATTGAGGTGAGCTTCCAGTTGCTTCAGTTTATCCTTTTTAACAGAAAGAGGTCAGAATAGGAAAAGGTCCAGCCAAGCTACGTTCCCAGCCCTCTTCGATTTGTCTGGGATTTAATCGGGCCTTCGCTCATTTTTCAACACCTGTGATCTCACATTATGCAAGCTTCACTTTATTTTTATTATTTTTTTGATATATTTTCTTGAAATATTTTTTGTTTTTCTTGCAGGGCGATCCTTACAAGACGCTGTTTGTTGGTCGGATAAGCTACGATGTTACGGAGCGAAATCTGAAACGAGAATTCGAGGAGTTTGGGCCCATCAAGAGAATCCGACTGGTCCATGACACGAAAACAGGTGTTTTTTTAAAATAAATTTCACACTCCTTATCCAGGCTTTTCCAAGCCCTGACATTATTAGTCAAACCAAATTAAATTCCCCCAGTAGATGGACCCAGCACTGGCTGGTGTATTGATCTGAAACAGTCTGCAGCTGGAAAGGTTTTTTAACATTGCTAATCCCATAACATCATCCAAAAATAGATATGACACTGACTTATTATTGGGGGGAAGGGAAAAAAAGGGGGGGGGGGGGAAATGAAATAAAGGTTTTGGTTTTCTGAAACTGATGGTGGTGATCCAGGGAAGCCGCGAGGATATGCGTTTATCGAATTCGATAGCAAGCGTGACATGAACGAGGCCTGGAATATGGCGGAAGGAATGAAAATCGAAGGGAGGAGAATCACCGTCGATGTCGAAAAGGGACGCACCGTCGATGGCTGGTGAGCGGAAAGTGAATGGCTCCCATTTTTTTTCCCCTTGGTCCAAAAGAAACCGATGGTGTGAAAGGTTTACCAACATGCCATTGAGAAAAGTAAAAATATGTACATATTTTTGACATGTGTTTATTATTTTATTTTATTATTATTTTTTTTTGGGGGGGGGGAGCGAGGAGTGAATTGACAGGCAAATTTGACCTTCTTTTGGAAAGAAAAAATGGGTGCTGCTTTGATTTGTCATTTCTAGTAGGGTCCATTAGGAACTGTTGATAATTATTCAGCATGTCATTTTGGGGGGTGTTTAAGGCACTTGATGAGAGCTCTTTCGTAATTCCGGTTTCGTTTTTGTTGAAAACGAATCAGGCGACCAAGAAGATTGGGTGGTGGGCTTGGCGGCCAATCACGCATGGCCCGCGAACCTGGATCCAGCGAAAGAGATGCCGGATTTCGGGGAGAAGGACTCCCAGAACGGTGCGGGATCTTTCGTTTACCAAGTGTCCAGATCCATTCACTCGCAGAAATGGTTCAAATATGTGAAATGTGGAAAAGTCGATACAAACTTTGACTTTTTGCTGCTTGGACGGTCGCTCCACAAACCTACACGAAGGAAATGTTCAAATCTAATATATATATTTTCCTTTTTTTGGGGTGGGTGGGGATACAATTCAGAGAGCACAGACCCGAGCGGGAGCGTGAGCGTCGCGATGTGGACCGCGGTGGCGACCGTGATCGTTTCAGGGAGCGTGAAAGGGACCGTGGCGATCGGGAGTTCCGTGGGGGCAGAGAGCACAGGGAGGAGAAGGATCAGAGGCGGGACCGCGATCGAGAAAGAGGGCCCCGCAGCCATCGAGAGAGAGAACCCAGACGAGAAGATCGCGACCGAGAAAGAGGTAGGGGTCGGGAATGGGAAGGCGAGCGAAGAGACAGGAGGAGGCATGCATCGCGCGAGCGAGGGGAAGAAAGGTATGCGATTTGGTTTTCTCGTAAAATCTGTTTTTCAACACACACCACCACACAGAGATCGAAGCCCCGCGAACGGTCCCGACAGGCTATGAGTATAATTCAGGTAGCAGTCTTTCTTTTTTTTTGTTGCTCGATCTGGATGTGATTTTTCTTGCCTCTTTTTTTTGGGGGGGGAAGGAGGGTGGGTCTTCACCGTAGGTTGAACCCACCTTTCGGAAGGGAAAAAAAGGATTTGTGAGAGTCCCAGTCATCCCCAGAAAATAAAAGCTAAGCGAGAAAGCATCTTGTGGAGGGAAACTGCCACTTGCCGTGCTAAAAAGTTAAAACGAAATTCCCTAACGAAGAGGGTATCGCAAGTTTGTTTTTTTGCATATAAATATCTTTCCTTTTTTCATATTTTCCGCCACGGGTAAGTCTATAGTTTTCGGAGGTATTTTTGGGTAAGCGGGTAAATTAAAGAAAAAAAAGCCGAGGTTCCAAGGCGCCGCATGAGTTTCAGCTGCCCAGACTTCTGAAAGGTTTTCGGAGTTTCAGGTGGGTCTTGCGGCAGGTAGAGTTGTCCAGGTTCGCACAGAAAAATCCTTACCAACCACCTACTCCTCTCTTCCTTTTTTTTTCTTTAACCTTTGATAAGTATAACCCATTATGGGAGGCAGAAATAAACGGAAATATCCGTCTGGGAAAAAAGGAAAATGGGGCGGCAGTCCCCCCCCCCCTTCCTACTGTGTGTGTTCTTGTGAGTTCATCCTGCTGTACCCGATCGGTCTGCAGGGACCAGAAGAGGCCTCGGCATTTGGAGGATGGTGAGTTGGAACACCACGAGCATCGTCGCAGAGAAACGAGGGATTGAGAAATTGAGATCCGTAGTTCTGGAGGGGGGTAGGCCATCGTGGCGGCTGCAGTCGACAGGGACGAAAAGAAAAAAGGGAAGAAGAACTACCAAGTACAAAATTCAAAATTCAGAAGATGTGCATCTGCATGTGCATGCGTACATGCATGCATGCATGGATGCATGAATGAAATCGAAAGGAAGGATGCATGAACGTGTGCTTTTTTTTCTTTGTGCGCGTCTTTCGTTATGTGCGGATTGGCAGATTTCATGCTTTTTTCTTTCACCGTAGGTTTGTGTGTTCCCACCACGATTTTAAGACGGGTGTAGGTAGAAAAAAAGAAAAAGGGGAAAAATGCACTCTCAGGTCAGGTTTGTGTCAGGTTTGTGCAACAATGGTAAGAGAATCGCTGAAGTGGAGGGGAAATTGTGGTGTTTGTGTTCGTCTGTGCACCGGAGCTGATGGAGTGTGTGAAATCGATCTTTGAATTTATGTGGGCCCTGGATTGTGTCTTTATCTCCTTTTTTGTTTCTTTTTTATGGAGTGGAAGGGATGTGTGTTGGGGGGGGGGGGTCTTTTGCCCTAGAATATGCTTGCAGAGGAAAAAAGGATAAAAGTTTGCTCGGCATTGTAGAAAAAAAGGATGAAGTTCACACAGTTTTAGATTCTTTTTTTTGGATTCCCAGTAGTTGTACCTCAAAATACCTCAAAATAGTGTATGGGTAATATGGAAAAGAAAAATGACTTATTGATTGTGGTCTCCTTTTTTTGCCATGATAGTTGTGTCTATTTTAAGCAACAGTGTGATTCGAATGCTTCGTTCAACACCCTTGGCATTTTCGTGCTGGGTCTGCAATGCTCAAAAAATTGGAACACCTGAAAAGCCATTCAGGAAGTGCACTGCCGTTTTGTGGGGGGCGTCGGCTGACCCATGGGCCCAACGATCATGAATCTGGGGGGAGGCTCCTGTCGCTCGTCAGTTCTGGACACAGCGACTGGATGCCTCTCAGGATCGGAATCGTACCGCTGATTCTGCTAGCGATCGCCCACCAAAGTAAGATCGACCGTCCATCATTCCATCATATCGATGCACACGCCCACAATACGCTGCATCAGATCAATGTTGTATGCGCCAACCCACCATTTCTTGGTGCAGTCTCAACAGCGGCTCAGAGTTGATGGTGGTTGAATGAACAGGTTGGTCGACCCCCATCACCGTTTACTCTGAAACCGAGCTGAGGGAGGCCCTGTTGGCGGAGGAAGAAGAAATCGTGATTGGCAGCCACATCGTTTTCTCAGGTGATTTCAGCAATTTTCCCGATGCTGCACCCCCAGCTGAACAATCATTGCATTGTAAAAACAGTGTTGATGGAGCCAACCCACACCTCCACAAGCTGATCCTGGAGGCAATCCCTTCCCTTGTGCAGAAATTTGCTTCCTCATTTGCGAGAGGCAAGTTTTTTGTCTGGTTGAATCAGAAACGATTGCTGGGTTTGGTTGCAGATCTATACGTAGATGCACCGACTTTTCGGCTGAATTTAACCGAGACGGCCCTTCCCCCATTGGACTATGATTTCACCTTGACGGTAAGGGCCTCAGATGCCAAACTCGGGAATTGCACCATCCATTCCTTCACAGTTTAACACACATTGCAGGCAAAAGACAAAGAAAATCCTACTGGGCCCTGCATGTGAAAGATTCAACATATCTTGTTCCACACAAAATACTGACCTCTACTCTTGAGGTCCATGGAGCCGACCGCAGGGATGTGTCCGGCTCTTATCAAGGAATTGTAAAGGTATAGAATGCGTGGGGTGGTGGTGTTTGTAGGGTGCGTGCGAACCGGATGAGTTTGCAGATCTGTGTATTTTGAGTGCAAGCGATCGTGGTCCTATTGCACGAACTGTGGGAATAGACCACAATATAGTTTTCAAAAATATCAAATTTACACGAGGACGGAATCCTGAAGGTTAGTAACCCCCCACCACCAAAAAATATATATATATATATATAATTATAAAAACAAAATAAGAAATTTTAAACTTATAGATAAAATAATTAAAAAAATAAGGCCCACAACACCCATGTGCATAGTTGATGGGCTGTCAGTTGCAATGAATTGCTTTTGAAATAAACAATACATGCCAGTAATTGGACTGCAATCGGTGGATCAGTTTGACTGATGCTTGCCAGAGTTCACTGCTCTTCCCCACTGCAAACAAACTGACTTTCCACTAAATGGTGTTTTCAGGTTCTGGTGGAGCGTTTAACGTAACAAGGGGAACGACCATAGTAAGTCACGGTCACAGAGTCACCTGTCACATCGCAAATCATGTTCTAAAAATAGCATTCATAAACAGGAGAGCTGGATTTTTATTTATTTGTTTATTTATTATTATTTATTTTTCTACTGCTTGTATCTTGGACGTTTTTAACACGATAGTGGAAGGACCCTCGTGATGTGGATGTGGTGGTGTTATTCAGACATTCGAGGATGTGGTGTTTGAAGACAACAGTGCGTTGAATGGTGGAGTCATCTATGCGTACAGTGGATCGAGAGTGAACTGCAACAATTGCCGCTTCCACGGAAATTCGGCTGAAGAAAATGGGGGTGTGTTTTCAATGTCGTAATGCTGTCTTCACTAGTCTCTTTTTGCCTAATGATCAAAATCAAAATCTGGCTGGATCAAAATAACTGGATGGGGGTATGCTGTGGATATGCATGTCTCAGGGGAGGGGCCTTATTCTTGTCTTTATTCGCTCCAGGGGCAATTCTTCTGTCCGATGCATCCATCTTTTTGGAAGACTCCATGTTGGAAGAAAACGAGGTGATCATCCCACATATGAAATCAGCTGTGCTTTTTTCCAGAATGTGCAGCCTCCATCGCTTCCTTGTAAAATCTGACGATATGCGCGGTCGAACAAAAATGATGTAAAGTAGTTAGAAGAAATTCGAGGGTCTTCTTGCATGTTTCATTGAATCTGATTGTCTGTGGGTGCAGGCGAATGCAGGCGGTGGCATGTTTTTGGACGATGGCGGAAAGTCCTTCAGCCTCGGCTCTTCGTTTTTTAACAACAGGGCAAGAAACGGTTCTGGCGAAGATGTCTACACCCAAACCCCTGACTCGGCTTACTTCAATCCGTACCCAAATACGGTCAGCATCGGACCTGGTCAGTCTCACATCGCCATTCATTGAACAAACAAGCAAATGCTGGTCATCTTTATGATGTCCGCTAGCCTTCCTGAGAAGACCTCCCAACATACCAATATCTAAAGAACCAACAAAAAAAGCAAGAGTGGAGTTTGTCATGTTCTTATCTCCGTGGAATTTATTGGCTCAGTCTCTACCCAGCTTTGCACCGTTTTGATCTCGTTTTGAAACCATTCATGCATTCAGGGAGAGGAGCGAGGTTCGAGGAACCAGCCCCCCCACCTCTGTTTCCCCCTCCCTTTCCTCCCTCCCCCCCACCCCCTCCTGGACCTCCCCCCAAGCCTCGGGAGCCGCCCACTCCTCCACTCCCGCCGCCTGCCCCAGCCCCCCCACCTCCGACACCGTTGACGGTGAACTCTGAGTCTGGCCTGGTTGAAGCTTTTCAAAGGGGCGAATCGATCATCCGAATCACGTCCCACATCGTTTTCAGCAGTGAGTAAAGGCGAAACCAAAACGAAGGATACTGCAGTGTGTGTGTTTTAGAATGTATATTTGGGTGCAACCCTGACTGCCATCCTGTACAGTTTTTTCAAAGGAGGTTTTCTACATTGAGCCCAACTTTTTTTTTTTCTGGCAAATGCCGGGTAAAAGAATGATCACCCCTTCCCCTCCCCCTCTTAAAAAAAAACAAAAAAAACAGCCTGACATGCACTACCTCACAAAGATTTTGCACTGGTGGTGTAGGTGCAAACTATGAGCCTGAGACAGACCCAATGGTGCTGGGACCAATCCAAGGCAGAGATTTGACAATAATAGTGAGGAGCCGTCTCTCCCCCCCTCTCCCTGACTATCTTTTCTGTGAGCTAAAAATAACTTTCAACATTTACGGTCGGAAGCAACAAATTCATTTGCCAAGTCAAGACAAACATGAACAGGCAGATCTAAAAACAATGGAAGCTTACATTTCCATTGCAAGCTTTTTTTGTGCTTACCTTCTAATATAGGCTTAGTGCAGCTTATGCTTTTAGCTTGGTTTATATTTTGCAGAAAACTTTCTACCAATCGACGCTATATAAAAAAATGCACACTCTCAGTCTTACCCATCCGATCATGGTGTAGGGATTGTTCCCCTGTACTGACAGCCCGTAGCCCCCTCCTCAACTTTGTGCATTGTGCTTCCAACAGGGTGATTGTTCAGCCTCCAGCAGTTTCGCTGGTGTGGAGTTGACGGGTGGCCAATGCTTATTGAATCTGAACGAGCTCGGGGCTCTGTTTCGAGCTTCTGGCATGAACACACGCATTCACATGGAAAACCTATACATCACAAGGGGTAGGGGGGTTGGCTGGGGGGGTGTTATGGCGATCATGTCAGGGGCTGAGGCGGTGGTCAGGAATGTGGGGTTTGAGGAGAACGAGAGTGGAAATGGTGGGGCTGTGGTGGTGCTGGGAAGGGCAGATGCTCGCTTCAGGGATGTGAGATTCTTGAGGAATAAAGCTGTCGGGGGGGCTGGGGCGGTGTATGTTTCGACCTCGCTGGTTCAGTTTGAGGACACTGTGTTCGAAGAGAACCAGGTGGGTGTCTGCTGCCCAGCTGCTCATCTGTTGAGAGAGAATCAGGGGTTTAGATTTTGAACTCACTCACCCCAGTACTGAAATAGAAGGTCAAATATGTGGTTACTGAGTTGAAAACCGAATAGCAAATTGAAGAGCCAAGCAGAATTTATGATAAGCACATTTATTTGTGTTTGAAGAACCTATGATGAAGCCTGCAGTTCATATCGACCCATCGTCGTGTATTTCTCACCTATGCTGTGTTTTCTTACAGTCGTGGCAAGGAGGAGCACTGGCTCTAGACGAAGGCAGCACTGGACTGTTCATAAATCCCAATTTCACCAACAACGAGGCATCAGAATGGAACGGCGGAAAAGACATTCGGATACTCCTGGAGGACGAAGATGTGCTACCCCCCAAGATGCTTTTCTTCGAGCCCTTCCCCTTCAGGGACGTCCAGATTTCCCCAGACTTTCTCGGAGCTTTTGCGACGAGGTACTTTGCCCCTCCACCCAGCCCCCCACACCCTCCACCACCCCCTCCTGAACCTCCATTGCCAAACCCTCCACCATCCAAGCCCCCCTTACCTCCATTGCCGCCTCCGTCCCCGCCCGCTCCGCATCCACCTCCTCGACCTGACTACCCTCCATTCCCCCCTCCAACGAACCCACCGCCAGAGCCCCTTCCATCACCACCGCTGCCACCTTTCCCCCCAAACATACCACCCTATCCTCCTCGGCCACCCAGTGCCCCAAAGGCCCCCCCTTTACCTCCAAAAGCCCCCCTAGCCTTGCAGCCACCCCCTCCCCCACCTGTTGGCACGTATTACAAGAGGAAGCCAAACATCGGAACAAAGATTATGTGGGGAGGCTTGGGGCTGGTTATTCTCTGGTCCCTGTGTTTGTTCGTCTGGCTGAGACGACAGAAGACCCCCTACAAAATCATGCTGAACCGATATTACAGTCCCTTCGAGGAGGAGGATGGAGCCGATCAGCAACAAGATGTGCGTAACCCAACTGTTCCAACACATCGAAGTTAAAAATGAAGCTTCAACCAGACTCCTCCAGAACAATGTGATTGCAACTCGTTCAGTGGAGGATTTCTTGCAATGCCTGCTTTTTTTGCAAGGGTAAAAAGCTCTGTGTATGTGACTTCTATCATTTTTTGAATCCATGTGCAGAGGGAGGGGCCGCATGGAACTGGGGCAAGTCAATCAGGTCCTCACGATGGCCAGGAATTCCACTTCCGGCCCGGTGGAGCAGAAACACCCAGGATGGAGCTCTCCGACATTGTCGTGGGCTCCCCCCGAGGAGGGGGAGCAGAATCACCCGATCACTTTTTGCAAGTCCAAGACGTTCAGGCTCAGTCGGTGAGGGATTTCTCCAGGGCACCCAACATCCCTTCCAGGTGCACGACAGACACTCGAGCTGGGAGTGTGACGGAAGGCTTGGGTGATACTGGCAGAGAAATGAGCAACACCGATGCCAGCATCAGCTTGTCGAATATCCCCCCGGTGCATTTTGAGGGGCGGGTTCAGGACAGCGAGGGGCAAAGCGTTCTGGACACAGTCGTGGCCAATCCATGTTTTTTGCCTCGAACGCCCAAGACCCCGCAACTCAAGGGGAGGCATTCTTTCACTAGTCGGTAGAGCAGCAATTGGAAAATGCACACATATAGGAGGGAGAACTGGGGGGATGGAAGGGAGTTAGGCCTCGACAGGGGAACTAGATATTGGAAGGAGAAAATGGGATCAGGTTACTCAACAAATGAGGCTTCTTTTGGGGTTTTTTTTTTTCCGTCACTGGGGCGCGCTTGTGTTTCAGTTTCAAAAGGGTGTTTCTTTGAAGTGCTTTCTTAAATTGTTTTTGAATGGGAGTTGTAGCTGGGCCTGTTTTTAGAATTTGCTTGTCCTCGGGTTGTATTTCGATTGATTGATTGTACTTTAATGAAATGATGGGACTTAACCCACCAAGGGGTGGGGAAATCCATCATATGGTTTTCTTGAAATGATCTTTGCTTTCTCCTTTCAAATTCAGAATACATTTGACTACGGATGAGTGTGGTATGAACGCGCATAGTTTGGATGGAATTGACGCCATCCAATCAGGGAGGCTACAAGTCCACATTTTTACATTTCATGGATCCTTCCCATTTGGCTGAGTTGATGGGTTTCGTTGGTAATGTCCGCCCCAAACTGGGATCAAAACTCCACACCTACGGTGTTTAGGTTTACATTCCCAAGGGTTTTCAAACTACAAAATGGCAGGAGTGTTTGACAACGTAAAGAATGTAAAGAGGCTAATCATCAAATCTGCCCCACTCATTGCCACTCGGTTTCTGCTGGTGGATGAAGTTATGAGGGCTGGGGTGAACATGAGGGAATAGTTAGGTAGTTAAAACAAGACAGAGGATTGATGGGGACCTGCGTTGGAATGTTGATGGCTACAAATGTGTGCTCGTGAGTTGCAGCAGAAGGGGAGACCTTGGAAAATGGGGATTGGGTCCTGTAATTATGGCATTTGGAATCAGGCTGAGGTGCTCCAAAGTTTCAAATGCCTGATCTGTGTGAAATAGGGGAACCCTCAACTTTGAGGTGTTTTGAACAAAAGGAGGAGCAGTTTTCCAAATCCGTTTTGTAGTCTTAGGTTTTTGATGAGTTGATGTGACCGGTCTAAAATCAAAGTGTAATTGCAGTCCAAGATCAATTCGAGATCAACACAATTACAAAGAGGAACACTGAGAGCACAACCAAACAGCCTTCATGTCCTACACTGGCTGAACACACTTGTGAACTTCATGGCTGCTGCAACAATATTCTAACTACTGCGTCTCACCACACCAAACACACAACACATTTATATTCTTTTCATGCTTTTTCGCTTCTCCTCCTCACATTCATCCCCATCCTCATTCACCCAACACTCAAAACATTCACTTGTAATTACAAAAAAAAAGAGTTAACTTAAAAACTTAAAACCTTAAAATCCAGCCGCTCCCTGACACATCTATGTTTGGTCCTTGTTTGTACAGAAGGAATTTTCCAACCTTTTCTCAGCCCAAGCGGATGGATGAGTTCCCCTACGCCAGAAACTCCCCTCGCACTTTGTGAGCCCTCAATACCGACCGCACGAAGATTACTGGCGAATCCCACAGCCTCTTCAGGGCAACAAAGTCGACCCCTCGGCGAATCGCATATGAATTCATGTTCGAACAGATCGCCACTTCCTGGAGCAAATGGTCCAACGACACCGCCTGCTCCGAGCCGACCCCTTTTCCACGCCGAACAGTGAATTATCTGTGCTTCCAGCAGTTGTTATAATCCAGTTTGTCGACCAGTCTTGCTGTCGACACCACCAACTTCGCCAAACGGCAGCAACCACTCGGCTTGGCGATTTTCGGAAACTATAAACGTGATAAACCGAACTCGGGAAAAAGATTGAGCAAAAATATCCCTACCTCTGTTGCGTTCACATCTACAGTCCAGTGTAAATCTCGCACGCTTAACACCGATTTCGACATTTCTTGTGCGGAACTCCAAGTTTTTCCACCGTAATGGCTGAACTTGCAAATATGCACGCTTCTGGGGTCGCAGATATGACGAACTTAAGCGAAAACCTTCTCCCATCGATTCGATGCCATTGGTAGCGACAATTTGGCACGTTTGAACGTGGAGGTCTGACCCGTTGCGCATGAGTCGAGCAACATCTCAATGAATTATCAAGAAACATTGTCTTTCTGTCTGCCAGAAACTGGTTTTTCGCTGCCTAGTCCTACGCACGCAAGCATCCTTCAAGGCACTCAGACCTTTTAACGCCGCCAAAGAGTTCTGGTCGTTACTTCTTCCTTTTCGTTTATCGTTCGGAGCCTACGGGAAGAAAAGATGAGCGAAAATCGTAACGAATCCGTCGTTGGTCGAGTAATCACGGACGACGAGGACGGAGCAAGAGCAGAAGAGATATTTCAGAGAAGACGAGTGAGATTCCGGCGCGCACCTTTGGGGGACATAAGTTTCCTCCATCCAAACGCAGTAAGTGATTCTTTTGGTGCCTTCTTTTGTTCTCGATCAAGATTATTTGCAAGGAGTCGACCTAAAGTCGACGATCGGAAAAACGTCTATAAGAAAAAAACTACTTCGCTGTGTCGACTTAAAAGGGAGGCGTCAAGGTGCGAACGCGAGTTCGTCGGTTCGGCGAATAAAATTTGTTCGATGTTCCTGGCGCGTTCGGCGTCTTTCTTTACAGACATCCGCTTGTATTCTCGGTCTTTCTTCCTATTCTGTTGAGGATAATATGTTTTCAAAGAAGTCGATAAGCTCACGGTTTTTTCACCCATCCGTTCACTACCCCGGCGACGAATTTGTTTTTCACGATCCATCAGGCACCACCAACTCCGCCAGCTCCGCCAGTGAGGTCTTCCCGTCGGCGAACACGCGAAGAAGCCGGCCTGGATACAGGTATGTTCGCTTCTCTTCGACTCTGCTTTTGGTTCTTGATTTGGAAAAAGTTGCGCCATCAAGCTTGGAAGATGTTCCACGCTGGCGACAGGTTGCTTTATAAGAACGCGTTTTTCTTTTGGTACAGACGTGCAAGACCTCGTGGAGCGATACAAACGCTTGAAGATCTCGAGGCATATGCGTTTTCGATAGGGTGGTCGCGCTGGCAGGAGGCTTAGGGAACGTTTCTCGGGTTTTTATCAATAGCCAGACCTTGGGTTTTTCGGTCTGCAAATAGAGGGGGACTACTTTGGGCAGGGTTTAGACAGAGCTTGTAACTTGTGGCTCTTTATGTTAGATATTCGAACACTGGAATTTTATGTCTCATGGCTTTGGAAAAGTTACAGAACAACAAATTCCCCATTTGTTTCACAGCTCAGCAAACCATTTTTCCAGTGAGAAATTGAACTTGAAATCAATCCAACTTCACAACCTCCATGTTTAAGAAAACACACAGAGCTGGTTCACACTTGCAAAACCACCCACACTTGGGGTTTTCTGTTGCTCAACTGAAACCTGAGGTTGGGAATTGGATCAAAAAAACAAGAAAGCTTGTGTCTTTGGTTTGAGACTCAGAGGAAAAACCTTCTTCCTTCTACTTTATTCATCAAGTCTGGACTTCCTGATGTGCACACTCCCGACATCAAATTTCCATTCAAATTGATGCACATCAGTATTATTCATTTGTTTCACACGCGATTTAAGGAAATCCTGGTCCATGGAGCTCCAACTTCAAGTGATGGAAACAATCACAAGGGATGCGTCTTGGTGCAACAACAACCGTGCATAATTATGGGAATAGGTCGGGTTCTCCTGCTGAGAAAGTTCGGAAATGGCACCGTGCGACGTTTCTACACTCTCCTGAGGAGTTTGAAACCAGTGTTCTATCGCTGCTCGTTCAGATGAGGCTGGTCGGGGAACTGTATTAACAGCTATGGTGCACGCTTTTTTTGCGCGTTTTCCCCCGAAGCCAAGGAAGAGTCGTCGAAAAAGAAGTGAAACTGCTCCACCATGCGACGACTTTCAATGTCGGTTGACGCATTCTTGCGACGAATCCGTTCATATTTCTGGAAACCAGGAACGAAGTCGATACAAACGGCGAACAACATGCATCGCATGCTTCCCATGTTCGTCTGGCATCCCATGACAGACCAGCCATTTCCCCAATGCGCTAGGGGCTTAGCAGATTCTATGGTGCTGAAAGCTGGTGGAGAGGGAGTCCATTTTCCAAGAGATCGTTGCCGATCCTGACATGGAAATCAACTACAACAAATTTTTGGCAATACAAATATCTACAAGCATGCTTGAAAGGTGTTGGGACATGTTATTACACCTGGCTGAAATTATCCTGTGGTTGGATTCCTTTTGGTGAAAAACAAAATGGAGGGCATGCCATACAGTTTATCGATTGAAAAACCCATTGAAAGAAGCTGCACCCTTAATCGTATTTATTGTAGCCTAAACTATTTCCATAAACGGCAGAAATTTCAGAAAACAGAAAATAACGTAGGCCCCACTATTTCCGAAATCTGCACTTCTTGCTAACGTGTTGGTTTTCCGTGACTGCATTTTTACATGCTTCTGCGCATGTAATTTTTGGTTTGGTTTGGTCTGGGGCAACACTGGGGCAACACTGGGGCAACACTATTATAAGTCCCACACTAAATACGAAGGAGGGTGTACATGTCTTGTGCGTTGACCTGGGGCATGCTTGCCAAATCACCAATGAAATGTTTGTCGATTTGCAGCACCCCTGTCAGTCTCAATGCTGTGGCCCTCAACTCCACCTTCAAAATCATTTCTCAAGTTTTGGAGAAGAAACATGAACACCAAAAAAGGCACCTCAACCAATTTCCACTTTTCCTGCGATTCGATCCGGTCGATCACTGAGGCTGGTCCCCAGAAAATTCAATGGAAAGGTTGGGTTCGGAGGTGTTTGTTGGCACTCTGGGGGATGCTGCTACTCATGCATATATATATCTGGTCAGACTATCGAACAAAAAATCTTCTGGCATCGAATTCACAGTTTGCCCGAAGGCAGATCTATTCGATTTGAGATGAATGCGAAGCATTTTTTTCCCAAACCAACACATTCATATTTTTTGCATTTCTGCTGCTTTGCACACAAAAAAACTTCTCTGAAAAAACACTGTTTACATCCTCTCTCCATTTTGCTCAAACACAAGCGACCCACAATATATAAAATATACGTCTCCAACATGCCAATCTAGCACACACCCCATCAGACAACCAGCAAATCCAGAACCAATTCCACCATCGCTCCATAGTCTCCATGATTCTCTCAAACAACGGCCATTGTCGAAAAAATATAATATATATAAAAAAAAAGCACCCCGAAAAACACAGAGAATGCCAGCAAAACAAATCACACCCCATTTTTTCCCTGCCAACTATTGCTGTTTTTGTTTTTTTTACTTTACACAGAACACATCGTGCATCCATAAAAAGAATGAAGAACACATTTTTTTTTTCTTTTTCCTCTTTTTTTTTTTTTTAAAGAACAAACTTCCTTTTTCGCTTTTTTTGTTTTTTCAGTTCACTTTTGCGTGTAGTGCAAAACAAGCCACCCTGCGCTGGCCGATGCAATGAGCCGACGACTCAAGCAGGATTTCTATACATATATATACAATATATATATGGGCACTACTGCCCCAAGTCTTTGCTTGGGGTGTTATCGTTCAATTGCTGTCAGAATTGCTCTTGGAGTTTTTTGATTGCTTGTCTTTTTTGGAGGATTGGCTCATCATGTCCAATGCAACACGAAGGCCTTGTTGCACAGCCCACGCTCCGATCGGAGCCGCCATTTTCACAGCTTGGGTACCTGAACGTAAGCACCAAAAGAGCAATTGAGAAATCAATCAGATCAGAAATCAACTAAAAAAATCTACTGCCGTGCTGGAAAGGAAGCACCATTTTATGGCCATTTCACAGGACGGTAATGACGGGTACTGATGATTGGCACTTTTAGCCAATTTATTCCGTGCATGCAGTATACGATACCAAGACACCCCTCCCCCCCCAAAAAAAAAAGAAAAAAAGGGAAAAAAAGAAAAAGAAAAAGAAAACTGCAGTGCATTTCAACATTTCGAACAAATCTTGTTTTGAGCACCGAAGTTTCTGGATGTCTGACCTGCTTGCACTGTGAACTCTGCAGCTCCTCGAACTCCCTTCGCGGCAGTTTGTCCGGCAGAGCTGTTGGTCGCTTTCCAAATCGCCTGGGTTGCTGGGTCGGGATTCTGCTCAAGGTTGTTCAACATATTGTCGGCACTGCATTTTCAACAGCATCCACACAGATCAAAACTCTCGACTCTTCCACCAAAAAAAGAAAACCACACCTTCAATTGGCGCATCAAAATCGCTTTTTTTCCCTTTTAATCAAAGCACCCGTTTTTATTGTGACAATTATTGTCAGCACGGGTGCCAAAAAAATCAATAATCCTTCAAATCAATATTCCATTCTATGTTTTAACCAAAAAAAAAGGCTGCAACAGTGCTTTCGATTCACTTTTTCTAAAAAAAAGAAAAAAAACCCATCACAGGGCTAGCGACATAACCGGCCTCGATCGGCTTTCTATTCACTATTACCATAGTTTAACAAAACCCCTGCCCCCCCACCCACCCCTTTAAAGTGTTTAGATATGATTTCTCCCATTCACATTACGAAACCTGTTTCGTACCTGGCCAGAGCCTGTTCAAAGGGATTTCCTGACGACATGACTTTGCCAGCTGGACGACTGCTAAACACAGATTCCCTGGTGTCACTCTCTTCAATGCCCTCCTCAGATTTCTGCAAAACAAAATCCATCAGCCCATTTATAAAAGTACAACACAACACAGCTTTTTTGTTCTCACATTTGTTCGAGATTTTTTTTTCCCCTTTCTCTACAGCATCGACGAATCTTGTCGGAGTGTATGTGTGTGATTTTATTTTCTATTATTATTATTATTATTTTTTTTTTTTGGGGGGGGGGATGGCGTGGGGTGAGGATTTTATCAGTTCCGTTGCAGCACCACCCTAATTCGATCTTGAAAACAAAAAAAGAAAACAGCTGGGTTTTTTTTTCCACCAACGCAAAATACAACCCATCAAACACAGCACCAGGAAACCTAGGGACGCTTCAAAAACAAAAACAAGGCACTCCGAAAAATGCAGGCCGTCAGAATCTTACCAATTCTGTGACCCCCATCTGGTAGAGGTATGCTGGTGAGTGAATCACTGGAACAGGCCTGGGTGGAGAAGTAGACACCCTTGGAGGAGGTACATGCACAACCACTGGCTCCTGGACACTGCTTGCCCCTGAACATAAGCAATTAATCGAATCAATTACAGCAAAAAGAGGCCATCACCCCCCATAATGCCAGAGTACTACAAAAGCAATAAGCAAAAACCTGAACATAAGCAATGCAATTCACAGGGAAATGTCAAGTTGTATTTGAGTTTTACCAAGGAGGAATGCAAGTGGTGGTAGATGTCTTTTCAAAGGGCATGATCGCTTTTTAAGGATGGAAAAAAAAAGACAAAAAAAAATCCCTCGATTGTAGGAAATTGGAGGAGCCCCCCCCTCATTGGGTATTAATGATTCCCAGCTCAGGTATACACACCATTTCGAGCAGAAGAAACCGAAATGGACAGCTGTTCGATCTGCGCAGGGGAAAAAAGATGTTGTGTGGGAGGGTTTCTTCGTTTCTTTCCCTCCTGTGTTTTTATGCGTGTGAGTTTCATTTCTAAGCTCTATGGTTCTTACTTTCGGAAGCGAGCGCGGACGTTCGAGCTCCTCGCGACTGTCCATTCCTCGCGTCCAGTCTGGCGACATGAGAGTTGGTGGTGGATCGCAGGAGGTTTGGAGCGCACACAGACGGGGTCATTGTCGTTTGCGTCGCGGGGGAGGGGAGATGGATTCGGTAGATTCGGTGGATTGGAGCCAAAAAAGCTTCGCCAAAGAATGATGGAGTGTCGACCAAAAAGGGGGAAAAAAGCAGTCGGACCTCCGCGCGCCTGCCTGGAATCTATCGACAAACGACGGATTGTTGGTGAGAAATGGGGCTGGGTGTCATCTTTTCGCCAGGAGATCCGACTTGGAAGCGAGATGACGCCATTCCTTCCATTGGGAAGCATCGAGGTGGGTTGATGGCAGCGAAGTTCGATTTTGGACAGCCCCCCGTAGTGGAACGATGCTATCATAGGGATCGATGACTAATGTCATCACGTGACTTGTATGACTAACCTCTTTTGGGGTGGGTTGTGGCATCGTTCCTCCCAGAGTTTTGCTGTTTTTAGCTTTTTCTTCCAGGTAGCTGCTGGTGACCTCCAGCTGGAGTTTGTTTTTCTCACCAGTTTTCTTGGAAAACCAAATCAGCATGAGGTCAGGCATCAAACATCGATTCGACCCAAGTGCCAGAGAACAAATTTGACATTCTGGCAAAGCATTGCGATTTTCACACTTAGTCTACTATAACCCCCCTGCAAAAACAATTTCCCCCATCTGCCTGTCTCACCTAGCCACTATCAAACCATGATTTCCTAGAGATGCCTGCAGCCCCCTCCAAAAAAAATGGTCCATTTCCAACTCAGCTAAAAAAATATAATGCTGCTACTCGGTCAGTTCTAGTCGCTTCCCCAAGGAAACCATGTTGAAATCGGCCACATGGCTGCCGCCCCTTCGACAAATCTCCACCATTTGAAAAAAGGTATCCATCTCGAGATGGCCACAAGAGTCGCAAAACATGGGGTCGGAATCTATGGAGGTCGTCCATCCGCTGTCGTGCTGCTGCCTGATGCTGGGAAACGTGGCACACACGATCGCTTCGGAGTTCTGCAACAATTAGACATTTGAAATAAAAAAAAAACAGGCGCTTTCAACAAGAGGCAATGATACTCTCTGTCGATCGGTCGCTTCGGAGCTATATATATATATATTTCGATCAGAATTGACGAAACATATCTGGCTACCTTTTTGAGGGTTTGTGCTGGCACTCATATGGTGCCAGCAAGCCTCAGAATTGGATCCTGTTGCAAAATTTAAACCCATCGCTCGATATGTTGAGGGTCGTTTCGTTTTCTATCGAGGGCAGTTCAACTTCAGAGCTACATTTTTCCGGATCGGAACACCTTGCCACCCTCCCTTCTGGGATATCCGATGGAGATTCAGTTCGCGTTTCACTGGAGCAAATCTACAGTTAAAAAAGGCTGCATGATTGAATCACACTCAAACAGGTATTACCCTTTCCTCGGATTCATCGGGGTCCACCAAGATCTCCCCACCAGAAGCGATAACGCAAGCCACAGAAACTGCACAGCGAAACGAAATTAAGTAGCGCCATCCATTGAACACTGTACGTCAAGGTGAGAAAGCCAAAAAAAAAAGAAACAAGATTCAATGTGGATCCTTGCTTACGCACCCCACATATTCTTCAAAGGAACCCCCGCATCGACAAGAGCAGCACAACAAGCATTAAACGCACAAGCCAGCAGCGATCCATCGTCTTGCAGAACCTGAAGCAAAAAGCACCCCCCCCCCAAAAAAAAATCAAAACAGATGAAGCCAAATCCATCCTGCAGCGAACGAGATTACTTCCACAGGGGTTCCGGTGTTCTTTCCCCTCGAAATCGACTAGTGCTGGAGTTACCTGGATCACGATGCGAATAACAGTTCGAGGTATGAGGTTCAGCAAGATAGACGACCTCATGGACTCCTGCAGTTTGAACTCCAAATCTCGCTCCCGATGACCTGCAGCATTTCTAGAGTTACGCCCCAGTCAGCTATCAACCCAGGAAAACAAAACTGCAACCAGCACATGTACTCGTGTCCCTTATTTTGGCAGTTTTTTTGAATGATTCTATGGAATGGTGTTGGGTATCGGTTGCGATCGAAGCTGAGCGGCTTCTTAGGTGACATTCTAATCATTCTCATTATCATAAGAGTGTCTTTTTTCCCTATAACCCAGTTTTTGTGCGGCCTCCATTCAACGGATCGATGATTTCCCCCCCATGAAAACCAAACTAAAAATCATACTGGGCGTTTGCCCAGTAAGCAGTCCAACCACAGCTTCAATTTTTTGATGAGCAGCCCAACCTGCCGACTGTCGGCCCTTGAACAAGACCTCGACGATTCCTTTTTGAGCTGCATGCGTGTCAGATGTTCCGACTGGGCCGAAAACAGCAACCATCACAGTGGATTGACCTTGGCTCCATCGGACTGAACCATGTGCTTGAGTAAGCAAACTCCTTTCACAAGCAACAGCTCTGAACCAGAAAAGAAAACACTACCCCTCACATACAACCCACCCTGCAACAAGTTCGAGAAAAGAAATTCAATTTTTTTGAATCTTTGTGTTGGCTTCATATTTGGGCTGATCTGTGTGTTTGGCAGTGCAGCTCTGATTTCTTCACAACAGCTCCTCGTTCTTTTTCGGGATGTCGTTTTCCTTTTCGGAAGAATCAGTCGTTGGAGTACGTTCAGGCAAAGACCGACCTGAGTTCAGATGCGGACCGAAAATCCGCTCGCTCGCTTTGGTTGCTTTCCTCCATGGCTTCCCTCTCCTCGGATGCAGCAGCGCTCCAGGAACTAAAAACCGCAAGGGGTTGGTATGTTGAAGCTGGACTGTCAGACAACGCACCCACGTGCTATCTGTCGACTGCGTTACGGCTGCGTTACTCTACAAACCGAAACTCCTGACTGCCTGCCAGCGTCTCGCATTCTGGCGTCGGGGTTTTGCGAACGCCAGCGAGTTTCGGGGCACCCGACGACGAAGCACTAAGAAAGCGAACGGGTTCGATACGCGATGGAGTATACAATCTCTGGACACAACGTCCACTTTCCGCACACCGCTTACGGGATTCAGCTCGCGTTCATGGGGAAGGTGCTGGAAACTTTAGATCGTGGCGATAACGCCCTTCTGGAAGCACCCACAGGCAGTGGAAAAACGCTGTCTCTGCTGTGCGCGGCGTCGCAGTGGCTTAAAGAACGGAAGGAAAATCTGTACAGGGACGTCCAGGCGCAGATTCTGCCGACCGAGACTCAACTGGAGGAGGGCGTGGAAAACGACCTGAAAACGAAATCGCCGAAGGTGTTCTACGCGACGCGAACGCACGCGCAAATTCATCAGGTAGAGTTTGTTTGGGAAAGTCGACCAGCAGACTAGATTTTTGCTTGCATTTGATTTTTTTTTCCTCCAAAATATAAGTTCTAGGTATCTGGGGAAAAAGGGACACCAAGGAAAAAACTTGCTGCCAAGAAATATCCAGAGAAAGACTAGTGCTACCTGTTTGAGCCACTGTTGCAGCTCAAATTTGCATATCCTTGCTCATCTGCAAGGATATTAAAAAAAAAATTGAGGAACAAAGAAAAACATGCATCAATGTCTATGACTCATCATCATCAAATTTGGCATCGACTTGTGGCTCCAAATTTTCTTCTTTTTTTATTCTTGGAGCTATCAGATGCATGGGTCAGACAATTGAACGCATGTCTTCCATCTACAGGTAGTTCAGGAAATGAAACGTACGAACTATCGGCCCAAGACAGCAATTCTGGTAAGCCAAGCATTTCGAAGCAGTGGCAGCAGATTTTCAAAAATTCCAGTCGGGGGCTGAGCTGGATTTTTTTATTTTCCTTTTTCTGCAGGCAGCGAAACAGCATTATTGCGTGAACAGCAGGGTGGTCAAAAGTGGGAATATCCAAGAAAACTGCCAGAAAGAATTGACGGACGGTCAATGCATGTACTTCAGGAACGCCGACAGCTTGGGCAGATATAACACCGACGTAAGTGAATTAACTTTTTTTGGGGGGTGAAATCTGGAAAAAAATACATTCTGCGCGGATCGGGTCAAGGGCTATCTGTGGTATTTGTTTTCTTCTTAATTTTTTATTTTTTTTTTGTAACTTGAAAAAAAAAATGAAATGAGTGAAATGAGTGTGTCGATGATACGATCAGATCATGGATATTGAAGATTTAGTGAAGTTGGGGAAGAATATGAGGGCGTGTCCATATTTCGCTTCGAGGAAAATGGCTCAGACGGCGGAGCTTGTGTTTTGTCCATACAATTACTTGATCGACCCAGACATACGCGATTCCATGGGGATCACCGTGGAGGGGGATGTTATTATTTTCGACGAGGCCCATAATATTGAAGATATTTCAAGGTGTGTGCAATGTTCATGGACTACTTTTTTTTGTTTTTTTTTTAATCTAGTTTCGTTAAGAAGAAATCCGGACTGATCCTTTCTCAGAAAAAGCGATTTTTCTGAAAAGGAGCCCTCGTTTTTTTCTCTCTCCCTTTTTTGAGGAATGTACAAAAAAGCAAAAGCAAACACATCAGAAGCTTCCATATGTATTTAGACCCGGCCTCGTTCCTTCGTCGGTTCCTTTTTTTTCCCTTACTTTTTCTACATCGCTGTTTTCCTCGCTTCAGTCCATATCACCACGATGAAAGAAAAAATATCGATTTCCAGAAGAAAGGCGAAAAAAAGCAATCAACAGTCGATACCTTGTTCATTGGCTCCTTCAGTTTTTTTTTTCTTCTTCTCAAAAAAAAAAAGCTTTGCATCCATGCATTAGAGACTCGGCCACGTTCAAAGCTACGACCGAGGATCTTCAAACGGCCCGACTGTGGTTTCAGAAAAACGCTATGGTGTGGGAGAGGGAGGGCCCTGGCTCAGAAGAGCTGCTGGAAGCATCCAGGACTCTGGAGCGGCAATTCGGCATCGTGCTGCAAGAGTTGAACAGACTGCTGGGCGCTGCCCAAGTTCCATCGGAGCGATCATGGTCGTCCAGAGAGGTAAGGACCCCTGACCCTGATTTTTTTTGAACGTAATCCTGGTTTCATGCTGTGTTTCCATTCCTAGCATCCGAAAAAAAAAGCTTCGTGCCAGAAAGCAATTTTGAAATGAAGTGGTGAGGCAGCTGTGCATGTGAGGAAAGAGGATCAGGGTTAGGAAAGCCATGTTCGGATGCACCTTTTTTGTTTGAAAATAAAAAATAAAAATATATATATATATATATATAGATAGATAGATAGATTGACTGCATCGTTCTACTACTGTTCAATGCCGTTTGTTTGTCATCACCATACTGTTTTTTTAAAACAATGGCAGACGCTCCAGACTCTGGAAAGAATGGGGTTGGACCAGCAAGGTGCCGAACTGTTGAAATCGGCTTACACCAAGCTGAGGAGCGCTCGAGAGGAGAACAAAAAGGCGATGGAGGGCCAGGCACCGCAAAATGCAGGTCAGTCGCTCAGCTACCAAAAACACACGGATCTGATAGGGTTGGAACAGAATCAAGAGATTGCAGCTTCCCATCAGGTGGGCTGTGGTTTGCATCTGGGCTTCTGTTCACAAGATTCTTTTGCTATGTGTTTCCAGGAGGTGTTGCAGCTTCGCAATACATGGCAGAAGATGGTGCCATACCTTTGCAAATCGCTTGCAAGCTGGCTACTGTTTTGCAGCTGCTGTATGATGTAAGGCAGTTTTCCTTGTCTTTTGTTTACTCAGTTCACGGAACAAATTATTGCCAAGAAGATGGCCTCTGTTTTTTGACCTTAAATATGTAGTCTGAGTAATGCAGGGCTAGTTTGTTTGTTTGTTTGTTTGTTTTTCCGTGGTGTAGAATGTCCCATCTGTTTGAAGTGTCGACAGTGTTTTCGATATATTTCTGATTAGATGAGAATAAACTCACGTTGACGTGATGCAAGAAAAAATCCGACAAAAGAAAAGAAAGAAGAGCCAGGGTTTATTTCTGAGATTTTTTTTCCCCCCTGGTTATGTAGAGCTCCCCACAGTTGATGCAGTGTTTTCAGTTGACGTCGAGAAGCTACATCAACACGAGGAAGGAGAGGTGGTCAAAGTCATATCTATGCTCCTAATTTTCTGGTCAATGCTTTCTTGCTTTCTTAGAAGACATCAATGCTTTTAGCCCTCCACCCCAATTCCCTTTGCGTGTTTTCTCCATGGTTCATCATGCTTTCAAAGCTGCCAGTATTTTTGTTTTCCGTGCTTGAAGCTTTTAAAATAGAAGAAAAATGGTCACACGCACGAGGAGCCTTTCTAAAAATACCCCCTTCTTCACCTCGTTCAATTTTTAAAATTTTCTTGAAACCAACAACAGGATAGGGCGATTCACCCAAAACGAAGATGATGTACAGGATGCCATGGTGGAAGTCCAAATCATGTGTTTGGATCCGTCCGTAATTTTCTCGAAGCTGCAGAACGACACTCATGCGATCATCCTCACCTCCGGGACGCTTTCCCCGATGGGATCTTTTGCCAGTGAGCTCGGTGCTGACTTCAGGCAACGCATGGAGGGAGGCCATGTGGTGAACATGGCAAAACAGGTGGGTATCTGCATGGCTTTAATACGGATGCTTGCAAATCCTGATCAAACCCTTGCCTTTGCATCTTTTCTTTACAGTTGAATCCATGACCATCCACCACTCGTATAGTTTTATGTTGTGGTGCGGTTGCTGAGGGGAGGGGGAGTGCTGTCCAGAAAATTCTGTCAGCTGAGGGGGGGCAGGGGTGAATTTCGATCAGGTGTGGGCGGGCTCTTGCGGCATAACCTCGGACAATGCCAGAGTGAGATTCGTGTACAGCGAAACCAGCAAGGCGGAGGTTCAAGATCGAGTGGGGCACTCGCTGGTTGAATGGTGCAAGGTCATTCCTGATGGAGTGCTGGTGTTCATGCCCAGTTACAGCCTTCTCGACAAATTGAAACAACGATGGCAGGTGGGTCAGATCAGCATCAGTTTGCTCTAATTGGAATGGGGTTAATACCGTTCAAATTCCGATGTGAAAATTTCAACCCACCCCACCCCACCCCAGGCTCCGCTCTTCCCATTATTTTTTGTTGGTGGTTTAGTTTCCTCCTAATAAGTTCTTGCTGCTTTCTGAAAAGGCATCAGGGGTGCTCAGGAAACTGACTGCGGTGAAGCCGGTGTTTCAAGAGCCCAGGGGCGGTGGTCCTCAGTTTGACGAAACGATTCAAAAATACTACGCCAGCATTGACAAAGGAAGGGGAGGTATTTTCCTGGGAGTTTGCCGAGGAAAGGTGAGCGGCATCCCCACAGCTTTCACTGGCATCACACCTGAAAATAGCCGAAAGAAAGCAACGCCCGTATTTCTTAATCGAGTGGATATGAATGGCCATGTCGATCGATCGCCCTGATGTGAAAAAAAAAAACAGAGAACAGCGACCACCACATAATAATCACCACATATTGCATTTTTGACAAAGTCGTCAGAGACGTCATTAGTCATATACGTTATGAGTAATGCTTGTTTTTCCCAGGCATCTGAGGGAATGAACTTTTCCGACGGTTACGCAAGAAGCGTGGTGATGATCGGAATTCCATTCCCCAACATCAAGGATTGCTCCGTTAAATTGAAGCGAGGGTACAACGACCACAGGCGAGCTAATGGAAAGCTGTCCGGAGGCCAGTGGTACGAGCAGCAAGCTTTCAGAGCGTTAAACCAGGTGGGTTGCATGAACCCATCTATATACATAAATGAATTCACCCAAAGAGGGTGGGGGGAAAAAAGTGGGGGCGGTCCACCCTGCATTAGACTTTCGTATTCGTAGGATCAGGGATTCACCACCCCCTTTCTCTGTGTGTTTTTGGGTCCTGTAGGGTGTCGGTCGATGCATCAGGCATAGAAACGATTACGGTGCAATACTGCTGCTGGATGAGCGGTTTTGCGAACCCCAGTCCCTCAGCTCGGTGTCTCGATGGGTGCGGGGGGCCGTCAGGTGCTTCAACATGGATTTCCAGGAAATGGTGAAATCAGCCCAAGCGTTTTTCGCCACGGCCAGCGTCGAATTCAAACCCACCAACTCCAAAAGATCCGCGATCGATGACCGGAAGCAAAAGAAGCGAAAACCTGCAATTTCGCTGGAACCCACCTATGGCATCGCAAAGTATTTCTCAGCAAACGGGGTGGTCAAGAGGGAAAACGGAGGCGAGGCTCCGGCCACCAAAGTGGATGGTTGCAGGGGTCTCCCTACTTCGTTTTGTTCCAGGTCGAACTCACCGGGCCCGCCTGTTCCGCACCATGGTGTCAAACCTGAGCCTATGGGTAGACCTGGGATGTTGAATGGACCGGAGGGTGTCGGGGGATGGTCGAGGAGCAGTGGGCCCCAGATTCAGTCCACTCAGGAATCCCGAGTTGAGATGAGTTTTCGGGGGCAGGATGTAAGTGGGAATGCGAGAAGAGCGACGTTGGACCCAGCTAGGGTGGACGTGAGATCTGAGGTGGATTGCAGTGATGAGGTGGTGTCGGATTGGGTGGCGTCAGACTTGGAGAACTATCGATCGTTTTTAAAACAGGGAAATGTGGCACGGCTGCAACTCCCAAAGAACCTGCAACAGGTGAGAGCTGGGATTGTAGTGCGTTGTGGAGGTCCGATCGATTTGAGGGAAGCATTTGGGGAGCCTCAGGGGGGCTCCGTGCCTACAGATTTTGCGAACAGATGTAATGGCAAGAATCAATGGTCTGTTGGGCAAGCCTTTTGACCATTTTTTTAATTTCTTCACCCCAGAGCGGATCATAGATTGGTAATTCTGTGTTTCATATCTATATAAGGCAGGGTCATGTTTTTGAACCACTGGGTGAAAAAAAGCATGGAATTAAATGAGTCGACAGGTGTCCGGAGAAATGAGTTTCTGGTGGTATTTTGTTTAGGTTGCAGGGGAGGGAATTTTGGAAGCTTTCTATGTTGCAGAAGAATGCTTGACATCCAGCGGAGGAGACGTGAGGCAGGGGTGCGAAAAGCTATCCACAGAATGGAGGGCACCCCTCCCAGCTGGTCTGTTGCAGATTTTTTTTGCGCAGGGAGTGGACTGCCCTGGGCATCCAATGCCTCGAGGTTCTTTTCAGAATCGGAGCTATGGTGGAATAAATACAGCTGCAGAGATTCATGTGAGTGTCGCTTTTACAAGAATAACCATTTTTCACTGAACCCTCAGCAAAAAAACTTGAAAGATATAAAACATATAGTAGTTTAAAATCTAATGTAGTTTGTATGGACAATTAATCATGAGACAAAAAGAATATATACTTATTTATTATTTAGTTATTTATATTTTTTTTGGGGGGGTGGCACCTTGTTCTTAATTTTTTAAATGAGCATCTCGATACGGAGGTAGCAACCCCTCGATTAGCAATTTAGGATAGCTACCTTCGAGTATCGAGGAATTTTCACCAGAGGCAGAAAATTCCAGCATACCCAGGCCACCAAAACTCTCTGTTTTGCCCATGAGTAAATGGAGTGAAGTTTCACCCATCAACGAAACAAAATTGAACAAAAAAACCCATGCAACAAGCACAACGATCGCGTCCTTACGATTTCGGGGAAATCCGTTTGATGTGGCACCATTACATTTTTTTTATGGCTACTATTATTTACGGTTGTGTTGAGCAACACACCTGGTCCACACTGAGCGGAAAAAATCTGGTGATTTTGGCAAGTAGAGTACGATTTACCACTATAATAGCCATCATGCATCCCAAACGTTCGATGGTATGAGTAGTGGTACATCACTTCGGTCCTGCTCAATGCCATGCAAATGATAAGCAGTAGCCGTAAATCAAACACAGGCACAGTCAAAGAAAAACATTGGTCAGTGAAAAAAGAACTCGGCAAGTGAAAAATCTGTTGAGCGTCTCATCCCATGAAGCACATCGCTTCTGGAGTTCCACCACTACCACCATAACGAAAAAGAGAGAGTCAATAAGCCGACATGTGATGTTTCAGCCCTAGCCTCGATGCAATACTCATTGGAAAGGTGAAAAACAAAAAAATGGAATATCGTTGTGGTGCAGAGAATGCGTGGCGCTTACGAGAAAGCGCTCAATCGGCTTCAAAAGTGGGATGATGTTTCCTTTCAATGGGGCCCTGCAGCATAGTACATAATAGGAAGGAGCAAAATATAGCACATAGATTAGAGATTTTGCACACCCACGCAGGGGGACGATCAGGGAAAATTCGCAAATTTTTAGTCTGTAGAGTGGTAGATAGCCATGGTCGAGGAGAGAAATTCGTTGGTCAACTTACCAGGTGGTGCTTGCGGCTTTTGTTCTCAACACACAAAAAGAAGCAAATGGCTTTTCTGTCGGCACCATGACTTTGCAACTCATTTGCATTTTCTCTCATCTCGATCTTTCCAATAAGGAAAAGGGCTCTTTCGAACAATCCAACGGGATGCCTAAAAGAAACAGGAGGAAGAAAGGAGAAATAAAACAAGGATATATATATGACCCTGTATGTATTATGGACTCTAATAGTTTTCGTTTAAATCAAAACTGTAAAGGTGGCATTCGTTTCCTTTGGGAAAAAAAAACCCACAAGGTATCGCTCTCGACACAAAAAAGTGCAAACAGAGAATTTGCACGATCTGCTCATTTGGGAAAAGAAATTAGCAAGTAGTAGAGAATTGAAGCTCTTGGGGGGGGGGGAGGTCTGCATTCTGGGGGAAACCACTTTCTGGTTTGCAGTGAATTCGCTTTCCCTGTGCGCTGTTTGATGCCCCGTTGGATTTGACAAGGCCACTGACTAAAGGTCATGGGAAACTGCTGGGCATATGTTTTTGCATCAGTAATCCATTCCTTATCATGGTGATTAAGATCTGGGGTAGATGGAAGGAGGTATAGAAGTGGCGCTAGCAGCAGGATCACATCTTCATTGCAATGGAATTCCTTACTCTGTCTTGTTTAAACTGAGCCTAGGCAGACCTGAATCACGATGCCAAAAATGACACGACTGCATTTTTAGGAGTGAGACCACATCTGTGGATGGGACTGTACGTGATTATCACTCTTTTATCTCTCCTTTTCTCCATATACAAGAAGAAAAAAACAGAAGAAAAGAAATCAGCAATGGTTTTTCCAGGGAGGGACAGGTCCCTATGACTTGGGAGCTGGCGAATGTCAGGTCATGGAGTTCTGCTCCACTCCCCCCTGAACAAAAAGATGCCATTTGATCGACCCTGAACAAGAAAACTAAAGAGGTGTGGCGCTAAATACTTTTTCTGTACTGATGGCACGGCTCCTCGAAAGACTCGTCGCAGTAAACATGCCACGAGAAGCGACCAACACGGCCGCCGGTCAGATCCGGTCCGGTCCGGTCAGCGGAGTTTTGTGGCGCTGTCTTCCAAGACAAGACACCCACCACGTTCACCTTTTGTAACGACATTCAGACCAACCTGCCAGAAATGACAGGCCTTGAACACAAGCACGTGCTTTCCCCGCGACCATTTTCCACCGTTCATCCAACAGTCAAACTGTTGTGTGGCTGAGCGCGTCGCTGCTGGTTCTCAGTCTTCTCGCTCGCAAGTTTAAAAACACAGCCGCGTCTGAGATAGGACAAAAAATACCCGACACAACAGTTCTTCTAGTTACTGTCGGTCTTTGACTGGGAACACACAGTGCATCTGATATCGAGAGCTAAAACACAAGGTGCGGCACCGTCCAAACCCACGACCGCCCTCAGTAGTGCGTGAATCACTGAAAGCTTTCGCTTTTCACCGCTCATCTTGAGACGTCTGCATTTTTGCTATCACACCAACAGCAAGCCACGCCGCTGCTGCGGTCCTTGCCGGTCAAACCCGAGTAATCGCTTTACAACAGGAAGATCAACATGATTCGGATGAAACGCTCACTGCCAGCAGCTGTGATTATACTGGTGTCGCTCATAGCTAACGCGCAAGGAGAATATGTTGACGCCGGGGACGGTGAGTGGGATACTGTTTACCCCGTTTCTCTTATCAATTCGTCTCTTTCCTGATGGGCTAAACCAGCGATCGACTGTGATGCAGGCAAAACCGATATCTACTGGACAGGCGACCCCATTCTGCAGCCATCATTTGCCACGGTTTGTGAAATGAGCTTGCTAACTTGCCTCCAGAACAGTGCACATCTGTCGATATTTTTCTTCCACACCTTCTATCAAAAATTGATATTTGTACTGTCTCTGCAAGCTGGAGAAAGAACCCTTCCGACAGTATCCAACGATTCTCTATCTCTTTTCAGGGTTTGAAACTCCCTCCGATCACAGTTCCAACAGTTTCTGATTACGAAGACAAGCAAGAACATTATTACCATGAACCATCATATGAAGCACAGCAAGAACACCATTACTACGAACCAGCAGTTGGAAAGCCAGGACCCCCTGGACTGCCAGGTGAGCAGGGTGCACCAGGTACACCAGGATTGAAAGGTGAACCAGGCTCTCCGGGAGCCCCAGGTGTCCAAGGAAAACCTGGACCAGATGGTAAGCCTGGACCAGATGGTCATAAAGGCTCCGGTGGTGACAAAGGTCCAGACGGAATGAAAGGCCCTGATGGTGATAAAGGCCCAGACGGTGACAAGGGTGACCCTGGAACACCAGGAATTCCAGGAGGTCCAGGTCCAGATGGCATGAAAGGTCCTGACGGTGATAAAGGCTCCGGTGGTGACAAAGGTCCAGATGGAATTAAAGGCCCAGACGGTGACAAAGGTCCAGATGGTGACAAGGGCTCCGGTGGTGACAAAGGTCCAGATGGTGATAAAGGCCCTGATGGTGATAAAGGTCCTGACGGTGATAAGGGCTCCGGTGGTGACAAAGGTCCAGATGGAATGAAAGGCCCTGATGGTGATAAAGGTCCAGATGGTGACAAGGGTGACCCTGGAACACCAGGAAACCCAGGAGGTCCAGGTCCAGATGGCATGAAAGGTCCTGATGGTGACAAAGGCTCTGGTGGTGACAAAGGTCCAGATGGAATGAAAGGACCTGATGGTGATAAAGGTCCAGACGGTGACATGGGTGACCCTGGGACACCAGGAATTCCAGGAGGTCCAGGTGCAGATGGCATGAAAGGTCCTGATGGTGACAAAGGCTCCGGTGGTGACAAAGGTCCAGACGGAATGAAAGGCCCTGATGGTGATAAAGGTCCAGATGGTGACATGGGCGACCCTGGGACACCAGGAATTCCAGGAGGTCCAGGTCCAGATGGCATGAAAGGTCCTGATGGTGACAAAGGCTCTGGTGGTGACAAAGGTCCAGATGGAATTAAAGGCCCAGACGGTGACAAAGGTCCAGATGGTGACAAAGGCTCCGGTGGTGACAAAGGTCCAGATGGTGATAAAGGCCCAGACGGTGACAAGGGTGACCCTGGAACACCAGGAAACCCAGGAGGTCCTGGTCCAGATGGCATGAAAGGTCCTGACGGTGATAAAGGTCCAGACGGTAACATGGGTGACCCTGGGACACCAGGAATTCCAGGAGGTCCAGGTCCAGATGGCATGAAAGGTCCTGATGGTGACAAAGGCTCCGGTGGTGACAAAGGTCCAGACGGAATGAAAGGACCTGATGGTGATAAAGGTCCAGACGGTGACATGGGTGACCCTGGAACACCAGGAATTCCAGGAGGTCCAGGTCCAGATGGCATGAAAGGTCCTGACGGTGATAAAGGCTCCGGTGGTGACAAAGGTCCAGACGGAATGAAAGGCCCTGATGGTGATAAAGGTCCAGATGGTGACATGGGCGACCCTGGAACACCAGGAATTCCAGGAGGTCCAGGTCCAGATGGCATGAAAGGTCCTGACGGTGATAAAGGCTCTGGTGGTGACAAAGGTCCAGACGGAATGAAAGGACCTGATGGTGATAAAGGTCCAGATGGTGATCAAGGAACACCAGGTATGGAAGAGGATCCAAGTGCAAGAGTGTGCGTGTTTTTTAATCAAACAATGTGAAAATTTAATTTCCTGTGTGCAAATTCAGGTGAGAAGGGTCCCCCAGGACATCCAGGCGAAAAAGTACACAAGACATCGTATGGGGCATCTCCATATAACGATGGCGGGCGCCATGAGTTGAAACGCTACAACAGGAAACTAATTATCCCAACAGGGAGACAATACACACAGCCTGCTGGAAAGCGTCCTATCTCCACCCCAGACTTCTACTCACACTCTCCAAAGACAGGTGGGATGGAGTGTCACTTGTGTTCCGCTTTTTGGCCAGCGCCTTGAATGCTGCAAGGTGGTTCATTTGTTTGTTTGCTTTTGTTATTGAAGAGGAGCAAAAGTATCGACATCGCCGTGGAGTACCAGACAAGGCAGCAACACAAGAGACCTTGCTGGATCGGGAACCCATTGGTTCAATCAGCGGTTCTTCCTCTGGAGGTTAGTAGGACTCTCGCTGTGTATCGCTGTGTAGTTTTACTGTTCAGTTTGAGGGAGTTCTGAACTGCTGGGTTGTTTTCTGATGAAGATGCAAGGAAGTATCGATACCGTCGTGGTCTACCCGAAAAGCAAGTTGGCGAACAGAATGGTCAGTATCGAACGCGGAGCGGTGGGCGTGGGCAAAGGAACCCTTGGGAATGGCTGTATTGACTCCCCTTCAGTTTCATTCTGATTGTTGTTGGGGAGGAAGTCGAGTTTGAAAGATGTTAAGATGAGAATTTGTAAGAACTGGCGAAGTGAAGAGAATTCGCCGGTGCAAACCTTTTCCTGCTATTTCATGGGAAGCTGGGAGAGAACTCAATCCTGTGGGCCTCAGTATCGGATTAAACGTTGACACAAGTGCATGCAAATATGCATGCTTACTCAAAAAAGGGCACATCAAACATCAGGACCAAGAAAGTGACAAACTTTGTAGATGTTGCCATTCCTGATTTTTGTGATTTGAGGTCCATAAACCCTCCCGGTTTTTTCCCTCTTCTGAGTGAAAATGGAGAATACCTCTGCTGGTCCACTGAATGGCACCTCTTCCTCCCACAGGGAGAATAAGATTCTCTATAGAGAATAGCTATTCACTTGTCAAAATCAGAACCACGCACAATACATAATAAAGCATCGTAAACTTGGAGGAACTGATTTTATCTGGAAGCTATCGGGTGGTGAACGTGATTCGAACAAAACGCAAAAAAAGAAAGCTCTCCACAAAGTTTTGGATTGTTGTCTGTGGAGTAAAAGAAGTACCCCATATCACCTTGTCTCAGAGCAAGGTGATATATTCCGAAGACATGCACGTGTTTCAATAAAACTTCTCGGCGTCTCAACAAAAACCTTTTAACCTTGCTTTTCCCATCCCAACTGATTCTGACAATCTGGATCACGATCATGATTGATTGATTGATTGATCACGGCATCATTCTCATCTCTCTTCGCTGTCGTCTTTTGTTCGAGTCCTACCTTCCCCATTTACTCTACAAACCCCTGTCTTTTCTGCAGTAGCAATCAAGCTCGTGAATTTGAGAGTTTTTGGCCCTTGAGAAGATGTGCTGTGGAAGTCATGGTGGGAATGCAGTCCAGTCCCAAGTTTTGAGTGCAAATCAGGTTGATTCTGTGAGCTCGACCTAAGGGTTGGACTACAATGACTACCTTAGAAGTAGGGGAGTGAACATTGAGCTACTGTATGAACACCACATTTCATTGGGTAAACGACATCTACTAGATGCAGTAGTACTGCACAAGGATTTTGGACTTTTTGCTGAGGAATTTCCATTCTTAGCAAGACACTCCTCTCAAATGGACTAAAAATGGATATTGCTAAAAGCTCCCATAAAGCTCTCCCCCTCCCCCATTATAAACCTAAAATTGTTCTCTATAAGAAGGAAGTCTAACTGCAACATTAACACCATCAACTACAGATGAAATAAGGGGAAAAAAAAATCACAGATTCATTTTCACACCCCCACTGGGATATGAAAATGACCACACAGGGGTATTCTTGTGCAATTAGTTGATGCATGTAATGTTGCTCGTTTTTTATGGAATGGGTGCAAACAAGCCACTTAAATCAATCGATATTACCACCCAGGTCTCTTTTCTTTTCAAATTCACATTCAACCGAACGAGATAACATTATGCAAGGAAAACGATTCTGCATTGTGGACAGTTTCGGAGTTTTGAATGGGGCAAGAAGGCTTGTTCACAAGGGGCTTGAGCGAGTGCCGTCAGCGGCAGACTGATACGCTTGCTTAGTGGACGGAACAGACCTCGTGGAGCTGTGTCTGGATTCCGAAGTAGGAGAATAAATCAATGGAAGGTCAAGAAAATACCCCAGCGGAAGGGACAGAGGTGAGATATGTGTTTCAGGCTGACTGTCAGTCAAATATGGAGCTGTACGCATCTTTATTCCATCTGGTGTTGGGAGTCGTATTCGCACTGGGAACACTCAGTGCGTTTGCAACCGCTGTTGCCACTGCTTGCCTAGACAGCCCATCACGCATCTGAGGTGAAGCTTCCTTACGTTTCGTCACGCTGTTAACGTAACTGACCCGGAGTGGGGAATTTCGTGCAGGTGGTCCCCACGACAACAAAAACAGAGGAGGAGCCAAGTCAAGAATCCCCCCCAGAAAATGAAATTGAAACGTTGGCTCCAGAAGAAGCAGACAAGGAGAATGGAGGAGATGTTGTGCCAGCACTGGAAGTGCTCCGCAGAACACCTCATGTCCAGACCTACAGACCAACATCTGCCGAAATCGCTACCATCATCGATGGATTTGAAGATGACTTCCAGGTCAGGACTTGAGCTTTTTTGTTTTAATCTTTGAAACAGAGCAGCCCCCTACCGATCACCACCGGAAAAATGAAATAAAAATAAAAAAAAAAAATTTCAGAGATTTGGGAGAAGGGATGGTTGGAGGATGAGGGACTTGGGTTGTTGCAGATCTTGAATGAAGAGGGGGAAGACCTCAAGGAGGAGATCATCGAAGAGGAGGAGGAGGACGAAAAAAACGAATGGGAAACGAAGGAAGAACAGCTTGATGGAGCTGCTGAGGTGAATCCATGACCTCAGTCACAATAAAATCGATGGCACAGCAATGGTGTCCAAAATTATTCAAACAATTTGGTTGAAATCTCATCGAGGGCGAGTGCTAGGGACACCCAGGGAAGCTGACTTGAATGAGGTGCTCAGGAACATCGCCGTCTGAAGGAGACCAACGATTCCTTGAGTAGGCGAGTTCGGGAGATAATCGATCAAAGAGCCAAGGGTAGGCAGCAGGATCTGAGGGACATTACGAAGTTGGATGGAGCAGAGTCCAGATACCGGGCGGCATTGAAGCAGTGGCCTGAGATCGTAGCTGAGAAGGAGAGGACAGAGAATCACTTCCAAACGATCGTGTTTAGCCTGAAGTGCATGTGAGATTTGACGCATCAAAACGGAACGAGCATTTCAACATTAGGCATTAATGCACCCCCTCCATCGAAGTCAATTTCACCTCAAGACATAGTGGTGAATCGTGGAACGACAAGGAATAGGAGTCTTAGGAATCTGTTTAAACTTGAGAAGGCCGGTGGGGCTGGACACCTGGGGCCTATTTCAAGTCTCAATCAATGAGCTATTCATGCGCACCTTCAGGATAGTAAAAAGTGTTGTGTGATCGTTTGCATGCCTGGAGTGATTTGGTTTTGCAAGAATTCCTAGAAATCGTGTGGTATATTATCTCTGATGGCTTATCCTTAGAATCATGTCCTGATGGCTGCATTATTGTTCGCAGGCTTGAGGAGAAAACGAAAAGGGCTGATGAAATTTCCAATGCTTTTCTGCATTTCAAGAATGAGGTCGCGAAGAGTTCGGAAAACAGTAAGACCGGACGTGGCATCCCAAGTAAGGTTTGTGCGAAAAGTGTCCTCCAAACACCCATCCATTCCTCCACGACATGACCTGGGGGAGGAAAATATCGAATCAATGGATCTCATGAAAATGTTTTGACCCAAGCAAGCAGCTTGTCTCATTTGCTAATCGAATCTCGGCAGTTTTTGGTGGTCTTCTGGATGGACTCTGACAAGCAAGCTAGAGCTGGTTTTCTTGAGTGTGTGTGTGAGTGGCACCGATCAGGTTGTGCGAGAGTTGGTCGACAAGGAGGCCGAAAAAGAACAAAACATCCAAAAAGTCCGTCTGACGAACATCCATTTCAGAAATCAACTCGCAAAACTCGAGCAAAAGATCAGAGAAAAGGAGGAGCTGGCTGAGGGGCTGCACCTCATCGACTTCGAACAGCTGAAGATCGAAAACCAAAGTCTCAACGAAAAAATCGAAGAGAGGAACGAGGAATTGATGAAGCTGAGGCGAAAAACGACGACCACGGTCCAGATTCTCACGCACATCAAAGAGAAGCTGCAATTTGTGGACCGGGAAAATGAGAAAATGGAGCAACGGCAGAAGGAGCTGGAACTGGCCATGGTGGACAAGAGAGAAATCCTCCAGCAAGTCAAGAGCACCCGTGACAAGCTCAGGACGAGGTCGCAAGATCTCAAAGAGAAAAGCACGTACATCACGGCCATGCCCCTTCTGGAGGATTTGGAGGTACTGCCTTCCTGGGCTGATAACGCTACAGTTCTAAAAATAGAGCATCAATGGAACAGTGGGGCGGTGCCAAGCTGGCATACCAAGCCCTGCACATAGATCGTGGGGATCTAAATTACACATAGCGACCTACTTTCACACAGAATCGCTCCACCGCCAATCAGTAAACAGGGAAAGAACAGAAACTACTCCACATAAAACACAGGATTCTGTGCTTTTCTCAGGACATTAAACCCCTGTTGTTTTATCCACACAACTGAATGATCCTTCACAGCACAATTCACCAAATCACCACAGATAATGAACAGTGGATGATCTGCTGAATGCACAATTAAGAAATAATATCGAACGATGACCGGATCATTTCAGGTACAGAAAGAGCACAAGGAGCTCCTGATCCACGATATCGAAGAACTGAAGGCGAAGTATGCTAAGGTCAGCAAGCGCGTCACTGACACCACAGCGAAAGTGATGGCTTTGTCCAAGGATATGCAACTGTCCCAATAGGGATCACTAGTGGGACGCTGACCACTTGTGGAAATCAGTCTGGGAATGAACACATTGTTGAGGTTATGGGAAAAGAGGGGAATAGTTTCCAGTCCCATTTCCTTGCACACGGAAAGAAATTTGTACAGTGAAAGACACGAGTTTGTTACAGAAAATGAAACTTCCGAGGTTTCCTCCCTCGAATTTTAGGCCAACTGTGAAGCATTGACGACCCCTTCGCACAATATAAACACTTTCTGTTGCGATCCCACCACAATTTCCACTTCTGGCCGCAGAACCAACCTGCACAAGCTCTCTGGAAACAGAAAAAGAGAACAGCCACGAAAGCAGAGGTTCCCCACCACTTCCTTTCGGCGCAGCCGCAGTCAAACACATGACAATCTAACACAATTCCTACATTGGATTCCACCGAAGTTGACAAAATTGTTTGGACGTCACTGACGTCACCATGGGACAAAAGTGTGACCGTACAGTACTTCTTTGCCTCTTGCCTGTGCATCCACCCAGTCACCAAAAATGATTTTAGTCGCAGCGTTTCTGAGTCTGCTTCTGGCTAGTGGAGCTGTTGGCGCTGGCCGCCATCTGAATCAAGACGGGTAGGGAGTTGGCGACACACACATCAATCACTTGCTCGGTACAGCGCATGAGAAAACTAGGCTGCGGCAAGTTTTCTTGACTAGGAAATTTCAAATTTGCAGGGGATTGGGGAAAAAGATATTGCAGGGGGCAGAAGCTGGGGAAGGCGAATTCCCTTTCGTGGTGTCGCTGGTGTCGGACGGGTCGAGTGGCGGCGGGAGGAGGGAGCATTTCTGCGGCGGCACATTGATCGATTCGAACATAGTATTGACAGCGGCGCATTGTCTTTCGACGGGGGTGCGCCCCACAGTGCGTGTCGGAACTGTGCAACGCGACGGTAGCGGGGGGGAAAGTTTCCAAACACAGGAGATCAGCATACACCCCAGCTTTGAGGAATCGAGCGGCACCTTCGATTACGATGTAGCCTTGATTCTGATCGACGGATCGGCTGGCCAACCGAAAGTTTCGTTGGGGTCGTCCGATGGGTGCTTCGTGAGTGGCGGCTGTGGCGGCGACGCCGTGGCGGTGGGGTGGGGTCGCACGGATGCGAAGGACCGGCACTCGTTCTCTGCTAGGCTGCAGAAGGTTTCGGTACCCCCAGTTGCGACCGCAGAATGCAAAGAAATGCTGAACTTTCCGCCAGACGATATCACTTCAAGGATGATCTGTGCTGGGCTGGGTGGCGGTGACGCTTGCCAGGGGGATTCCGGTGGCCCGATTTTGATGAACGGCAAGCAAATCGGGGTGACTTCATTTGGGGAAGGCTGTGGAGAAATTAACAAGCCTGGGGTGTACGCTTCGATTCCTGCACTTCTGGACTGGATAAACACTGAAAAGGAGGTTCTCAAGGGCAAGGTGGGCAACTGGATGTGACAGCTACTGCGAAACTCATTCTCATTTTTAGGAATAGGGCTGTAGAAAAAAGGCAGAGATATCGACATATACATATCCTCCGGATCTGGAGCTTGCTGGACTTGAAATCGTCGAACAGTAAGCACATGCATGAATGTTTTTGTTTTTTCAACTTTTTATATGTGGAGCTGTCTATCAGGCAGCATCCCCACCCCCACCGCCGGAACCCACCCCTCCACCAGAACCCAGCCCTCCACCAGAACCTGCCCCTTCACCGCAACCCACACCGCCTCCGGAACCGACACCACCACCGGAATCCTCGCCCCCACCTAAGCCTTCAGAGCCTGATCAACAGCAGGACTCTGGATCTACATCCGCGCCGTCCACCCCGCCCCCACCAGTGGGCACACCAGGTGAGGAAGAAACAACCAACCTCCTAATCTGCATGAACTTTATGTGTGTGATTCTGAGGGACAGAGGATATCCTTTTCTGATGAGAGCAATCTGATAAGAAACTTCTTGCATATCATGATAAAAACAAATAAATAGAAGCAATGTGCTCTTTACCATTTTGGTTCCTTCCTTCCTTTCTATCTTTCTTTTTTTTTTTCTTTCTTTTTTTTTTTGAGGGGGGGGAGTCCAATGTTGATTATCTATGATTATGACAAATCTCGTTGAAATTGATAAACAGATTTGGAATGTTGTTAAGGGATAATAATTTTTTGAGCTGTGTGTGAATTCAGACGGCTGCGTTTTCATTAATGGTGTCTTTGTTGGTGAAAATTGCGAGTAATAATCTTTCAGCAGCTGGTTAACCAACGTTGCTCAGGAGAGGGGGGGGAGGGGGGGCTCTCCCTCAGTTTTGTGATTTTTGTGGATTTTGTGGGGGTATTCCAGTTTAAATTAGCACTGATCTATTTTGGAGTGATACAGAACCACAAGGTTTTTGTTGTGAATATTTTCTGCCTGGTAGTACATAGTTGAGTTGTACTTTTTCCAGTTTTGCTTCTTTTTGTGGAGTGTATCAATTTTCCTATCCACCATTGTGGTTCATCTGTAATTTAGCAATGAAAGCAGTGCTGTCTACCACAGCCAGAATGAATGATATGTAACATCGATGAAGATCTGGGATCTGGGATCATATCTTTTGTTGCGGAGTGACGGGGTAATCTGATTTAAATCAAATTTGAAGGATCTGTCAGTCAATGAAGCTGAAGGGATAAAAGGAAGAACGATGTGTCAGTTTGGTATCTGCTGTAATAAGCTGATTTCTTGTACCTCTTCTTGTGATCTTGATGTTGCCACTCTCTTTGAGGGAGCAGCAGCTAAAAAAACAGAAACCCTTTAATTTTCAAGAAAATCAAAAACTCGAATCTGGCCAGTTTCGCTCAACCAATGCAACATTGCTCCATTCTCATAAGTTCTTGAAAGTGACTGAGGAATCAAGGTTGGCAGCATGCAACTTCAGCACATTGAATTTCACCCAGCAGCGAAGGGATGAAAACAAAGGACCAGAAGAATGTCAGATGCACAACTTCGCGAAAAGTTCTGGATTTGGCACCATTGGGTTGATTTAGTCCCAATTCGCCGTTGGGTTCGATCAACCCTCCAGTCAGCATCCATGACGTACTTCATCCCAGCAGTTCCCCAACAAATCCACAAAGGCGACGGCCGTCGCACTCCCTTCACAAAGATGAAGCGTGGTGGTCCTGCCAAGTCCATGACGACGAACTCAGAATACGAGGAAATCATGGCGGAGCTAGTGAGAAAGAGAGACGCCCCCGCAGCGCATGTTGTGTTGACGTTTTTTTTATTGCCATCGCCCTCCTTGTCGCGTTCGGAGGCCAAACCAACAGGAAATACTCGACCAGCGAGTTCACCGATGCTAACAGCTGGTTGTGGGGTTTGGTAGAGCGTGCTGCGAGGGCACAGCGTCGCAAGGGCTATGGAAGACAGGAGCACCACGCCCGCGCGAGAAAGTGAAACGCAGGTAAATCGATGAATGTCCATGTGCCGGTGGCGAGAATCGTGGGCAATTCAATAAGGATTTGTTGCAATGGGTTCTTCGGAAATGGACTTAGCTTGATAGGCGTCGGGTCGAGGAGAAACAGGAAGCGATCGGCAGCGATTCGCGCGCATGCATGTTGTGAATTAGGGAATTGGGATAGAACTCTTAGAACGAGAAAAAGAGCGCAGGAATGATTGTTGAAGTCGGTTAGAGGAGGATTTCCAAAGGGGTGATCGCGAGACGATCGATTGTTGTCAAATTTTTGGGCAAAGTCCACAGTGGAAGGTGCTGTTTCAGAGATTGACGACAAAGAATGCTTTTTGCCAGCATTTGCTAACATGTACTTTTTAGACTACTCCACAGATTGCACCTTCTCCCCTGGACGATGCGACCAACACATACTCAAAGCAGGATGGGTACGGATGATGGGCAATGAGTGCTGTTTTTCAGCTGAATGGCTTTGAGGCTGAACCGTCTCCACTATGCAAATAAGTGATGCGGGCTCACTGTCTGTAATGACAAAAAAAATCAAAACTGAATTTCACCTGCTTCCGCTCTATTGCATTCTCCATGATTTTGTAAGCCAAAACTCAAAGCCAAATTGTGGCATTTCTTTGAAAGCAGGGAGACGCAAGCAGAAAACAGCAAGGGGGATGGTCGGCAGCAACGGCCACAGGTGTCTGGTCCTCCGATTAGGCAAGCATCCAATGGGAAAGCCAACGGGGAGGGTGCAGAAAAGCTTCAGGTGAGGTGTATTGTCGGTGTTCGTTCACTCATGGATTCATTCAAGGAGATTGTTGGATCGATCCTGATGTGCCGACATTCTATTTATGGGGTGGCCAATTTTCCTAGCTTTAAAAGTAAGGCTGGTCTGGCTTCGACTCAATCCTGATTCGCATCCATATGTTTCACTTTTCCGCTGTTTTTGAAGGGTGATCATAATGACTTGAACTAGGGCAAAATTCGTTCATTTTGTTTTTTTTGGGTTGTTTTTTTTAATATTGGATTAGGCTTCATTGGAGCAAGACTGTCGATGCCACCCGATGGAGGGAGCATTGGCTGGATCAACAGATCTACCGGAGGAGATTCAGCATGCACTGGTGAAATACCAAAGGGCAAAAAAGTGAGATTCGCTCCGACAGAAAACCGCATCATGTGGAAAAACAAACTCATGCATGCGACATTCGGGAGGGTCAGTTCGGTAAATCTTTTTCTTCCGACACATAATTTCTGTGTTTTTTTTCCCTTAATGACATCATTAGATTGTTGAGCCATCAAATCCAAGAGAGCGAAAAAATGGGGGAGCTCCTCAGCAAAGAGAGGACCACCAACGCTGAGCTGAGACTTCGATTGGACAGCAAATTAACGGTCTGCGAAGATGCCGTGAAGGAAGGCCTGTCTGCCATCCATACGAGAGTCAAGAATGACAAGGAGCACATGCAACACCTCAAGCAGGTCGGCCAGCGGCACCTATGCACTGATTTTCCCCCCATTCATTTTGCTGCTGGTGTATTTCAGTTTTTTTTTTTGGATTGAACTTGATAGGAACAATCGACTTCAAGTTTTCAGGCTGACCCTTCCTACATCTTGAGCATGTGTTGTTTTTTTTTATTTATTTCAAAAAGAGAATATTAGGCGTTTTCGTTTTGTTTGCTTCGCTTTTTTTCCTGGGATGTCCATTTTGATTGGCATCCGCTTCGTTTCAGGGACTAGGTCTTTCTGAAATGGGGAAAATGGCGGCCGTCAAGGAGCTGCACAAATGTCAATGCGAATTGAAGGCGACCAAGGAGACGCTCGCCGACCTGGAACTGGTCAAAGACAATCTGCTGGCATCCGTCGAACAAAAACACAAAGAGCTAGACAAATTGGCAAAGGAAGAGGCCACCGCAACGGAGGCAAGGATCCGAGAAGAGCTTCATGCCGAATTTTCTGCAAAGGAGCACCTAGCTGAGAAACAGGTAATGCAGGACAATTTGTCAGGATGCAATGCACTGCTGCTTGCACCTGGTTCTATGAGATGAGGAGGCGGCTGTGGGGAAATGTCAGACGATAGTGAATGTCAGACTGAGCGGGCCAGGCTTGGGTTGTGGTCGAGACTATATTTGGAGCCCATATTGCTCAATTGCGGAGTGGATGGCCTAGTGGATGGGGGGGTTCAGTCCTGAAAACATTCGAAATATGAAATATGCCATTTGCCGTTTCTCTTTTCTTTATTTCTCAAGAACGTTCATGGCAGCAACCCCCTTTTTTATTATTTGTTGAGTGTACGTGTGAAACTTGGTTTTCCAAGAACATTGGATTCATTTTTTTTTAAACGATTGTTCCAGGCCCGAGCGGAGGCCGATAAACTGCGAAAAGATTTGGAGTTCATTCAGGAAAACATCCGTGTTCGTGTTTTTGGAATGCTGGAAGGCCTCCAGAACGAAGCCTGCACAGTCCAAGAAATGGTCGATCAATGGGATCAGTGGGTTGGTGACCTCACCAGCGAATTGTCTGAGGAAAGGTGATTTCTTGTGGGCTGGGGATATATTGTGTTCATCGTTCCGGAAAATTCGTTCTGGAAATATTGCTTTTAGCCTCCTCTTCTGGGTTCACTCCCTGAACCGTTAGGTCGAGAAAGCCATTCCGGGTGGGAAATCTGTAGCACCATCGATGCACATATATATATCAGCTGAGATCAGCACATCAATGTGTCATCTTCCAAGCATGGATATGTGCAATTGCAGTATCTAACCCCCCCCCCCCCCCCCCGAATACAGTACCCCGGGGTACAATAATTATAACTTTGGAAAAAAAAATCAGGGGGGTACACTATTTGGGGTGCTCTATTTTTAGAGAGGGGGTTGGATCCTACAGGGGTAGTGTATTCGGGAGACGGGAAGGGGGCTAATGCTCCATCCATCACTATAAGAAGATTTTTAACATTGCATAAAAACCTATTATTTGGGGTGGTAGGCCAGGCGGGGTGCACTTTTGGGGGGGTACACTATTCTGCGTTTGCTTCCAGGGGCGGAGGGGGGTACTCTATTCGGGGGGGGGGTAGTTTATGGGGTGTTTCATATCTGAAAGTGGCAGGCAGAATCTTTGACGCCGGGGGATGTTTGGTTTTCAGGGAAAAGAGATCGGAGTGTCGAGAGGAATGCCGGCGGCTGAAGGCAAGAGTTGACGTGAGTGATTCGATCAAAATCCTTTATTCGATATTATTATGATAGAGGGGAAAACAACACAGTTCTCTGTCAAGATTTCCCCAAAAAAAGAAATAAAAAGGAATAATAATACTAAAAACAAAAAAAGGTCCGATGAAAATTGGAGCAACAAAGCATCCATCTTTGGGACAGTAGGTTTTATCACCAGAAACATCTTGTCATACAGGAACTAAACTTGAAGACCAGCGAACTGCAATCGTTGAAAAACGAATCCACCATGCTGCTGATCGACAAGACTCACCTGATCGGAGAGAACGCGAAGCTGCAGCACAGAGTGGCAAATCTGGAGAACAAAAACGCCCACATCGAAAACTGCTGGAAGGAGTCCAGGGAACAGAGCCGCACTGCCGAAAGCAAATTCTTGAACCTGAAACGGTGTCTGGAGGAGGTTTCGGCTGCAGATCCCCCGGACGATGTGGGCAGGGAGCTGCATGAAGCGCTGGAAGAGCTGGTGGAGGTGAAAAGGGAAAGAAATGAGGCTGTGGCAGGATTCGAACAGAGCAGAGAACGGCAAAGCGGTCTGGAGGATGTAGTAAGGGCCCTGGAGGAGGAACTGAGAAACTTGAGTGTGGCTGGGCAGGCAGAGATCTCGGCACTGGCTGACCGATTGGAGAGCACAGGTGTGTTTCCGATTTCCGATTTAGGTTTTTGTTTGTTTGATTTTTATTATGATGGATGCTGCCTGCTGTCGACCCGGCGCCCACTTCAAGGCAGAAATGAGTATATCTATTTCACTGGGGTAAAAATTCAATTGGTAGAAATGGATCGTAGAACTAGCACATTTTTAAAGTGAAATTGAGATGCCTTTGGTTTTTGGAGCTCGAGGCGTCCGGTCGAATTTCACTGTTTGTTAAATGCTTGAAGAATTGTGGGAATGTAACGAAATGTGTTGAGGGGTGTTTTGTGTGTGTGGGTATGAAACAGAAAGAGAGGCAACTGAGCAGAAAATGTTGCTTCAATCGAAGTGTCAATCGCTCGAGAGTGCACTGGCTCTTGAGGTAAAAAATATCGCCAAGCAGATATTGTTGAAAATTCACAGAAGAAGAAACAGAAATGATGGGGGTCTTGCTTAGCACACACACACATATATATATATATATTGAGAGATTTTTTTTTTGGATGCTTGCAACAGAGGCAACAACATCAAGGATCAAGTTCCGGCAGAAGAAACGCCCTCCAAGGCTGCATGAGCGATTTGCAAGCTGCTTCTCAAGAATTGCACTCTGTCCAAGAGGGTCTCGGGAGAATGCTGCCCACGACGGAGGCCGTCAAAGAGATAGCAACCCATGTGATTCATCAGGCCGAAGCGGTCACCCAGCAACTCCAGAGCGAATTGAACGATGCTCGGTCTAATTTCGAAGAGGTGCTTCCCCACAGCTGTCGCCTTTGAGATCTCTTTACTAATGTGCATGCCCCCCCCCCCCCCCCAAAGCTCGATTTTTCAACAGATATGTATCTTTAGACTTTTTTGCCTCCGCTGCTTATTCGCAAACTCGTCCCACATGCATATATGTGCCAACCATCTCGTCTGTTTAATTGCTCTTTGGAGCAAAATAGGATCCACAGAAATGTACAATAGAAAATTGACATGGGTGATTTCCAGGTGGATCGCAACTTCACGCTCAAGAAGCTGGAGTGCAGAAATCTGGAGGCTCGTCTCGGGGAAACCCACAGGAAACTCAGAATTCAGGACGAGGTCATAATTAGACAGAACGAGGAGCTCCACAAGGTGAAGGAGGATGTCCAGACCGGTGCAGACCTGGCATACGAAGTGGTGAACACGAGGGAGAGGTGCGAAATGCTGAAAAGCACCATCGAGCGCTTGGACCGGGAAATCCTGGAGGAAAGGGAGGAAGTGTTGATGCTGTGCAGAGCCAATTCGAACCTGCAAGGAGATCTCACCGCTGCAAACCATGCGTTGGAGGAAACCGAAAGGAAGCTGGCTTACCATGAGAGGCGAAGAAGAAGGGTGAGGCGGAGGGAGCTGGCAAGTTGTTGGGTGTTTTCTTTTCAGTCCATTCCAGACAGTCAGAAATTGGCTGCTTGTGGAGGTACCTCACAGTGAGTTGTCATTTCCATGATAGGAGGACCGCCCATCGGGATCTAGTGCTCAGCATTCCTCTGGAGGTCGAATGCCGATGCCGTCTGGAGGTCCAGTTTCTGGACTGACAAGGCAAGGAAGGGTTCCAGGGATGTTGAGTCCAGTGGGCAGCTTGGACGCATTCTCATCTGAATCAGGTCATCGGAGCGACAGGGCAAGCTCCTCCACAACGAGCACCGATGCTTTCCGGCCTCGACGAGATAATCAGAGGGGACCCCTAAGAACAGGGAGAGGAAACGAAAGCACCCAGCCAGCAGCTCCACAGGTCCATAGTTATTCTTGTTGGGGTTACCCCAATATAACATATATATAAAATCATAGATTACATGCAAATATCGAAAAAGCATGCTCACCTTTTTTGGAAACCATGGATGCAGATGATGTCCCCCTCCCACCCCCTCGAAAATTGATGAACAAACATGGATTGGTGCTACGGTGCCAGCACACCTGCTACACGGTTTCTGCATTGTTCAATCAAAACGAAAACGGAGATCATTGTTCCAGGGCATTTGTTCAGGTCAGACAAATGGATTAAAGTGTGGAAGATCAAGTTTCTATGTTGCCATGAAGGTAGCCGTGGAGGACAGCAGTTCCAGCTCCACCGACGTCAGCAGTTTGTTTTGTTGGGCTGACTTGAGTGCAAGAGTTACTTCCTTGAGAGAAGAGGGCCTGGGAAATGCTGATGGCCTAGGTTGGGGAGCAGTTTCTGAGTCAGCCAGGTCGAATGATCGTTGATGCAGGCGAGGAAACTATAGAGAAAGAAAACAGGGAGAGAAATATAGATATAGATAGGCAGAGGAAAAGTCATTTTGTGAGAGGTAGATTGCCGTGATAGAATTCAACCGCCACCGCCAATCTGAGCATGAGGTTTTTTTCGTGGAGGATTGGGCGAGTACTGCAGCTAACAAAGTGTATGATCGGTCATGTATTTTCTTGTAAAACTCAACAGGAGAACCAACCAAGGACTGTTGCTTCTCATTCTGTTCTTGGTGGAACCTCCCTAGAGGCATCTCCATAAACATCCCAACTTTTAATCACCAGTCCTTCCTCCCAGAAGGTCGGCAAGAGACCCCTTTGGGTGATCGTTGAGCCAAAATTTAACTTCGATTTGCTCGACAATGTACAATCCTGACCCATCTTTCAGTTGTTTTCTATCTTGGATCGCAAGAGGGGGGTAGGGAAGGATCCAGAAGACTGGTTTTGTTGGGTGATTTCTGTGTTGAGTGGATTTGGAGCACAGAGGGCGGTTCTCCTGCGGGGCGCGTAATGCACATGGAGCGGTACAATGGCAGTACAGTCAAACAGTTGGAGACCTACAAATCCAAAGCCAGTCGCGATTCTCAGACGCCACAGCATACATTTCGATCCCCATTCAAGTTACTCCCCTCCCCCTCATTTCGGGTGTTGACTGGGTGTGTTGATAGAGTTTGAAGTTGTGCTTGGAGATTGCCTCGTTCGCAGGGGGGACGCGAACGTGTTGTGTGTAGGCGAGACCTGATCGGGGACTTTCCAACCCGATCCTTGTACTGAAGTCTTTTACAAACACTCTAACTTTCCTTCCCGAAGTTCCCTTTTATCCTAACTGTTCAGGCGAAACGCCACTTGCCAGAAAAACGCAGGTCTAGTTTCTGTCGTTTAGACGAAACGCCACTTCCTTCGAAAATGACTCTAAATCGTGTCGATCCTATAGACTAATGTCCCATACCACCAATCTAAATTCACAACTCCCCCTTTATCAACCTGGTTTAACAACAGGGTGCGCAGGTGGGCTTCAACGAGTTCGTCCAAAGCGCCAGCATCCCGCTTCAATCTGATATGGAGTCCGTGGGCACTCGGGGGAAGGATGAGCTGCGTCGAGTGAGCCTGGGATGGCAGTGTGTGGCGGGCGCGAGGAGAGTCTCGACATCATACCGCAATCCCAGGCTCCTACGCACTCTTATTCCGATATCACACCCATACCCACACAGACACACACACATATTGCTTCGTTTCGGATCGATCGCACACGTCCAACGAGTCTCAGAACACCAGGGGAAAAAAACAAGGGTGGCGCAGCCACGCAATGTAGCAGTGCCGTCGGCACCACCACTCGACGATATCCCTCATGAGCGCCGTTCGCCCCCTCTTCCACAGCTCATACCCCCCACCACCACACTCGTAATGTACTGGTCGTTGACCTTGGGCACAACCAAGAGCGAGGCTGTGGGACATGGACCACTCGAATGCGATTTCGCCTCTTTGCGTTGACTTCCATCGCATTTCTGCTGACCTCAATGATCCATTCACACCCCAGAGAAGCTCCGTGAAGTCGTTTCGGCACCATCCCAAGCAGAGGGGTGGTTGAGCATGGCACGAGTTTACGTAGGTGAGCGGCGCCCTTTGGCTTGCGTCCTGGCTGCACTCTCTCCTTGTTCCATCCATCAGTTAGTTCGGCTGGGAAAGAGACGCGCTTCGTTTCCGGCAAGGATGATGTTCAAGATTTCACTCTGCTCATCCTCGCGCGTGTGGTGTTTTCGAAGGGAACCTACCTGCCGGTGTACTCGAGCACGAACTCGAAGAAGAATTCAAGCGATTTGGCGCGCTGAAGAGCGTTTGGGTGGCGAGGAAACCTCCTGGATTTGGTACGTCGTGTGTTCGAACAAACCCTGTCCCCTTAGAGAATCCAACGAACCTAGTGGGCTGAGAGATAGTTCGCTAACGAGAAAAGGGCAAGAAAAAAAAAAGAGGATTAGATGCTCGCAACGTGGGGGCAAGGCAGCAGCGGCAATTGTGTGTGGGGTGTCGGTGCAATCCCGCGGAGAGTGTATTTTTTTTTCTTTGTTTTTCCTATGCTGAAGATTCGACACCAACTCCCCTGCTTCGTCACTTCTCGCTTCGACGTCTATCTCGCATCGCTCCCGACCTGTCGACGAAGAAATCTCCAACCTCGTCACCAGCTTCTGTACGTGTTTTGGGCTCTTTTTGCTATGCAGTTTTTTTTTCTTTATCGTTTTTTTTTGGTGGTACCGTAGATACGTACCGTAAGTAGGAACTGGACATAGAACAACGACAGATACAAAACAAAAGCACACGCAAAAAAAAAAAACAGTCAGTGGGGAAAGGTGTCAGTTGCGCGTTCATTGCGCGTCCAGCTGTCCTGACTAATGGACAAAACCAAGCAAAAACAGCTGAACACGAAAACAAACACAGACACACAACTGGAATAAGATTTTTCAAAGTAAAAGAAAGAAAGAGAAAAAAACACACACACACACAACACTTTGCACACTGTGGAGATGAGGTGAGGGTATGGTGCCATGAGTGCGTTTTTAGCTTCTTTGATGATCGTTGTTTTTTCTCCCTTAAATTTCCCCCCCCCACCTTGCCTTGATCTGATGGTGCAACCGCCACACGCATGCACGAGCAGATTAGGTAGTGAAATGAAACGGACCGTTACAACGCCAGCGGTTGACCATATTTCGGTCGGTTGTCCGAGCTAGATAACCGACCGATGCATTGCTCCTTCTGGGGAACAGCCACTGATTTTGACAATTGGCAGCTCACCCGCCCGACTTCACTGAGACATTTTCACTGACAAAATGGCAGGCTGACTTTGGGTTTCGTTTCTGTGTGTGCGCAGCTTTCATCGAGTTTCAGGTAGGAATGGACTGTGGGACGGCTGCCTGATTCCGTTCCGGTGGGTATAGGGGGGTGGTTGAACCAATGCGTGTGTGTGTATGTCTGACATCATGGTGCTCTAAATCTTAGGATGAGCGTGATGCCAGCGATTCGATCAAAAATTTGAATGGCTTCAAAGGATGGGTAGGTGAAACAGCCAATGTAAAAAGAAAAGAAAAAAGAGAAAAAAAAGAAAAAGATCAAGATCACTGTTTTTGTTGGTGCAGATATTCTTTGGATAGGCTCGTTTTGTTTTGTAGAGGTAATATGTAGAGCGGCCTCCGTTTGAGGCGTAGTGTCTTTTTTGTCTTTTGGTTTTTTGGCACTGTGGGTGGAGGAAGAGGTTTTGCATCACATATTAGTGATGACATTTCCATCTCTGCTCTACCCTGGTGAGAGAGGTATCAGAAAATTTAAGAATGGAAAAGAAAAAAAAAAAGCAGAAAAAAAAAACGTTATGAAGGCCAGGCGCTGCTGGGACGAAAAGCTGAAAGAAAGAATGAAAGAGAGAAAAGAATTTGCCACTGTGATGTGCGCTTCTTTTTTTATTCTTTTTTTTACCTCCAGAGGGTCGAGTTGTCTACCAAGGGTGGTGGAATGGACAGGGGCCGGGATCGCTTCAGAGATCGCAGGTGCGTTAGTTACGAAACCTCCCATTACTCATTTCGCAGTCAAATGCTTTCAAATCTTCGAAGCTACATCAGTGTGGGTTTTTTTTAGCCCAAGGCGATTTCGTCGCAGCCCAAGCTACTCTAGGAGGAACAGACGTAGGTCTCGATCGGAGAGTTATTCGAGGCGGCGCCGCTCGTACAGTCCATACTCCAGGAGGAGGGGGAGCTTGAGCTATGACAGATCCCTCAGCAGGAGTGGGTCGCCCAGACAAGCGAGGCGGTACAGTGCTAGATCCTACAGCCGGAGCCGATCTCCAAGGCGGTCTAGGCGGTATAAGTAAAAAGACATGAACAAACACAAAAAAACACACACAGAAGAAACTGGAAAAAATACTTTTTTTTGTGTTTTTTTTTTCACGAGACCCGGTTGATCCACATTCAAGGGGCATCATTGTGGGAAATCAAGACATCTTCGAATTTGCCATGATCAGTACATTTGAACCAGCGTAATTCTGGCTGTACTTGGGTGTACTTGATGTTATATAAACCTCAGATATCTTGAATTTTTTATTGTTTTTTCTGGATGAAATTCACACAATCTATCATAGCATGCGTCTCTAAGTACACGTTACTTGTGGTTGTGCTCAGGGACAGGTCCATGTCAGTCGACCGGAGGCGCAAGGGCGCGTACACGGATTCCAGATCCAGGTCTGGGGATGAGAGACAGTCCAGGTCCAGGTCGTTGTCCAGATACTCCAGTCCGCTGAGGCGACAGCACTCCATGTCACCGCAACCCAACTCAGGCCACCGAGAGAATGCAGCCATGGTGCCAGTGAACGGGACCATGTGATTTGTTGAGAAAGGGAAAGAAAAAAAAATAAGAATTGAAAAGGAAAGAAACAAAGAAAAGGGACGACAGAAAAAAAAAAAAACAGAAAAGAAAAACACTTAAAAAAGGGAAGGAGAGAGAGAGAGAAAAAACAAAAACAAAAAGAAGATGATTTTCATTTTACTCTATGAAAATGATTGTGGGGTTTTGCCGCCGCTTGGTGGTTTTCTGATGATTTCTATTCGAACTTTTAGGGGGGGGGGGGGGGGGGGGGGGTTGGATAGGGGGAGTGTGGCATTGACATTTTTGATCCAATTTTGGGTGTGAGGGGGGAAAGGAGAGATTTTAGATGTTCCAGACAAAAGAAGAAGAAAAAAAAAAGAAATGTAAGTTGTGTTTTTTTTGTTTCTGTTTTTTTTTTCTCTCTCTCCACAGCAGCAGGTTCACGTAGTGGCCAAGTCAATTTTTTTTTTTAATTCTGGGCAGAATGTGGTTTGAGGAGTCGGCTGATGGAAAGAAGAATGAGTGTCCAGCTGTATTTTCCAAAAAAAAAGAAAAGAAAAAATACATCGTAGGACCAACCGTCCCAATTCAGACCTTAATTATTCTAAGTTATTCGAGAAAAAAGGGGGTTGGGGCCCAGTCTGACTTGCACTCATCTTTTTTGTCTTTTTGTAACGCATGTGTGAGGGGGGTTGGGGGTGATTCGTAGCGTGGCTGATTCGTTTTAGGTGATTGTGATGGGGGCTGTGAAACGGAGGTGGGTTCAGAGAGATGAATGGGTAGATGGAAAATTGTGTAAGAACCAGAATTGCCCAGTGTCGAAGGGAAATCAACAGTTGTGATCAAGGGCAATGCATATTGTCGGCACACGCCCACACCCTCATAGTGACTTTTCCAAAAAGGACGTACGGTGCGTTCCTTTGCAAAATGGTTCACATCCGGCTGAAGAGAGTACAGGCTTGATTTCGATATAGTGCCGCCCAATTTAGTGCCAGCTTTCAGTTCAGTGCCGCTTTTTCGCTGGGGCACTGGCGGCAGTGTGCTGAAATCACTACTGTAACCCCCCGAACGAAATCAGAAGCTCACCAGCGCCACAAATGAATGGATCTCGCATCACCTCCCCCTCAATGAAATACTGACAGAAAAAAAGCATCCAAGGCAATCATTGGCAGCAGGGATTCGGTGTTGCGATGTTCGGACCGGGAACTCTTCCCTCTGGCCATCAATGCAGACCATGTGCCGCACGGCGACCACCCTCAGGATCCTGGATCATCCCCAGGGAAAGAATTTCGGCGTCCAATTCCCCGTCGAGCGAGCGATGTAGGACGTTGCCACACTCGTAAGCTCCCCCATTTCGTTAATCTATTCTCAAACACTCCACACAAGGAGTGCTTCTCAAAAACCACTAAATCATGTTTTTTTCTCTTCTCCGAACTGCTGTGTTGAGTGAAAGGATACAGGATTTGGGGAAATGCATGACATGATGGACCAGCAATTTGGGAAAACCCCATGGTCCCCCTGGAAAGATGTGTGTGAATGTCAAGATTGTGGGTGGTTAGCTGAACAGGGGAGCTGAGTGATATGCTCTTTTCAATTTTGGGCATATCTGCCACAGACGATTATCTGAAAAGTTAGCTGGGAAGAGAATCCAAAAACGCGGTCCTAACCATGGAGGAAAAATTCAGTCCAGATCGGAGAATTGAGGGGGAAGGCAGATATGCTGCAAACGCCTTCATTGTTGCTGTGTTGAAATTCAAAAAAAGTATTATTATTATTATTATTATCCTTATAACAGAATCTCAGATCGTATATTGGAGCCTTCAAAAACTCCTAGATGAGCCCTGTTAATGGTTTGTTACTTAGATCAGGAGAAAGTGCAACCCCAAAAAGAAAAACATAAATGGGACTGGCACATCGTTTCATGGGGTGTGTGTGTGTGTGTGTTTTCCTTTGACAGTGGTGCAAAATTTGAATCCCGAGTGCATGCATCAAAGCTGGAAGCTACGGATCCATCTGAATTCACTCCTTTCACTCTGATGCAATATTCCAAATCGCCAGATCGGATATGCCATTGCGAAGCTAAGATTGTCGTGAATGCACCGGTCGAGCGATGCTTCGATTTATGGAACGAATGGAGGAGTTTGCTGGATTTCCTCGATTTGATCGGCGAGGTATATACCTGGAAATGGATTTTTTTTTTCTTTTTTTCATGTGTCAATTTGTAGACAAACCTGAACACCCGTTCGATCTCGTGTGTGTGCTTTCGTTAGATTTTTGTGGGTTTTTTGTTTTTGATTTGCATTTTTTGGCTTCTATTTCCCTTACTTTTGTCGACTATGTTTTTTTTACCCCCTCAATCAACAGTGCTCTGGAAGGGGTAAAACTGTGAATTGCTCCAGTGTTTTTGTGACAGTGAGATGTGGGGTGCAAAACCTTGGGAAGAGAAAGGGAAAAAAAGTAAATTTGAATTTTCGATTTGCTTTGAGAAAAAGAGACGAGGGGAAGCTGAACATTGCCTTCTGGATTTTTTGTAGTTGCACCTTGGGGACATGCCCGAAAACACTGCTGTCTTATTGTGTTACTACAGATGGGGTGAGTTGTGGATGCTATTGCTGGGGGGCGCTTTTACCCCCCTTTATTATTGATCGATCTTGATTTCAAATAGATTCTGGTCAATTATGGATATGGTGTGGCTGTGCAGGCAACACCCCCACCCTCGAAATCATGATGAAAATGGTCAAAGAGGAAGTAGTGGCAAACAAGCACATCAAATTTGGGTCTATAGAGGGTATGCCCATGAAAGGTGAGGAGCTCCAGAAGGAATGCCTCTCTATGGGTTTAAAAAAATATATAATAAAAAAAAATTATATATATGTGTGTGTGTGTGTGGGTTGAAGTATATATAGAGGTTGATTTATATATCGATAAATCAATTATTATATGTTGCATGACATGACCCAAAACCCACAACCAAGAGACAGCATGAGTTCTGTTCGGAGTGGCTCCTTAGGAAACGTTGTAACAATTGAATTGCTGCTTTATTCAGAACTTGGGTGAGGGGGTTGTTTGTCCAACTCAGGTATCGTGGAGTTCGCAGAGGTGGAGGGCGGCACGGAGGTGTTCTTCAGGTTTGAAAACTGCCTTCCTCGGCAATACGTGGAGTTCAACATCGGGCACATTGCGGTGATAACAAACGTGAATGACATTCTCAAAGAGAACATGGAGCAGTTCAAGCTGCTGGCGGAAGGCAAGGCCCAGCCCCAAGAGAACAACGCCTTCACTGACGAGCAGCGGGAAGCGGTGTTGAAAATGTGCCAAATGGTGATGGACAAGCCTTCTCCAGCAGCCAAAAAAACGACCAGCGAGGCCGCGAAAGGCGAGGTCTGAAACCATGACAGGAACAAATCTATAGGGTTGCATTTTTGCAGGGATTGTCTTTGTATTGCCAGATTTTCTTACAACGGAAGAGGCCGGAACATATATAAGAGCTGTTTTATTGTATTTTTCCTGTCCTGAATGGTCAGCAGGTCAGGGGTGGTGGTTGTTTTGAAGTGGTCTGACGGGTAGTTTTTTTTTTTTCTTTTGGAAAAAAGGGGGAATCACTGGTGAGATGGAAACCAGCTTGGAACTGGCTTGGAAGTCTTGATATGAGCCAAGTTTGCATATGTAACATGCAGTCTAGAAACAAAACTGCGAACCCTGCGAGAGCAAGCTCCCCAAAACTGTACTGATCTATGCCAATCGCTGCGCCCACTGATGGAGATTCTATCCAGCTCCTCCTCGAGAAAACGCCTGCAAACATCTAGATACCCAAAGACCTTGATTCTGTTACTCTTCCTGGAACACTGGTGTGGGTGGCACGCAATCTGCCAGCCTTTGGCGATTGCAAGGTCAAGTTCCTACCCCCAACACCAATCCTTGAATTTCCTTCCAGCTTCATCCCTTTAGCGCGATGCCCGTTTCGGGCTGGAGGCCTCGTAGTGGGTCTGACTCCCCCCTGAGAAGCCTTGATACCACTGCTGCAACGGGCAGGTGTTCGGTTGTGGGGTACAATCGTTTTTTCACATTCTCCGCCACTCGACATCCTGTCATTCCCTCCATCATCGTTCAAGATTGCGAGTGGTTTGACCTCCAAAGACGTCATTTCCTCCATGACGACCGCCGCCTCCCCCAAATGTCCGTCCTCTGGAATAGTTGGCAAGGGGGTGCTGGATGCCATCCAAGATACGTCGTTCTCGACATCGCTCACTTGCAATACATCCGTTGCTGGGGAGTTCAGGGCGGATATGGCCTTGCTGAACTCCTCATCCAAGCGAGATCGATACAGCGTTTCTTCTAGTAGACAACGGCACTCGGAGTCAGACAGGTGGCGGATTTCTCGCTCGATATCTGCAAGCACAGATGCGTTGAGAAGCTCAACATAAAGTACTGCACAAGAGTGTAGCAGCGAAGTGGATGCCAGGGCCCAGATGGTTCTTGCCTCCACTGAATACAAGCAAACGCTCCGAAGCCAGCTCCTTTCGATTCTTAATCTCCCTCCACCCCTTCCGCAAGACTGATCGTGGTGGTTCGGGCGAGGGGTTGTGAAATATTGGCAGCTTCACATCGACCTTTGAAGGGATGCCTAAAGAAAACAACTGTTCGAAATCTCCAAATCGGGGATGGAATCAAGTTCTCACTGCAAAAGATGTACTCAAGGGAGCTCTATTTCCTGCAAACAAGGAAGTGTTCTCATTCCAGTATTTGTGTTGCCCTTGATCTCCCCAGACAACATATGGAGTATCGATGCATCGTTTGAAGTCGACAAGAGAAAGAAAAAGCCAAATTGTGTTCATCCCCATTCTCAATCAGCACCTGGAGGAAACATGTGGGTTAGCAGCTTAACAGGCCGCAGAAGATCTTTCCAAAAGTTTGGCGACGGACTCCTGCAGGAGTGGGCAATCATCTCCGCTGGAAATCGAACGCAAGGCGACGAAGGCTGCTGTCTTCGCACGTGTGGATCTACGTCTAGTTTCTCCAGTGCAATGTTCTGGTCTTCGAAGTCCAGATGTTGCTTTGGGAGAGCTGACGAGCCATCGAAATATTCTGGAGTGAGTGGATCTTGGGGTTGGTGCTTCGCGGGCCAGATGTCTCCCATCGCTTCGATTCTTTACCCACACAAAACACAAATGAAGTATTTTTACTGGAAAGCTCCGGATTCGCAAAAAGTGCCCTTTGGTGGGAATTTCTATTGGGCTCAATACACGGGAGTTATACCTGATTGCAGCCATATCTTCCTCGGCCGTTGCAACGATTTGGTGTTGATTCTGCTGCGATCGAATTTCATTGTCGAGCTCCCAAAGAGAAAAGTTGGGCCTCGCTTTCTGGTTCATTAATGGCTCGGATACTCTCGCAGCCGTGGCCACCTCGATTTGCCCTATCCTTTGTGCTCTGAATTCCTCCTTGACGTTGAGTTCAGCTTTGAGCTGCTCCAACACGACTCGACCCAGTCTCGCTGGTGCGTGCTGCTGGCTCAAAAACAACACTGTCCTGAAAATGGCCATCCACACACTGTATTTTCAAAGGGATACCAGAGGGGAGGAAAAGAAAAGAATGTTCATGGAGATGGGCTCACATCGAAGTTGAGGCCACCACCGTATACTGGTGCGTGGTTGTTGGAATCTTTACAGGTCGATCTTTCCTCTTTCCGAAGCCCAACTGTCTCTTGTATTCCTGCACCGTGATCCATCTATCCACCCCATCGGACACCTTTCCCAGATGATCTCTCTTGACAAAAAAGCTCTCTTCACCGAAAAATTGGGCAGGCCCCAAGATAGCAATTTCCCTTAAGCACGTTTTTGGGAAGCTTTCGCGAGGAGAGTCTCTCGAGTTGCCCCGTGGTGCGGATCTGACTGACAGGCGGCATTCACCAGATGCAATCAGGTAGAGCCCTTTTGATGTGCTGCCCTCCGTTGCTAGCACCTAGAGACACTCGTGTAACTCAAAAAACCCCACTGGAACCGTTCTGTCCTGAGCCCCTGTTTTGCACTTAATGTCGGTTTATTCCAAAGGACCAACCTCGTTTCTCTGGAAGTTCATTGTCTTCAAGCAATAGTACAGCCGCATCAGGTTGACAGAATTTATCATCCGGAGCAGCGGTATGCCTTTGAGCCAATCAACCTGAATCGCAGCTAGCATCAGACACTTCGTAAACATCGAAATAGATCCAGGAGCAACTTTCACCAAGGTGTACCAGCTCCTCAATCTCCCGCTGCTGCAAGGCTTTGAGAATCGAATCGTAGTCTCTTTTCTCGATAATCATGAGGTCCACTGGGGTTTTGCTCACGACGCTTGCCTACCACACAAGCAAAAATATGTCAAGACACCAGCACAGATACAACCTAAGATAGCTGTTCAGGCTGTGGAGTACAAGCCCCATGGGGTGGATTATTCTCACCAGTCTTACAGACCCCTTCGTCAGCAGAGCGACTTCGCCGAATGTAGCACCTGATTGCATCTCCTGAACAACACTCCCATACTTGTGTTCCAATTTCTGACGAATGGAATCGACTTCCTCAGTATCGTCCCCCCTAAAGAAAACGAGCTGTAAAAAGAACGCTCAAGAGTGAAAAGTAGCGCTGCAATGTTTTCAAATCAATTCGCCGCACCATATCAGATTGCTGTAGTCTTCAGTGTCCAGAAGGGCATTGCTTGCATGTGTCAAAAGTTGCTTCGCCTTTGGAGACTCCTTGGCTCCAGCAGCTTCCTTCATAAGGTCCATGTGAATTTGTCTCAGCGCCGCCACTTGGGGAGCAATATCGGGCTCTCCTGGGTCTCCATCCTGAAACAGAATCGAGTTAGCAATCCATGGCTATGTTTTCCTTTCGAGCAATCAAGAAACATCGTCGAAGCTAACCTGTGGAGTCGCCATATCCATATTTGCTTCGTTTTCGTCAACGAGCGGCATTTGAAGCGCATCCAAGGAATGTGCTGGTGCCATTATACCTCTCCTTCTCGCGATGTTTCGTGGGGGTTGTTGTGGAGCTAGATCTGAATTGCCTTCAGTCTCTGTGCACAAAGTCAGGACTTTAGAAGAACCGAACTCCAACAAATTCTCTCCACGAGGACCCAAATTTGTTAGTGCATCTCAATCGTTCACCTTGGGTTTGATCATCCTGTCGACGATTCTCTTGTGAGGCAGCCTCTCTCTCTTCATCATGTTCTTTGTGGTCTTCGATCGAGTCATGCTGGGCTCTGATTCGCACATCGCATTCCCCAGACAACAGCACGAAGAAGGAGGTACCAACACCACCTTGCTCCATGATGACTTCGTTCTCAGGATATCCCTCGTACAACACCTGAAAAATGCCACTTAACATTTCAAGACGAGTGCTTTCCAACGACATCTATCTTTCTATGCGAGAACACAGACTGGAAGCCCCCCTTGCCTTTTGTGCCAACTGTTTCTTTGCATCTTGATTGCATTGGTCAAAGAAGCGCACTTCACAAATCAAATCAGTCAGTTTAGCAACATCCTCCTCAGTTCGCTCGCGTGGGAGCCTGCACACAATAAGACAATGCACTTTCAATCTTTTGCTTCAACAATTGTGAGAATATTATATCTCCTTGTCTTTCAAAAAACACGGTCCTGATCATGATGTAGCTACATCGTTTCTATAGAAACGAGTCGAAATCAAAGGTCTACCTCTTCAAAGATGGTCTATATTTTTCAGAAAGCCACGGGAGACGTGTCGTGTCAATTGCACCGAACACCTGTCGAATGGAGCCCAAATCGAGCACCAACAGCTCCACATTCACTGCCGCAACCACTGTTGTGGAGTATCGGCAATCCCGGTTCAATATCGCGGTGTCCCCGAAACACTCCCCATTCGTTATCGTTTCTATTTGGTGCATGCTGGTGGAACAATCTTGCGACATGGATCTCACGCCTCCTCCCAATGGTGCAAAGGAGCCACCCACTGCTTCAATTGCTGTGGATGGATCAGATCGACTCCGCCCCAGGACCTCTTTTGTCGAGGAGGCATCTTTGAAGGCGTAGCAAACACCAGAATACACAACAAACATGTGCTCCCCTCGACATCCCTCGGCAATGATGGTTTTACCAGGTGAAGCCATGCAATATTTGATACATGGTATCAGCTTTTTCTGAATGCTTTGTGGCTGCTGAAATATGAACTTGCAACGACTTGCAAGGGAAAACCTGACACGATCTGGGATACGGGAAGTGATCTCCATAGTTGTACAATCTTTTCAACACCGCCGCCGCCACACCACACCTGCGGACACCAGGAAGGAGCGATACTTCACAGGTGAGCAAAATGGAGTTCATGTCGTGTTCAAGGCTGTCATATTATTGGGTTTGTGAAATGTGGTGGTTTTTTCCTGGGGAACTAGCAAAGGCATGTACAAAGAGAGAAAAATCCGATCCCATGGTTTTGTTCAGGAATTCATGGTCTGAATTTTCATTGCATCATTGAATCAAATAATTTTGATGGTTTCATCATCAATATCACAGCAGGGCATGCAGAAATGAACGAAAGCAATGCAAGGTTACAAGAACTTTTTACAAGCTCCCCAGTGCCCCAACTCCGTTCTATGACCTTGGTGCGTTGGTTGGCCCGCCGTTTCGCCCGCTTTCAGCTAGATAGGCAACTCAACTCCAACCACAACTGTTCGCATTTCTCCAAACACAAACTACTTCTAGGTGACTCATTTTCGAGAAGTGCCGTCGCCAGAGCCGGAAATAAGTCCAGCGACAGCACTCTCGTTCAGTGGTGAAGCGTAGGATATTGAAACGAAAACCCTAAGACGTGCAAGAAACTTTCATCATGGTCCGCAAGAACGGAACATATCCGTGAAGAGGACGTTGGCATCTGTGGGGTTGTGACGTCTTTTGACGAGATGCATCTCTCTTCCTCCATCAAGACTCATACACCTCTGCTGGGCTGCAGAATTGGAATGGTGCTTTTCCAAAAGCCATCGTTGCACCCAATAATCGGGAACAAAAAAGCATAGAGAAAACAGCCCTGATTTCGAATACTTTCACCCGCTTTTCAAATGGCTGCCAAAGATAAGCGCGCCCAGTATGAGTTCAGACAAAAGCAGAATGAAACACTGATTAAGGAAGGCGACGACCTGAATGGGTGAGAACGGAACCTGTGGCGTTTGTCGTCACAACGACGACTTCCACGAACAGGCACTGCCACGAATAGGCCAGGAATCCCAAAGCCATTCATCTCAGCGGCGGGTCTGAAGGTTCAGACTCTCTCAAGCTGCAGCATCTTCTCTTATTGTCGTCGTTCCTATAGTTGAGTTCTCGTGTTCCGGGCAGCGCTTCCTTTTCGGTGGCAGATCTCAAGGATTGCTCAGTCTATCTCTTGGGGTTCACCCAGCAAGTTCAAGTTGACGACTGTGACGGTTGTCGGATCTTTATAGGTGAGGGGATGACGACTGTGATCTGAACACAGAACGCGTCTGAACTGAGTCGTCGTCGTGGTTGGTGCACCCGTTGTGGACTGTACTGACGCTTTTGCCTGGTATCTATGCACAAGGTCCATGCGATGGAAGCGTGTTCATCCGCGACTGCACCGACTGTGTGGTGTCCGTCGCTGCAAGGCAACTTCGGCTCCGAGATTGCCAAAACATAGAGCTGGGTATGACGTCCCAGTCAGCGTTTGGAGGTTCCAGAGACATCAAATTCGATTGTCGGGCAAAAAGCTGTTGACCTACACGTCAGCCTTTACTGAAACCTTCCTGAACCACACTCTGCTCTGGGATATTTCTTTTCCTGGTTGGGGAGGAAAGTTCCTTGGGTATGAATGCTGATTAGGTTATCGGAATACTTCTAGGTGTCTACTGTTCGACCCAACCAGCTCTTGAGAGCTCGAAATCCATCAACTTCACACCATGGATGGGTGCCTACCCAGGACTCACGGGGCACTTCAGTGCAGCAAATCTAGATCCAACCATCAACTCCTGGGACAGGGTGAATTACATTGTCTTCCTGACCCTCCAAAACTGTGACTTTAACAAAGCCCTGGATTTACCATTTATTATCCCTGGAAGGTTTCCTCCAGATTCAAGGAACGAATTGATATTGTCAGGCTGAATTTCATTACAATGATACAAAACATGAGACAATGAATCTGAATTTCTGCCGAATAGATGAAAGATGCTCAACTGATTAAGCCATATTAGACCAGTCCAGAAAAGACAGTATTTTCTCGTTTGCAGGTGTATGATTTTACCCCCGTGAATGCTGGAGAAACCCCAAACTGGACCGTTCAAATCGATTCGAACACATCCACACCACAGTGGTGGGAGGTTGATGTTGTTGAGGGGATTCCTGACAACCCTGTTCCTTTACCGGATGGACAAGTTTACCAATATCGAGGCCCCAAGGTAAACCCACACCCAAACGCAGATCATTTACATGAGAATGAAAGTCTACAAACTCCGGGAAGCATCTTGTCTGTTGATTGGCAACTTTTTTTGAGAATGTGAATGGAATCTGCCCAGGATGATGATGCGACTGTTGCTGATGCTACCGGAACTGGGACATTGGAAATCGATGATTCACAGGTGAGGCATGCCAAACCAAAATCGTCATTCTCTATCCTCCCACACCAATGACCCTGTGTTTAATAACAGTTGCATACATTGGCTCCTGCCATAGGCAGTCACCGATACAATTATCAGCGCATCAGTGGCAAAGATGACTAGAATCGAAACAGAGATGCATTGCTGTGCGATTCAGGGGGATGAGATCACTCTCCCACCCACACCCGAATTCCAATTGAGGAATCCAATCTTCGACACCCTCACAGACTCGCCCCAAAGCCACTCTTCCGGAAGGACAAACCCACTCTTTCTTGGCGCACAACCCTCGCCTTCTGGGAAAGATTCGATTGGACATTCAACAGGAGAGAGTGAGGTGCTCTACTCCTCCATGCATGCCTCCATAACCCAACACGCTACCCAAAGAATCGACGCCGGGAGGATAAGTTCTGCTTGATTCATTGTATTCCTCTCGATGGAACATTGATTTCTGGCTTGTTTGTTCGTGTTCAGATGGTACCGAATCCTAAGCCTCTCTTGGGGAATACATCCCTGGCATCATCGACTGGCCCAAGTGCCTTGACCCCAATCGCAGCGTGGAGGCAAAAGAATCTAGAGAGGCTCGAGGTGCAGGGCTGACCAGCATCTCAAATCACCCCCCCCCCCAAAAAAAAAAATAAAAAAAATATTTTTTTTAATAGTTATAAAAAAATAAATGAGCTGATCCACAGCTCATAAATGAGCTTTCTGTGTGGTGTACATTCAGCTCAAGCAGCAGGACGAGGCCGATGCAAAAGCAAAGAGACTGGAAGCGGCCCTAGAATTCAGGCAAACCTTTGATCAGGTTTGAAAAAGCATACATAATTAACACGCCCACGTGTTAAATCAGATGGGCTTAATTCCAGAGCTACAGGATCACCAATTATAAAACTTCGTCGGATTTTTCCTTAAATAAGATATCATTAGAAGCACAAGGGGGACCAAAAAAATTCATCATTAGGAATTACATGAAACAAACCAACCCTGGGCCTATATCAATCATAATTGAATGGTGGAAGGGTGAATATATGGGGCTTTCAGCCTGGATGAATTCAAGAAAAACAAATTCCTCAGGTTCCAAGGTGGTGCTGTTGTTCGATCGCAGGAACGGATGCGAACGGTAGAGAGCAAGAAGATCACCAATCGAGAGGAGGAGCAATTGCTCGTTCAGACACGATCGAAACAGAACCCCAGTTCGAATCCTTGGGAGTGCGTGGTCGGGATGATCGACTTCGACCTCCACACGCACACCGTCGATGTGTCCAGATTCAAGTCCCTGCTCTTCGCTGCGAAGTCTCGAGCAGCCCCAGCTCAGTGAATGATTTTTTCCCACCAGTCATGCTCTTCCTGTCAAGGCAGGAGTGCACATCGCTAGTGGGGCGATGTCTCTGTTCATTTACTTTTGCTTCTCAATGAAGATCAGCCAGTGTAAAAACAAGAAGGCAAGGCAATCCTTCATGAGTTGACCGCAAGATTGGATTACCCAGGAGTCTTCCAGTTCTTACTGGTGCATGTTGAGTTCCTGGCGCCCACTCCACTCCATGCGATTTCCAGTTGAAATTCTCAAGCGTTGGGGTTTGGCGGAGTCCGAATAAATCCAGTTTCCGCTGCAGGGCTTGAAAAGACGTTGCGGTCCGTCCACGAGGGGAATTCCACCCACATCCAGAACACCAGAAACGACAGATACGGATCCCCCCCCCCCAATCGAACCACGCCAGGAAAGCGCGCGTGTGTCGAATCTGTGGCTCGTTTCTCAACCACACACTGCTGCGCAAAGGCAAAAAATAGCAGCTTTTTTACATATCGGTTTCGATACGAATCGACGCTCATCCCTTTGATCACGGAACTCGCGCCCGTGTCCGTCTTGGCTTCGATCGTTTTCCTGTCGCGGTGTGCGATTTCGCAATCGCGGGAAGAGCTTCGCTGCAGCGTGACTTCGGGTGTTTTTTTTCCTCCATGAGTCGGTGCCGAAATCCAGCGGTTGGTGGGGCTCCAGCCGTGGGTTCCGACAGCAGGTGAATTGATTTCCCAAGGAAGAGTAATTATCCACTCAGGACCAAGCGAGAAGTTCCAACTTCGCATGTCGCTCCTCGTTCTTTTTGCTTTTTTCGACTCCACCTGCATAATATGTGGGAAAGAAAACCACGCGAGTCTGTATCCGCAGAATAAGAAAGAAAGAAAAAAAAGTTGAAAGCCTCCTGAAGAAACAAAAAAGAAACGATTTTTTGACAGGTCGAAAAGAAAAAACAGAGTGCGTTTGAGAGCAGGCATCGGTAACCTCAGACTGTGACGGTTTTGAGGGGTGGGTATTGGGGGAAGCCATTTCGTGAGTCGTTTTTTGCAGTTTCTGTGCATCGACTTTAGGGGGGCATATGGTCTATCTGGCGAGATCTTTTTGCCGCGTGCGAATCCGGTTCAATATCTTTTTTTTCTTCTTCTTCTTTTCGTTTTGTGGGAATAGTGGTTTACGAGCTGCATTGCACCCTCGTCCTCTGTTTATAACCGTCGAGCATCGGAAACCGTCGTATTCTTGCGCGAAAGAAGTGAGCGTCTCATAGAATCGTCTTCTTGACGCCTGTTTCTTGGGTTACGAGAATCGCTTTGAGCGGTGCTGGTGGCGGGAGGGGCGACGCCCCAAACCCTAGCTGTTGCTATCCACGCAGTCGAGCGGAAGATCCCCGCCAGGGAAGCTTTTGACTCGTTTTTGGTGGTGGTGTTGCAAGGTTCGAGATCGAACCTAGCCGTGGCGGTGGCGTCAGGTCGGAGTCGCTCCCAAACTTTGGCTCAGTTTCTGCAAGGACTCCAGCAGAAGGTGAAACTCTGACTGTAGCGAATTTCCATGGGGGCCTCTATGCAAATGTTTTTCATCAGTTCTACATTGCAAAAAAAAACAATCCAAAAAAAACAAAAAACAACAGAAAAAAAAACCCTTCCCCACCCCCTCCCCTCCCCCTCTCCCTTTATCTGACAATTAATCCGTTTTAAAAAAGACTGGCAATTTGCTGATGTTCAGTTGAACTAGTGAAATTATCCTCCAGCTCCCACAGAATGAAAGTGTGCTATTTATAGCCAAAGGAATGAATCTCAAGTTCGAAAATGCCTTCATGTCAAAAAAAGGCAGGACGACGAGACCCCCTAAGCCGCCAAAGTGCAAAAAGCTAACCACCTGGCCCCAGAGACGGGACGACACCCCTCGGAGCCAGCGAACTCTAGACTGTTTGAATTTATCCCGCCGATCCCACCATCACAGCCCCGTTCACGGAAGCCTCCGAGAAAAATACCAATCTTCGCACCGCTGGGTAGCCCATCCTTGGAAAATGGACTTGTCCAAAGATGCTCGTGACTCCACTCGACATTCAGAAGCAGATGATAACAGTAGGTGCGTGAGTGGATGGGTTTCTGCGGACAAAAAGAAACTCGGATGCATTTATTTATATAGAGAATATATATGTACTTCGTTGGGCAAGTTTGCCTAATGTAAATTAAACATTCATTCATATATGTATATTTTCAGCATGGATATCCTTTTGGGAGGGTGGGTGAGCGATCGGACCTCAATTTGGTGATGTGTTGCTCTATGGTAGCATCCATGACTCGACGGCCGGTCCGAAATCTGGACTCGCGCTCACAGAAGGCACTTTGACCACCGAGCCCTCGCTAGGATGGCGATCTCGAAGAAGCTCCCCACGCAAATTCACCCTAGAAAATTTCACCGACCAGAGTGCCAGTTGGTTCAACGACCTCCCGCCTCCCATCCCCATCGATCGTCTCGAAAACGACGGTGGCTCAGGCCAATCCTCCACGCATACGTCCCCGCTGGCGGGGGTGGATGCTGGTTGGAAATCCGATGGGCAGAATTTGGAGCAGTCTCCCAGGACGAGCGAAAGGGCAGGCTTGGGGGACACCGCCGCCTGCTCTTCGTCCAGTTTGCAATTCGCTGAACAAGGGGAAGGGGTGGAGCAAGCGAAGCCGAAACTTCGGGTGGAACCTGGGGAAGACCCAAGCTTTGCAAGAGATGGTGCGATTCTGGCAGCCAACCCACGGCTTTTCCAAACGAAAAACATTGTTTTTCACATTTAGAACAAGAAGAATCAATTCGGTAACCTGAAAAAGAAGCCAAGGTCATTTTCCAGGGGCCCCTTTCCTTCTGCCCTTCAACGAAAACAAAGGGGGAGTGAATGATTCAACTTGAAAAGCAAGAAAAAGGGGCTGTGAATCTATTTTTTTAGCAGGCTATGTGCCTCTTTCATTGCTGGCCACTTCGGAATCGTCATTCGACAGCGAGGATTCGAGAACGCCGGGGGCTGAGGAGGAACCCACACCAGCGGTGGACCAATATGGTTTCATAATCGGGAGGAACGATTCCGCAAGGTCGCCCGGAAATTCCCCTCGATCGAGGGAGAAAGCCAGGGAAGTCAATCGGCTAAGAAAATGGAGGAGGATGGTGGGTGCGGGGGGTACCGACTGGAAACTTTACCTTGCGAAACATCCAGCCAAGGTGAAAAGGAGGATTCGGAAGGGGATACCCGATGCGTTACGTGGCCTTGTGTGGCAATTGCTGTCGGGTATGTTGCGTTTCCAAAATGAAAAAATAAAGGAAAAAAAAAAGTATTTGTTAAAAATTGAACAGGCAGAAACATATGGAAAAGGAGCATGGAAAATGAAGAGGCGATGATTGACCTTTCGTCTACCTGTTTTGCTTCCCTTTTTCTCGTTTAGGGGCAATGTTGTTTTGAATTTTTTTTTTCTTTTGGCTTTGTTTAGCATCCTTCTTACGCTTAAAGAATTGTATTTTTTTTTTAATCTCAAGTTTTGAGAATTGATTTTTTATTCGAATAGTATTAGAATAAAATCAAAGTGCGGGACCTCCTTCCTCTGTTTGCTTTAGCATCATGCCTTATTTTGATTTTGTGGAAAAAAAATCAATTAATTTGAAACTGAGCGGACAGCAGTGCTTCGCTCTGCTTGCAGGTGGGAGGAATCTATTGCTGGAGAACGAGGGGGTTTACCACCAATTGATGTTGTACGAGGATAGCATGGAGAAAATCGAGTTGGAAATCGTGAGGGACCTGAACAGGACTTATCCTGGCCACGTCTATTTCCAGCAACGGCAAGGGCCCGGACAGAGATCGCTGTTCAACGTATTGAAAGCGTACTCTGTCTACGACAAGAGGGTGGGGTGAACGAAGCGATTCAAATACCAAAAATGTTAGCAACATGATGTGCCCTTCCCCCCCCCCAAAATAATAAAATAATAAAAAAAATAAATAAATATATATATATATATATATATATATTAGAAAAATATAGTAATGGATTAGTCATGCCCCCCCCATGAAGGAATTTCGAAGGTGGTGATTAATCACGGCTGCCTTCATGAAATTTTGAAACGTGGCTCTTTTTGTTTTCTCGGCACTAACGATTTGTTATTGCTGAGAGGAAGAAGTATGTGCTTTCTTTTAGTTTTAGAGATTTTTCTTTTCATGACTACTCGGCACTCACGGAAAAATGAGCTATGAAAGAAAGCTAGACACCTTCCCCCTCTTTTTTTTCTTCTGTTTTTGTTAATCCAGAGGAGGAAAAAGAGTTATTAAAAAAAGGGGAAATTTGAAGGGAGCGCAAGGGGCAATTATTGAGAAAAGAGGAAATAAGAAGGGAGGGCAAGAAGTAAACACATATTATGTGCGTAATTGTTGCAGGTTGGATACGTACAAGGGATGGGCTTCATTGCTGGGTTGCTGCTTTTATACATGTGCGAAGAGGATGCCTTTTGGACTTTGGTCGCTTTGCTGAAAGGCAGCGTGCATCCGCCGATGGAGGGCTTGTACCAAGATGGATTTCCCTTGTTGCAACAATACTTCTATCAATTCGCAAACCTGATCAAATTCGTGAGTCCGCCCGCTCCCTTGTGTTCAAAAACGCCGACGGCTAGTTTTCAACCAGCCCTTTCTTTTTTTTCCCTTTTTCCTGTGCAAAGAATTTAAACCCGACCCAAAGGAATCATATTTCATGGAGGATGAAAACTGGCCTTTTTTTTGTGTGTGTTTTGGGGAATATATTTTTTTTCTCTCTCTCTCTCTTTCCTTTTTTCTCAATTTATTTGATCCCTGGTTGTTTTTAGTCGTTAATTTATTTTAATGTACCACAGGAGTTGCCGAAAGTGGGCTCCCACTTCGATCGAGAATGCGTGCTGCCCATAATGTACTGTTCTCATTGGTTCAATACCGTCTTTGCCTACTCGCTGCCGTTCGACCATCTCTTGCGTGTTTGGGACATATTCCTTTTCGAAGGCTGGAAAATCGTTTTCAGAGTGGGGCTTCAACTGCTGAAAAGCACCGAGGAGCAGTTGTTGTCTCGATCGTTCGAAGGAATCATGGGGATATTGAACTCGAATTCCAAGCAGCTGGCTCCAGAACAGTTCCCTATTCTGGGAAAGCCGCCGGACATCTTTATCAAGGCAAGCATCGATTGGAAAAGAAGCCCCCCCCCCCCTTTCTTGTGTTAATGTATGAATCGACCCATTATGCAGCATTTCATTTCACACATTTTTTTTTCCCGTTTTCGGGGTGGAGTGGAGGGGCCCAAAAAAAATATCGATTTTTGATTAGTTAAATGTGCAAGGTAAGAGTATATTGCTGTTGTGCATTAAATGCAGCTGATGATAGGTACCACAAATTATTTTTTTTTTGGTTGCAATAATCGGTTGTGGATATTTTTGATGGGGTAGAATGTTGGGCTTTGGGTTTCCTGTCCGAAAGGTTGCCGAAGGTTCTCTTTGGCTCCCCCACATCTTCGTTCCCCTAGATCAAGTTGAGCTGTCATAGTGCTGTACGAATACCCCTAGTGGGTGCTATCTCTGTGTCGTACCGTCTCCAATTTGCTCTATATGTATGGATATATATGTATATATCTGTAGAGATATAAATGTTATTTGGAAGAGGGATCTTTAAGATAATATTCCTTGTTGAGTTCACTTCCCTGATGCATATTGTTGCTTTTTTGCTTTTTTTTCAGGCCGCTTGCACCATCAAGGTGTCTAGGCAGTTGGAGAAATTAAAAGAGGAATACCAAAAGAATGGGTACGTCATGTAGGCTGGATCCACACTGCTCAGTTTTGCAGGGAAGGCATTCTTGAATTCCCGCCCCCCCCAAAAAAAGAAAAATGGAAACAAGGGTTCTTGGGGAATCGTGGCGTTCTTTTTTTTTCTTTTGTGGTTACTTCTCTTTTCTCGGTTCTTTTTTTTGTTTTTTGGTTGTCATAGATCGTCCTTTTGATTCTGGCTTTTTCAAAATTGCACAATAGAAGCCAATGGGCAGGAAAGAAAGAAAAAATATATATTGTTATCTCAAGAAACGCATCAACTAGAGTTTAAAATGGACCAGGGGGGGGGATTTTATGGGGAAAAGAAAGGTGCACATATGCATTTGCATAAAATCGAGAAGAAGAACGAAAAAGACGAAGATACCTCCTGGCAGGATGACTAATCAAATTCTGGATCCTTTTTTTCTGTTTTGGTGTAATTATCTTGTTGAATTTGTGAAAGCAAGATCACACTGACGATGGAAAAAAGAAAAAGTGTTGAGAAATTATGATTGTCGACGCTTTTTTTTTGGGGGGGGGGTGGCTTTTTTGTTTCTCTTCGATTTTTCTTGTTAGGTTGTGCATGCATGTGTGTAAAAAAGCCTTTGTCAAGTCCCAAGGGAAAAAAAAGCAAAAAAAGGAAGAAAAAGAAAGAAAATAAGTTTGATGAAGGGGAAATTTGGTCCGCTTGCTTCTTAAACAAAAGAAAAAAATCACGGAAAAAAAAAACTAAAAGAAACAAAAAAGTGTTTTTTTCTTCTTTTCTCTCTTTCGACAGGGGTGTATCTTTTTTGTTTTTTTTAATTTGAGGCAAGAAGAGGATTTCGATGTATGATATCGAGGTTTGATGGAGGTGCATGAAGTAGAAAGAGAAAAGGAAGGATAAATTTTATGGCAAAAAAAAGAAATTAGATGGGGTTGGGGAAAATACGGCTTCAAAGAAAAGAAAAGTGATGATGGTTCTGAGGTTTTCAGAAAAAGACAAAATTCCTCACTCTATTTTTTGAGTGAGGAATTGATGTCCAATCCAAATCGAGGATATGATGAAGAGAAAAAGGATTTTTATTATTTTGTAATTCTCTTTTTGAAGAGATCCTTTTGTGCTTTCGAAATGAACCTAACAAAAAGAAAAGAAGTTGAAAATGTCGTAGAGGTACCACACACATTCTTCCAAGAAGCATATATATTCAAGGCCGAGGTCAGGAAAAAAAGAACTTGTGTAGGTGTGGCAGTTAATAGCGTGAGGAGTGATTTTTTCTTCTAGATAATACAATGGAGGGGCGTTGGGTAAGCCAAGGTAGGCATTGAGAGAAGGGACATGAGATTGTGTGTACAGGGGGTTTGGGATGAGTGTTGAATCGAGAGGGTTGGTGTGAAACGAAACGTGCATTGTATGTGTGTGGTAGTGGTGATGCCCTTTTATTGCTGAGATGTGTGAGCGGATGTAAAAAAAAGTGTGACACGACAGACAATAAAACACTGCACCCCAAAAAGAAAAAAAGTTCGGAAATAGAAGGTTGGACTGAGAAAGAAGAGGTTGCTAAGGGCTATTCCCCCCAAGCGAATTCTCGTCCCCCCCAACTAATGTAGATCATTTTATTCTTTCGACTGAAGAAAAATCATCAGCTCCTGTTCCTTTTTTTGACTTTCCCCGATTTTTCAGACCCCTCCACCATCTCTCGCCTCCGTTTCTTTTTCTTCGACTGCAAAACTGCTCCTTTTCCCTCCATCGATTCTCGTTTTTGCTTCTTGCCTTTCTTGCTGAAACCCTTGGATTCGGGGGCCAGAAAATCAGACACGTTGGGTTTTTGAGCAGAATTCCGGTCAGACATCCCCATATCACCTGCGAAAGTCAACCACACACACCCCCACTCAGAAAAGCAGTCGATCTCTGAAGAACATTATTCCATCAATTATTCCCTTTTGTTTAGAGCAGCTGCGTTTTCCGCATCCAGTCCATCGTTGCATCTTGCTTCTCTTTTTCTGTGGAAAAAACCTATGCGAAACCCCACCTTTGGACTTTAATACAGAAACCAAGTCCTGGACAGCCTCTTCGCCCTTCGCTTTCTTCACCTTCTCCTGAATTTAATCCACAAAAAAACCCCGATAAAAATAGACATCTATGTTTTCACACAACCCTCCTACACCATTTTTCCTCACAGACGCACCGGGATGCATACAAGATCCTAAAATACAGGAAAACACTGAACACACGAGAGAGAAAAAACAATAAACACAATAATAATGTAATATATTGTAACAGTATATACGAATGTATTATGTATTGAAATGTAAAACAAGATGTGCCGACTGCAGCCCTTCTCAGGGGAATGTGTCAACAGTCTGACTGAGAATTAAAGCATCATGCCTAGCCCAAAAGAAAATCACCGCATATATATATATATATCTACATGCACATACTTGATTTTATTTTTCACATATAAAAGCGAATAACAAAACCTTTTTTCTCCCTACCTCTTGTGGGATGAATTCCTTCATTTTCTCTTTTTTCTTTTCGGCGGTCTTCTCCGCCATTTTCACCATTTTTTCGGTGCGGACCCTGACCATTCTCTCCTTTTGATTGAGAAAGTATTCTCCGCTTTCCAGTTGCAAATCAATTTTCCTGGGCTGCTGGGGGGGAGGGAAAGGAGTGTAGGGCTTCTTTTTCTTTCTCTCCACCTTCTTTCTTGGAATGTTTTTCTTTTTGAATTTTGGCAAGAACCTGGGAAAAAACGAACAAATACATTACATCAAAACCTCCCCCCCAAAAAAGAAAAAAAACAAACTCTTCCACATGCTACAATTACAACACGATGATTATTTTGTTTTCAATCAAATCGACCTTCTCTTATTTTTTTTCAGCCGTACAAATGCTCTTCTTGTTAAGAAAACAATCTATCCTTAAAACCCTCCATATGCAATCCTTGTCAAAACTCATCCCACCAGAAAATGTTGGAAAAAGAAAAAAAACAAAAAGAAAAAACTTTTCCGATGTGGGTCGAGTTCCTCGTGTGAGGAATAATAATAATATATATCAATAATTACATTATTGTTACTCATCACCCCGTTCCTCCCCACCTGGACCAGTCCTCGTGTTTCATTTCTTCAGATTTGGCCAATTCCCTCTTGATCATCATGGTTTTGATGTGGTAGATGGGGTGCTTGTTTTGCATGCACTCCTCGGCAACCTTCCGCACTTCTTTCAGACCCTTGATGGGGCCCATGGCGGACACGGTGTTACCTTGCACCATAATGTAACACTCCGTCAGCAGCTCCAGCGCTTTCAAAGTCGATCCACCGGGGCCGATCAGCCGCTGCCTCCTCTTTTTGAATTTTTCCTGGCATTTGAAAAAATCAGAGAAACTTTTTGATGCAGGAACTCACGCTGGACTACGCATCTTCTTGGCAGTATTTTCCTGCCAAGTTTTCTTATCTTATTTTATTTTATCTATTCATTTATGTATTTGCAAGTTATTATTTTTATTTAAATAAATTTTTTTTTGGGGGGGGAGGCTTTTCTGACTACACACCGAGTCAGAAAAGGAGTCCATATGCTGGGGTTCAATTCCAGACAGACATGGAAAGCTAGCCCTTCTCACTCTTTTCATGTTCATCTTTTTCATACCACGTTTCGGGTGAGTCCGCTGATCTTGATGATGTCGCAATACACATCATCCTGTAGAATCTTTACGGCCTGCCGAGCATACCAGAAATCAGAAATTCTCCTTTTAACCAGCATACCATCCCTCCCTTTCTCACTTTTACCAGCATATTTTGTGCGCTTTTTTTCTCACTTGGGAAACAGGCAAGCTTCTTCCAAGCAGTTTGATAAAGTCTCTGGCCTTCATGATGATGTATGGGTCCCAAGTTTTCCGCGTGGTTTTCACCGACATTTTTCCCTCGACCTGCCAAAACAACATGCAAAAAATATAATTGATCATGCGCTGCGCGATCGAGCCCATTCCAATCCCCCTCCCCCCCCCAAAAAATAATAATAATAAACAAATAAAATAATAAAATAATAAAAAAATGTGAAATAAGAATGTGAATTATCAGGCATCTCGGATCGACTCTGTTATCTGCAGAAACTTTGGGCATTCTAATTTTTCTTTTACTCATTTTTCCTGGACGTGATTTTCTTTTTCCCCTTGTACACATTCCTTTTCTTTTTCTTCTTTTTGGTTCTCAATTGAACAAGACTGTACAGATAGAAACTGACATATGAGCTCATGCACTCACCAAATTCAATTCACCCTTGATCTCAACTTCATCGAGTGCCTTTGTCACTGCAGGCCATGCTTCTTGCAGGTATGCCTCTGTTTTCCCCCAAAAAATTCAATTCAATGAGCGATATCAGAAGAGATTAGATTTGTAGAAAGATCGACAAACTGAAGATGTGAGTTCCACTTCAGTCATTTTCCACCATAAAAATTGAATTAAAATTAAGTAAATGGTAAGAAGGGGCCCATATTACTCATTTGAAGAGTGTACAGGCTGGATGATCTCTAGCGCAAAACAAAAAGCTAAATCTTCCCCCCCCCCCCCTTACCTCTGTATTTCGGAAACAGCACACTGAAAGAACTTTCTTCCAGAAGCGAATGCTTGTTATCCTCCTTTCTAAAAACTGGAACTCTCCATTTCTCTGCGGAGTCCACCTCGGGAATCTCCTGCAGCCCTCACACCCGGTCACACTTTTCTCAAACAAAAGGAAAAAAAAACAGAAAGCGGCCACACATGCATGCGATTTATTAACTCCGCGAAAACGTATCCACCTGATCCGCCTCCTCTTGCTTTTTATCGTTCCTTTGAACGGCTTCCAGTCCTCTCGATTGCTTCCTGCCCATCTTGAGCCAGCACCCTGTCGAGAATGAGAATGAGTTTAAGCAGAAGATTTTCTCTGATTCGTTTCGACAGGACTGTACCGCAGGAGGTCCGTACGATCGACGTCCACATCATTCGTGTGACTGCCAGAAACTCGATTCGCACTCTGGCGGCGAACGCTCGCTGCCCAAAAGCAGCCCTTTCGCGGGGGCGGACATCAACTGCTCGTGCTTCTTCTAAACGCGTTGAACTCTTGGGTTTTAATTTTTCTTTCTGGACATCCTGTAAGTTTCTGCTTCGCGTGGGTTGCGTTGTCCGGATGCCGATACAGAGGGAAACGTTCACGTTGAAGGGATCCGTTCACCTCATCACACAGTTCCTCGGATACGCAGTGAACAGGTGCAGAGCATCAATATCTGTTACGCTGGACAGTTTCGACTTCATTGCAAGATGTTGGAAAATAGACTCAGTTCAGCTGGAGAACCGCCGTCGTGTGTCCGTAGCATACTCCACCAACGCAGCGTTTATCCAGAATGGAGCTTTGGAACGAAAGCAGCGTACGATATGGATCTCAAGGTCACCGAGGACGAAGAGTTGTCGGCTTATTTGGGGACTTTCCTTTTTCAACTCAAAGGTCAGCACCCTATCAGTGCGATTGATCGCGCCAGTTGCGATATTGCGACGACTTGACGCCCCCGCCGCCAGTTTCTGTAAGCGACGGAGCGAGCCGTCCAGCAAATTTCCAATGCACAGGAAAGCGATTGCAAGATTCCATTTCTCATGAGATCAGCGGTGCTGTTTTCTCGTGGAACGCCAAGCTTGGTGTTTCTTTAGGGATGTCTTTTCATTTATTCTCTAAAGTGCATGGAGGTATGTGGCGTGGCGTATGTAGACTGGCTGGCAGAAGGCAAAGTTCGAAGCGTCGTGCTTGTTATATTGAGCGTCGAGAGCCAGGAAGGTCTGGAAATGTGGACGTTCGATATCGACGGCGGCAGCACGCGGTAGGACAGACGAACAAAAAATCGATCATGAAAGTTGGAACGATGCACGCTCGTGTGGATGGTTGCTGATGGAGTCTTCATTCTTGTGCCCAGCGCAATGCAAGAAACACGCTCTGTTCAGGAAATTCGAAACGATATTACGGCTATCATGCGCCAGGTGGGGCAAACTTTCACTGATTTGCTCATTCTCTTCCATTCTGTGGCTGTTCCACTGCTGAATACTTTTTTTTACACTTTTTTGTGTTTGCTAGGTGATGTCCTGTGTGACCTTCTTGCCCAGGCTGAAAGAGAAATGTAAGCACGAGTCTGCACAAATGCGTTGAATTGGCGTGCATTGGGCAATGTTTCGTTTTACCCTGTAGAGTGTGCATCGCAGGTACATTCGATCTTCTTGTCCATGCAGATTCCGACACCAGCGCTTCAACTGACTGGTGAGTGGTGCTGATGAAAGAGATTGGACTTTCGTTTGCTTCGTTGGGAACACTGGTTATCACCATCTCTGTTGTTTCTCAGGGAGGAGGCCGCCTCCCACGAAATCCAGAATCCATCCAAACTGGAGCTGCTCCCTTTCGCAACCAATGTGAGTCGATTGTGGTGGACACACAGTAAGGTGCTCCAAGAATGCTTTTGGTTTCTGCCGCCTCTTTGCTGCTGGAGTTGTAAACAAATTATGATGGGTCCACAGGCACATCGACTGAACGCAGTCGTGGCTTACAAGAAGGACCTTGCCTCCTGACCTCGCAGATCCCAGGAGGGGCGTTTCTGACCTTTCCAATGATACGGGGTCTTGCACTGTTTCAAACAGCAGTGGGAACGGGATGCCTGATGAGAAGTGCTTTCAGGGGAATATTAATATACTAGTAGGACGGAACACACATGCCAGGAGAAATACACAGGAACAAACTATCTAGGATTGGAGAAATAGAAATAGGAATAGAGAAAATCCATTGCTGGTGGATGAAGATAGTGCTCCCAGGTTTGAAGATTTCGATTGTCTCAAAGTTCAACTTCACAACAAACACCACCAGCATCACCTCATCAAGGCAAAAAAACAAACCACCCTCACAATTCAATGCATTTCCTACCACTAGATGAAAAACAGTCCACCAATCCCTCTAAAGCAACCAAGCAATGGGCAAAACATGAAGGCCAATTTCGTTTTTTTCAACCCCTCTCTCCACCTGTTGTTGATTTACCATCGCTCATCTTTCTAAGCTATACCCACTCCACTGTAACAACTCATCTCAGAAACGCCACCGTCGGGCTGAGTAAGGACTACCTGCCGCCTCTTCAGTCGCTGTGAACCTTCCCCAGCCATGTAATTTCCATAATCTTGATATCACAGGTTCCATCCAGCTTGACAATTCCATCCGTTCCATCGATTCCTATCATGCTTCCTGTGGAGGCCTTGAACTCTCCGTCCAAAACTCGAATGGGGTCGTGCTTTTGAGGTTTCACAGGAGTGAGCTGTTTGATCGGGAACGAATTGGTTTGTTTGGTCTTGGTCAGAACCCCTGAGCCATCGTCTGCCAACACTATAACCTCACACATCCCCGCCCCCACCAGAGTGACGAGACCCTTTTCTCCTGATGGTTGGGTAACCACCAATCCACCCCAGAGCTCCGACAGATTGTCGCCAGCTCCGGCTGGCTTAGTTTCAACCTCATCGACTTCGTTTTGACTGGTTGCTTGTGAATCTGGTAGAATTGAGTTCGTAGCTGCAGCATCCGAAGTATCGGCAGGAGGGGGGCTTTCTGGCTCCTTTCTCTCTACAGGGTCGGCCTCAGCTCCGGAGTTTGCAGGGACATCCAGCTTGGGTGGTGATGGCATTGCAGGTGTGCGAGCTGGTGTGAACGGGGCGGTGGTGGGAGGTCCGAAACTCATACCGTCGTCGTCATCATCGCTGTCGTTGTTGTGCGTCAGAAGTGGGGAGGCATTCATGAGCGACTGATGGATAGGTGTACGATTCGGAGTGGGTCTCTGTGGTGTCCTGGATGTCAGTCTGCTGGTGGTGTGCAGAGGGGTCATGCTGGGATGTATGGGTGTCATAGGAGTTGGCGTGCTCGAGCCCCAGCTGTGGCTTGGGGTGTGCATAGGGGTTTTGGGGGCTTGCCAAGGTGTAGAGGGAGGGTCAGCCCGGGCACGGGTCCTCCTACGTGGCTCCCCATTGTCCCCGAGATCAATGTTTCCTTTAGGTATTGTCACCACCGAGCAGTTCGCCTGCAGCTCCAAGCGAACGTGAGTGTCAGTCTCACCGGTGATTCGACCGACATAACCCCTGTTGGGGCCTTTGATGACCCTCACAGTTTTACCAACGACACTGGGGCCCCTCCCTCGTCCTCGACCTCCGCCAAAACCACCACCTCGACCTCCGAAACCCCTCCCACCACCCCCACCACCGAAGAACCCCCCGCCGCCCCCTCCATCACGCCCGTTGTTGGTGAAACTCCTTCTCGGGCTGACCAAGCCACCCATCTGGTTTCTATCCATGTTGTCCCTGCGTGGGGATTGCAACCCTGTGAAACTCGGGGTCTTCGAATGGCTGGGAGTCGCATTTCCCATCGGCGTTCTGGCACCGAAATTGCTTTCTCCCTGACGGTGGTTGTTTTTTCCACCTCGAACGAAACACGACCTCGCAGAAACTGCAAGGAAGCCATGGTTCTTGTGAGAGAGACCAGGGCATTTGATGAACAGATATCCCTTGATGATGTATTCCACCGTCCCTGTGGAATTGGGGTGACCCTTCATCGGGCCATTAATGATGTCCACCACGTCCCCCGTCCCCACCCGATTCATGAAACAATCGTTCGTCGTCGACCTCCTCGTTTGGATTTTCCTTCTCATGTCGACCAACCGTGTGGTTCGAGTCTCTGGCTTGTCGGGGGTGCCCGACGCCATCAGAACCTTGCAGAAATCCTTGTCGACAAACACGATCACCCCAAAGTTGTTGTTGTCCAACTCCACCAGGTCGTGCAACTCGTAGTCCCCGATCGTGTCCATTCCCACATGCGATTGCTCCGTTTTGCACAGGTCTCGCGCATACACCCTCAGCTCCTTTTTGGTGGCTTCCGACATGACTCGACAGATCAAGTTATCGACCTTGATCACCATGCCCATGTCGCCCTCATGCACGCCTCCATCCACCCTGACGTGGTCCCCCACTTGGAAAAACTTGGTGAGCTCCCCAGCGTCAAACAGCAGGGCTGTTTTGAGCTTTTCGTGCTTCAGCTTGACCCACACCTTGTTGTCCTCCTTGAGTTCAGTGACTTTTCCCGTCAGTCTTTTCAACTCTCCCTTAGTCACCACGACTTCGTCGCCTTTTTTCAGCCCATGCTTCCCTTCTGGCAATGTGTCCAGCACATTCCCCAGTCCTGCCGCACAAACAAAAACCCCACCATCACAAGGTTCCAAAGACAGTTCAACATAGTCTAAAGGAAAACAATACACCTGGAACAAATGCAAACCTCCTCCAAACATATCCTAAACGGGACATACATTAACTGTTTACATAAACTTACCAGCATCCTCGTCTCCATCCTCCCCATTGATCTGGCCGGCAGCATCGAACCTCTGTAACTCTTCCACTGGAGGCATGGTTTCCTGAGCCACGATCGACCTCATCGCCAGCACTTTCACAAGGTATCCTCTCAGAAACTGATACTTATCCACAACCACATACACCATCCTGTCCACCCTCTTCCTGTACATCGGCAACCCCAGGGACTGAGCCTGCTCTCTGTTGAACGGTTTCGCAGCAGGTCTGACTTTCTGTCCTTGGCCAAAGGGCAGCCCTCTCCTCCCCCTCCCTTCTTCCCTGTTCGCCATTTCCGAGAAATCGATCCTAGGGATGACTTTAACGGTGACCTTCTGATTGGCTAAGTCCACGTCGAGCACTTTTGCCAAATCGCCCGCGTAAGGCCCCGATCGCACTCTCACCCAGGAACCCTTTTCCAAAGCCAGCTTTGCATTCTTGTTCACCGTGATTGCGTCGACCATCTCTGGCAGAGGTACCAATTTCACCCCTTTGCCCATGAACACGTTGATCAAACCTTTCACTGCCTCCCTCACGTAGGATTCCTTCTCAGCTTCGACGTAAAAATACCCTTTCAGGTGGTCCAGGCAAAATGCAGATTTGATCATGAGACCGGTGCCTCTGCTTTGCGCGTGAAATTTGTTGAGGAGTTGAATGCACAGCAGCCGTTCGTAGCCGGGACGGCATTGGACCACCCAGAGCTTGGGGTCCCTGAGGGTGGGGAGCAGGCTCTGCTGAGTGGTGGCCGTGGCCTCCCCTTGATCGTACTGCTGAGCTTCGTAGCGCTCAGTGATGTACCGCTCCAACTCCTCAGGGTCTTCATCAGCATCGTCTTGATCCTGTGGGTTTAATAACAAGAAAAAACAAACACAAATACTTTCTTCAAATACAAGAATTTTTGACCAGGTTTGATTGGTGGTGTGTTGCTAAAGAGAGCTAGGTGCTCCACAACCACGTTTGCTGAGGAAGGAAAAAGAAAACCCCACTGGATTCCTGTTTTTAAAAAGGAATGCCCTTTAGATGTCACAACTATCGATGCCAAGACAGTCTCCTGCAGCTGAAAGAGTTGTTGAACCCCACAAAAATTCCAGTCCCTTCCTTGACAGCACCTAGACAAGCTTCGTCCTCTCCAGGAGTCTCGTCGGGACCCCAAAATATATACAAATAAAACCAAAACGAAAACGCTCTACGCTAGCAAACGCGGGCTCCTTGCCTGCATTTGCCTGTAGATTCGCTGAGAGTGGTGCGTCTCTTCCAGGGGCAAGTCCTCCGGTGCGTCCATAATCAAGTCATCCCCCTCCAGCTCGTCCTCGTAATCATCCTCGTCCCCATCTTCGTCCACACCGGCCACTTCATCCAAAAACTGCAACACACCACCACCACCTCCTCTCCCGCCCCGACGCTCCGACTCGTCCTCCTCCTCCTCTTCTTCCTCGTCCTCGTCGGCGACGTCGTCGATCATGCTGGTCGCTTTTCGTTTTCTGTGGCTCGAGGGCGCCACATCTTCGTATTCCTCCTCCTCCTCCTCGTCGACCTCGTCGTCGTAGCCCTGAACTCCCATCCTTTCTTCTCTTCGCGAGTTTTCCGAGGGAGGAACGGTCGCCTGATACGAACAGCGCGCTTAAGTGTATTTTTTGGGAGGAATTCACGCCGCGTGAAGAGGCTCTTTTAATTTTTGGTTCAGTCTGCGGAGTGCTGAAACAGGAAGAGGTCCACACGATTTTTGGGAAGGAGAAGGAGATGATGACCAACTGCGTGCATCGGCGTGTTCAAGTAGCAGCTGCCTGCCAGTTCTCAAAGAAAGTGTTCCACACGAATGCATAATTTCTGGATTGAAGCAATGTTTTCGATGTTCTCTTTCCCTTTCCTCAGTTGATTACCCCTCATCACTAATCTGGTTGTGAAACACTCCAGATTGTCCAAATTTACTTGCTCAACATGTGGGCAAGAGGAAACCAACAGGCCAGAATTTTTCTGTCCAATCATTCTGGTCAGCCACAACCCTGCACCCTCCCTAAATTTCTTCTGTGATGGGGTCTGGAAAGATGTTGCATAATTGTGGGGAACAGCTGCTTTTCTGAAAGTCAGGAACAGAAAACATGGGCAAGGCAGCAAAAATACGTCAAAAAGTGACGTCAAAAAATTTCAGTAAAGTAATTTGCAAAAATAGCCCAAAAGTGGGGCCCCCACACAAGACAAAGAATCCCATCTATGGAGATCAACCGTAAAATTTCTTCTAGAAAAAAAACACCGCTCAACAATGATCCTCCATCAGTAAATGTAGAATCCCATTCCCAACTGCGTGGGGGGACTTTCGATCGCCCAAGAAGATTTGTTGAGCACCAGCCTGATGCACCCTTCAGATGCCATTTTGAACACTGATCTTCTATGACTGACGGCCTGCTTCTCCTCGGGAAACCACACCCCTGGTTGAGTGCCCCCTGCCAGCATGCACCTAGCAATGACATGAAAATACACACACAGATAAATCCCAGTGCCTTAAAAAAAAAGGGGGGGGCGGGGGAAAAGCTCAGAAACCTCAGAAATATCCACAGACCGACTTCAACAATCGTCAGCGAGGAAAAAGTTTCTGTTGAAAATGTCGATTTTCTATCCTTCGACAAGCACACATCGACTCCTCCATTACATTCTCACCTGGCGAAAGCACCCACGCAGAACCCGATGCTCTCCGACATCTTGGGATGAACAAAAACTCCCGAAGAAGATTTTCCTTGATCAAATTCGAGGTCCACTCTCATTCCCACGCCCTCCCCCACTCTCTTGTCGGCCGCCTCGATGAACGGGGCCGAAAACTTTGCCATGGATTCTGCGAAGCTTTTGTCTTGCAGGAGGGACTGGGGCAGCACCCTCGCCATGAGCCACATCAACCAGTTGAAAACATCCGGGGAGGTGCCGAATCGTGCACTCACATTGGGAATCCCCAGGACCTGCTGTGCCGTCGATACTTCGGGGAGATTCAGCAGGAACACGTTCTTTCGCCCAACACCTGGGGAGCAAAACAAAGCATCGCCCTACCCCCTTTCAAAAAATGATACAGAAATCAAAAATCGATCATAAAAAAGTTTAACTTTTTCGTTGATTCTTATTTTTATTGCTTCTCCGCCAGGGTAAGTCTATCCAAGTGCACACAGTGCTCAACAAAATACACAGTTCAGCAAAATACTGGTCAAGCTGCCTGACAAGCTATCTATCTTCTCTGGCGAACCCTTACCTGGTCCGAAGTCCACTCCCGTTCCTTGGCTGAAAGCATCAGCATCGATTCGTTCCCCGTCTTTGAAAGCCACTGCGGGTTCTCCCAGCAGCATGAAGCTAGTGACGATCAGCGTCGGCCCCACACCTCCACTGCCAGCTGTATAATACGAGTAACGGAGGCGCTCCGTGACCAAAGCATCTGTGGATCCACACGATTCCATGCAATCAGAAATCCATTAATAAAGGGTGATAAGTTTCTCTGTTGAATTAAAACTGATTTCCAGCACAACCAGTAGTTTCCCTGGGCTTTTTTTGCAGGGAAATGGCAAAGCTGTCAACGAAATGCTGGTGATAACCACCTGCAGGGGCTTCCTTGTGCAGACCGTTCTCATCGTACTCTTCTCTTGAAGTCGAGACGATGTGGGCTGCCATCAAGTTGCTGATGCCAGGATAGATGCCGGCAGTGGTTATGGCAGGAATGCCAGCAGATACCGCTTGCTCGTGAAATGTTTTTGCCCTGCAGTCTGACAAATGACCCAGACTCAGACCCAACCCCCAACCCCAAGACTCAGACCAAGACTTCTCTATGAGTTGAAAGAAAAGAAAGAAAAGAAAACAGTTCCTTGGTTGGGGAACGATTCACTCATGTACATCATTAAAACTTAAAATTAATGTTTCTGTTTCATTGGTTTCTTTCATGAAATGTGGCATCCCCCCCCCCATCTTTTCTTCTCTTCTTATCTGAGCAATACTGGCCAACAGGGTTGGTCCTCGAAATGTCTGCTGGAATGACATTCCTTTCAGGTTTTATTTTCCTCTTGGCACACCCACCTTTGGGCATAACCTGTATCGTCACAAACATCCAGATAGGCAGTCTTTGTTTGGATCGCAGCTTCGAGAACAGGGCATGAATCCCTTCTTTGAAATGGCCCAGCAGCATGAATGACAAGGTCCATACCATCCATGGCAGCCTGGCCAGCATCACAAAAATCAATTAGAGTTCGTATTCCCTTTTTCAGAACGTTTCAAAGAAAAGAAAGAAAGAAAGAAAGAAAGAAAGAAAGAAAGAAAGAAAGAAAGAAAGAAAGAAAGAAAGAAAGAAAGAAAGAAAGAAAGAAACGTTCATAAAACACATATCATAGCAAGATTTTCTATGTTTCGATCAATTGCCACATGTAAGCTGTTTTTTTCCCTCAATCCCTTAAACGAAAGAAAAGAGAAGAAAACAACATTGGAAAATTAAAAAACGTCATTGTTGTGTCATCCCCCCCCCAAAAAAAAAAATAAAAAATGAAGCTTCTGATCAGGGTTTCCAGATCGCGAACAAAAGCTGCATCCTTCCTACTCCCTGTCATGATTGATGAATGGGTTGTAAAGTGCTGGAATGGATGGTCAAGGAAAGAGGACAACAAATGCCATAATTCATACTTCCAAAGCCGATCGATCATTGAAATCCAAGGCCACAAATTTAGTCCCCTCCAACTCAGGCCTCCTCTCCAGCATGTCCTTGTGACTCTCTGCCGAGCGGCTCGCCACACAGAGCTCCAGGTTCTCGATGTTTTGACGCAGCGCCGACGCCGTGGATGCGCCCACGCGCCCGGTTCCTCCCACCACCAATACTTTCTTCCCCGAAAGCTTTACTTCGGAAAGGTCCCCCGCGGCTGCGGAGCACCTCACGACAGCGCAACACGGCCTGCGAGAGGCCAACCTTTGGTATCGCGGCGGGATGGTGGGGGTAGGAGCTGCACATGATCGCATGATTGCTTGCTGGCCGGTCGAAGAAAGGGGGAATGGAGGGGGAGCAGAAAAGTTGAGGTATGACCCCTAAAAGGGAAATAGATTTCAGAAAATACCCAACCATTTCATCAAGCCTGTCTTGAATGTTTGGAGCAGAACGCATCATTGGACTTGTGGGCGTTACGTCATTGAGGGGGTGTAGAATCGGCTGAACCTCACCAATTCACTTTTTTTTCATTTTTCTGGTTTCCTTGAAGTGTTTAATGATGGGTTTGCATATTTTTTTCAGACCACATGCATCGATAAAAATAAATCCAAAGAATCAAAAAGCCCAACCAAAGGCATGAACATCAATCGAAACGACACTGACTTCCCCAAACTTCATTGTCCCCACTTTTTTTTTCCCCCACATAAAACCTTCATGATCTCATTCTTTTCGATGTGACCTCGATGACTCATGCGTTTCCCTAATAAATGAAATACTAGTATAAAAATAAAAATCGCAAATATCCATCCAGCATCCCGACTAACAGCTCGACTACATAAATACACCGAGCATTTCAATCACATCCTCCACAAAACATAAAAGGAGGGAATCAATAATGTCCCATAAATTGAATAAAAATAGTCCCATTCGTTTGTTTTTTTTTGTAGCTCTTCATTCTACATGATTTTTTCTTCTTTTTTTTTTTTTTTTTTTTTCTTTTCTTTTTTTTTTGGAGGGGGGGGGGAGACCCCCATTGTACATTGGCTTCCGAAACAGCCGTGATCTCTGTTGCTTTCACAGAAATGGCCCACCAACTTTCTTCGGCGATTTCAATGTGAAAACGGTGGTGTAGCCACAAGGGAGCTTTGCCAGGCTGTGCTCCGACACCTCGTAGGATGTGGACATGTACCTGATTTCCCCCCCGGCCTGAAATTCACGCTTCTGTGCCGAGCTCTGCACCCCACCCCCATGTTTTTTTACACCCTCGGCCGCCGACTTTCTGCCCCCTTGCTCCACTCGAACATTGCCGATCGTGCTGAGACCCAATGCTCGAATGATTCTGGGGGCTGGCGGTGCGGAGCCCTCTCCATCAGGTCGGCTTCCTGCTACCTGCCCTTCCCCGCTGGCCTGAGTAAAATCATCCACACCATAATTTCAACAAACACAGCACATTCCCTCTTCCTTTTTCTACGCATGGATTTCACAGAATTCGGAAATATAATCTGAGGTATATCGGAAAATTTAATCCACATATGGAACTCTAATTGTTCGTTCCAAAATTGCTGGAAAAACTTGTGGGGTGCTTGAAACAATTAAACCGATCGATTGTAAGACAGAGAGGCGATACCTTTCTGCTGGCAGCCGAAGGAGAGATGAAATCCTCCAAAGACTCGTTCGCAGCCGCTTGAGATGCCTTCTCTGTATTAGCACAACATTGGCAGCGGCAATGATCTCCGCAGAAAATATTGGCCTTCAGATTAAAGCAACACAACAGCTTTCAGGTTTTACTCTCCCCACTCGGCTTTTCCTGATTGCTGTGTCAAAATGGAAAACAACAGCTCTGCCTAAAACATGCAAGACCAGCCGCAACAGGAGAACTACCACGATGTTTTTTTTTCTCCCAAGTTTATATGCTCTGTTGGCGCGGAGGTGTGTAGATTGTGAATTTGGTGGTCCCTTACCTGGAAGCATTCGCAGTATTTTTTGATACAGCGAGACATCTTGCATCGACAGCCTGTTCTATGTCGACTGGGCCCCAAATGCTGTCCATCACTGATTATTTTTGTATCAAAAGCCTGCATACCAAACACAACAAAGTTTTTTTTGTTTTTTGTTTTTGTAAAAGACAGCCAGGAGATACAGCAAACTCCAACCCATTTTCATGCTCAGTTGAGGAAAAAAAAGGAAGGAAAACAAAAAAAAGGTGGTTTTGTTTCGGCTCACCCAAGGGTTCCTTTTGAGATAAATTTGTCTTGCATTGTCTATGACCTCTCTGTTTCCTTCGTGGTTTTCACAATTCTGACACAAGCAATGCTCATTGCACCCTTGGCCCAATTTGAAGCAATCACAGTACAGCTTCAGGCATTTGGATGCCTTGCAGCTGCAGGATTTTTGAGCCAAAGAACCCCTGCATGACACACACACACAGCTCGTTTCGTGCCAAATTTGCGCTCGAATTTTTGGGAAATTTCGACTGGGAGCATCCCACGTGGCTATTTCAAGTTCTGTTCCACACTGCGGGTTGTGATGATGTGTTGGGTTGTTTTCACGTGCGTCGAATCGCTGACATTTCATTTCCGTGAAGGTAAGAGTTCCACCTTTTCGCGCGCAAAACGAGTGCACAGCCACCAACCCCACCTTATGTTTGTTCGCGTTGCCCCGTTATTCTGCGATTGCCGCCTTCGAGGAGGAGCGATTGCCACTTTGTTCCGAGCAACCTGCCCGCTCTGGAATCCCATTGTCTCCGTCGTCGAACCGACAGGTAGTCCGGAAAGTGCCACGGGATCCGCGCTCAAGCCTGAGAGGAATCGAACGAAGGGAGCTCAACTGCGGGGACGTCAAGACCACTGCTGTCGTCGTTTTCAATTCCACCCACAGCAACTGCAACGATCAATTCGCGCGCACTTACCAGTTGAGATGTGAGCTTTGCTTGCTCCGGCCCTTGGGTAACTCCCAGCGTAGCCCACCCAACCCTTTGACGGCATCCACGGTAGGGTGTCCCCCTGGTCGAGAACAAAATTGGTTTCGAGTTACGCAGAGTAGAAATATTTCCATTCACTAGGAATTGCGCGCTGCAGAACGAATCAATTGCCCGGTCGCTTCGAGCCGCAGTCTTGCCGACCAGAGATAACAAGGATAAGGCAAAACAGATGAACATGCGTGGAAGACATTTGCAAAACTTTGATAATATCCTTCCTGCTGCGTCCAAAAAGACGACACAGTGACGTCTTTGTGTTGCTGAAACGTGGTCGTCGAACAGACCTCATTCGTTTCCATTTCAAAATACACGCCTGTCCTCTTTCGGATCAAGCTATCACCACAAAACAAACGGAAAAAACTCCTTTCGGCGAAGCATCGCCACCAAAAATCAGCAACGACGTCGAGTGCGGTTGCTTCTGCTTCGCATCCCTACCAGAACGCTACGGTGACAGGCGTCAAGCGGCCCAGTCAGGATTTCGCTCGCATGACCGTCTGCCAGTATCCCGATCTCGTAATGACTCTGGTGGATCGCCAATTATACTTAGGATACGATTTGCTTCGCTCAGCTTCATTTCGTCAATTTGAGGTCTCTCAACCCCACGCATTCGAGTTTGAAATTCGGGCTGGCTTGGTGTCTTGTCGAGTAGATTCGTCTGGAACGGAAAAGCGGAACTCGCCTCCTGTCAGGATGACTCCGAGCTGCGTCGTCGAGGCTAGAGGTGGGACGGCGAGTGCGAGCAGCGGATCGGATGTTCTGGAGCACGACGACCACGCCTGTCGCGGGACCGCGACGTCGAAACGAAGGGGGGAACGTTCAAAGGTGGGGTTTGATGAGTTTTGGACCTGGTTGTCTGTGTGTGTTGCATTGTTTTCTAGTATTTGAGGTGGAGGGGAGCACCAGAGAGACGCGTGCTGTCCTTGACGTTTGTCGTCAAGAAAAACCAGTTTGGTCTAGAAGAGCAGTACGGGGCATTGTTCTTCCTACGACCGTAAAAACAGACAGAGAAAAATATCGAAGAAGAATCTCCAGAGAGCTTCTCCATGGAGCCAGGCTTGCACCTTGCCATCCCCAAAGTGTCTGGACAGACTGTGCAAAAAAAATAGAAGCAGAATCCCCAGAGAACGATATATACAGGACTTGGGGGAGGGGACCTGTCTTTGTCCTTCAGAGAAAACTGATGGTGTTTTTTTTTTTTGCTGGCAGAGCGATGATCCGGTCTCCACCCAAATCAAAACTGTTTTGACCACGAAAATTAAGGAGTTGGAAGAGGGCGAAGCAGCGGAAAGGGAGGCCACAAAAGTCAGAAGGAAAACCCTGAGGGAGGTGCAAAAGTACATCAGCTCGAAAGACAAATCCATTCAAGACAAAATGCAGTTCCTGCACAACAAGTTCATCCACCAGGTGCTGGCCGACTCCCCATCAACTGAGAAAATTATGGTTTTCAAACCTATCCATTTCTGAAACACCAACCTATCCCCCCAAATCCATTTTGTGGTTCCTGAGTTTTTTTTGAGAAGTCTTTTTCAATATCTGAAGTCTTACTTTTTCCAGTTTCAATTTTCAGTCACGCTTTTTCAGAAAAAGAAAACAAACTCGGTTTTCAGAATCGCAATTGAATCTTATTTGGGGGTGGTCTGGCTTCCAGGTCGCAGAACAGGGTCGACTGGAGCGAGAGCTCGCCATCCTTCAAAAGCAGTCAGACAGGATGTCGGTGGAGAAAGAAGCACATGCAGCAGGTTTTGAAACGATCCCTAATTCTGCCTTCATTTTCTTTAAATAAAATCAAATCGTGGTGGTGGTTTTCTTCTTCCAGAAATGTGTGGTTTGAAATCAAGTTTTAATTATGGCTCCAGATGCTAAAGGAGGGAAGAGGTCAGGTTGCATGGTTTTCCTTACATGCAGCTGTGCTTTTGCCCATCCAGCAAACAACATAATGTTTCTTGACCTACCGCTCGTTTTGTTTGTGGATTTTCTTTTTGTTTTGTTTTTGAATCGATCAAGACTGACGTGTGTTTCACTCTCCTCCTTCATGCAGCCCAGCAATGTCTAAAAATATCAAACAAGAAGATAGAGGTTCTGGAAGACCTGTGCAGGAGTTTGAAACGGCAAGGCCATGACGTGCTGGAAGAAGCTGAACAGAAAGCCCAGGAGGAAGCCAATCACAGGAAAGCTCTGAGCGAGAAGATGGAAGCAGCTGTGAAGGTGACCTGGTAAAAAAGAAATTGGCGAGACGCGATCGAGTGGATTCGAAAGCGTCCCAGGGGTCGGATTTTAAGATTCTCCTTTCTTGGCCTTTTCGCCTTTATGTCGTTTTTTCTTGATTCCATTTTTTTTAAATTCTGACACTCTTGATGGAGCGGTGCGGATCCCACTTCTGGAGTGAAACTAAGACTTCTGTTTTTTTTTGAATTATTGTTTTTTGAAAGAAATTCATTGTTGTTTATGATTTATGCATGTGTTTTACATTTACTACTGCAATTTTTTTTACATATCATCATTGCTATTTTCTTCTAATTATTATTATTTATTATTTGTTTTTTTTGGGGGGGGGAAGCTGACTGTACTTCTCAGTTGAAGTGTGTCGAAAGCTTCACACGTGATGGAAATATGCATATCAAACTCATTGCCACATATTTTGTATTTGTGTGCCACTTTTTATTTGACATGCTGTGGGTCCCACAGGATGTGACTAAGAAGCTGGATCAGCAAACCACAAAGTACGTAGAGGAAAACACTATGCTGAGGGAAAGGCTCGAGAGTGTGCTGAAATTTTGCGAGGAGCTCGATCAGCGGTACAAAGAGCAGGTATCTTCCCTTTTTTTCCTTTTTAGGAGGTGCATATGTATTGTTGCTTGATTGTTCTTTTTAATATATCACTCCTTTGCATGGTGGATGTTGGTACATGGGGCTATCAGTCTTGATTGAAAATATCAGGGGATGGGTTTTTGCTCCGGTACAACAAAACGAAACAAAACAAATCGATGTTATCCAGTTGAGACGCACAGAAGTAAAACACCCATAAAAAACGCTGCGGATATCATTTAACCAGCTTCTGTCTATATTCTGGTGTGTGTGTGCAGTTGGTCGAAAGGGACGAGACGATCGAGAGGTTGCACAAGGAATTCGAAAACCAAGTCTGTGTTTCTGCTGAACGAGGCACCAGGGCTGAGCTCATGGCGGAGCAATGCACAGTGTTGCAAAGCTCTCGAGCGGAGCTGCAAAAAGAACTGGATATCTACAAGCAGAAGTTTGAAGAGTTTCAAACAAGCATCGACTCCAGCAATGAGGTACCATGCCCAGCATTGTTTGCGACAATTCGGTCAGCAGTGAGATTTTATCAAGGGGTTGGTTCTTTTGGCAGCTCCATGCTGAGCAACAGCCCACAGCAAAAATCTACTTGTAGTAGAAGAGTTGCTTTTTCTGTAGAATTTACACACATGTGCCTTTTCCCTCCAGAAGCATTCGTAGTGGATAATTCTGTGTTCGAGTTTCAATGCGGAGGTTTGAAACACTTGCAAGTGAACTAGCCACTGATTTCTTCTTTCCCCCTGTGCTCTATGGTGATCTCCGCACAGTTGTTTGCCAAATTCCAAGCAGAAATGAAGGGCTCCAAGAATCTGCAGAGCGTTTTGCAAGCAACGAACGAAGAGCTCAAAAAGAAGTGCAAGAGGAGCGATCTAAAGGTCATGTCTCTCCTGGAGGAACTGAAAGTATCGAAGTCTCAGGTATGCATCTTCAAATTAATGCCAACCCACCCACTGTTGTGAGGAGTTTGGACTACAAGGATTTGGAGTCGAATTTTCGACGCTCACGAACCCCCCTTCCCAAAAAAAAATATAGAATAGAATAGAAAAGACAGGTTGTAGTATTAGTACATTGCCATCATTGTTTCTTTTTTTGAATTCGTTTTCGATTGTGTGCATCAGAAGAGAATTCCCTCTTTCTATTTAAAATTGATTAAGATCCGGCTGGATAACCACCACCGCCACAAATTGAGTAAAAGAAGGAAAAAATAGGGACACCACGCTGAGAGGAAATCAAACTGTAGCTGTATCATTTTGGAATACGAAAGCTGAAGTTTTGACTCCGTGTCCGATTCCAGAACGAGGAATTGACGAGAAGGCTGGATGAGTCCGTTCCGAGTTCTGAACACAAAAAACTGAAGATGCAAAAAGAAAAGCTGGAGGGGCTGTGTCGGGCACTCCAGACAGAGGTTCGATTGTACAGGCGTGAGGAGGGGGGTGCGACGTCCAGGGCGTTCTTTCCAGAAGATCCTCCCAATTGCGATTGAGTGCCGATCAACAGAGGTGCTCACGAGAGGCCGATATGAAAGGAAGGATGGGATTCCAGATATCGATTTTCTCAAAAACGTTTTCGAGTGATTTTTATGGGAAATTTGAGATTGGGAGGGAGAGGGGGGGGAAAGTGATCGGAGGGGAATGAGGCTGTGTGGAGGATTGTTTCGGGTGACGAGATATGCAATTGGATATTGACGCTCGTTTCGTATCAAAAGAGGATTCTTGTCTCTCAATGTCTGGGTGTTAAATCTGAGCTTCCTACAGTTTCCCATCCACAAAGGGGTGCTTTTTCGAGGCCGTCCATCAGCTCTGGGAAGTAACCCTTATCCCTGTGTACGTAACAATCAAGTCAAGCGAAAATTGAAAACACTGACATCAGTACAAGCTTTATGCTCCACCTAGATTCCAGAGGAATTAGGTTTGTTTCGTGAGGGTAGAATTTCAGTGGGAATGCATCTCAATCATAAGCAACAGGTGAACTCTTGACCACCTCATAAAAAGGCGGACCCATTTCCTTGTAACTGCAGTGTAACTACACTATTTTGATTGCTGGCCACACTTTAAATTAAACACTTGAAAAACTGGTGTTAATTGAACTCACCACGCTTGCCCGTTCAGATACACAGCCTGCGCCGCAGACCCAGGACGCGGCGGGATCCCCTCCAGTCTTGCAACAGCTGTCTGTGGTCGATGGATTGCATCTCTACAAGAACCAACGCCCCAAGCAGAACGAGCTATTGGCCCAACTTCCTCATCAGCTGATCTCGTTCGCGTGACTCCAACCCCGTGGCGACTCTTTGTGTTTCTGGACCCCGGTCGGCTCTTTTGCGATCGATCAAACCCAGGCCCACAAGACTTCTTACTCCTCCCACCCCCTTGTGACTTTGCCGTTGAACCTTTGCTGTGAATAGAAACAAAACAGACATCTCGTTGAGTTCTCGCACGTCAGACGTGCTAAAGACATGTGGGGTCCATATGGCACACCTTAACGGGGGTCTGTTTGCCGAGACGGGAAGATCCCTAGTATTTTGAGCATCCCCTATGCTCGCCCCTGTTCCGCCGACGGATATTTGAGACTCGCCGTTTCCGAAAAACTCTGGGTTTGGCGACGTAACGTACGCGCAACCGTCCACCCGCTTGTCTTCCCATTCCGACAGACCCAGAAAAGACTCCAAGCTCTCGGGATCAAACTCCCTAAGAATTCGTTCTTCTTTGGGTAAAACGCCAGGTACGTTCGTGAATTTCCGTGGCTGAGATAGTTCTTTTGGCTGGACTATAACCTGACAGCCTGCCAGGGTAGGACCGGTTGCTCTGGTAGGACGTCGAAGTCGATCACCTCCCCAATCCCTACTCTTTCCAGTTCTGGAGTTGTTTTGCTGGCCCACCTCGACGTCATTCAGGACGCAAACAGATAGGCCCTTCAGATGCGCAGCAACAGGGAAATGGGCGTCGCTCGTCGGCGTTGAATCTTGTAGATTTCCTTGTGCCGTCGCTGGTCTCTGCCTTTTGTTACTGGAAGCTGAGGCCTCGTCCAACTTCAGCCGAGATCGTAACGTTTCCGTCGGCGATTTTGAACCGTTTCTTGAAATCGAAAACGACGCATGGCGGGCGGAGGCTGTGGACACGGAGGTTACAGACTTCTTCGAGGTGGGACAAGGTGACCTCGGCCTGGTGGTTTGCGCAGCCTGTCGCCTGCAGCGTCAGAGTGAAAGTCAGTCCCCCAACTCAGGCAGTTGTGTGCCCTCAGCACAACCCCAGCGTTTCGCAATCGTGCTTGCCTGGCCGGCTTTTCGCGTTCGAAGAAATCCACAGCGCTCAGTGGGCGGTCAATGGATGCCTCTCCACCAAGGCTCAGTCGCCTCTTCACCAAAAGGGCAAGCTGTCGAATTTGTTCGGAATTCGACACTCCTCCCTACCTAGGTTGCGAACACAGAAACATCAACAGATGAAGCGAAAACACCTTGGGTAGGTGTTTCCGGTGTTTCGGAACCGGCGTCGCACCTGATCGCAGCTCTTCACGCTGCAACTGCGACCGAGGCGTGGCTTCGCAGTATTGTGCGGCGTTGATTTCTTTGGTGCCTTGCGGTTGGCGGTATCTTTGTGCAATGCCGAGATATCCTGGGGAGTCTTTGGTACTTGATCGCAACCCGACAACGCCCTGAAACACAAGACCCACACCCAAGCGTCACAGGTACCTCAATGCAGATCTCGCTGTTGGTAGATCATCATCATTGGACTCTTACCTCGTCTTCCACGTCAATATCGGTGCTCGATGCTGCTTACAGGGGTTTCCCTGCGCCCCACCAGACCTCCTCATCCCTAGAATATTCTCTTTCAAATCGTGCTCGGCCAGGCTCGAATGAACGTTTCTGCCAATCAACAACGTGGACTGCCTGGTCTTGCGCTTTTCGTATTCTCTGAAGGGGCTCTTCCAGGAATTCTCGTCAGACGCCTCTTCCACCGCTGTTGCGCAGTCGTCCACCGTTGTGGCGGCTACGGTGACCGGCGTTGACCAGGTGGTTGGGAAACTTCTCACAGGCACGACGGGCGCAGGGGTCGCCATGTTTCAGGCACAGTTAGTTGGGAACGGTGCTGTGATCGACTCAACGATAAGACCCCCGAACGGAAGATCGGCACTCGAATTCGTGTTTTGTAACCGTTTGTTGTTTCTCGGGATTGGTTTCCACAGGTATGTGATCGATTGTTGGAATTGTGTTGGTGTGGGTGGCGTTGAATTGTGGCGGTGTCGAGAAAAGTAGACAGATCGCTGGGGGCAACCTCCGACCAAGCAAGTCCAAATCTTTAAAATTTATAACGAATAGAACAAATCAAAATCAATGAATCTCCCTCCTGCCAGCCATGAAATTTTTTGGTCTTTTTTTCTCCCGTCAATAGAATTTGCGATGAGAAGGTTGGAACATCCAGTCGCTAGACATGCCAAGCCAGCCCCATATCAACAAGCAAAACCGTGTTGTTTTGTGTTTCCACATATTTTCTTCTTCTTTTATGCCCCTCGTTTGGGGGGAATTCTCTCATGGCTTTACTCCTCCTTGGTCCAGCCGATGTGGCGCCAGTCATTTCCAGCATAAACTGCGTCCTCACCAAGCTCCTCTTCAATGCGCAACAGTTGGTTGTATTTCGAGAGACGCTCGCTACGGCAAGGGGCACCAGTCTTGATTTGACCTGCAACAGACCAACCGAAAAAAAAAAACCTTCAAAAAAAATAAATGGACAAGAAAAGAGGGAGCCAGTGGCTTTTAGTTTTCCGCCCAGGCACTACAGAACGCTCTTGGAAGTTTTCATTAAAAAAAAAAATAATCAATTTTAGTTTTCCTTTGGTCAAATGGCACAGAAGCCACACAAAGCAGCAGCATCCGCGATTGATGTCAGACTCTCCTCAACTCACCGGTCGACAAACCAACAGCCAAATCAGCAATGAAACTGTCCTCGGTCTCCCCCGATCTGTGGGAGGCCATCACACCCCATCCAGCCTCCTTGGACATGCGCACCGCCTCGATGGACTCCGTGACAGATCCAATCTGGTTGACCTTCAACAAAAGAGCATTGCACGCCTTCTTCTCGATGGCAGTTTTCACTCTTTCGGGGTTGGTCACCAAGAGATCATCTCCGACCACTTGGCAGACATCCTCGCTAGTGAATGCCGTGGTGTTATCCCAGTCGTCCTGATCGAAGGGGTCTTCGATGGTGATGATGGGGTAGTCCGCACAGAAGCCCTTGTACAATTCCAACATCTCGGCACCAGTCTTTTTCTGGGAGCCGTCGTTGTCGGCAGTTTTGAAGTCCAAGTCGTAGTGCTTGTCCTCAGTCAGGAATTCAGAGGCAGCAACATCCATACCGATCTTGACCTTGCCTAAGCAGAAATGACAAACCCCCAATCACTCACTCCCTCCTCACTGTCACAGCCAACACTCTCCTTCCTCCCCCCCCCCCTCCCCCTCCTCTTCATTAATAATAGAAAGATTGTAGTATTCTCTTCTCGCATGCAACAAATCAGCACCGAGCGATGATTTGCATGGAAAAAAACCCCACCAAAAAAAAACAGATATCATCCAGACACCTAGGTGCATTGTTCACTGACCAAGGTGTTGGCAATTCTTTTTTCAGTTTTTTCGCCATCAGTTTCAGCACAACAGATTGGTTTCCAAATGGTGGTATTCTCTCCAACACTACACGACTTTTCGTTTCATACCAGTGTATCCTGCCTTCTCGATGGCAGCATTCACCAGGTTCAACCCCTCCTCGTTGGAGCCAATGTTTGGTGCAAATCCACCCTCATCACCGACATTGCACGCATCCTGACCATACTTCTCCTTGATCAATTTCTTCAAAATGTGGTACACCTCGCACCCCATTTTCATGGCTTCGGTGAAACTGGATGCCCCCGTCGGCAAAATCATGAATTCTTGCATGGCCAGAGCATTTCCGGCATGGCTTCCACCGTTGATGATGTTGAATGAAGGGACGGGGAGCACAACCTTGGGGTTGCCCGCCAGCTCAGCGATGTGCTTGTAAAGAGGGATGCCTTTGGCAGCAGCACCAGCTTTGCACACCGCCAAAGAAACTGCGAGGATGGCGTTTGCACCCAAATTGGCTTTGTTTGGGGTACCGTCCAGCTGGAGCATGGCCTCATCGACAGCCTTTTGATCGGCTGGATTCATGCCTGCCAATGCAGGGCTGATCTTGTCGTTCACATTAGCAACCGCCTGGGAAACCCCCTTGCCCATCCAATCGGTGCCCTTATCCCTAAGCTCCACGGCTTCATAAATACCGGTGGATGCTCCACTAGGAACCGCTGCTCTAAACATTCCCTTTTTGGTGTGGACGTCGGCCTCGACGGTGGGGTTCCCACGCGAGTCGATGATCTGTCTCCCGACCACCTTGACGATGCTGTCCTCCCCCGACTTGTCCTTCTGAAGGAAGTCGCCAATGAAATAGAAGGGGTCCTCGGGTTTGTCCTTGACGCACGCGTTGATGGCATTTTCGATGATCTTGCTGATGTTGTGCTTCTCAAGGTACTCTTGGGCGGTCATGCTTGCGATATGTCGTGGAAAAGCTGCACAGGGAAGCCCAACAGAATAAGATAAAATATTCCTCGTTGCGTCGGAAACAACTCCAAAAAAGATTGTCCTGATGGCTTTTTGCGTTTCTCTTCGCTTCGATACGACACCGGCCAAGCACCCAACCCAAAGCGCCACCAACAAGAAAAGGAACGGAAAGGGTACCTGCTGTTCCTATGTTCATTAACTAACCGCCTCGGAAACGACGGGTTTTTTCATCGACAAAAAAGGTTTGAAGGAAAGCAGTTATCGTCTTGGGTGCGGAGAAGGATGTTTACGAGAGCAACGCGGTTTATGGAGGTCGACGCAGTTAAAATGCCGACCAGCGAGTCTCCCTCTCCAGAGCTTTTCAGAAGTTAGCGACGACGATACGAACTGGTGGCGGCGACGCAAACCCGTTGAATCAGCTCCAGTTTCCTGATTTCGCGGGCTGTTCGCCGTTAAATTTATCCGAGTTGTTCTTCCCTCCCCCTTAACGAAACACGAACACGCGCCAAGGTGCGATTACCTCGAGGCGCGAGGTTGGTGGCAATTTTTTTCGCAGGGCGGATGGCTAACGAAGCAGGAACACCTGCGTTACTTCGCGGGGGCAAGGAACGCACAACTGACATATCGCGAAGGCATACGAGAACACTCACTGTGTCGAAAAAGCGGTCTCCTTCAAAAATGGACGGAAAAAATCGGGCTCGGGCTGGTTTGGCTTGCAAGAGGATGTGTATATTTTCACACAGGAAGGGTTGGCGACGAAGTGCGCTCAAGGATGAAGTAGTCGGGATGAAACGGTTGCGTTGGGTGCAGGTCTGCCAGTCAACCGGTCGTTGGGGGAATCTTGAGCACAGTACTGGAGAAATCCACCTCTTGATTCGATATTTTTGTCGTGTGTGGCCAAAAAAAGGAACCCAGTCAATATAGGAGAAACTTCTCGAAAAACGTAACGAGTGTTTCGAACGCATCATGGGGATTGTCTAATGCACCATCGAATTCGGCTGGCTTTCTTGTTGTTGAACGATGTTCGTTTTGCAAACTACATTTTGTTGTGCTTTGTGTGGCGGGCGGCATCTTCGCAGGCAATTTTGTTTGTTTGCTTGATGTTCGTTTTGGCAGACCTTCACTTGGAGAAGTATTGGCAATGGTGATTTTATTTCAAGGTGGTGATCGTCTGACTCATTTGGGCAGGGGTTGTTGGTTTCAGAGACTGTCAGTCTCAACGTATTCACTTTGAAAAAAAATTATGGTAGATATACGATTGCTTTATTTTTTTCTTTTGAAGAGGGAAGAAGATTCACAATGAATTCCATTCATTCTCAAAGTTTTTTCCCCCTGGATCCATTTGAGAAAATAAGACCCAATGAACTGGCCTCCAAAGTCCTTCATCATCATCATTTTGAATTCTGTTGTTTTTTTTGCTGTGGAGTTTTTTTTCTTAATTTTAACTGACAAGCACTCAATTTGTGCAACACTTGCGTCCACAAGGGGAAAAGAAGCCTAAAACCAACTGAACACCAAACAAAAGAAGAAATTTGCGTTGAACCTACTACACGATGCAACTGCTCTCCAAAAAATCCAAACTCTAACCCGTGACCCCCTCTTCCTCATCTTTGACACTGTAGTTTCTGACTTTCCGTGGCACATTTCTCTGTTCGTTGCGTTTTTGAAGCACCTTTAACTTTGCCCTCTGGGACGGTGTCGATCGATCCGAGACTGACTTTGGCACATGACCAATCCTCTCCTGCCTGCCCCCACATTTGTTCCCTTTCACAGCATGTACATTCATTCCGGAAGAACCAGTCCCCCCCCTGCTCTCTTCACCACCCTCGCAATTCCCGCCTCTATCTGGGGATGAATCAACCATCGGCTCAGCAACTGGACTCCTCCTACCCGATTCTTGTGCACAGCTGTTTTCCTGGAGATTCGGAGCAGCACTGGGTGTGTGTGCTATTGTCCGAACTTCAACCACATTTTGGGGGGAGCTGGAATTCAAATCGACCAGCTGGGGCTGCTGGAGAGGATCTGGTCGATGTTGGTGGATGGGCTGCTGCTGGGGATGGGTCGAGCGATTTTCAGGTCCCCACCAGATTCCGCCGTCATTCTGAGGTGCATGAGATTTGGGGGGCCAAGACTGAGTAGCGATTGATGGGGCGGCTGGAGTAATGATTGGCCTCGTGGATTGATCTTCCTGCGGCACCACAATGCAATCACTTGAAGAAGAGGTTGAATTCCATCAATCGAATCTCAACATCACTGCAAAAAAAAGCCTGACTAAAAAAACAATATCTTCGCCTTCTGTTTACCCACCCAGTGCAATGCATGACCTTCCGCCGATGCAATCAGGGCCCTATCTCTTTCGGATCTCAAAGCGTTGCCAAGCTCCATCAACCGGTCATTTTCTTCGATCAAATCCTCGAGCTGCCTTTTCAAATCTCCAGCTTCCTCCCTAGCAGCGGTCGTAACAGAAAAAACAGGATTAGGCATGCTTTTTTTCTTTCGGAAAGCTTCATAACGCAGCCAGCTATTCAAGCTTTCTTCCAGAAATCCTATCCATTTCTCATCCGAAATGGGTGTGCGTGCATAGACTAAACCAGGACGTTGCTCTTTTTTATTTTAATTTTTTTTGGGGGGGGGTTAAGGGGGTCGAATATTTTTTTCTAGCCCCCCCCCCCCACTCCTCCTCTCCAGTTATGCCACTGGGTGTGAAGTGGTGGTGATTTTCATCCAGCAATAAATAGATACCTCTGGCTTTGTGAATCTTTGAGTTGTTCCTCGAGTGATGTAACTCTGCTCCTTAGATGCTCTGTCTCGGCCTCCAGGGATTCGTTTTCCCCATCCACTGAGCATGGATGTAAGTCAGGCTGAGCAACATTGGGGTCGCCATTTTCCTTGATATCCGCCCCTTCTGTGAAGCCTTGATTGTCTTTCGACTGTGCAATTTCGATTTCCATCATGCAGCGGCGCAGCCTACGGTTTTCCATTCTGAGCTCCTTCACCTGACATCCCAAATGCACCATTAGCCAATCTTTCTGAGTGGAAATACCCCACCTTTTCTGCCAACGTTAAGAAATAGCTCCCTCCCTCCTTGTTCATCTTGAGCTAACCTTAGCTCGAAGGTATTGAAGCTCCTCTGGCTGCGATTTTGCATCCCCCATCGATGCTGATCGTTTGGCTTGGCTCTGCAGGATTTCCACATGCTCCAGTGCTTGCCTGAGGTCATCATCGCTTGCATTCAGCTCAGCCAGTATTGGCCCCACGTCAGCTCCTCCTCGTTTAACACTGGATTCCTGCAGAGTCTCCAGCTCGTGTCGCATCGCAGAAATGACTGATTTCAAGCGATCGGTTTCATTTTGATGGTCCCTTGCTTCATCCTCCACATGGGGTGTTTCTGAGGTGATGCTTGCAGCGAACTGGGCTTGGTCCAGTTCAGGAGGTGTGGGAATTTCGGATATTTCGGACAGGCGGGGCGATGAAACGTAGGTGTGTTGTTGAGCTTGGGTTGTTTGTGCTGCCCGAACCTCCAACAGCTCTTTGGTCAGGGCATCCATGTGGGCTTGCATGGAGGTTATCTCTTCTGCTTGAGAATTGGATGCCTGAAAAGAAAATAGAAATTCTTTGCCATATTGATCTTAATAAATGGAGGAACAAATAAATGGTCTGGATGGGGAAAGTAAGCAAGTCAGCCCAACCCCATCCATGCATCCACCTATAGGCCACCAACCTCCCAACCAATGAATAATGTTTTTTTTTGAGGAGAAAGCACCGACCTCTGAGAATGCACCTCCCCAGTCCACCAACATGTTGCTTTGAAAAAGACAGTTCATGAACGATGCACCCTTTACAGTCAGCATCCCTATGAGGTTGCTTTTCAAACGAACCTCAACGGCTACATTTGCTGCATCTCGTTGTGCAGTGAGCTTTTTGAGGGTTCCTTCGACTTCTGCCCGCACAGCAGCTTCCCGCTCCTCCAGCTGAACTTCAAGTTGCAGCTCCAATTGAACGACCCTTCGTTGCAGCTCCCTTGTGTGTTCACCCGCACTCACCATTTTCGACTAAAAAACAAAAATAATTAATAAATTAATAATGCAACCGAAATAGTGAAAGCGCCCTTGTGACTCAGAGAGAAAGCTTTCTCAGTCTCAACACACCAGAAGTCTTTTCAAAAAAGTGTGAAAAAAGAAAAAGGCTCGAAGACAAAAACAATTGCGAAAACATTCCTTTCGTGGGCGACGACTGTTTGGTGCAACATTTGCAGCACATCCTGTGCAATAGATTCAAATTTTTTTTTTTCAAAAAAAAAATGAAGGAAAAAGAAGATCATGTGTCAAAAAAGACACCTTGTAATCATCCAGCATGTGTTTTCCTTCTTCCAAGGTCGCTTTTTGAATTTTCATTTTTTCCCTGGAGGCTTGAAGCTCCGTTTCCCTCAGCCAATTCCTTTCCTGGAGCTCCCTCATTTCTGCGGTTCGTTGTTTGGCTGTCCTTTCGAATTGTTGCACCATTTCCAGCATTTCCCTTTCGTGGGCTTCTTTGATGTGAGACACTTCCACCTGTGTTTACAACACCACTTTTTTAAAATATTCATAGAAAAAAATATTGTTGGTTAAAGAAATATTTTCAGCAGCCATTCTTTTGGAAATCTACTGCACTTCACAGTTGCATAAATAAATTGAACACCCTCCCCCCCCAAAAAAAAATATATATATATTCTCTAGAAAAAAACAGGAGAAGGTAATGAAATTTTGTTTGGCCTAAAAAACAGATCTTCATGTTTCTTTTCTTTTTCCTTTTTTTTCGAAAAGAAAATCGAAAGCAGTTGCAAACCTGCAATTCTGACCTCTTTGAGGCCGCCTCTACCAAAAGCTCCTCTCTCTCAGTCAGAAGCTCCGACACTCGGGCTGAAACGCCAATATCAAAACTTTTTCATAGAAAAAAAAAAAAATCGGAAGATAAAAAACAAAAAACACCCATTCAAACATTTCTCCGCATTGTCACCGTTACTCAGAAAAGATTTCGGCAAGCTTCAGCTGTATTTTGTCCCCCTCCCCCACCTTCAGCTTGTTGCAACTGTGTTTTCATAGCATTTGTATCCTCTCTGAATTGAGTCTCCAAATTTTGAAATGCATTTTGCTGGCCTCCCCTCTCTTGCTCCATCAAATTTTTGACCTGGCTCAGCTCTTCCAGAGCTTCAGCAACACGCCTTTCAGCCTCCTGAAAAAAAATGTACCCACAACCTCTGATTTCTCATTACCATTTCATTCCTGTACTATTCTCAAAAAATAAAGTATTTTGCAACCCAGTTTGGGTACTGCCCTCCAGCCGCTGGTTTTCGACGTTTTTCAATCACACAGAATTTTCAGCACGAACAAAAATAAAAAAGTACCTTGCGATGTTGGTCCATAATCTTGCAGCGACCTTCCAAAGTCAAAATCTGGTCATCTTTCAGCCTCTTCATATTTTCCAGTTCCCATGTCAGACTCTCGGCCAGTTCCTCTTTTTCCCTCATTTTCCCAATTGCCGCCTGAGATGAAACCGAAACAACAAATCAATTACACAACCAGGTGTTTTTTGGTTTTTTTTAATACCAGACGAGTGAATTGAGTGTGGCAATCTCCATTTAGAGGGAAAAAAAATGGATGGCCAAAAAACACACACATAAACGCAGGGGAAAAGGTCATCAAGGCAGCGATCTGCAATGTACTACAGCACCTGAGCCAAATCCGCTTGCTTCTTTTCTCTTTCGAGAGCTGTTCGCATCTCTTTGACACTCTGCTCTGCCGAGTTTTCTGCTTGGGCCATCGCTGCAATGGCTTCCTCTGCCCGCTGCTGATATTTTATCTCCAAAGCATGCAATTCCACAGAGAACCCCCCCGAGAGCTCCCTCCGCTGGCGTTCGATTTCCCCATCCGCCTCAGCAAGGCCCCTCTGTGAAAATCAAAAATACGAAAACAAAAGACTCCGATTGCATTTCGAAATTTTTTAAAAAAGTTTTTCCATCTGATATGTTCTGGAGCTGATTTTCTGGTTCAATCGTTGAAGTGTTCTGCTCAAGGGGAAAAAAAATTGCCTTCTAATGGAAATGAGCCGATAAGCATTCATTTATTTGTTTCTTCACCATTTTTTGTTTTTGGAGATATCATCTCGGAATCTCCTGAGTTTTAATATTTGCTTTTTTTCTTCTTTTTCTTTTCTTCCCAAGAGCTTATGGAGAGCGAGATAGCATTACCTGGAGCTGTCTTTTTTGAGCCTCCCATTCTTCTTTTTTCCTTAGAATGGTTTCCTCTTTTCTGAGACGCTCCTCTTCCAAAGCTTTTTCCAACGACACGCGCTGACGATCGAACGTCTCTTCGAGCTCTTGATTCTTGTCCCTTTCTATTTTTAGCTCTATTTTTCCAAACAAACAAAAGCAAAACGAAAATAAAACAAGAAATTGAACTCTTTTTTTTTTAGCATCGCATTCAGAGAACAGAAAAAAAAAAATCGATTGCAAAAAAAAAGGGAACAATCATAGCAAATAAAGGTAGGTTCAATTTCTCGTTCCAGCTTTTTTTTATACCTGAATTTGCTTCTGCCAGCCCCACATTGAGTTGCGAAAGTGCATGGTCTTTGTCCTCCAGTCTGACATTCAACGCTGCGAAAACCCTGTCGTATTCCTGAAGCTCTGCATCTCTTTGATCGAGCAGAGAAAGGTTGTACCTGAAATCTCCTTCCAGTTCCTCTAGCTGTGGTTTAAACATAATAATAAAAAAAAAGAGTTCAACAAAATAATTAGAAAAAAAATGAACACCTCACAGGGAACAGGAGGGAAATCAAATTCTCGTTGGATTGAAGGTTACGTAATTGGCAGCCGACTGTAATGGTAGACCTCACCTTTTTGTGGGTGTCGATCAAATCTTGCTGTTTCTCAGAAAGCTGCATGGAACGGAAAAACACGATAAGAACCCCACCCCCAAAAACCACAACACTCCAAAATAACAGAAACAACCTCAAACGAACCAATACAGACGTCATTTCCAACGCGTGCCTTGTGTTCTAGAGCGCTCAGCGTTTCTTCCCTCAGTCTGTTAACTTCTTGTTCTTTCTCGTTTATCAACCGACGCCAAGTACCGTCCGAATTCGCAGCCTCCATTCAAACAACGCGAAACTTGCGGTCGCGTGAACCCCCTGTACTTCACCTTTCTCCTGCTTGTGTTGGGTCTCGAAGACATGCTGCCAGTCAGACGTCATTCGATCAGTTTCTGGCATCCCTCCATGCTTCATTTCTGCGCCACATCCTGACGTCTTAGAAGCAAACTCGTCAGAGACGTCGACACATCAACGCATCCGGAACCAGAACTGGGCTGCGACAGCAAAAACAAGCACATTTCCGCCTCCGTGAGAAAATTCAACCTGGTTTCTGTTCGCTTCAGCTCTTGAGGAAAAATGGTTTTGCTACACGTGAAGGTGGGACCGGTGCCTCTGGAAAAGACATGAAGTTTTTCAAATTTCGATTTGGAAGCAGAAAAAAGAGTAGCCGTCGTGCAACGTGTCGTTGTGGACGGATTGTGTGGTGAAGATCCAAGATTCGTTAAGGAGATGCATGCTGCCCCCATCTGGAATTGCCAATAAATGACGTAAATCAACGTGTGATCGTGAATAAAGAGTTGGGAAAAGACTCCAATCCAAACATCACAATCTGACAACCTAACACACCGACTAAATGACTCCATCTATAAATAGAAGAATATTCCAGCCTCTGTTTGAAGCAATAACTTACCGATGTTGTCTTTCAAAAAGATCAACCAGCAAGGTTTATTTTGGAAACTCACTCTGGTGTGGTGATGTCCAGAGATCAGATGATAATCAGTTCTTGTACAAAACCACGATCGAGGCCTCGGTCAAGAAAACCGTGGAAGAGATGGTGAAAATCCACAACTTGAGGCAAAGAATTCATCGGTTGAAGATGGAGGGCGAAGAGCTGGCCAAATATGGACCCGCAAAGCATCCAGAAAAACAGGGAATCGACACCTACTCAGAAGGCGTCAGCGAAGTGGGGGACCATTACGAAATGGACCCCACTGGAAGAAGAACTGGAAATGGTAATTCTAAATATCACTGGTTTGGTGTGCATGTGGCTGCTGCAATCCCGCAAGGCATTTGACCTGTTGATGGAAACCTCATCAACTGCCCCTTCAGAAATGATGTGTATTTTTTAAATATTTTCGTTATTATTTTGTTTATTATTATTTTCACAGCTTGTGACCCCAAAGCTGCAAAAACTTTGCTGAAGACATTGGAGGAGGCGAAAGATGTGGCTTCAAAGGTGGGCACCAAAACTAGGAATTTGTGAAAGATCAACTTCTTGTCTCTTTTGACGAATGTGGTAAGACTGGAAGCTGCAGGGAAACTGGCCTTGCCCTACACAAACAGGGCATAATATTCAAAAAAATACCTTTTACAATCGTTGTCTCCGTATCAAGGAGATAAAAAAGAGCTGGAACATATATCATTTATTTTTTTTTTGGCCCCCCACCCCCCAACAGGCCAGCATAAAATGTGAACTTCAAACTGACGCTTTTCTTTTCAGGATCAAGTCGCCAAGAAAATTCACTTGACCATAGAAATGCTGGAGGCTGCCGTGGACAACATTCGAGGGGCCGTTATGATTTGCTATCCGATGGGGCTGCCTGAATGGGACTTTGTCAGACTGTGCCTGGAAGGGAATGAAAAGCTCGGAGATAACACAGTGCGAAAAAAAAATGCTGAAAAAATCAATTCCGTTACGATTCCACTCTCTTCTTTTCAACGTTCAAAATAATGGATGCAATTTCACATTTAAGGAAAATGGTGGTGGGGCGGGGCACTGATAAATCGATAATCGAACGGCATCATGGTGGGGATGGACATCGCCACACTTCGGTTGGATTGACTGTGAGTGTGTCTGACTGGGGCTCATCTTTTTTCTTTTTGTGGATTGCAGTATGGGTCTGAAGATTTGGATGGAGGAGAAACCAGCATGTGGTTTGCAGGGAAAGTGTTGCTAAATGACAACAAGCTGAGGGATCATCTGGGGCGTCATGAAAACACAAGAGCCGTAATCAAATTGACCAAGAAGGGTCAAGGGGCACCAGGAAGGGAACCGGTGAGAGAGAGAGGCGTGCACATCAAATTTCTGTGTTTGAATCCACACGATATGAACGTTCGTTCATTTCAGCACAAAGGGAAAAAAAAAACAGAAGAAAAAACTTTCGAGACAGAGTTATTTCGACAGATTTTCTATGTGTTGCGTGCAATTCTCTGCCAAACCAAAACAAACTTGCCAAGGATATTATGCTCTGATTTTTTAACTCCGTCTGTATGAAATTTCTCCAGATCGTGGATGCCGACACTCAAAAGGCCATGATGTCCTGGTACCACAAAAAGCAAGAACAACAGAAGGTGGAACACTCAATCCCTGACTCACTGTTTTTTGCGTTAGGCTTTTTGCTGTTTTCTCTCTCTTTGTTTTCTTCTTCTTTTGCTCTCGGCATTTGCCAAATTTCCAGAAGGGATTTGATGCCATTTTACATTTTTTTTTCCTTTTCCCTTAGAAACTGGAGGAGAACGAGGAGGATGACTACTTCAATTCATCATGGGCAAATCAAAACTCCCTGAAGCAGCATTTCTCTGGTGTCAGTCAAGTGAAGATCCCCAGATAGGTCAACCCTTCACACTGTTTTTCAGGGACTGGCACATTTTCTTTGTGGGGGTAGTCTTTTTTTTGTTTTGCCACTATATCTTATAATCGATGTGAATCTCTTCTCTGTAAACTACTTTTGAAAGGGATCCTTGCAGAAGGCACAAAAACTCTCCGTCGGTGCTCCTCTCAAATACGTTTGGTGTCTGGGTTTTGTTTTCGAAAGAACATTCCACATCGATCCAAGTGAAAACGACCCTCCCCCACACACACACATCAGAATGAGTAGAGGCAAGCTGATACTATAAATAAAAGTAATCAAATGATGCGAAAGTGAGCACAGAACTTACTCCCTGAAAACCTACACTATGGGCTACGCTTTGTTCCATTTTTGGTGTGTGCGTTTTTTCTTCTCTTCTCTTTCTCCTCAGCAAAACAAACAAACAAAAAACCCAAGAAAACACTCTCCTTCGCTGTGTTTTCCCTCTTCTCCAAGTCCTCATTTCTTAAGAAACCCACCTGAAAGTACCACTATATGATTTTCCTTTTCCTTGTTACAAAAAAAGGATTTTAAAAAACATCTTTCCCCCGCTTTGTTTTTTTCAATCTCATTTTAATAGACTTTTTACTAGGGACGGCCATAGGATTTTAGTCTCTTTTTTTTCCCTTTCCTTTTTTAAAAACACCATCATATGACAAATTCTCTTTGCCAGAAAAAAATGTTAAAAATGAAAAAAAAAAAAAGAGAAAAGACCCCATATAAAAAAAAGGAAGACTGGCCGAACAACCCAAAAAGAAAAACAATCACGACCAAACATCGCTCTACTAAAGAAAACCAATCGTAAGGACTTAAAAACCCCTGTTGATGTTTTTTTTTTATTGTCACATCTATCGAAATAACTCTAAAACTGTTTCCTTTCTTCCTTTTTTTTTCCGACAGACAAAACCATTGCATGGAGCAAAGTGTTTGCTGGTGTGTGTGTATGTTCCTCCTTTCGTTTTTTTTTGTGTGAATTTTTTCTTTTTTTTTTTGCTCCAATTTGAACTCTTGTTATTGTATCCTTGAATCTGATGTCCGGCCATCGTCCTTGTTTCCTTTTTGATTTAGGAATTGGAAATGTATGGCGTCCCTTAAATCTTTCACCAAGTCCACGTAAACATGACTACAACACAAAATCACGCTGAAAATGTTTATGCAGAGTTGGGTGCAAAATTTTTACTGTGAGGAAAACTGGTGGTGAAAAGTGTTTTCCCTCTCACACTAAAACACAGATTCTGGTGGAAAAAGAGTGATAAAAGTGTGACTATGACATAAAGTGTGACAAATATTTTTAAAAAAAAGGGGGGGGTGATGTCTCTACCTTTGCCGATAGGCTACAATGTATAACATTGTCGCGGGGGCAATGTCCTCCTCTAACCTGAAACCACAAGCAAAAAAAACAACAATAAGTAAAAATATAGCATGCTTTCCGCTTAATGTATACGCATAAAGAAACATACAAATCAGCAAAAATAAACAGTCTAACCCCCCCCCCCCCCAAAAAAAAAGTATGAAAAAAAAAACAAGAAACAAAAAACCACCAGATGACATGCGCCAATGGGGTTAGAAAACAATGTAAAACGAAAAAAGGCATAAAAAAAAAGGCATCGAGAGTTTCTTTAAAAATTAAAAAATTGAACCAACTCTTTCGTCAAGCATTAGAAAATACTGTTTTGAATTCATCTATTTCTTTTTCTTTTTCCTGAAAATCAGGCTGGTTGAACAGCATTTTACAAATACTATTCTGGCAATTAGTCGAGGTCTTTTTTTCCTCACCAAGGCCAACCTCTCCAAATACTCCGTACCAAACTGTAAGTCAGACAGGGCGTGCCTGCCCTTTTCTTTATGGTTTCCAAATCAAGAGACGACCTGACAGGCAACGTCACGAATCGGGCGATTTTAGCTTTCCTTTATAGTCGACCACCATTCTATTCACTTTTAATATCAGGTTTTGACGTTTTTGGAGCCAGAGGGAAAGACATGGGGAGCAAAAGACCAAAAAAATAATTTAAGCTAGGAAAAACAGGTCGAACAGAAACCATGGTGCGCATCGATAGGCGTTACCACGCCAGAAAATGAAATATGGGGTGGGATGCGCGGTGTTTTTTTAACTGTGGGCAACTTTTTTTTCCTTTTTTTTCAAAGTCGTCCCACCAGCGTAAAAGATCCGCTTCACTGTCCACGACAGGTCGAGAGCGAACCTCATATTAGCCGTCAGCATCTGTTGATAATCCACCAACACTTTCTGCAGCGCATACTCCATGTCGCCAGGGAGTAGGGCTGCTCGAAGCGAAAATTCACCTTCCACACCTCCTCCCCCTTTTCTGTTTCCTCCTTCTCTTTTCGGTTTTTTTTGGCCCGTCCTTTGCAGCGTGCGGGAGCGACGCGCGTCGTCGTGAACGGAATATTTTTCGCGACTTTTATCGCCCTGCGGTGGGATGTGGGCGGTTGCGTTGCCGGAGGATCGGTCGTGAAGAAAACGAACAATGGAAAGCGCGCATGTTTTCAACGTGTTGAACTCGGGAAACAAAGCTTTTTTCCAATTGACGGATCCAACGGCTCAACCCTGGCTGTGACAGAATTCGGTGTCGTCCAATCAAACCAGACGCAAATTCAATCAATTGTCTTTTTCTTTTTCCTTTTTTTTTCTAAGGGGGGGAGGGGTGGGGGGAGGAGACTGTACTGGTGGGGGTCGATCGCAGACCCCCTTCAAGATGTACTACCGCACGTTTTCCCCAATTTTCCCAGTGTTGGTAGGGAAAAAAGATTGAGAACATACACCAAAAAAATAAAAATAGAATCAGAAACCACAGGATGAAGAAAAAAATAGTTGACAAAGTCGACAAAGTAGCTGGTTCCTTTGCAGTGGAGGATTAATGAGGTTCAAGGAAAAACAGGTCAAAAACAGAAATATAGTTGTGTGTGCGTGCCTCTTCTTCATGACAACCGATTTTTTTTTTGTTACATATAACTCCCCAAAAAATCCATATTTCTGTTTTTTGTTTTTTCTTTCTTTCGGTGGTTAATATTCTCTCACTAACCACCTCAACCCCACAAAAACCTTCCCCCGAAAAAATTTCAATTCGATCTCCATGCGACACCGCAGACAGATCAACAAAGAATACCAAAACTCAACCGCAACGAGAACACAGCTAACAGACATATTCTTTTTTTTTCAAGCTTTTTTTTTCCCCTTTAGGCCGATCCGACCAGCTCTGGGGCACCGGTGGTGGAAGAAGCAGATCCTTTTTTCTGCTCCAAATCCTCGAGAACAGCTTCTGTCGCCAATTTTCCACTGAAAATCGCCCCTTCCATGGAGGCAAGATATCGCTGCTTGGTGAAGTCACCCGCGAGGTAGAAATTGCTGAAGGGGGTTCTCTGGGTTGGTCTGTAGGCTTCACGGCCTGCGATGGCTTTGTACACCGACTTGGGAGTTTTGACCACCTTGTACTTCAAGATCTTTGCCATAGAGCCGTCAGCCTTGATTTCGTCAGGGAAAAGTCGCTCCAGTTCCTGAAAACAATCACACTGACATCTTAGAGAAAAAAAAAACAACAGCGACAACCCATAAAAATTAACGATTAGAGTATTCTCAAGTCCAGGCATGGTGTATTAGCCGCTCCAGACCTCATCCTGACAAAAAAAATTGACCTCGATCAAGAGTGTAAAAATCAACACATTGTTGCAGAGGATTTCACACGGAGCTGTCTCAACTCTTGGACCAGGTTCAAATCCTGATGCATGCACGTCTTCCATTTCACTCAGTCCAGTCGGAAGAGGCATCCCATCTTACCTGTCAGAAACTGATGGTGTCGACCACACTCTATTGTGTGGCAAAAGATCTATGTACTTTTAAAGTATGGAGATATCAAATGCAGTTCCCCCGACTCCGACTTTACCTTCATTGTTGCTTCGATGATATCCTCATCGGACCTGCCGATCCAGTCAGCTGCTGGGGCAAACACCATTTCCAACATGGAGGCCTTGTCGCTCTTGTATTCCTGCAAAAAAAAATCACTTGAGCACTTCTTTCCCTTTCTTTGATTGCTGGGGTAATTTGCAACCCCCCCAAAAAAACGTGTCACAGATTGTGAAAATTTTACACTTTACACAGGGACGGGTAGAAACCACCAGACTAGCTCATTCCCCGACCCCCCCCAAAAAATATATATATATAAAATGTGTACAACTGCATACATATGCCGTAACATATTTACACTCAAAATTCACCCTCCCATTTTTTCTTCTTTTTTTTCCCCACTTACATTGCATGTCGTGGACATATCGGCATAGACAGACAAGAGGGGCGATCTGGAGAAGAGCAAATGATCCACCGTGGTGAGTTTCGTATCGAACCAAATGTGGATGTTGATCACAGGGACGCCCTCCAGTCCGTCCAGCTGCTTGAAATAAGGCATCGGCTTCCATTGCTCCGGAAGCAGAAGCTTCAGAATGTCGACTGCACACACCCCACACCACACTCAAACATGTGTCGATTTTTAATTTTTTTTTGGGGGGGAGACCCACGAAAAAGATGCGTTGGAACATATATATATATAATGAATGAATGTATGTTTAATTTACATTAGGCAAACTTGCCCAACGAAGCTGTCCACAAAGAGGTGATTTAGCCCTGCCCTTAGTAAAAATCCAGCTCACTATAGTCAGTCCTGCTGCTACCCTACATGAACTTGGTAGAAAAAAAAAGAAACAAAGATTCTGGGGTGTACCTGGCATGGCGGAGATGTAGAGATCCCCCTCCACTTTCTCCCCTCCCACCAAGTTCAAGCATTTGACGGAGCCGTCATCATTGAGCTCGATGTTTTGGAGTCTGGATTTCATTTTCAATTCGCCCCCTTTGCCGGTGAAGTAGTCCACCATCGGCTGACACAATCGCTCGGGGGGAGCCCCATCCAAAAATGCCATTTTGGATCCATGCCTTTCCTGAAACAGCACAACTGGATATTACCACTTGCAAGGCAAGAACATTTCCTTAAGTAGAAAATGTATATTTCCCTTTTATATATATATATATCTTTTACCGTGTCGTTATCAAGGGTCACCCGTTGCTTTGAAATATTGGAAGACTGATACCGACATTGGGAACATGATTTCTTCAACACCGAGGCCAGCTTCGACAATAATCAAATCCAAGCCAAGGCAAAAAGGAATATAGATATGCCTTTCCGTTTTTTATGGCGTTGCAACAAGGTGACTTCGCTCCAACCCTGAATTTGCAACCCTTCTGTTTGCTTGTTTGTTCGTTTTTGTGTGTGTGTGTGTGAATGTTTTTTTTTTTTTTTTTTTGGGGGGGGGGTAAAATGGGGCAGTCGCACTCACATTCAGGAAACGGTTCAAAGCCGTGAGCACCACGGTCATGGACAACTCCTCGGGCCCGATGAAATTCAGCGCCTTGGCCATAGCAATGAAAACTTCGTCGTTCACACGCTCCGGCACCCCCTGCTTCTTCATCCACTCAGTCACGCTCAACGCATCCTGCTCCTCCACGTACTTCTGCCCGAAAATGATCGCAGGCAAAAGCCCCAACGCAAACTGAATCTTTTCAGGCCACGTCAGCATGTCGTTGTTTCTCAGAATGGCGAAGATTCCGTTCCAAGGGGCCGGAATGTCTGGGAAATCGAAGCGGGAAAATTCCCCAGGGAGGTTGGGCATGGCGAAGATCATGGAGTGCTCTTTCCATTGGAGGCGGTCCTCGATGCCGAGCTCGCTGAAAACGTTCATCATGTTGGGGTAACTTCCGAAGAAAATGTGCAATCCAGTCTCATACCAGTCGCCATCCTCATCCTTCCATGCAGCCACCTATTGCATGCATCAAGCATAGGGGAGCTCAGAAGGAAAAACAGAATCATGCTCCATCAATCGGCAAAAATATGCGTGCAAGATATGCTAGCATTGGCATGTGCTGTGTCCTGGTCTGCCTCAACAACAGTCGACAGGAAAGACAAAACAGAGGGGATGTTGGCTTCCATGTTTTTTTCCGCATCCAGCCGGAAAGGAGAGGAGGTTATTTGGAGTGCTCTTCCTGCTTTTATTATTCATGCATGACAGTCATGCACAATGATCCTGATTTGGATCTAAACCGATGCTTCCATTTGCCATACCTTGCCTCCCAACACATCTCTGGATTCAAGAACCACAGGCTTGTGCCCAGCATCCGAAAGGTATTTAGCGGCAGACAGACCAGCCAGCCCAGCACCGATCACCACCACTTTCAGAGGTTTGGCAGGAGCAGGGAAGCTTTTGATTTTCTGGGAGAGCGCCTTCGCCTCCCTGTAGACCTCTTCCACGTCCAGAGGGGGTCGTGGGTAGTCCTTAGCAACCACTCTGGCGACGGATCCCCTCGAACGCGGGCATCGCCCTCCCCCCGCGCGTCGAAGTGCCGAAGTTCTGCAGACGAAGGTTGACTTGTTTCGTAGCAGGGCGTTGGGCGCGGATCGGTGCAAGCAATTGGCGGGCGCCATCGAATCGTGGTTGGTTTGGGGGGATTGGAGTGAAACGATAAAACGAAATTCTCCACCAGTCTTTCAGGGGAGAACACAAGATGGAGCGGTGTGGGGCAGATGTTCCAAAAATATCGGTTGAGTAAGCGAATTCAAAGAAAGCGAAACAAATGTTGTACGGTGCGTGATCCAAGGGCTGGGGTTTTGTGCGAATGGAAAGCCTTCGAACCCCAAGGAGTGCATGCAACCCCTTCAGAAAACTCTCTTTTCCACGAAGGGGCGGTCAACCTCCCTCCACCCGAACGTCATCGGGGTGGAGCTCCAGGCGCCTCCATAATGCAGTATTTAGCTGGACTATCCATGCATAATTTTTAAGTCGTAGAATGTGGATCCATGCGCTGGCTGCCGTCCTCGCATTTCAGTTGATTGAAACTCTCGCACAACAAGGTGTGAGCAAATTTCTGCATGGATCACCCAGGATATTTATAGATAGATTCCGTTTTTCCTCTGTGTTTGTCTGAGGTCCAGACAAATACTGATATTTGTTCACTGAACCTCCATCGGTTCAGGGTGTGCGACAATCTATGTGAGCAGGGAGGATTTTGATTGTGCTGGGTTCTCTCGTGATACACTGGTTGAGCTAACAGAAGCGATCACCACGGATGACTATGGCTTCTGCACAAAGTGCGTCCACGAATCTAAAAACAGAAAATGACACCACCAAGCTGAATAAACCCCCACAGGAATCTAAATGGGACCTGGTACAAAAATTTAAGAGATTTTTGTCCCCGACAATGGCAAATACATTGCATGTTACAAAGCATGTCGCTGACGCTCTGGATTCAGGCAGGAAATTGCTATGTTCTTTGGGCAAGCAAAGCATGAGGGGGGCCTTGACCCAACTAGGCAAGTGGAGTTCTGTGTGGAGCAAGGTGAGCGATTTCGAACCAGCTCATGCTCACTCAGCAAGGATCAGACGATGAACAAGAATAGTCAGCACTCAATCGTCCTGCCAGTCAACCCCCCTTTTTTTTTTGCCATACATCAGGTACATGTGATATCAATGAATTCAACATCTGCAGTTGGAACCCAAGCGTCCGACCTGCAACGGGAAAGCACTACCGAGGTCGAGGCCCGATCCAACTCTCGTACTCATGCAACTATAAATTGGCGGGGGATGCATTGGGGACAGATCTACTGTCGAATCCTGATAGAATGCTAACAGACGATGCTCTCTCATGGGGAACTGCATTGTGGTTCTGGAATTTGGAATCGAGCGGAACGAGTGCCCATGAAGCTGCCCTGGACATGAATTTCGGGGACATCACTAGACAAATTAACGGAGCCCTGGAATGCGATGGTGGACCGCTGGCAGGGCACCAACTCCAGAGAGCAGCACACTATCGAGATATAGCACACTGCATGGGGCTGCAGCCCAGCGACACAAACTTGTTTTGCACTCCGGAGCTCACCCTGGAGGACCTGCCCCCCTTGAACCTTCAAACATCCGGTTCGCCAGATGGGATGGACACCACTCCTCCAGAGCCCTCCGGGGCTCCCCCACCTCAAGGTCCAGGTGCTGACAGTCCAAGTCATGCTACCCAATTAAACAGTGCAATTTTTCTCAGCATCGTGATCTTGTTCCGAGTGTTGATGTAACATCGATGCAATACAACGTTACAATTGTCCTTCTTCCTTGCCCATGTGAAATTATCATTTTTTTCCCCTCACATACCCACAAAATTTCTACTCAGGTCGACCAAGAACCAGCGAAATTTAAAATAGGACCCTTCCCCCTGTGCCACGGGTCGCCTCAATTAATTCGATACGAACCCGATGGATCAAAATTCCTCCCTACTCATCATGTCAATGTTTTTCCGACCCTGTCCCACACAAGAATCGGCAATGCTCTTTTTTGGCACCATCCCCCCAGTCAGATTTCCTTTTTCAATTTCTCTTGAGTTAGCTACATACACACATGAATTCCCTCTAAAAAAAAAACAATCATGCAAAATCCGCAATACATATCCCCGATTTCAGTCCACGATCATCACCCCCTCCTCCATATCCTGCTTTAACTCCTCCATCAGGCGCTCATACCACCGCTTAAACTGAGCGAAGTGGGGGGTCCCGCGGCATCTCTCAGGATTATATGCGTCGCCCATGTTGCTCAACACCTCCGCTTTGAATTTCGTATATTGCGCCTGAGCTTTGCTCCTGGCGTCCGCCAGCAGCCTTTCGAAAAACGCGTCGTTCATGCTCAAGTCGTCGTCCATGCCGTCCTCTTCCTTTACGAGATCGCAATCAGCAACGTGGCCCTCCCAGTCGAACCTCTCTTGTCGGGAGGACCCCAAAGCTCGACCGCTTCGCTCCTCCCGGTCCCTGTCTCCCCTCCGAACTCTGCTCTGCGTGGTCTGTTTCTGGCAAGGAAGAAAATACGGGGTGTCATCCATGACGTCCATGCAGTCGCTCTTTGAGTTCAACGTCACGCTCCGCGACCCGACCATTTCCTGCAAGCTATCCATGTCTTGACCGCTTAGAGTGAACGCAAACCTCAGCGGACTCCACGAGTTCACCCGACCGTGAGTGAGTTCCGACAGGTTCTTCCCTCGCAGCCGCTTGAACAGACGCACCAACTCGTCCTTGGATTTCGCGCGCAAAATCATAACGCGCGACTTTTGCAACAGGAGGAAAAACTCAACACGGGACTCTTCGAGCCCCACCAGCTCCGCCAAAGTGGACACATCGCATTCGCGTGCGGAAGGAATCGGGAAAATGACAACCGTCAAGCGTCTCTCCATCCCAGCCATGATGGGCCCCAAAGATTTGTGTGTCAAAGTTTCGCGGTCACCATGGATGTCAAATATGTCCTCGAAGGATGCCCCTCTGACCTTGTTCACTCTGGGACGTTTTTCGTGTTGCGGGGTAATCTCCTCGTCCCTCAGTCGCCTGGTCGGCGATTTCTTTTTGGCTGCCTCCAACAGACCTTGCACCTGCTTGTCCGTCAGCTCGAACTTTATCCTTTTCCCGTCGGGAAAGTACTCCACCAGGTGCTTGTAATCGCATTCGTCCAAAACCTTCGTCCGCGACATTCTCGACATCCTGACCTGGGCTTTGTAGCGCCCGTCGAAGGCACCCGGCTCGAGGTCCCATCCCCCTTCCGACTCCGCTATAAACCCAACCGAAATTTGCCGAGTTTCGTAGTTGAACAAGAACAACTCAGTGCCCAACACGATCCTCTCCACGAGCTCCCTGTACGACTTAGGCAAACCAAAAAGTTGCCGCTGCATGCACTCGCGATAAGTCGAGGTGGTGCACCCAAATACCACTCCTTCGGGGTGCAAGTCCATTTTTCCAAAGCCAAAAAAAAACAAAAACACCAGGGCTCGCGACGCAGAAGAAAGCGATTCCGACCAAAAAAGAGCCCCAAACGGAGTACGATTCTGGCGGAAACCGCATGTCCGACATGCGCCGCCAGTCGCCTTTGGTATCCTTCAGATCAGCTTCTTGCGATGACGCAGGCATGCTAACGCAGGTCGGACGTCGTTGAAATTCTCACCCACCGACCAAAGCATCCTTTTTCCGAGCAGTCGCAGTTGCGAGGGGTGTTGTACGGACGTGGAGGCGAGCGTCTCTCCCGCGACAGAATCTCGGCCGACGACGCGCTGAAAAGTTGTGGCGTGCTTAGCTGTGTTCCTCCACCAAGGAGAGCGATAGGAAGGGATGGACGTACAGCATCTCTGCACGGTGCTGCAGTCGTGCTTGAGCCATAACACGGACGAAATCAAGGCCGCGGAAAGTATACTGAGTCAGGTATTCCATCCCGGGCCCTGAGCGCCGTGTGTGCGGTCATCAGGTCCGCTTCTCTTCACTCCTCATATCGGTTTGATTTCTCAGTGTTGATCCGGCTCGTTGAACGACGTCTCTTGAGTGTGCAGCACGAGACGCAGAAGGGTCAAGTTCAGAACTTGCTTCGAGTGGCCGTGGAAGGGACGCTGGACCCGGCTTTGAGGCAGTCGGCGGCGATTTATTTCAAGAGACTCGTGGAGCGAAGATGGGAGCCCAAAGATAAAGAAAAAGGTCAGTGATCCCTTCTTCGAAAGTCCCGCAGCGACATTCGAAACCCCCTGTTTGGAAAATAAACCGTCTTCGCACGAGAATTGGACGCCCCTGTTTCTGTCATATTGGCGCAATTTCAGTCGAACATGCGAGGTAGAAGAAACAACTTTGGGGCTCGGTGGTAATTTGCAAAGTAGAATTTGAGAATTGCGGGACGAGGTGGAGGCGTGGTCGTCGCTTGCTCTGCCATAGTGGAGTTGAAATTGGACGCATCGGTTTGTGTGTCTTCCTTTGTAGAGGGGGGTGGCTTGTTCGAGGAGGACAAAGCGGAGGTTAGAAACAACATCGTCCAGGCCGTGGTGAGGTAGGATTGTATGGCAAATCTTGCACACCCAAGGAGAATTCAGGGGGAATGCTGCTGCTCCTGGGAGGAAGAAGTCTGAGAAGGTGTTTGTTGGTTTCCAGGAGCCCTCCTCTGATCCAGAAGCAGTTTGTGGAGGTCCTACGTTCCATCATTCATGCCGATTTTCCCCAAAATTGGCCAGGGCTGAAGGATACGATCGTGCAGAGCGTGCATTCAAAGGTTAGGGCTGGGGAAAGAAAACGTTGGATGTGTGCAAGGGCAACCAATCATACAACCAAACTTGGAGGATTGGTGGTTTTGATGTTTTCTGCATGTTTGGAAAGTGACACGAAAGTGTGTGGTGGGTTGGTAGGATGAAGCGGAGGTTTATGGAGGGTTGGTGGCTCTGCGGTGGGTGGCAAGGAAATTTGAGTTCAGACAGGTATGCACAGTGGTTCCCAGACAGACCTTTAAGCCAACACCCATCACGTATTGTAGCTTGAGAAAGATTTGCCGTTCAGTGTTGCTCAGCAAGAAAAACAGAGGTGAAATATATGTCCATATATATATTTGTATATGGTGTGTACATGGACCATCGCTGAACTGAGGAATTTGTGCCGGGGAAAGCCAGGAGGACAAAGAGCCATTGTATGACATTTTGAATGTCACTCAACCGAAGATTTGCGAGTTCATGAGCTCATTGGCGACGGCGGATAATTCCTCCCCAGGGGCTGCCGAGCTGCTGAAGATCAATTGCAAGATCATTTGGGCGTTGACCTTCTCGGTGATTCCCAGAGGATTGTTGGAGCAGGGAAATTTCAGCACCCTCATGCAAGCGCTGCTGGTGCTCGTCACCAAAGATGTTCCTGTGGTAAGAACTTGTGGAGGAGCTTTCAAAAATAAAAAAGATAAAAAAAAATGAAAGAAGAATAGGAAAAGAACCTGGACCGTGACTCTGGATTTTTTTTTTCTTCTTTTCCAAATTTGATGACTTGATTCATTGAAACTTAGTTAAGTTTTAAGTTTTAGGTTTTAGGTTTTTCTTTGGAAGATAGTTTTGGGCTTTTAGGGTGGGTTTTTATGGTGGGTGCAGGACCAGATGCCTCAGGATCCCGATGAGCAAGAAACTTGGTGCTGGTGGAAAGCCAAGAAGTGGGTGCTGCATTTGACTATTCGTTTTTTCAAGTACCATGGAAAGGTGGATGCATCGAAAGAGGAGAATAAGGCGTTCTCGCAGATGTACATAGTGAGTGCAAAAAAAGACCGGAAAAATGGAGGGATGGCCAACAACCTGAAAAAACACATTTTGATTTTTTGTTATTTAGTTTTTATTATTTTTTTTGGGGGGGGGAGGAGAAGTTTCAAAGAGTTTTTGAGGTTCGAAGGTGGCAAAGCTAGATATCTGCAGATCACAATTTTTGTGAAAAAGAAACTTTTTTTTTTTCCCTTGTTTTTCCTTGGTGTGTTTCCATCATATTCCTCAAGTTTTTGACGGTCGGATTTTTTTTTATTTTTTTTCCACCGCTCGTTCAGGACAAGGTGATGCTCCCCATGCTGGAAGCACACATGCAGCTTTTGTCCAAGATGATGCAATTGCCTCGACCCAACAAACGCATATTGACAATCCTGCTGCAATACATGCAACATGCAGTCACGCACGCAGGTGCTTTCAAAGTGTTGAAGGATCATGCAAAACTGATGCTGATCAACGTGGCCCTGCCGCTCATGTATTTCAGTCAGGAGGATGCGGAGCTCTTCACCACAGATCCTCAAGAGTTCGTCAGGAAGGTACATTATCTTTCTCAGCTTTTTCTTCAGAGGAATGACTAATGGTGGTTGGTGCTTGGTGGTTTTCCTTTCCTTTCATCTTCTGCATCATAGAATTTTCATTTTCCCCCTGTCCCGCAGTTGAAAAAAAAAGAAAAACTTAAGAACAACAAAAAAAAGGGGAAGGGAAGACGTGGTAATTTTTTAATTTTTTTTTCAGGGATTCGACATTTTGGAGGACATTTACAGCACCAAAACTGCGGCGGTGAACTTTACGTACGAGCTGTGCAAGAACAAGGGGAAATTGGTTTTGGCAGATTATGTCCAGCATTTGGGTGGAATCATGACTGAACATAATGCAGCCCTTCAAGCAGGCAATGTTCCCAATGATATCGCCCGAAAGATGGATGGAGCTCTTTTGGGGATTGGGGCCATCGATGACATTCTCAAGAGAAAGGTGGGCCAGACAGAAAAAACTATTCTGTTCTGCTCTTCAAGAAATTTCGGTTAATGTGTGTGGATAATTTGGTGTTTTTTTTACATATTTTTTTACTTTTCACATTTTTGCAGCAAAGGGAAATGTCTCAGAGCTGAAAAAAGTTTGATGGAAAAAAAAAGACATCCTTTACTCCTTGGGTTCAACACATGAAAAAGAAAGGGGAGGTGGATACTTTCTTCGTTTTCCTTTTTGTTTTTAGAATAGAAAAAGAGGACTCTTTTTTTTCTTTTTTTTTTTTCGTTTTTTCGATTTGATTCATGGCCACTGGTTTTTTGCCCATGGATCAGCTGAAGGGGTTTTGTGTGTTTTTCGCATCCAGAAATCGTACAAACACAACATGGAGGGTCTGCTGTTGGAGTTTGTGGTTCCTTGTTTCGGCAGCACACACGCTCACCTGAGGGCCAGGGCTTGCTGGGTGGCGGGTGAATATGCCGATTTGAAAATGAAGGATGGAAAGGGAACCGGACCCACCTTCGGAATGTTGCTGGAAAAGGTGGTCGCCTTGATGAGGGATCCAGAGGTATGTTCAAACAGGAAATAAGAAATATTATCCCATGCTGTCTGCCGAAATATATACTGTAATACATGTGCTGCTGAAATTATTTTAAAAGCATCTGTAAACTTGAGTTATCGGTGAGGAAAGTCGCCAGAAATTTATAAAAAATGATTCTTTGTTTGCGGCCTTTATTCGGTGTTTTGAGAAATCTACCATGAAGGTGTATGGAGCGTTGATCCATTCCTTGTAATGAAGCTCATTAACAAAATTGCTCATTTCTTCATATAATGTGATAAATAAGTTTTTTCTAAAACTGGCTGAAAAATAAGCAATTGAGGTTAAAAAAGCAGGTGCCACAGTGCAATATCAATATCAAGAAGGTACACGGAAAGCCGACCTTGCTTTCCCTTTTGTTTCTTTGCAGCTTCCTGTACGAATAGACTCCGTGGTCGCTCTGAGGCATTTCATCGACGCTCTTGCAAAACTGGACGACCTGAAACCCATTCTCCCCCAGCTTCTTGAAGAGTGCTTCAAACTGATGAACGAGGTGACTACTTTGAGTAGTGCAAACGCTCTAGAAGACCCCCCCCCCAAATTCACGATCATTGCAAGCCTCTTTCCTCTGTTTTTTTTTTTTTTTTAGTGAAAAGGGCGGGAAAAAGATCTGTGCTATGATGAACAGCAGTTGGAGCGACCGGGGTGCATTTTTTAAAATGTCGGTGGCATTTTTTGGACGAATTCAGGTGGACAATGATGACATGGTAGCTACCCTGGAAACCATTGTGGAGAAATTCGGGGAAGAAATTGCCCCCTATGCGGAAGGTCTGGCCATGAATCTGGTGAAAGCTTTCTTCAAGTGCATGGAAACCACCAACGAAGACGAGGACGAGGAGGACATGGGTATGTTTTCATTTTTTTGTTTGTTGGAATCGAACATGCGAAAGCCTTTTTCATTGGTCGACATGTAAAAAACATGCATCAATAGGAATTGTGTCAACTTGAAACAAAGGCTTTCAAATGTTCATACACCAAGACAGAGAGAGAGCAAAAAAAACGACTGATGGAGCCTATCTTCAAATGGATCCTGTGTAAGTCATCAGTCAACCTATTTCCCCACGAACCACTTCGATCATTCTATAGTTTTCTTTCTTTTTCGATTTTTTTTTTGGGGGGGTGGACAGGAGCCTTGGCTGCGGTCGGATGTCTGCGAGCAATCAACACTCTCTTGGACAGCGTGAATAGCATGCCCCAGATTTATCCAAAACTCGAGGAAATCTGTTTCCCGATATTGGAAAAAATGCTCAAGGAAGATGCCCTGGACATCATCGAGGAACTGATGAGCATGATGAGCTATTTCGTGTATTTCGGCGGGGACCTGTCTCCGAGGATGTGGAGTCTTTTGCCCAGATTGCAGGAGGCCGTCACTACTTGGGCCGCCGATTTTTTCGAGGAAATGTTGGTGCCCTTGGAGACTTTTGTGGTGAAGGGGAACGAAATTTTCCTCACATGCAAAAATCCGGATTATTTGACGTGCATGAATCAGGTGGGGAGGAAAGCAATGACAAGTGGTTGGAAAACGGCGATCCACTGTGCATGTTTTTTGTCGCCACCTGATGTAATATAGGGGTGAAAATGAAAAACTCGAAAATAATTTCGAAAACACGTTTGAAAAAGAAGTTTTACCTTCAAAAGTTATGCTTTTTCATAAAAACCTGACTTTGTTCATCTTTTCCAAAACAACAAAAACCGATCCGCGACTTATGACGCAATTTCCTCTCTCTCAGTTTTTTCAACATTTTGGGGTTTTTCTGGCACGTGATGAACTTTGTTTATTGAATCAGATGATCGAGCATGTGGTGAGCAACGTGGACTCCGAGCTGGAAGTGGTGCCAGCTCCTCAATTGATGGAAATCGTTCTCCAGAACTGCAAAGGCCGAGTGGATGAATGCGTCGCCCCATACCTCCTGCTCTCCGCCACCAAATTGCAGAACGTGGAAAGATCAAAGTTGATGGTGGCTTTGATAAACGTGTTTGCAAACGCATTCTACTACAACCCAGTGCTCACCCTCCAGGTCATGAAACAGCAAGGATCGCTCCAGACTGTCATGTCGAAGTGGTTCGAAATGATCTTCGCCGCAAAGCCGGACGAGAAGTGGAAATACTTCAAGCGAATGCAAGACAAAAAGGTGGATTATGCTTGTGTGGTTCAAATATATATATATATATATCAGCGAATCAATCAGCGATATATATCAGCAGTTCAATCAGCGAATTTCCATCCCTTTGGTCGATAAAACTCCTTGACAAATGAATGTCTTACATTGAAGTTGAAGGCCTCATGCATTCTGTCGCTTAACTGTGCAAGCCAGTTATCTGTACCTCGATCTGTTGAGAAAATTGTGTTTTTTTTTGGGGGCAAATTCCAGGTTTCCATTCTTGGGCTCACTGCGTTGATTTCAATTCCTGACGAGGTCTTGACCCCGGAGATTCGTGATGGAATGAGTCAAATCTTGAATGGTATCATGAAGCTGTTGATTGCCCTCAAGGAGCAAGAAGAAGCTGCCGGAGATGTAAGGGTTAAGAAAAAAAAAGGACACCTTGTGCTCTTTTTCAACCTGTTGCTTGAAATCTTGGGTCTTGTGATATTAATACTTCCCCTCATCATTAGTAATCTTATGTGGTGCTGAAAAAGTCGGGCGAATTTATTCTCCGGGGCTGAATAAGTTGGTACTGTGTGGATTGTGTCGGATCTTCACACGATCCCGTGGAATTATATAGCCATGTACATGTACTTCGCAACGTGCATGCCAAGATTTCCCTACATCTCTGATTTCTTTTCGTTTTCCAGGAGTCTTCCGACGACTTCGACCCAGAATCGGATTCCGAAGAGGAGGAGGAGGAGGAGGAAGAAGACCACGATGATGACACCATCGCCAGCAAGGAGTCTGAATACATAAAGCGGCTGCACAGGGAAGCCCGATCTTTGTTCGGCCTGGTCGGCAGCTCAGATTCCGACGACGATTTCACGGACGAAGAGGATGAGGAAACTCCGGTGGCCAAGATCGATGCCTTCAAGACTTTCGCAGATGCTCTGGGTATGGTGGAGAAGACGAACCCTGCGAGGGCCCAAGCCTTGATGGCTGGTGTGGATCAGTCTGTCCAGGCAGCGCTTCGGGGGATGGTGGAATATGCTGCATCGAGGCCGGTGCCAGAACTTAATGGAGTGGCGAATGGACATTGATCGATTCTGCTTTGTGTGGTTGATCGCCTTTTCTTTTGGTTGCTTTTTCTTTCGGTTGGGGTGGGGGGGGGTGCATCTTATGGAGAATTGAGGGGTAAAAAGTTGTTCATACTGCTTGGATCATGATTGAAGCTTAGGTGGATGGGTGGTCAACTGGTTGGGGTTTTATGAGGTGGGTCGACGAGGTGTTTAGAGAGTGGTAGGTGGACTGTGAGAATGTTAGGTCTGGACGATATGTGCAGGGTGGAGTGCTGGTTTGGAAGGTAGATGGTTATATGTTGGGAGTTGTCAAAAATTGCGCAATTTGCAAGGATCTCGTTTCCTATCACTTCCACAGACTCGCTTATTTCCACGCACTTGCTCGACCTTCCTGGGGTGATGGTTTGGCCAATCTTTCTTCGGACACAATTGGTGCACCTGACACATAAGAAAACCTACATAAAAAACTGATCTGATGTGACCAGTCTGGTGGGTAGGGGGAATCGTCTCTGCATGTTGCCCGATGTGCGCGACAACGCGCGCGAACTCACTTATATATATATATATATATATAGTCTTCTGTCTTTCCATCGAGTTCGGTCGGTGAAAAATGGAAAATGAAAACAAAAAATATATAATCATATAAGACGTTGAAGATCGTCAGGTATATCAACAGTCCTCGTGGCCTAATGGATAAGGCGTCTGTTTCCGGAGCAGAAGACTGCAGGTTCGAGTCCTGCCGTGGACGTTTTGTAGACAATGACTTTTTGCGTGGTTTGGGCTACCACCTGATGCACTGCTCGTAGAAACTAGTCCAACAAGGATTGGTTTGTATCGACTGGGTGTACACTGAAATCACTAGGCATGAAGGAAATTTGCATGATCCAACACTAATGACCAAAGTTGGGAGTGTTGGGATGTTGAGTTTCCAGCAGCGCAGCGAACACAGTCCTTCAATGAGGATTCCCTGCCATGCAGACTTGAGATTGTTCAAGAAAAGTACGTGGAAAAATGTAGATGACATGTGTCCAATTTAAGTATGAATTTGATTTTCATGATAGCCAGTCAGAGTCTTGAAATTTGGATCCAGTATTTGGACCAATATGTGGTTTACTGCTTGATTGCAGGTAAGTTTGATCCGCATGTGTGTTTGGGAAATTTTCTCCTCTTGCTGAGTGGTTTTTACTGAGTTGTTGAGTGTCAAAAGAACCCACCTGCCACATTCTTTATAAGTTTTGCAGCGCGAAATGTACTCAACAGAGATCAAAATTGTGGTTTCCCTATAATTGATCGATTAATTTGGGTCTTCCTCACAGGAGAACAGGAGCAATTTCCACATTTGCAATGTACGACATACAAACACATGACTCATCACAAATTCTTAATATATCACAATGTGATACTTAAACCAAAACGTGATTTTTTAAAGCAGTCTATCCCCTTCCCACAGAACCCATTCATACATCTTCTATTTTTTTCTCAAGTTTACACTAATTTTTCTGACAATCATCTCCCCCTGTACCAAAACGTTTCCCCCCCCCCCCTATTCCTGGCAGCCCATCAACATAAGACATCAATTTCAGCGGAAAGTACTGTGACAGCGCCAGAAATTACATTTTCCTCCTTTTCCCTTTCCCCCCTTCCGGAAAAAGAACCTCCATCCATAATCTGTATTAATTTTTTCAGCCCACCCCTCCCAGCCAGAATACTGGCTCCTGTCCAACCAATATGTGTTTTTTTTTTCTGTTGGAAAAAAAAACTCCATCCAAAATCTGTATTAATTTTTCAGCCCACCCCTCCCAGCCCCAGAATAATGGCTCATGTCCAACAAGTATATATACGGGTTTTTTTTCTGCCTTTTGAGAAATGACCAGCTTTCACTTCAATCCATGTTTCTACACTGCATTTTCAAACCAGGAAAAACGTTTCGATCGAAGCAAAAAAAAGAAAAAAAGCTTGTTGAATTGAAACCCCCTCCTCACCACAGTCTCATCCACCGAAAACAAAAAAAAAGCAATATTTTTTTTTGTTTTTTTTTGAATCCAGCAAAAAAAGATCAGCTTTTCCAGCCCCTTTCAAGGATCAAGTTTCATCCGAGATAGACCCACCACACTCCAAACCCCCTTCCAAAAAATCCAGTTCAAGAAGATGATATATATTTCAGCAGTTTTTTCGCAGCAAATTTTTTTTCCCCTTCGACCATCCCTTTGCAGTGTTTTTTTCTTTTTGCAATTCTGAAAAAAAGAAATAAAAAAGAAGGGGAAGCAAATCATTCCCTCCTCCTGATTTTTTTCCTTCCTTGCCTGGGTACCGCACTCTGGTCAACAATGCTCCAATCATCATCATAGGTGTCATCGAATTTTCTCTTTTTTTTGATCCTCTCCTTTTCCTCCTCCATCAGCTGTTCCAGTGCCATTGCAGTACCCTGAAAATATTTGTACAGTCAAAATCAAAACATTAATTCAGTCAAGTTAATAAAAATAAAAAATTCAGAAAAAAACAATCAACAGATGCTATTTCCAACCCCCCCAAGCAAACTCAGCACCGGTTTCCAGCACAACAAAGAAAAAACAGAAAATCACAAGAAAACACTGTTTGCCCCCCCCCCCCCTCCCAAAAAATAATAAAATAAAAAATAAAAATACAAAAAAAAGAGAAAACATACATTCAGAAAAAAAAAGAAGAAACATACCTGGAGTGCATCAGCTGCCGTAGGTCTTTGTTCTGGATCCTCCACCAAGAACATGTCGATGAAATCCTTGTATGGCGATGGCGGCAGCGTCTCGAAAAAAACCTTGACCATCACCAGCCCCAACCTGAACATATCAATGGAGGGGTCTGCCTCAAGGAACTCAGGGTCGTCTTCTCGCAGCTTCCCACAAAAATCCCCAATTTCCGTCGCGATGTCGAAGTCGATCAAAACCAGCTGGTCACCCTTCAGCACCACGTTGCTTGGAGCCAGGTCACAATGGACGAAACCCTTTTCGTGGAGGGCATTCAGTCCTTCCAGGATCTGCTGCATCATTTCGAAGCATTTCCGGAGGCAGGGCTGCCCGTGCTCTCGCAGATATGCCTCCAGATTGCAGCCCAACCGCTCCAACACCAGAATGTGCTCGTCCTCTGCACAAAGAAACAAAAAAATCAGTAATTAAATGAACACAAAACAGGCCTTTAACACTTTGTTTTCCTGCCCTTTATTAACTGCTGGATTTTACTGCTGGATTTTAAAAAACCTGGATTTTTTTTTAAATGTTGGGTCTCATTTCAGGGGATTTTAGCAATGCAGCAGAAAATCTGGCAGACTCACCGATATACTCGACCATGGAGACGATGTTGGGGTGCTGAACCGTGTCCAGAACCTTGGCTTCGTGTCGGATGGCACGGATGCTCCTGGCTGGAACTTCGGGGCGTGGCATTTTCAAAACCACACGGCCCCCCTCATAATCAGCAGCCTTCAGCACTCCGATAGACCCCTTGTACTGGATGGAGTCATCCACCCTGTAACAGTCTGGGATTGTAGGGTGAAACTCCATCCCATAAGTCTGACGGGGCGGCGTTTCCATTATCGTCAATAGGTCTGGCAGCAAAAAAAAAACAGGTCAGTCATATAAACACCAAATAATGTTTCACAAGAAGAGAAAGTGAAAAAAAAGAAAGGGAAGGAAACATAAATCAACAAAAAGAGATGGTATATTTTTCCGCATATGGGGGGACGGAATGACATTGAACTGAACTTTCCCAGACTGATTTTAATACAAGAAAAATATATAAACAGAAGGAAAAAACCTGAACAGGGCCACCCTTCCCGATTCCCAAAACATACAAATATAAGCATGGAAATACATGGCAGGAAGAATCAACAAAGGTCTCTGGCCTTGAGAGAAGAGAAGACAGCTGCCAAGGAAAGAAACCAAGGGGGAAACTTGAACAATGCATTGCATTTTGCATTTTGAATGATGTGGGAAGGATGCGAAATCAAACAGTTGATGGAAAGGATGGTGATGGTTGGATAACAATACCCTTGGGACGGAACTGGATTTTGAAACGAGGCCAGCTGCTTGGACAGTGCAAGAACCCTTGATGCTTTGGAGTTCATGTTGTTGAGAGACTTCCTTCACATGTCGAAACAAAGCACAATTCAGATACAGATATGTAGATTTTTCACCCTTCCCGATGTTCCGCAGTTCCCGCACTGCACTGGCGATGATATTCGATTCACTCACCGGGAAAAGTACCCTGGGAAAACTATCCTCCGAAGAACGAAATATCAAGCGCAAGTCCGCCGCAAAACAAAAAACGAAAGCGCAATCCCTCGATAACTCAACAAATCGCAGTACGTGAGCAAAAATCCGAGAGGGAGAATTGCACCGCGTCGAATTTTTATTTCGATCGCTTACGTCATCAGTCGGACATCAATCCCCCCTCGCCCGACAGGCAGACACACTTGAATCGTCGTTTTCTCGTTTTCGTTCAAGCACAAACCGCTGGCATCGTATCTCTTCTTTTCTTCGGACCAAGACATATCGGCATGCTAACACAAATTGTTAATGATCATTTGTTAGACCGGAATTTGACCAGGTTACAAAAATAACCTCTCTTAAAATTGCAAGCTGCCAGCAACAGCATGAGAATCGTCTGAGACGATGAGTGAAGATGTGCTCAGAAATTTGAAAGCTTTCATATGTGGATATGTAGATCAACTTCAGAAAACAAAAGTAAACAATTGAAATCAAACAAGCTCCTAGCAGTACTAATTCTGACCAAGTTTTCATGATATGTCAGGGGAATGACTCATCATTGAAGTTTTCCCTTTGTTGTTTCCCTTCCATTGAAATCAAACAATATCGAACATGTATTTCGTGATCGCCAGATCCGGACCGCCACAATTTCACACCCCAATTTCATTGTCACTTTTGAAAGCTCCTTTTACATCTCCTATATTGACCGGTGTCAATTTCACCGACAAACCCCACACTTTTTCGAAAAAGAATATATACCATCCTCAGAACCAAAATTCTCAAGGATGTCACATGAACCCCCACAGTGCCATATCAACCCTTTCCCATTCGCATTGCGAGTTGCAAAAAAAAACACAACAACAACAAAGACCCATCACTTGACATGTCGCTTATTCACTTCCATTTTTCAGAGAGTGAGGTCTTGTTTTTCAGCCGGGTGAAACATTTTTTTCACCACCTCTCTTTTTGAGGCCGGCTGCGATCCTGATACCTTCTGTGTCTCCGATCAGGACCGCTTCTCGCTGGTGGATCGTTGGGGTCAAACCAACGTCCTGCACTGTGGGTGGCTTGATGCCTGTTTTTGTCACCACCGACCCTCTGCCATTGGTCTCCCGGTGGTGGTGCACCGTGGGTAGCTTCACCACGTCTGCTTTTATCACCACCAGACCTCTGCCATTGATCTCCTGGTGGTGGTGCACCGTGGGTAACTTCACTCCGTCTGTTCTTATCGCCACCGACCCTCTGCCAGTGGTCTCCAGATGCACTGTGGGTGACTTCACGTTTGCTTTTCTCGCCACCGACCCTCTGCCAGTGGCCTCCCGAAAAGCCTTTCACATCGGAGTCTTTCGAAATCTCCTGGCGGAGCGGGGAACCGCCTTGGGTTTTCTTCCGAGTCCACCGCTCAGGGCTGCGAGCCTTTGGCTCCCTGTTCCCCTTGTTTTGAAATCTCAAAGGGGCTGGACCGTGCCTGGCATGAACTTTGTAGTTTGCATTTGGCCTCAGGCTAAGGGGTTGCTCCCTGTGTCCAGGTGTCGTGGTGCTTTTCACCGTTGTTCGTTGAGCAATGATGACCTGGCTTGCTGGTTTCCACTCTTCAGCAGCCGGCGATTGCTTTGCCTCATCACGTTTTTTGGTTTCCTCCATCTCGTCCAAGTCAGACCAGCTCATTTTCATTTCTTCCGCCGATAACGGAGACATGAGCGCCTCTTCTTCCGACCACTTGGACGAAGGCTGTGGTGCATCTGTAACAAAGCAAAAAACATTCGCGACTCAGTTCACTGAAGTCCACCATCATCACTCTTCCAAGAAATGACAACCATCCATTCAAGAAAAGGTGACTACTTCATAGACTGTCATGAGAAATATCAGCACAGCTAGAGGACATCTTGAGCCCATAGTCAGTCTCGAAATAGACCGAGCATTGTCATTTGAGATATTCCTTATACTATCAAGAAATATACAGACATCACAATAAACTGACGGAACTAATACATCGATTCACTCTACCCACCAGCCATTTGTGCCTGGAGCTCCTTGAATTCATCCATGAATCTCGGATTGCCCAGGCACAGGTCGAAGACATTTGCTGCACCTACAGCACACACACACATATTAAAGAAATTGACCTCAAAAGCAATCAGTTGTACACCCAAAACACCAATCGGAAGTTCAGCTCCAGAAACAAAAACGAGAAAATGGGTTGCAACTTACCAGGATAGTTGCGGCGGAGATCTTCTGCCGCCGAGTACCAGATCTTCAGATCAGGGTACTTTGCTGGACTCATGGTCCAAGGTTTGTCGTTGAAGAAGTGGTAGGCCTTGGGGGTCTCCCCGGCCAACCACTTCTCATGCCACGCCAGCGAATTCCAGACCTTCATAAAAAACACACACACATCCAACCCTCATGGCTCATGCTATCCGAGACATCTTGATGTCAGACATGGAATGTCAAGTTTAGCTGTGAATTCGTTGACGGTAAGAGTGCATGTCATCCATTTCGTTCACAAGGGATGGAAAGAATGAGTGGTGCTGTTGATATGATCATTGTCAGACTTCAGAGAGAGCCCCATACCTGGCTGATGTGCATCCATGGGTGGTGGGGGCAGTGCAGGTTGTAGAACAACACCAGGCACTGCTCGTCGAATCCCGAATGCAAGCCAGGAACTCCGAAAGGCTGCCTGGCGCTGATGAATGCCTTGAGGGAGTAGAGCACATCAACGCTCGGCTCCAACAAGACAAGGCTTCCCAAGGCAACGTAGGAGCCTTTCCCTCCGCCTGCATGCGCCAGGCTGTCTCGAACCGCTTGCTGGATCATGTGGCTCTGAACCTGCGATCCATGCTTCAAACCCTGCAAGTATCAACATTAGGAAGGAGGGCTTCAGATTGCTGGTCAGAACAATGCTACATTTTGATCGAGATTATCAAACAATTGCTTCCCTTTTCATTTGCTCTTCTGGGCTTTGTTTTTCAGGATTTGCTTTCGAGAAATCGAGTGCAATGCTGATAATCGGTGGTCAATTCTTGAAACCAATATCGGACAGAAGATGCAAGCTGGAAGGGGAAAAGAAGAGTCAGACATACTCACCACGTATGGGTCCTCGTAGCCGTCTTCCTTGCATGCCTTCGACCAAGGCGAGGAAAACGTCGCTGCAGGTGCCCTAAGCCCAAACAGCTCGTCCAGGTTCTCCATGGGCAGGAGGTCTGCGTCCACCAACAGCACCTGCATTCGAAAACCATCATCCATTAGTAAGCATGACATGAGTTGAGTTGCACTGCCACAGTCAGAGGACATCACCGTGAATCGAAAGTTGAATGCTATCAGAGATCATAGGAGGGAAAGCAGTTACCTTTTGGTAAGCAGTCAGGCCGAGGACGTTCCACTTCGTGAACGACTGCGCGATCCACGACTCGTAGTAGGCCTGCTGCTTCCTGGTGGTCATCCTCTCGCAGCTGTATTCGATGTAGGGCACCTGGTACACTACATCGAATACCTCCGCCAAGGCCTCCGTCGCTCCGGCACCGACATCCTCGGTCACCATGCACACGACGTCGGCCTTGGTGCCCAGGGACCGGATCCTGGAGGCCACGACACATGCACCCAAGGCGTATGCGTCGCCGCGCATCACCAGCACCACATGTGCCTGGTGTGCCTTGGGTGCCCCATGGATCGCTTTGATCCTGAGGCCAGGGGGCTGCGGGCGCACGACGAACTGGTCTCGCTTGATCGAGATCCAGTCGCGTGCGTACCGACTGCACAACACCAATGGACAGATGGTCAGAGTTCGTTTCATTCATGGCTGGCATCCATCTTGTCGATTCATAGCACCGGAGAAGCATAAGCGTTCAGATTTGCATGTACGTCGATAAGAGATGCACAGGCATTCAAATTTGCATGTGTGTCAATAAAAGAAGCACAGGCATTCAAATTTGCATGTGTGTCGATAAGAGAAGCACAGGCATTCAGATCTGCATGTGTGTCAATAAGAGAAACATAAGCATTCAGATTTGCATGTGCGTCAAAAAGAGAAGCATAGGCATTCAGATTTGCATGTGTGTTGATAGCATGATTGTTACCTGGAGTCCCGGGCCGACTTGGCTTCCTCCAGCCTGGCCCGGTTCTCTTCCCGCAGCTCACGCTCCAGAGCACGAAGCTCCTCGGCGTGTGCAGCTTCTGCCCGGACCTACAAGCATAAATCAAAACACATCCGTTAGTAAAGTCAACTGAAAACACAACATCACTTGTCAGCAGCAAATTCCATTGTCAAGATGATAGGCAATCCAAACTGCAGAGCTCACCTTGGCTTCTTGGTGGCTCTGCGCCTCGGTCCGGAGCTCCTCCTTGGCCCTCCTCAGCTCCTCTTGAGCTTCGGAGAGCCTTTCCTTCTGGGCCAGGAGCTGACCCTCGTCAGCCTCCCGGCCCCTGCTGCATTGGACCCCCTTTTCTTCGGGGGCCTGGTCCCCTGAACCCCTGGCCAGGCCAGAGGAGCTGCCTTGCAGCTCCTTGACCCTGGCCATGGCCAGGAGGTTCACCCTCCGCAGCCTTGCGGAGGTTTCCTACAAGCCAGATTATCTTGATTCAGATCTCATTATCCTCCAGTGCCAATTGTCTTAAACAGTGTGTCCATCACACATACACATGAACCAACATTGATCGAGGCACCGAAAGATGGCCCACACCCCAAAGAGTGACTTCAATTTGACACACATGCTGATATCAATCCACATTTGCAATGAGATTGCATTGCACATGGATGCTACTTTACTATCAACAAAACAAACCCTTTTTTTTGAAATATTTTTGATGTGATGAAAGAAGTGTGATGAACCTTCTCTGTTTGAAAGGACGAAAAATGACTCCAGTTGATAAACAAGTATGACACAACATTGCTCACCTTTTCCTCCGCGTAGCTGGCCTGGAGGGTGGCCATTTGCTCCTGGAGGGTGCTGTGGTCCCTCCGGAGCGCCTGGAGGTCCTTTCGGAGCCTCCCGGCCTTGGAGCTCCCCTTGGAGGAAGCTGGGCTTGTGGCCTGAAAACCCCAAGACACACACATGAATACAATGTCAGCAACAAAACCATGATATCTTTGGCTTTTGATGTGGGTTCATTCAATATCAAAGCAAAAAAAGTGCATGCCAAGAATGAGAAGCACTAGATGAAGAAAATGTCATTGCAGGCGCACACATCTCGAGAATGTTGAAAAATGATCAAAGCATGATTGTTTGACACTTAGTGCTTGCCCACCTGCTGGGCAGCTCCCTCCAGGCTTCGGGCCTCTCCAAGCTGGGCCTGGAGATCCTCGACTTGGATCTGTAGATGCACAAACACACCAGCTGTTAAGCAATATCAAGGATGACAAATTCAGTCAGTAAGAATCATGATGTTTCACAAAATTGAAGAACTTGGATCCATGAATGTGCCATCAAGAAAACTTCGGAAAGCAAATGTTCCTGGTTGTGTCAATGACCAGATGAAGAAATTTGCACATAACGAACGAAAGGATGGAAATGTGAAACCCTAATAACATAATGAAGGTATTACTGGAAATATCATCTCTAGGGTGAAAGAAAGAAGCAAGAAGACCAACCATCGATGTCATCAACCTTGTACACCACACTCACCTCCAGAGAGTCGGCCCGTCCGACTCTTTCCTGAGCCTGAGCCAGGGTCACTTCGGCGTTGCACAGCAACAGCCGAAGCTTCCCCAGCTCAGCTTGCAGCCCATCAGGGGATGGGCTGCCCGGGTCCATTGACAGTGCCTGCACATGAAACATAGATGCCATTCAGCTTGACCATCCATGCATTTCATATCATACACATCTTATTTGCATCTTCATCATCTGCATGTCAATTCACCACTGGAGACATATCTAAGACATCCCATGACACATCATGCACATCAAGATGCAGAGCATCATGCAGGAGTGCATTAGTCACATCAACACATGCAGATGTTCACATCATCATCCAATAAAGCACACATCAGATTTGACGTCGGAGACAGAAATAGCCACTCCAAGGTGACACTGGCTGCCTTGGCGGAGACGCACAGAACGAACGGGTCGAAGTGCGGAAAGGATGAACCTGCAGGAGAACTTACCCTTTTCAGGAGGGGCTTGTCCTCCGCTTCTGGGTGCCGAAACACCTTGATGGGCTGGCACTTCCAATCCGTGCCAGCACCACCTGCCCTGTAAGCCAATAAAAACCACAAAAAGAACACCGTGTCAGACGCAGAGTCCAAGAAACTCGCGCTCGTGGAAAACTCGAGCAAAAATAGAAATACGGAAAACATGAAAAGCGTGGAAAAAGGGAGCCTCACCCTTCCCTCTCCATGGAAAGCCAAGGGCTCTGCTGGGGGGACGCAAAACAAAGAGCCGCGATAGAGTTACGGCGTTGGACAGTGGTGGGGATGAGGGAAGGTCGGCACGAAACCCCGAACGTTGATTCGACTTCGAACAGCTTTTTTTTTCTTCTTGTTGGGCAAACAGCAACAAGAAGCGACGAACGGGTCCGGAGCAAGAGAAGTCGAAAGAATAAGTAGGATGTGCGGTGTACCTTGGCCAGGTACCGTCTGACAAACGCAGCTACACGTGGAACCTGCGACTTTCAACGCTTTTTTCAAGTTTCTCGTTCTCGTACTCTCCAGCCCCCACCACGAACACACCTCTGTATACTGGCAGTCGTCCGGGCCTCTCTGACAGTCTTACGCGATATACGAGTTCTCGTCCTGACGTAGGCAGGCAGTGCAGCGACAGAAAAAAGAGTGAACGCTTTTTGTTAACCTTTCGCGTGAGGTTACAACTTTTGCTCTCGGTGGGAAGAGAGGAGGGATTCGACGTGTCAATCAACGACTCCAAATGGAAAGAGAATTGGCGGCAGGTGAGGATGACTAATATTATCCGTAACTGCTCTCGGTTTTGGGGTGGGGTGCGTTGGAGCTCCTGCTCCGATGGGGTTTCTCGAAGCGGAGCTGATTCGCGCGTTCGTTTTTCGTTTGCGTGCAGCCGATTCGCGTTTGTTTTTCCAGTTGGAAATACCTGGCGTGTCCTGGACGCCATGCAGGAGAACACGAACCGCGAAAAACCCCAATGCGAGCGACAAGCGTCGATGCGAACGGAAAGGCGTCATTCCGAATGTGCATGAGATCCTGTTGATCGCCGAATCCTCGTCGCCAGAAACCATGCGAAAATAACGTGAGCGCGGGAGCTCGACAAAGTCCATCGTTTCCTTATTCCGAACCGTGTCCACCCCGCGAAGGCAACCGGCTGCACGCCCTCGTTCCGTGTGTACGCGTATCTTTTCCATTCAACCGCGCAAAGGGCGCCGACCATCGAGAAAATGAATTCCCACTGGCAAACACTGGCCGGAGTCATTGGAACAGGGTCGTACAGTTCCGTCCCAGCGTCGGATGTCCAAGCGAGCGCTGGCCTGTCTAACTCGTCCCTGGACACGCGGATAGAAGAGGTGATGCTTGGGACTGGGGCCGTGGGATCTATATCCGTGCTGGGTGCGTCGAAGATGACGCCCCTCACGTGCCCCTCGCACTTTCCGAACCACAGACGAACCTGCGCTGGTCGGTCCGTCGATGCCTCGCCTTTCTCGAGAGCACCAGGGAGATTCTCTAGTCCTCTGCGCAACGACTTGATTCCCGCTGTCGCGTACAGTCCATCAGAGCAACGCTCCCTTAGCGAGATCTTGTCGTCGGCCGGGAAACGGGCGCTGGGTGGTGGTTTGCCTGGGATGGCTGCCATGGGAATCCAAGTGATGTCTTTGATGTGGCTTCGAACGACCGTAAACTATCAATACAGATATGGAACGGGGACGATGGAAGCGCTGCGCACCCTGTATAAGCAAGGTGGAGTCCGACGTTTCTACAGAGGCGTCGGTCCTGCGCTGATTCAAGGCCCTATGAGTCGTTTTGGAGACACTGCTGCCAATGCCGGGGTGCTTGCTTTGTTTGAGAGCTACGAATCCACGAGCGACCTTCCAGTTGCGGTGAAAACGCTCGGGGCGTCAGTTGCAGCGGCTTCCTGGAGGATTTTCCTCATGCCTGTGGATGCTTGCAAAACAATCCTACAGGTAATTCAGATGAGGGAAGCCAAAAAAAGAAGAAAGAAAACATCCTTCCAGAAAAAGAACAAAAAAAGCAACACCATTCGATCAAACAACATTTTTTCCCTGTTAGGTAACCCCCCGAAAATCCAATTTGGTTTGAAAATATGCCCTGAAAAATGCTTCCCTCTCGTTTTTACTCTTTTCTGGGCCAATTTTTTTTCCCTCTTTTACGTTTGATTCATGAAACACCATGAATGGCCTTTTATATCTATTGTTGGCATTATAGTTTTTCTTTTCCAGTTCTTTTTTCACGATAGGAAAATTATGGCTATCCTGGGGGCATCAGAAATTTCTCTTGAAACGATATTTCAATTTTGAGGTGTGGTTTTGTCTTACTGTGCTAAGGTCGAGGGAAAGGATGGCTTGAAAGTTCTGGGGAAGAAACTAAAAACATCGGGACCGACCGTTTTGTATCATGGTGCACTGGCTGCCTCAGGTGCCACCCTTGTTGGGCACTACCCCTGGTTTTTCACGGTGAGTGATGAAAAACAGCCTGCATGACCTCACATTTTTTTTTCATTTTTTTTTTTTAAATAGAAAGTGCTACCCACATCAAAATGCAATTTTTGTTTAACCTTTTTGAGCTGTGTTTGCCACAGGATGCACTGTCTTTTTTTTTGTTTTTAATCCTTTACTTTGGGAATCAAAGTCACCTGAAAAAAAAAAATCCATCTACATAGTCTGTATATTTCCTATATTTTATGGTTAGGCTTCCTGCATGTGTGTGTGTGAAATCACTTTTCTGATGTTCTTTTGCTTTTTTTTTTTTTTTGCTTTTTTTTGCTAACGACAGTACAACACCCTCAATGAATCGCTTCCACAATACGATGACCTTCCCAGGAGATTGATGCGAAGTGCCTTGATCGGGTTTTGCTCTTCCGTCGTTTCTGATACCAGTTCCAATTCCATCCGTGTGATTAAAACCACCAAGCAAACGGCCAACACTGCGATTTCTTATCCAGATGTCATCAAGGTGAGCCCATCGCCATTCAGATTTTTTTTGGCTCCCGCAGCAGTGAAATTCAATGACAATCATCTTTGGACCTCAAGTTGGTAGATGAGGTAGATAAAATTTCTTGGAGGGGATCTAATGAACCACCAAGAGTGCCGCCAAGCAATTTCGTTTTTTAAGGAGAGATGCTTTGATTCGCTTTTTTTTGTGCCCCTTGCATAACAAAAAGAGAGCAGCGCCGTTTTCCCTCCCTGGTTTTCTGTGTGGTCTATTTGGTGCTGAATTTTCTGTGTGAATTTTGGGGCCACCTACAGATGATCTACCAGAAAGACGGCATCCTGAGGGGTTTCATCATTCGAGGTTTGGGGACCAAAATCATCACCAATGGGCTTCAAGGCATTCTCTTCTCTGTGCTCTGGCGAATGGGCATGGATATGTACAACAAATCGCAAAAGGCTGAGGACAGAATCAAGTGAAAGATTTTCGCTGGATGGGGATCCTTAACGGAGGGAGGGGCTAAAAAGAGAAACCCGACAGTTTCTGTTATTCTGTATTGGCGGCATCTCACAGACAACCCACGCACATGCATTTAAAACGGAAAATAATTGCATTTTCAAGCTCCATGTCGTGGGGCAACTAATGCTGCGAAAAATTTATGCAAGGAAAAAGGGTGGTGGTGTTGGGAGGTTGTGTGTGGCAGGAAAAGGAGAGAAAGAGAGAAAAGTGAAATTGACCCCAACTGGTGGGTTTTCTTGATGGAAATTAAGAAGTCCCTTCATTTGCAGCCGTGGGGGCCCTGTGGTTCATGGCAGTGTGTAACGGTTGTGCATTCATCCAATGGGTGGAGGACCAGGCTTTTTCATTTTCCTGAAAAGAAAGCAAGCATGGGCTTTCTTTTTGTTGTTGTTTCGGACACTCTGGTTATTTTTGTGCTGGAAGCAAGCATTGCTTTCATGACAAATGAGTCCCAGGCTTCTTTGCTGCAGAGAAAGAGTGGCAGCTTTCCATGCATTACCTCATCATTGATAGACTGAATTTTAACAGCACTGATTGAATCAAGTACGCACACACAGAGAGGTAAACAAACAACAAACAACAAACATCAAATTACACAGAGATACACAAAAGTTGGCTAATTTGATTCGACAAACACGAAAGAATTCTTCTAATACGGGTGGATTAAGCGACTAAAAATCCAAAAAAAATGTTTATTAAGCATGCAAAAAAGGCTAGGGAAAAGGTTACCGAATAGGGCCGTCTTCAGCGGGGGGATGAGTGGATCCTTGGCACGTCCGAGGTGTGGCGAACAAATCCAAGGAGAAGTCCAAGGAAACCGTACTTCCCCGCGTCACATAATTCGCCACACTTTTGGACGCCCGTCCCGTCCGATAACGAGTGGCTTTTCTCTCAATAAATGCAATCTTTCCGTGCATTCCCAACACCTGGACAAACAGAGCGGTGTGCGAGTTTTGTGCCATTTTCGTCTCGTTTCGCGTTCCCTCCCTTGCACCCACTGTTTTCAGAGCCGTTTTAAAAGCGTAGGAAAGGAGTTGCGTTTTTCGCGCGCGATCCTCGAAAAAGTAAGCAGCCTTCCTCTGGTGGACGTGCGAGCCTATTGAAACCACCCTCGCAAGACTGTTTTCTTTTTCTTTTTTCAATGTTGGTGGGGGAGGGGGTCTGTGTGGATGTCCCGAGCGCATCCCCCACCCCCAGTTCTGTTTTGCTTCTCGGTTGTATATAGATATTCAGACAGAATATTCCCAGTTTTGTTCGTTCGTCTTGAAACGTTTGTCGAGTATGTGGCGCGCACCTGGAGAGATGGTGGATTGGCTTTGAGTCGTTTTTTGTTTCCTGCTTGTGGGATAGCCCCCCGGGTTTCATATGTATGTTACGTTTCTGGACGCAGGTTGACTGCCCAAGTTGTCTGTGAATCGTTCTCGTGGGGCCCACCCAGGCCCTCAGCGAAGGACGGTTTTTCGACCCACGTGTTTCACAATGAAATTTGAGAGCTATGACAGGCGCGGGGGTTTCTTCTCGCCCAGCGTTGCGCGGGCGCGCAATTTCGTGTCGTGGATTACTGCACCCGCAACTGTTTTGACTGTCTGGGGATTGTCACGGTACCTCTCCCAAGTACTCGTCGGAGTTTCCGACGTAACTTTGAAAAACGGGGTGTTCGATTCCGGGGAAGGCCGATTATGGTTGGCGGGGCTGTTGGCCACGACGGTGATCTGTTTCGGGGCGGTGCTTCAGAGAGGCCGCCGGCACGGGGCCGGCGGTCTAGGAAAGATGACGAAAGCCGCGGTCGTGTCGGAAAAGGAAGCGAGAGTGGTGGAGTTGCGGAAACAATCGGGGTCGAATTTCTGCGGCGAGGAGGAGGATTTGGGGGTGTCTGGAATAGGCGCGCATTTTGGGAGATCCAGCGACGATTCACCGACCAAGTGTTGGGCAAAGGAACGAACCAATCGCGAATCGATCGACGATGGTAATGCTGTTGGAAGAGAAGGTGGTGGTGGTGGTGGTATTGTAGGATTTGATGAGGAAAGTAGGAAGGTAACAACAGAAACTGCTGAAGAATGGCTTCTGGCTCCACGGGCGTTCACCGCGGAGGAGAAGCCGTTGACCGTCGTTTTGGATTTGGACGGAACGTTAATCATGGCGAAGCCCAGCAAGGAATTGCCAGCGGACATTCGAGAGGATATCAACTTGGGGCTCCTGTCGAGCTCCAAGGCGATGTGCGTGGATGGGGACCAAGAAACGGAGCACACCGTGGTGATTCGTCCCGGGGTGATCAAATTTCTGGAGAAGGTTTCGGCTTTCGCGGAGGTCGTGGTGTTCACCGCCGGCGTCCAGAGCTACGCGGAGCCGCTGCTGGATTGTCTTGACCCCAACAACAAGATTTTCTCCCGCAGGCTGTTCAGACACTCCACCGTGAAAACCAAATATCAGGAGTATGTGAAGGACCTGTCGATGCTGGGGCGAGATTTGAAGAAAACGGTGTTGCTGGACGATAGGCCATTCTCGGGGCTGTTGCAGCCTTACAACGTGATTCCGTGTGGAGCGTTCATCGGAGACACTCGGGACCATCAGCTGATGCTCTGCTACATGCCATTGCTGGAGCATCTATGCCACGTCCCTGACGTTCGAAATGTGTTGAAAGAAATCTTTAGAATGCATGAATACTTGACTCAATGGGGGGTGCCTGCTGTGTACCTGGAAAAGTGTCTGAATTCCGCTTCGGATACAAGCCACCTTCGGTTGCAGTAGCTACCCAACCACCCAACCTCCCCTGTTCCGATCATAAAAAAAGGGGGGGGTGGAAAAGGAAAAAACAAAAACAGAAAACAAAAGAAGGCGTGCGTGTGAAAATGTGATAGGACTTAATAATTCATGAACTCATAAGGAAAGACAAGAGGGGAGGGTGCGGTTTGGGTTTCATTTTTTAAAACAAAAGAAGAAAAAAAAAGGAAAGAGGAAAAAGAAAAAATTAAACAAAAATCTTGCCCTGGTCATGTGTGCCGATTTTTTTTTGGGCGGGAGGGAGAGGGAAGTCGGTGTCGATGCCCTGATGGAGGAGGAGGAGGATTTTTTTTTTCTTTTTTTTTTTTTTTTTACTTTTGTGGTTTATTTTTATCTTCTTTTTTTTTTTTTTTTTTGGGGGGGGGGGGAGTTCGTTTCTTTGTTTGTTTCTCATATTTTGAAGCACTGGCAAGTGATAAATCGAAAATCGACTAGGGAGAGGTGGGAGGTTCAATCAAACGCATACATACGAATGCTGCCCAACCCCCTGTCCCCTCTTATCTTTCGTGTTTTGATGGAATGGCATAATGCAGCTGATGGATGTGAGTGGAATATAAAAATAGCTGGTGATTTCGTGGGGGTGGGGTGGGTGAAAAAGAAGAAAAGGGGGCGAAAAAAAAAAGAGACGAAAAGGGAAGAAAAAAAAAATTGAAGATGAGATATGAAATGGATCCGATACATACATCCGAAAGAGTTGAAGCTGTTGAGAAAATTAAGAGTGAAAAAGAGTGGATAGGTCGATGATATGGCCTTGCCAGTCAGTTTTCTAGTTGTCGTTATATAAGGGAACAAAAAAATTGAAAAAAAAAAGGGGGGGTGCAAAAAGGCAAAACAAGCCAAAACAACACTGACAGATTTCAGAAAGAGAAAGAGAGTGTGTGTTGAGGGGAGGTGGGAGAGATCAATTGAGTGGTTGTATCTCCTCTTCCCTTCGATTCGTTTTGTTTTTTCATTTTTTTTTCATTTCTTTTGGTTTTTTTCTGAGGCGAGGGAAAGCGAAGAAAAAAAAAAGGGAGTAGGATGGTGTGGGTTAGGGTTTCATATTTTTTCTTTTTTTTGGGGGGGGTGGGGGAGAAAGGGAAGGGGTTCGTTGGTTTTTAGTGGTTGGATGGTCAGAGTTTGAAATTCTGAGCATCTCAGAAAAGAGGGATTTGAGGATTTTTAGTGCGTGATGCTTCGTGTTTTGTGTTTTTTTCCCTCCTGTTTTGGAAGTGTGGCTTTTGTTTTTTTTTCCCTTATTAGCGCAACAAAACAGGACTATTAACGGAAAGCCAAAACACGCTTGCACACGCACCACCTCCTTATATGGATGGAGGGAACGAGGGAATTTTCTATTATATTGTGCCGTCAAAAAGTTGAAGAAAATCAATCCAAAAAAAAAAGAAAAGAAGGAAAGGTTGGAAAATTTGCTGGCAATTGGGAATGTGACAAAAAGTGGGTTCGTTGCATCATCCCAATATTCCACCAGGATCTGGTTGGAATGGAGAGAAAAAAAAAAAGAAAAAACGGATATTTGTGTATGTATATCTTGCCTGACTTCCTCAAGGATTTTTTTTCTCTCTAATTTTAGTGAGGAAAGAAAAGAAAAGAGAAAACAAAAAAAGATTAAATTTCGTCGCCAGATTACATCATTTTTAGGGATTTGGAGGAATAAGCCGGATTTTTCAATTTGTGAAGATATTTTATGTGGTTTTTTGTTTGTTTGTTTTTTTTTGTTCTTTTGAGTTTGCTTTTTTTTTTTTCCTCACCAATATATCTTATTGGTGATTTTTTTTTTTCATAATTTGGTAGTGCCATCTTTTGTGGGTAATGAATGAACGAGAGGACGATCGATATCACCTATATGATTTGAAGAAGGAAAAAGAGAGAGATAGAGATATTGATTGAAGAAAAATGCACGCTTCTTTGGCGACATCGCTTCGGGCAGTTTTTTTTTTTTTTCATTTCGTCTTGATAACGTGAATCTCATAACATCTTGGAAAAGTATATTTTTGACTAATCGTTTACCTAACTTTGAACGGAAAAAGGGAAAAAAGAAGAAGGGGGGGGAGGGAAGAAACTTAGCGATGAATTTGACTGTTGGATAATGTTTCGGAAATATATGACAGCCTTCATGGCGCTTGTTTGGTTGGGTTTTTTTCCGAGAGAGGAAAAAAAAAACTGCTCTTTTTTTCTTTTTTTTTTTTGGGGGGGGGTGATTTGGTCAAAATTATGAAAGTGTGCACACATCATTTAGAATTATCGTGGGTAGCAGGGTTTGGGGGTTCAAAACTTAGTGGAGTGGAGGAAAACAAAAATGGGGTGAAACGGGAGTGGGGGAATTATTTTTTGGGGGGTGGATTTCTGGAAATTTGTTTTTTCAAGATATGACGACAGATCATTTCATGTGGCATTCGTGCATGTACGTTTAAAAAAAAAGATGAAAAAAAATAGAGGGGGGGGGAAATGGGTGAAGATAAATGAACTTCAGAATTGGCTGCATTTTTAATCGATCGTCGGAAACACAAGGATTGTGTTTGTGTGGGTGGGGTTTTTTTTTCTCCTCCTTTTTTTTTTTTTTTCAGGAAAGGATATGTAGTGTTGCTTGGTGGAGAGAGAGAGAGAAAAAAAAGAAGAGAGGAAAAAAAAATTGTATGGTTTTAGAGTGTGTGTCTAGGATGGGGTTCGGAAGGGTAGAAGGAATGGAAAAACATGACTAATGTTTGGGAATGTTGTTTTGTTTTGGATTTGATTTGGATTTGATTTCGAGTGAGCTGGGGTGGGTTGTGTTTCATGATATTCCGAGTTCATGAAATTAAGCATATATCTCATTCTCAGTCGCAAATCTGAATCTGAATCTCTTCCCACGGATAACTACTAATTTTCTTTTTTTATATTCCATTTACTGTAGTTAATTGCAGACGTACGTATAGTTCTCGTTCATAGAATTATTGTTGGCCAATTAAAAAAGGAAAAAAAAAGCAAAAAAGGAAGATAAAAATAGACGATAAATCGAGCACTGACGAAATCAATCATGTGGGTCATGCATTGGAGGCTGGCAAGTTTTGCCGTCTCGTCTTTTTTGGATAGGTCATATTTCATTCATTTACTCGCGTATTTTTTATTATTTTTTCTTTTTTTGTTCTATTACCGGCTGTGCAAATAGGAAGGGTGCTTATCCATATAATTTTCAAGAAAGAAAAGGAATCCTTCATGCACATTGAGGAAAAAAAAATCCTTGAGGAGTCGAAGTTCAGGATGTCAGGGGAGGGGTCTCGAAAAAAAAAAAAGAGAAAAAAAAAAAGAAAAAAGAGAAAACTTAATAAGGAGGGGGTGATCTACAAGAAAAGGAAAGTTGAAGAAAAAAAAATCATATAGCAAGCAGCCGCCGTTCGTTGCTTTACATAGATGTTCAAAATTTGACAATTTATCTCTATTCAGAGTGAAAAAATATGTCCAGATCTGTTTACATGATCCCGTGTATGTATAGATGCATGTAATCAGTTTTCTCGACATTTCAACAACATGGAGTGGAATCAATTCTTAGTTTCAAAAGTGTAGAGCTTCAGTGAGAAGGTGATGTTATGTCAACATCAGAAAGTGAGGTTGATTGTTTTTTGGAATTGCGAAGCTTGATTTTCCCAAGTTTGCAGAGAGGTTCAAGACGATGGAGTCTGAAATGGAGCGGAAGGAGAGTGGGCTTTGAGGATGTCTGTGTGTGAGCAAGTACATCCAACTGGACTTTTTTGGACTTTTTGTGGTTTTTTTTAGCAGCCCCTGGCTCCCCTCCGCCTAGGAGAGAAAGGGGAGCGCGGCTGCTCGATAATCTAACAAAAAATCGAGTTTTGATGAGGCCTCGACGGAATCTCCATCGGCGAGGATCCAGATTGGTCCTTTAGCAAAAACCAGCATGTTTTGCTATGTTCCGACAGGAGACCAAGCCAGATAAATACAGCCTGTGCGACTTAAATCATGTGAGATAAATAATGGCAATAGTAATGCGATCCTTGCCTGAAAAGGGAGGTGTGCTGGATCTGCACCAGCCGAGTCCCAACAGAGATTGAAACTGGAAGAGAAAAATTTTAATAACAAAAAGCAATGCTTTGCCATCTTGGCTGCCCTTACTCGTTTTGCAGAACGAGCCTGGGGTGTGTGTAAAAAATCACAACTCATCCAGGGAGTTCCTAAATTCTATGGCCAAGTCAAGAGCACACGGGGACGACACAGGTTACAATGCAAGCAAAACGAGGTCCTTGTTTTCAATCAAGCATTCAACGATTTCGTCGTCCTCTCAATATGCATTACTCCGCCAGGCTAATAATAACAGGCAAGAAGCCTATTCAAAAAACGGAACACATGGCGACAAAATAAAAAGGGGGGGGGGGGGGGGGGGGCAAAGTCCCCATTTCAGCATTCGAAATCGCATTCGCAGTCTGCACAGGTAGCAAGACAATGTGTGTGTTGCTGTCCCCGGGTTAGCATAGGTTAACCAAACCGAAGCCACAAACAGATCTGTTTTTTTGATGTTCTAGAACATCGAAAGATAAACTCTTTGAAAAGGGAATAACAAATTTTTGGATCATGAATATGATTTTAATAAATATGATAGAAGACCAACAACCAACAAGCAATAATAACGACAATACAGCAAACGCAGAGCCACCACAGCCCCAATTTCTAAAAAACAATGAGAATGTGGCCTCTAATGATGCAACTCGTAAGGTTTGGAACATAACATTGATTGCCTCTGTTGGTTGTGAGTTTTGTGGATTGGTTTCTTGGATATGGCCCCTGTTACACTGGTAGGGCCGTCTTACCAAACTTCGGGTGGATGTGGCTCTCTTCGATGTGTAGAGAGGGAGTATCTTTTTGTGATTTTTGAAATAATTGATTGATTTCTCGATCAATATTTCAGTGTAGTTCGTCGAAGAAGAAAAAAAAACTCTCCAAACGATGTGGGCCTTTTCAAACGGCCCTTCCGGTGGTGCTTCACAATCATACTGTGAAAAGCAAGAGATGCAGGATGACTGGTGTCGAAACGTCAGGCTGGCCCTACCCAAAACGGACTTCTTTGTCTTTTCCATCAAGTGCCTCTGTGTCAGTTGGATTTCTGGCATCCAGCAAATGGGTCGAAACCCATGTTGCGTTTTCGAATAAATACCTGAAACGCTCTACTCACAGCATCCCAGTCCCTTTCTCTAACACCACCTCTGGGGCGCGAACCAGATTTTGAGGCCTCCAGAAAAATCGCTTGTTGGTTCTGAGATCAGCGACAAAAATGGACTGTGGAATGCATGAAGCGTAAGTGCTTTGCGATGTTTGGCCGTTCTGGCACCCAGAGGCTCTTGCTCTGAAGGAAGTGAAAAGCAAACTGCAATCGTCGCGGGGTGGCGGCGCTAGCTCACCACTGCCTCACTAGTTTTCCTCGCAATGTTTGGTCGAATGTTTCAGAAACATGGAAATGCTGCTGGCGAGCTCGCTCTTCCAGAGCCCCTTCTTGCTCGACGAAGGAATCGAAATGGGGCACTTTGAGAATTGCCCCCCGCACCACCTCATCGCTCCGTGGCGGGAGCCCGCCATGAAGAGCTCGAAGCCGCTCTTGCCCATGTTCGTCAACTCTCTCGATCCACCCCCGATGGAATTCCAGTCGGAGGCAAGCATCGCAAGTTCGATTTTGCAGATGCTTGGTGGACACATGGAGTCGCCATGTAAGAATTGCTTGCATGAGAGCTTGAGCGCCGGCATGGCCACCGAAATGGATGCGCTCCGCTTGGAAAAGAGCTTTACTGAGACTTTGCCTCTTGCGACCACGCATGAGGGGATAAACAAGGTCGGCGCGGGGCCGAAAACCAATATTTCCGTTGCGGATAAGCCTGTGAAGAAGCCCGAGACGGAGCTGCCGTCTCGCTGGACTCACCCAAGCGGTGATTATATGTTTTTGCCGGCGATTAGTTCAGAGCATACACTGAATATGTTTGGCATTTTCTTTGTCGAATTTCCTTGTTTCCTTTGAATGCACTGCGTTCGCCCTGCAGGTCCACGCAAGAATCAGGAAGGCACGGAAGACGCGATTCAAGGCATCCTCGCTATAAACGAGCTCGCTTACGATCGGTAGGACATCGAGCAACGCCACGAAGCAGCACTGCTTGTCCAAACTCTGCGCCCATCTGACGAGCTGCCTGTTTTTTCGCATTGTTGTACCAGGTGCGCTGTTCAGGTGACGCTCCTGGTTTCTGGGTTTCTGATCGGGCCGAAAGGTACTTCCGTTCGGGATATCCAGAGGAAAACGGGCACCACGATCCGCTCGCAGACGCAGAGAACGAATTCGAGTGTCAGAACGATCAGGGAGTTCACCATCCAGGTAAGGGAAGCAGCTCTGCTTCAGCAACTGTTCTGGGTGCAAGGAGAACGAATCGGTGGTGGTGGTCAGATTCTTCCCTTGTTCAGCTTTTTTTAATTTCCGCTTCGCTTGGACGTGTAATGTTTGTTTTTCTGGTGAGCAGGGATCGAGGAAGGCGCAACGCGCTGCGGTCGATTGCATGAAGGCGGCGGTCGATCGGTACAAGTTTCTGGCAGAGGGAGCGTGTTGGGGCGGCAGAGTCTCCCAGATCCAAGTTGTTAATGGCGTCAGTTTTCATTACGTTCCACCCCCGAAGGAATTTGTTCCGTACGCAGCTTCGATTGCTGTCGATTGGGGGTGAGAACTCGTAAAAAAAATAAAAAATAAGAACAATCTTTTGCATTGAAAATTTTCAAACTGTTTGGCTGTTTGGGTGTTTTTTTATTTTTTTTATTTTATTTTTTATTTTTCTTGGTGTACGGAGTTTGTTTTTTGGCTGGCGTTGCAGGTCTGCAACTTCGATGAAAAATAAGGATCAGCCTGCTGCTGAGTAGAAACGTCTTTCTATCAAGAATTTTGGATTTTTGGAAACTCGAGAAAGGGGTGCTCATTTGAGAATCAAGAGGGTTCTGGTACGCCTGGTTCGATTTTGTTTTTTTTGTCAAAGCGATGGGAAAGCTGACAGCTCTGAAATAGATAAAATTAAACAAAAAAAAAGAAAAGAAAAAGATACATCTTTGAATAAAGTATATATGTGGTTGGCCATTTTATTGTTTTTGCGATGCCCGTGCTGGGAGTAATATATATATTAATTGACCAATTTTTTTTTCTGGAAAAGAAAAAAGCAGCGTCAATTCATGGGAGAAGAAAAAAAGTCGGTCATTTTTCTTTCTTTTTCTTTTTTTGTTTCTGAGGGTGGGCTGGGCTGGACTAGACTGGGCTTCGATTTGGCTCTTTTTCTTCGAGGTATCTTTAATACATCTTTTTTAGAAATATACCATCATTTTTTATGGGGGGGGTTTGTTTCTTTGGTTTTTGAAAATAAGAAATGTGCTTTCTTTTTCTTGGTCTACTTTCAAACCCATTTATAGAATCATTGTTTTTTTTCATGTGTTCCGTCTTTTTCAATTTTGGGGAAAAAGAAACGGGGGGGACAAGAAAAAAATGGGTACTGTTTTTCGACAGGGTTTTGATCGCCTAAACTAGGTGGAGGGGTTTAACGAACGCTTCTGGAAAGAAATGGGGGGACAAGAAAAGAATGGGTACTGTTTTTTTTTCTTTCCTTGAAAAAACGTTTTTCGACAGGGTTTTGATCGCCTAAACTAGGTGGAGGGGTTTAACGAACGCTTCTGGTATTATTAAAGTAATCGGTCATCTACCGTTACTACTGAGTAGACCATATGACTTGAGAATGTTGGATTGACGTGTGGTGGGGAAAATTGATTGAGGTGGATGTTAGGACCGAGAGGAAATTGTGCAGCATTATATGGCATTATTGTGGTGTATTTTGATGGTGCAAAAGAATTTGAAAAAAACACACACAGAAAAGTGAGGAAAAAAAAAAAACAAAAAGAGTGAGGAAAAGTGCAATATATATATTTTTTGAGGCATACATTTTCCAATGATGAGATTTTTGAGTGCAAAAAGTACAAGTGAACTCTGCTATTCAGTGAGTGTGGTTTGGTGGTGGTGGTGTGTACTGGGTATTTCTAGATCATGTAATTTTTGATTTGCATGGCGCCAGAGCCCCTGCCCCCCTTCTCAAAATTCGACACCAGATGGGGAGGGGCTGCCCATGTCGACAAATCTCCGAGTCTGCAAATTTTCCCTGGATTTTGAAGCTTGAATATTATTTCCACAGTGCATCCATGATTGCACAAATCACATATGATACAAACCACCAATGGTTGCTTCAATTCATTATTTCCATTCATTTAGTGAATTGGGGAGGGGGGAGAAGATAAAGCATCCTGGAATCTGGCAAGATTGAGTGGGATGAATAATAATAGTGAGAATGGGAGGCTGTTGTTCAAAGTTGATTCGGGACAATTCTTTTGATACCTTTTTTCAAGCTTTTTACACCCTATCTATTTGCCTCCTATACATTGCGCTACTTGATCGATTTTTCCAATTTTCTTTCTTTCTATCTATCCACGTACAAAAATCAGCTTTCATGCTTCATGAAGTCTGTTCAGCAGCGAAACAGCCGAAACGTGCTCCACTTTGCGTTTCTTTTTCTTCAGCAAACTGGAGGCCGTCAACAGTGGCATTTCGCAGATTCCCCCGAGTTGCTGTAACCATCGCCAGGCCAGCCTTGTTTTCTCGGTCCTCTCATCATCATTACCATTGGGCTGAAATAAATGAAACACACACCAGTATTGACCCCCCAAAACCCACAGGAAAGCCAATCCAAAGAGGAATTATCTTTTCATCCTGGTAATGTTAAAACTGAAACAAATTCAACTGTGAACTGTGAAGTGGCCTTCTACCAATGATACCAGCGGTCAGGATTTAAATCAGGGTCACATCAGGGGCCCCCCCATTGTTCAGCCCAAACGGCTTCATTCATTGTTACATACAGACAAGCATGCATACATACCTTCCCCTGTTGAAATCTTTCGAGTTGAGACTGGGCCGTGCCACCCTCTTCGGGTCTGATGCTTTCCAAGGCAGCAACCACATCTTGATCAGAATTCTCTTCATCCACCGATAAAAGGCCCAGCTTGGCGGAGTACCTCAGCATCAGATAAGCTTGCGTTCCACCTTTCTTTGCCACCTTGACCCTCACCGAGGAATTCCCCTGTATGTACATTTTCACAGCCATTCAAACCTCCCATTCTCCAATTGGACGTGCTGGTTTGTTGATACGCAGCGATTGCACCACATGCAAGTCTTCAACTCGACAGCAACAATGAGGAAAGCCTGATTCTTGACATGACGAGGGTACACAGCGATGAAGCAGCAAGAAGAAAACGCAGCGAAATGGAACGTGTCCCTTTCTTTTTATAATCCTTTATTGTTGAGAGCTGTTCAGCGAAGTTGCAGAGAAACTCACCTCCATGGCACCCCTGGATCGTTTCTTCGACGTTGAATCCTTCACCTCTTCCACCTGCACATCCGATTCCAACACCAGCAAATCTTATATGAGTGGGCACTATTCTTTTCCCATGTCCCCCCCCCCCCCCCCCCTCCCTTCGAACTGAGTTCTATTCTTTCCCACGGCTAACTCAATTCAATAACCCCCCACCCACCCCTGCTTCCTTCAAACTGGATTTATTTTCAAACTTTCCAAGCTTTCAAGAGTCCTCACCGTTACATCGTAGTTCACCCATTCTCTTGCAGCTATTAGCGACGAACAAACAGCATATAAGGGACCTGGCAACGATTCGATTTTCGAAATTGGACTCTTCGTGTCGCCCACACCGACGAGGTCACGTAGACGCTTGTGGGTTTTGACATCCAGCTTTTTTGATGTTCGGGCTTTGCTGCCCCTGATTTTCAATAACTCATCCTTCTTTCCCTTTGCACAAAAGAAAAAAAAAAACGGACTTTCATTGGGTTTTTATTTTTTTTATTTTTGGTGCGTTTATCGAGAAGACAGGGCCGATTGATTTTTCATGGGCCACTCCCTCTCTTTTTCAGATGAACTCTTTTTTTTAGTTTTTCAAAGCAAACTGCAGGGTCTTGTTGCAGTTCGGTTTTGCTTTCAAAAATTTGCCCTAGAGATGTTTAAAAAAAAAGAGAGAGAAATTGTAAATTTTACCCTGAGTTCCTGCAACTGGGATCTCAACTCTCGGCTCCTGGCCAATCTTTTTTCGAGTTCCTCCTCTGTAGGATTTTCTTGTATGTCCGCACACAGAATATCCGTCTCTGCTCGCAAATGCCTGGCCAAAAATAAACCAAAACAACACAAAAAATACCTTGGAACCTGGTTTTCAGTAAGTTACAAGAAATTCATCCTTTTCATCCTTTTTTTCCCCACAACAAGCCAGCTTCAAGGGGAAAAAAAAGAAAATACCCACTTTGTCAAAAGGAGTCTGCTGTTGGATTCGACAGAGGCTGCTGAAGCCTTGTTCCTCGCTTCCGTGTATTGAGCAGACAAGTTCAGGTATTCTTCTCTGGCAGCAGTCAGGAGGTCTATTCCACGCTCACGCTCCTCCTCCACTGAAGAAGGCGGGTTCGAGAGCAAATCAAGAAACGCGTCCATTCCTGAGTAGCGTCGCTGGACCATGGTCAGGGAGAACTGACTCGGATAAATGGAAACGAAAAAGTGGTTTAAAACGACTTGACACTTTCACCGATTCATTGATCTATAAATGGAAGAATTGGAGGGTGGGCATGTTGTGTTGGCGGCCTGGAGTCCAGAGTCAGGATGGGTTAAGGGTATCTCAGTTGCTTCAGAGTGCAAAACACGACTTCTTACGGCACTTTGTCTTTATTGTGTTCAGATGAGCAAGGTGAGAAATGCAGGAAAATGCTGTGCACCAGAAACCAACAGAACGCGTGCAGATGAGTATTTTCACGACTTCTTGCCGTCACCAAGTTCGGTAGAGCGGCCCAGCTTCTTTGAGGAAGCCGAAACCTCACCCGAACATGGATCGACAGCGGAGGAAACAGAATAATGTCCCATACTAGAACCCATAAACAACATAATCTTCTCGTGTAACACATTATGGAAAGCAGTTTGTTATCCCCTCCCCAGCTAACCCCTCACTGTCCCCAGTGCCATTCCGAGCCCTTCCAAGCTACTCATCGAAGGACTTGAAATGAAAGAGCATATACATTCAGGTCCACAACAAAAGGAAGGACCGGACTACCACTTCACACAAACAGTCAAAATATTCTTTTCCACGTCTCAGTTTTCTTTTTTTCTTTTCCACATCCTTTTTATACTCTCTCTCTCTCTTTTCTTTTTTTTTTCTTTTCTAAAAAGACGGCCCCACAATCAAAAAAGAAAATGTAGGAAAAATAGTGCACCACTCTCTTGGGGGGCCATCTTGTTAGAATGCCCCAAGAACCCACCTCATCCCAGATAAACAAAAGAATTTTTTCTTTCTTTTTTTTTTGCAAGACGCCCTGCAATATAACCCCATCCCCCCCCCTCCCCAAAGATATACCCCATCCCCCCCTAGACCCCCCCGCCCCCCCCAAAAAAAAAGAAAACATACACCCAGAAAAAACCACAAATCGCTCAACATTCAAATAAAACAAAGAAAAAAAAAGACCATGCTGTCTTTTGTTCTTATAAACCAACCCTTTATATTTTCTCTGGATATTTACGAAGAAAAAAAACCCCCAAGACAGATGAGTCACACAGACAAAAAGTCCTCTCGAAAACAAATGCGATAAAATACATGGTCGAACGCCCCCAGTCGGCCACCCCCCAAAATACCCCACACCCCCCAAATTCTTTTTTTCTTTTTTTTCCCCTCTCCTTCCATTCAAAAGACACGCTCAAAAAAAAAAAAAAAAAACACCAAAAATAACGCTCAAGCGAGTTGAGGGTTCATGACAGGATCTAGATTTACATCCTCTTGTCGAGGTTCGTCCTTTTCTTCTCTCCTTTGGAACATGCCAAAGGGGCTGGTCTTCCAAGTTCTTTGGATTTGGACCAGATGACCCACAACCCTCAGCGAAAAGAAAGCAACCAGGCCCCACCACACACTGCCCAAGCCATGACCCATCAACTGACTGACATAGACCCAACCGATCATCGCGAACGAAGAAACGCCGAGCGTCATTGGCAGATGCTCCGTCTCTCCAGCCCCGATGCTGATGCCTTCGAACATTAACGAAAGAGCACAGAAACATAAACATATTGTGGCTTGAGGGATGAGGCGCTGGAACGTGGCGATGACCGCCACATCGGAGGAGAAGAGCTTCGGCAGCCCCAGAAGGATGCCGACGAAAGTGATGGCCAGGACGGCCCCAGTGATGGCACCCATCTTCAGAAGCAACCGGGACATGCCAACGACGCGTTTGCGGTTGGAGATGTCACGGGCGATCAGAGTCTGGGCGGTCAATGAGAATGGCTCCGGGAAGTCTGCATCACCAAAAAAAAAAATGCTCGGGATTGGACCTACAATACTTTCATCGCTGGACTGAGAACGGTGCAACAGGGAGAAAACCCCCAACTATTTTGCTGAATCGCTAATAATTTTTTTAGTAAATAAATACAAAGTTTGTAGCAACACGAAAAGGAAAAAGGAGGGGGGGGGGGAAAGAGGGGAAACTCACATGTGAGGAGCCAAAAGACTTGAAGAGTTACTTGGTGTGCCGCAACAGCCAGGGTTCCGAGGAGAGTGGCTGCCGAGGTGAGGGCGGTGTATCCAGCCATCGTCACACCAGTTCTCGCCAAAAGCACTCGTCCCAATTCCAACATGGGCTTCAGCACTTCCATCGTGGGCATGCCCATCCACCGGAGTTTCAATCCTTTGCCTTTGTTTCCTCCTTTCACCAAATACCAAATGAAAAACAAGGCGCCGGCATACTGAGCCCCGGTGGTCGCCAGAGCGGCACCCACGGTGCCCATTTTGAGGTTCAAAATCAGGTACATGTCTCCGACCAGGTTCACGAGTCCTCCGATCAGGACCACCTTGAGGGGAGTCCACATGTCTTGCTGTCCCAAGCAAGCGCCTTGAGCTGCCATGGTGACCATCACAGCGGGCGATGCAAGGGCTCTTATGCGTAAATAAGGTAGCGCAAAGGGAATTATCTCGGGGTTGGATCCCAACGCTTTCAGCAACGTGGGACCAGCGACGAAGAGAGATACTGCGGAGGCGGTACCAATTACTGCAGCAATCGTTATCGAGAAACACATGATCTTCTCGGAGAAATTTCGGCGGTGCTCCCGTTCTTGGTCCGAGAGCCCCGGTGACTGTATACTGTGGCTCGCAATGGTATTTGCCGTTGAAAGAGCCAAAAATGTAAAGAGCTGGGCCATAACACAAAAAGCACTCTTGTCAGCATCACTGGTGCTCGGCCAATAACCACGAACGAGTAGGTGAATTGATTCATCATTCCCACTCTCCCCCCCCCTTTTCTCTCTTCTTTCTTTCTTCTATTTTCATGCCATGTAAAAAAAAAAGGCTCCCAAAATGAAAACTAGTGACAAAACCAGCGTATAGTAGAGTAGGGTTTTTGGAACACTACCACCAGCACCAGGTAGGCACCTCCAACCCCCCCCCCCAAAAAATAAAATAAAATAAAAAATCCTGCAGAACTTCAGAAACTTCAACTGCGAGTGCTTACTTGGAATACAAAATTAAATATAGCCGTGTTGGGCCCAAGAGCTGCAAGCTCCACAGATGATAACTGCCCCACACATGCTGTATCCACCAACGACATTAAAGGATCGGCCAGAACAGTCCCTAACGCTGGTACAGCCACGCTCAAGACCTTGAAAGCACAGAAACACCGTCAGTCCAAAAGCAGCAGACGACCTCCAAAAACACTTCCTGTGACCCTTCATTTTCCACACCCCGCAGAGACCCCCCACCCTTTTTCCTAAAGACAGGTTATCCACCAATTATAATTCGTTACCCAAATCACAGACAGTGTTCAGAATTTAGAGGAATTTTTCTTTTGAAAACAGCCCAGGCCGGCTCTGGCTTGGGCTGGGGGCAGCTGCCTTCCCATTTCTTTTTCTTTCTTTTCAATTTCCAAATCGGATTGGCAAAGGAGGGTATATCTTTGGATAGATAATTGGAGAGGTGTTGAATTACATTCTTTCTGGATTTCGTTTTTTCTTTTTTTTTCCATTAAGACAAGAGGGGCACAATCGCAGTCGGACTTCTAGTAGGAGCAAGAAACCCCAACCCACATCTCACCAGACCGTATCAACACAGCCGGCCGCATCCATAAAGTCAGTTGCATCTACATACAAGATCCATCATGCAATTGGCATCTTTTTGCCCGGCCATTCTCAAGCCAAGGGGCAACAGGCTTTAAAATCTTTTTTCAAATTTTCTTTTTCGTTTACCCATTCTGGTTAGCCAAAAAAAGAAAAAGGGGGAGAGAGAAAAAAAAAATGGTTAAAAGAGGAGAGGAAAAGAAAGAGAAGGAAAAACACACACACACACAGCGTCATCCCAGTTAGTCCTGATATTGGAGAAATGTGTTTTTTTATTACTGCAACCCAAGTAATACTTTTTTCTCAGGGTTGGGAGGGAAAAGATTGGATGGCTTTTTCTTTTCTTTTTTTCTTTTTTTTTTTCAAGTAGCACCCCGCCATCTCTTTGTCAGTATCCTTTTCTTCTCTTTTTTTGCGTATCTTTTTCGGTGCTGTATGCCCCACACCCCTCGGACTTCCCTTAGAAATAAAGCGGAAACCATTCTGTTGGCTTAGGGTGAGTTGACGGGGGTAGGGTAAATCCCGCAACGCGGGTCCAGGAATACCCCTGGTAATGACACGCTAATTGCGCGTGGGGCCCGCAGCTCACCTCTCTCATAACTTCGGGTCCTAGAAATCCATTCTTTTCAGCCGGCGTTTGGGTCAAACCCTTATCCTTGGACGCACCGAGGTCGATTTGCTGGTCAGTTCCTGCAATTCGATTCCGAGCTTCCTCACTGTCTTTTGGATAGTACTCTTTGGACAGCTCATCCTGCAGAGAAGCGAACTCTGTGGGTGGCTGAGGTAGTTCTACAAATCGTTTCCGCTGCTGTTGTGGTTGCGATGACTCGTCGCGAAAATGCGGTGGCCCCCGATCGCCGACCAGAACTCGACGCACTAGCCTGTCCGGCAAGCCGTGAGATAGTCGCTGCATCCTTCGGCCCGGAGATCTCAAACATAGGTTTTTCACGTGGCTCTGTTGGCACCTGGCGCTCCGAGGAGCGCAAGGTTCTTCCACAAGCCAAGTTCCAGTGGCACTGTTCATTTTTGCAGCAGAGCCAGCAGCAAAAAAAAAATATGAAGCTGTATCCTTGGTTCAACAAGAGAAAGAATTCACACAGTCGCAACAGTATCCTCGAATATCCACAGCTCTTTTCGTTTCCTCTCTCCTCTCTTTCTCTAGCGCTCTATCTTTTTTTGCGCGACGAGTTCCTCTTGTTGTTCGACACGATGTGACATATCGTCAATCCCAAGCTTAAAACCAGCCATCGAAATCGCTGAACGCGAAAATTTTACCCCATTTGGGATCATTACGCGGATCAGAAACGCGATCACCGGGATCATCATCCGTCCCGACAGCCCGACAGGATTTTCCGTCAGAGGGGGAAATTTTTCGAGGCTTGAACAGCCCGCTTCGCTCTCGCTCACTAGAATCTGAACTTCGACATATTTACACGGTCGAGAAAAAACACCACCATAAAATTGAGCTATATGCGAGAAACAATACAGGGACGCCCATCTCGTTTCGTCAACAAAGCGTAGTAGGTTTTTAGTCGCGCGCCCCACTCTTTACAGCTTTTCCTTGTTTTTTTTGGGGGGTCGAGGATCGGTACGGCTTCTGGCTGTGGACTGGACGGAGGGGGTTTGGTTGCTTCCGGTCGGAAGCTCGGGTGTCGAATATCTATGTTGAGCGCTCTGGGAGGAGATCAGGCGGCGGTCCTGCAGCACTTGTCGAGCGTTCTGTGGAACAATGAATCTCTTTCGGACGTCACTCTGAAGGCATGCGGGAAAACCTTTCACTTGCACAAAATACTGCTGCTCCAGAGCCCGAAACTCAAGAGCGCCGTCGAAAATTCGCCGACGGCGAAAGCGGAGGTGAACTGGGAAATTTCTCAAGAAGGGGTGTCCGCCGATGGGCTGGAGCTGGCGCTGGGGTCTCTGTACGGTCGGCAACCCGAACTCGCCAAAGAAAACGTCAAGACGATATTAGCGTCTGCGGCGTATCTGGAACTGAAGGAGCTGGCTGGCGCTTGCATAGCACACCTGATCTCCAGCATCGATAAGGACACGTTTTTCGACGTCTTCGATTTTGCAAACGGTTGGCAAGGGAAAGAGTACGCTCAGGAGCTCCAGACGTATTGCTGGAAGTTTCTGTTCAGGACCGCGTTTCGCGAAATGCGACCTCAGTTGAATCGACTGACGCTGCCTCAACTGGAGCGCGTGTTCACCGCGGACGAGTTGTGGATTCCGACCGAGCTCGACAGATTTCGACTGATAATGGAAGTGCTGCAGCCGAAGCTGTCAGAGTCTAGGGACGCTCTGTCGGACGTCGTCGTGAGTGACGTCTTGAACGTGGTGGTTGATCAAGTCAGCGAAGTGGCCATGATTTCGCCGAGGCACCCAGTAGGCGAGTCTCTGGAGTACAGGAAAGGGGTGAAACGGGCGACCGTCCTGGCGGGGATTGGCGAAGGGCACGACCCCAAAAAACAATGCTACTTCGAGATACGGCAACCAGCGAATTCGCCGACAGGGCACGACGGAACGGACCCCGCCCTGAGCGAGTTTTCGGATGACAAATCGGAGGGTTCTTTCCTGTCGAGGACGAGTTTGGTCAGCACGGGGGCGTGCTTAGAGAATGGGGTGTTTTCCCCCGCGCGTCGAGACCTGTCTAACTCTTTCACTCTTTCGGACGCGCTGTCGACGGAGTCGGGAGTGTTGTGTGAGGCGGTGGCGTCAGCCGCCCAAATCCAGAAAGTGCTTAGTAATGTCTTGAGCGGGGAGGAGGGGTTGCTGTATGGTAGCATGGGATTTGGGGCATTGCTGGGGGTGAGAGGGAAATTAGTGGAGCTTGGGTTAAAAGATGCAGAGGATGCTCTCAAAGAGGGGTTGTGGGAGAAAGGCCTGCTGTGCAGCTTGATCACGTTCTACGCCTTCAAGAATTCGGAATTGAAATCGGTGGAGTCCATGTACAACGCTGCAGACCTCAGGGTTTTAGCCATGAATTTCCAAAGCGAACACGAGTGGGTGTTTTCGAACGAGGGGGTGAGCCTGCCCAGGCTCAGATTCAGCGTGGAATTTGAAAACGTGGCTTCGTTGGGGCGGAGGGCGAAGTCAGACATACGTTCGGAGCAGATCTATTTTGCGGGGTCTCTTTTCAGAGTGGTTTTGACGATCCATGTGGATCAGGACACACGGGAGAAAACACTGGGGATTTTTCTGCACAGGTCCTCAGATCTGGCTAATTGTTTTGTGGATGCCTCCGGCTTCGTGGATCCACGGTCAGAAATCGATGCACAAATCACATTTATAGCGGGAACTGGCCAAATGGAGGTGATCGAGCTGTCAGGGAGAATCGCTCCTCCGCACAACAACAAGGGCTACTCTCGATTCCTGCCTTTTTCCTCCATCAAAGACTATCTGAGTCCTTCCGGAACGTTGAGAGTTACGGTCATTATCACCCCACTGTTCGAGTCGGTGGATGTTAAGAGCCCGATATACGTCAAGGCCGGACAGTGATCTGTATCTAGGGCAGGGAACTGAAAACTGCCACATTTTTCAAACAACAGGGAAAAAGCATCAATGTCAAATCTTGGAAAAGAGAAGAGAGAGAAGGAGAGAGAGGTGATTTTCGTCTGGGGGTGGGGAGGGAATCCCAGCGTGCATTGTTTTGAACTTGTGGCATAGATTTTCTTTATGATTTTTTTGTTTTCGTGCGTTTTTGTAGTGGGTGTGATATGGAAAGAATGACGAGTTAAAATTATTGGGAATGAGGGGGGATGGGGAAAGTGAACACAAAGGCAAGGTAAAGAGTGTTTCTGATGAATAAGTCCGGATATTCTCCACGCGGCTGGTTTTGGGTTTTTGGAGGGAGTCCCTCGTGAATCCACGGAGTGTCAACAATTTAAAGTGGAATTTAAAGGGGGGGAAAAGGTTGGATGGATGTTTGTGGAGGAAAATGGGGAGCATCCAGGGTGTTGGATTGTGTGGTTTATTTTGTGCCGTGAGGAGAAAACATCAGAGTGGAGCCCCATAGAGAGGGAAAAAGAGTTAGTGCTAAATGGGGTTCTGCATGTGAACTCCGTTGTGATGGAACTGGTGGGGATGATTTACGGATCTTTATGAAAATTTGATTACATTTTGCATGGACCCGAATTTTGGACGGGTGGGGAGGGCTGTTTGGCTTTTTAGTTTTGCACAGCGGTCTTAGAGATGTGGTCGGGTGTTCGAATTTCTGCGATTGGTATGAGGTTGGGCGTTTTAGAGAGTAGGTTGCCCCGATGGTTAATTTTGCTGTGCTGGTGTGTTACTGGTTGCGTTTTTTTCTTTTATGGTCACGATGGAAGTACTGGGATTGCAGGTGTAGATCACATGATTTAATTTATGTTACTGTCGATGCATTGGTCTCCAAGAATAGCCCGATTGTGAAAAAGAGATCTTATTTTGTTGTTCATGCATTAGACATCCACCCCACAATACCTGAAGGAAGCAAAATTAAACAGAGAAGTTCGAAAGATGACACACCCAAGTAAGAAAATGAATTGCATGTCAGTTTTTCATTTGCATCCTGTGCGCCTTGTGTTTTCATGGCTCTTTTTTTTTTCCGAAGAAAAAACTCTTTGATTGTTGGAAAGGGCCTTGAGTCCATCGAGAGACAGAAACAAGGATTATCCAGTATATATTACATAATATAGGTATATATATATAAGTTCAGTGCGGGATCCCCGGTTTATTGGGTGAAAAAAAAGAGAGAAATAATACCTGAAACCCAAGTTCAATATGGGACCGGGCTCCAGCAGAAAAGGGGGAAGGGGGGAAATTGGTTTCTGAGCTTTCTTTCGATTGTGGTGTGGCCTTCCCCAAATTGGAAGTTGTGCTCCTTTTCGATTGCTAGTTTTTTTCGCAGTAAAGCTGGACGTCTCCACCAGCAGGTAATAACCAATTTCAATTTCAGGCCACGGATTTTCAAGTGGGCTTCAAGAATGAAGTGCCAAAAAAAGGCTTCCATCAAAGTCCGCTCAGGTACACAGTCACAGAAAATATCCTCGACAGAATAGGAATGAACAGACATCTCAATGCCTTCCCCCCTTCCCTTGTGAAAAGAGCACCACCTGCTGTATTACAAATTGCCGCGAAAATATCTATCTATGTACTATTGACATCTCTATTTTGTTCCTAGATTTCATTCATTGAATATATCCTGCTTTTCTCGTCGCAAACTGTGGGGACGAGGGAAAAAAAAAGTATTAAAAAAAAAAGAAGAAAAACTCCTTGCTATTCTACGAAGAAGATGTTACGATTTCCATCATGATCCACCTTTTCGGTCAAGATTCCAAGGTCAGTATAATCCTCGATGCATTCTCGTATCAAATCGCCCTGCAGCCACACACACACCATCCCAGGCAGTAAAAAAACAATGATCTTTCAATATATGTAACGACATGCACAAAAAAGCAATGCCCATCTGTTTTCCAGGATTTAAAAAAAAACAAAAAAACAGCAAGAAAAAAGGGAAAATAACACGACAGATTTACGTCGTTTTCTCCATCCACACAACTATATTTGATTAAATCAGAGATCGAAGCTGAAAAACGAAACCCATAAAAGAAAAGCCCTCATACTTGGGTGCTTCCTTCACGAGGGGTGATGCCCATGCACAGCTCCCTGATTTTGGAATGAGGAATTCCCGTCTTGTCGCTCCTTTTCCAGTAATCGTTCAATTTCCTGTAGATCGCTGAAACAGGGTCCTGGAAAGTCTGCCGCCTATCGTCCTCTGCAAATCACATCCCAAACCGAACAAAAAAATGAATGAACAAATTCAACCAGTCGGGCCAAATTGCACAAACACTGGTGGCGATCCCGGTGGAATACCTGTCAATGAAATCTTCGACATTTTCATCAATCTGAGGGCTTCCTCCACATCCTCTTGGACCACTTCTTCCCTGAACTGGAGCTTAGCCAGGGCTTGACTCAAGCGAACGATGGACATCAGAGTTCTTGGAGTGGTGTAGGTGTGTGCCTTGTCTGGATCCTTGTTTTCCTGACGGAGCTCCGAATACACCGATGCGATAAAACCTGTGGGGTTTTCAAAACCAAAATCAGTAATGTGCATGCATCTTGATGCTGGTCATTCGATCCCTTTGATGGCTTGAGTTTTGGGGGGCTGGTGAGTGGTGTGTGCAAAAGAAAAGGGAGGGGGGGACAATGGCCCAGCAAAGAATTTTACCTGCGAGGGATTCTGGAATGACTGGATCGTATTTCCTGGCCATCGAGATGTAAGTTCTCAGTTGGAGCGGAGACAGGGGTTCGAATTCTTGTGTCGATGTGGACCTTTCGGATGAATCGCCTCTTCGCACAGCAAAGACGTGATTTGCCAATGCACGATCCTGAGAAAGAAAAGGGAAAAAAAAACGAATCATTCAAAACGTATCAGACAAGAAAGTGGAACCTGTGTGAATGAAAAGAAAAAATGATCAACACTGCAGATTGCTCAGAAAAAATGGGCAAAAAGCAAGACCTCATCAGAATCAGAATGGCCGAGTTTTGGATTATTTCCTTTAATTCCATTCTCTTCGGATTCTATATATGCAGAGAAAAATACCATGTCTTCCTCGGGTTTATCCAGCATCAGCCATAGAATGTCAAATCGAGAAAGCAATGCCTGCAATCACAAACACGAACGCCCATTCATTCAAGCCACCCCTGAACCCCCGCCCCCCTTGCACACAAATTAGAAAAAAACCCAAAAAAACCTGCATCATTTTGTTCATTTATCAGAAGGGCAAACAGCGAGCTTACCGCAGGCAGGGCGATGTTCTCTGCCGGAGATTTTTTGATGTTGTACCTTCCCCAGGCCGGATTGGCAGCAGACAAAACGGTCGTTCGTGCATTCAGGGTTGTGGTGATGCCAGCTTTTGCGATGCTGACAGTTTGCTGTTCCATGACCTGCATGGCGATTGATCATAACATATCATGAGGTATCGAATTCGCTGTTTCATCAGCAGACTCCTGCAGGCTTGAATTGTACTGGTCGATTTTCTAAAACCAACCATGGCATATTCAGGGATTGAGATTGCTTTTCAGAGAGTGAATTTATCCAACAGTTTTTGAGCTAGACAAGGTGTTCAATTCTCAGGTGCCGACCATCAATATAGCCCAACAATCGGAGGGGGACCAGCACCGGCCAGAATTTGAACCCTGGCCAAAATTACCTATCCCCAACGCAACGAACAGTGAAAATGGAATGTTTACCTCGTGGATGGCTGTTCTATCTGATTCCTCCATCTTATCGAACTCATCGATGCAACAGATTCCATTGTCAGCCAGGACCAGCGCTCCTCCCTCGAGAAACACTTCCTTCGTCGTGGGATCCCTGACCACCGCTGCTGTCAGACCCACACCTGCAAAGCCACCACGAATCTCTCATCCTTTCTGCAATTTCCCCCCCTCAATGCACAAAGCTATCGTAGGCTAATTATCCTCATCAGCAATATTTTTTTTTCAAAAGGAAAAAAGTGGTGCTGGAGTTTCTGTGTCAGGGAGTAATACCTGATGATCCTTTTCCAGTAGTGTAGACAGCTCTGGGAGCCATGTTTGCGATGAACTTCAGTAATTGAGACTTGGCCACCCCAGGGTCGCCCATCAAGCACACGTGAATATCCCCTCGCAGCTTCATCCCATCGCCCTTTTCGACATTCACTCCTCCCACCATCATGAGCAGAAGAGCCTTGTAAAAAACACACAAAAAAATTCAAAAGTTTCACAAAAGCACACTGAAATCCTGTAATTCTTCTTTGTTGAAACAGAGAGGGGGGGGGAGGGGGGGAAGTAATACATTCAATGGTTTGCTCTGTTTGCAGTTCTGGGGCTACTCCTTTCGTCCAGCAACGATTGAGATGCTGTGCAATTTCACATTTTATGAAGCAAATTTTAACAAGACTTGGGGTTTAGAGCACAGAAATGGTATACCTTCTTCACATCGTCATGTCCGAAAATTTCAGGTGCGATGCTCTTGGCGAGCCGCCCGTAAGTGTTCCCACTTTCTGCCATTTCCTTCAAGAGAATTGCCACAACAAGAAACAAAGCGTTTCACCAACATTGACAGACATAGGGCTGATTCTCCGTAAAAGTGGTTCTTCTTCCAAAGAAAAATCGGTGGTGCAAACTGATATCAAATTATAGAAATTGACGGTTTATAATCTGTTTAAACATGTACCTATTCCTTTTTTTTTACATCGAATCTTTTGAAAGCAACACGTAAGTCTTGCATTATTTGATTTCCACATTGTTTTTACCTGTATCATCCTGACTTCAATGTCGGAAATGGATATGTCCGCATAGCTGACTTTGGCGACTTCGATATTGGTAGCCTCCAGATAAGTATTCGTGATGAGTCCAGCCCTAGCTATCGCCACACAGTTCTCAAAAAGAAAAACATCTAAATAAAATTTCTGTTTCATTTTCCTTTAAACGGATCGATCCATCTCATTGAGAATTTGCTCTTCCTTTAAACATTCCATGTCCAGAATTAGTCACAAGCGATCACTCAGTTCAAAGTATTTAATAAACTAGGCATAAATGGATTACTGTCAGCCCCCACTCGTTCCACACTGTCTATCCTGAGACCACATCATGCAAGCAAGCTATTCTTAGGGGTGCATGACTAATGCAATTTGTTGTGTGGTGACATACTTGATAGCTCTGAATCCTACGAATGGCTCAGGGATGAACAGTCCGGATACCACCACATGATCCCCCGGCTTGGCCCTTTGCGTCAGCGAACCAGTCACAACGATCCTCAGCACTCTCGGAGTTTCTCCTTGCGGTACCTACCCTCAAAAAAAAAAACACCACCAAGCTTTCATTCTCCAGCGATTTTTACCATTCATAGATGTGTTTCTCCTTGCAAACCTTCCAATTCCCCCCCCCCCCCAAAAAAAAAAAACGAAAGGAAGAACCTTCTCGATCTTTTTTCAAGATTTTTCTTTATTTTCGAGAACAAAAAAATACATTTTTCTGGCCACACCTCATCGGCTCTTTCTTGCAGCTTTATTTCCTGGTATTTGGCAAATTTGGAGTTCATCAAAATCAGCTGGAGAGTGTTTCGGATTCTTGGGTTGTCCGACGGAACAGGGACTTCCCGCAATGGCATGAACGTGTTCCCAGATACTTCTTGATAATGGTGATATCCGGTTTCTTCTTCGAGGTATGTGGCTACTTGGAGCAATGGCCGAACATCAGAAGCCTGAGTCACCACCCCCTGCAATCCAACCCCCAAACGGAAAAACGGAATGATGACTTCGACGGCATAGCTCCAGCAAAGAAATTGGTGTAAAGAAACATTGGAGGGGGGGGGGGAATAGCGGTGGTTTAATTTTCCTGTGGGCCAGTTTTGATTTCATTGAAGCGAAAAAACAAACTGAAAGATCCTGAGCGGCAAGGGCTGTCTTTCAAAAGCCTGATTGTTCTTTCTTTGAGGGGTGCCCTTTTTTTCTTCTGTTTTTTCAAGATGCCGGTTCGACCATGATTGGAACGGTCAACCTACCCTGACTTTCACCAAGGTCCCCACGGAGTCTGAATCCACTTTTCTTAACACCAGAGGTACATCTGCTCCTTTGGGAATCAAGTGAACAGCATATCGTCGAGTGAGAGTAGGTGGCAACGGGCTGGACATAGTCTGCAATGCATCATTGAATGTCAGATTCCCTGAGGTCTCTTTTTGGCCTGGGCAGAACGGTCATGATTTAACCAGGAGGGAAGGGCTGAGGGGCCGAAAGCGTGACTTACTGGGTTGACGCTGGATGATGGGAGGCCTGGGGCCATTGATGCTTGCTGGGAGGCTCTCCTTTCTTCTTCCCTTTCCTTTGCCTGGAGTCAATACATGGATTGAGGATCTCTCAGCTACAATAAAATCGCAATGAGAAAGCATGGCCGAACCGTCTGGCACACAGTTGCTGACCTGGCTGTTTCAGTGCACCGTTTCATTGATAAGGTCTAACAAGAATATCCAAACAGTAAAAGACCTTGAAAATATACTGGAGGGGAAAGAGAAACGGCAGCAATCTGTGGAGGTCGGTTTCCATCAAAATTCCGCTCCACAAAAGCATAACATAGGATTTGGGATTTCTCTTCTTTTGGGGTGCCGATATTACATGTCACATCTGCGTATTTTTTTTCTCCCAGCGTTTTTTTTTTGGGCATGTTTTAGTTCTTGCCTGTTCGAAGAACTCATCCAAGTTGTCAAATATGATATCATCTCTGGAAGGGGGTGGCATTGCTCCATCGGCCGCAACAGCAAACAGCTTTGCATACCTTCGACCGTTCCCTCCCACTTTTTCCTCAAAGTCTGAATCAATGACTTCAAAAAACTGCACAGCAAAACCGACGTCTGACAGTGAGCTCCGAGTCTTTGTCAAGCAATGCAAGAAAAAATAAAAATAATACTGTTTGACATGGCACATCATAATTCCTTTTTTTTTGGGGGGGGGGGGGGACAATGGATGGAATAAGAAATCTACACTGCTCTGTGATTTATAGAATCCCCGCCTTAACCTTTCTGAGAAAATATGTAGAGAAACAAATTCTTCTAACCAGAAAAATTCTTGCTCGACAGCTACACAACATGAAAACAAAAAGAAGTAACTCAAAAAAAAGCATCTGCTTTATTTTATTTTCATTTTTTTAAACTCAGCAATCGTTGCATTCTTTGTGTCTCTTCAGTTTTTTGAACTGTCTGTCATGTAAGCATTGCTCATATCGATGCCCACCTTGGCAATATCATCCAGTTTAATGTCCAAACTTTGCAGTTCCCGATTGGCGATTTTTTGCTGACATTCAACCGTGCAAAAAAAAGAAAAAAAAAAAAAGTTAGCAAAAGCCCCCTTACAAAATAAAAATTTCAACCATAAAACTTCAACTTTTTTATTGAAATCGATGCAGCAGGTTGGAAGTGCCCAAGGAACAAGAAGAAGGGTGAACTTGAAAAGAAACTCACCAATATTTCCATATATTTTGGCGCAGTTTCCGCATCGTCTTGGTCTGTCTTGTAACTCTCCAGAAAATGGCGACACTTTCCTGTATGAACCACATCGACCTTCAAAAGCCATAGCATCGCGACAGGATCGAAACAGAAGGCCTTTTTCCCAGGTGTCGTCTTTACTCTAGCACAGAACGCCCATGCAGCGACACGGCAAGGAAACGAACAAGCGAAAAGAGTAGAACCCGCTCCTACCTAACTCTTGATCCAGATCGGGGTGAGACATGGCGGAATCTTGTTCAGAAGCAAGCCCGTTAGAGTGCCGCGGCGGTGGGAGTCTTTCGCTTCAAGCTTGCCCGCAAGAACGAAAGAAGAACGAGGTGCATGCATATTGGTGTTCGCCCAGCGAGTTTCTGGCAAATTGTGCACGATTGCCTGCATGACTGTCCCCAGGCCGACAATGATCTAACCGCCAACAACTGCCAACGATTGAACCATAGGAAAAAAAAAAAATCGCGACGTGCGTGCGGGCCGTTTGCCTTTTTTGTTCTGGAGAAGAATGGGGGGCAAAGCGGGAACGATTCGGTTGAAACTCAACTTTCGCCCTTCTGTGAAATTCGCCGCTGGATGGACGTCACGAAAGGCACTGTAAGAAGCCGCAGCCATTGGAAAGCACATTCGTCCCCACGAAACGAAACCATTCTCACCAGGCTTGTTCTTGTTTTTTTCCCAATGAAGGTTTTGGATTTCTGATGATATAAGGACAATAGCTGATTTGGCAGCACAGGTGAGGTCTCCAGCCAACTCTTCTTCAGGTTCCTCAAAACAGATCGGTGCAAGCATTGCTTTGGGAGGGGATCTCGTTTTGCTGTGGGAATTGAACTGATGTGCTCCGATACCATAGGTTAAGGAACAACTCGGGATAACTGGGCGGCCAGAGTTGCTTCGTTTCTCGGTGGATGGATATACTGCTCCATGGGGTTCTTTGACAAGAGGAGTATTGAGGGATGGAGATGTGGTGATGGTGGAGGCATTGTCCCAGGTGTTCCTATTTTTTCACCTTCCCCGCGAAGAGCAAATGTTTTGGATATGTTTTGGTGGTGCTTTTTTTTTGCTCGTGTTGCTTAAGGTGGCTCATAAGTTGAGTCAACTTTGGATTGATTGAGTAGGGTGGTAGCAATGCCCTTTGCTTTTTTTCCTTTCACAAAAGTCGTTTATGAGAGGAGATCGATATTTTTGGCTTGGACAGATACCTCAGCACAGCAGTAATTTTTTTAAAATTTCTTTTAGGGCTCTTTTTGGCTCTTTTTGGACTTGTTTGATGTAGCCACCAACTTTTGCATTGAATCGCCTTTTTTTCACAGAAACGACCTCTTCAAATTAAGGAAGGAGAATTGCAAGCTGCACAAGATGCAAAATCCAAAGAGAATTTGACCAAGAAGAGGAAAGCCCCTCCTCTTGCCAGTGCCCCTGCACAGAAACACGGGAAGTTCAATGAACAGTTAAGAACCACACCCCTGATGATCAAGGGGAGTACTTCTCAAGCCGCTGGCAAAGCTCCCGTTTCAGCAATGTTTTCGGGTATGCCAATAGCACTCATCAGGGATTGAAACCCCCTCATGTTGAATTAACAGGTGCCAGAGCATGCACAGGACTTCGATTCTCAGCAATGCAACTCTTGATTTCTGCCGTCTGAATGCTCCGAGCTCTTCCCTTTTCAGGTGCAGACAGGGGAAAGAAAAAAGCAGGGCCATCTGCTGTAAAAGAGGCTGCCAAGCAAACCAGTTCATCGTCCTCCGAGTCCTCAGAACTGGAGGAACTATCGACCGAGGGGGATGCTCCCCAGGCTGGACCGAGTGCAAGAAAAGGGACGGCGAATCGTAGCAAGCCGGGGAAAACTAAGCCAGATTCTTCCAGTTCATCCGAATCCTCGGGTAAAAAAAAGCCTTCCACCTCCACCTCCTCGTCATCTTCATCATCATCTGAAGATTCTTCTTCAGATTCTTCCGAAAAAAAAAAGAGAGCATCGCCACAGGCACAGTCCTCGTCCAGCTCCTCTTCTGAGGAATCTTCCGAAGGATCTTCCGAAGAATCGTCTGGTTCAGAAGAGGAATCGGAATCTCCAGCAGGTTGGTTACACACAGGGGTTTTTTTTCCTTTAAAAAAAGGGAAATAACCAAACTTCGAAATCTGCTACGATTCATGAGCAGCATGCTTCCAGTCTTTGAATGAGTTTTGTGAGGGTGATGTTTCTATTTGTTCTTAACAGAGGTAAATCAGAAAAAGAGGGCTGTCATGAGTGCGTCCAAGGATGATGCCACGGCCGTAGCGGTTCGGCAGCCTCCGGTATTTCGAGATAACTGGCCAAAACTGACGAGAAATCCGTTTGAAAAGGATGTGGTGGCTTACAAGATGTTGGAAGTAGGGGCGGACTGGACGCCTGAGGTCAGGTGACAAGAAATAGCCACAGAATCTTTCTTTCACAGAAAGATTTCGCATCAAGAAATTCCCGTCCCTGGTTTATTTGACCTTCATTGTATCATGAATTGAGGATTGAGTTGGCGTGGAAGACCTCAATGGCCAGAATTGAAAATCGATATACAATGCAAGTTCTTTTTATGTTTTTTCCTACTGTGCAGGTGACAGATTGGAGGTATGGATCAGTTTCTGCCTTCGACACCACTTCGAGAATTGTGACGTTGGTGCCTTGGCCAGATTTGGCGGTTCACCCCGACCCCAAAATCAGAGCCCACCGAGAATCCCTGGAGAGGTGTGCAGAAGAGGAGGAGGATGATGGAAAGAAATGCCTGGATTTGCCTCAATCTGAGTATCTGGATGATGGGGCTCTGCACAGAAGCTTCGACGATTTTGTTGAGGTGCACTCACAAACACATGTGCATTTGATGAACTTTGTATGGTTTCAGATGTTTATTTGACTTGGGAGAATCCCATGCACCTTTTGCAGGGACATGCATTGTTTTGTTTTGGTTTTTCGTCCCGAACCAGTGAGAATGCCATGTTCATGGCATGATTAATTTTTGTTCTGGGCAGAACCTCGCAAAACGATGTGAAAAATTAGTCATCGTTCCAAGAGCAAATGAAAGAATAATGTCCGGGTTACCTAGAAATGAATCTGGTGTGCGGGGGACAGGTGCGTCTTGTGGAATCTGGTGCTGCCTGCAACAACATTTTGGCGCCCAGCTGCAGCAAGGGTCAAGGAACTCCGCAAAGTAAGACTCAGTCATCAACAAAAAAAAGAGTGTCCGAAATGATGAGGGGGCCGCTGTTTCTGATCCCAAAGTTCTTTCCATGAGTGACTAGCATGTGTTTGTTCAACTTCGTAAGACGGAGGCTTGATACAGTCCACTGTATTAACTGTTAGCTGCAGCGATTGCCGAAGCTACCATATCGCTCATCATTTTTTTTTACGTAAGAATGTGTTTGTTGCGGCAGACAATGGAGCACAGCATGTCCCACAAGAGAAAACCCCAGATCGAAAATTGACCCCATGCCAGAAAAGGCGCTTGAGAAAAAAGAAACATCAATCTGGGGGTTTGAAGGGTGGCTCAATGTCGGCGAACGGTGGTGGCGAGAAAGCAGGATTGGATTGCAGAAAAGATGTGAAGAGCGTTGATGGGACTCCGTTGTCGGGGTCAGACTGGAATGATGTTGAGAAAATGCTGGCAGACAAGAGGAAAACGATCATCAAGGCAGCGGAGCAGGTGATTCTTGATTTCCTTAAATCAATGCTGAAGAAAATGGACATATATATATATTATATACTTACTCTGTCCCACAATAACTGTCCACTTATGTTTGGGGTTACAGTTCACGAGTGAGACATCCAATTGATGTGAAATTTTGTGGGAAGCATCTCTAATACACGTATATGAAGCCCACAAAATTTCAGATCCATTGGTGTAGAGGCTGCGATGCAGTGACTCCTAAACCAGAAACGAAGCGAAAACCGTTTTTTCACCTCCCCGTGAACGTTTTGACACGTTGAACGTTCGTCGTTTGCCACAAGATTTTGTGGACACATGCCTCGGGTGTTCTGTCGCGAGCTCACAAAGTTTCGTCGTAATTGAACCAGTGAGTAAAGCATGATGTCGTCGCTCATTAATCGTGACGACTATAAAACCGAGGAAAGTCGACCTCTGAAACCGAAAATAGCGGCGCAATGCGCGAGCTCCACCTCGACCTCGCAAACGTCGAAACGCAACTCAAGAGACCTTTGCGCGCCCGTTCGCTCGAAAATAGGAGCGAAAGTCACCAAGCTGCCTTGAAAATGGGAGTTTGATACGGAATGCCAAGCGCATTACACGAGAGGCCAGGTGGAATTTTTAGAGCAAATTTTGGGGATACACTATAAGAAGTGTATATTGTTGCGTGATAACAGTATCTTACAATTTTGGGCTAGTTTTGGTACGCAAAAAAAAGAGGTCGTCAAAGTGAAAAAACGGTTTTCGCTTCGTTTCTGGTTTAGGAGTCACTGCATCGCAGCCTCACACCAATGGATCTGAAATTTTGTGGGCTTCATATACGTGTATTAGAAATGCTGCCCACAAAATTTCACATCAATTGGATGTCTCACTCGTGAACTGTAACCCCAAACATAAGTGGACAGTTATTGTGGGACAGAGTAAGTATATATGTTCATCTGATGTTTGGAACTGGAGCTTCCTTTCTTCTTCTACCTCATTTTCATTTTGCTGGTTTGGATGGAAAAGAAGTCTTTGTGATTGGTGTTCGATATGATTCATCCCGATTTTTACTCTGCTGTTTTGTGGTTTTTCTCAGGGGATCCCTGTCCGACGCTGTCATGGAAGCAGTCTCCTCGGGGTGCTGGCACATATAAGAAACCATTAGATAGCTGTTGTTCAGGCAGTTGGTGGTAAAAATTTGCACTCTTGATCGGCATCCAACTCTCCCCAGCTGGGGTTCCACACTACAATGCATCACAAAAGAAAGGGCGCTTCACCCTCCCTGACAAGAAACAGTCTTTCATAGAATTGCCCAGCATACTATATTTCTGCGGGTTCAAGTTACTAGAATTTCCAGATCAGTGCTACCATCCTATCCTGCTATCACTTCTGCTCGATATCATTATGGTATCGATTTGATAGGATAGTAAATTCGCTGAATACCCAACAGCCACAAACACCAATTGGGCAACCCCCCCTCCTGGCCCATGTAGAATGAGCATCAGCAATCCAGTGGTGTTTTCTTCTCGGCGCATTGTCGCACCTAAGAAAATTGATTCTTCACATCATTCTCCTAATCTAACGATCGCTTCAGGGGCAGCTCCTTCCTTCGCCCCCCCCCAGAACTGGTTGCAATATCGATCACATTTCTGTTTCACATGGGAGTGCAGATCTTTGCAGTGGATGTAGTTACAGAAAGACAACAGGAGATGGTGCTGCTGTTTTGATGTGAAAATCCATTCAAAGTAGGAGAAGATGGGGACTTGGCTTACATTGAAGACAGCTCCAACCAGGGATCTCTTTCATGGTTTTGCTTGAGAGTAGGAGTGGTCAGTTATGGATTTGGTGGATGGCTGGAGACTGCTCTCTTCAGTCACACATGCAGAGCAAGTTCGGTTGACCCAATTTTTTTTTAATGTTTTAAAAGAAGAAACCGGCTGCATGTAGTGTACGACATACAAACACATGACATCTCATTTTCTTAATTTATCACAATGTGATATTTTAACCAAACTGTGATTTTTCAAAGCAGTCTGTCCCCTTCCCACAAAACCCATTCATACATCTTCTATTTTTTCGCTGACATTCTTCCTAGAACTTTTTCAGTTCCCACTATCCTCGATTCATACATCTTCTATTTTTTTTCCAGGTAAAACTAATTTTTCTGACAATCATCTCCCCCTGTACCAAAACGTTTTTTTTTTCCCTTTTCCTGGCAGCCCATCAACATAAGACATCAATTTCAACGGATAGGACTGTGACAGCGCCAGAAATTATATTTTCCTCCTTTTCCCTTTTGTCCCTTTCCGAAAAAACCTCCATCCATAATCTGTATTAATTTTTCAGCCCACCCCTTCCAGCCAGAATAATGGCTCATGTCCAACCCGAAAATATTTTTTTTTCTGCCTTTTGAGAAATGACCTACTTTCACTTCAATCCATTTTTCTACACTGCATTTTCAAACCAGGGAAAATGTTTCGATCGAAGGGAAACAAAAAGCTCGTGGACACCCCCTCCTCATTATCATCCACCGAAAACAAGAAAAAAAAAGTAATGTTTGTTTGTTTTTTTGAATCCAGCCAAGATCAGCTTTTCCAGCCCCTTTCAAGGATTAAGTTTCATCCGAGATAGACCCACCACACTCCAAACCCCCTTCCAAAAAATCAAGTTCAAGAAGATGATATATATTTCAGCAGTTTTTTCGCAGCAAATTTCCCTTCGAACGTCCCTTTGCAGTTTTTTTTTCTTTTTGCAATTCTGAAAAGAAATTAAAAAAAAGGGGAAGCAAATCATTCCCTCCTCCTGATTTTTTTCCTTCCTTGCCTTGGTACCGCACGCTGGTCGACAATGCTCCAATGATCGTAGGTGTCCTCGAATTTCCTCTTTTTCTTGATCCTCTCCTTTTCCTCCTCCATCAGCTGCTCCAGCGCCATTGCAGTACCCTGAAAATAGGACAGCCAAAATAAAAACATTAATTCAGTCAAGTTAATAAGAATAAAAAAATTCAGAAAAATAATCAACAGATGCTACTTCTTCCACCCATCAGCAAACTCAGCACCGGTTTCCAGCACACCACAGCAAAAACAGAACCATAAGAAAACACTGCTTTCCCCAAAAAAAATAAAACACAAAACAAACAAAAAAATACAAAAAGAAAAAGAAAACGAAACATAATTGCAGAAAAAACAAAATAAGGAAGAAAGAAAACAGAACATACCTGAAGTGCATCGGCCGCCGTAGGTCTTTGTTCCGGATCCCCCTCCAAGAACATATCAATAAACTCCTTGTATGGTGATGGTGGCAGGGTTTTGAAAAAGACCCTCACCATCACCAGTCCAAGGTTGAACATGTCCATGGAGGGGTCCGCCTCGAGGAACTTGGGGACATCTTCTCGCACCCTCGCACAGAAATCCCCAATTTCCCTCGCCACGTCGAAGTCGATCAACGCCAACTCCTCCCCCTTCATCACCAAGTTCCTTGGAGCAAGGTCACAATGGACAATACCTTGTTCGTGGAGGGCATTCAGTCCTTCCAGGATCTGCTGCATCATTTCGAAACATTTCCGGAGGCAGGGCTGCCCGTGCTCTTCAAGATATTCGTCCAGATTGCAGCCCAATCGCTCCAACACCAGAATGTCCTTGTCCTCTGCACAAATAGGAAAAAAAAATCAATATGTAAATGAACACAAAACAGGCAACATCCTTTACACTTTCTTGCTTGTTGCTGCCCTTTATTAACTGTTGGATTTTACTGCCCTTTATTGACTGATGGATTTTACTGGAATAATACTGGCTTGGGGAGGGGAGGGGGGTTGGCAGGGAAAGTAATTATACAGGCTTTATCAAGGGACCAGCAGGTTCAGTAGGGGGAAAAGATAGGTCAGATTTTTGGTTGGGCATGTTATGTTATCGGTTCGCATTTTGAGAAACCTGGATTTTTAATGTTGGGTCTCATTTCAGGGATTTTAGCAATGCACCAGAAAAAAATCTGGCAGACTCACCGATATACTCGACCATGGAGACGATGTTGGGGTGTTGAACCGCGTACAGAACCTTGGCTTCATGTCGAATTGCACGGATGCTCTTGGATGGAAAGTCGGGGTGTGGCATTTTTAAAACCACAGGGCCCCCGTCACAATCAGCAGCCTTCAACACTCCGATAGACCCCTTGTACTCGATGGAGTCGTCCACCCGATAACAGTCAGGGATTTTAGGGCGAAAACCATACCCATGAGTCTGACGGGGCGGCGTTTCCATTATCGTCGATAGGTCTGGCAGCAAAAAAAATCCAAAAACAGGTCAGTCATGTAAACACCAAATAATGCATGTATTTCACAAGAGGACGAAAGTGAAAAGTGAAAAAAAAAGAAAAAAGGGAAGGACATATAAATCAACAAAAAGAGAGGGTATTCTTTTTTCGCAAAAGGGGGGACGGAATGGCATTGAACTGAACTTTCCCAGACTCTAATTTTTTTTTTAATTTAAAAAAATATATAAACAGAAGGAAAAAACCTGAACAGGGCCAGCCTTCCCGATTCCCCAAACATACAAATATAAGCATGGAAATACATGGCAGGATGAATTAACAAAGGTCTCTGGCCTTGAGAGAAGAGAACACAGCTGCCAAGGAAAGAAACCAAGGGGAAACTCGAACAATGCATTGCATTTTGCTTGAAGGATGTGGGAAGGATGCGAAACCAAACAGTTGGTGGAACAAACGATGGAAACAAAGGATGGTTGGTGGTGATGCATGGATAACAATACCCTTGGGAAGGAACCGGATTTTGAAACGAGGCCAGCTGCTTGGACAGTGCAAGAACCCTTGCTGCCTTGGAGTTCATGTTGTTGAGAGACTTCCTTCACATGTCGAAACAAAGCACAATTCAGATACAGATATGTAGATTTTTCACCCTTCCCGATGTTCCGCAGTTCCCGCACTGCACTGGCGATGATATTCGATTCACTCACCGGGAAAAGTACCCTGGGAAAAGTATCCTCTGAAGAACGGAACGAAATATCAAGCGCAAGCTCGCCGCAAAAGAAAAACCGAAAGCGCAATCCCTCGATAACACTTCACTCAACAAATCGCAGTCCGTGAGCAAAAATCCGAGAGGGAGAATTGCACTGCGGCGAATTTTTGTTTCGATTGCTTACGTCATCAGTGATCAGTCGTACGTCATCAGTCGGACCTCAATCCCCCCTCGCCCGACAGGCAGACACACTTGAATCGTCGTTTTCTCGTTTTCCTTCAAGCACAAACCGCTGGGGCGTTCTTTCGGTTGAACCGAAGCACGGAGACGGCATGGAGCGATGCTGTCGTATCACCGCAGAACCTTTTTGTTGCCTTTGTGAACAATATTTTTACATCGGTTTTTAAAAAATACTGATTACACTCCATGCAGTGGTCACTTGTTGGGAATAGAGAATTAAAACATGGAAATATTTGAACATCTTGGGCAGAAAATCTGGCGCAACCCCCTGCTGAAATTCTTAGCTTCACAAGACTCGTTCAGAGGAGGTTCTAAATCCTGCCAATCTTCAGCTAAAGCGGATGTGACCATCATGCTGACTCAATGGAGTTGCTTTCGCTCTTTTAGGCTATTGGACATCCACATTGAAACCAAAAGTTCGATTCTAGATAGGTGGGCATCTTCCCACCAGCATCTCAAAAACAAGTTACAAACACAAGAAACCGCAAAATGGCATGATTGTCTCCTCGTGAAAAATCTCCTTCCTTCAAAAATGTGACACAGCCAGCTTCTTCTCTATCGAACATTACCAAAATTAGAAAAACATAACCAGAAAATGCCAAACGAAAACACAAGTGTGACCTGATCACACTGCCAGTTGTCTCTTTTGCTTCTCTGTGGGTCTGCGAACATCCCAAGCCAGCCCAAGGACCTCCAGGGTGGAGATCATATAATGAGTCATATCGAATTGCCACCATTCTAGCCCATGAGCAGCCGAGTACTCGAATGCATGGTGATTGTTGTGCCAGCCCTCCCCAAAGACCAGCAAAGCTATCAACCAATTGTTCCGAGATTCATCCCCAGTCTTGTATACTCTGTTGCCCCACACATGGACCGCCGAATTCACAAACCTACAGTTCAGGAATCGGTGTTTAATCCGTGTTTGCATATCAATGGAAGTGAATCGAGCCAGGGTAACCAGAATGGAGGGCCATCAATTGGCGGCCTACTTCAGCCCTCCATAAAAAAGTCCCAAAAACAAGAAATGGGGCCAAAACTTCAACTTCTGCAGAAGTTGATCGGGTACATATCGCCGGCCTTGTCAGTCTTTTACCCTCCAGTTACCACCAGATCATGAACACAGGAAAACACAGGTGATGTTGTTTTTATATTAGGATATCTAACCCAACAAAACTTCAGCACATCAGCTTACCAAGTCAAATGCATGGTGAACAGAATCCTGATAACGAAGCCCCACACCAGGTACGGCACTCCACCCCACACGAACAGAACTGCAGCTTGGCCAAGTTGATGGTACATGTACGTTTCTCTTATCCAATTGTAGAAATCTGGAGATTCCTTGTAAAACCAGGGTGCCCCCAGGCTGTCCCTCATGTTTCCATTCTGGTCCGCCCTGTCGAAAACCCCAAACAATCTAAGTACTGTACTGTGAACGGCTTTTTTGGTACTTAGAAGAAACCGATTATTTTTACACCATTGAATGGCCAATTATTGATACTCAAATAATGTTACACCCTCCCATCAAATTCAAGAAGTGGCAGAACGATCTGGGCTTTGGTACACCTTTTCCTAACATCCCAATACTTTGCCAGGCGAGATTACCGAGTGTTTGACAATTGTTCATCGAACATCCAGCCCATGTGTGAATGCCAGATCCCGTCTTTTGGGCTGTGTCTGTCCGCCCCTTCGTCGGAGTGGATGTGATGCCACCTGTGGTTTTTCGCCCACTCCACTGGGTCGCCTTCAAAGGAAAGCACCCCGCAATACACGAAGAAAAACTCCAGCCACTTGGGACATCGGAAACTCTTGTGGGTCAACAGCCGATGATAACACAGGCAAAGACCAAACCACCCAGTGATTACATATCTGTAAAAATTGAAAAAAAACAGAAAGACATGATTCACTGAGTATCATTTGAGCTAGTTTTAGACATGCAAGCGGAAATCGAGGTGGAAATCGGTGGCAAAAATATACCAGAGGTTTTACCATACCCGCCGAAAGCCACCAAAAAGGCATCCCAAGTGAAGGTGAGCGGTCCTCCAATGAAAGCGATCGCATGCATCCCGAGGAAAAAGGCCAAGTACCCTATGTCGCTGTCCGTCCAATCTCTGTCGATGAAATAGGGCCTTTTCTTCTGAACGATCAACTCTGAGAACGGGGCCTGTTGGGCTGGAAAGGGAGATTGCGATGGATCCAAGGGTGGGCAGTCCTCCACATTCGTGAGCTCCAAATTCAGCATTCTACAAAACGCCTACAGGTCAACATGCCTTTCACCCATGTTTGTTCACGTTCCAGACAATCCGAAAACGTGAGGAAGCATAGCAACAACTCTATAGGTTCAAAGGTCCTAAAAACTAATTCAGATATATAGAAACGTCCGCATTTGTTGGAGAATGGATGCAACATAATGCACATTCGTATATGTATGAATGAATGTTTAATTTGCATTAGGCAAACTTGCCCAACGAAGGCCGTCCACGAGGAGGTGATTTAGCCCTACATATATATATAGATATATATAGATAGATAGATTTAATAAGCAAGGGGCTCCAAGACATACTTCACAAAACGCTTTCCGGCTACCCTTTGTGCTTGAAACTCTGTCTACGGCCAACTCCTCAACTGGATCCTCCGTGGTTGCTTTCGGCGGTCGCAAAATTGCTGGATTTCTCCTCAGCAGTGGGGAGTCCAACCTTCCATTCCAAATGTGCTTTCGCTTCTGTGGCAACGAGGTCGGATGGCCAACCACGGATCTCATAGCAAGAATGGCCATGTTGCCCTGATGATCAAATCATCAATCCTTTTTTGAGTGGCCAGAGAGAGAGAGAGAGAGAGGGATGCTATTTCACAAGCCACCCACTTGGAAAAAAAGATCAGATGAACATAGATCCAAAGTACCACCTGTTCACATCTTCCCCCGTTGCAACCTCCAGACAGGGACAACGATTTGTTGATGTTTCTAATATTTCTCACCAGATTTGGAACAGGACGAGGCGAGGGACGAGGCCGTTTTAACACGAACAAGACGCGCGCGTGATCAGTGCCTGGAGTCGTCCCTCCTAGACTTGGGATTCTGTCGCATTATTGATGCCAGCTAGGCAGGCGATCCATGGTGGAGATTCTCATCATTGATTCACCGAGGCGATTGGGGTGGACTGGGGGGGTGAAGAAGAACAACAGAACCTGGCACATTATGACGAGGGGTTATTTTTGAGGGACAACTCTGATCCACAGGGTCACATCGCTACGCCAAACCCACCCACCAATATTTCTTGTGCAAGAAAAAAGGGTGCAGGATTGTGGTGTTTTTTCTATGAGGGGGTGAAGGAGTTCCGGATTACCCTTCCCGAGCCCTGGCGGCGGCGCCGCCACCTCGATTTTCTGTACCTGGCGAGCAGTTTCTCGATGTGTTCTCTCACTTTTGCACATTTTGTACTCAGAAGTCAGAGTGTGGGGTGGCTGCTGGAAAAAGAGTTTTCTGCATTTGGGGGGCTGGTGCCCACGCTCACCTGTGTTCCATATCTGGCTGGAATAGACAAACACTCCATGCTTGCTTGCTTGCTTGTAATCAGTATTTTTACATCAGGTTTTAAAAAATACTGATTACACTCCATGCAATGGCCACTTGTTGGGAATAGAGAATTAAAAACATGGAAATATTTGAACATCTTGGGCAGAAAATCTGGCGCAACCCCTTGCTAAAATTCCCAGCTTCACAAGACTCGTTCAGATGTCTTGGGGTGAGCTGTTTGGGATTGGGGCAATTCTTTCACAATCAAAAAGCATAAACTCTTCAAACCATTGATGGGAATATTTTCACATTACTTCTGGGGAGTTTCCTTGAAAATGAACATTCATTGGTCAAGAGTTTTACTGCCATATCTTCACATTCCTGATGTCACAATACATGTTGTGAAAATAAAGAAGAGAATGGAATAGATGGAAGAGCAATGTCAGTTAAATTTGAGGAGGAAAAGAGTGTCAATGTGCTTGCTATTTTTGTTCATGTAAAAACCTTTAAGGCTTTCCTTTTCACAAAGATGTTGAATGGGATGAGCGATATGTTCGAACTGATTAAGGAAAACACTTGTTGAAATAAGATGCTAATTATTTCACATGAAATGAATCAACTGGATGGTGTACTTCATTTTCTGTTCGGCCATGCCATGATATTTGGATGGATGAGATCATCTGTGATTGGTTTTTCCTTTGCAACTGTTGCTGGGTGATTATTTTGGGTTTTGGTGTTTTTTTTTGTTTTTTTTTGATCGATTTGTTTGGGTTTTCCGCCTTCCTCACCGGAGAACATGAGCAATTTCCACATTTGAAGTGCAATGTACGATATACAAACACATGACATCTCAAATTCTTAATATATCACAATGTGATTTTTAAAAGCAGTCTGTCCCCTTCCCACAAAACCCATTCATACATCTTCTATTTTTTTTCCAGTTTATAATAATTCTTCTGACAATCATCATCTCCCCCTGTACCAAAACATTTTTTTTTCCTCCCTATTCCTGGCAGCCCATCAACATAAAACATCAATTTCAACGGATAGGACTGTGACAGCGCCAGAAATTATATTTTCCTCCTTTTCCCTTTTGTCCCTTTCCGAGAAAACCTCCATCCATAATCTGTATTAATTTTTAAGCCCACCCCTCCCAGCCAGAATAATGGCTCATGTCCAACCCGAAAATATTTTTTTGTCTGCCTTTTGAGAAATGACCAGCTTTCACTTCAATCCATGTTTCTACACTGCATTTTCAAACCAGGAAAAACGTTTCGATCGAAGCAAAAAAAAATGGCTTGTAGAAACCCTCCTCAGTATCATCCACCGAAAACAAAAAAAAAAGGGTAATGTTTTTTTTTTGAATCCAGCCAAGATCAGCTTTTCCAGCCCCTTTCAAGGATTAAGTTTCATCCGAGATAGACCCACCACACTCCAAACCCCCTTCCAAAAAATCCAGTTCAAGAAGATGATATTTTAGCAGTTTTTTTGCAGCAAATTTTTTCCCTTCAAACGTCCCTTTGCAGTTCTTTTTTCTTTTTGCAATTCTGAAAAGAAATTAAAAAAAAGGGGAAGCAAATCATTCCCTCCTCCTGATTTTTTTTCTTCCTTGCCTTGGTACCGCACGCTGGTCGACAATGCTCCAATGATCGTAGGTGTCCTCGAATTTCCTCTTTTTCTTGATCCTCTCCTTTTCCTCCTCCATCAGCTGTTCCAGTGCCATTGCAGTACCCTGAAAATATTTGTACAGTCAAAATCAAAACATTAATTCAGTCAAGTTAATAAAAATACAAAAATACAAAAACAAAACAAAACATACATTCAGAAAAAAAAGAGAAAACATACCTGGAGTGCATCAGCTGCCGTAGGTCTTTGTTCTGGATCCTCCACCAAGAACATGTCGATGAAATCCTTGTATAGCGATGGCGGCAGCGTCTCGAAAAAAAACCTTGACCATCAACAGCCCCAACCTGAACATGTCAATGGAGGGGTCTGCCTCAAGGAACTTGGGGTCGTCTTCTCGCAGCTTCCCACAAAAAAACCCAATTTCCGTCGCAATGTCGAAGTCGATCAAAACCAGCTGGTCCCCCTTCAGCACCACGTTGCTTGGAGCCAGGTCACAATGGACGAAACCCTTTTCGTGGAGGGCATTCAGTCCTTCCAGGATCTGCTGCATCATTTGGAAACCTTTCCGGAGGCAGGGCTGCCCGTGCTCTCGCAGATATGCCTCCAGATTGCAGCCCAACCGCTCCAACACCAGAATGTGCTCGTCCTCTGCACAAAGAAACAAAAAAATCAGCAATTAAATGAACAAGAAACAGGCCTTTATTTTGCTGCCCTTTATCAACTGCTGGATTTTTTAAAACCTGGATTTTTTTAAAATGCTGGGTCTCATTTCAGGGGATTTTAGCAATGCACCAATGAAAAAATCTGGTAGACTCACCGATATCCTCGACCATGGAGACGATGTTGGGGTGCTGAACCGTGTCCAGAACCTTGGCTTCGTGTCGGATGGCACGGATGCTCCTGGCTGGAACTTCGGGGCGTGGCATTTTTAAAACCACAGGGCCCCCCTCACAATCAGCAGCCTTCAGCACTCCGATAGACCCCTTGTACTGGATGGAGTCATCCACCCTGTAACAGTCTGGGATCGTAGGGTGAAACTCCATCCCATAAGTCTGACGGGGTGGCGTTTCCATTATCGTCGATAGGTCTGGCAGCAAAGAAAAAACAGGTCAGTCATATAAACACCAAATAATGTTTCACAAGAAGAGAAAGTGAAAAGTGAAATTTAAATAGAAAGGGAAGGAAATATAAATCAACAAAAAGAGAGGGTATATTTTTCACTTAAAAAGATAAAAAGACATTGAACTGAACTTTCCCAGACTGATTTTTTTTTTATGTAAAAAATATATAAACAGAAGGGAAAAACCTGAACAGGGCCAGCCTTCCCGATTCCCCAAACATACAAATATAAGCATGGAAATACATGGAAGGATGAATCAACAAAGATCTCTGGCCTTGAGAGAAGAAAACACAGCTGCCAAGGAAAGAAACCAAGGGGAAACTCGAACAATGCACATTGCATTTTGCATTTTGAATGATGTGGGAAGGATGCGAAAACCAAACAATTGGTGGAACAAACGATGGAAATGATGGTTGGTGGTGATGCTTGGATAACAATACCCTTGAGAAGGAACTGGATTTTGAAACGAGGCCAGCTGCTTGGACAGTGCAAGAACCCTTGCTGCTTTGGAGTTCATGTTGTTGAGAGACTTCCTTCACATGTCGAAACAAAGCACAATTCAGATGCAGATATGTAGATTTTTCACCCTTCCCGCGTTGATATTCGATTCACTCACCGGAAAAAAGTATCCTCCGAAGAACGGAACGAAATATCAAGCGCAAGTCCGCCGCAAAGCAAAAAATGAAAGCGCAATCCCTCGATAACTCAACGAATCGCAGTCCGTGAGCACAAATCCGAGAGGCAGAATTGCACGGCGTCGAATTTTTGTTTCGATGGTTGCTTACGTCATCAGTCGGACCTCAATCCCCACTCGCCCGACAGGCAGACACACTTGAATCGTCGTTTTCTCGTTTTCCTTCAAGCACAAACCGCTGGGGCGTTCTTTCGGTTGAACCGAAGCACGGAGACGGCATGGAGCGATGCTGTCGTATCGACCGCACTTTCACAGCATCGCCGCGGACGAGGCCCATACCCTCTTGCCGTCGGGTTCAACCCCGGGCAATTTTCAAGCCTAGCGCACGTTGTCTACCCAAACCTAACCGCTGGGCGCAATTAGGAACCCAGACTGCCTGGTGGGCCCTTCTCTCCGATACTGTCATGTCGCACGTGGTGCCAGTCGTCCGCCTGGACTCTTTTCGCTTCATCGGTTGCCATCGCTTCTGCGCCCATGAGTTTGACGTTAAGATCCCTTTTCTCTGGTTCCCTAGGCGCGCGCATTCTTACTCCACAGAAATCGCCGAGCAGGTCCAACGCGAGCCCGAACCCATCGTTCCCCGACGACCTTTCGACGCTCCGTCGGACCAACCGGGGTCCCCATACTTCTCGACCCCGTTGTGTGGCAGGCCTGCTCCTCTGGGAGCTCACGTCGATCATGAAACGGTTAGTCACTTTCAGTTTGGGCTGCACCATCCAAACTTTGTTCAACAAGGATTCAGTGAAAGCAATGCAATCGATGAAAGGATTCGAAGCATTCAGACCTTGCTGTCGATCCCAGGGTTCCATAAACTTTGCAATCACCTCGAGCGGTGCCACCTCCATCTCTCTCGTTCTGTTCAAGGAGCATGATCTGCATGAGGGGAGGTCCACCATCGAAATCGAGCTCAATCGGGATTTCAACAAAACCGGAGATGTGTGGCACATTGCGCTGCCGAGTGTCGATTCGAACCTGTTGTATGGTGAGATGCCGCAACACGACCATTACATTTCACCTGAAGGCATTGTTTTCTTGATCCTTTCAGCACCCACATACCCCCAGAAATTCTAATGAACACCGAGTCTTAGAATCATCTTTCGAAAATCTCCATCCGGCACCGTTTCCAGACGTCGATTTGAATGTCATTTCTTTCGATTGGTCATGAGGGAATTTTCTGATGTTTTGCTTTTTGCTTTTTTTTTTTTTTCAAGGCTACAGAATGTGGGGTCTCCATCAGGAGGTTGAGCAGGAGCCGGAGCCGGAGCCGGAGCCAGAGCCGGAAGATTCTAGCGAAACGGATGTGGGTGCTGGTGAGATGGGGCAATCTGTGGATGGAACAATCGAGATTGATAACAGTTTGAGCTCCATGGATAGTGAAGACCCTCCAGAAGATGTCTCTACTGGTCACCGATTCGACAATGTAGGATTGCCAACCAATTGCCTGCAAAGTTTTCAATTTGGTTGCATCGCCCCCCCCAAGGAAAAAAAAATTCTGTCTAGGGATTTGCTCAAATCATGCATCAGTCAAATCATTTGACTGATGCGGTGATGATGGTTGCTTCACTTGTGGGGGTGTTTTTTTTCTCCCCCATGTTCAGAGGATTGTTTTTCAGCTTTTTCAAATGTCTTGTTGCTCTTTTTAAAACTGTACAATGTTCCATTCACCAAAAAGTTGATTGGAGATTTGATGGCTTTCTTTTTTGTTTTTCAATGCTCTTCAGTCTTGTGTTGTTCTGGACCCCTACGGCAAAAGCGTCATCAGCAGGCGGCAGTTCGGACAACTTGCATATGTAAGCATTTCTGTGGGTTCTTTTTCTCTGTGTAAATCATAATGTGCATTTCCCCTTCCCCCCCAACACACACACATATAACAATTTCTTTGTTTAAAAATGTTGCATCGTCTGTAGAGTATGGTGTTTTGTTTGAAACAGATTCCTGGGGTGGTCTGGATGATGAGAAATCCAGCGGAAGCATTGACAGAAGCTATCAGATTTTCAAATTGGAAGCTGTCATGTTTGCAGGATTTGGACTACTTGAATGAGAATGTTCTGGGTGCATCCAATACCTGGCCGCAAAGCGCATGTTCGATGCCCGACCCATCAAGGGAGGGTTTCAATTGGGAAGGGGTGTCGTCGCCGAATATACCTTTGCAAGATCTCATCATTTACGAAATGCATGTCAGGGGTTTCACCAAAGACCATTCCAGCGGAGTCCACGCTCCAGGTTTGTGATCGTTAAAATATTTATTAATTTTAGAAAAACGTTTGACCGTGTGTGTGCAGTCCCCCTCCCCCCCGTCTTGTGATGAACAGAAAAAAAAACAGCAGCTACGAATTTGGGTAGATTTTGAATTTTTTTCAATGGTCATGGGAACCAATAACAATAATAATAATTATTATTATTTGTCTGCTTCTCATGTTTTTTTTCGTTTTTTTTTCCAGGAACTTACGAAGGCATGGTTCAAAAACTGGACTATTTGCAAGACCTCGGCGTCAATTGCATAGAACTGCTACCCATCCATGAATTCAATGAGCTCGAATATTATGAGGTACTTCTTCTGCTCCTCTTTTGTGGGTTTCTCAAATCAATGCGAGTCTTTCCAATTTATTTACTTCTTCCTTTCTTTTTTTTTTTTTTTGGGGGGGGGGTTTCATGAAACATGCATGAATGCCTGTGTGTGTCGATAATTTTTTTATTTATTTTTTCACTGTTTGTCCAAATTTTGTTTTGGTTTGTTCCAAAAGAAATAACACATTCCTTCCCTTGCGATTTAAGGTGATCCCAGGGAGCGACAATTATCGGTTCAATTACTGGGGATATTCGACGGTGAATTTTTTCTCGCCGATGTCGAGATACAGCGCCGCCATCAGTCGTGGCGGCCGAGGGGAAGATCTGATTTTCGAAATGAAAAACCTCGTCAAAGAGTGCCACAAGAGAGGGATCGAAGTCATTCTGGATGTGGTGTTCAATCACACGGCGGAGGGAAATCACCTTGGCCCCACCATTTCATTCAGGTAGAAATAATAATTAATTAATAAAAGCAATATACATATAACAGATAAACTATAATTTTATGTAAGGAGCAAAATTTTAAAAGGGAAAATTATCTGAATATTTGTTTTAAATTTCTTTTAATGTCAATAACTAAGCTGACATTTTGCCGCTGGTCACAAAAAATGTATGGAAGATCTGGACCAGTGTGGAAACTTCGACGAAACAAAAATGAATTCGGTGGGGTGTGTGTTTTTCAGGGGGATCGACAATCGAGTCTATTACATGCTGGCGCCTGGTGGGGAGTACTATAACTACAGCGGCTGCGGGAACACCTTCAACTGCAATCGGCCGACGGTCCGACAATTCATCGTGGATTGCCTGAAGTATTGGGTGGAAGAGATGCACATCGACGGTTTCAGGTTCGATCTGGCGTCCATCCTCACTCGGGCGCCCTCGGCCTGGCATCAAGGTGAAATGGGTGCAAATGGGGTGCTCAATCCGCCCCATTCGGTGGGGGCTGTTGTGGATGAGAACGGCTACATGACGGATGGGGCAGGGGTGCCCACCGGAACTCCTTTGGCTGATCCGACGGTGATCGAGATGATCAGTGAAGATCCAGTTTTGCGCAACACCAAGTTGATTGCGGAAGCTTGGGATGCAGATGGATTGAACCAGGTACCCCCTTACCCCCCATCGTACGATTCTTTCTCTCTGTGTTGTTTCGTTCATATGGACCTCTCTGTTTTTTCTTTGTTTTTTTTGAAAAAGCTGTGGGGGGGAAAAAGAACTGCAACAGTATCAATGGTACGATCTTTCGATTATCTTCTCTGTGATCCACCGACAGCATTGTTTTGCTGTGGAAAAAATCGGTTCGATCTTTTGTTGTGTCGTAAGGTTGGTGCCTTCCCGCATTATGGAGGACGATGGGCGGAGTGGAACGGCCACTTCAGAGATGTCATCCGAAACTTCATCAAGGTTTGCTTTTTGCCACAATCATTTATGTAGATTTATTTTCGCCGCCTTGAAAATAAGCAAATTTTAGCGGCAGATCTATTTTTGGCCAAGAAAATGCTAAAGCAGGACAAACTCCCGGCGCCCCCCCCCCCCCCCCCTAAAAAGTGTAAGAAATGTGATTTGTTTGGAAAAGAGCTGCAGTTCACTGTCGTTTTTTTTTTTTTTTTTTTTTCGGGGGAAAAGAAAAAAAAAGAGGGGTGTGATCTGGATAGGGAACCGATGGTGCCTGGGCTGGGGATTTCGCTTCAGCTTTCTGTGGCTCGCCAAACGTTTATCAAAGCGCTGACGGGGAAGAGTCCACATGGTGATTGCCTGCAACTGGAAATTCCGACGAAATTTTTTGCAGAAATCCATGGTGGACTGTCGATGCTGAAATTTTTGCATCAGACCAGGTTTCCAGGTCGAGCAACCCGGTTGATGCTGCTGCTACCTGTTTTTTTTTTTTTTTGGTCGGGAAATACAATGCCACAAGAGAACCAACCAAAGAAATGAATGAAAGGATGAATGGAGTCTGACGGGAAGAGGGTGCGTTTCCAGGTGGAAGCAGAATGACGGAGGGAAGTGGTGTGGGGGTAGAGGCCCCATGCATTCTGTGAACTTCGTCACAGCCCATGACGGCTTCACTCTGGCTGATTTGGTGACGTACAACGAGAGGAGGAACACGGCCAATGGGGAAAACAACAATGATGGAGAGAAAAACAATCACAGCTGGAATTGCGGAGTGGAAGGACGTACCAGCGACCCCGCAATCGAGGCAAGAAACAAACGAGAGAGAATAAAAAAAGGAACCCACCCGCTGATGTGGACCATTGCATCTGGAAGCTTGTGGCATTTTCTCATGGCCTTCTGTGTTTTTTCGCTGTTCCTGTGTCGATGGATTCACTCGCGATTGTTCTCTTATTCCATTTCCCTACACAGCTCCATTATTTTACCCTCTCTGATTTTTTCACCGACGATTTTTTCAATTTCATTTCCCTACAGAGCTTTGTTATTTTGCCCTCTTTATTTTTTTTTTGCTTATTGTTGCTGTTTGTTCTCTCTGTGTTGAGCAGAGCTTGCGAAGGAGGCAGATGAGGAATTTTATCTGTGCTCTGACACTGGCTCACGGGGTTCCTATGTTGCACATGGGGGACGAGTATGGCCACTCCAAGGAAGGCAACAACAACACCTACTGCCACGACTCCATTCTCAACTGGTTCGACTGGAATTTGGCAAGGAATGAGAGAGGCGACATGTACCGATTTGTCAGATCCCTCCTCCACATCAGGTCAGCACTAGATATTACCACCAGAAATAGCACTCCAAAAGATGTACAAATGTCGACACATTTTTCACCAAGAAGAGCGTAATTTGATACAGTGCATTTTTTCTGTGGAACCAATGTTTGTTTGTGTTTTCATGATTCACACAGAAGAGTCTAGTAATATGTTAGGGTTCCGTTCCAGCACCTCAGCACCTCTCTCTATGCTGAGAAAGGGGATAATTTGTCGACACTTGCACCCCACCAAAAATATGCCCTCTTGTTGGTAGGGGGTTTGTTTCTTTTTTAGGGGGCAAGTGATTGAAAATGGTTGTTTGCATGCAGACGGTCGAGAAGCGAGTTGCGAAGAAGTAACTTCATATCAGGGGATGAGATTCACTGGCATGGGGAGGAGCCCTGCAAGCCTGACTGGTCGGAGCAGAGTCGCCTTGTGGCCCTGACGTTGCCCAACAACCAAGTCGGTGGAGGATTGTACATCGCCTTTAACACAGGTGAGTGCGATTCGCCACAACCGTTTTTTTCGACCCAAATGGAGCTTACAGCATTGCCGAACAGACATGGCGCACCCATTCCAGTAGATACAGAAGGAATGTGAGGGGTATAGCCTGATATTTTCATATTTGGCTTCCTTCATGCATGCACCTGATGGGAGGGGCAGGAAAGCAAGAAGGGGGGGGGGGGAGGGTACCTGGAGGATATCGATTCTTACAATGACCTGGTTTTGTGCTCTGTTCAGCTCACACCGCCACGATTGTCACTTTACCGAATTGGGAAGGCTACACTTGGGATCTCGTGGTCGACACCAGTGCCGAAAGCCCCTTTAATGCACTGATGGAAGATGAACATCTGTCTGCTCGGGACATCGAACTGGTGAAGCTGGGAAAAGCTCCGTGGCTGAATGGCAGAATCTACCCTCTGTTGCCCTACTCGTGCATTGTCCTGGTTGCCAAGCCTTCGTCCGGAGGAGCTCCCCCTGGGCCCCCCAGGGACAATTGCGACATCTCGACGAACCCACCGATGATGCATGGATATTGAATTGGGAAATCTGTTGTTGTTTCAAGGCGTTTTTGATTGAATGATATTTTTGGATGTGGATGGATGGGAGGGTGCAATATATCTCCTCCCAGTGGTGTTTTGTTTGTATGTGTGTCGTTTTTTTCGGCTTGTTGGCTGTTTTTTTGTGTGGTGGGGTTGGATCACAAGGGCAGTGGGGGGTTTAGTCTGGGGGCTCTGTTTATGAATGGCTTGTGGGTAACAAGTGCGGTATGATATGGGGGGGAAAAAAAAGAGAGGAAAAAAAAAACTGGAATTTGTTTTGGTCATCAATATATTTTTTTTGGTAGCAATTGTTTGCAGAATTGTTCTTTCTTTTGTTGGGGGTTTTTTTGTTGGGTCAGCGGTTGTCCTGACAAAATTGTTGCTGTATTATTGGAAAATGGTGTGCAGAAAAAAAAGGGGGGGGCGGGAGGGAGTTCTCCTTTGCGGAAAGGGGAAGTTGGGATGGTTGGGTGTTTCTGGTCTTTTTTTTTGTGGTTGCCTGGGAATGAGCAATGCTATCATGACCAATTTTTGTATCATATTCTTCTGTGTGTGTTCCTGGTTGGCTCTTTGGTATTTTCTAGTGTCGCAATTTTATTGCCATTTTATTCATTTCCATCATTGGGGAGGTGGGGTCATTGGCAAACAATGCTGGATCCAACATCAAGCTTGCTCCCTCCTAATATTCAGACCGGGACTCGACCTGTTGATCTTTTTCAACAATTTCAGGTAAATGATCAGGGAACTGTGGAAAGCTGTCAGCAGCATCGATGGGGTGCAGGCGATCTGCTCAAAAAACCCATTTACCAGCGGTTCATCCTCTCTGGGAGTCCAGGTTTTTCGTTCATCAAATTCCAAACAAAGCAGACAACCAAACGAACACTCGTCTCAGATTGTGGAGGGGTTCTCACACACCAGTTGGCTGAATTGTTGCTGAATGGGGCCTCTTGCGACTGCACCAAGGTGAAGCCAGAGCAAAGTTCTTCGAGCCACTGAATGGGCGGCCGTTTTAAAGCGAGGTGATAACTGGCATGGGTGTTTCGATTCGCTTCTTCGACGAAGAATCCCAGCTTTGCCCCACGCGTGTTTTCACGAGTCACCCTCTCGTGGCTGGTTGGCGCGATTTTTGGCCGTGACAGATTTTCTTGTTTTTGTTCAGTTTGGGGTCGAGAAGACGAGCAAGATGGTATGGGCATCGCTCCATGCCGTCTCCGTGCTTCGGTTCAACCGAAAGAACGCCCCAGCGGTTTGTGCTTGAAGGAAAACGAGAAAACGACGATTCAAGTGTGTCTGCCTGTCGGGCGAGTGGGGATTGAGGTCCGACTGATGACGTAAGCAACCATCGAAATAAAAATTCGACGCCGTGCAATTCTGCCTCTCGGATTTTTGCTCACGGACTGCGATTTGTTGAGTTATCGAGGGATTGCACTTTCGTTTTTTGCTTTGCGGCGGACTTGCGCTTGATATTTCGTTCCGTTCTTCGGAGGATACTTTTTTCCGGTGAGTGAATCGAATATCAACGCGGGAAGGGTGAAAAATCTACATATCTGCATCTGAATTGTGCTTTGCTTCGACATGTGAAGGAAGTCTCTCAACAACATGAACTCCAAAGCGGCAAGGGTTCTTGCACTGTCCAAGCAGCTGGCCTCGTTTCAAAATCCAGTTCCTTCTCAAGGGTATTGTTATCCAAGCATTTCCATCGTTTGTGGAACAAACTGTTTGGTTTCGCATCCTTCCCACATCATTCAAAATGCAAAGTGTAAAATGCATTGTTCAAGTTTCCCCTTGGTTTCTTTCCTTGGCAGCTCTTCTCTCAAGGCCAGAGATCTTTGTTAATTCATCCTTCCATGTATTTCCATGCTTATATTTGTATGTTTGGGGAATCGGGAAGGCTGGCCCTGTTCAGGTTTTTTCCTTCTGTTTATATATTTTTTATATAGTCTAGGAAAGTTCAGTTCAGTGTCATTCCGTCTCCCCCCATATGCGTAAGAATATACCCTCTCTTTTTGTTGATTTATATTTCCTTCCCTTTCTATTTAAATTTCACTTTTCACTTTCTCTTCTTGTGAAACATTATTTGGTGTTTATATGACTGACCTGTTTTTTTTTTGCTGCCAGACCTATCGACGATAATGGAAACGCCACCCCGTCAGACTTATGGGATGGAGTTTCACCCTACGATCCCAGACTGTTACAGGATGGATGACTCCATCGAGTACAAGGGGTCTATCGGAGTGCTGAAGGCTGCTGATTGTGAGGGGGGCCCTGTGGTTTTAAAAATGCCACGCCCCGAAGTTCCAGCCAGGAGCATCCGTGCCATCCGACACGAAGCCAAGGTTCTGGACACGGTTCAGCACCCCAACATCGTCTCCATGGTCGAGTATATCGGTGAGTCTACCAGATTTTTTCATTGGTGCATTGCTAAAATCCCCTGAAATGAGACCCAGCATTTTAAAAAAATCCAGGTTTAAAAAAATCCAGCAGTTGATAAAGGGCAGCAAAATAAAGGCCTGTTTCTTGTTCATTTAATTGCTGATATTTTTGTTTCTTTGTGCAGAGGACGAGCACATTCTGGTGTTGGAGCGGTTGGGCTGCAATCTGGAGGCATATCTGCGAGAGCACGGGCAGCCCTGCCTCCGGAAAGGTTTCCAAATGATGCAGCAGATCCTGGAAGGACTGAATGCCCTCCACGAAAAGGGTTTCGTCCATTGTGACCTGGCTCCAAGGAACGTGGTGCTGAAGGGGGACCAGCTGGTTTTGATCGACTTCGACATCGCGACGGAAATTGGGGATTTTTGTGGGAAGCTGCGAGAAGACGACCCCGAGTTCCTTGAGGCAGACCCCTCCATTGACATGTTCAGGTTGGGGCTGTTGATGGTCAAGGTTTTTTTCGAGACGCTGCCGCCATCGCCATACAAGGATTTCATCGACATGTTCTTGTTGGAGGATCCAGAACAAAGACCTACGGCAGCTGATGCACTCCAGGTATGTTTTCTCTTTTTTTTCTGAATGTATGTTTTGTTTTGTTTTTGTATTTTTGTATTTTTATTAACTTGACTGAATTAATGTTTTGATTTTGACTGTACAAACATTTTCAGGGTACTGCAATGGCACTGGAACAGCTGATGGAGGAGGAAAACGAGAGGATCAAAACAAAGAGGAAATTTGATGACACCTATGATGCTTGGAGCATTGTCGACCAGTGTGCGGTACCAAGGCAAGGAAGGAAAAAAATCAGGAGGAGGGATTAATTTGCTTCCCCTTTTTTTTAATTTCTTTTCGAAAAAAAAAATGTTTTGGTACAGGGGGAGATGATGATTGTCAGAAGAATTATTATAAACTGGAAAAAAAATAAAAGATGTATGAATGGGTTTTGTGGGAAGGGGACAGACTGCTTTTAAAAATCACATTGTGATATATTAAGAATTTGAGATGTCATGTGTTTGCCTCGTACATTGCACTTCAAATGTGGAAATTGCTCATGTTCTCTGGTGAGGAAGGCGGAAAACCCAAACAAATCGATCAAAAAAAAACAAAAAAAAACACCAAAACCCAAAATAATCCCCCAGCAACAGTTGCAAAGGAAGAACCAATCACAGATGATCTCATCCATCCAAATATCATGGCATGGCCGAACAGAAAATGAAGTACACCATCCAGTTGATTCATTTCATGTGAAATAATTAGCATCTTATTTCAACAAGTGTTTTCCTTAACCAGTTCGAACATATCGCTCATCCCATTCAACATCTTTGTGAAAAGGAAAGCCACTGTACATAAACAAAAATAGCAAGCACATTGACACTCTTCTCCTCCCCGCTCACTCTTTCCAAATTTAACTGACATTGCCCTTCCATCCGTTCCATTCTCTTCTGTTTTTTCAAAACATGTATTGTGACATCAGGAATATGAAGATATGGCACTCCAATGCACATTTCTTTTTAGTTGCATCAAGGAGTAAAACTCTTGACCAATAAATGTTCATTTTCAGGGAAACTCCCCAGAAGTAATGTGGAAATATTCCCATCAATGGTTTGAAGAGTTTATGCTTTTTGATTGTGAAAGAATTGCCCCAATCCCAGACAGCTCACCCCAAGACATCTGAACGAGTCTTGTGAAGCTGGGAATTTTAGCAAGGGGTTGCGCCAGATTTTCTGCCCAAGATGTTCAAATATTTCCATGTTTTTAATTCTCTATTCCCAACAAGTGGCCATTGCATGGAGTGTAATCAGTATTTTTTAAAACCTGATGTAAAAATACTGATTACAAGCAAGCAAGCAAGCAAGCAAGCATGGAGTGTTTGTCTATTCCAGCCAGATATGGAACACAGGTGAGCGTGGGCACCAGCCCCCCAAATGCAGAAAACTCTTTTTCCAGCAGCCACCCCACACTCTGACTTCTGAGTACAAAATGTGCAAAAGTGAGAGAACACAACGAGAAACTGCTCGCCAGGTACAGAAAATCGAGGTGGCGGCGCCGCCGCCAGGGCTCGGAAAGGGTAATCCGGAACCCCTTCACAATCCTGCACCCTCTTTTCTTGCACAAAAAATATTGGTGTTGGCGTAGCGATGTGACCCTGTGGATCAGAGTTGTCCCTCATATAACCCCTCGTCATAATGCCAGGTTCTGTTGTTCTTCTTCACCCCCCGAGTCTGAATGGGGCTTCTTGCGACCGCACCACGGTGAAGCAAGAGCAAAGTTCTTCGAGCCACTGAACGGGTGGCCGTTTTCAAGCGAGGTGATGGCCGGGCATGGGTGTTTCGATTCGCCGCTTCTTCGACCGATCCCAGCTTTGCCCCACGCGTGTTTTCACGAGTCACCCTCTCGTGGCTGGTTGGCGCGATTTTTGGACGTGACAGATTTTCTTGTTTTTGTTCAGTTTGGGGTCGAGAAGACGAGCGGAAAAGAACAGAACGGAAGCGAGTTTGAGAAGAGTTCACCATCGAATCAATACCGCGCCATGTGGGGCGGTGTTTTGTCCCATTTCGATTTGCTGGTGCACGCGCTGCTTCTGATTGCATCCTGGAGCGTGGCGGAGGGAATTTCGAAAAACGTTTCCGACGCCAGAGAGTTCCGGACTGCGCTGGAGGAGCAGGACGTGGATCGAATATTCTTGGACGACAGCGTGTTTTTGCGGCCGTATGATGGGTGGGATTTGGTGAAAACAGGGCCGATCAAACTGGCACGGTCGGTGAGCATCGAAGGGGACCGCCAATGGGGCCGGCATATCACGATCGATCTGGGGGATATCCTGACGGGCGACAGATCGGGGTTGGAATTGTTTCAAGCCACTGCAGAAAATGTGACGATCAGCTTTCAGAGGTACAGAGAACAAAAACACATACAACTTTGCATGTATTTTGCCTCCCCTCTTTGAAACGGGTGGGCAGTTTTTTTGTGTTTTTTTTTGTGGGTGTTTTTGATATCAATACAGAATGGGACCCGTTCAATTATTCTTTTCCCAGCCGGAAAAAATCACGATTGAAACGAAAACAACAGAAAAGGCTCTTTCTCCAGCATATTTTCCATCTCGGCCATGGAATTTCAATACGATACATCTTTTCATTCGGACGGGCAGTCCGCCACAAACTTTCTCTGGAGCCCCCCAATTCCCCCTCTCTGTCAATTTTTCTTCCAAACAGAGGTTCCCGTTTTATCCTCCTCTGCTATAATCCCCTGTCTAAATCACTGGAGTTTTTTTTTCCCCCTCCTTTTTTTTTCCTCCGCAGCGTCCACGTGACGGGGTTGCCGTTCGCCCCAGGGAACAGAGATCCATCTCTGCTGGGGGTCAGCTTCGCTTTCAACTCCAGCATCATCGAGGTTTTTTATTCTCCCACGGATTCGCATCCCAATTGGCTTGCATGGCTCAGCAACACCAGAGCCCAGAGGTACCCCGCCCAAGGAAACAACCCGGACGTGCAACTCTTGAGGGCTGTGAATAAAACGTTTTGCGACAAATGGTGCAAGGTTGAATGCCCCACCGCAGAGTACGTTTACTTGGAGGATGTGGCGCATCACATGGGGGTGAACGACCAGGAGTTGATCGAACAGAGTGGGGGGTCGGTGGAAGACACGGGGGTTTTATATGGCGTGGATTGCATGCTTATTCTCGTGTCGATCAACAGAAAGGTCGTGACGGATTCTTCCTCTTTCGAAATGGTGAGCCTGGGGCGTTGGATGATTGGTGTTAAATCAGAAATGGCATCTCTCCAACATATGGCTTATCAGATTTTGAACCCAATAATTCAATCGCTCCTTTTTTTTGGGGGGGGAAGGTCTCCCTGTTGTTTCATTTTTCGTTTGGCGTTTTTTTCATTTATGCTTTTTTGTTTTATTTTTTCTCGACTGGTACAGTCATCGGCCTTCCAGAAAAAAAGCAGCCTGATTGTCAGACTCACCGTTCAATGTGGTGGATTTTGTTTTATTTTTTATTTTTTCCGAACCATCCAGGCGTTGAGAGATCCTGCTGGACATCGGACCACCATAACCATCGAGGGGGAGGTGACCCTATGGGAAGCCAATCTCGGCTGCCCATTCACGCTGTTGCACGACGTCACAATTCAGGGCTCCTCCTCCGATACTCCCCCCACCGACGTGCTGGATTTCAACGTTATTCGTAACTGCACCGTAATTCCCCCATCGACCTCCCTGACCATTCAAAACTTGATCCTGGCCAAAGCTGTCCTGTACATGCCGGTGCTGAATCTGGAATACCCCTGGCAGTCCATAGCGGTGTTTTTCAATCCCAGGCCGAACTCAGCTGTGACCCTTGATAATGTGGTGTGGCATGTGCATTATCTGGCGGACTCCCCGTTGTCTGCTGCGACGATCAAGAATGATTTGAGTGGCAAAGGCAGGGGGGAGGTGAAAGATGCCGTGGGTCCGCTGGATTCGAGCGAAGTTCAACTCGTTTCTTGGGTGGACACCGAATGGTGCGAAGCAAATTACACGGCGTATGGGGATAGTTGCCGTTTGAATGAGAGATGTGTTGAGGTGCGTGTCGGTGCTTCTTCTTTTGTTCTGCCTAAAGAAAGAGTTTTTTTTTTTGATTTAAATGATGAAAAGATATTCAATGGCTCAGGTGGGTGCTCCACCATTTCATTGTCCCACTATTTTTTCACGCTTAAAAAAATGCGCCCGATTGCGTCCTTTGGTGGACTTTTTTTGCTTTTCCAATTGCGAATATGAGGGAGCTGAGTGGGTCAACACGAATGAAACCCAAGAGGATGGATGACCTAAGGAAATTATGGTTTATCAAGAGGAAAGTTAATGTTGCCCTGACGAGGGCTGTGTGAGTGATTTTCCTCTTTTTTTTGGTGTGTTTTTTGCCAGTTGACAAAATGCCCTCACGATGGTGTCTTCGTGAAGGATGTTCAATATGATTTTTTACCTCCCGGGGTGTTTCTTCCTCCTGGTGCCCATTACAGAATCATGCGATCGTTGCTGATACCCTCCACAGTAAGCCGCTCCATCAAAATCAACAGTGCGTTGAAAATGAAATGTGTGAAAAAAAGAGAAAACAAAAGACAAATCCACTAACACCATGTTACATGCCTGCAAAAAACAATAAATTCGGAAAATGTGGGTGGGTGGTCAGGGGGTTGGGGCACCGTGATTGTTATTTCCGATGTGAAATATTGATTTTGGGAAGTGTGTGGTGTTTATAGACTGACAGGATGAGCATCCCTCATTTGGACCTCGAAACGAAAGGCCGGAGAAAAACGCCAGTTTTGATCATCGTAATTCTGGTCGGCCTCGGCGTGGCTGGTTTTGCCATCGCAGCATCGGCCCTGATTCTGTCCAAAGTGAGGTCAAAATCGCGGGCTGAGAAGCATTTGTCCTATGGGACCGACACTGATGGATTCTACAGCGCCAGTTTTGACCCGAACGATGCATCATCCAACACATATGGTGGTTTTCAAGCAAAGCAGGATTTGGAAATGCAGAACACTGACTTGAGGAAATCCTCTGCTGTCGTCGTTGTCGAGTGAGTCTTTCTGGGGTTTTTAAATGATCTTTAGAATACATATTTTTAATTGATTGATTCAGTAACAATTTGATTTTTGCTGTGGGCGGGATATGTATTTTGGATAACGATTTATGATTTATCATGATTGTTTTTGAATCTGTACTCGATGGTGAGAAATTTCCGGGACGAAAATTTGTACCTGTTTTTTAGTTATAATTTTTTAAAAAATTTGAGGAGAAAGCGTACTGCTGCTTTCTTTCCGTTCCCTGATGTTTACTCTGAGAAAAGTAGAAAAGAAAATGGTTTTTAAAAATGGAGCCATCTTTTGTGACACAGGGACAGCAAGTTTGCGATTGCTGCTCAGAGGGCCGCCGAGAAAATGTTTGGAAATATTTCGCTCGGGAAACTGCTCGGCCAGGGTGCATTTGGACGAGTGTACAAAGGTGACGATCCATAACTTTTATTTGTTTATTTATTTATTTATTTATGTTTTTTTTTTCACTCCATCCCTTTTTTTTGGGGGGGAGCGGGGGTGAAGGGGGCGCAAAACAAGAGCATTGGATTTAAATGCACTTTCAAAATGGGTACATTCTTTTAAAATGATGTTTGATTTCTGTTCTTTCTCGTTCAGCAACATGGAATGGCGCTGTGGTGGCCGTCAAAGTGATTGAAATGACCCCTGAGGGCCCTAATCACCAAACCTCCATCGACAGAGAAGTCAATCTGCTTTTGGAACTGAGGCATCCTAACATCGTCAACCTCTATCGTGCTGCAGCGAGGCAAATGAACAAAAATCGGAGTTACAGTTCGATGATGGATGTTGTAAGTCCACAAAAAAAGAAGGAATCATCCCTACCAACCCTAAGATTCACCGTGCCCCCCCCCAAAAAAAATAAAATAAAAAATAAAATAAGAAGGAAAAGAAAAGAAAAGAAACAAGAAGCTGGATGCTTAGAGTTGATCACGGAACTGTATCCTGGCAATTTGGTGAAATTTTATTATTTCATCGTTGCTCTGTTGAATTTTATTTCCTGGTTATGGACAAAGAAAACATTCGGAAACTCACCTGGGATCTGATGAAATTACGAATATTTTTTCTTGGTTTTTTTTAATCCAACTCCGTAGGAAATATGTAATTTTTTCTCAAATTTTTTTTTTCTTCCAGGGGGATGTATCGGTGTTTGGAAATGACGGTGGCGGAACTGAGGCAACGGAGTCCGAAAACCCGCCGACGAGCTCCCCTCAGAAAGATGGTGTCGGGGAAACCTGGATGGTCATGGAATTCTGCGATCAGGGCACCTTGAGGGATCTGCTGAAAAACGATTTCTTCTTCGAGGATGAAAGGAAAAAAAGCCTCAAAATGGAGTGGGTGCTGTACACATGTCAAGACATCGCCCGTGGGTTTCAATACCTGCACGAACAAAACCTGATTCATGGGGACCTGAAGCCCCACAATATTTTTTTGTCGACCAACGGGCAGGACTCACGCAGGTTCATAGCCAAGGTAATGACGAGAAATAAAAATAAATCGCCCATTTGAAACAAATTGGAATGTGTTTTTTTTGGGGGGAGGCGACTTTCTTAATATAATATATATATATATTTGCTGCATTTGATTTGCTCCATTTTAATTTCATTTTGTTGATGAATACATTGTCTTGAATTTCTTCATTATTCTTTAATTAATTAATTTTCTTTATTTTTCTCTTTTTTTTTGGCCAAATTTATTTTCTTGATTTTCATCATTGGTTATTTTTTCTCAACACCTATTTTCTTTCTTACTTTTTTTCTTATCTACATTTTTTTTTCCCCAACCAAAACAACAGATCGGTGATTTTGGAGTCAGTCGTAAGATGCAAACAAGTCAAGTATACACTGCAACCCTCGGAACGATGGCTTACATGCCCCCCGAACTGCTGGGCCAAAGCAAGCTGACAGACAAGGCCGATGTGTACGCCTACGGCATCATCATGTGGCAATTGACCACCGGGGACTCCCCCTTCGCCTTTGCCAACGCCGCCGACGTCTGGAGGAAAGTCGTCATCGAGAATTTCCGACCGGCTTTTCCGAATTACGTTCCTGATGATTATCGAAATTTGGCATCCCGTTGCTGGGATACGAATCCACACAACAGGCCGATTTTCGATGAAGTGATGAGCGAACTGTCCACGATTTTGCAAAAGGTTCTGTACACGGCGTAGGGATGGTATATTTTGCCTAGTTGGAAAACGAAACAAGAGAAAAAAACAAAAAATCGAAGGGGAATGTAAATAGGGGAAGAGGTGCATATGTGTTCGTTCTTGTTTTAGTCGTGGCTTAAAAAAAAAAAATCTAATGTACAGAGGGGTAGCGTTGTCATGGGGTGGAGGGTGGGGCTTCTCATTAGCGAGGGGTTAGTTTTGATTCTTTTTTTTTTTTTTCGAGGGGTTGTGTTTTTTTGGGGGTAAGTCGACAAAAAAAAAGAAGCGTACATGCGTAAAAAAAAGAAAAAACTATATAAAAGAAAGAACATGCGTAAAAAAAATGTACATGAAAAAAAGAAAGAATATATATATGACATAAGAGCACATATGAAATTGTCCCTTCGATATGGAATGTGTGACTACCATTGTTTGCATCGATCGAATTTGCATGTAGTTGTCGATTCTTTTTGTATATTTTGCTATAAGGAGGGGTGGGTTTTATGTCCCGAGCTGCTTTCCAGAGTTTAAAAAAACGGCGATCCAACGTTCGCCATCCAAATCAGGGAAAAAAAATATCTCATTACGTTTTATGTATACATTTCGTCCAATTTATATTTTTCTGTAGGGAAAATAGGACACAAGACATTTTTTTTCTTCTTTTTGTTTCTTTATGTGGATGGTTCGCTTTTTTTTTCCGTTTCGACCGAACCACTGTAATTTTTTGGGGAGTTTTGGGTGGATTAAAAGAAGAAGAAGAAAAAAACCAAAAAAGCTGCTAGATTATAGTGAGTATTGACGTCAGCCCAAAGAATATCCATATTAAAAAAAAAAAAAACAGAAAGAGAGAGAGAGAAAAACAACACGGAGAAAACGTCACGGGCGAGTTTTTCGAAACGGAATTTGTCGCTTCGAAATAAGAATTCGTTTTTCAATCTTAGAAATGTCGGAAGAGGAAGCAGCCAAGACGGAAAAAAACAACTTTTGTGTAGGGAAGAAAAAAACCTTGGAGGAGAAAAAAACCAAACAAAAATATATTTCATAACAAGAAAAAGGGGCAAGGGTTAAAAGGGATGAGATATTGTTTCGCTAAAAACGATTGGGGGGGGAGGGGGAGGAAGGAAAGCGGGGATATGAGCAAAATTCACTCTGTTTTTTGTGTCGTTTTTTTTTTGTTTGAAAAAGCGAAAGAGTGATGAGGCATGCTTTGCCCGGGGAAAATAAGGAAATGGGGAAATCCTCAAATGATAAAAAAGATGTAGGATATAATTTTTGTTATGATGCGAAGTGGGAATATGGGCTGAAAAAAGGAGAAAAGAGGATGCAAAAATACATGCATAATTGAGGCTGGTTATTTTTCTTCAAATGTGACCACATGATTGAGGGCTGATTGACTTTAAAATTGAAGAGAGAGGGGGGGGGGTAAAAAAGATGTAGCTCTCTCTATAACCCCCGGAATTGACAGAAATATCTATTTTTCAGAATGTAGTGAGTGTTTTCCCAGTATCTAGAAATATTCATATCAACAGGAATGAAGGTCCCTGCAGGCACCATAAATCACATTTTATATTAAAGAAAATTAAAGGGGGGAGGGAAGGATCAGATCATTTCTGTCCACTCCAGCCAATTAAAACAACATGATGGGTGGAATTCGTAAAACATACTGAAAATTCAAACGACAACTGTCATTTTTGACACAAAAAACCAACTATCAACACAAACGCACAATTTCCTTATGTCTTTCCTCCGATTCTGTCATGGAGTTGAAAAAACCCCACAGTGTCCTGCATTCTCTCTCTCAATTCAGCTCTTGGATTAATGCCCGAGTTGGCTGTTGCTTTTTTGAATCGTCGTCTTTGATAATGCTGAAGTCGAGCTCCTTTTGCTGACCGGTTTGGGTTGGCTTGGAGGTGTCATCAGACACTGCCAGGGAGGAAAGCTCCTCCAACAGCGATCCCTGAAACGATAGGAAGAAACGCACACATAAAACGATCCATGATCAACTCTTATTCTTGCTTGGATCGAAGCCCAAAATCCAAAATGATCCAATTATCCAATGATCCAAATGATCCATGATCTTGTGATGGTGGGTGGTGCGTGCAGGGCGGCGTCTTTTTCTTGCGTGTATAATCATAAGACTACTGGTACAACACAACACAACACAACACAACATTTTTTTTTTCACTCAAACGAGCCATCTGAATGGTATGATGCTGTGTTGGTTCCTATGAATCCATACCGAGATCCCTGATGCTGATGTTCCTTCTGCGGCTTTCTCCGCTCGCTGCCTGCGCTCTCGCCGGTTCACTTCTTGAATTTCCTCTGGATCAGCTTCATCCCGCGATATCTGTGAAAGCAAACGATCCTAGAAATGACCTCTCGCAGTGATGATTTTCGCTGTCTGTGAAGAATTCGGTCACTCACAGAAGGCATCAGTGTTAATGTGGTGGTGGGCAGACTAGCCCACCATTAGCTTCCTCTCCTTCCGATCAAGCTTCAGTCCATGCTTCAGTTCCACGAATCGAGTCGCGTGCTCGACGAGCAAAGGGCGAATGTTGCTGCTGGGAACATCCACGGCCGCCTCCACAGCGCACGGAGCAACGCTGACGTCCGCGACAGTCATGCGTCTTCCTCCAACCACGGGCGTCGTCAGCTTCCCCTTGCTTTTTATCGGCACATTGATTTTAGACCAGTCGCGCACTCTCAGCAGCCCCTCAGAGTCAACCGTTTGTGCCGTCTTGGTCGTAACTCGGGCATCTACCAACGCACGTCGAACATCGTCAGACATCCAGGCCAATGTGCATGTTCGTGACGTCTAGACGTCTATATGATGAATGAAGGGTCGATGTGCACGCACCTGCCTTCCCTTTCCATATGTTGATGGTGATATTAGGGGGAAATCGGCCGCTCGACTCCACGATCGTTGTGAGCACCACCATGGGGGCATGCTTCTTCTGAACATAGCACACCCAACTTTTCTCGCCACTTGATCAAGAATTGCCAGAGCTGCGCCACCAACCGAAATGCTCAGTTCCACCTGTGGCGCTTCGTTTTCTTTTTTTCCCTTGGAGACGCCTGCAGCCTGGGCTTGTTTTTCGATGAATTTCTTGTACTCCTCCGGGTTTTTCTCGGCCAGCTCATCCAGGAAACTCCATATCTTTTGCGCTTGGCCTGAGAATTTGCTCGGGTCTCCGATTCCAGAACCTGACGCTCCGAGCATGCCAGCGAGGAGATTCTGCATCCTTTTGAGACCACCCTACTTTGATCGGACCTCCCCAGCGTTCGCCGCTTGATGGGTCGGGATGTTGAAAACGGGGGAACAATGCCAACCTGCAGAATTCAGGATGGTTTTTGACCAACGGTAACGATTATCGTGAGATTTGTTGTGTGTATATTTCCAATCCTGCTTCCAGTCGTGGTGACGACCACCATTCATCTCACTTTTCTCTTTTTGGAAAAAAAGTGAGATGACGTGATCAATTCGCACAAGATAGGACTCGAGGTATTTTTCTTGTTATTATTGCATGCAAGGAATCATCCCGAGGGGGAAATCATGCTTCACACAAAATCACCAAAGACCCTGAAAAAATCCAATCATCTTTCAAGTACAGAGAAAAGTCACGCTTTCCCTGCCCCTTCCCCCCCCCCTTTCACAAAAATATACACATCCAAAAAAACCGACAGAGCAATCAACAAACCCATCAAATCAGATAGAATATGTACATCACCACAGGAACTTATTTTGTCATTTGTTCGAGAACAGATCCTTTCCCCAGGGGCCTCTACCCAAACAAAACGGGTATCATTTTTTGCCTCGTTCTCCTCCCTTTTTTTTGTTTTCAAGTTACTTCCACTGTTGGCAACCCCCCCCACCATACCACTACAAGCTTGGCTTTTTGCCCTTTCCTGTTATCTTTTTGAAAAAAAAAAAATCATACAGGAAATGCTATTGCATGTTGAAAACCACCGTATTGGATAAAGGAAAGCATGCATCCACCCCAAAACTGGTTGTCCAGCCAAACAGTGGAAGTAATTAATGATTAATAATACACCAACCCTCTTTCGTTCTTTTTTCTTTTTTAATTTCCTTTCCTCTTTCTGTTTGAGATTTTCCTTGTTTTTTTCCCCCTTTTTTTTTCAATTCTCTTTGAATGCTTATCACTCAAAGAAGGGGGAAGAGGAAAAAAAAATGTGGAAGAAAACTAAAAAAAAGAACACGAAATCCAAAAATAATGTCCTCGACCCGAAATTTTGAAAGACAAAAAAAAACCAAAACCACACAAAAAGTATACATTAAAAAAAACAAACAAGAACTCTCTTTCCACATCATTGTTGTTGAGAAAACCCCATGTTATTTTTTTTTCTTTTTCCTTATCACGTTTTTCTTTTTCTTTTTTTTTTTTAAATCCCTTTCATTCTTCTTGTTGTATTTTCTTTCCTTCTCTCCCCCCACTGTTTGTTTCTTTTTAAAAACACCTGCACCCTATAAAAATGCTCTCTCCTTACAGTTCAGTCCCTTTTTATCATTGAAACCACATTTTAAATCAGATATTTGATCCAGAAGATTCCAAAATCCCTGGCAACTCAAAATCCCGCAAGTTCTTTTCAAACCCCTCCCTGCTCCCAACCCCAACCCCCTCTGTTTTGTATTTCTTTTAAACCCTTCTTATATGGAACCACCTATCCCTCCACCATTTTTCCAATTTTTTTCTTTTTCCTTTCCCACCCACAAGATTGTTTTGATTCCGTTTCAAAGAATATCCTCTTGCTGCTTTGAATCCAAGGCCAAAATTTTCACGCGGATGTGTTCCAGCAGCAGAAGATACTGTCAAAAGCCCATTTTCAGGAACAGGATGTGTGGTGTAATTAAACCAAATCAAATGGTCAATCATGTATATATACTGGAAAAAAAAAACACTTCCCCCTTCACAGCGAAAAAATCAAACGCCACCGTCATTGGGACAGAAATAGGGAAACTCAAACAAAGCTGATCAGCAACTTTCTTTTTTTTGGTTTGTGTTTTTTTTCTTTTTCTTTCCTTTTTTTGCAAGGGGGTCAGGAAGGAGGGGCAGCGGAACGGAGGGGGACACAGAAAAAAAAAAATTAAGTTTTTTTTTGTACCCCTTTCGATTTTTCTTTTGCTCCCCTTTTCGCGTGTGCGTGTGTTTCTTCCTTCTTTTTTTTTTTTTTTTTTCGTGTTGTTTAAAACTTTTTCCAGAACTAGCTGCCAGAATCAAACAAAGTTAAGAGCCAAACCCCCACTTGAGAAACGCATATGTGTCTGCATGTATGTGATTTGCATAGCTGCAATGATTGTGTCCTCTTTTCTCAATCTTTTTTCCTTTTTTTTTTCCGACTTTCCAATCATGATGCTGTCGTGTTTTCTATGTGCTTTTTTTTTTCCGTCTCTTTTCTTTTCTCGACAAGAAGAAAAAAAAAATCAAAAGAAACAAAAAAAATCAAACTAAGAGAGAGCAGCTTTCTCTCCGTTGGCATGTCTTTTCTTGGGCTTGCGCTCCACGATGGCGTGAATTCTAGCTACGATTCTTGAGTGAATTTTAAGTTCCATGGGATCCGGCACTGGGTAACTCTGCTGGCTATCTACAGATCGAGTCGGGGACAATTGAGGCGTGTCGGGGGGCGATTTCATGCTGGCGGTCGGAGACTCCGCATCGAACTCCGGATCCTCGGCACCCTTGGTGAATCCCTGCGCAGCTTCAGCCGTCTGCAGCTGGATTTCATGAATCGCCATCTCCATGTTTTCCTGCCGTCGTTAAAAAACACAGAGGATTTCAAAATCAATCACAGAGGACTTCCAACATCAACCCCCAAAGATTTCGATATCAATTACCCCCCCCCCCCCTCTTTCTGAAGATAAAATGATCTACAGGGACTCCACAGGGAGCTTGCTGAGAATAGTAACCCCCTATACCCCCCTACTCTCAGCAGTGAGAAAACACCCCAGCCCCAACACTCACCCTCGACTGGTACGGCGAAAGCTCTTCGTCTCTGGCAGCTTGACCACGGCCAGACCACTTCATGTGGTTCCTAGAAGTGGGGGTCGAAGTCAAAACGTTCCCAGCCAGGCTCTTGGGAATCAAGACTTGGTTGCTTCGGGTGTCAGGCAGGGAGTAGTCCAGTCCCTCCACGATTCCAACAGAAGAGAGGTACCGGATGCATTGCTCCAAGTGGAATTTTTCTCTGAGCAGATTGGTGCACTCCTTTCGGAGCTCCTCCAACTCCTGTTTCAGCTTGAGATGGTACTGGATCTTTTGCTTCGGATTGTGGTGACCCAAAACGGAGTTGTTGGAAGTCAAAAAGCCCCTGTATTGGGAGCACCCGAAATAGAACGAATTAGAGGGTGAATTCGAATTAGCACTATATATTTATAGAAATAAATGAAGTCCCCTGCCGAAAAAGAAAACGAAAAATGAAAACAACTAGCTGTTTAAAACATATCCCATCAGCTGCCACGAGGAAAAAAAAATTCCGTCTCTGTACAGAGATTTACACAAATCAATCAATTCCGCCACTTCGAGGGAATTCTATTTTTAGAATTGAAGACTTACGAGACGTCGGCATCGAGCTGGGCTGTACGTCTGATCAGCAAAGTGTTTTCTTCTTGAAGGCGATCCATTTCCAGCTTCATGGTCTCGTCCCTCTTCAGTTCGGCTTTGTACCGCATGGCCAGAGCATGTGCTTTTGCACTTTCCTTCTGGACCTCCTCCAAAGTCATTTGGAGGGTCACCAGCTGTCGGAGCAAAAAAAATCCCGCAGAAAAAAAAATCAAGCAGCACTCATGGAGCTAAGGTTGCTTTCCATCCCAAAATGTTGAAACACGTTGGCCTTCTATCCTACTCGTCTAACATTATTATTGTTATTATAATAGATACTGGGAAAAAACCCCATTATTATTGGTATTGCAATAAATACTGGGGTAAAAAACAAGGGGATTCTCCGACGTTTCAAAACATATGCACAGAAACGAACCTGATCGTCGTTTCCAGGATTGCAGGCTTCCAATTCTTCGATCCTCCTATTGGCAGACGAGAGCCGGTCTTCCAACTCCTCCTCTCGGCTACGAGATTCCTCTATTGATTTCTCCAAGGCGGACAATTCCTCCTTCAGGGCAGTGACAGCACCCGTCTCGGATTTAAAAGCCTGAATTTGCATCTCGTGCTACACACACACAAACCCCCATCACAACTTCAGTCCATATACTTTTCCCAATGACACTGCCACTAGCCGACGTTCATATTGCCATGACTAAACACCTTCAAAAAGAGGTTTTTTTCCCCTTCTACATTTTCCGACCAACTCAGCCAGGTTTCAACTTTGTTCACCTTTTTCTTCATCCTATCCATTTTGTCCAGCAAATCGACCTCCGATTTCTGCGATTTCCTCTTCAGCTCCATATTGGATTCCTCGACCTTAGCAAGCTGCTGAGCTTTTTCAGCGACGGCGCCCCGAGCAGCCGCCAGCTCTGCCTCCAGCTTCGGAAGCACATTGTCCTTCTCTCCCACGAGCTTGGACAGACTGGCCAGCTCTGCCTCCGACCTCGCCAGAGCAGCACTTTTCTCTTCTGCGATCTTGCTGGCATTCGCCAACTCGGCTTCCAGAGCAGCCATGGCAGCCCCATGTTCGCTTGCCGACGCTGAAACACCCACCAGATCGTTTTCAAGCTTAGACAAAGCAGCTTCCTTTTCCTCCGCTGTTCTGGTGGCATTCTCCAATTCAGACGCCATCTTTTGGATTGCAGCCTCATTCTCGTCGACCAGTTTGGAAGCTGCAGCCAATTCGGCCTGGAGCTTGGCAATTGCCTCTTGTTTTTCATCGGCGGTCTTGGCGGTGTTGGCAGCGCTGGCCTCCAGGTTAGCAAGGGCTTGTTCCTTCTCTTGAGCAAGCTTGGAGCTGGCAGCAAAGTCGGCCTCTAATTTCGCAAGAGCTGCTTCTTTCTCCTCTGCCCGCCTGGTCGACTCAGCGAATTCGCCCTCCAATTTGGCCAAAGCAGCCGTTTTCTCTTCCATGAGCTTAGTGGTTGCGGCAAAGTCCTCCTCCACCTTGGCCAACTGGATGCGAGCCTCTTCCCTCACCTTTTCGATTTCGGTCTGCAAGCTTTCCGCCATGGCCTCCTTGTCTTTTCCATCCTGTATACACAGCGAAATCGATTCTCTCCCCAGTTTTTCTCAATCGAGAAAAACCACCAATAAAGAGCATGGAATAAAACGCAGCACAAAAAACTACCTCTCGAGTATTTTACCTGCTCCAAGGCTTGGTTCCTCTCCTCCAAAGCCGTGATATTGAGATTGAGCTGCATCAGCATCCCTTCAAACTCCCCGATCTTCTGGGTGTGCTCTTGCACACGATTGTTGCTGTCTTCCGCCAGCTCATCCTTCTCTTTGGTAACTGCAGCGATTTGCTCCTGCTGGGCATCCACCCTGCTCTGCAGCTCAGCCATCGCTGCCACCATCTCCTCCAGCTTCTTTTCCTTGGCCTCCGATTCAGCCACCGCACTGGACAGCTTCTCGGCAGATTCCTTCTTGAGGTTTTCAATGGTGGAACTCATTTGAGAACAGGCCGCCGCCTTGGCTTCCACAGCCTCTTGCATCGCTGTGATTCTGTTGGCAGCGTCCGAGATTCTGAGGGTCATTTCGACCTTATCATCCTCGAACTTCTTGGCCTTATTCTCCAGCTCCTGCCGAGCCTCTTGCAGCTTGACTTCCAGCACGGATGCAATGGCTTTAGTCTTTTCCAGCTCGGCCACGGACGCGTCGAGCTTCTCCTCGGAGGTGGATAAATTCTGCTTGAGAGCGTCCAGCTCTCCTCGCGCGACCTCCAGCAGGGCTTCCAGTTTTCCGTTCTCTTCGGTTTTGTCGGACAACTGAGATTCCAAATCTGAGATCCTCTTCTTCAATTCCTCCAAGAGGGAGCTATCCTCCTTGCTCCTCGCCTCAGCTGCAAAACAGACGAAATTTCAATAAAAATCAGAAAAGATATTTAGAATAGAGAGCGGGAGGAGGGGGGCACCCAATGGGAAGCTTCCAACGAAAACTTACTAAACAAAGAAAGAGGCACTGTCTTTTTTGCAGCACCAAAAAAAAAAGCCACAATCAAGAATGTCACCTTCCGCAGATTTGGCCTCAAGCTCAGCTTCCAAGCCAGAAATGGTGTTGTCCTTATTCTCCGACAATGATTTCAATTCGCTATTAGCTTTCTCCAAGTTTGCTATCTCTTGTGATTTGCTTGTCAGTCCGAGCTCCAAATCTGCAATTTTTTCGGAAGCAACCATGGCGCTCTCTTCGGCGGCTGCCTGGACAGCCTCCTTTTCTTTCTGCAAATCGCTGACATCCATTTGAGCTGCCTCCAACTGATTGTCCCTCGTGCTCAATTGATCCTCGACTGTGTGAAACCACACACAGAGTTAAAAAAACAATTGAATGACTTTCGACCTTGGAACAGTCTAGTATTAATTCTTTCAAGGAACCATATCAGCTAAGAATCCGAAAAATTGATGACGAATTTTTCTGTAATGCATTTCTGACTGTTCCATTTCTCCTTCCTTTCCCCCGAGGAAAATAAAAAGAAATTAACAGAAAAATCAGGAAATAGAAGATTTCTCAACCCCGAGCCTGTATTAAAAAAGAATTCAGGAAATAGAAGGATTTTTTTCAACCCCCAGAGCCTGTACAGAAAACATCCAAGTCCCAGATACGTCCCCTTTTTCGCCCTACCTTCCTTGAGCTTCGCCGTCGCGGCGTCCAGCTCAGAACTCCTCCCAGAATTGTCAGCTTCCAGATCCTTGCATTTCTGCCTCAATGCAGTGATCTCCTCCCTGCTGGTCGACAGCCTGCTCTTGCTCTTTTCGAGCTTGCCCTCCAACTCTTCGATCGTGGATCCCCGGAACGAAACCTCCTGCCTCGCGGCATCGATCTGCTTGTTCAGCGAATTTACGTCCTCCTCGTGCGCCGCTTTGCTCTCCTCCATTTTCTTCGTCAAGTCAGCCACATCATTCTCGAATTCCATCTCTTTGCCGACGAGCGAGTTCTGTGCTGCAACCAAGTCCAACCGGAGCCTCTCTATTTCAGCCTCGTGGGCAGCCCCCGCTTCCTTGGATTCTTTCAGTTGCCTCTGCAGGGAGTCGATCTCGGAGCTGACGGATTTCATCCTGGTGGTTTGGTTGGACATTTCCTTCTGGAAAAGAACCATCTGGCTCTCCAGCACCGAAACCTCACGCCCTTTCGCTGTGCATCGACCCTCGACTTCCCTGAGCTCTTTCTCAAGCTTGGATCGCCTCTCCTTGGCAATAACTGCACCATATCAAGACAAAAAAAATGAAACTAGAAAATTTTGCTTCCAGATAAGTCATGTCGTGGAGGGAAAAAGAAAACAGAGCAGAATATTTCAAACAAATGAGAAAGCACTCATTCCTACAACTTGAATTTCTCTTCTCCTTACTCCAATCAACCAGGCATCCAGATAGTAAATTTTGCGGATTCCAAAAAAAAAAAGTAAAAATCAGAAACGAATAGATTCAATGAATTCCTTACGAAGCTGAGACTTCAGTTGTTCGATCTCAGTATCCGAATTGCCCTTGGAGTGCTTCATCTGAGCTTGCGTCATTTGCAGAGCTTCCTGCAATCAGAACTTTCACTTTTTATCACCCCCACAATATCGGATATCTGCACATTTAGGTAATCATCCCCCAAAAATAAAACAAAAAAAATAAATAACTTAGCCTGCAGGCTCCAAATCTCGAGCCTTGGGAACAGCCATGAGGAGCGATTTGAAGCTGTAGCAGAATTATTTGCATTGTGGCAAGCGGGTTACCTCAGATTGAGCCTTTCTGGCCAGAAGAGCACTCTGCTCCTCCAACATCCTGTCCTTCTCCTGCAAAGCCCCAACAAGAAAATATGATTGGAATCTCCTTGTGCACCACATCCAGGTGAAAAACATGAGGCCTATGCACAAATATCCCCTAGACTATGTGTGTGCGTGTTTTTTTTGCAGCCCCCCTTGCGCTGCAAAGTCTACCAACACAAACGTGGAAAAAAACAAACAGCGAGCCACGACGGCAGACTCATTCAATCCAACTCGGAGCACCGGCGAGGAGCTCGGGGGGAAGCGGAAGGGTCGCGGAGGGGTGCATCCTCACCTTGACGCGAATTTTCAGCCTGTCCACCTCCTGTTCCAATTCAGCAATCCTCTTGGTTGCCCACGAATATTGCCGCGAATCTTTTGGAGGCTTGGGTTGGCGAGGCGAGGGATTTGAGCTCGTGAGGGAACCTACCCAGCCACATCCAGAATGAGAAGAATTGAGGCAAGTGAACCGAAAGAGCCGCACCCGCTTCCCAAGACGTCACTCTGAACGATACAGCGCGACTCTCGAAACCCCAACCCCCCGCGGAGAGATTACACCTGGACCCCCTCCGAGTCCAGCACACAGATTCGATATCCGTGAGCCCTGCGACAGCCGAGATCTCTGTCGACAGCAGCGAAAGCGTCACACTCGAGTGCGACAGCACGGCGCATCGTTCAACCCTCACCATCAATTTTGCTGCCGTCACTCCCAAACCGCTCGTTCCCCTGGAACCCCGACGTGGGGTCAGCCCTGAAGCCCAAATCCCTTTTGGGGTCGTACGCCCCCGGCCCTGTTTCACACACCACCAGCACCTTGAATTAATACATGCAAGATTCTTGACGACCTGCTTTCGCCGAAAACGCACAGACTCTCTCCCTTCGAAGGGTCAATTCTCACGCACCAGGCGTTTGCTCGGCGCCCGACCTGAACCGTTCACCGGTCCCGAACCCCGCTGACATCTTAAATCCTCTTGGTCACAATCCCCGAAAGTGGAAAAGAGGAAGGTACTATTTTCTCACGGGGAGCAAAAAAAACAACAACAAAAAAGAAGCAAAAAAGAAACCGCCGACACACAAAGCTAGTGTCCCAACAGAAATAGACGACGTCCCAAAAGTAGGTTCGCCCGAACGACCCAGTATTTTCTTAGACGAAACACTCCTGCGGTGGAGGTGTTTTTTTGTGGAGGGGTGGGGTTTCCTTGAAAGGAGCCCAACCCGATGTGGTGTAATGAGTGACGCACCCGCACATTCGATGATGTAATTTGCCGAGGTTCGCCAATTTTTGCGATTCGCTGCTTGGAGGGGATGTCTGTGGTTTACTCAGTTGTCCCCTTGATTTTCTCTGGTTCTGTTTGTTTTTCCTCTTGTGGTGGGGCACCATACACAGACTTCATGGGTTGTTACAACCACGTCAAACTTTTCAAATTTGTGGCCTGAACTGCGAAGGAAGGTCGACGATCCAAGTCGACAGCGTTACATTTTCAGAAAATATCTGAAACGTGGTGGTCTGAAAATGCAATGCTGTCGACTTGGAGTGTCGACTTCCCTTCCCAGTTCAGACCACAAATTTCAAAATCATTATGTTTTACGGAGAGGAAAGACGTTGTGAGGTGTCTGGGATGTGTGCAAGAATCGTTGGTGGTTTACTGTAGCGTAACGCCCAGAGAGAATGCTTTGGGAGCAGAACGGAGATTTTGCTGCTCCATGGCGTTGTTCAAGCGACTTCTGACCCAGTGTTCGCCCGCCAACACAAGGACGAAAGAAATCATAAGAAGATTCAGAGACCTGCATGACAATGGGGATGAGTCAGCCGCAACCATCCAACAGGGGATGCGCTGTGCCACCTCGAAGAGTGAAAAATTAGATCATAGCCAGACACTCTCGCAGATACTCGGCACTACGACACAGGAAGGAGTGACGGTGGGACTACAATAGGCGCAGGCTTGTTGCTTGGCTTCAGCGGGCCGCACTCCTATCACGCCGTAAAACTGTTTAGAGGCCAAGCAAGATGCACCTTTCGACCGTCGTCTTTCTGGGGTTCATCCTGGCAGGTACTGGGCGGCGTGTCTATCGCGCGCGATAGATAGATCTGATCTGTAGGGAGTGCCCTATGACGCCTCTTCGAGCGACTGACTTGTTGTTTTTCTGTATGTGTTAACTGGAAGCATTTGTTGTGAGAAAGCATATTCGTGCATGTTTATCCCTCGTTCAAGTGGAAACGCGAAGTGTTTCTGGGTGCAGTATCTGCGCAAAAGACATGCAAGGACTTACCTGCTACGGAACTGCTTGAAGCGGTTGTTGGGGATAGAGCTACGATAACGGATAAGGAAGTCACGACTGTTTTCATTCCAACCGCGGAGGCTCTCAAGGCATACGTCGACGATCAGTTCGACGGGAAAATCCAGAACCTTGCGAAAGATGCCGACGCCGTGCTCAAACTCGTCGACATGCACCGTGTCTTAGGCAAAGCCTACACGATGAAGCAGCTCCGAAAGCAAAAATCTGTCGAACCCAAGCTCGCAGAAGAAGAAAGCCCCTGCTCGGTCAAAATCAAGGTGTCCTGGCACTGGCCCCGCGCACCTATTCGTTTCGTACCGATCAATTTTGTTGAGTGACGTTGAACTGAAACGCTCGCGTAACGTCTGTCTTTCACAGTACAAGAAGGGAACCATCGTGCTCGAGGGACCGAACAATTCTGTCAAAATCGTGAAGAAGCAGTCTGACCAAAAGATTTGCAAGTCCGTCGTTCACGTCATCGATGGAGTCCTCAGGCCTTGCGGCTCAGACGGTAACGAATCTGTCCATCTGTTTTGTTCAATGATTTCCTTGTGCTCTACATCTGGACTTGTGTGTGCATGTATGGTGGCTTGAGCAAACCCACTCGAGTTGAAATAACACATTCTGACGGTGGCTTACCCGTCCCAGGTCATAAAAAGTTTGTTGTTCCAGGAATCTTAGTGCCAGCAACTGAATACCAGCAAATCACATTGTCCACCATTATCTAATCTGACCTTTGCCTCGCTCTAAAAACTATTTGTTGTGTTTGTAGTGCCAGAGGACAGATAGATTTCTGAAGGTGTCCACTGTATCTGATGCGACCACACCAATCCATGCCTTTCTAGGGCCGCGCTGTGATAGGCTACCACACTTCCCCCCTCCAAAAAAAAAACACCCAATGTCGTGACTTCATTTTTGTTGCCAGGTTATTCAAGGAGTTTCTTGTTTTTGAATGATGTTTGTAATTCTGGATTTCGGAAATCTCCATCTTGCAGCAGAGAGTGGGCTACCCAGCTTTTGTGTGTGGAGATCTGAAAACGAGCTCATATGTATCAATAAAAAAGAAAGTACCAGCAAGGCAACGGGCCATTCGGAACCCTTTCAGTCCGTCCACTGTAGAGGGACATCGTCATTTAAACATTCAAAAGCAAACAAACCAATCGCCTAACGGCTCCTGAACACTTTTCGTTGTTTTTTTCTAAACAATCTTCTCTGGCTAACACTACATTGTCCGCAAAAGTCTCAGTTGTACGTTTCAACCGGACTGGACACAGAACACATACACACACACAAAAAAAAAACCAAAAAATAAACAGCATACACGATGTACAAAAACCATCTACTGGCTATCCATCACAATGTGTCCGTCCGTCTTGAAACCTCGTCCTGCACCACAGGAACCAGACGTAGATTCCCAATACCCAGCAGATTTTCCATATCATTATTGTCATTTTCTGATGCTCTCCGTTCGGTCCCCACCCAACACAGAGTGGCCGAATCTGCGTAATCGAATCCAACCACCGACCCCACCGTAGGGCCAGCCCCCTGCAGATCCGGAGTGGAAAGAACGACGGAATCCAATTGCTGGTTGCCGCTTTGTCTGACACTGCACACGAACGAGGAGTCGTATCCGTGCATGGCGTTGTGGATGAGTTTGGGACGCTTTGGCAGTACTTCTGCCAGGGTGCCTTCTTCCACTGGGATGCGAACCAGACCTCCACAAGCGTTGTCCGGGGAGTCCCTTTTGATTCCTGTTAACGGGGGGACCGTCTCCACTTTAGCAGCAGGTAATGGCATGGCTTCAGGTTTAGGGGTCCCCACCATATCCATGCTCATTGCACCCTGTGCCACACAAACACACCATCTAAGGCTTCCATGCACATCTCATGCAAGCATCATAGATGGTTTGGAAAGGAATGATCCAAAATTGATTCCCATGCGTTAAGGAGTGATTAAATAGGGGAAAAAGGCAAAGAAAAAACCTCGTGGAAAAACAGCATGCACGTGAGGTTTCGTGGCAGGAGGGGGGGCATCTTGCTGGAGTTTCGACTCACCAAAGCGGCACCTTGCACTTCTTCCAGCTTATCATCCCCATCATTGTCAGTTTCTTGCTCGTTCGAGGCCTGACTCACACGCTGCTCATCGTCCCCACCATCCAAGTCCATCTCTGAGTGAGGCAGAAGACCATTTGCATTACCGTTACTGTTACCAATACCCCACGGCTCCGAGCACTCAGGAGCAGATTCACAGTCACCGATGGCAGACTGAGGCGTTGGGGTCCCATTCTCTCTGGGGAGGGTATCCTGAACAGGTCCTGATGTCAACGATGTCTGTTCACACTCATCTTGAGCGGTGAAGTCTCCAGCAGGTGTGGGGGCCACAACCGCGTGAGCTGGAATGCTTCCTCGAGGGGGTTCTCGATGGAGTTCTCGATGGAGTTCTCGATGGAGTTCTATCATCTGCAAATTGACTTCATGATTCAAAACGTTGCCGGAGGATTGACAATGTACTTACTTTCCAAAAAGTTATCGCAAGAGAAAGAAAATGACCATTGGGGAAGACAATGCTCACGGGGCTAGCCACCAAACCACCCTCACTTACTGGACAAGGTGCTGGTTTCTCTGGCAATTCTGGACCATCCCACGTCACTCGCACATCCACGAGATCTGCAAAGGCACCCCGTCCATCTCCATCACCCCCCACATGAGCTTCATTCCTGTCAACCTCCTCTTGACATCCCGACACCACCGGAACAGAAACCATTTCCCTTGCATTCAGCAACACTTCCCCCACATTCTTCTTCGACAGGGGCTGATCGTCATCCTCCAGACAGCAAATGAACGTGGCTCCCACGCTCAAGTCGACCGAACAAATCATCGTTCCATCTTGTCTCAAATCCAGAGAAGTGAGTTTATGGCACCGGGCTCGAGGTCTGTTCACCGTCGGACGTCCGATAATGCACATCCTGGTTTCCATCCTGGGCATGTCGGCTTCCCTGTCGTCTTCCAACACACCCACCGGGATGCTCCCCTCCAAAGGGTTCTCGACATTCAACTCATACATCATCATGTCAGCATTTGCGTCGATTCCAAGACCTTCTGACAGTGGTGAGTTGGGTACATTGGCCAGAGAGCACGAATCGCCAATTTGTTGCCTGCTGAATTCTTCCTCCATGACATCCAATACTGGAGGTGGGGAGGGTGGTGCCCTCTCCTCGATCAAAGGGGGCTCCTCAGCTACTCCACCCCAGACGATACCGCCAGCAGGTGAGTCGATAATTTCCATCGGGGAGGTTCCAGAAGGACTGGCAAGCAGTTCTCGTGGTGGCGATTCCACCTGTCTTTCTGTTGCCCCCTCCTCCTCCTCCTCCCCCAGATTCATGCTGGGAGTTGGAGATCTCGGCACATCGCTCCTAAGAGAAGGAGAGCAATGAGCATTTTCATCGTTTTCTGAGACCATCAATTCACCCTCACTATTTCTGGCTCTTGATGTTGTCGGTTCCAGTTGCGGCTCACATACTGGGTCCTGATCTGGCCCACGTACTGGCTCCCGATCTGGCCCCCTCTCAGCTGCCTGTTCAGGGTCCTGTTCTACTTCTGGCTCCGGTTTGACCACCGGTTCCTCCCGATGCGAGTCTGGATGAGAAATTACTGCTGGCACTTTTTGTTCAATTGGTGATTCAGCTACCGTTGACCCCAGCCCTGGAATCCCGTCCATCGACACATCTTCCATATCAGTCATTCCCAAGGCCCCGCCTCCTTGCTCCACAGCACTGGCAGGCATAGTTTCCGCAGGGGTAGCGCCAGTGTCATTGTTCGTCTCCATATCTCTGACCATGCACTCCTGTTGTGGTGTGGAGTCCATCAAAGTCGGGGTTGACTCTGGGACTGGCGAAGCAGGTGTGGGTCCACTATCGGTCAAACCTGGGGGCTGGATGCCAGTATTCCCCTTTTCTGGAGTTCTCTCTTGCATAGAATCAGTCTCCGCCAGGGTCTGCTGACCATCTTGACTTGGTCCCTTCAGCGAAACAGGCACATCAGTCCTTTGACCCACATTTGACAGTATCTCGTCTCCAGCAACCTGTGCATTCCCTGCTCCTCCAATTTCTTTTGCCCTTGCTTCCATTATAACGCACATAGCCGGAGGAATACTTGAACTCTTGGGCAGCTCCTGAGGGAATGCCTGCAGCGAAGGTTGTACAGTTTGTTTGGCAGCATCCATGGCCTCTTCCCTCACTGTGCTTGCATGTGGGGCGCTCGGGGTCCTCCTGCTTTGATCTGTCTTCAGATCGATTCCAGCGGCTGAATTGTTCTGGCTTAACCGTGGATCACGGCTGACAGGCCGGGTTTGGGGGGCCTGAGGTGTTGATACCATCGCCGTCTGAACCCTGGGGGAATGGGCAGCACCTGGCTGGGCTATGGATGTACCCGATAGACTCACATTTGCATGCTGGGCCAGTGGGCGTTCAATGACCTGTGTAGTCATGGAAGCCTCGTTACGAGGGCCGGCAAGCGGCTTCAGAGACGGTTGGGGTGGCGGAGGTGGCGGAGGTGGCTTCAGAGAGCATTGGAGAGGAGGTGGAGGTGGCACCCCCAGTGATACCGGCACGCATCCCCCCACACTTTGGAGTCCCTGTGATTGGCTGCCAGTCCCTGAACTGACGAGCAGGACACCAGGGATCTGAGTAGCCTGTGGAGACAATGACACAGGCACTGTCTGCACGGCTTCTCTTGTGATGCTCATCGGGTGCTGGTGTTGAGGAAAGTGGTGAGGGCCATGTGTCGGAGCACTGCTTGTTGTCATCATTACCGGAGCCCCAGGTTGGACATGGGGTGATCTTGGACCAGCTTGGGGTAGCAGCACCAAGGGTCGTGCAGGTGCAGGTGCAGGTGCAGGTGCAGTCACTGCCCTTCCACCACTAACATGTGGCATCCCAATGCCTCCATGGGAGGGGTGGGGGGGTACATGCACGACAGGTCTTGGAGGAGGCCGAAGAACAGGAGGACCAGGCATTTGTGGCCTTTGTGCTGGATGTTGGGGCTGCACAGGGCACTGCTGGGGTGTCTGTCTTGGTGGTGGAGCTTGGAATGGGTATCTCACAGGCACATGCGGCGGTTGAGGGGATCCCACCCCTGGAATCGGCCTCCCCACAACCATACCTCCTTGTGGAACAGCAGAATACATTGGAGATGTCTGAAGCGTGTGTTGGACTGGCTGGAGTGTCTGAGGGGAGATCACACCAGGAGGATTGCCTCCAGGGACCATACCAGGACGCAGGTTGGTAACCGACTGCAGCACTTGTGGATGTCTCACTGGCTGATTTGGGAAAGCCCCCCCAAAAACACCTGGTGACATCATCGGCCTCCCAGTTTCAACGAGGAGTCTTTGACCAGGCATGTGCATAGTACTGTGAGGCTGCAGCTGAGCCGTCTGCAGGTGTGCACCTTGTACCGGAAGGGCTGCAGTTCCCATAGGCTGCTGCACCCTGGCCCAATTGTTATAGCCATTTCCCAACTGTGGACGAGGAGCACCTGGCGTCAAGGTGGGGGGGTGATGGAGATGCTGTCCGACTGGCCTGTGCACAGCATTCTGTATCAAACTTTGCCCTGGTGATGATTGAGGGGGCCTTGGCTGAAACCCAGCAGTGTTGGGGACTCCGGAAGCTCCAGGATTCCTCATATTGAACTGGTTGCCCCCTATCATGCTCTGACCAGGAGCTGGAATAAACCACCCTGGAATGCTTCTTTGTCCCATAGGTTGGACCCCCAGCTGCACCCCTGGTTGCATCGCTGGGTGCACTCCCACCTGCACCCCTGGTTGCATCCCTGGTTGGACCACGGGCTGCATTCCTTGTTGTACCCCATGCGGCATCCCCACTTGGACCCCTGGTTGCATCCCCACTTGGACCCCTGCTTGCATCCCCATTTGCATCCCTGCATGCACTCCCATCTGTATCCCTGCTTGGACTCCTGGCTGCATCCCTTGTTGGACTCCTGGCTGTATCCCTTGGATCCCTGATTGAACACCTAGATGAACCCCTGGCTGCACCCCCAGTTGATGCCCGAAATGGACTCCCGGCTGCATTCCTTGCTGGATCCCTGGCTGGACCCCTTGCTGAACAACCATCGCATTGCTCCCAACCGTCCATGGAGAAACAGATCTATAGTCACTGGAGTGCATACTGCCAGCATCTGGTGATGGCATTGGTTGTGGCTGACTAACAACAAATCCAGGCGGTGGTGGGGACAGGACCTGGTGGGTGGGTGTTACACCCACAGGACTGGGTGGTGGAGGGGGTGGGTTATCCTCGGATCTCTGTTGCACTGGCGGGCTCGCATTCGGAGAGGAGCCACACCCTTCTGGACCATCACTGCTTTCATCGATCTCCATAACTACATCAGATGTCTGCCCACTTGGATGAGGCAAAGAATGCGCACAGACAGGTTTCGTACTCCGAGGGGGGTCCACAACGTGTTGATCAGCTCCATTCCCTCTGGATAAATTAGGAATCACAGGTGGTGGATATGCTGGATCCACCATCGAACTTGCTCCAGCACCCTTTTCTCTTCCTTCAGTTGCACTGCTGCTTGAGACAGGACCACCACCACCACCACCAATGCTGTTCATAGGTTTCGTTTGTTGGACCGAATGCTCTCCAATCGATGTTTCATTCCCATGCTTCCTCTCACTCGCCATTGATCTTAGCCCTTCCGCATGACCTCTACCGACCGCCTCCATGTGACTGCTGGCTCCCCCGTTGCATGGACCTTGCGAGCTCACCATCCTGCTTGGTTCAGGGGTGCCAGGCACGTCGCCCTCAACTTGAACAGGTTCCATCCACTCCCTGGAAACCCCCTGCTGTAACGTCTCAGCCTCTTCCCATCGACCAGTGGCATGTCCAGGGTATCCACTCAAGGGTGTGGCATTCTGGGAGCCAACGAAACACACCCTGGTGCTGGTTCCTCTTCCGTCTAGCATCTGAAATCAAAATGGACAAGCAGCATTCAATTCTTCCCATTCGCAGCCAATAGCATCGTATGCACAAGGGTCGATGTCCACCATGTTTGCTTTCCATTTTACTCTTTTTCCATTGCAAAATAAATCATGAAACCTGAATACTGAGATAATGCAGGATGTCTTTTAAGGGTTTTTCCCCCCCTCCCTCTGTTGATCATAAAATTGAATGCCGAGGGAATGGAAGGGAGAGCTATGTTCATTTTTTTCCTCCATCAGGCAAACAACAAGACAATTTTCACCACGATTACTTAACACTGTGTTTCGATCAAGGCTAATTGGTGTATTGTTTCAGGACAGGAATCTTTTGATGGCAACGCCATTTGATTCTTTTTTCTTTTTTTTTTTCTCCCTCTCTGCAAAGGTTTGCTTCTTTTTCGTACAAAATGACCTTTCAAATTCAGTCAACATGCAGTACTTGCAATCTGATGGCCCCACTTTCTGAGCACACCAACCTGATAAGTTTTGCTCTGATCCGTGTCATTTACATTATTAACACACATAGAGGCAACCTCGTTTTCATTCCCATCCCCGACCACGCAGACCTTCGCCACTTTCCCAGTTCCATCCGTCCCTGTCGAAAAGACAAAGCAAAAAGACCCGGACAATTTCAGATCGCTTCCTTTTCTTTCTTGAAAAAAAGCGTTGAGAAATTCACCCAGAAATTTTCCGGAATTTAAGGAAACGCTGCTGCTGTGTTGATTAATCCACTTCAGCAAGGGTTCATTTCGGTGGAAGGAAAAAGAAAAATGCTGGATAAGGGTTTCCTATGTTTTGTGATGACATCCAGTTGCCGAGACAATCAAATTCAGGGGGGGAAAAAACATGGGGTTTGGAGGGAGATGAACCACCACGAGTAAATTTCATGGAAAGGAGAACGCTCGACAGTTACCGATCGTTTAAGGAAAGGAGGCCTGCTAAAGGATCGTGAATATCGTTCCTATTCCTGTTTCCTCACCACCAAACACGTGGTTCTGGGATAAAAGAACGCCTTGGTGAGACTGCTGCCTCTGCGTCTCGTTTTCTACGTCCGGCATCACTCTTCCTCGAACGGGGCAGGAGGGGGGGAGGGGGAGGGGGGGAAGGAGCAGCGACTTAGCGCGTTTGTGCAAAACAGAGCTGAAATGGAGAGAGGTGAGTTGCTGCCAATATGTGACACGACGTCGATGACGGGAGCATTTCTGCCAGTGATGCTGGATGAGAATAAAGCCTTTTGAATGGAGCGGTGGAGAAAAGCTGAGGAGTGGGGGAGAGTGCACATGCAGCGGTGGAGCGGGATTTGAGTAAATCTGGTGTGGACGTGGGGGTCACTTGACTGTTTGTGGCGAATGATGGCCACATGACCAGAGACATGTTCAAGGGGAGGGGAGGGGTCGATGTCCGGGACCACCCTCCCACAGATTTTCTTTTCCGATGCTTTGTTCAGTTGTGTTTGCAAGGTTTATCGCGCGTATCGTGCTGCAATCTCCGAAACCACACCACCCTCTGACTTTTTCCGTGTTGCTTGCTGCCCTTGCGCATATCCTAACAAGAGGGCCCCCTCTTGCCATATTTGTATGCGTCTGTGTACCATGGAAGCCCATGGCCAAGAGGTCGCACTCTCTAGGTCGCCAGACTATAGTTGTCAAGTTTCCGTTTGGTTGGTCGGTTCTTTGTGGCGATCTGTCGGATGCGTTCAAAATCTTTCGCCGTTGGTGGTGGTTGAGGGGGATTGGCAGGGCTTTCTCTTTCATCAAAACGTTCACAAGTTTTTGCTTTGTCGAACCTTTGGCGAGTAAATGGTCGTTTGTTGTCAGAATATTGCCACAATTCAACCTGTGAGAAAAGAGGGAGGTAAATCGGGGGTTTCCTGTTGTTCGTATTTTTCTTGTAAGCGTTTGGATTTTGCTGGTTGCAAAGAAGCCGATACGCTTGCTTAAGCACCCCCGTATCCCCCCACAACGACACAACGACTGCAACGGAATCAAGAAACAATATAACTCCTGCCCAGCATCAACCCCATCTTCTGACCTTGCAAATGGTGCTTATTTTCCCTGTTAGCACTCCTTGTATTCGACACCGTGCTCGTTCATTAACGCAACCAGTTTCTCCGAGTCAACTCTGGACAATAACCGCACAACGACCTCCTTTATGATATCCTCGTTCATAGAAGACAGCTTTTCGATGAGAGTTTCAACAAGCGCCCCTTCTCGATCCTGGGCGTTCGATGGAGAGTCCTGGGATGATCTGCCGGCAGGAATCGTGGAGACTTCTGGTAACTCTTCTTCAACAGTACCGAACGCCTCAGTTTCTTGTTTTTCCTTCAGCGAGAGTGGTTCCGGTGCGGATGAAAGCAGGACACCCTGAGAGTCCGACATCATCGACCGACTCGGCAGTTCGTTTGATGTCCGCCACAGATCAGGGCATGCGTTCAGAGACAAGCTGTGCGTCGACAAGGTGCTTGTAACGGAGGTGGAACTTTCGGAAACAGTGCTTCCAAAGGATGGGGTAGTCAATGACGGTCTCTCCAGCTGAGGGCTGTACTCGACAAGATTTGCAGGCAGCGCAGGGCATATCAAGGGCTCGTCGGTTGCGCTCGGCTCAGATTTGGGGTCCTGTTTCAAAAAGAGCCTTTTGATTTTGTTGATGTGTGGGCAATGCTTTTCGATTTTCATTAGGCAAAAGCAAGTTACCATACCAAAGGATAGCCATGGAACACTTCGCTGGAGGAGCTGCTGGTCCTTTTTCTTCTCAATGTGAACATATTTTTGAAGCGCTTCCTATGCGTCCCTGTTGATTGCCTTTGTAGACTTGGCCTGGACCATCACCCGAGCCTAATTCATTCCTTTATTGGTATCTCGTGGACTGAGAATGACCAAAATTGATTCTTCTGCAACATTTTCTTGTACCAAAGTGAGTTGGTCGAAGTCTAACCTGGCCATTGTGTAAGCAGACTTCGATCGTGGCGCTCTTAAGTTTGATATTGACAGGGATCTCGATATGCTTCTCATATCTGCCATGCTAAGACTCAGTTGTGTTTGCAGTTGCTGCCGAGCAATTTCCTCTTCCCCCCCGGAGGAAGCTGTGATGCTCTTTGCATCCGCACTTCTTTCACTGGGACATGGAGGCGAATGGCTGCTGCTCGGGACTGGATCCACCACAGTGTTTGCTTCATCCACAGCCTCAGAAAGTTGCGGATACGGACTTTCACCCAATGCTTTTTGGTAGTCAAGGGGAGCTGCCATGGCCAGGCTCCCGAATTGCGGTTCTCCAGGATTCCAATGGCCATTGCAGTCGAATCCTGGGGATGCGTGATACTGGGCTTGCTCTTGGAATTGATTGATTGGAACGAAGCCGTATCCTTCCACCCATATTGACGATTCAAGTCCAGTGTCCATCGCTGGGGGCGAGTTTACAGGCACACTATCGACCTCCGATCTGAAAATTCTGGGTGCTTGTTGGGCAGAACCTCTAACTGCCCATTCGTTGGCATGAAGGTTGCTGTTGCTGTACAGTCCTCTTTCCCTAGCGCTGTCAAACTCAACAGACGGCCAGGAGCTTGTGTTGGCGTATGGCGATGGTGGTGGTGAAATCTCTTGAAGATTGATTGTATTTTGAGGCATGCTGTATGAGTAGTTTCCACCGTAGTTTTGCGTCGAGTTCGCAAATCTACTGCCCCCAAGTTGTAGCACATCTTGATACTGTGCTTGTGTGGGAGAGCTGGAGTTCACCCATTCCCTGCTACTCCTCACACTGTCCATGCAGACCGACCATGGATAGTCGCCACCGTACGTGTGCGTTTGCTGATCTGAAGCAAGGAAGGCCTCAGGAAAAGGGATCGTTGTGCTGTTATCCGTAGTGTCACTGGTTACACTCTGGTGCCCAGCGTTGACGACAGAATTCGTTGATGATGCTCGAATATCCAGGAGAGTAGGCTCCCCCTGGCCACCACGACTCGAGCAACTCAGCGATTCGCGATCGTGAGCGACTGCATTGTCGATGGGGGGTTCTCGACCTCTCTCCGAGGAACTCCCCTGTCTGGAAGAGGGGGAAGTGGGATGGGAAGATGGCTGCTGTGCGTCTGACTTTTGTTCCTGAGAAGGCGAGACAAACTCGGTCGGAGATTTTCCTCTTCTGGACGTGTTTGCAGAGTTGTTCAAGTGAAACCCACTGCGTCGCTGCCATCACTCTCGCCACATGGGTCGCCTCGAGGTTCAGCAGTTTGTTTTCTCCCCCCTTCGAACATACGCTTCACACGGACTGCCATGACAACCCGCCGGAGCATTCCCCTGCCAGCACCCTTGTGTCAACACTGTGGCTCGCATTCTTTAAAAACGCATATTCTGACTTTTTGCGGATAGCGCACCTGAGGCGAGCATTTCCCGCCGCCACCTCGGTCTCCTGGCCGTCATGGGAAGGCCTGGATGCCCAGTGATGTTATTGTCAGATTCAGAACCCACTTGTGCTAGACATGTCGATAAGCTAAGCTTAGGGATATCAGCCCCCCTTAAGTGTGAAAACGTGGTTCCCTAGATTTTTGACCGCACTTTGACCAACAAGGCAAGACACACTGTGGCTGCGGATACCTGGCGCTGGAATCGTCCTCCCCTTCGACAACTACGCCAGTGTTTGGATCAACCAGCTCATCTTGCCTGCAAAAACTCTATTTTGAACGCCAGGGGTGCAAATCAATGGCGGCTCGCCGGTTCACACGCAGCGCACTCACCCGTCCGATCTCCTGAACCTCATCACTTTTCGAGGTGTCAGGACGCAAACCGCCGTTCAAGGTTTCTCCGATGGCATGCGATACATGTGTGTGTGTCGGACCTTCGACGGAACACAGTTCTTGTTTTATTTGTGGCGAGCGCAGTCATTCCTCAACAAGTTGTGCCGGTTTGTAGAGCGTGCGCATTGCTCTGTTTTTTGCCGACGCCGCCAAGAGAAGCTCACAGAGTACGTACTCTCATTCAGAACCGTCCTCGCGCGAGGACCGTGGTCAATTCCAGCCTGCTACCTCGTCCCACTCCTACCATGCCAGTTCTCATCACTGATGGCATACCTTGTACCCCAGTGTGCTTGTGAATCCGCAGCGAAGTTGTGTAGCCGAGAATCAATCAAAATTGCTCTTTCTATCGCGAATAAGTTGATGGTGGGATTTCTTCCCCAGACATCAAAGTTTGCTGTATGGATTCAGGCGCAGAGTTGTACCATTCACCTCAAAGTCCTTTAATTGTCTTGACAGAAGGGGGCAATGAGCACAACTTGTAGTTCACATCCAAAGTACAGCAGCTTCTGTCTAGGTTCTATGCGTGACTTCATGGTTGTGAAAGGAGAAGCCATGTGTAGGACTAGGAAGTAGTCGAGCTTTTGATCGAAGTTTAGTGATTTGGTAAGAGGAGCGTTGCCACTTTGGCAAATCCCTCAACGTATCCCTCCCATCTATTTCTCTTCGTTGTGATTTTTTTGGTGTGTGTTGTGTGGTGGTGTTTTGTAGGTGGGCGAAACGGTGGTTGGTTCGGTTCGGTTCCAACAAGGCCCCTTTTCTGTCTCGGATGTTTCTCCAGCGATCATGTTGTGTAATATTTCTCCAGCAATTCAGAGGAGAAATGATCGTTATTCATTACCATCTTACACATTTGTTACGCCTTTTGCATGTCTGTTCGTCCTCAGCCCAACACAAAACTACACAACGATCGCTCGGGCCGCTTGGTCGGAAACGCGTCGTTCCTCGAAGGGTACATCAAGTGCGCGAGCATGAGGCGGGAAGGCTGTTCCCAAAAAAAGGAGTGATCACGAGAAACGGTTTCGCGGCTGAGAATCAGAGCACAACGAGTTAAAAATGCATGTACTGTGGCGTGCTACCTCGCACAGCGCTTGGATCAGTGGCTGGAAACGCCCTCAAGGCAGTACAAATGGTTGCACATCATTACGACGCATGACCCCATCCACTTCAGCGTTCGACAGTGCAACATGACAGTAAAAACGCGACGTGCTTCTTGAGCAGTCGTTTTCTCTGTCAAAATTGGAATCACTTTGCCTGCCAACCTCTCCCAACAAATCCAACCCTGACCCAGCCCCTCAACAGTTGCGGTCGGGTTTTCGTTTCGAGCGGGCCGCGTCCCAACTCTTTTCCCCTCCTTTATTTCTTTTTTTGGGAAACGAACCTTTTTTCTGAACAGAGTCTGAGCGGAGTGGCCAGGCCTATTTTTCGACGATGGCCGTTCCTCCCGTCTTTGCAGACGTGGCGGACACGCCTATGTTTCGACAAAGGGTAACACGAAAGCGATTGCACTCACCGAATGACGACGAATTGAGTTATCGTGACGGTTTCTCAGCGGTGTCTTCCATAAAGAGTCGAAATATTTGTTAGGGTTTTCGTGTTGGATGGGATCTGAGGGGGCGAGAGATCGCCACACTCAACTGACTAAAAAAAAACCGAAACAGAAGAGAACTGAAACTTTGTGAGAAACCTTCCAAGCTTGAGGTGTAACCTGTGAACATGTTGCCTGGTGGAGGATCTCGGAATCCGATCAATGAACTGCTTCAGTGATTTTTTGGTTCTTGAGGGAAATTCTTCCATGAAATTAAAAAAAAACCCTCGAAACTGGTTACTGTAGCTGACGTTGTTGACGGTATGTGATGGACTGATTTTGATCATTCTGAAATGATCATTGTCGAAATTCATTCACATTTCAGAGGCTGAATTTCCCACCACTGTGAAAACACACCTTTCGATGATTCGATCGTGAAGGAATCCGCATGTTGGGATGTAGAAGTAAAAAAGAAATTCAAGAAGATAATTAATTAATTTATCGTGGTTTTGAATTGCACTGGAGAATTTAGTCCAGTAGATGCCATGAAAACGACAAAAAAAGGTGCCTTTTAGGTGTTGGAGATTCAAGATGGCGTGGAGCACATGAAAGAGGGTTGCGTGAAGTTGTCGAAAGAAGCCATGAAATACTGCGATCAACTTCAGAAAATGGTTGAAGTGAATGAGACCTTTGCACAAGCAATCATGGATTTCTCACCGGAGCACCAGGGGGAGCTGTCAGGTTGGCGGAGCGATATGTATTCCTTGCCCCCCCCCCAGCCCCCCCCCCCAGCCCCCCCCCCAAAAAAAATGTAAAATTAAAAAATGAAGTGAAGTGAAGTAAAATGAATTGAAATAAGAATCGCTGGAAGAAAAAAAAACAGAAAAGAACTGATGAATGAAAATGTAACATGAATAAATTATTCTCTCTCGACACCTTGGAGGGGGAAAACACGGTTATCTAATTTCATCGTTTGCTGCCATACAGGGCAAAACGAGTTGAGAAAATTTGGTGAAGTTTTCAAAGCATTGGCGGACCACAATGCGACTCTCCATAGACAGGTGAGAAGATCACATCCTTTCCCAAAAAATGAAATAAAATCAACGGAGAAGAAAAAAACTGCCATAGCTGATGGGACACCCTTACTTTTGAGGTGGAAAGCAAAATACATAAAAGTCAGTCTTCTGTCTGAAAACCAGTGAAATCAGGAAGGTTTTAATTGGTTTTAATTTTTAATTGAAAATATTTCGGCATCAGGCCCCCCCCCCGTTTTCTTTTTTCCTTTTCGACCATCGTGGAGTTCTGAAAAAAAATAATGTTTGCTTGGTTGAGATCCTGGATCATCTGGTGGAGCCGTTGAATCATGCGTGGATTCATCAATTGTGTGCCGATGTGGGGAGAGACCGACATTTGCTGGACAAGCGAAACTCCACCTACGACATGACTCGACTCAAGTATTTGGGCCTGAAGAAATATACCAAAAAGGAGATCTTGCTGAAAACGGAAGAAGAACTGAGAAAAGCAAAAGAGGAGGCAGAAGAGGCTCGATATAGCATGGTCCGGACGTTGAACGAGGTGATGACTAACACTTGATCAGATTTTTCGACCAAAGAATTGACCTCAGGAGCTGATGGAGGCTTTTAGCAACCGCTAGTGTAGAGGTCGCAAATGGAGTCTTTTTCTTTTTGGGATGCTTCAGCCGCCTCATTCACAAATACATTTTTCAAAACCTGGACTTGATGCCGTCTGACTGTTTTCTATGCGGATTTTGCAATACTAATATGTATGTATTCATTTTCAACATCGCTGTTGATCCGGGTTTGAATCTTGATGATGGGGGGATAGGTAGGAACGTACGTTTAAGGTGACTGCATGTAATGTAACAGGTGGAATCGAGGAAAATGTTCGATTTCCTGGGGATGATGGCGGCATGCATGGAAAGCCATCTCCATTTTTTCGAAAAGGGGTTCAAGAAGCTTTCGGAGACGGAATCTCTGATCCAATCCAGCAAGGCGATGGTGGATGACAGGCGGCAGAAAATGGAGTCCAGAAAGGTGACTCATCAATAAGTTAATAACAAATACAGTAGACGCCGCTTTATCCAACACATTCGGGCCACGCTTTTTCGGGCATAGTAAACGATTGTTTTACAATACGGTGTCCGACATTTCCCCTTCCCGGTCGCGCACGCATTCGATTCGAACTCTAAAACACTCGTTAATAGTGGCCTGGCGGTTCAACCGCTGTCGAAGTAACTCCATGGCCCCGTCTTGGGCATTCTCGTACTCCTCCATCTTGTCATAGCCTCGGCGTTCCAGGCCGACTACCATCGGAACGAATATGACGTCCGGAAACAGAAGCAAACATTCGACGATTTTGTATTTCTTTGCATTGTATTCATTCTGTGCGACCATTCGCGAATGAAATTTGCGATTGGTTTGGCTGATTATCCGATGGTCGGGCTGATAAAACGATGGGTTCCCCCACCTAAAAATTCCGTTCCTGGCGATTTCGGCTTAAAAGGCGGTGGGTTTGATTATCCGGGGGCGGACAAAGCGGTGTCTACTGTATAATAGGAACTCGTGTTTCTTGTTGTATGAGCATGTGATGAGAAAAGTGCAGTTCACCCCACTCATAACGCATACGTGTTGAGAAAAATCTGTACACTGATGCCGACAATGTAAATTGTGATTAAATTTTTTTTTTCTTTTCTGAAACATCCACTGTTCCTTCTGGAGGAAAATATGGTGAAATACGAAAACGAAAAACAAGATTGATTGATTAATTTCAATTCTGTTTTTTGAAAACAGTTAAAAATAACTTTTTTTTTAATTTCTTGCATTTATTCTTGAATTTTTATTCTTTATTATTTTTTCTTATTGTTAGAAAGAATATTCAGCTTGCCTGTTTCTGTCTCTGAAAATATTTGTTATCAAAATAACAAGTAATTTTATTTTTTGTTAATAAAATTTCACCGAAACAATTTTTTCGCTTGCTGCTGACGTTCCTGTGGCTCATATCTCATCAAAAAATTTAAAATGAATAAAACCCTGCAGGACACGCTCTCCAAACTGATCACCGAACATCAAGATCAAGAAAGAACTCGGGCGGAAGCCAGCGCAGCCAGCCATGCATCGGAGGCCGAAACCTTCGTCGGGGGTCCTCTTCAAATGTCTGCAGATATGTCCGGGGCGGTTTCGGAAATCGATGAAAAAGTGCAAATATCGCTGGCTTCCCAAGGGAAGCACATAACCGTCATCCGGCAGGGCTATTTGTACAAGAGGTCCTCAAATATCCAAAGGAACTGGAAGAAGCGGTTTTTCGTGTTGGACAGCTTGGGGATGCTGTATTATTACTCATCCAAGGTGAGGAATTGCCGCAACTTCTTAAACAACGTAAATTTTTAATAAATTACTACTAATGCACGATTTCGTAAACAATCATGAACGGTTTATTTCGACAGGTCCAGCATCAAACTTTGCCTCCAGAATTTAAACCCACAAGATAATAATAATTAATTTTTGCGTTGGATGTATTGGAGCAGTAACGGTTTTTTGTTTTTAATAGGGCAAGCAAAATCTATTGCATTTGCACAAGCGGGAGAAACCCAAACATTGCCTGTGCATGAAAACCTGCTGTGTGAAGCCTTACGAAGAGGAGGAGCTCAGGTTTTGTTTCACGGTGGTTTCTCCGGAGAAAATCTTGTACCTCCAGACAGACGGGGAGCTGGAGAAAAGAGAATGGATGCAATCCATGCAGGTACCCATCCAGATCAAAACCTCGAAAATAGGAGGTGGATAAAACTGACAATAAAAGGGGAATCTCCATTGTGTTGGACTGCCCCCCCCCCCCCCAAAAAAAAAGGAAAAACAAACAAAAAAAAACATCACTTGCAATAAAGCAACAGTGGGTCAATCATCGTCCCTGAGTTTGAACCCACTGGTGTAGCTTGCCCCTTTTTAGTTCTTGGAGTTTCTTGTTTTCATGGAGACTGAAAAAAAACTTGAGGAGCCAAATGTCCATCCTGATGCAAATGCCTAATACTGAGCGGTATCTACATGTTCCTTTCTCTGGGATATCCAGGCCGTCACTGCTTGCCTACTCAACAGCGGGGCCAACCCTTGCGATTTCGTGAACACGGAGAGACTGTTCACCGGGAGCTCGTCTTTGGGCATGCAAAAATTCGGAGAGATGCGCCTGAGCTTTACGGCGGGCTCCGGAGACACTTCTACATCCAGATTCATCAACACAAATCCCACTCACACGGCCCCCGTCAGCAGATTCAACACCGTTCACAGCGATACGCTGGAGAGTAGGCTGAAAAACCTGCAGAGATGTGGCGGGCGGGGTGGATGGGAACCTCCTTACACTCGAATTCGAGGGGCGTCTGGGAATCAGGTAAGTCAGTCGGTCGATCGAACGAACGCATCCAGTGCTGACTGTTGGTTCAGCTCCTGCAAGAGAAAAAAAATAAAGAAAACACCGAATCAACCGTTTGATGTCTGGAAACCAGCGAAATTAGGGAGGTTTTAATTGATAAGATTCACAGAGTGAAGTGTTCGAACCCATTGTGGAGCCTTGCCACAGCAAGCCAACAGATTGCCTCCACCTTCGAAACTGCCCTGAAGTATTTTCATGCTGAAAAACACAGTCACAGCTCAGTTCTTTGTGTGACGGGCACGCAACAAGAAACACCGATTATCTTGAAATGACCAGATCTGACTGCTCTTTTTAAATCAGTACTGCGCAGATTGTGGTGCTGCCGATCCAGAGTGGGCATCCTTGAATTTGGGAATTCTGGTGTGCATCGATTGCTCAGGGGTTCATCGACAGCTTGGAGTTCATATATCCAAGGTGGGGAGGCCCCCCTGATTCTTGCAGATACATATACATAAGAAGCATGCGTTGGAAGTTTTTGTTGCAAAACCGAGCCCAAATGGAGTGCGATTCTTGAATTTTTGAGAAAACGGGGTGGTTGTTGCACCATATGGTTGTGACTCTTGACATGTACAAGCGCATGTGTATGTGTGTGTGTGGTTCCTCTTTATTTCCCCCAGGTTCGAAGCCTGAAACTCGATGTGAAAGTATGGACGGAGCCCGTCATAAATCTCTTCCTGCTGTTGGGCAACGATTTCGCCAACGAAGTGTGGGAAGCCGCGATTCCGAAACCCCCCGGCCACCGCCACCACGATTCCATTGGGGAAATCTGGGACGAGGGCTCCGAGGATGACCACACTCCCCGTCGTCAGTTTCGAAGGGACTCCACCCTGGAGGAGTGGGTGAGACATGAGGCCGGGCCCCCCAGCCCCAAGGCAATGCCATCCAGTAGCTTGGCTGATAAGGAGAGGTACATCCGGGAGAAATACGTGTCGCGGAAGTATGCGGAAGCCTTTCCAACTGCGGCTCAGAGTGCCCTTTGGGCAGCCGTGCATCAATCCGATGTCAGGTAAAGAATCAGCCCCCCACACCGTTCTTAGGGAGGAGCCCATGCTTTGTTTTCCTTCTGTTTTTTTGTGTTTTTTTGCTTTGTTTTACATTTGAAAGGGGCCATTACATTCTCCTGGCTTCATTGTTCTTGTGTTTGTTTATGCAGGGCGGCTTATCGAGCGATCGTGGCGGGGGCCGATGTGAATTCTCTCCAGTCGTCCAAAGTTGCTGCGTTGCTGGTGTCAGACATGCACGATCGAGTGCTGGCGTCCTGTGGCCCGGATGTCGAGTATGACACCATGCATCGATTATGTAAGCTGGAATTCAATATGCCGAAACATTGGATAAAAACTGAATGGGGTAGTCCAGCAGGCCTTTTTTGATGTAGCGATTCCATCGATGGATGGAACGATTGCAAACTCAGAGGACCTCCAACCGAATATCCACCCGGATGACAGACACCCATTGGGGAAAATTGGATAGCTTCGAAACGAGCGGCGTTGCCCCATGCGAAACATGCATTGAACAGCAGCCCAATCTTGAAAAAAATAATCTTTTCTGAAAAGGACACTGACCTGCATGACAAATCAAAGAGCTAATACGCCGAGCAATAAACTCAGTAGTCTAGTTTACTGTCGATACTGTCGATCATCAGTACAGTTTTTTTTTGTTATGAGAAATGTGGTGGTTGCAGGTGCTCCTGTGACTCTGTTGGCATGCCGACTGGGCCACCTGCCGATGATCGAATATCTGCTGCTGTGTGGGGCTGACATGGAGTGTCTGGACACTTACTGCCGGCGGCCGCTGCACTATGCCGTGATGTACAAGCAGAAAGCTACGATTCGCTTGCTGATCGACAAAGGGGTGAAACGGCGAGTGGGGGATTATGAAGGGGTGACACCCAGCCAAATGGCGGAAAGAGGGGAGGCGGACGATGAAGTGTTGCTGTGGGTTACGCCCAATCGACAGGTGGCCGAAAAGATGACGGAATTTACTTGCTTTGGAAGTGCTTAGGATGGCACTGCATGCATTTATGTATTATATATATATGTGTGTCTGCCATATGTACGTGTGTGTGTTGAGGGGTTCAGGGATTGTGTTTTGATGGGCGTTTTCTTCAAAATGTGTGTTTTTTGCTTTCGTATGTGCTTAGGAGGTTGATTTTTCTTTGAAAAAAAAAATCCCGAAAGAAAAAAAAGAAAAGCCAAAAAAATATAGGAGGTTGATTTTTCTTTGAAAAAAAAAATCCCGAAAGAGAAAAAAGAAAAGCCAAAAAGAAATGCTTGACCGAGTTAAAAATAGATTCCAGAAGAAGAAGAAAAAAACGCGAAGAGACTGGGACTCCATTGTCATTGATAACTTTGTTTTCCTTTTCCTTTTTTTCCTCCATTTTGCTGATTGGATCATGTTTGAGAAACCCATCTTCTTGAATGTATTTCAAAAAAAACGAAACAATTTTTTTTTTCTTTCTTATTTTTTTTTCTTCTCAAAAAGGGGGGGGAATCGATTTAGAAAAAGAAAAAGGAGGTCTGTCGATTTTTTTTTTTGAATAATGAGGTACTTTTATTTTTCTTCTCTGATTTTCAATGCTCAAGACAACCTGCACAATGTGAGAGGTTTTTAGAAAAGGAAAGAAAAAAAAAGCGCCAACATAAATGTAGATATTCAAACGGGGATAGTTTCTTCTTTTGTTTTTTTCGTTTTGATCCCCTCGAGAAAAAAAAGCGAGTTTTTTTGTTTTCCTCTCCTTCAATTGCAATTTTTATGGGAAAAAAAAGAAAAAAAAATTCAAACGATTCGTAAAAAATAAAATAACAAAATAATATAGAGAGAACCCCCCAAAAAAGAGAGAAAAATCCTAACGCGAAGAATTGACCAAATCAACAAAAAGGTAAGGGGAAAGAAAAAGAGAAAAAGAAAAAGGAAGAAAAAACACTCGTAACGATTTTTGATTGTTGTGAAAATTTGCAGCATTCTGGCAATGGCGCCAACTGGGCTTCGAATCCAGAGTAAAGGAAATGTGCTGAAATATGCTCAAGGGGGGGGGGGGGAACGGGACGGGACGGGCCGGGAGGGGGGAGGGAGAATTACACTGCTTCTGTAGAGAGAGCGAGCCAAAGAGAGAGATTGGCAGAGACACATTGTGTCTGACAGAGATTTGAAAAAAAAAAAAAAAAAAGTAGATTCAATACAATAAGGCTCCACCATCAAAACGCCCCACCAACCAAACCAAAAGAAAAATCTGGGGGTGTTAGCTGGCGTCGTATAGCTGTTGTCGGCTTGGTATTTTCAACAAGAGTTTGTTGGGTGATTTTTTTTTCTTCTCAATTTGGCAGAAGGCAGGGAGGGGAGGGGGGAGAAGAAGTGTTCAAAGGAGAATTGATCTTCCATTTCGACTTTTAGAGAGAGAAAAAAACAAAAAACAAGTGAATTTAGTGAGCAAAGAAGAAAAAATTAAAACAATAAGGCTCCAGAAAGTAGAAAAAGGGAAACTGGGGTGGGGTTAGGTGGGGATTAAGTGTGTGTGTGTGATTTTTGTGAAGGGGGGCGGGGGGAAAGAAAAGGTTGGGGGAAAGTGATGATTTGAAGAGGCGGCCTGCATGGTCGATGTATTATTTTCGGTGCTTCTGTAAAGAGGGGGGCAAAAACAACCAACCCACAACAGAATGATAGGCCACTTCAGGGTTGTGTAACAACATGATATTGACTCCTGGCATTGCAAAGCAATTCTGGTTCTTGAGAAACACTACCAAGCAAGGGGTTGTAAACTCCGAACTGCACTTAAAAGAAGTCGAGTCGTTCTGGGGAAAGCGGATAGATCCAAGTTCTTTTTCCCTTTACAGTTTTTGGGTTTTCTCGTAACTGTGAAGGATACTCCATTCGCCTGCACACCTCCATCACCTTTGTTAAAGCATCAAATGAATAATCGAACCATGAGCGAGCTGACTATTCCAATTCCCACTTGGAATTTCCATATCTTTCAAGCAGGTGGTACAAAACATCATCAGCAACACTCAGGTCCGAAACCCTGAAGCCAGGAAGGAATTGTGCAACATGATGACCATTCTTCTGCTTCCATTCACATACGAATATCTTTGTACAAGGAAAACGAGCCGTTTTCAAAGTTCTACATCCCCTCTCATCAGCCGACTTTCGAAAAAAAACTGTTTTTTCCTGCTGCTCTGGCTTTTTGTTGAAAAGCCAGTACATTTTATGGCAAAGATTCGATACTACAATTGCATAATTCTATACATTCTTCAAAAGCTCCAGACAAACCATGACCGACCTGAATCAGTAGCCTCCCTGCTTTTTTTTAGCTCCCCCTCAAAGAAATCCAATTCAATCAAAATTTTTCCTATTTAAAGCTATTCAATTAGACCCAAACTTCCAAGCAAACACGCACACACTCTCCCTCCCTCAATCAAACTTTTTTCCAGATCAATTTGACGATCGATTGATCTGTGGAAATTAAAAAAAATACAAATGCGCGTTCGCTTTGAAGCACAGGCCTCGAAAATAATCCCACCGTCCCCTCCATTTCTATTTCTTTTTTTTTCTTTGTTCTTTCGCAATGTTTTTCTTTTTTTTTTCTTTTTTTTTAGTAGTACTAATATGGAATCATTTCAATGTATTGTAATAATTCAAGTCTAAAAAAACAAAACCAAAGAAGAAGAAGAAAAAAAAAGTATTTTTCGGTTGTTTCGTTGTTTTTTTTTTCAATTTTGCTTCAGAAAAGAAGCATCCAGAATGAGACCAAGCCCCCGCAAATCTGCTCTACAAATTTGATCCAACCCAAAAACGACCGAGGCAAAAATCCCCTCGACAGACCAGGCCAAACTTCCTGCAGCTTCATTGAGTCCCTTTCGATCGTCAGACTGGACGATTTATTATTTACCCCCTCCCCACTTTCATTGCCTTCCAATTGCATGCCATCGATTCCATCGGCATCGCATCGGGTGTCATTATCTATGGTATCGTCTGCGTCTATATCGATAATATTCGGTGATGAAGAATTATAGTTTTGTAACGGTGTCCTTGGGTCGATCGAAACGGTTGGGTCGAGATCCGGCATCTTGCATTCCACCCTGATGACTGTCGAAGTCAGCCCGCTGGAAAACCACCACAACAAAGCAAATCAGCAGAGACTAGCTTGCATTATATCTTGACAGAAAAACAATATAAACAGATTCCTAAGGTTTCTTTGACAAAAACAGACAAAAAAAAACAATATAAACAGATTCCTAACGTTTCTTTGACAAAAACAGAAAATTGATGCCTCGACAGCCAATAGACTTTCGTGAATTGAGCAGCTTCCATCTGCCCCCCAAAAAACCACCAAGGAAAAAGAATGAAGAGTTGGGTGTACTCAACTAGGTAGTTGAGTATATCCACCATTCTCTCACCTCCACCACAGAAGAAACGCCACCATCACCAAAATAGTTGCGCAGACAGCAATGATCGGAATATATCTTTTTATCGATCTGTTTGAAGCCCGAGTCGATACTGCAGCTTCATCCACTCTGTTTTCCTTTTCAATGGCTTCTTGATGCTCCTTCTTCTTTTGATGTTCCAAAAGATCACCGTCTGAACAGCAGCTCTTCTCAAGAAGATCGTTTTCTGCACCAGAAACCGGTAGGAGCGGGCTCCCCTCAACCCCTCCAGGTGTGGTGGTGGTGGTGTCATCCTCTGCAGGCGATGCGAAAATGACATCTACTGGTGGTGATGCAAGAGCTTCCTCAGACATGGGTTCATCAGGACCGACCGCCACTTCCACGAAAGTGGCAATTTTCGAAAAACAGTTCTCAGTCATGGGTTCATTAGGACCGACTGCCTCTTCCACGAGATTGGTTATTTTGGAAGCCCCGTCCCCCTCTTGGCCCCCCTGGTTCTTTCCCTCCTGAAAAGGTGCTTCCAGTGGGAGGACTCCAGCCAGGAAAGTGGAGCCAGACACCATATCATTCACCCCTTTGGACAAATCGATTGACACCTGCAGTGCTGCGCCCTTCTGCATCTCAGCTGCCGAGGGCTCATTCTTCTGGTCAAAACTGTGCGGTGCAAGCCTGGGGATGTTCGCCAATCCGGAGCTATTCTCCCACAGAACCACGCATTCTTTCTCGATGGCGCTGTCAGCATCGCCACACTGTTGCTCTTCGAATGGTGGCGGCTGCAAGTCTTGCCCCTCTTCCCCACTTTCTGCTGCTTCCTCCTCTGAGGTTTGTTCAGCATATTGGAGCCTCCTTTTCCTCCAATCGTCGATGCTGTTATATTCTTCTTCAAGGGCTTTCTCCTCTTCAAAATCATACTCGTCAGAGGGTTGAGGGTTCTGATCGCTCCACTCCTGCAGAGGACACAACCGAAAGATTACAACAGAAACAGTCAAACTCCATCAAGATTCAAAACCAAGTCTTAGCATGTTTCTTCTTCCCAATCCATTGACCCTGATCCATGTATCTTTCCGTAAGGACGCGTGCAGGACCTCCCCCCAACGAAACCCGGTTGGCAAGCAAGCTACTGGGGGTTAGAAAGGAAAGCTAGGCATCGTTCATCCACATACCCATTGATGTTCGCTCGACTGCTCCCCAGCATCGCTCCACTGCCCCCCAGGTTGCTCCACCTCCCGCACCTCTTCTTCCACATCCAAGCCCTCCCTCCCATCAAAATCATCCCCACTGCTTTCTAAATCGCCATCGCTGCATCTTGTACCTCGAAGGTAAGGAGTTTCATCCCCTTCGCTCCCTCGGAAAGCATGCATGCTGCCGTAGAACTGGTTTTCCGAATAGCCCATGCCTTGCAGGTAGGGCGACCCCTGTCCAATCCCTCCTCCCAAAACACCGTTTTGTTCTTCTTCTTCTTCTTCTTCATCTTCATCGTCGACACTCTCCAGTTCGTGGTGTGCATTCTCATCCTCGTGGTAATTGGAATTCTCGCTGTTAGCTTCTTCCCTGTCTTGGGGCATGAATTTGGAGGATGCCACGCTTCGAGGAGTTTGTTTGGATTCCATGAAGGGAATCTCTGATGGCAGTTCTGACGCCATTTCTGCTAGAATTTCTGAAGGTATTTCTGAATGTATTTCTGATGGCATCTCGGAGCGGGGTGGGCTGCTCACTTGGGAGAGTTCATCCGCAGAATAACCGTAAGTGGAGTCCAGTCGCATGCTGCCATATCCCATCTCCGAATGCTCATCGTCGTGATTGTCAGCAGCTGCTTGCGGCAAATTCAGCCTGGGGATAAAGGATGGCGGTTCGTTCGATTTCGGAGAGTTGGTGGTCTGAGGGGTGGGGTATTTGGGAACCAACGTTTGTGGCGACAGCAGCCTCCGAGCGGGCTTTTTGATGCGCGTCTTGGCTTCACGCGGCTTTCGCGGTATCTTTCCTTGCGGCCGAGGGATCCCCGTGGGTCGTGGGCTCGCAGGTGGAGGTGTGTCCTGTCGCAAAATGCTCGCCCAATCCCGAGGAACCTCGAGAAGTGGCTCAGGGGTTTTCTTCTGGGCCGGTGCCGTGCCACCAGGAAGGGGAATTCGAGAACTTTGACTTTCCATTCTCGGGAAGTTCTGGTGCGCACACAGGAAAGGCTCAGCCCTGCTCGGGAGAAAACTGCCAAACGAAATGTGGTTGATTACCGACGCTTCTCACCTCGCGTTGGGGAAGCTCCGTTAGGGAAAGCTCCCTTGAGTGGCCTGACACGACGAACGATTTTCAATCAAACTTTCGTAACTGACGGTTGCGGGTAGAGTCATTGAATGGCGTTTCAGGACACGAACCCACAAACTCACCAGCAGAATTGTCGTCACTAAGGTCCGATAGCAGCGATAGCCGAGCCTGAGCAAGATCGAAACAAAAACTCAGGTCACGTCGATGGGAGAAGAGCAGACAGCAGCGGAAGAGTCCAACATTGCGGATTCTCGAAACATGCCCACTGAAACACCATTGACGAACGCTGAGCAGAGTGCTTGCGGATCCTTTCTTACCTTATTCGTCGAATCGCCGCTCGAGTTGAAACCTGCAACGGAAAGTGTCAAGTTGCGTTACCAGTTGCCCTTTCCCCGTTCGCTCGTTGCCGGTTGGACAGAAACTCGTCGCTGCTTTGAGACCGACTGAGAAGTGCGCCACTTTGACAGTGCCTTTCACGTCCCCACCGCCGTCTGGCCGTCAACGGTGCCCAGACGTGGTCGTCGTTCCTTTCAACTCAAGCTCTTCCGAGAAAGAGAAAGGGTATGAGGAGATACCTGATCCGCTGAGCTCATCGGCAGAGTCCGACAAGACGCTTTCCAGGTCGCAGGGTGTAGGAGGTTGCAACGCGGCGGAGGTTTCTGGAGGGCCTCTTGGAAGCAGCGGACACCCGTCCCAGATCTCTTTGTTAACTTTGGTGAGGTCTAGGCCTCGCATCGAGACCATGTCGGTGCCTCTCGCTTCGCAACGGGTGGCGTCGGAAAGTTTCAACGCGGTGAGGGTCGACGGCCGAGAACCAGACGAGTTTCACGGCCGCGCGAACGCGTGCCAGAAACGTCAAATAGCAAGACAGGGACTCTGGCCGCGGTCAACGATATTCCTGGGGTGGGTTGGCTACAACTGCTAATTTATTCCACGGGTGCAACCCTCCTTTGATGACGATGGCCGCCAACGACCGCGAACAGGAAGCGAAAATCGCTAATCTTCCCATTTGAAGAGCTCCAGCGGCGCCCACATGGATATACTTTTACACATATTTCCATACAACCCAAGATGCCAATCGCTTCAACGGCAAATTCCAAATTCCTCATCACCTCATTATGAATTTAACCTTTGGGGTAAAATGACACAGCAACACCACTGAGGAGTTATCTGACAGGGCTAAAATTGGGGGGAGGAGCTCCCACGTTGTGACCTAAAATCCAGGGGAGGACACAGTGACGGCACGTCCCATTTGTCCGACCAACGGCGACGCCTCCATGTCGCACCTGAACGCGAATCTCAAAACAGCTCCAGCATCGCAGCTCCCCCAGCACTGCCTCGCCCTCACACTGTCGAGACGCGACAAACAACTCGAGTTGTGGACAGTGAGGGTATTGTGATGTCAGGCATGGACGAAGTCGGGGTCGTAGTAGTGGGGGTAAACCCGAAACACGCCCAGTGGAAATTCGTCGATTTCTTGAGTGTTCACAGGAACTGGGCTTTTCGAGGTGGATAGCAGTGACGATGATATGGCTGAGTTGGCGAGGTTGAGGGCGCAAAGGCAGTCCAGTCCAGGAGGAACGAAGGTGATATGTCTTTTTTTCTGTTTTGTTGAAGAGTAGGAGTGGTTTCAACCAGATTCCATCAAATTTCCATTTCGATTCCATCTAGTTTCCATCGGAAGGACTTCACAGGGACATGTCTGGTTCCCCTTTGGATTCTGTGTTATTTATATTGGTGAATTATTATGCAGGTTTTCCCCAATCCGGAGGATGACTATGAACATGGCATGAGGGCTCACTTCCCGGCCACTTTTAGTGAGCGACCATCAAATCCGTACACCAAAAATTCTGAAAAAGAAAATTAGAAAAACTGGAAAACTGGAATAATAAAAATAAAGTACACAAGGTAGCGGAGGTTCCTTTGAGAGTAGGGGTGTGAAAGAGACAATCTTAGAGTAAGAAGTTGAGGGTTTGGAATGCAGGCCGGAAAGCGGCGGAGGGCCCTGAAATCATGAAGCTGCATGAAAATATGAGAAGAGGGCAATCAACAAAAGATGACAAAACTGACGATGGTGGCGAAATCGCCCCTGAAGAACAGAATCCCGTGTCTTCTTCACGTGGTAGGTGAACTCACACCCACCCATCAACTCTCACCAGTTTGCCATCAAGTGGAGAAACTACGTTTCTGCTGCCTGCACGTGCAATTTATTTTTCTTATCGAAAATGCAAGACACCTGTCCGATCAATGAAGGGAGATTGATCAAACTCAATTTGTCCTAAGCGAAATCCTTGTATTTTCTCTCATTTTGACGCGTCGAAATACCCATGAGTTATGTTTCTCTGTTCTCCCCGATACACTGCTGGGTTGAATTATTCTAAATTCACAATGTGCAGATGAAACGGTTTGGCCACCTGTGGACGATGCCAGTCCCTCTTGGGATGGTATGAATGACGATGAGGATGACGACGACCCCTACATGCTAAGGGAGAAGGATTTGATGGATCAAGTGAAAGCACGGAGACCCGATCCTGGGATGGCTGTGTCTGGCTTGGGGAAGGGTGGCAAATTGGGGGCCACTGGTGGAACCTTGCTTACTCAGCATCTGTTGAGGACAAGAGTAAGCGAATCGACCTGGACGAAAACCTCTTTTCAAAAAACCCCATGTATATATTTCAAGTGACAAGCTTCTCAGTTTTTGTTCCATTATATGCGTTTTTCTCATTAGACATAGCCAGTGGCACACTCCTGCGATTCAAGTTTTGAAAGCTGTACGTATATGTTCCCAGGGGAAGATGATGTCAGTGGATGAGGAGCGCGACCCAAGAGAGGCTCTCCTCAGACATGCCAACGAGAAGGATGCATTTTCATTGTGCACGGCAGCCTACAAAAAGACCCAGCCCGAACCCATATTCGCTGATGTTGAGGAAGAGGGCGAAGAGGATGAAGCGGACAGAAAGGGGGATTAACGATCAAGGGTTTGGGAAAAATATATAGTTTTGGGGGGAGATGTGATAAGGGCAGTGTATACTTTCTCGACATAAAAGCTGTCTGACTTGGCGATGCTTTGTGCAATTGGAGGCAGTTTTGGACCTTATAGAGGCTCAAGTATTGTCTGCTGTGCAGTTCTGCCGCTTGTTTTGGGTCATTGTGTTGGATGAGAACATGTGAAGGGCTGGAGAAAGACGGGGTTGTGGTGCCTTGCTCCGACACCCACCTCGCCGATTCAAATTCACAATCCAAAGTCCGATCGCATTGGTCCCCTACTAATCGATTTCCCATAGCTTCCCATCAGCCAACAGGCACCAAGGCATTCATTACTTTTGAACCGTCCGTATCAAAGATACCAATAAATATACAAATATGTATTTTGTTTCCAGTCCAATTTCTTGTATCATGGTCCAAGATTTCTTGTTCTGAATTTGAAAGGTAATGTGGATCAAGGATGTGGCAAGACCAAGCTGGATGGATCGATGCATATAGCAGTTGGTCATTTGAATTAATCAAAACGAGCAAACTTTAGTTGCAACTGGTCTTGGATCACCAAAGTTCGCAAGAAATTTCGATGTTTGCTTTTCGATAGAAAACATTTCTGGTAACTAGGGGGAGACCTTCCCCATTGCTGTATTTCAAACTGGTTGTATTTTTCCTCAAAAATTCACAAAGCAGGAGTATATCAGTCCGTCCCAGCACACCTGATATTCTGAGTCAATGAGAGCTGTACACCCTTTCAAGTTTTCTCCAAGGGCAAGAGAACATATGATTTCGACAAGGAATTCAATAGGGATGATTATCAAGAGGAGTTGCTATCAACAGCCACATTTCAACACTACTTTCTGGGTGCACTGATTCTTCGATCAACCAAGGAATTCCATTGAGTCTCACTGGCAATCAATCAAGAGCGCTGCAAGGTGAAGCAAGGGTGCAGATATCGAGGATCAAAGTTGTGCTTCAGCCAATACGTCCTTGCCGGAAAACCAAGCATCAGGAAGAGCTAAGAGTTCAGTTGGAGGTTCCATTTTTGCAGATCCGTGTCAAGTGTCAGGGATCACTCCCCTTCCATGGGAATGCAAAAAAAAAAAAAAATGGTGAAAAAAGGATCAATTCAGAATTTAATTTCCGAGTTCTTTGCAATTTGACCTGCCAAACAACCTGGTATGCATACATGGCTCGGACCCACATGGAATTTTCTGTAGCAAGCTCTTTTGTTGCCTGGTGGACCACCAGTGGTGGTCTAAAAAAGGTTGTAAACTGACTGTGTTGAAATTTTCTGGCCTGTAACACATTCCTCGATGATCATTAGTAACGACAGGCAAATTAAGCGCTTCTTTGAAAGGGGGTGAGTTGCTTAACTATTGTTGTTTGGTTGATTTCCATTCTGTCTAGGTTCTTTGTTGATGTATTATTATCTTCCAACTTCCAATCTTTTCAAGAATAATGAAGCCCAGATCAATGATTTTCTTTGGGGTAGTCAGCCAGAAAACACCAATTCTGAATTTGACAGTAAATTGTTGAGACTCAGGCATCGCTTGATGAAAGTCATGATGTCTGAGAAGCCAATCCACTTCTTGGTCTACTCTTAACACCTTTGTGAAGCGAAACAGTGGGGAATTTCAATACGAGTCACAGCACAGTTCTGGAATCCCGAACAATGAAGTCCAGATGTAAGGATTCAACACTTCAAAAGACTACATGCCTGCAACCTGCTACGATTCTGCTAAAAATAGATGGATAACAAGATCCTGACCACAATCATTTCCACCTGCCGGCCATAATCGTCGCGATTCTTTTTGTTTCTCCGTCTGTGTACTTCTTGCTTAACTCATCCCTTCCGCTGGTATTTCAACTGAATTCGCATTCCCTCCAGGCTGCACATGAGTGAAATCCACTCTCTCCCCACTGAAACGGGGTTTGCTCCTGCCAATCAAATCCCTCCAGTTCGGCACACCATGCCCAGCTTCAGGTCCAAATGCCAGGCTGTCCCTTCCTCCAGATTTTTCATATCCATGTAGGAGCTGAGCAGGTTTATACTGGTTGGATCGGTTGCTGTGCCAGTTGGACGTTGGTTCCAAATAACCTCTGGCTTCCTCTGATAGGAGGCTTTTCCACCGGCCAGGCTGACGTGGAATTTTATATTTATCGAGTAGCGAGTCCATCGGAACATCATGCGTAGTTTTCACTCCTTTCGGACAGCTCCTGCTTGGCTCAATCCCCGCAGCCGACAGGTTCAAAGGCTGGCCATAGGAATGCACATTTTGTGCAGAGGGGAACTGATCGCATGCATCCCCCAAAACCTGACCAGGTGCATGATTTTCCTCATTGTGCCTTTCTTGAGGAATGACAGAGAAGGGAGCGGACCTTGGCCGATGGTAATTTGAACGAAATGAACTCACAGGGGGCTGTGGTGCACTTGGAGAAGCAGTTGACACCATAGTCGTAGGAACCCGTGACGATTCTAGCCCCGGATCGATCGACGTCCAAAGACACTACTTTTGTGTGTCCTTTCAAAACAGCCTCATGAGTGATGGGCAGCATGTAGGGGTCGTCGTCATCCTCATCGTCATTCATACCATCCCAAGAGGGACTGGCATCGTCCACAGGTGGCCAAACCGTTTCATCTGCACATTGTGAATTTAGAATAATTCAACCCAGCAGTGTATCGGGGAGAACAGAGAAACATAACTCATGGGTATTTCGACGCGTCAAAATGAGAGAAAATACAAGGATTTCGCTTAGGACAAATTGAGTTTGATCAATCTCCCTTCATTGATCGGACAGGTGTCTTGCATTTTCGATAAGAAAAATAAATTGCACGTGCAGGCAGCAGAAACGTAGTTTCTCCACTTGATGGCAAACTGGTGAGAGTTGATGGGTGGGTGTGAGTTCACCTACCACGTGAAGAAGACACGGGATTCTGTTCTTCAGGGGCGATTTCGCCACCATCGTCAGTTTTGTCATCTTTTGTTGATTGCCCTCTTCTCATATTTTCATGCAGCTTCATGATTTCAGGGCCCTCCGCCGCTTTCCGGCCTGCATTCCAAACCCTCAACTTCTTACTCTAAGATTGTCTCTTTCACACCCCTACTCTCAAAGGAACCTCCGCTACCTTGTGTACTTTATTTTTATTATTCCAGTTTTCCAGTTTTTCTAATTTTCTTTTTCAGAATTTTTGGTGTACGGATTTGATGGTCGCTCACTAAAAGTGGCCGGGAAGTGAGCCCTCATGCCATGTTCATAGTCATCCTCCGGATTGGGGAAAACCTGCATAATAATTCACCAATATAAATAACACAGAATCCAAAGGGGAACCAGACATGTCCCTGTGAAGTCCTTCCGATGGAAACTAGATGGAATCGAAATGGAAATTTGATGGAATCTGGTTGAAACCACTCCTACTCTTCAACAAAACAGAAAAAAAGACATATCACCTTCGTTCCTCCTGGACTGGACTGCCTTTGCGCCCTCAACCTCGCCAACTCAGCCATATCATCGTCACTGCTATCCACCTCGAAAAGCCCAGTTCCTGTGAACACTCAAGAAATCGACGAATTTCCACTGGGCGTGTTTCGGGTTTACCCCCACTACTACGACCCCGACTTCGTCCATGCCTGACATCACAATACCCTCACTGTCCACAACTCGAGTTGTTTGTCGCGTCTCGACAGTGTGAGGGCGAGGCAGTGCTGGGGGAGCTGCGATGCTGGAGCTGTTTTGAGATTCGCGTTCAGGTGCGACATGGAGGCGTCGCCGTTGGTCGGACAAATGGGACGTGCCGTCACTGTGTCCTCCCCTGGATTTTAGGTCACAACGTGGGAGCTCCTCCCCCCAATTTTAGCCCTGTCAGATAACTCCACTGAGAAGCAGTCTGTGGAACCTATCCTTCAAAATTCCTCATCACATTATCTCATTATGAGTTAAACCTTTGGGGTAAAATGACACAGCAACACCACAGAGAATGCAGTCTACAGAACATATCCTCCAAAATCCCTCGTCACATCTCATTATGAAGCTGACCTTTGGGGTAAAATGACATAGCAACACCACAACAGAGCAGCAGTCTATGGAACATATCCTCCAAAATCCCTCATCACATCTCATTATTAAGCCAAACTTGGGGGTAAAATGATAACAATGACATCCTGTGAAGACCTTGGTGCAATGAGCCTGCACCACTTCTTGAGCTTGACCTACAAAAATTTCAACCAGAGGATTCTACCCTCCATTGTTCCCTTCATTTTCTTTTTTTTGAAATCCCCAACCCCCCTCCCCCAATAGAAAGGAGGGGAAACTCTATAAAAAAACAACAATACAGAATACAAAGTCCACGAAACATCTCCAAGTCTTTTTTTCTTCTTCTTCTTTTTTTTCCATAATTTGCAGCGCTCCTAACTCTACAACAAATTCCACAGAAAAGAAACGAAATATAAAAAAAGCAAACACAAAAACAAAAACGAACTGACGAAAAGACCCAACCGACCAACGAAAAAAACAAAAAAAAAATCAACAGAAAAATAAAAGAAGAAAATGCCACCATCCAAAATCCAAATCCAACTCATTCTTTTGTGGCCACATCATCATCTTACAGCGAGAGAGCCTCTCAGCACTCAGTTCTGGAAATGAAAATGCACAGAAAAATGCATCAGCCAACAACTGATATTCCTGAAACGCTCGAAAAATAAGCCGGATTATCAATTGTTTCGACGGACGTCTGTGTGCTACCCAGCAATCATGACTTTCCTTTTTCTCGGCTAATTCTTAGAACCATCAAACCTTGCAATACTTATGAGCTCGTATTCAGTTTCGAAAAAGAGAGGTTCAACACAGTCGTTCAGAAAGCGATCAAGAAAGGCAACTCAATTTACCAGCAGACTCCCCCCTGGCTCGTTTCCCTGGTGTCGCTCCGCCGGCAGTTCTGTTGATAGGGTTGCCCCCAACTCTTGATGGAGCAAATCCACTTGATTAGCGATCATCTCACTTTCACTCCTACCTGCAAACACACAAAAAAAATCCATCAGATGTGTCCGCTTGCATTCAAGGCCTCAGCTATGACCAAGGTTTCGAAACACAAAAATCCCTCAACCAGTGCTAACTCTCTTCTTTCTTTTTCGATGCAACACTAACTTTCAGTTTCTTTTTCGGTGCTTTTTCCCTTCTCGAAATCCACCATCCTATCGACATTGTTTTCATTGTTGGTAATACGTTTTCATGTTTCGTTTCACAACAAATCGTGGTGTTTGGGTTAAAATCGACCCCGGCTTCACGACACAACATACAATACATCATATCCATATATACATTTCCAATTTCAGAGAAACATGAAAATGGCTTTTACCCCTCCCAAAACCACATGAAGTGATTCTCACGTCTTTGCAGAGAGTCTCCTCCACCTCCTGTCGGTCCATGTCTGGTGTCAGGCGAATCCGGCCGAGCGCCATCTTCCGAGGGTGAGGATGCCTCGCCAGCAGCGGACCTCTCGACGGCATCCTCCAGCGAGGCTTTCAGGGCAGCTTGAATCATCAGCTGTTCTGCATCCGCGGTGTCGGGCAACAGGCCGTACCATCCGTTCCCTGAAGCAGCTACACAGCCACACGCAATCCGCACGTGACCACCCAGCTCGCACCACCACTGACTGCCGAAGGACACAACGCACGCAAAAGCGCCTCACATCTTCCGATGATGCTTGGACAAACTCATGCGGATTGCTCCCGATATAAATAAATAAATATAAATACTGTATGTGATTAAATAAATGCCGTCGTCGGGATGGGGATTTCTGATAATATGTATGTATAATTATATATGAAATGAAATGGTGAGTGGTGGACCCATATTGCTACTCACTATTTACTATTGGCAAGGGGTGGTTTGCCCTGATGTAAACAATTTCAAAAAGGAGAAATTAGGAAGAATAAATTGTGTTTATATCTGTATCCACCACACGAGAAACACCCTCCTCATCTCGCTCAAGATCTAAAGATGATTAACTGGACAATTATTGCATTCACGCCGAAAGACAAAGTGCTGGGAGAAAATCCACTTCAGTTCAGGCAGGGGCTAAAACCTAAATTATGAACAATGAATGGATTTTTCTTTTCCTTTGAAGTCGCTGGCTGCACGTTCGCATTCTGGATCTTGATATTTGGACTCACACATACAGCTAGGATATATGTTACGATTTCAAATTCTGGTTGCCCTTGCTCCTCTTGAATTCCAGGTGAAGTGATGTTACCTGGCGCTGTGCTTGGATCTTGCTGATTTTGTGGCGTCCTCCAGAGATCTTCCCAGCTTTCTTCAGCCAAAGAGGATGACTGTTCACTATCATCTTCCCTCTCCCCTCTATGAAAACCACCAAAAACAACGTCTCCACCAGATTTTCCCTCAACACTCTTGCAAACACTTCCCAAACAGTGGGTAAAAAACCTTCCTTTCGGTTCAAACAGGGAGCTCACATGCACCACTGCCCCCCCCCCAAAAAAAAATAGATTTATTTATTTATTTAAAAAAATTCAGAAAAGGCCATGTTTTTTGTGTGTTATGTTTGCAGTATTTTCCATATTGTGTATGTGGACCTTGCAGAAGCCGCCCAGAGCATCTCGTCAAAATCGGCTGAGGTTGGGGAACGGCCAGCCCAGGATGGATTCCAGGGGACATTCGTTTCACCGGCAATGTGCTCGGCCCCCCTTCCAGTGTCCAGACGAAGCTGGTTCAATCTAGGACACAGTCACCTCTTCTGAAACAGCTTTTCGCCAAAGTTTCGGAAAAACGCAGTACTTTGGAAACTCCCAGCTGGGTTGAGGCTTTCCAACACCAACACCCCGGAAAAAAAAAATGCAGAAATATATCATATTTATATATAGATCGATCCATATTCCTTGTCGGCTCACCTACTGGAAGCGAGGGACATGTCTGGTTCAGGTTGTGAGGGTGCCTGTTTGTGAACGAAAGTGGGCTGCAGGACATTGTGAAAGAATATCGACGCAGAGTGATAAAAGAACTGGGGTCGTCGAGAATTGTGGTCTCCATCAAATCTGTGATTGGTGCAAACACACCCACAACCGAGGAGCAAATTTCATTTTCGATAAAACAAAAAAACAAAAGAAACCGAACTGTACAAGCTTGATTTTGAAAAAAAAGGTCCGCCAGGGCTATATCAAAAGAAAGTGGTGCAAAAGAGGAAAAGAAAAAGATTAAAAAAAAAAAAACGAAAACATCGATAACTGTTGGTTGCACTGGTTTCTTGAAAAGTGGCGCCCCCCCCCCCCTTTCCTCAACTCACGTTATTATATTTTTGTCTCCGGCATATTTTTCGTGAAGCTTTTCTGAGTGGGCTTTCTTCACAAAAGTATCTCCGTTTGCATGACCTGCAGGATAATTTCCAAGTTATCAGGTGTTGAGCCGAAAAAAAAGTGCACCAATGGTAGATTTCCGGTGGGTTTCAGCCTTCGATCCAATTGTATTGATATTGTATAGAGGTTGTGAATGATGTACATAAATAAAACAAAACAAAAATGAAAAAAGAAGAAAAAAATATAAATAAATGAATAAATAAATAAAAGAAGAAGAAAAAATCGTACCAAATAAAACTGGGACGAACGCCTCTCCGACTGAGTCGAGAGGTGCAACTTGATAGATGTCGAATCCAGCCCGTTTTCTGACGGACCGCCGCATGGCTGCCAATGCCACCCTCACGAAAGCCTTGGGGATGGGAACCTGCTGGTCTTGCACCAGCTCCAGCATGAGGTCCGTGAGTTTGGAAAAGGGGCTGTCCAGAACCTGACCGAATCAGGACAAATCAAGAGTGCATGAACAATATTTTTTGTTTATTCTTTTTTTTGTTCTTTTTTTTTGGGGGGGGGAGGGGGGTGTAAGAGCGAATCGATTGTCTACCAAGTTTTTTGAACGGCCATCTTGAAGAAAAAGAGGAAAAAAAAAATCGGAACAAAATCAAATCGAATTTCCTATGCCTTGAACGAGCTCCACAAGAAAAAAAAAATTGAGGAACTCATGTAAAACAACAAGTAAGAATCTTCTGGCTTACCACTCCTGCCATTGAAGGGTCCCTCTTGCAGTACAACAGAGCAGTCACTGCACCCATTGACCTCCCCCACAGCCCTATTTTAGATGTCTTGCCCTCTTTTCTTAAATGCTCAACGATCGCCTGATAATAAAACCATCGCAGATTTTCAGTTGTCCAAAAACAAATCAGAGCGAAATGCAGCAAAGGATACAACACGACAGCAAGGAAAACACAAGAAAAGCTTGCTCAATCTGAGAAAGAAAAACCTGAAGAAGTGGTGCAGTTATCAGGGAGCAGACGCATTTCGCTAACATTTGAAAAAAAACTTACGTCCAAATCTTCCACCTCCCTTGCTCCAAGCGACACCCAATCACCATCAGACAGCCCAGAGCCCTGCATCAGCAATTTAAATAGCAAACCAAAAAACACACACACACACTTACATCCATTCGAGGCATTGCTTAACTTCACCATAATCTTCTCACCAAAAACGCCCCACCACAATTTTGCTTAAAAAAAATAAAAAACCTCCCCCATTGGTTTGCTCCGAACTGGGCTGTGAAGTATTAAAAAAAAAAAAAAGTTTCAGCATTGCGCAACAGCCCTTACTGCGAAGTCCATGCAGAAAACGGATATGCCTTGCGGAACCAATAGGATGACACCCTCTTCTGCATCCCTTCGACTTCCACTGTTACAGTGGCAGTAAATCACACAGGGCAGCGTTTCGTCGACTGCATGCAGGGGCTTGAAATGACTGCATTGAAGTTTCTGACCCTTCCCATTCACCTGGACAAAAATAGATCATCAATCGACCAATCAATCGATTGATTATGCAGTCATTTAAGGAAGAAGACACCAGATTCTCCCCAATGGCAGTTGGGCAGTTTACACTTCTCCACCCCCCCTTCTTCTTCTTTTGTGGTTACCTTTTGCTGTTGCTCTTGGACCAACCAAACAAATTAACGGAGTAAAAAACCCAAGGCAAATAGCTGCCCCCCCACTCCACCCCTCACAGAAAAACAAAAAGACGAAATCTGCCCACTGACCAATTCCAGGTCTTCTCTGATCCCCTCGAACGTCCCGATAGCAAAGCGCTTTCCTTCTCCTCCAATCAGGTCGTCCTCCGTGTATCGATCCCTGAACCCAAAACAACACACCTATCACGGCCTGCGTTCCGACAATAACGCCTCATCGCCACCTCTCCCAAACAAATACGACACGCTTTCGTTATCATTCCCTTGAGAATCGATACACGACTGTCCTCGGGAAGCTGACGCGCAGGGACGCGACCCATCCGCAAAGCTGAAATCTTCTGAGCAGGAGCGGGGCTTCAATCTTTCGAGAATTCGGAGCCTACCTTGGGGGGCGACAAATACAGTCCACGAGCTGGTCCCACAGCTGTCCAAAATTCATCAGGTGCTGGCGTTGGTGCACAAAACTGACGAGAACTCCGCTCCGTCCGTGGGTGGTTGACTGAGCGCAAAAGCAACACAGCAGGGCAAAAAAGGCTCCAGTACGTCTGGAAACCTTGGAGAAGTTGTCGTTCCGTTTATGACGCATGCACAAAACTTGTACGATTTCGGGGATTCGACAGTACTTCGTCTTACGTGGGATCGAAATCAGCCTCCCCATGTTTCGAACTTCCGAACGGCATTCCAATAAAACACAGTCGTTAGTGGACGAGAGCGCCGCCCAGCTCATGACGGTCTGGGGGACCGATAACGTACACAGGGAAAGGAGGGTGCAGTTCTTCTGGCGGCAGGTGGGAGAAATTCCAGGCCTTGAATGGAGATGACTTTATGTCGAGTGTTGTTGCAGACAGCACAATGGAACAATATAGTGTTACAGAGAAGCCCCTGCTAATTCTTGAGTCCCGAATATACACCAAAGGTACGATCTGTACTGCAACCACCTCACTTCAATCTCGGGTTGACAACAGTGTGCCGTTCCCTGGCTTTCTGGGTTTTTAAAGAACCCCCACATAAGGTTTCACAAACTGATGCAAGCAGACACAGAGAGAAACGATGGATGGTTTGCTTTCAATGGTATTTTTTTTTTCCCTTGGCTGCCAGAAATACTTTTTGTTTTTTTCGATATATACAAGACACGAAAAGCCAATCTTCCATATGTGAACATCTAAACATGAAAACAAAACACAACAGGCTGAATAATGACTTCCAGTAACATTTTTACAATGTATTATGTACAAATCGAGCTGCGGCCAATATACGCCGTGACGGCGTCGCCGTCGCCTGGATGCAAATTTCCCACAATTCACATCCTCCCCCTGCAAACCTATATCTCTTTCTTTTTCCATTTTTTCTCCCTATATATGTATATGTCTCGCCACTATATGTTTCTTGCTAGGAAAAAAAAAAGCAAAACAGTCATGACATCCCGATTTCCCCCCAAAATCGAGTTGCCTGTATGTTTTTAAAGCAAGAATGGAGTTCTCCTTGGAGTGTGGTGGAGAATCCAAGTGGTGTATTTTTTTTTTGCACCCTCAAAAATCAACTATCTACAGCCTGGATGTGTTAACCCGTATCTACACGTAGTACATATTCAGATGTCTATTTTTAGATATATATGTATATTTCGCTAGTAAGATCCTCAGAAGCTTCGCTGTCCGAGGATGGCTCGTTCAACAGCAAATCTTTCCGGAATCCTGTGTACGTTTTTTTGAGTTATATATATGTATGAAACCGTCTCCATAGCTCATTTCCCCCCAACCCCTCTTTTTTTTGTTCGAGTTCGTTATGGTGGTTCTTTTTCCCTTCATTCTTTCTTTTCCCTAACTTTCTGTTTTTTCTCGACTGTCGATCCATCTCCTTCGTGCAAATCCCTTATGTTTTTTGGAAAGAAAAATCACCACCACCACCAACACTACCACCACGTATAAAAAACAAAAAAAAAGAGGCTGTGGCATTATGACCATTTTTTCCCTAACTTTTTTTTGCATAGAATCACCAAATTTTGCTTTCACGAAAGCGTTAAGTTCAAACATATATGTTGTATATAATTGTTGTTCTCCAAATTTTCATGCATCCCTCTTCCCCAAGAACCAAACAAAAAGAAAAAAGAAAACACCCCACAATTCGTGACTCCAACACTATATCAGTCCTTTTTGAAATTCCCCCTGCTACTGGCAACAAGAATTCGCAATTCACAGTTCTTCATTTAGATTTTCGCTTGCTTTTCGCTTTTTTTTTCCTTTTGTTGCAAGTGTTTTTTTTTTTTCTCTTTTTTTGGAAAATTGTTCAAATTCCAAACAGATTCGACATTTTACGGGGAGCCCCCAAAACTCCGTCCGATCGAAACTGTTTGCATTTTTTTTTCCCCCGCCCTCCCCACGATTATCCATTCTAGCAGGAAGTTTTTTCTGTTCCTTTTTTTCTTTTTTTTTTCTTCAATTTCTCTTTTCCTTTCCTGTTCCACATCTCCTCCCAGCCCCCTCTTTCTTTGTTTTTTTTGTTTTTTGTTTTTTTTTCTGCTGATTTCACGACACAGGTGATCGAGAGAAATTTTCCTGGCAGGAAAATCAGAGTTTGATCAAGCTGGTTTTTTTTTTTCCTTATTTTTCATTTCATGAAATGCAGCAGTATGCACGAGTATTTCGAAAAGAAAAAAAAAAAAAGCCAGAAACAAAAAGCATGCAAAAAAACAAAAGCATCCACCAGGAGGCTTCCAAAAAAAAAAAAACAGGAAAGGTGAAAAAAATATATATTAATATTTGGTAAAAAAAAGTGCATGTCATTTTCCAGACATGATATCACAAAACCTTTTTTTCTTCTTTTCTAAACTTCATTTTTTTTTCTTTTTTTCGTATAATTTTTTTTTTTCCATAATAGTTCACCCCACCCCCCCGCTCCCCAATCCCCTCAAGACTTTTCATTATATCACTTTTAAATTTCTTTTTTTTTTAATAGCTTCCTCCCCCCTTTTTCCCCATTCCCATCTAAACCAAAATCCCCTGCAGACATCTCAGTCTGACCCCCAATTATCGAATATATAATTTCCCCCCCTTTTTCCCTAACCCTTTCCTCCCCCCCCCCGCAACTACTATACATTTCATCCCCCGCCCCTCAAAAACATTCCCCTGTCGACCAAAGGGATCCCCAAACCCAACAATGATCGTAACTTTTGTCAGTCTGACCCAGGGACCCCGATTTCTCTCCAACCACCACTTAATCCCACCCGCTTCGGCGCCTTTTCGCACCCCACCTCAAACCGAAACAGTATTCATCGCACAAGAACTTGTTTCGAGGCAGGGGGCTCGCAACCACCACGGCACTGCTGCTTTTCTTTGCCAAGTTGGTGCTCCCCACCACATGGCCGGACTGCTCCGAATTGCAGGAAATGCTGGCGGACCGAGTTCTCTTCCCGAGACTGGAGCGTTCCATGCAGCTCTTTTTGGGCGTGGTGGTCCCCAGGCTGCAATGCCCCTCGGAAGCTTCTTTCGGCACGTGGACCGGAGACAGACTCGGGTGGGATGCCACCGGCACGGTCACTTGAAGATCGGATGCCGATTTTTGTGGGTACGGCTGACCACCTGTTCATAACACGAAAATTGACGATCGATCGAAACGAATCCCGGTTGCAGTTTGCAGGCCAACACAACAATGATCCACAGGAGGGTTGAACATTGAAAAAAGCAAGGATTCCATGGAAAGATCACACACACACTCCACTGGATGCACAAGATATTGACATGTTCAATATCTACCTCTGATTTTGAGCTTTCCCTTTCGATGGCGGACTCCGCAGGCGTTGCAGAGCACGGGAAAGTTTGGTGGCCCCGATCGCCACTGGGCCGTGGCTGAGGTTCCACAGTAGTCGCAAGATCGGTCCATCTGAGGGACTTTCATCCTCAGCTTCTTTTTCTTGGGACTCTCAGATTGCACTGGACTGGGAATGACTCCGTGCCGAGTCATCATCAGCGCTTGGACAACTTGCTCGACCTTCTCGTCCTCCGTTTCGTTGGTCGATTGGCCTGATTTCCGGCAGAACATGCAAAACGGTTAGGGAGAGATGTATTGCAATACGATTGACACTCCCTTCAACCAGAAACCCTGTTTTTCTTTCTCTTTTCTTGGAAGGGGAGGGGTCAGGTGTGGCAGAACAAACCATGCAAATTGTGAAATGTTGCAGGGAAATTAAACAAGTTTCTTCCACAATGTTGCATATGCAGTTATGACTGTCATGAACACCACTTTAATGAAGAAAAAGATGGGGGGGGGTACCTGGACAAAGACATTTTTCTGAGGGGGGGAAATGATCAGACAAACGAACTGACGCGCGCGTGCACGAGAATTACCGCAGGAGGTACGACAGCGGCGCGGGTTTTCGCGCTTTATGCCACGTGGGGACAGCGTCACACACATAAAGTTGGGCAGTTAAAACTGGCGATTCATGGAAAAAGCCCCCGAACGCAAAGACTTTCCCGGGCGTGGTGTCGGCCACGGCTCAGGGGGTTTCCGCCCGCACTCGACGGTTGCAGTCGATGGAAGGAAAACCGCACCACACATCTCTGGAGACGCCGATTAGGCGTTGTCCTGGCGACGAAAAGCGAAAGCACGAAGCGAAAAAGAACACGTAAGCCTCAAACCCGGGACAGTTAGACGAAACTGTTCGACGGAGATCTCTTGCGAAAGTGTAACCAACACGGCGAGCGCTGCAATCGGGGGAGAGTTTCACGGTGAATCGGCAGCTCCTCGAGGATGTCAACGCAGAGAGACTTTCCCCGACCGCTCGTTGACCACCCTGCGTCTGTTTCGCACGAGGCCAGAAACTCGAAAATCTACATCACATTCTCACCTTCGGTTTCGCAAGACGTGCCATACTCGAGCTTCTTTGCGGCGCCTGAGTTCCGTCGAGCGGTCGAGAGCTTGCCTCTTGACAGGCCGTCCAACAAACGTTGTCCCGCGAGACATTCTTTCTGCCCACCGTTCATCTCGACCCAGCTCACGGGAGAATGTTGTGCACGGGCATCTTTGACAGAAATGGCCCGGCCGACCCTGTGATTAGGTTTTCTTGGCGCCTTGCCCACGCGAGAAGATCTTGCGCTGGGACCGCACAAAGCCGCGAGGACTCCCGGTCCTGCGCAATCTGTGACAGATCGCTTATTCTTCCACATCCCTGTGAACAGCAACGAACGCTCGCTGAGAAAAGAGCAGGAAAAAAACATGCTCCGAGTAGTGGCGAAAGGGGAAGCTGGGGAGGTCAAGTGGGGCTGCCTGGCCGTTCGGAAAAAACGCCCCGACAGAGCGAGCCTCTGGACGAAACAGAAAACGCAAGGAATGCAACCAACGGCCCAGGGAGATGGAAAACGTGAGAATCTGGAGATTCTTCACGAAAAACCGCACCAAAGATCCCAAGTCGAGGACGGCCTGATCACGGGCTTTCCGCGAGTTCCGGTGGTGCATTCAAACAGAAACCGGACGGAAAGATGCAAGGCGTTTTTCTCACGCCCACAAAGAAGCCCTAGAGGCTCACAAGGGGGGGATTCTCCAGAAAAGAATGGAAATTGTTCCAACTTGGCTGACGAACTGGGTTGGGCTCACCACCTGGCATCAAAACACGCTCAATATTCTTCGTCCCAAGCTTCCGGTGACGGGGGGCAGAGACAGAAAAAAAAAGCTGAAGGCACGCTGCTCCAAGTCAAAAAAATAGAGGTTTTGGTACGGAGTGTTACCGCGTGACGGTACCGATAACGCATGCCAGTACTAAAAGTTGGCGCATCACTGTGAAGTATTTTTCGAGGTTCGAAACGAAATTTGCGCTCCACTTTCAACCGACTTCCAGATGTGTTTTTTTTTTCAATCTGCGACCCCCTCCTGGATTCCAGAGCAAGCCAACCTCCAAAATTCTGCCCGAGTGATTTTGGCAGCAGTTTGCATCCCAGACGTAATCGTGGTTGCTGGAGGGAAAATGTGCAATGCTGTCAAGGAAATGTGAAAATATGAGGGAAACGCAAGAAGATCGTGTGGGAACTGTTTTATTGGCTGGAAGGAAGCAGACAGGTGGTGTCTGCTGATTCCTTTTTGGATGAACGAACTTGCTGTGAACACAAACAATGCCAACTTTAAAGCAGGGCCAGCAAAATGCCTCGAACGCTCCCCAAGGAAAACAGTAAAGGGTCGGATCGGCATTGCTCCAATTGCTGGAATTCGACAGGGCAAAAAAAAACAATTACATATTGTGTCCGCAAAAGCGAATTGAAGCAAAATCGTGCATTGAGAAAAGCACATGCATTGAAGAATAGTTGTATATCAGGGCATCTCGGGGGCAATCCAGCTGCATGAAAGCGAAGAAAACGTTGAAGGCATAACTCCACAGCCCTCCCAGACGGAAGCAACTTTCAGTACTCATCGGTGGTGAAGTTTAGTCAAGCCCCTCAAGTGGCTTGAATGTTCACCACTTCCAGTTCAAAAGTGACGAGTTTTCCTGCCATCATGCTGTTGGCGTCCAGACCAACCACCTCATCATCCACATGTATTACCACCGCCATTTGGCCATTGGCGAGCTCCACCAACAGTCCCTCCTTCAAACCCCCATGGCTACAAAACAAACACGCACACACACAAAATCCATGAATTGTTGCCTTGAAATCGAAAAGAAAACCCGGCAGTGAAGTTGAAACTGTCCAATTTTTGTCAGTAGCAGCTCCTCTACACAACTGACCAGACGAAGAGATTTGTCAAACTTTGGTGTGCTGAACATTTCCTCTGCAAACCAGATGTTGACAGAATTGCACAATTTTAATATCACACTTTTTACTTTTTGTATCGTCCCTCCAATCTGACGATTTCCGCATGATCTCGAGGCACCCTAAACAGAAGTTCCTTTTTCCAGTCCGCTCCGGTGGCCTGCCGACAGACAACCCAAAAAAACATCAAAACAATATTAAAAAAAAAGGGAGGTTTTTTCCAACAGCCATATATAGCCAACTACCAATTGCGAGAACTGGTGCCAGAATGATTACAATTAAAATGTTTAATTTTTTTCTACGTTTTCTCTTTTCCCATTGTTGTTTCAACACTTTCATCTGTAAAATGGCCTGACACTATTTGCTTTCTTTTGGTTTAGACACAGATTCCACAATTTGTGATCCGACCGATTTGGAAAATGCACCCACCTCTAATTCAACGGACTCCCCCTTTTGCAATCCTCGTACAGCTTCGTCAAAGCCCTGTAGAAATTCATATATATGTGCTTCCATTCCATTCACAGGCAAAGGTGGAGAGGAAAGCAAAAAAAAGGATGGAAAGCAAAACCAGCATGATTCAGTTTTTAGGTTTTTTACCTGGAAGAGCTTGTTCCCCACAACATCCCCTGCACCCACTTCGAACGAAATGGATTCATCGCGATCTCGGCTGGAGTCTAAAACCTAACGCAAGCAAAAACCCTGTCAAAATCTTAGCAAAAATTTTGCGACGATGCAATGCTGTATTTCCCAACAGAAGAAGTCCTGCAACATATCGATCCATTACGCAAAATTTTTGAAGCAGTTTTTCCATCATAGTTAACATCCCACCGATTAACCCGGATTCTGAAAGAGCAGGATTTTTGGAAGATATGCTGTCTGTCAATTGATCTCAACCGAATGACCTCACCTCATTGTCAGGCCCCCGGCAAACGTAGTGCACTGTAACAATGTCCCCTTCAACCACCCTTTGTCGCCCCTCTGTCATAGAAAACTCAATAAATCAGGGATGGTCCGTTGGAATCATGCCATGCGAGTATCGTTGTGCAAGCATCGCCACATGCCCAGATTCAGATCGAATGAATTGATACTTCAATGCACTCCACACCAGTGCGTTTCGACCTGCATCCAAGGTGCTGATCGGAAGGATTCAACGAATTCGGCGCCCACCAGTCCCTCCTCCATTTGGCGGCGTGGAGCAAGCTGTCGCGAACCCTCCGCGGGGGGTATCGCGAAAACGAGGCGCCTGCCCACGAACAACCTTGGGACGCATTAACGCTGATGCACGAGCCAGACGGAAAGATCGGACGACTTTCAAATGCCCGAACTCGGAGCGCCCCAAGGCGTGTCGCTGCATCACGCTCGCCGGCCTTCTCTGGAGGGACGCAGCCGGAGGCAGAGTATCGCGCGCGCGTTCTTGTCGCAATTTGCCGATTTGTTGTTTGGATCTACACGCATTAATGCCTTGATTTCCGATGGCTTGATCATTATCGGGCTCAGCCCTTCCAGATTTCAATATTTCCAACCGAGGTCATCACACCCCTCTCTGATTTCCAGGTCCAACCTTGAAAGGTATATTTTTTGTTTGTCAGCCCCACACTGGAACCGATTGTCCAGTGTCGTAAGGATTGGGGGAGGGCTCCTTTTTCTGTTCTTTATCGATTGAAATATATTGATGGAAGTATGCAATCTGGTCGGTCGATTCGATTTGCCACTGCAAAGTTTTGGGGAGTTTTTCCACAGGACTGTTAGTTGCTTTTGTGTTTCTGGCAAAAAACGTACGACATGCCGTACGCTTCGAATCCTTCAAGTTTCCCCAACATCCCTGCCTTTGGTGCTAAGAGGAACGGGTGGGTTTCTGTTGTCATTCATCCTTGCGACGGTCCTTCGAGATGCTGGCGACAGACTTTTCCGGCCAAACGGACGACGAGCTGTTCACCAAGATCCTATTCGTGCCTCCACAGCTATCGGGAAGGCCGCAGACGCCAACAGCGTCGGCACCTCCAGGGACCCCTGGCCCCAGGACATCAGGGAGAACGCCCAGTCGCACACCTCAACCGCCACCGCTGAACACTGCGCTGGAGGAGCCCTTCGAAACCACATCTTCCGGGGCCCAAGGTGGGGGATTCAAGCTTCAGGACTCGGGATGAAAAGATGTGTTTTACTTGTGCATACTCCCCTAAAAAAAAAAAATTGAAAAGATAAATATTTTTATCGGGCTTCTAAGGTTGAACGACTGGGTTTTCCTCGTCCCCAAAAAATAAAAACTGTATCGACATTTTTCGATATTAATATTTTGCACAAGGGATTAGTTGATTGCTTAATACTGCTCCTGACCTAGGGTGGGTTGAATCTTGAAAAGCTCAAACCCGCCAGAAATTATTGAATCAAGAAAAATAGGTTGCTTGTCCTCTAGTTTTTTTGGGAGGGGTACCGACCTGTTTGGAAATAAATGGGCTCTCATTTTTCTTAGAACCAAATCGAGGTGGTGGTTTTCTTCGCTGAGAAATTGCTGTTGTTTTTCATCTGTTTGAAATCCAGGTCGGAGACAGCATGGGGCTCACCCACAAACTGGAGGTATGTTCAATCATTTATCATCAATTTCAAAAAGTTACGGGATTCTGTCCTTGCCTGCTGTTTGAAATTGAGATCGTGAAGCAGTAATCTTCACAGTGAAAAGAATTCACCCCCCAACCAGCCAGAAAGCATGCAAAGCAATCGTTTGCTTGCAAATAATTCCTCAAGCAACGAGGCGGAAAATCAATCGATGTTTTTTCTCCCTTATTGTTTTTTTTTGCCTTCCGACCCCAACCCATCCCCAAAATAAGAAACCAAGAAACCTACAATTTGTTTCAAAGCACCTGTTTCTGTAACGCATTCATCCTCTCTAAAAGAAGTTCTCTGTTCGAAATTCTCACAGGCATGCGTCTGCTGGAATGGACATCGATGGAAGACCAGGGGGGCCCAAGCAGAGGGCGAATTCCGCAATCAAATATCAGACACTCTGAATACATGGACACTTGGGTGACCCTGTTTGGCTTTTCACAAGAAGATTTTGCCCTGGTGCTGCAAGAATTCCTGAAATGTGGGGACATCATCACCTACGATGCATCGGAGCGAGGGCCTGCAGGAAATTGGACGCATGTCCAGTACAGAGTAAGCACTCCATTTTTTTTTCCCTTTCGAAAACTGTTCTTGTTTTTTAAACTGTGTAATGCCCATTCCATTCATATCATTTTTTGTTGGGTTTTTTAAAAAACGTTCTTTTCCTTTTTTTGTTTGGTAGACTCCTGAAGGGGCTCAGCGTGCGTTGCAAAAAAATGGCATCAGCATCAATGGAAATCTGATCGTCGGGGTGCAGCCGCCGTCTCTCAGCGCGAGGGCCCTGATCCAGGATGAAATGGCCTCGGCACCACCCTTGGAGGAAGATTTCAGAGAGGAGCGGGAATACAGAGTGGCCTTGACTCCGCCACGGCCGGTGCAAACCACGGGTCAGCCCACTCCAGTGAAGGGACCTTTCAACATCAACGAACACAGGCCAGGATCGGCGGTTCGGTCGCCGATGCAAGAGAAAGACATGCCTCAACCATCTTGGTCGGGCTGGTTAAGACCTATCGGTGTGTTGTTCGGCTTGTGAGGGGGAAAAAAAATTGGAAATTGGTGGAAATCGGGGGGTCATGTTGAGCACTACTAGTGAAAGAAAGAAAAGGAGGGCATGTATTACGTTTGCAGCAATTGATTGTGTTGGAGATCAAATGATGGTGGCGAATTTGGAGGAATGTAGAGGGTAGATCAATCTCGAGGGGAATTCTTAGTTTGGGGGGGGGATTGGGTGTAGCAGTGTGGGTCACCGGGGAAGGCATTCATTTCAGCTCAGAGCGACGGATTGTATCACTTCTCCTGTGTTAGGGTTTTAATTGTTTCGATAGTTTCAAGCGGATACAGTTGGTGGACGAGGAAGTGCTTTGACCCAAAAGCCAGAAAACCCCATGATAAAATGCTGACCATACTTTGTCTTAACAACGCTGGGATTTGTGACTGCTGTGGTGTTGGAAGTTCTGATGTGCTCACTTGAATTATGCGGGAGTTAGTCATACCAATGGCGTTGGAATATGCATATCCAAAATATGTGTCTGTTTCCTGTCGAGATCCCGGACCAACGTGTGCTTTGCTTGCTTTTGATAAATCGCTATTTTTTTCATTTGTATGATTTCATTTAGATGCAGAGGAGGAAATTCCTTCCCTTTCCAAAACCCCCTCCTGGACATGTTGATTCTGGGAATGTGAATCAACATGTATGGAATAACAGGAACTCGATCAGTGAAGATTCGTCTCACAGCCTGCAGTGGGCAGCTTTCTTGTGCAACCGGTGGGGATCCCGATCCAAACCCTGTCTGTTATTCCAACCACAGGAGGGTTTGCATTCCATTTTGCATTCCCGAAGTTAAGACCACTTCTTGAATGTATACAGTCAGCCATCAACACCAATGCTGCTGGAACTCCCAGGGATCTCCGTTTTCCTCTATACCCTTCCCATTGTCCGTTTTGCATGCCTCCACGGCTTTCACGACGTAGGGCCCACCTTCCCCCTGCCCAAGAATGACTCCGAGCAACAAGACGTCCCTCCGCCCCCGTTCGTTGCGACTTTTGTTTCGACCCGTCAGGGCGGCCAAACGCAGGCAAAACGCAATTTCTGGAGGGGGAGGGCTGAAAAGGACGCTGGTGACGCGCTTTCCGGCGAACTCTCGACCGAACGTATCGACCTCCGCGTCGGGTGATGGGTCGCGAAAGTCCCCCGCGCAGGTAGGAAACGCAGGCACCTCGAGAATCAGGAAATTGGAAACTGGAGATTTGGAAAATTGAAAATTGGGGGATTGGGATGGGTGCATCGAATCGCATGCTGATCGTACTTCCCTGCAAGAAAATTCACATTGATGATGGATGTGGCCATTCAACCTGTTCTCCCCAGTAGAATGACAAGATCATGCAGAAACACCTGTGTTGAAAAAAATGAAAAAAAAGTTTGGCTTGGTTTTTTGTTTCCTGATTTTTTTACTCTTTTGAAAGTCATTGGCGTTCGTTACAATCTTTTGAGTGATATTAGTCATGAGCGTCGAGCTATGCATTGATGTTCTTTTTTTGGCTGCAGGAGGCTTTGGTGGACTACGATCCCGTTTCGTTGCAGAATGATTTTGCCAGCAGGCCTTGGCTAGTTGCTGCCCGATTTGGGGAGGTATTTATTTTTCGAAAGCCATTCCATCATCTAATTTTTTTAATTTTTTTTTCATTGTTCATTGATCTTAAAGTCATGATTGTAGTATTTGCATGCCCAATGGGATCAACCTTGGACCACAAACTGTTCCAGTTAACTTTCGACTGCCGGAGCGATTGTTTTCTGTTTTTGGGAAGGGGGGGGGGGGGGGAGGGTATGTTGTTTTCAGCAAAAATAATTGAATTTCTGTGTTTGATTTTAAAATTTATTTTTTATGTTGTTTGGGGGTTAAATTCTGAACAATTATCGATAGTGCTGCCGTAGGTGATAGCAGCATTCTCTGGGCTGGCTGCATCCACGGGGTGGCCACTCAAGGATGCAAAATCACTGGACAAAGTGAAACTAGGGAAAGATTTGTGCGCGGTGTTCACATCCCTGGGCCCTACATTCGTTAAGCTGGGTCAGACACTGGCGACTCGACCGGATGTGATGGGGGAGGAGGTTGCACTCGAGCTGGAAAATCTTCAGGTGCAATTTGAATTGGCAGAAGTTGTGACGGCGTTTTTTTTTTAGTTGAGAAATGAACATTCGAATGTGAGTAGAGCAGTCGATGATGCGCCAGCGGGTTTTATGAATTTCCTTTCATGTTTTGGGGCAAAAATTGGGAAAGGGGGGGGCGGGGGTGGGGAAGGAAGAAAATGTTGACCCTGTGACTAAACAGCGCTTATTGCAGACAGATACGCCACCGTTTGCCAATTTGACTGCGTTGGCTGTGATCGAGGAGGAATTCGGGGAAGCCGTGAATACAATTTTTTCATTTTTATCCGAGGACCCTGTTGCATCGGCATCCCTGGGGCAGGTTTATTTCGGGATCGTGGCTGGAACTGGGAAAAAGGTCGCCATAAAGGTGCAGTGCAATTCCAAACTCATGCAAAAAGTGATTTCACCCCACAAACCCAACAAATTTCACCAGATTTCGATATATCCTGCCAGTTTCGTGCTTCAATACATTGGCCGTATTTTTTCTATTCAGGTTCAGCGACCTGGCATGTACGATTCGATCGGTCTAGACATCTACGTACTGAGGTTGGCTTTGGGACTGGTGCGCTCCCTGGCCTCCATAAACCAAGACATTCGACTGGTGGCAGATGAAGTCGGGCAAGGGCTCATCGGCGAATTGGATTACCAACAAGAGGCCCAGCAGTCTGACGAATTCAGGACCGCCCATGCCCATCTGGGATTTGTCGACGTGCCAGAGATCGTCCACCACTTAACGACAAAGAGGTACTGACACCCACACCCATATATTCTCTGCATTCACTGGGGTGAAAAAAAAGAGCATCGGAGGCTGAGCGAGGGCTTTAGTTTTGTTTTCCACACATTCATCCCCTCATGTCTGACAACAAAGAGTGAAATTCGAGGGTTAAAAATCAAAAAATCAAATCAATTTGTGCCGAATGATTAGATGATTCTTTACACTCGCACGTAAATACTGGGCACCAGTTCAGCTTGGCACAGTTCTTTCAGAGATTGCCCACCATGTCGAGACCATGAAATCCATCCGAACAGTTCAACAAATTGTTGCATTGGGGAGAGAATCGGCCGTGTGTTTTTCTCGTGTAGAATTCTGACGATGAATTGGGTGGATGGCCTGACACCCACCAACTACCTGTCTCACATTGAAGGACTGGAGCCCAAGTCGAACATATCCTACAACGAAGCATCCCTCGCAGCTTTGAAAGCTCTTTCTCCACAGGAAGCCAGGTCCCAGCTGTTGGGGTTGATCCAGATGGGGGTGGAATGCTCTTTGAGCCAACTGTTGGAAACGGGGGTCATGCATGCCGATCCTCATCCAGGGAATATCATGCGATCCAGCAAAGGTGCCATCGTTTACCTCGATTTCGGCTTGATCACGCGAGTGCCCCCAGCCAGCTCTCAGGTCTGACTGGTGTACACCAAGGGATTTTTTGGTTGGAACCAACATGGTTTTATTAGCCAGCTCTCAGGTCTGACTGGTGAACCAGGGGATTTTTTGGTTGGAATCGGCAGTGGTTTTATTTTTCAACGTTAATTAGCTTGGCTTATCTTTGGAGGGGTCTTGGATCTGAGATTTCGTTTTTTTTTGTTTTTTTTTTTTTGAAATGAAGGCAATGATGGGAGGATTGGTGCATATTGTTCTGGGAGATTGGTTGGCGGTCGTGGATGACTTGGAGGGAATGGGGTTGCTGAAGACTGCCATCGACAGAGAAGCCCTTGCACAAGATTTGGAAAAGGAATTCGTTCGAATGACCGGCCCAAGCGACTCGGACAACCCCTTTGAAGTGGTAAGCCATTCCTTTTTTTTTTCACCTTTCTGGGGAGAATAAAAGGGAATTTCTCTTGAAAAGAAAATCATCAAAGGCAAACTGAACTTGTCAGAATGTGAAAGACGCACTCATATCTTTCTGAACAGTGCATCGGATATTTATCCAAAAAACGGTGTGGAGCCCTTTGCAAAGCGATTGCAAAAAGCGAGAAAACCGTCAATATCTGAAGTTGTTTCAGTGTTTTGGGTTTGTTTAATTAGGAAGGAGCATCGAATGGCAAGAAGAAATCTCCGTTGGTGCTTCTTTTGGGTTCTTCCAGTACCAAATTGACGTTCGGGGCCGTTTCGAAAGTGATGCTCAAGCTGGCAGTCAAATATCGCTTCAAACTGCCACCTTATTACACCCTCATCGTGAGGTCCCTGGCGACCCTCGAAGGCCTGGCTCTAAAAGCAGATCCTGGATTTAAAATCGTACGATCGGCATTTCCCATTGTGGTGCGTAGGCTCCTCTGCGACAGCAGGTATGTTTGTTTTGTGTTTTCTTTTTATCATTTCCCTCATCGTAATTCTTTTCTTTTCTTTCCTCTTTTTTTTTGTTGTGTGGAAAAAATATGAGTTTATATATTTCGACTTTTTTGCTTTATTTATTTTATTTTATTCTCATTCTGAGGTTGCTCGTTCCACCATGATTGGCTTCCTCCAAATATGCAATGGAAAATCATTCACGCAAACACCCCCCAAGATGAAAACTTACAGAAAATGCTGGGAGGCCAACATTTATTTTTCCTGAACGGTGCTATGTTGAGAAAACGACAAATCACGAAAGAAAGGAAAGGAAATAGAAGTGAAGCTAGTTTCAGCAAAAGTGTGCATTTGGGTGCAGGCCGGGGGCCAGAGCGCTGCTGAGGGAGCTTCTCTTGGATGCCGACCTCACACTGAAGCTGGATTGGCTGGGGGACCTCGTCGACTTATGGAACAAGAAAAAATTGACTTCCGAAGAAAGTGAAACTTCAGATTCAACGGTCGCCGCTGCCTCCAAACCTGCGACGACCAGCAAAGCTAAACCAGCGATGCAAAGCGCATCGAAACCTGTTGGAGACATTCAGATTTCCGAATCAGTGATTCAATCGCTGCCATATCTCAGCATGAACGGTGCCTACAGCAATGGGAATGGAGCCAATGGGGCGGCCTCCAGCAACGGAGCCCACTGCGGCGAAGTTCTGCCTGAAGAATTGAACGGAAATGGATCGTCCGTGCAGCCAGAGTTGGTGGTTAACTCGGATGCTGTACTCAGCAACGGGGCTGGTCCTTCTTTCGACACAGTCGATCGCCTCCCCAGCGAAGCGACAGCAAATCGTAGGAACCCCATGATGGGGGAGGAGGAGCCTTCCAGCAGCGGGGACGATCTTGCCGAAACCTTGGGGGGTGGATTAGGGAAATCCGACTTTTTGGAAATGCTGCTGTCGAGAAACGCAGCTGGATTGAGGCGGATTTTCGTGGAGTGTTCGGTTGTCGGTCTGGTGAAGAAGCTGAGGGGGCCGGACGGGGAGCGATGGCGGCTGCTGTTTGCAGTTGTTCTGGCTGGCCTGGTGAAGAAGGGTTGCCGTGGGATTTGGCAGTTTCCCAAGAAAGCTCTCCTCGTTTTGGGGCGGCTGCTGAACGTTCGAAGGAAAAATTTGCGCCTCCAACATGTAGGTCGATCCATTTTCAAAAAGGGGTATGACTAGAGGGAATTCCAAAACGGCGTTTGGTACCCCAGTCGTTCCATATCAAACAGGGAGATGACTAAATATAATGAATAATTTTCCAACAGCAGCATTTGGCACCCCGGTGTGCAAGCACTGGGAGTGCCCCTGAATGGAAGTTTTGATTTTGCAGACCACCGATTGAATGCTGCATGCCGAAATTTTTTGAGAAGATTTAGGCGTAACGGATTCTATATATATTAATAATATTCTTCAGGCAGGTTTGTATCCCCATGTTGTTTCATTCTGTTTTTTATTTCGTTTTGTTTCATTTTGCAGGGTGAATTGCCATTCGTTTATCGCAGAAGGCTGAAGGTGTTGATCGGGGCAAATTTCAGGAAGCTCCGGAAAGCAGGTGTGGCCGTTTGGTTCGCTTTTGGCATTTTAGCAGTGAGGATCGCCTGGATGGCCTTGGGGGTGTTGATGAACCGAAAAAGAATCACCAGCAGAGTTGCAGGGATTGGTTCATGATTAGGGAATGGTTGTTTCTGTCCTTCACAAAAAGAAAGAAAAAGAAAACAAAAGAAGGAGAAACCCGCTTCTTCCATTTTTGTTGTTGTAAGGGATTTATGGATTCTTGATTGATTGTTCGATTAAAACAAAACTTTTAAGGGGACTTTTGTTTTTCATGAGAGGGGGGTTTCACAAGCTGTCGTTTTGGGATTATTGCATCTGTAATGTGTTTTGGTTGCAAAAGGCCCTGTGGACCTGTTTTATATCTGGAAAAAAAAATAGCTGCATATAGGAAGAAGCTTTTTTTTTCGACACCACTTCTCGTTTTGCTTTTTATGTCTCGACGCATTCCGCATTGTCTGAAAAACCTCAAATCGCAGCACGCAATCAAGGCGGCGTTTCATTTCTGTTTCCTTGACTTTCAACACAACCTGGAGATTCCAAACGTCAGAAAACCTGTATCTTTTCCTTGTCGTTCAATCCAGATACGTGAAGTTCAATTCGGAACAGAACGCCCAAAGCGTTCATCTTGTACAGCGTCTAGACTTCCCTTTCTGGGGTTTCAGAGTCGACCGTGTTGGGCGGATAAAGTAACGGGAATCGGACAGAGCTGCAATGGAGTCGTGCGTTTTTGACACGAAGCAATGACAAAAGGCGTACTTGTTAAACCGTCGATCAGTTGGATTATACTGCTCGTATAAATGGGACCGCCCGAAACTGAAAAAAAAGAGAAAGACCACAAGTGGGGTAGAAACAGCGATGCTGAAGTGCACGAACGGGGGAAAGCTTGTTTCACAAGGAAGTCTGCGTCCCACAGAGTACCGACGGTCGGTCGTTCGATGTTCGTACCTGGGCAGGACGGAGCGAGAAAGCAGCAAAAAACTTGACGGTGGGTTTGATGCCAACCGTATCTTTGCGTGTGGTTTTCCGCTGCCGCGCGGTTTCCGTGATCTCTAACGATTAGGGGTGTGGTTTTGGGGGGAATGGGATACGCTCATCTCGTTTCGGTGGTTTTTGTCCACGTCGCCCTGGAAACCAACAGCTTGCTTTGAGTCGTCGGCATGTCTTGGTTTTTTTTGTGGGATTCTTTTTGGCATCTCTTCGGCATCAGGCAGCGTGGTTTCCTTTTTTCGAACGCAGGTCAAAAACGAACCGGGGTTCTTCCCCCAGCCCGACTTTCGGTGCGGGACCTGGGCTTTGAATCGCGACAGAATCCAGCGCTGCTTCAAAATTTGCAATCGTGGTGGCAAGAAATTTCGGAAAGCTGCGAGCAGCGCGTCCGGTCGCTCCTAACCTCCAAATACGACAAGCAAATCATAGGTCTAGCGGGACCAGCATTGCTGACGCTTGCGGCGGATCCATTGCTTTCAATCGTGGATACCGCTTTTGTTGGGAGATTGGGCTCCAATGAATTGGTGAGGATGTTTTTTTGTGTTTTTTTTTCCTTCACCCCTCTATCTGTTAATGTTTCGATTTTTTGGATGTTTTTTTGGGATATATTATTATGCAAGGGAAAGTTTCAGGATGTGGAAATGGAGTATGGTTGAAGAAAAAAGAAACATTCTTTTGTCTGTGGGTGTGGAAGGATTTTTTTTTTTGCCTGTCCTTGAGATGAAAGTTAAAAAGGGGTGGTTTGCACATCCAAAGGGAAAATGCCACCCACTTAACATTTTCGAAAGCATCTTTCTCTTTTATTTTATTGTTAACAGTGGACTCTATGCTTAATGCATGCATGGTGATTTTTATTTTTATTCGACTATTTATTCTATTTTTTAAATTAGCTTGAAGGCCAATTTCATTTCTCAAAAATGTCTTTTTCATTTTTCGTATATATTTTTGCTTACGATGTTTTTTTTTGTAGGTTTGGTTTTCTTACCCCCGTTTTTTTTTTTAATTGTGTTTTTTCGGTGTGTTGTTGAAAGGCTGCTCTGGGCGTCAATACGGCCATTTATTCTTTGGCATTCGTTTTATTTAACTTTCTGGCAACGACGACGACACCTTTAATAGCATCTGCATTGTCCAATGGCGACAAGGATAAAGTATGAATCCCCCAACCTTTTTTTTTCCTTTTTTTTTCCTCTGTGGGAAGGTTTAATTGGATTTTTTTTTTCAACATCAGGATCTAAACTCACGAAGCCCGTACGTGTCCACCATGATTTTTCTTTTTGTTTTTGTTTTTTTTCTTCTTGTTTTTGATTTCCACCATTTGTTGTTTGCTATATCAGGTCCAAAAGGAATTGTTTTTTTGTTTTGTTCTTTTGTATATAGAAAAAGAAATGAAAGGAGATTTGGTTTCGTTGCAGACGAGTCAGCTGACTTTTCAAGCATTCCTCCTGTCTGGTGTGTTGGGGCTTTCACTGATGGGAGGTCTGTTTGCATTTTCGGACAGTACCCTCAGCATCATGGGTGCTGAGGGGGAGGTGGCAGTCTTGGGAAAGCAATATCTGCTGGCCAGGTATTTCAAAGTTTTGCCCAATTGCTCGACCTTGTGCCGAAGCCACATTAGCTCCTAATTGCTGATCTCAAACTAAAAACCTGACACCTGTGGTTTTTTGCTTTGATAGATAAGTTCAAGGGACGCATGTATCTATGTACTTTTTTTTTTCCTTTCCTAGTTTTTAAAGGGGCTGGTTACGTGGGAAAAAACACTGGGAAGAGGTCTGGCAAATTTTGTTTTGGTCGAAACTAAAGCCTGATCCATGAAAAGTAGAGTTCAAATAAGCAAAATTCGCAAATGCTGCATGTCCGTGTCCGACACATTCGATATCTGTTTTTTGTTTTGGAAGAGCTGTTGCTGCACCAGCCGCCGTCTGGTGCCTAGCAGGCCAGGGAGTTTTTCGGGGTGTCCAAGACATGCGCACCCCCTTGATGGTCACCCTGGCAGCGAACGGGATGAATTTGATCCTGGATCCGATCCTCATTTACGGATTTCACTTCGGGGTGCAAGGGGCGGCTCTCTCCACGAGTTTCGCGGAAATCAGTTCGGCCGTCGCATACACCGTGATCCTCTGGAGCAAGCACCGCGAAAAACTGGGACTGAATTGCTCCATCCAAACGGTGGTTCGACATGCTCAGTCAGACTACCTGCCGTTCTTGTCGGCAGGAGGCACCGTGCTTCTCAGGACATCCCTCTTGCTGGGGACCAAGACGCTGGCTTCCTCCGTGGCGACGCATCTCGGCCCGATCAGCATTTCTGCCCACCAACTGGTAGCTCAGTTATGGCTCCTGTTTTCGCTGGTGATGGACTCCTTAGCGGTGTCGGGGCAATCGCTGATCGCCGTATCTCTTGGGCGAGGGGACAAGGTGTCCGCCAGGGAAATGTCGAATAGATTGATGGAGCTGGGGCTCAGTTTAGGGTTGATTCTCGCGATGGTTTTCACAGCCATTTCCCCTGCATTCCCGCATCTGTTCACGGAGGACCCCAACATTATCGCTCAAGCGTATGCGATCCTGCCGATGGCCATATTCATCCTGCCGATCAATTCGTTGGCGTACGTGCTGGATGGAATCATGATCGGGGCTGAGGATTTCTCGTTTTTGGCGTTGTCTATGGCTTCCACCGCAGTCGTGGTGTCGTCGTGTTTGTTGATGGTGGAACCGCTGGGAGGTGGATTGGAGGGGGTCTGGGCGTGTCAGTCGCTGCTGATGGTGATGAGAGTGGGAACCCTTGCAGCACGGTGGGTGGCCACCAATTCAGGAATTTGAACTTCTTCTTTTAATTCCCTGTGCTCTGCCAATTTTTTTTTTTAAACCAAAAAAGCTGTGATTGTGGGTTCGATTTCTCGGGGGGCGAAAAGCTGTGGCTGTGGCTTGTTTCCAAAAAAAAAAAAATTTCGATTCACATGGCTTGTTTTGAAGAAAAGAGTTCTGATTCATGTGGATTGTTTCAAGAAAATGATTTTTTGATTCATGTGGCATGATTCCGAAAAAGTAATTCTTCGATTCACGTGTTTTATGAATGATTTGCAGGTATAATTCCGGAGAAGGTCCCATTCCACCGTTAATCGAAGGAGCGAAAGCTGAGAGTGCCAACGCCAAGTGATGTAACTTATTTTTGTGGTGGTGGGGGGAGAATTTGCTTTTGGAGGGGTCATGACAAAACCAAAACGTCATGTCGAGAAGGAAAGAAAAAAAAATCACTCTTGGATCCTTCCAATGAATGTATTCTATAAGAGACAGAAGAAGCCCTTCTGTGGCTTTTTGTTCCACTTGCATTTTTTTTTTGGCAAGAGAACAAAGAAACAGAAAAAACAAAGTTAGAGAGAGAGAGAGGAAGGGGGGGCTGGGTTGCAAGGGAAAAAAAAAACAAAAACAAAGAAAAAGGGTAGGATGAAAAGATGTATCGTCAAAAAAAAAAAGCTTTTTCCCAGAAAAGGGGGGAAAAAAGAAAATTTTCTGTATACTTGGTATTTGAACAGACACCGATTATATATTTTGACGCCGACGAATTTATTTTTTGGGGGGGGGAGGGTGAGAGAAAGAGTTTATCATTGAGGGGCCTACTTGGAAAAAAAAAAAATCACTTAGATAAAATAGACATGGGTAAGGGTTTGATCAAGAGAGGAAAAAAAAAAGAGAACTTGAGGGATATATGAAAATCAGAGAGGTTTAGTAATAAGCGTAGAGAGAGAGAGTGAGTCTGACAGTGAGAGTTTTTTTTTTTGGTGAGCGTTGGGTTTGGGAAATCTTTGTTTGGTTTGGAAATGCAAAATTTAATTCTTTTTTTTCTTTTTGCAAGAGATTTTTCTGGGGTCGTTTTGGATCAAGCGACGTGGATGGCTTGGAGCGAAGGTGTTGAGAGAGTGTGAGAGAAAGAGTGAGAGAGTGAGCGAATGAGTGAGAGTTTGTGTGAGAGAGTGATAAGAGTGGAGTGCTTGAGTTTGAATTCTTTGAAAAAAAAAACATCGTTCATATTAAGAGAAAACAAGAGGGAAGAGAGAATGTAGGAGGTCTGTGTTTTGTTTTGGTTTTTTAGTTTGGATTATCTTTTCACGAATTGTTCGCAACGGAAAGGGTTTGCACCTTATTTTTTTTCTTATTTTATTTTTTCCTTATTTTCTTTTTCCCCCCCAACAGTCAACATTTTTCTGCCTAATGTATGTGACTTTGGTTTTTTTCTTTTTTTTCACATCTGCTTCTTTTGCTTTTGCTTTTTTTTTATCGAAATTGATTGGCCAATGAAGATTTGTTTCTAACATACGCTTTTTTTTTCTTCTTCTGTTTTTCTGTGAATTGTATCAGAAAAAAAGCTGATAATGTGATACTGTATGTGATTGTGTGGCGAATTTCCCCACAAGTGTGAAAAAGAGTGACCTTTCAACGGATGTATAGGAGATTGGATTTCTTTTTTCTTATGTATGAAGATTAAAAAGGAGGGGGGGGGAAGGGCTGGAGAGGAAAAAATTAAAAATTAAAAAAACGTGGTGCGAATACCCTGACGCTTTCAGGTTTGAAAAGAATGAAAAAAAAAACATGCAGCTGGGTTTTTGATGGGCAGAAGGAAGCAGAGACTTCGTTGAGGGTTCATATTGTTGGGGGCCTTTTGTCTCTGCTCATTGTAAGCCGAATTTGCTTCATGGAGGTTTCGTTGTCAACTTGGGGGTTCCAGTGAAAAACGTTGTCCCAATTGGAATTGTATTCTGTGAAGAGCCAGTTCACAGAAGAATTATTTGAAAAATTTATGATTGCATCATTTATCATGAACAGACCTTTCCATGTGCTTTCACTATTGCAGCAATTTAAGCACAATTCAGCTGATTGCAACACCCATCTGAATGTGTTGACAGTATGATCGAGTAGTGGTGGTGGTGTTGGGATGGAGGAAATCTACTCATAGCACACTGTGTGTGTTTAAATTGCAGTTTTTGCAGTTTGCACAACGAGATTTTTTGCTTCTCAAACTCTGCTCCAAAAGAAATTCAAGTGGATCGGTTGTGTTTCTTTTTTCACTGGGAAAAAAAAGGGGGGGCTGGGGAGGAGAGATTCGATGTGTGGAATTCCTTGTGTATTTCATGTTCAATATTCACAGCGTTTTTTTTTGTTAATTTGAGATAAGAAACTACGTAATCTCCATCCACGATTCAAACATCGCTCCAAAGGTACACGATACATAGGATCTACCCACGACATCCCCTCTCTTCAAAAAATTGCAGACCCTTAAATAAAACTCACGGAGTCGCTACTATTCCTGCATGTGAGATTGCCTTCTGGCCTACTCTATTCCCGGAAATACTGCTTTGAAAAGGTGCAAAGACTAAGAATGTTTTTCAAAAGAACACTGGCTGTTCTCTTGGTGGTGGTGGCGCCTGCTTTTTCTCAAAGATAGCGAAGCCTCACTGTAAGTGATGTTGAAACTACACGAACCCATCAAAAAATACTAAAAAACACAGCGCTGGAAAGCGTGGAACTTCAATAGCTCGCCTTCAACCCTCCACAGGATCGAAATGTATGCACGCAGATGAGCAAAAAAAGGGGGGCAACCATGGCGGCGACTCTTTCGCTGAGAAATAAAAACCGGCTCGAGAAAAGTGAAAGCCGCCGAGAAGATCGCTGATAACAAACCTGACGACTCATTTCTTAAACCAAGCAACGTTATTCCGGCACTGGGCTGCTCCACGCAATTCGACTGCCTGCGATCTCTGACGAGTCTCCCTCCCAGGGAGTTACTGGCGTCTGGACGGTGGCGGATACTGAAGGGTCAACCAAAATTCTTTGCACCTCCAAGTCCGCCACCTCATCCTGGCTTGCACACTTCTCCAGTGTTGCCGATTCAGACTTCCCCCTTGACCAAGAGGGAAACAATCTCGGCACCAAGGACCTGAAGCTCTCCCAAGTTCGTGTAATAATCGCTGGAGTGCCACAACGACTGAGAAACAAAAATCGCACCAAGAATAAGAACAAGTCACAGGCGACGTGCTGAAAACAAGCTTCAGGAGTTCGAATTCTCAACAAGTACCTCGTTGCAGTGGATTCATCGTCGGCTGTAGCGGTTCTCTCTGGCGACTCGTTATCCTTTATCCAAGGATGTTCCAACAATTCATCAGCAGACGGCCTGAGCGCAGGATCCTTCACGAGGGCGCTCTCCAGGAAAGAAATCACTCCTGGGGAGAAGTCGCTGGGGTACTTTTGTATCGAGGTCCAGAGGATAAGAGCGGCCGTCACGTTCGGGTCCTCGACCTGACAACCAACTGCTCAGCACAAAAATACTCCAGAAGACTCTGCGGAACGCATATTTTCGATGTACGGCATGTACCAACCTCAAAGGGGCATTTTCCAGCCAGCAACTCGAACACTACAGTTCCGAGCTGCCATATGTCCACTTTTTCGTCATATGCAGGTAAGGTTTCTGGCTCTTCTTCATCACCCAGGATTGTTGTTGCTGAAGGCTCCCTGTCACCGTGCTCCCTCCTCCCATCACCACGAAGCACCTCTGGGGCCATGTAATCCACATATCCAAATCGAGTTTGGGGTCGATCGTAATTCAGATCCGCAGCGTGAAGAAAGCACGATAGTCTCGTGTTTCCATCTCGACTGATAACGATGTTTTCTGGCCACACAGCCCTGAATACAACAACGACCTTGTGAGTTTGGCATCAATTCCCAGTTCACCAAGGCGCATCCAGGAAATACTCGAAATCTGAGCGTACCTGTGAAGTATTCCCAAATTGTGTACGTAGGAAAGTGCCATGAGAATCGGTTTGGCCACACTGTTCGCCACATAACGCTCCGTTAAATTTCGTTTATTTGCCACCATCTGATACGTCATGTCCCCCTGAAAGCAGTACTCTTCCACAAGGAAGAGCCTGGCTTCCGTTTCCCAGTGCCCCATGCATCTGATTACATGAGGATGGTGCAGTATTTGCATCAACTGTTGCGCTCTCTTGATACTGCTGATTTCGCCGCTTGTCAATCTTTCTAGAGGAGCAAAAGAGTGTCTTTTTTAATGAACACCACCAAAACTAACTCCTCTATTGGACAGTCGGAAAGCTGATCACAGGCAGCCATCGAAAGCGAAAGAGAGACATTCTAATGAGCGCAAGCTTCTTTGTGTGCTCACCCTTCTCCCAGACATGTAGAACATAATTCTTTTTGCAGATGGCCGCCTTGACGAAGTACTTTTTGTGCTTCTCTGAGGTAGACAAATTGAAGGTTGGGGGGTTGAAGTCATCCTCCGAAGTGAACCACAGACCATACTCCCAGTCCTCATCATCCTAAAAACATGCAACCAGAATGAGTTCTGGGATGTTCCCTGTAGCTTTCAAAAAACTGCAAAGGAATGAAGTGGGCCTGCACTTATTTTCCATCCTACTGGAATGTACCACGAGATCATCTAGATTCAAAGCGCTGGTGTGGCGCCGAACGCCGTTCAAGAGCTTTCCAAACGTGCTTTTCCTGAGGCTCCCCTTCCTTCCAATGACGAAGGAATCCTAAAGTTGAATGCAACCGTCCGTGACAATGGCAAGCGGAAAGAATTCAGGTGAGTTTTTGAGGCGTTATTCGCACTATGCACTTTACATGTCTTACATCTGTTTGACACCCACCCTTGATCTCATGGTTGAGCGAGTCTTGGAAGCCTGTGGACAAAACAAAAAATGCTGTAATTGAGAGACATCAACGAGCGATTGATTTGCGTTCTCGAAGAGATTCTTAATTCACTGGATGAACCAAAGCCAAGTTGAAAAGAACTTTATTCCATTTTTCTTTAAAAGCCAAAGCACTTCCAGGTTTTAGAAAGATCCCCCTCTTATTGTTCCAAAGCACCTTTTTTGGTGATTTTTGTTTGTTTGCATCTTCATCAACTTGGACCGACCAGGCATTGCGTGGTGATATACTAGCATCTTGCGATTCAGATATTCTAGCCCTTCGGACCTCCTCCTCAAGATTGGCATCCATGACCAGAATTCCAGAAGGAATGCCAAGTGGGACAGTGACATTCTGTTGGCAATCGTTGGGCTGCCGATTCGATGCACTTGGGGCGGAGTCCATACATGAAGGGGCATCATTCATGCTTCTTGGAGACTCAACGCCATCGCTTCCAGTATGAATTTGTTGTAGTTCTGACATCAAGGTTTCGACCTGCGTGCAGGTAGGCGATATCTTTCTCAAGCATTGAATATTCCGCGAGGTGGATTGACACAGGCCCAATCCTCAATTGATGAAATTCCCCTTCAATTGCAGTTCCCACCAATGAGATTCGGCACTTCTACGGTCCAGATCCTGATGCCAACTCCTGCCCGACTGGTTTGGATTTCGAAGGGCGGCTGAATCGCCCCGAATTGTCGCCCGCAGGTCCCCAACGCGGTACTCGTTATATTTGTTGCGCTTCGAGTAACTCCCTGTCTCTGCTGCTCTGTGTTGTGCCCTAGACCACGCCAATAGAATCACTGATGCAGCCGGGACCTGTGGGTTCTGAACTGTGCGCACCCACGCAACAATCAAGTCGGGATGACGCATTGTGGGTGGTGGTGTTGAACAAGTCTGGAATTGTTAGCTATGTGTGTTGCTTCGTTTGACAGTCATCAAATATGCCGCAAAACGCAGAAAACTTGGGCTCGCTTTGCGGCATTAGGGTTTGGTTTCGAACTCCTTTGGACCTTATGTTCTACTCGCGAAATATTCTTGTGTACCGAAAAGCGATGGCGACGACAGCGACGATCGTAAAACCAGAAACTAGAATTTGCGAACGGCGACGACTTCGTCAATGCCTGCTGGGTAGAACAGGCAGAGTTGAGATCCATGATCTGAGTTGCTAGAGGAAGAGCGTATTCTGCTTCGATGCCATGCCTTGGAGAGGAATGCCATGCACCCAGTCTCTACCTGGTTGGATCAACTGGCAAATCACAGAGAGGATGCGAACAAGGCCTCCAACCTTCGACAAACATTGATCCAAACGCCGATTGTGGGAAAAGCTCGCAGGAGCCGCCAACGGAGGGTGGAGCTTTGTTTTCCTGCGACCAGTGTACACCCTGTCTACTAAATGCATAAACAGTCTTGTGCGGGCGCCGTGTATATCTCCCCAGCGGAAGTCGCCCCAGAGCATGCTATGCGCAGTAGGACTCGGAGTTAGTCGGGACGGAGTGAATGAATTCAATATTCTTGTTTGCACTGGAAGAAATGGAGCTTCAAGGAAGAGGCCGCTTTTTGGGCTTTTGCACAGCTTTCGTGAGGATGGGGAACCGTTTGTTGGGCTTGGATATGCATTGCAATTCGGAACGACCCTATCCACGAGCTGGGAACTACCAGCCGCTCTATGAAATCTCGCAAAGGTTCTCGCAATAGTTTCTGATGCCAAGACGATACAAAAACGATGAAAACTTTGTCGAAACAACAAAGGCCGTTCATCAAGTTTCAATCTTTTCGAATCCACCAAACACTTTGGATAGCCACGATTTACTTTATCTTTTTTGACAGCACTGAGTGCCTTTTTTAAGTTGTAAGAGGTGGCAACAAACACTAACTTCTTGGGCGCGTTCTTTTACTGTGCCTTGGCGTTACGCCTTAGGTGCTTCTGCTTTTTTCCCCCGGAAGATGGCATCTTTTTGTTCTGAACTTGGTTTTGGAAACACTTTGATGGTGCACACATAACACTATTAGACTGGTTATGGAGTATTACATGGCATATTCAAGCTTGTGTCCCTATTTGTGGGTGGGTGAGACCTCTCTACTGGCAGTAGTGCCTAAACATCAAGTGATGCGAACGGAAAATACTTGCACAGTGAAACTGCTTTCCACACAAGCTTATATATGCCTCTGAATATACAGGCCGGATATCTTTATTTACCCCGTTCCCCCCGCCTTTTGTGGGGCTCTTCCCTTGGATGCTGGCTTTTTGTTGGGGTGGATGTGGGTTGTTCCTTCTTTTCTGATGTTGGAACCTGGTGTTGGTGTTGGTCTGGAGAGTTTTGTCAGGGGTTTCGCCAAAGACATTGGATAGATTGCATTTTCCATACCAATCTGCAGGATCACGTGACTGGCCAGGTGGCCACCTGATCCCGCAGATGTGGAACGCTTTCCCCGGAATCACAAAATACCCGAACTCCTCCGTTCCCTCGTTCATCGCCGTCTGCCAGTGTCCACGTTTCGATCGTTCGTTTTGTTCCCTGTTGAAACACACATCATGGCCTCCATGACCGCTGCCCAGACCGCTTTCGCCGGGTAAATATCGTGACTGCCGAACGCAACATTCTTTCTCCCCCCGTCTAGTTGCTGACGCTCATCGCTCCCCTTGCAGAACCCGCGTGGAGTCCGCCACTCGCAGCACCCCCCGCGCTTCTCGCGCTGCCCTCAGGTGCCAGGCGGTGAACGAGAGATCCTCCCGTCGTGAGGTGAAAACCGACTCCCGCTGCTTTCCTCTTCCCGACGCTCACCAGTTTTCGACGAGTTTCCCAACCTGACCTGTGTCTGTCTTTGCAGCTCCTCGGATTGGGAGCCGTTATGGCAGCCGTCGCCGTCGCCCCTGCCGCTACCGCTGGCGTCGTAAGTTTCTCTCTCGGCAGCGATCACCGGTTGTCTACCTCGTCTGCTTGGGTTTTTATCGTATTCGGCGCAGGGGAGGGGGTCATATACAAGTCGCGCGCCCTTAAAGTGACGTTTCCTTGTTTTTCTTGATAGGTTGAGGATCTTTTGGCTAAGAGCGAAGCCAACAAGGCGCTCAACGACAGGAAGAGGTTGTTGACCAGCTACGCCAACTTGGAGCGATCCAGGTGCAGAGTTTTTCCTTGGGCTCGATCCGAGATCTGATCGTGCGATGTACAGAGAGATCGAATCAATGCTACTGAAGTAGTGTGGAACAGATGGAGGTTTCCTAGTGTTCATTCAATTTCAGAATAGATGGGGGTTTCTTTGTGTTCATTCAATTTCGGTGTTTTTTTTTTGTTTTAGGACTGTGGCCGATGGAACCTGCGCATTCCCCAAGAATGCTTTCGGGTGTGACATCGAGAAGGTTGCTGGCAATGTGCCTTTCATCACCGAAGACATCAAGATTGAGTGCCAGGTAAAAATGCACACAAATGGTGTTATTTATAATTTTTTTAAACCATTTATCTGTCTACACGAGGAAACTCTACACAGCTTTTGTTCCTGTGTTTCGACTGCTGGGCTGTCTGCTTGAAAGGTGAACTGTTTGAAAAGTGCACATAAGGTTTTTCGGAATTAGCGTCTGCGCATATGGAACGATTCAAGGATTCAAGATAAGGAGAACTCTGTATGGTTCTGTCTCCAGCCTTGGGGTCAGCTGCAAAGTAACTGAAATTGCTGTGGTCTTTTTCGAAAGCGAAAACCAAATTCTTGCAAATTTGAATGGTGTTGGGATATGTTTTGCTTTTCCACAGGGCAACGAGCCCGGCAAGTGCGCTTCCCAGATCAACATGCTCAAGGTTGCCCCTAAGTGAATCATAGAGTCTCGTTGAGCAGTATTGGTTTTCGGGGGGGGGGTTCGCGGGGGGTGCCGAGCTCATTTTGAGCCAGTTCTCCACAGATTTGAGATTTTTGGATACTGGACCTGTTTTGTATTTCTTATATGATTCTTGAGTGGAAAATTTCATCAATTTGTTTTGGAGGACGAGGAATGGGGCAGGTGGTGGGAGGCTGACTGGTCGGTCGGCCATCTCCTGTGCTTTTGAGGTTGTGACAAATTTTTAGCACATTACAGACCCTTGTTTGTGTTTATTTGTGAACTGGCCGACAACTGGAATCCCTCTCGAAATATATTTTCCCACATCCTATGGGGTTGGGGTAGCTCCGGGAGAAGATAACGAACTCGCAGTCGGGTGCAGACACAACTCTGCTCATCAGGGATGGAACCACTGGCCATTCTCAACTGGAAAGAGAATATGCTACCCTGTGGAGATATCCTGTTGGGGTGGAAAACTCTGCCTGCAAAAGCTTGCTTGAAATTGCTGACTTCTTAAGATCTGCACTGTTAGAAAGTCGAAAACTCCCTGAACCTTCAGTATCACCGTTAAAAACACACTATTTCAACAATCACCCTACTGTGGAAAAACCATCCCGTGAACACGCTTCGGAGTAGTGACAGTAAACCATGCCACCATCACCACCCAAACCATAAAAAATCACATGGAAAGTCAACCGACCATCCTTCTCATTTTACCTTTGAATGGGTGAAAAAGACCAAAAGAAAAAAGAAAATCCAGCTAAAAATCGAACGTCGTACCACACGAACTGACACATCGAGCCTGCTCGCTGAACAGTGCGTTTGAGCGCGTTTTTCTCGTTTTGTGGTTTGTTCTGTTTACCCACAGACGTTCCCACAGCAGAGTCGTTCGTCTTTCCAGGGAAAAAAAAAGGAGAGAGAACAAAAAAAGCAAGAAATAAATAAAAAAAGATGTTTGCCCCCGTCCACAGCGCGTGGGCGACCATCAAGGGAAACAATACCCTGCACGTGTCTTGGTGCGTCACTGGGATCTTTGGATGCTTGGTCGCGTATGGAATGCTGCAGGAGCGCATCATGGCGGAACCTTTCGCTCCCGATGGAGCCCTGTTCAAGGAGTCTCTATTTTTGGTCCTCTGCAACCGGACGGTGACGACGGTCGTGGCGCTGGTTGCGCTGCTGTCGATGAACTTGGAGGTCAAGCCCGTGGCTCCCATTTACTCATACTTCGCCATCTCTTTCTCGAACGTCGTGGCGACGACCTGTCAGTACGAAGCTCTCAAGTATTTGAGTTTCCCCATGCAGACGCTCGGAAAGAGTGCAAAAATGATCCCGGTGATGATTTGGGGTGGATTCATTCTGCGCAACAAGTATGGGGTGAAGGACTACTTGGTGGGAGCGATGGTCATGGCGGGGTGCTCCCTGTTCTTGTTGACGGGAGAGATCAAGTCCAAAAAGGCTGACGACTCTTCGTCCAACATGATGATGGGGTTGATGCTCATGCTGGGATACTTGGGTTTCGATGGCTTCACCTCCAACTTTCAAGCGCGCCTCTTCAAGGGGTTCAACATGACCATCTTCAACCAGGTGTTCTATGTGCAGCTGACAGCGGTGGCACAGAGCCTCTTCGGGTTGATCACCTCCGGCCACCTCTGGTCAGCCCTGGACTTCGTAACCACCCACCCAGCAGCTTTGAAGTCGATATTCCTGCTGTCCCTGACTGCAACGATGGGGCAGCTATTCATTTACCACACCATCAAGGCCTACGGCCCCCTGCTGTTTGCTACGGTGATGACCACCCGGCAATTCATGTCGATTTTGCTTTCCTGCATTTTGTTCGTGCATCCGCTGTCTTTGGGGCAATGGGCTGGGACTGCCCTGGTGTTCGGGGCCCTCTACTTCAAAACGTTTTCCAAAAAAAAGAAAGAGTCGGGGGCGGAGGTGAAGGCGGAACCCGAGTTGGCCGACGAAGAGAAACAACCCTTGACCACCGAAGCTGCATCAGACAAGTAAAGGGAGTGGGAGGAAGATTGAAAAAGGGAATTTGAAAAATCGGGTGGTCGGTGGGTGTGGAGGTTGCCTTTTTCTCGATGACCCCCCCGTCCCCCTCTAAATTTAGTGTTGGGGAAAGAATAGAGCTGTATGAAAAGTTATGTGAATGCACTCACACACACAGAAAAAAGGTGGAGTTTGGGGAAGAAGGCAAATCTCTGGTGCAACCGACAGCAACTGGAGAGTTCCCTGGTTGAAAAAATCAGAGAATGGCATTAGTTACTGGAGAATGGATCCTGGGGGGGTGAAATTGGGAAGGCTTTTGGTGGACTAATCCAAGTGGGTGGATTAAAATTTTTAGAAGGGTTTGGGCAGGGTTGGAAAAAAGAAAAAAGGGAGTTTAGGGGTAGGATCAGGTGGGGGTGTTTTCGACAAGTCTGAGAGGTGGTTGAGAAATCTATGTAAAATGAGGCAAATGTGGCAAGGGATCAACAAAAAAATTTGGTTTTTTTGGGGGGGAAAACTGGGAGGGGCTTGTGATAACGAAGAAAATTGTCTGTGTGAATTAGGGGGCTGTTTTCGACCAAAAAAAAAAAAAAGAAGCAAGAAAACGAAAAAGGAATTGTTTAAGGAAAAAGACGAGACGACTCTAGCCTTGGGATCTGTAAAACTGTATCTTTTCCAAAACCACTGGAGAAAGAAAACAAAAATTGTGACTGTCGTACTTTTTGACCGTACGACAGCAAACATGACTGAAAAAGTCATCAATAAATAAACGGTTGGCACGCGCGTCGTGGAACTCGATTTCGGAGTTCGACAAATTCGCTGTTTTTCTGCTTGCACGTCAAGAAAAAAAAAGAGGTCTCCCGTTTTCTCCCCCATCACCAGGTTTCTCGTTGCGGAAAGTGAGAGCCCTTCTCAAAGGAAAAAGACGGAAAAAAAAAGCGCAAAATAGACGATAAAAAAAAAGAGTGGAAGACAGGAAAAAAGAAAAGAAATATATCCTTTTTTCTTGGCTTAGGATACGAAACGTAAAAGCTTCGTATTTGGACGGACCGTTTGTTTTTGTTTTTTTCTCCCGCTGAAGCCGAGCAGGATTTCCTCGACTTGAAAAAAAAAACAGGAAAGAGAGAGAGAGAGAAAAACAAAGTTGAAAAAAAAAAAGACGTAGCGAAAGCTTCAGCTTTTGCGCCACGAAAGGTCGCTTGGTACCGAAAGAAAAAAATACAAAAAAACAGTTCTGTTTTTTTTCTCCTTTTAACTTCGTCTGCCCATCTTGCCGTGCGAGAATAGCGCGGGAGTTTTCAAGATGCGTCGACAACCCAATGGGTCCTCGCGGGCTCAAGCTAGCGGTTCCTGGAAGCTGCTCAGAATGGTGTTGATGGTAGCGGTGGTGATTTTCGCCTTGAGTCGTTTCCTGACTCTGGCACCTCGAGTTCATGCGGTATGGGTTCAATTTTTGTTTGTCTTGCTTATCAGCTATTCGCTTTTGCATTTCTGGCGACGAACGCAAAAGCATCGAGCTTTTTCTCCCCGCGACTCTGCTCCCGAACTGGAATTTCCTTTCCGTTTTGGAAAATACACAAATCAATTATCACACCTTTTCCGAAAGAAGGGATGTCTCGGAACGCAAGAGATTTCCTGCATTGTCGGGCCTTGGGCTGATCGTGGCTGGTTCATTTTTGGTTGCAGAGGAGGAATGGGGTGAAGTCAGCTGCTGGAGTAGGGTGAGCTCAACACAGTGTGCTTTCAACCAACCGCAGATGTTGATTTTTGATTGCTCATAATATATATTTTTTATCTGTGTTATACTTTTGAACCTTGAAGCCCTTTATTATGGAAGCTTCAAACCGTAACGAAATACGAAGCGATGGAATGCTTTGGCGGTTTCTCAGGGAGAGGATGGATTTTTTTATTTTTTTTCAGTGGATCCTTTGCCCAGGATGTTTTGCACGAATTGATTGAATTTTTTGTGTTCGATTTTGTGCTATACAGCTCCGCCCATGTATCATCAGGGGAAGCGGTGCGGCTAGACCAAATTCAGATAAACGAGGATCAAGGCCATAAAAGATCCCAAGATCCTTCCCAGGATCGACCCCACACGGGTTCTTTATCAGGTAAAATCGACAAAAAATTACCACCCCATTTTCGCTATTTTTAAAAAAAGATGCATTGCATCAATCAACGGGTGCCGGTTATTCTAATCACAAATTATATCGATTCTGGAAATCCAACACATGTAAAATCGGCCCATATCTCTCATTTGTGCAGCAGATTGGCTTCTCAGCCTTAGTATGGGTTTTTGATTTTTACATATCCGAAAGAAAGAAGGGAATAATCACAACATGTGGATGTGGTGGTGAAATTCAGTCTTTAGTTGGAGTAGTCATCGGGCCGCCATTTCTCGAAGTTCTTGTGTGTGGTTCTATGTGAGGCTTTTTCATTTCGATGCTGACTGGAATGTCTGTATTTTTTTTATTTTTTTTCCCCCAGGTGGTGATGTTAAGGAAGACATTGAAGAAGATTCGACTTTGGATGGGCTCGAGTATGCGGACCCTGGAGAGCATCCAAAGGTGTGTGTGTGTGTGCAATACATGTTTTTCGAAATTTTCTACGCACGGTCGAAAGGGCAAAGTGAGTGAATTAATGTTGAAAAACCCTGTTTTTATGATTTCTTTACTAACCTGCCAGGGTTGGTGTCATATTTTTTCTTGGAGGACGGGTTTTATGAGCGCCCGAATGACTAAAGCAGACAGTCAATGATGTGTTTTAACCAACGAAAATCAACTTTTTTTCTATTTAAAAAAAAAAAGTCGATTTTCGTTTTTTGAATAGAAAAGCAGATAATAGGAAAGGCTCATCTGGTGTCTGCTGATGTGCGACAGGTCGCACTGATGTTCCTGACTAAAGCAGCGATCCACAATGAGCTGATATGGCGATCCTTCTTGGAGGGTGCCGCCAAGCTGAAACTGAAAAAACCCGCGGTGAAAACCCAACCCATCGATCTCGAAAAAGTGGTGGGGGGTCCTTTGCACCCCTCCGTCCCTGGTTTGGACGAAACTCGATATCCTGGATACAAAATTCAGCATGGCCTGGTTCCGCCCTCCAAATACAGGAGCACTTCTTACCCGCACGTGAAAAAGAGGCGGCTTCTTGCAATGGAGAAGGGCACGTCATCTTCCAAAAACGGCACAGGAGGCAAAGGAGATTCCTTGGGATGTCCATCAGAGAGGGAGCTGTTGGCGGCTGAGAGCGATCGATTACTCAACAGTAGGTGTTGAATCGCCTTGGTTCAGCCTCTCCCCCCCAAGGAAAAAAAAAAGAAAGAAAAAAGAATGGAATAGAAGCTGTATTTCTTCTTGAAAATAAAGAAAAGTAAACAAAAAAAAAATGAAGAAAATCAAGTCAGCCATTATTTTTTATTCTTTTAAAACATATATAGTATAGAGAGCCTTTTATTTTTCTTATTTTTTTCAAGTATGTATATGTATAGAGATTGAGAAACATAAAAGATTTAAAAAAAAGGAATTAACAAATCAAACAAATCGAGTGTTTAGCCACAGGCCATTGTCATTCATCTTCTGTCATAGCTTCAGGATTCCTCTATTATATTTTTTTTTCATGTTTCCTTTTTTCTTTTTCGACAGCTCCATCATCATTTTATTCATTTCTGCTTTTTTATTTTTTTTATTGGGCAGCCCCATTCTATGGGCCAGACGTATATCGAAACCAGGATCTCTTCTCGATATACGTTCACGCTCAACCAGGCTACACCTTCCCGGAGGACAGCCTGTTCTCTGGGCTACAAGTGGCCGACCCCGTCAATTGCACAAACGGCTTTGCATTGCACACTCTGGTGCTGGCAGAATTCAAGCTGTTGGCGCAAGCATTGAAGGACCCACGGAACCAGAAATTTGTGCTGCTCTCGGAGGCGTGCGTGCCGGTGCATCCCCCAGAGGTGGTGTATGCCCAGGCGATTTATGAGAGCAAATCCAGAATACATGCGTGCGTGACCAGAGATCCTGGCCGATTGGAGTTGTGGAGGTCAGTGCTCTGAACAGGAAATTTGAGTTTGAAGGAAAGGGGGGGGGAGGGGGAAGAACAAGAAAATTTTATGATCAAAGTGATCAAACCTAACCACCACTCATTCACACAGACACTTTGGTGTTCGCATGTCCGACCAGGCAAGGAAGTCAATAGGAAAGACTGTTCCCTGAATCAATCCACACCAAGGGGGAAAAAAAAAGACGGCCCTGTGTTGCTTTGTACGCTGACGGTTGGGTTTTCGATTGTGCAGATGGAAAGCAAAAATGGAGACATCTCACTTGAATCAGCAGCATTGGCGGAAGAGCCAACAGTGGTTCGTATTGAATCGGGCCCATGCGGAGCTGGTCGTGGAGGACCACCACGTGAAGGAGGTTTTCAAGAGATATTGCTGGTCCTACGGAAAGCACATTTGCGTCAGTGACGAGCACTACATCCCCACTTTGCTGGCTTCCTATAATTTGGATGATCAGGTAGGAGCAAGGGGGGGGGGAGGGGGGGAAATTGACAATACTTGCGTTTGTTACCATTTTTGTAGGCTTTCAGAAAAACAACATTGATCTGGGAAAAAGAGAGAAAAAAAAATCAATTCGCCATTTCCAGTGTTTTTTTCTTTCGCACCCTGTGTACTTTTGTAAGAATTGAATACCTCATTTTTGTCTGACATGAGGAAGGGCTGTTTTGAAGTAGGGGACTTGAGGTAATTTTGAGGTAATTTTGAAGGTAAACTATATATGTATTTCAACATTTACCTTTTTTTTTTGCTGTAGACGGATTGTCTGGGGACTGGAACCTGGACGGACTGGTCCCAACAGGGTTGGCACCCAGGCACGTTCACCAAAGACAATGTCACCACTGGCTTGTTCGAACGGTGAGGGCTCAACAGCGTCACAAATCCAGTTGATTCCAAAAGGCATTTCCGGGAAAACGCCAAACTGTTGAGTTGTAATGAACGTTTTTCTCAAAACCGACATCTAATATTTTGAAGGAGGGGTGAAAAAATCATTCATAACAGTACGGGCCTGGTCTTCCCGAAATGCCTCGAAAGATCAAGGATGCAAGTGACGAAAGGTTTAATGGTTTATGTCGGATGGATTGGTTGGGAAGAAACTAACAGGGGAAATGTGTTGATCTTTTTTTTTTCCTTTTCTTTCTTTTTTTTCAGAATTCTGAATGGAGCGTGGCCTCCATGTGATCCCGTTTTAGCCCGAAGATCTGCTTTGGAATTGTTCGATTTCGAAAACACTGGAGGAGGAAGTGCCGAGCTGTCCCAAGAATGCATGGAAACAGGAAATGATGGCAAACCGATTGACCGTAAATTCACTGGATCGGGCACAGCAGCTTCAGATGACTGGGTCAGTGGTGTTTTTTTTTCTTTTCATTTTTTTGATTCGATTGGGACCAGAAAAACTGTCTTGTTTGGTTTACCTGTTCTATATATGGAAATTGAAACTATTTCACACACGGCCAAAAGGCTGGGTGCAATTCGTTCATGGAAACGTGTTATAATATCCTACCTTGTCGATTTTGATTTCCGACCCACACAAGCAGACGTACGTTCAGATCGATATTTCGTTTGCTTTTTTCCTCCCGTTTAATTTACCATCTTTTCCTTTTTTTTTGTTTCGGGGGGAATCCGCCAGGTTTCTCGAGGAGGCTATATACCTTTGGGATACGAATGTCCGCTTTTCGCCAGAAAATTCTCGGAAAATGCATTGGAGCATACGGTGAACGCCACACTGTCTTGCGTGGGAGGGTCCCAGGCACCTTGGTGCCGAGAATCGTTACTGGCATCGCTTCCAAACATCGGTGGATCCTGAATTTCTCTGGAGTAAAACCACATATTACATGCGCACTCATGCACATGCACCTACACACGCGCGTACACACATGCATAGGCATCTCGATAGGAAAAACCTCGTTTGCATTCTGTTCAATTTCCTGTCGAATCATTTCTATATTTTTTTAAATTTGAGTTTCTTCGGTCACCGGGGATTTGTTGTTTGAGGATATATGTGTGCTTTGATATTCTTTTTTATTTAAAAAAAGATCTGGGAAAGGCAAAAAACAAAAAAAAAGGGAAAAGGTAGGGAGGAGATTGGGTGTTTGGGGGGGGGGGCTTGAAATATCGGCATCGCGTATGTTTATTTATTACAGATGTGGTTTTCTTTTTTTTTTCTGGAAAGGGACTGCATTCTCAGAATTGTGGAAAGAGTTTTTTTGGGGAAAAAAATGGGGTGGGGGGCGGAAGGAAATGAGTGGTGCGATGGTTTCGAGAAGGAAAAAGGGACAAGATAAACAGAAGGGGGGGGGGTGATTGAAGAGGATAGGAGGGGGGGGGGGGGATCGAACAGCTTGCTTTCTTCTCTACACTTTTTTCCCACCCTGATCGATAGGATGACCATTGGACAGAAAAAAAAGGCTTTTTCTCTGAAATCTGCAGGAAATTGTAGATTTCTGAGAAACAATTTAAGGATAGATTCTGGATGTGCAGCGGTGCTTTCAGTCGATACCTCATTGGAGTGGTTGAGTCTCCTTTTTTTTCATTTCTTTTTTTGCCAGAGAGAGGAAAATATATACTTACATATATAAAAAAGGGAAGAGTGTTGGGGAAGGATATATAAAAACAAAAACAAAAACAAAATAAATTTTAAGGAGGTTTCTGGTGGCTGTTTGTGTGCGGGCTGTGTGGGTGGGTGGGTGGGTGGGTGTGGGTGCCTTTTCTTTTTTCTTTTCCGTTTTTAGAAATGTAAATTTGTAGAAAAGAGATAGGAAGCATAACCAGACAATCGTGACCATGTCAGTTATTACATAAAAAAAAGGAAAAAAAAAGATAAAACATAGGATGAAAAAAAAAAGAAAAAGAAAAAAAGAGGGGGAAAAAAGGGATCGTTGGTGTTCGCCTTTTCCAAGCTGGCAAGGGGTGGTTTGTGTTCAATGAACAAAAAAAAATATGTGTATGTATATGTACATATATATATTTTTTTCCTCTTTCTTACCATGGATTCAGTCTTATTTCACATATCTTTTGTCTGTTTTGTTTGTTTGTTTTTCTTTCTGGTGAATCTGCTTTTGGTTGATCGTTTTCCCATGCTTGGGTGATGGGACCTTGTAACAGGAAATTTGAATTTCGAAGCAGAAAAAAAATTGGGTGGATGGAAAAGAGGCGGCTTAAAGAGGAGGAAAAAAAAGAAAAAGAAAATTGGAAACAATGTAGCTTCAATTTGTTCCGGAATGGCTGTCAATATTGATTATCTTGTTTTTTTTCTTTTTTCTGGTTCTTTCACTGTTTGCTTTTCTTTTTCCCCCCTCCTTGCTTATCGATTATGTCTGCATGTACATTTGTTTTTTACATTCTGATTGTGATTCTGAAATTCTGTTTTAAAGTTATTCTCCAACGATTAGGTGTTATTTCCTCTATTTAGGGGGAAAAAATAGGGGGGGGGGAGAGAGGAGGGAAATTATGTTATCCATTTTGGAAAGAAAGAACAGGACCCAGAGGAGGGGAAAAGAAAGAAAAAAAACAAAAAGCAAAACAAAGAATTTTTTCAAGGAAAAAAAAAGGGAAGAGCGAGAAGTGTGGCAGATATGCTGAGCAGATTTGCCCCCAAGCTATTATTTGATGGAGTTGTGGATGGAAGGAGGGAAAAAACAAGAAAAGGGAAAAAAAATCACCACAAAAAGAAAGGGCCAAGGAATCAACAAGAAAAACCGAAAAGAAAAAAAAAGAAACAGGGGGGAAAACGAAAATAGTTGCAACGAAAATGTTTTTTTTTAATTATTATTATCATTGTTTTTCTCCACAAGGGGGAAAAATTGGGAAACAAAAAAAGGTAAGAACAAGGTCATAAAGTGGAAAAAAGAGCATGCTTTTTGGGGGGTTGAGATGCGAATGGATGCCTGGATGTCAGACTTTTTTCAAGTCAGTGCCGAGTCAATGTCAAGTCGAGAATTAAGGGGAAAATAGGGCAAATTATGGACCGTTTTGCTACATTTGATCTCCTCATGGCCCTAGCAAGGCCAGTCGAGCAAACCCTGGGGTTGTGGAAAGATGGGGACTTGAGTGGGGGTTGGAGGAGCATCCCCGTTGGACACGGAAATGAATATTCACTGCACGCTAAGTTATTTGCAGTGCGCCACTACTATATGGTGTTTGCCCCAGGGCTGCTGACGCATCCAGGCATCTTTCACGGTCGAATTTATTTATTCGAGGTAAAAGAGAAGAGAGAAGGTTGGTATTTTTGGAGCATGGTTCCCGACATATCTTGCCTGAGGAGGGTTAGGAAGGTTTTTGGAGGGCTATGGACCTGTTTCAAAGGGGGGGGGGGGGGGGTAGACAATTTTGGGGGGCGAGAGTGGAAGTCACAATTATTTCGAGGGGCAGGGGCGGGGGGTGGGGGTCGCATTTGGGCGACAATAATCAAGGATTGAGAGGGGGGAAAGGATGCAATCTTGTTGGGTGTCTTTTAAAAAAAGTTTAGCCTGCGATGGCCACATTTTGTCTGTGGCAAGGATATTCTTTCAATCGCTGACGTTTGCATTCTGTTTGAAAGGAGACGGATCGAATTTCTACAAACTGCCTGACCTACCCAAAAACCCAGGTTTCTTTGCTTCCAGGAAAACGGCCCCATCGCTATATATTCTGGAGAAAAAAAAGTTCCACAGTGCCCCCCCCCCCATTATCGCATCACGCGACCTTCATTTTTATTCGCTAGTACGCCCACCCCAGCGGTTCAAAATAAACCGGAGGACAGCAGCCCAGTCACCATTGACGTCCCAACCGCCCCCGCGAGCGCAAGAAACGAAATAATGGCGCCCGGACCTCTCTTGTCGGCGTTACCCGAACTGTATCCCTTGAAGTAAATGATTCTCCCAATTGTGTATACCATCCCGAGGGCCGCTGCAGTGACCGGCTTCTGCGCGCCCAAGGCTGCAATGCAGATCATCGCTAGCGGTGCCTGCTCTACGTGGTTTTGATGCGCTCTCTGGGTGCAGTTGAATTTCACTTCGTCCGGCGAATCGCCGGTGGCGAACATCTTTGGATAGTTCAACCCGATCTTTTTCCTCGCTCTCCCAACACTGATCGCCATCCACAAGTTCACCGCAGCTGCGAATCCCAGGGTCGCGACGACGTATCCATATTCGTTGGAGTCCGACATTTTTCAACTTTTCGTTAAACCCCTCGTTCGGTGTTGTGCGTCTCTTTTTGCGCGAAAGCCAAACGAACAGAAACTTGCGTCTTTTGTGTCGCCTTGTCTATTTGAGCTGTTCGGGGTGGTTTGTTTCGATTACGTAACGGGTACGCCTCATTTGCAGCCGCTTCGAAACAGCTCCCCAAACCTCAAAAATAAGCCAGCGCCCTCTTGGCTGCATTCACCCATTTGGTGGCTTCTCCACCAAATGACGCTTTTCTTCTGGTTGGTAGATTTCGCTATGGAGATCATTGAGCTCCAGGTCAGACCAAAATTCAGTTCCAGGGAAGCAATTTTTCCCCGTTTCAACAAATTGGGGAAACTGCATGTTTCGGTGCAAACATGGTTCAGCAAACTCGGGGGTTTCACTGCCAAAATAGCTCACAGGAAACCCCACCAGAATTCAGACAAGTGGATCCATCAAAAAGAAAGCATGTGATTTTAATTTCGGCCTTTTTTTTGTAAAATGCTGACACACGGTGGCTCCAGCACTGATGTGTGAACATTTCTTGTCCAAGATCCAAGCAAAGCCAATCGATGACATCATAAAACAGCACTGTTGTCAACCCGAGATTGAAGTGAGGTGGTGGCAGTACAGCCGGTTGGTTGTTGTACCTCCGGTTTTCGTATATATTCGGGACTCTAGAATTAGTAGGGGCTTCTCTGTAACACTACGTTCACCCTGTGTTGTCCCTGGTGCATTGTGCTGTCTACAACAGCACTTTAAAAAAATAATAATAGCCAACTGGATTTTGAGGGGATGCTTGATGACTTGTAAAAATGTGTTTGTTTGAAATTCTTGTGCCTTTGATTTGATTTTTCTTTCCCTTTTTTTGCAATGTGTTGCATTATGTATTGGGCTTCAATGTATGAATGCTGTAAGAATAAAAATCCAAGATATATACTTGTGGAAGAAATGACATCTCTATGTTGTTGGACTGGGGTTTCTGAACGGCAGCTATGATGATCGGTTTGGGTGAATGAAATTATTGGAATGAATCGGTGAACTGTTTAGTCAAGGAAAGCCAAAGGAAACCAGAAAGGATAAAGGAGTTGCTGTGAAAGGAAAAGGACACCTGTGTAAAAAGTTTGGTTGCAACTTTAACAATGTGAAATGAAGAGGAGGAATTATCGTGAACGTAGGGAGGGGACAGTGCGACCAGCACTATATATATATATATATATATTTGAAGTGCAATGTACAACATACAAACACATGACATCTCAAATTCTTACTATATCACAATGTGATATTTTGACCAAAATGTGATTTATTAAAGCAGTCTGTCCCCTTCCCACAAAACCCATTCATACATCTTCTATTTTTTTCTTCAAGTTTTTTCCCTGAAATTCTTCCTACAACGTTTTCAGTTCCCACTATCCTCGATTCATACATCTTCTATTTTTGTTCAAGTCTTTTCCCTGAAATTCTATGACAGCGCCCGAAATTACATTTTCCTCCTTTTCCCTTTCCTCCCTTTTGGAAAAAAAATCCATCCATCGTCTGTATTAATTTTTCAGCCCACTCCTCCCAGCCAGAATAATGGCTCATGTCCAACAAGTATATATATATTTTTTCTGCCTTTTGAGAAATGACCAGCTTTCACTTCAATCCATGTTTCTACACTGCATTTTCAAACCAGGAAAAACGTTTCGATCGAAGGGAAAAAAAAACAGCTTGTGGAACCCCCCTCCTCAGTATCATCCACCGAAACCAAAAACAAGAGTAATGTTTTTTGTTTTTTTTGAATCCAGCCAAGACCAGCTTTTCCAGCCCCTTTCACGGATTAAGTTTCATCCGAGATAGACCCACCACACTCCAAACCCCCTTCCAAAAAATCCAGTTCAAGAAGATGATATATATTTCAGCAGTTTTTTCGCAGCAAATTTTATCCCTTCGAACGTCCCTTTGCAGTTTTTTTTTTTCTTTTTGGAATTCTGAACCAAAAAAAGAAGGGGAAGCAAATCATTCCCTCCTCCTGATTTTTTTCCTTCCTTGCCTGGGTACCACACGCTGGTCGACAATGCTCCAATCATCGTAGGTGTCATCGAATTTCCTCTTTTTTTTGATCCTCTCCTCTTCCTCCTCCATCAGCTGTTGCAGTGCCATTCCAGTACCCTGAAAATATTTGTACAGTCAAAATCAAAACATTAATTCAGTCAAGTTAATAAAAACAAAAAATTCAGAAAAGAAATCAACAGATGCTATTTCCAACCCCCCCAAGCAAACTCAGCACCGGTTTCCAGCACACCACAGCAAAAACAAAACCACAAGAAAACACTGTTTGTCCACCCCCCCCCCCAAAAAAAAAACAATAAAATAAAAATACAATACAAAAACATACCTGGAGTGCATCAGCCGCCGTAGGTCTTTGTTCTGGATCCTCCACCAAGAACATGTCGATGAAATCCTTGTATGGCGATGGCGGCAGCGTCTTGAAAAAAACCTTGGCCATCACCAGCCCCAACCTGAACATGTCAATGGAGGGGTCTGCCTCAAGGAACTCGGGGTCGTCTTCTCGCAGCTTCGCACAAAAATCCCCAATTTCCGTCGCGATGTCGAAGTCGATCAGAACCAGCTGGTCCCCCTTCAGCACCACGTTCCTTGGAGCCAGGTCACAATGGACAAAACCCTTTTCGTGGAGGGCATTCAGCCCTTCCAGGATCTGCTGCATCATTTGGAAACCTTTCCGGAGGCAGGGTTGCCCGTGATCTTGCAGATATGCGTCCAGATTGCAGCCCAACCGCTCCAACACCAGAATGTGCTCGTCCTCTGCACAAAGAAACAAAAAAATCAGCAATCAAATGAACACGAAACAGGCCTTTACGCTTTATTTTGCTCCTTACTGCCCTTTATTAACTGCTGGATTTTACTGCTGGATTTTAAAAAACCTAGATTTTTAATGTTGGGTCTCATTTCAGGGGATTTTAGCAATGCACCAGAAAAAATCTGGCAGACTCACCGATATACTCGACCATGGAGACGATGTTGGGGTGCTGAACCGCGTCCAGAACCTTGGCTTCGTGTCGGATGGCACGGATGCTCCTGGCTGGAACTTCGGGGCGTGGCATTTTTAAAACCACAGGGCCCCCGGCACAATCAGCAGCCTTCAGCACTCCGATAGACCCCTTGTACTGGATGGAGTCATCCACCCTGTAACAGTCTGGGATTGTAGGGTGAAACTCCATCCCATAAGTCTGACGGGGCGGCGTTTCCATTATCGTCAATAGGTCTGGCAGCAAAAAATATAAATCAAAAACAGGTCAGTCATATAAACACTAGATAATGGATGTAATTCACAAGAGGACAAAAGTGAAAAGTGAAAAAAAAAAAAAAAAGTGAAGGAAATATAAATCAACACAAAGAGAGGGTATATTTTTCCGCATATGGGGGGACGGAATGACATTGAACTGAACTTTCCCAGACTGATTTTTATTTTTTAATACAAAAAATATATAAACAGAAGGAAAAAACCTGAACAGGCACCCTCCCCGATTCCCAAAACATATAAATATAAATATGGAAATACATGGAAGGATGAATTAACAAAGGTCTCTGGCCTTGAGAGAAGAGAACACAGCTGCCAAGGAAAGAAACCAACGGGAAAGTTGTTGCATTTTGTATTTTGAATGATGTGGGGAGGATGCGAAACCAAACAGTTGGTGGAACAAACGAAATGGAAATGATGGTTGGTGGTGATGCTTGGATAACAATACCCTTGGGAAGGAACCTGATGTTGAAATGAGGCCAGCTGCTTGGACAGTGCAAGAACCCTTGCTGCTGCCGCTTTGGAGTACATGTTGTCGAGAGACTTCCTTCATATATCGAAACAATGCACAATTCAGATGCAGATAATGTAGATTTTTCACCCTTCCCGATGTTCAACAGTTTCCACACTGTACTGGCGATGATATTCGATTCACTCACCGGGAAAAAGTATCCTCCGAAGAACGGAACGAAATATCAAGCGCAAGCCCGCCGCAAAACAAAAAACGAAAGCGCAATCCCTCGATAACTCAACAAATCGAAGTCCGTGAGCAAAAATCCGAGAGAGAGAAGTGGACTGCGTCGAATTTTTATTTCGATTGCTTACGTCATCAGTCGGACCTCAATTACCCCTTGCGCGACAGGCAGACACACTTGAATCGTCGTTTTCTCTTTTTATTTGATGTAAGAAAAGGCATTAATCTCCATTTTATACCGAAACGTTCAAAGCGTGAGCGTCTGAGGACACGGATATTGCACAGACGGGCTCGTCGCAGGTTCACCTCTGTCAGGGAAGCGCTTGGCTCGCGCTCCTCCTAGCTGGCTGGCAATAATGGATCACTACAACACCAGAACCTCGACCTTCTTGGATCTCGACACGCCCATGACAAAACTGTAAGCCAGTCGATAGTGCAGATGCGACGATTTTCTTCTGCGAAAGGTCGATCCTTGAGTGCGTTACGTTGTCCTGGAGCAGGTCGTGGTTCAAGATCGCTTTGATGGGCGTTACGGTGGTTCCGCGTCTGCTTCTGGCCACGGTTGTGATGTCGGGAATGGCGCTGATGAGCACAGTAGCTATGTGGGGTTGGTAAGTCGACGTCATTCGTCAATCTATTCTCTATGTGGCGTCTTAACGCTGTGTATGATCGAGCAACTGCAACCAGTTGGGAATCTTGCACTCTATATCTTGTATAGAATATCTTGTTATGTTTGTTTAATGATTTGTTTTTTAATCAGAATCAATCCAAATTCAGCCAGATTTTTTTTGTATTTTTTAAATCTGCTCCTGGACAATGAAATTGACTTGTCTTTTTATTTTTTATTTATAAAATATGCTCTGGCACAATGAAATCGATTCGGCCATCAGGGATGAGAGTGAACCATTATCGCCTGGCCGTTATCGATTGATCCGACTGTCTCGGTGCTGCCCGGTTTTGACTCTGAAACTGCTGGGAGTGCATGTGCGTGTGGAAGGATGGGAAAACTACCTCAAAGCAGAAAAGCAAGGTGTCAAGGTGATGAACCGAACGAAAAAGCAATACAAGTATGCCTTGCCGAGAATATAATTTGGTAAAAAGCCAAAAAAAAACAACTAAAAAACAAAAAGGAGGGTCTGTTCGAACAAAAAAACAAAGTTGTCAAGATATTTTTTGGGAGCAACCTGTTCATAGTCGTTGGTAGGAAATTCTACTTATCTGCTTTTTATTCACGTTTTTGTTTAGAAGTGCCTTTTCACGCTCCTTGAGCTCGGATGGATTTTATCTTTATTATCAATGATTAATCCAAATAACTACAAAAAAACTGACGTCAGCATTTTCTGTGTGTTATTGTTTTTCCCTCTGTCAGATGCTGCTTTTCAACCACATATCTTACTTGGATGCCTTCGGCTTGGTGGGTCTGACTGCAGCTTCCGGTGTTTCCAAAGCAGCGAATTTGAAGATTCCGATTTTGGGAAAGTGCGTGAAAGGCCTGCAGAGCGTCAACGTCCCTGAAAAGAATCGAGCTCGAAAAATAGGGGAAGAAAATAACAACACTCAGGCCATTAGCATCACAGATATCATCATCAAACGGTGAGTAACGATAAATTGGAAAAGCTTGAGAAAAGTTTGCAAGGAGATGTGATTTTTTTGGGGTGATTTTCAGGGATCTTCCACCCCCTCCCCTATAAAAAAAAAAAAAAAGGAAAGAAGAGAACACTGCCGCATGATCATATATTTCACTTTTTTTAATATTTATATCGAGGCGGAAAGCTCCGTGGTGTCTACCCACCATGAGGAAAATCGGTCGAAAATTTACTTGATGCAGTCACCACCAAAAGAAAGAGAATTCGTAATCTTTTCCATTTTTTTTTTCAAGTTTTGTTTTTGCTGTGGAGCAGCTTGGAAGACCCCCGATATCCGATGATATGTTTGGCACCCGAGGGTACCTGTGGAAATGGAAAATGCCTCCTTAAGTTCAGGACGGGGGGGTTCGTTCCAGGGAAGCCTGTGCTCCCCGTTTGCATAAAATACAGACATCAGCATCTCAATCCAGCATGGACGATCATCAACGAGCCAATGCATTTTGTGAGGTTATTCGTGCTTTTTCTTTATTTCGTTTTTCATAGATGCTTGCCTTGTGGTGCTGATTTTCTTAATTTTATCTTTGATTTTGGTTTTGATTTTGATTTTTGTTCTGATTCTGATTATTATTTTTTGGGGGGGGGAAAGGGGGGCATTGCAAGTGTACATCACGGATCAATGCATCAAAACTAGATATCCACCGGGAAAACCTAATCTGAAAGCCAATCTATGGTGCAATTGGGTGCGCTGATTTTTAATTTTTTTTGCATGGTCCAGCTTCGGTTGATGTGTCAGTTCATGAATTTCATGGAGGTATCTTTCCTGCCGGTGTACAATCCATCGGAAGAAGAGAAAAAGGATCCAGCATTGTTCGCAGAGAACGTCAGGAAACTAATGGTAATCAAATGTTTGATCTTTCCAGCACCTGTTGCATGTTTTTTTTTTCAGCCCTTGTGTTGCAATAAACCGGCAGATAATTGCTGCAACATGTCATGTGCAAGTATTTCTGGGGGAAAAAACCAGAATTTTTTTGCATTTCGATTAAAAAAAATGAAAAAACACAATGTCGAATAGCACACGTACTCGATGCACATACTTCAGTGCTAAAAAAAGAAAAAAAAGAGCCAATGTTTGACCTTATTTTCGATTGAGGGTCTGACATTCGGCAAGGTTGCATTTAACTGTGGATGGGGGTGGGTGCGTATGTACATTTGAGCTGAAGGAAGAAAGGTTTAGAAAGGTTTCGAAAGGTTTCACCACAAGGACCTCGACATTGGCAGAAAATTTTGAGAATTGTGATCTGCATGATGTTTAGGGAAAGCATTTGGACGTCCCGTTGGTCGAGGAAGGGGTCAACGAATTTCATGCTCTGTTGAAGTCCGGGATCAGGACTACCTATGACGGCAGCGAGATCACCGCTCCTCCAGGAGTAATAGATGAAAATGGCTTTGCCAATCTGACCCTCGCTTTGAAAAAGACGCAGTGAAAAAAGCAAAAACAAAAGGGATGAAAGTCTTCTCTCGTTCTTTTTTTTTTTCTTCTTTTTAGGAAATGTGAATGAGAAATGAGAAATATGTCTATTTTTTTGCAGTGTTTTCTTTCTTCTTTGTTTTGTTTTGTAGTGTCAACTTTTTCTCTTTCTCTTTTTTTTCCCTCCCTCACTGTGCAAAATGGGTGATTTGACATGTCTATGTTTGTGTCAATTATTTTTTTTTGCGGAGTCCCGATGGTGATTTTGGCATCGCTCCAAGTGCACATTCTCGGATGGTGTCTTTATATTGTCTCTGTTCAGTTGGTTCATCTTTTCCTTTGTTTTTTTTCATCTGTTATTTCTTTGCCTTGGTGGCCCCTCCACATTTTCCCAGGGAAATTAGGCCAGAACACACATCGAAGCGGTGGTCCATCAGATGACCAATATTTTTAACACAAGATGTCATCAGCATTCAGGCAAAAAGCTGACCCTCCAAAAAAAGAAAAACCAAAAAAGAAACAAGTTCTGTTGCCTTTCATGAGTGGACCATCTCAGAATTCAGGAGGCCTTGTGTCTTTGTTGATTATGTATCTGGAGTTCTCGCTACCCAAAGCTGCATACCACTGCACCACATAGGGAGCCATCCAAATGGAATCCCCAGCCTGGACAGGATACCTATACAGGAAATTATTTTATATGAAAATTCGCACAAGAAATTATTTTATGAAGTTTCGTACAAGGAATCGCGTTTGAGCGACAGAGAAAAGGAAAAGAAGAAGAAGGAAGCAGTGTTTTTGCTATGAGAAGTGGTGTCTCCTGAAACAGGGTGTGCTGTGATTTGTGTTCGTTGTGCTGCAAAAACGCAAGCAAAAAAAAAAGCTCACCATTTGTCGGCAAGTCTATAGATTCCCTTTCCTTGCAACAACATAAGCCCATGCTGGTTATAATGCACCTCCTGCAAACAAAAAAGGGGGGAAAGAGTCCGGTTATTTTAACAGCACCTTGATTTTAGCCAGCTTGAACAGGCAAAACAGGAAATACTCACAACCTGCTGCTTGTTCACTAAAACGCCCATGATTGACAAGTATCCTTATTTTTTTTTCTTTTTATTTGTAACATGTTTTTTCTATTTTTTTTAGTTTTATTTTTGTACCTTAACGAAGAGGTGTTCGCCAGGCTTGAAATCCATCACATGGATGTTGAAATCGTATACTGGAGTTTGAGGAAGCAGTTTTCGAAGGGCAAACATTTCCCCAGGGGTGTCCAAAACAGGCTGCTCGTCGGTGATGCCGTACAAAAATGGAGGGACCTATTTCAAAATCAACACACCCACACAAAAAAACAAATCAAAAAAATCGAAATCCGGCTCGAAAAGACTTGATGCTGGACAATGTGTAAACGGGATAACTTGCACAAAGTCTGTGTTCATTTGCTGATGCATTGGCAAGTTCAATATTTTTTTCCATTTGAGAGGAGGGGGGAGGGGGGAGGACACAGTTCTTTCCTGAATCGCAACAATGGTAGCCAAGAAAAGAAAAGCCCAGGCATCTATTTTCTTTTTTGATGACTTGGATGTTGGTTTGCCTGCTGTATACACTACCTCATCCGTTTTGCCATCCACATCAGCTCCATTCATATTCTCAGTGGCTGCCAGAGGCTTATACTTTTGCTCATACACGAGAAACCCACCACCATCTTCGGACCTCAATCTAAACAACAAGATTTATGGCATCTCAATTAAAAATGAGGAACCCCCACCAACTGCCGCATCTCTTTTTCATAATTTTATTTCTTCTTATGCTACATTAAAAAAAAAAAAAGGAGCTGATGAAGTCACCTGTGGTGAAAACTTGGTGGAATGTATGCGTATGAGCTTTCGAACAACTCAATAGGTTTTTCCTCCTGGCGTTCCAAAATCAACGACCCCTCCAGGACGAAAACAAACCTGTACATAAAAGACAGCAAAGCAGTCGCACTTCTGATGATGCCTTTGGCAGCAATTGATGTAACTTCACAAGAGCTACCTTTCTCCAGAGAATTGCTGACCTTTCTATGCCATCTGGTGGCATCGGGGCAGATCCTCCCGACTGAAGTTTTGCCAGATACATCGAAAACCCAGCCCCGCTGGCTCTGGATATGATGTGTGCAGTTTCTCCTTTTGTCCTGCCTTGCCCCCCAAAAGAATGTTTAAATCACATTCTCGCTATAGCACTGTATTTGCTGCGGTGCCCACCCAGGCTTCTTTTTTTTCAGTTGGGGTGGGGTTCAAGAAATACGAAATGAATTTAATGGAATGAAAATTCAATTTAATTAATTGGGCTCACCATCCATGCAGAGTCGTCCACACTCGACTCTCTGGAGTAACCAAGGCATGGTCAGGATAATACACGCTTCGCGTGAATCCTGGTAGATCTGCCACATCCATCAAATCCATTCAATGTGCATGCATGCATGCATGTCCATTCTCCAATACAGCATTGAATCAGTCTACAAAAAATGTGGGGCATACATGGAGACCTCTTTGGGCTGATGCCCATCAATCGCACTGCCTGACACAAATCTAAGTGTTGACTTTCCTGATCGATACCTTCAAAGGTTAAGCCAGAGCTCCTGCCAGGATGCATCACAGAAGAGTAATTGTAGGTTGCATGAAGTGGGGCAGTGCAAGATCCATGGTGTTTCGCCGCAGCGGCATCTGATCAATCGAGAACGACTTGGAACAAGAAGCAACGCAAAAGAAGAAATTGTTTGCTGTCGACATGGTTCGATCCCTGACCAATCCTTACTCGACAAGAATCCAACCAGAACTGCTAAAAACAGACGAGAGCTCGTCTCGACGGCCATCGATTGCATTCCTCTCCAAAATGGCACGCCAGGCTGCATTTCACGCTTATGGTGGTGTTCGTTCCCTGCAGGATAAATAAGGGATGAATGATGCCCTTGTTTTCGTCCAATATTTTGAGACCCTTCAAAATATCTCGTCAGTGCCAGGACGCATTGACGAGATCACGTGGGGGTTGGGAGAAACGGGAATTGATGGAGGAAGAAGCTGCAAGATGTCGAGAAGGAAGACAGAGTTGTGCAGCAGTCGAGATTCGAAGTCTTGACTTTCAAATTGGTTGTGTTCACCATCTGTCCGAACATATCTCAGTGGAAGTGGAGTTGAAAAGTGAAATCTGCCATAGAGTTAGAAGTATATGAAGTATGTGAAGGGGAATCGATGATTCTAAATTAAACCAATGATTCTGTCCAGGAGCGCACGACAGCCCATTTTGCACTCTGGATGTTGAGCGCCACGGACCATTTTGTTTCAACCTCTTATCACGGCCTTTACGTCGACAATAGCCCGGCGAAGGTTTGATGGCAGATCTGGCCAGAAGGGAGAATGGTGGAAAAATCGTCATGACGACTTGCTCTGATCAGCGACACCCAGCGGAGAACATGATCGACCAGTCCGAACACACATTCTGGGTCACCACAGGAATGTATCCGCAGGAGTTCGTTCTGGACCTTGGCTCGATGTCCAAGGTCACCAGAATAACCACCCTCTCCAGGAATGGTGCGCAACAGCCCCCACACCTGCCTTTAAAGAGAAAAATGCATGCAGCGTTTTGAACGTCAACGAACTATGGAGAAACAGCTTCTGTAATGCCTCGGATGACCATTGCGAGCTCAAGCACTCCATTCACGATTGTTCGTATTGGATGCAGTGCGAAGGCTGAACGTCGAGTCCTCCTCGGTTCCGGAAACCAACGAATTCAAAGGCTTGATCGATGTTGGTACGTCTCAATCTCAAAGGTTTCGTTCGCAATCATGTTGTGTTTTCCCCATAGCTGCCACTAACGAAACAAATGTTCAGATGTTCCACCAATCAACATGGTTTTCCCAACACATCATTCGATTTTGTGTGGGTTCACTGCATCCTCAGAACAGACATGAAGTTGCTGAACACTGTTTTGCAGATTTGGGCCCCAGGCCCAAGCAGACAGAATCTCAGGGGGTGGACGTCACAGCGAGGTATCTCAAATGGAGAATCGCGAGTGGATACGATAACTTCGCAGCCATAACCAGGTGGGGCATCAAAAATTGACATCTCATTCGAAGCCATTCATCAGTGGTTTTGGTTTGCCACCCTATCTCTGAAAATGGTGGTGTCTGCTCGAAAAAACAGGATATCTGTTCTTGGGGAAAGGATCGATGAATAGCCCAGCATTGTGGGGTGAGTCTGTCGGCCAGCGATGCAAGATATCCAGTAAATGGGGGTTACCCAGGGCCTGTTTGTAGAACGAGATTCTCAAAAAGAAAAAAGAAAGTCCAAAATATCACTTTTGATGTCAATGCAACCATACCATGCGATCCAAGAAAAAAAACAAGGAAAAGACAGCATCTTATGAATGGCAACCTACGCTGTTTGCAGTTCTGTACCCAGATATGACCGAAGAAAAAAAAAAAAAAGCCGGCACCCTCCTCAATCAAGATTTTTTCGTTGGCACCAGCTCTACCCCGTCTTAACATCCCCTTACAATTCGGTGTTTACATCGTCTGCTTTCTGCGGGGGATCCTCTCCCTCCTCTTGTTTTTCTTCTTGTTCTTTTTCTTCTTGGTTTTCTTCTTGTTTTTCTTCTTTTTTATCCTTCTTTTTTGTTTTGCATCTCTGTTGGTCGGGAGCGCAGTCTGGGTAGACCTGTCTTGCATCAGAAAAACCGATTCCTTTGAAGCAGGCACACCTGGTCGAGGGCTTTGCTCCAGGAATGGTTTCTAGAACTCGCCGAGGGTAGCCCTCTTCGCACCATACCTCCCCACCTATGAAACAATCAGTGAAAGGCAATCATCAATTCATGCAAAAGAAAAGCCATGCCATTCACATACACACGGTGGGTGTGCTTGAGGAGATTGCAGAAAGGCAAAATGAGAAGATGAGGGATCCGGTCTAAAACACATTAAGAAACAGGCCCTTGATCAAGGGGATTGTCCAGTTGGGAAGCAACCTATAAATAGAGCCCACATCACCGATATATTTTCCCTTTCCCTTTCCCTTTCCCTTGCATTTTCTTTTTTTTTTTTTGGGGGGGGGGGGGGAGCAGGAAGATGCCTTGCGCGAATCGGCCCGGAATGACCCGGAATGACGCATGCGAGTTTCAGGATCCTCTCGATAATGCAAAGAAAGATTATTCCGATTCCATATTTCTCGTTAGCTATTTCAACCATTTCTTTCCAAACAACGGTGGGAGGGGGAGGGACTCCGGATTAATTTTACACTTTAGTAGGTCGCTATGGCTGTACACCTGGGGCCTGTTTCAAGTTTCTATCATTGAGTGGGAGGGGGGGGGGGCTCTCCATCAGCACCCTGCACTTGCTCACCCTTTGCCTGCGACCATCGCGAATTACAATTCGGATGCTCCTTCTTTGCAGCTTCCCGTCTTGCCTGGACTTTCAGACCCTCAATGGCACCCAATTCGACTTCCTCCAATGCACGGGTCGGTTTGCCCGTCGAATCATAAAAGGCACCCTCCAGCTTTCCAACGTATTCATAGTCCTACAGAAAACCACTCAAATTCTCTTGCATTTCCCCCCAACACTTCCGATGCACTCATCAAAAAGCGTCATTTTTTTTTTCAACAGAAGGTGGGGATTCTTAGTTGGTGGAAGAGTGACCTGAAGTCGGAAAACTCTAACAATACAAAGGTCAAATATGCTGCAGTCCCCAGCCAAGCACCTTGAACTCGTGATAGAAGTCCCTCCACTCTACCAAGCCTTTCAATTGCTCGGGAGTGAAATCGCTGACATCCTCGATCAAATCATTTTTGAAATCCCCAGTGAGATACGCCCTCGAGCCATCTTTGCCAGTGAAGAACTGATATCCTCCATTTTCCCCTGCCAAAACCTCATCCCATCAATATTTTTCCTGATATTCTGTTGAAACGAAGGCTCGATCGTTGATATAATATCAAAGATACAATATTTTATACAATAGATATGCTGCTAAACTGTGGAGGGTTTTCTGGACACCGACAACATGAGCTGGATTCTTTTCTCGAGGGCTTGGGAAAAATCACCTCGACGGTTTTTGTTGGGCAAGTTTGTCTATTGCAGATTAAACATTCATAAATTCATTCATAAAATAGGATCTTTATACATATACATATTTCCATTTTCTCTTCCCCTTCCCCCATGCACCCCATCTTTCAACGTCTGTGACCTACAGCTGCTTTTCACTCACCATAGTATTTCCCCCCCTTCGTGACATCGAACACTTGACCAACAATCGCCAAGTAAATGGGATTTCCATTTGACCCATCACGTTGGGCGAGCTCCTCCTTGGTTAGCACCCTCTACGAGAATCACCCCACCCAATCAATTAAACTTGGTCAGTTTTGGGTCCCTTTCCTGATTTCCCTCATTACGAAATCAACAACATAAAAATCCTTCCAACAAAACCCTGCAGTTTTTCCGATCATTCGATTGGTTTTGCTTTTGTTCAAATTCCTGGATTGGTCAATGGAGGTGCAAAAAAAAATAAAAAAAGTTGGAAATTGGAAAGAATGTACCACATTGCTGAGTGACAGTAACCCAAAAAAAAATGCTCGTCAGAAGAAGCTTTCATTAACGCCCCTCCCCACCTCGCTCGGCTGGCGCGGGAGATTCTCAAGATACTTCACGCCCACTATGCAAAGCACAAGAGTTCCGACCACGACCCAAAACTCAGCGGAGCAAGGCGCGGTGTTGATGCCTTCTCTGATGGGGGCCAATGGGTCCGCTGGAGCAGCGTCCTCCCCTGCCGCGTTGCCGGGCTCCCTCCCCACATCTTCGTCGCTCTCGTCTGCGCGCAAATTGAACGTCGTCACGTGCCTGCGAACGAAAACCCTGCGCGTGTTTGCCCTCAACGGGGTGCAGTTTCGGACGACTCTCCCCACTAACCAAGACATGCCCCTCGAAGGCCCGAACCCCACGCCATCAACACTTCGCAGGGTTGTAAGGAAATTTCGGTGCTCGTGGACGCGCACCTGGTTCGATCTCCGAGATAGGTGGGTCGGACTTGGTCGACCCTTTGGACTGAATCCCTTCGCTTTCGCCGTTGGCGACCTTCCTGCGTCGCACAGTTGGAGAGCCGGACATTGCGTCGATATCGATCTGCCGAGTTTAACACACGCGAACACCCCGCCAAGCCAAAATTGCGCGAAAGACCGGAGCGCAGTCTCTGGTCGTCAGACGAAGGGGTGCGTCGGCGAAATTTGTGGCAACTTAATTCGATTTATCCGTATGGCAGTCACTTAATGGTCATTCGATGGCCTCTTGACGACTGGAAAATTGCGGCCATGTTTTTGTGGTCATGGTTGGGGCCAGGTGAACCGAAATTCCTCCCGGCTCTGTTGAAACGAGAAAGTTGGAAGTGAAATGCTCCAACTCGGTGGGGGAAAGACCACCAGAGTTGAAGGAAGGACGTCCATATGGTGTTTGGTGGGTATGCGGAAGCGATTTCTGTCACAATTCTGGAGTCGACCGCACTGCGTCATGTGGCCAGATCTTTTCCGTGGATTTGACAAGGCTTCCCAACCTCCCTCTCACTTTGTCCGACATACCGACCCCCGATCTGGCGCTCTTGGCGGAGATTCTGTGGGGTTTTCCCAAGGACCGACAAGAACCCACGCTTTGCTTTCGTCTTCAAACGTCACTCGCCGCCCAGCCCGACCCGAACGGATTCTACGCATTATGGTGGAATCATGGCTCGTTATTTCCAGCGGTGTGTTCTTGCGGCAGCGGTTCCTGGACAACAGCAAAGAAGGGCGAGTTGCGAAGCGACATCGACAGGCAGGATTTTCATTGACTTTTGTAACATAGAGGGAGTTGGATTCGCAAGAAGGGAGGTTGGCATTTTCTGGCACTCTTTGCGGGGTGTGCGCGAACGTTGACTGAGAAGCTGTCTTGCTGGTGAGATTTCTGGAACCACGAACTGTCGTTGTCGACCCGTGGGTGAGTGTCACTCATGGTTGGGAAGGAGGAAACGGGGCTTTCCGCGACTGATCCGCGTTCTACGACGTCTTTGTTTTTGCGTCGCTGGTCGGTTCGACGCAGACCCATAGTTGACCTAGGCGCCTGAGATTCTGGCGAAAGTTGGGTTTCTGTATTGAACAGAAACTCGGGAGGCAGCGTGCGATCAACTTTTGCGACGATGTGAAGTCTTCTGCGCTACGGTTTGGAGAATCTGTCACCGTTTGGTAACTTCTGTCAGCGCATCCTCGACTTGTCAGAACGCGTCGTCCACATGACCGCGTGGCGGACCATATTGGAGTCGCCACCTCCCGGTGAATTGAGGAATTCTATATCGGACGTCCACGACGAGATCAATCATGATCGTGGCCGTGGCAGGGAGCGCGTTCCGTTGACCGCAGTACCTTCCGTCCATCGCCCTGGTGGGCATGGAACGTTTTGTCGAGGCCGGGCCTCGCAGCTGCGTTGATGCTCGAATCTGAGGCTGCGTTGGCCCCTCGGTCATTTTCGACGAAGAGAATCTCTTTTGTGTCCGTTGGTCGCCTGCGTGTCTTCCCACCGTCGTTTCCTGAGTGCCCCCTTTTTCGATTTCCGCGGAAACCGGGGCCATTCGGTGGAGTCCACGTGTTTATCGCTTCCGCCAGTTTCGAGTTTCTGGTGTCTGGAGTCCCCTCGATAGGTGTCAATTTCTGGCCACCAATGGGTGTCTGTTATGTGAGAGAGGGTCTCGCAGGACTTTCCTTTCAACGCTCTTTCATCCGCATGCACCTTTCAAAATGCCCCACGTTTCAGCAGACGGTTGAGGAGTCAACCTCTCAAAATTCCCCACCCCCCTCGAGCATGCGAAACTGGCTCACGGGTGTCAAAACGGTGTTTTTTCGCCAGTTATACAAACGTTTTGTGGGGGGAATGGGGCCTGGTGGCTCTGAAAAAGCCGTGGTCCCCCAGAAGCAAGCATGCAGGTTTTTTCTAGGAAAAGGACCCTTGGGGTAAACGTTGCGCGTGACTAACCTGATGCTGTGGCGCAGGAAGTGATACTCACGAAAAATGAGCGGCCTGGTCGCGGATCCGGCCGGGATTCTTTCTGGCATGTCTCCGACTGCCTTCGTGGACGAGGCGGAGCTGCACTCGGTGACGGAGCTATTCAATCGTCGCCCCATGAGGCACAGAGCGCCCCCTATGGGGATGCCTTATTTAACGAGCGGTCCCCAAGGTCATATCCAAGGCCCCCCAGAGCACCAACCCTTGGCTGCCTTCCTTCAGCAACCTGGTATGGTGGGTGCACCACCACATCCGGGGCTGAGGCAAGGAAACCATTTTCAATACGGCCCTGCTGCCACCGCTGAGGCATTCGAGGAGAGGCCCCCACTGGACATGAATGCAGTGTTAAGACAACAGCAAGCTCAAGGACCCACCCTTCTGAACAGCCACCTTTGCATGCCGGATGCTACCCAATCAAGAATGGCACTGGGGGCCACTGCCACAGGCTTACAATCTCACCCAATCTGTGCGGATGGAATGCCTGGGCCGTCCTCCTCGGTGGCTCCCGTCAGTGAGTTCCCAATGCCAGCACCGCCTCAGCCAATGGCTCAACCGCTGAACTCCAAGGAGGTCTCGGGACCGGGGTGCAGCACTGCCACAGTCGTGGAAAACAAAACAGCCAGTGGTGGGAAATCCGGGTCCAGGGCCAGATCGTCCAAGGCTCGATCCAAAGCTGAAGCTGAGGCTGAGGAGGCTCGCCATGTGGCTGCCTTGTCGGCCAGTCTTGGCTCGGAGATCGAGAAGAATAATGGGCGGCTGGCTGCAGCCCTGTCGTTCAGGCAATCAATGGGGCAATCCATCGCGGAGACCACGGATGTCCACCAAAAACTGCTGGCAGCATCGCAGCAATATTCACAGGTACCGTGGTTTGCATGGGTATCTCGGTGTTGAATGTGGTAATGGAAATTGGGAGATCATTGTGTGAAACATGTTTCAATTTTTGGGGGTTGTCAGGCTGGCAATGGGGACATACAGGCTGTGGAGGCGGGGAATGGGTGCGAACAAGGGGCAATGTGGGCTCCTCAGAAATCCAACAGAAGCATTGATTTCAGTGTAGGAAACTTGATTTTGGCAGCTCCCAGTGTGGTCCCAAGACAGGTGGGCAGCGAGCGATGACACGTCTTCCTCTGCTGGTTGTTCCCAGTACATCAGTGGTTTCCATTCATTCGGACGCGAAATCTTCTGTTTATGGCATGATTGTGGACGTTTGGCATGTAGGCTTACACGAATGGAGCTGGAAATGGGGGGGTACGAGATCCTGGAGCGAGGGGTTTGTCGTCAAATGGAGAGCCGGTGGGACCTTCGGGGGGTGGAGCGAGTGAGGGTGGAAACGTTGGTCAAGACGCCGTTACTCTGAGACGTGAGTTATAGACATATCCAAACATAAGCAGCAAATGAGTGCTCCGTTCTGCATAACGATTGCATATGTTATTTGTGGCTGTAACATGGAGCGGCACATTCCACAAAGAGAATTCAAACTGAATTCAAACTGATGCAAATTTTGATGGATGGATGCATTTGAGGTTTTTTGGGGGGGGTAGCGATGCAACAAAGGGGGCCCTTTCCCTCTATGGGAGTGATGCTTTTTTTTGATGCTTTTTTCGTATGTCTGACATGTATTTTTTGGGGGGGTGATTGCAGGATCCACTGTTCCTGACAGCAAAACGTATGCGGCGCTCTCTGCTGCATTGGACACATTAACGGCCAGTCTCAATGAGGACGGCACTCTTCCGTATTCGACGTTTGAGAAAATCGTACATGAGCTGTCCGGAATCGAATGTCTGCAAAGCATGTTGCTGTTTCGCCCGAACAAAAAGAAAGGGAAAGGGGGAAGACAACCGGCCAAGGATCCTCGCCTTGACCCCAACATCTGTCCCAGAAAAGCGAAGAGAATAGTGGCGAACAGGCAGAGTGCAGCCAGGTCCAAACAAAAACAGAAACAACATCTGGAGAATTTGCAACTCCAGCACGATACGTTGACCATTCAGACGCTCTTGTGTCGGAGGGAAAAGGAGAAACTGGAAAAAGAGAATGGTAATCTGGCCAAGGACATCAAAATTCTGGAGCTTGAGCTGCAGGTGGGCGTCGTTTGATGGCAGCTGTGACTGACTTGTGTCGAAGCCCGATCGCCCAACCTCTTAATGCACCAGTTTCAACCGTTTTAAAATTCCATGAAAACTTTTATGGTGAAGAAAAAAATTTGGACAAATGCAGAAGAATGCCGATAATCGGTTTTTTTTTTTTTTTTCTTTCTGAAAGCTTTGATCCAACATGTTTGGAAGCAACAAATATATTCCCTCCATGAATACCTCCCCCCCTCCTCCCTCCTATGGCTTCTTTTCTTTTTCCACTTTCTTCTCGCTGCTTCTTCTCCGATATATTGTGTGAAGTAAAGATGGTTTGGATTTTAAAAAAGGCATTTTTTATTTTATTATATCTATTTTTGTTCTAAAAAGCAATTTTTTGTGGACAGGCACTGTCGGATCACATGGGTCGAGTGGATTCGTTCATTAATTTCCTCGTACAAGAACGGGACCGGTTGCGGGTCCAGATGCAAATATTACAAATACAAATGCGTCCTCAGCCATGATTCTTTGGCCCCCAAAAAAGCAAAAAAAACTATTTTAAGAAAATCAAAGATCAGGAAAAAATATATATAAATATATTGTGTAAATCAAAGAAAATAGCAGGACGGTGCAATTGTCGTTTTTCCGTTGTTTTTGTGTTGCCCTTCGACATCGTTTTTGTAGCAGGCTTTTTAACCAATCCGTTTTAAACCCAAAAAAAAAAAATTAAAAGGAAAAAAAAGACGAGGAGGGGTGTGTTTTGTCAAGGGCGGCAGTGATTCTTGTGTCAGACAGATAGGTTGTAGAGGTATTAACGGACAAGAAAAAGAAAAGAAAGAAAAGAAAATACCTTTGAACTAGGTGGTGGAAAGGGGTTGGGTTGAGGGAATGCTTTTAGTCAGTGGAAGTTGACCATAGATTCCAGAACTTGCAGGGGGCTTCAATGTTTGGGGTTTGAAAAAAAACCAAAGAGGAGGGGGAGGAAAAAAAAAACAAAAAAAGAAAAAGAAAATATGTTCTCATGATTAATTAATTAATCAAGATAGATTTTTGAATTCAGGGATCCATGGGTTTTTTTTGTCAAGCTTTTGTACAAATGCACAGTCTGATGAATGTGTGTGTTCCAAAAAAAAACGGCTCCTCGGCTGCATTCAGATGTCGGTCGATTTCTGGAGCAGAGGACGTGAAACTGAAGAAATTTATGAGGGAATTGTTTGTTCTTGGGGGGGGGGGCAGTTTTTCAAAAGAAATGTAAAGTGGATGGGGTCCACATTTGCAAGATGCCAAATCGAATGGCGTTTCAGCCAGACACCATTGGCAAGTTTAAAATAAAGATAGACAGATGATATGGGATAAGATCAAGAAAATTCACTTCCCCAGAATCCAGGGGTGTGGGTCGAGGTCTATATCTTATCTTTATTTTACCAACAGAAAGGAAAATTTCTTCTCCTTTCGGAAGAAAACGTGGCAGAAATCAAGAATTGCATATTCTATTTTTGATATAACATTGTACGTTACACCCTCGAAAACCTCCACAATCGACATTCCACTACGCAGCAAAGCCCCACCACCTCCAGTTCAACACTCACAACTCCACCTCCATCCAGAACAACTCGAAAAACACCCCACCCCCCCATCATCATCGAAGTGCCTTTCCCTCGAGACACCCCCGCGTTGCAGACCCCCTGTCGCTGTTTCTTTTTGTAATCTTTCATTTTCTTTTTTACGTTTTTTTTTTCCTTCTTGCCCCCCTTTCTCTACGAAGTCCATCCGAATTTCTTCTCCTGCTCCTGGATGGCTGTCAACCTGATACCCTTGCCCTTGGCCAAACTGATCATGGGCTTGCCTGCCTTTCCGATAACGAAAACGTTGGACACTCGGGTTGCAAATTCCACACCTTTGGCGTCCTCGATGTGCACAATGTCGAAGCTTCCTTTGTGCTTCTCCTTGTGCTTGAGGGTACCCACACGACCCACGTTCTTTCCTCCATGCACGAAACACATGCATCCGACCTCAAACTTGACGAAATCCTTGGCCTTTCCCGTCTCGATGTCGATCATGACGGTGTCGTTGGTCTAGATGTTGGAGAGAAAAAAAAAGTACAGTTACTAAAGAATTGCATTTGAAAAACATTGCTGGGTGTCGATAAAGAATGTCGCAATCGACGCAATTCCAAAAGTTGAAAGAAAAGCGATTTATGGTGAGAATCTGGGTGCCCCACAGCCGCAGCTGCAGGAAATATCCAAATGCCAGTGAAAAGCACATGTCAGATTTTTCTTCTGAGTGAAGTTCCGTTGTGGGGTAGGAAAAAAAAGAAAGGATTTCTTAATTGAATGCTGTTCAACTCAGGAGTTTCAGCCATCAAGTATTTGTTTTAACATAACACTGAATTGTTTTGCAGCAAAAGTGCTTCCTTGCTCATTCCTGCAAGAAATTATTTCTTCCATTTCCCCTTATGGAAAATGTGTTATCCAGTGGATGACACTCCACCAAATACCCGAAAAAAAAATCGAAAAAAAAAGAACATGGAAAGAAAGCTGAGAAGAAACCTGACAATGTCCAGAAACACCTCAACCCCCCCCCCCAAAAAAAAAAAAAAAAACTTAAAAATCAAACCTTAAAACGAAAGCAGGGCTCACCTTAATTTCTGGGTCAGGGAATCGGATGGTTCTTCCATCGTGGGTGCCGATGTACGGGATTTTGTTCAACCCCATGGATTTCCTCTTCACTTTGCACAGCTTGTAAGAGGCCTCCTCCTTGGTGATTCTGTGGGGGACGAACCTTCCCTTGGTGTCGTACAGCAACCTGAAGTATTCATCCGTCTTGTCCAAATGGATGACATCCATGAACCCCGCAGGGAAAGTGGTGTCGGTTCTGACCTTGCCGTCCACACGCACAGCCCTCGACTTCAAAATATATTTCACCTCGGTGTAAGTGAGTGCATACCTGTGTGGAGAAAAAAAACAAAACAAAAACTGGTATTTCGAGTAACGCTTGGGGTTGAATTCATATATACAAGTGTGGGTTCATTTAAAAACAAAACAGAAAGAGACAGAAAAGTTTTGGAATTTTTTTTTGAGGGGGAGAAGGGAGGAAGGCAGGGGGGCTTGAAAGAATATACACCGTGACTGTTACATATATATTTCCTCACTTTTAAACTTCCCCCCCCCCCCCCCAAAAAAAAAAGAAAAAGACAGAAACAAAAGAAAAGCAATGGACGCCAACACCACAACCCCCCCAAAAAAAAAACCGAAACACGAGGGAAACACGTAAGCAATAAAACACAGATCGATAAAAACTTTTGTCTGATTAATATATTGGAGATGGGAAGCGTCAGGGTTGCGTACTTCAGCCTGTTTCGGAGGAGAATCAACAAAGGCAGACATTCCCTCGTCTTATGGGGTCCACACGTTGGCTTGGGGGCCTGAAAGTCGAAACAACAAAAAAAACAAACACGAAAGCCATCGTCAATAAATAAACAGGGAAAAGACAATATGAAATAAGAAGATACTTCCAGCATCTCCACTTCACCGACGTTAACTCTTTTCGACAGAAACAAATAGAAAAAGGGCAACAAACAGCGGCATCTCTTCTTTTTATCGCCAAAAGAAAGAAGGTCCGTTTGCTCTTTCGCGAAACGAAAACTCACGAAAATTCCCCCGAGCTTGTCCAACATCCAGTGTGATGGGGCATTGAGCCTCTTGAGGTGCTTCTTGGGTCCACGCGCCATCCTTCCTCAGTCCTTCGGTCCCTTCCAAAAAAAACCTCTGTCGCCTGGGCCTGCAGCGAGTTGTTACGAAAGGGAAGTCGCCGCCAATAATGGGGGTTGAATCGGACTTTTTGTGCCGTACAATGGAAAAAAAAAACAGAGGAAAAGAATGATGTCGACTGCGGCCTCGTCCATCCTTTCGCTTGGAACAAGTCGGGCACAATCTGACGACCTCAACTTTATCGCAGTTAACGCCTTTTCTTCCCAGTGGCGTCTGGAAAAAAAAACAGGTTGGTGCAAAAACTGTGTGTGCGTGCTTAGTTTTGCCAAAGAGAAAATTTTATTTCATTTTCTTTTGGGGGGGGTGTAACACTTGGTGAAGTTTTCAACAGCTTGACAGCACCAATTCCGAATAGCTCAACCTCCACAGTTTGTTAGTGCTCAGAAGAGCCTGATTTTTCCCCGTAATTTTTGGACCATGACTTTTTTGCTGTCAGACACAAGGGCTCCCCAGATCTTCTCTGACCAGGGTTGGACAGACAAAAACAAGCTAGCGTATTTCAGACACCCCTGCCCCTTGTTAAAGCGTAAGTAATACAAATACAGAACTTCCCAATTGCAAACCCTCAAGGTAAGACAGCACCCTCAACCCCCATCTCATCCATTCTCAAAGCCCAGCTTTGAACCCCCGTTAAAGAACAGAGAAAAAAAAATATACATACAAAGAATAACGTCGCCCCCCTCCCCCTTCTCTGAGTTACGATGATCTCCCTTGCGATGAATCACCCATCTCCCCAGTTTCCATCAATTTCATTTTCTTTTTGCTTTTTTGGATGAGCCCCACTCTGGCTGCCAATTCTGGAAGGACAGCATCGCACTCTGCCGTCACATTCAGAACCTCGACGTTGGCCAGGTTGCTGGTGGCCGAAAGCAAATTCCACAAAACGCTGTCGCTCGGGTTGATCAGCACTTGTCGGACAGAATCTATACACACACACACATTGTATTTTAGCATTGGAATGGTGTTGGACGGCCCGACGTAACACACCTCAAGCATGATATGGTGTCAGCATCAAACGCTTCTGGTAAGATTATTTTGGACGCACACACACACACTCACAAAAAAAAAAGTAAATAATAAAAAAAAAGGAACGAAACCCAACTCATCCCAACACTCTTCACAACAAATTGGAAATGATGGGCGTTACAGGGACTGACTGACAGGACAGCTCCAAGAATGGGTCACCATAACCATAAAAAAACACTTCTTCTTCTTCGCTCGGGCACCCACCCACTCTTTGCTGTGCCAACAGCATGGCTCTGACTTTCCGAAAATACTCCACAGAGGCCGATTGCTCGAAGCTGATTCCCACCCACAACACCATATCGGCCACTTCGAGGTCTTTTTCCAGCAACGACCACAGCTTCTCGGATTCGGTCACACAGTCCCCCTCCTCGTCGTCGTACAGCATGATTTTGAACCTCAGGATGCCATCCGGACATTTGGGACATTGCCTCAAGCGCTTTAAACTCAGCTGCCTAGCGAGAACCTTGTCCAGACTGACTACGTGGCAGCATTCCGGACACACCAGCTGCCTGGTAAACCGAAAGAAACACACTGGATTTTTTAATTAAATATATACAGTCGGGTCACGCAATACCGCCGGTGTGTGTCAGCTCAAGAAAACCGGCGGTATATCGAGTACGGCGGTATTCACATTATAGGTCGAAAATGACACAAAAGTCTAATCGAATGAAATCGCTGGCAAGCAAATTCGCAGCCGCAGTCACATCGAAATCATTTGGCGCTGGCAAGCAAATTCGCAGCCGTAGCCATGCCTCCAAAGCGAAAACGTTTGAACTTACAGCAAGCGATTCTGAAGAAGAGTTTCCAGAAGAAAACGCAAATGACGTTGGAAGATGTAGGGTTCTTTGTTGTGTTCTTTTCAAGAAAGTGAGCTTACATTTCTGTGGTGTAATGACCAGTTGTAGTGTAGTTCTCGGGATATCTCACAGTACAACTCTCGTGACCAAAAAGTTGCCAATAAGAGAGTATTTTTTTATCCCAAATTTTTAGGCAACCACTTTCTAAAACGCCTCGAAATTTTAACTGTAGTATGTTAAAAACATTGCACAGCCACCATCAAAGTTTCGTTTCGATTGCCTGCGTAAATTGTGAGTAATCGACGAATCGTGACTTAATTCAGGCGAAAAATCGTCTGAATCGTCGATTTTTCGCCTGTAATTCGTGTCTGTTGCCGCCGTGCTGGGTATTTTTGAAGTGCGCTAATTTATTTGAGAGAACCACGACCCCGTGGGCATGTTTTTGAGTGCAATGTAATTGAGGAAGTGGATGAAAGATGAGGCTAGATTTGTCCAACCAACAGCAAAAGATTGGACAAATCCAGGCCCCTAACAAACACACCCCAAATAACCCAAAAATCACAAAAATTTGAAGAAGTGTTGGAAAACACTTGAAAAAATTGCTACCAAATTTTCAAACCGAAAGACATCGATTCAAGTCCTCTTTTGATGCAATGACTGGAACAATGATTTTGCGTGTCCGAAATCAGACGATTTTGGTCACGACAGTTGTACAACTGGTCTAATGGAAGATTTTTGGTGTTTTTAAAGTTGTTTTCCTATGGTTTCACACTTCTGTCCTAGTTCTACAGTCTCTCAGCCACATCTAGGATCACATTGAAGGTGTGCCAAGATTTTCTCAGTTTCAAACCGGCGTTATATCGAGTACGGCGCTATTCAAAGCGGCGGTATTGGGTGACCCGACTGTATATATATATGTATAGATATTACTTCTTTTTAATAATACAACACTTTTTCTATAGGGGATCTGGGATCCATCCTATTTCAGTCGATGAAATAACTGTTTTTTTTAATGGGTGCATGGTGGGGTGTTTTTTGTGCTGCATTGAAGTCCAGGAGGTTCACCGACTACTGTCAAACTTCTGTATGACAGTCATCGGTCATTCGCACCCACCTTATGTTGCCATGCATCTCTACTGTGGGTGCGGAAGGCTTTGCTTGATCGTGCCATGTGTCCATTCCAACCACTCCAGCCAGCCCATCGATGTTCAAGGTGTAGTGCCGTTGCAACAGCCCGCATTTGTGCAGGGCTGCCAGGGACTGGTGGCTGGGGGCAGGCTCAGCACGCAAAACCTCATTGAATATGTCTGCAAAGAATGCCTACACTGCACAGCACTACCAGATTGGCTTCCTTTTCTCCGTGTGCAAAGATCGACACAACCACACATTGGGAAAGGTCAAAAATTGGGCACTTTGCTGGCTGTTTTTTCCAGGATTTGATGAGCAACCCACTTGTACGGCATCTTTGTTCTTAGCATAGAATGGATAGGTGAACAACCGCTTGCCATCCTGTACTTTCAACCTCTTTCGACCTTTTTCGTATAAACCACCCTTGGTGCTGAACATCGAAACACCTGCACAAAAACAGAGATGTCAATCGAGCAAAAAGCCACTTTTTAAGCAGATTTCTAAATCGAATTTGGCTTTTTCTGGAGAGCTTCAAGGTCTGGGGAAATCAAACAGCACAGCATCGCACCTGTGGTTGCGGAAAGCCCGCTTCCCGAGAAAACAACGATCTTCTGGCACTGAGTGGCAGCTTCGAAAAAAATCTCGAGTTTGTCGCTTGCGCCAACACTGGGATTCGAACACCGTACCAAGGAGAATTAGTCAGTCATGACTCACATGTCACCACACAGCATTCACCCTTCCCCCACAAGCAATCCAAGAAACTTACTTGCACATGCACAAACATACATGCAAAAATTCTACATTTTTACACAAAAAAAGTGTTCACAACCCTGTCTTGCCTTTAATCATATTTTTTTGTTTTTTGTTTTTTTTGCCAGGACCTGCATCATGATGCAACCTTGCAGCACATTGTGATGAAGTCAATTTGTTTCTCGCTACCTACCTGCTTTCCACTCGTTTTCGTCTCCTCATGCTATACCGCCTGGGCGTCGCAGCATCTTGAAACGCTGACATTGGTCCCTCAACCTCACTGTTGGCCTCCCCCAGCATCAAATATTATCCTTTCCCGTTGCTCAGCAGGGGTAGAAATATGCAGCCAACGGTCTGACCGCCCCAGTTGGTCATTCTTGGAAGGACGGGGTACAATCGGGTTGCGTCTTCTCAAAGTCAAGGCCGCATCACCACCCATAGGTGGCTGCATTGTGAACGAGAATCACGTAACATCCTTCCGCGTCAGTTCGGTCGCCATGGGGCAGGCAAAAGGAGGCAGCGTTCTTGTGGAAAACTGTGAAGGACGCGGAATTTCGATGGTTTGCCTAAGTGGGGGGGGGGGAGATTGCTGATGCAAAACCACATGCAGATCAAGGAACAAGTTTTTGGGGAAATTGATGGATTAGTGATGATCCATGCCAAGTGCTGGGTCGTCCCCAATGCTCCCTTGTTCGTCTGTGATAGTGTGAGCATCTGAGTTACAAATCAGCAACGCTTCCCTTCACATGCTTCTATTTGTACAAACAAGCACAATACAGGCCTGCAGTCCTTTTTCCCCAACCCAACCACCCCACCCAAAACCATATCGGCCAGAACTAACTCGAATCCCCATTCGTTTGCAAATCAGCATTCCCTTCTGGCATGCTTCCACTGCTCTCCATCGATTCTGAGTCGGTGGCTGCATTTCCGTCTTCCGGCTTTCTTGGTTTTCGTGAAACTATGCGGCCGCAACCTATGCACACGGGATCATGGAAGGGATGGCCATGTGCCTCACAGTGGCTCTTGAAACCAGCTGCACTTCTGAAAACTCGCCGACAGCCTTCACCTTTGCAAGAAATCGTGTGGCCAAGGAAGAGCTCACCTGTTGACCACAACCCAATTCAATCGCTGAACATCAGTTCTATGTGCAGTCATACATACCAAAAGCCGGAAAATAAGGAGAAAAAAAAAACATTTTTAATAAAAATAAATCTAAGAAATAAAGAAAAATTGTTGTTGAATGGAAAATCTTCAAAAATAGCCTGCTGGGTGAAGAAGAATGCTACACGAGGCGTTTACCTAATGTATGGTTGCAAACTGAACACACATGACTCCGCGTAGCATGCCAAGCCCTCAACGTTCGAAAAACATGACCGGTGGAAAAAACATCCAGGGCAGCGTATAACACTTGAGGTCTTTTCAGCTGCTCGGCCTCCCAATCCGATCGCTGAATTGTGATGTCTTTGGCAAGCTTCACGCCCAGCACCCTTTCGGTCAAATCGCCCAGTCCCAAGTGGTAGCCGTAGCCCATGTCCTTGGCGACCTCTTGGAGATCGACGAATCTGTTGAAATTCGACCGGCCCCAATTGAAGGATTTTCGCATTTTGAGTTCGTCGGCTCTTTCCCATCCGAAGCCGACGATCACCACATTTGGATTCCTGCAAGTGGCGTTGGTCAGCTGATTTTTAACATTGCAAAATTCGAGTCTTGTGAGAATCTAGGAAAGTGCTGGCCAAAAAACCTTCCACAAAATATAAAGCCCATCCCCACTGAAATTGATGGAAAAGCGGATTATTATTGCAATTATTTGTTTTTTTTATTATTTTCATTCCCTCTTTATTTATTTTTATTTTTTTTGGGGGGGGGGAAGTGCAGCCTTTCTTGAGTTGCCTTTGGCCAAAACTGGGAACGGAGGGTTTTCTCAACAAAAAAAAGCTTTTGACTGTGTTCAAAAGGAACGAAAAAAATAAATATTATTTTATTTTATTCTATTAAAAGTAAAAAAACATAAAAAAATGGCACCAGGCTGGGAGGGGGGGGATTGTTCGACCCCTTGGAAAAACTCACGTCACCAATGTGGCCAGATGTGGTGGCAGGAACGTGTTCCTCCAGTATTTCTTGGCACGGATCAAAACACACATGCTGGCGCTGGCGATTTGGATGATTCCAACGGGTCTCTCTTTTCCGGCCCACTCCAAGTCGATGGCCAGCACCGGGTCCGTCATGGACTCCGCCAGCAAGTGCATGCTCCTTTCCACAGCTTTCCTTCCCGAAACGTGCATCACTTTGAAGCCGTCCGGCAAGACGTACTTCTTGAACATATCCGTTTCTTGAGATCGCACCAACTTCATCAAGTTGGGCCGCGCGCTGAACAACCGCTGCCAGTCCTTGAACTCGACTTGGGTAGGAAAGGCACACCATTTCATTTCGTTCTCCTCGCAGAACAGATTGGTGCAGGGGCTTATAGCACCCCGCGGATCCGGCTGCTTTATCATCTGCCTCTGGATTTGCTCGTTGAGGAACTCCAAAGATAGGTCGTGCCGGGACCCGTCGCCATCTTTTCGCTTCTTCGGCCTTCGCCGTGGTGGAGGGCGCGGCGCCGGCAGCGGTGGAAAGAAACTTCTTCGCGAGGATCCCGTTTGGGATAGTATCCCGAGTCGACAGATATTTTCCAAGACTCGTCGCATGGCTTTGATACGAACCCTGGAGTCGTCGCAGCCATCTCAAGGCGTCACAATCGACGCCACCAACGATGGACGCAGTTGCGGATTGTGCCCCAGAATTGGAATTCGTCAGTCTTCCAATTCGTACAGGACACGTGATCACTTCGTGAGATGTCACATCACGTGACATTCCACACTGTGAGTGAGAATCACATGTGTGAACAATCCAACGATTGTTTAGGAGCTGGTGGTTGCTTTCTTTCATAAGGAAAACCTCTATGATTGGTTTTGTCTGCAATGAAAGCAAAAAGAGCCCCCTCACAAAAAAATCACTGCTGACGTCTGATGCCAAGTGTTTCCAAGAGTGCTTCACCAAAGCATCTACCCACACCACAACCCCACGACATGCACAGATCTCATCCACCCCAGCCCCCCCTCCCGCACACTGAATCCAATTTCTGACGTCGCCAACCGACATTACCATTGATTACACAGCCTGCATTCTGTCTACACGCCTCAAAACGTACAGTACACAAAGTTCATCTTCTCACCAGACCAAAAAAATCAACACGCTATCTTCTCATCATCAAAATCAACCAGCACTTGCACACAATTTAGTTGTAGTAGCTGACTCCCAAAAACTTGGTGGCATACACGAAGCCATTGTTGACGAAAGGATCGGCGATGTGCTCAGCCCAGCACTCGACTGGACCCTTTCCGGTCTGAAGGGCTTGGACGAAGAATCCGGTCATGGCGAACATAGCCAATCGTCCGTTCTTGATTTCCTTGACCTTGAGCTCGGCAAAAGTGTCGGGGTCATCGGCCATGCCCATTGGGTCGAAAGAGCCACCAGGGTACATAGCATCAACTGGGTCTTCTCCCAAAGGACCTCCACCGATTCTGTAACCCTCAGCCAAACCCATGAGAATAGCCTACGAGGATGGGAAGAATGCCATAATTTCAATACTGAATCTACTAAACTTCAATTGTGAAAATTTACTGGACTGTGTGTGTGCGTGCCTCTGGATGCCTATATCATGGGGCATGCCCTTTCTCCATCCATTCGGTCCACTTCACAAAATCACTCCCAGCAAAAATTCCAAAGTCCTGCACAGGCTCCAGAAATGGACAGGTGATGATTTGTTGAGGTTTCCTTGCCTGGATCCAGACGATCGCCAGGATGGATTGGGCATGGACGAAAGCAGGATTACCAAGGTAATCGAGCCCTCCATCGCTGAAAATCTGAGCGCCAGCCTTGAACCAGACGGCCTCGCCGAATTCGACACCTCCGTACTTGGACAGGATCTCGGGAGTGAGGCACCCGACGACTCCCATCATTGCCCAACGGGCGTGCATAAGTTCGCACTCCCTGTAGCAAGCGAAAGTCTCGGGATCTGCAGACAGACCGGCAGTGTCCCAGCCATAGTCACCAGCGAACTCTCCGGTCAGGTAGCTGGGGACAGCGCCCCCGGAGTAGGGTCCCAACCATTTGGCACGGTCAGGTCCGTACCACTCGATAGCAGCACGAGTCACTTGCTTGTTACCCTGCAAGATCCCACTTTTCGTTCCGTTTGTCGAACCAAGATCCAGCGACGAGGAGAGCAAAAGAGTTCACAGAAAGACCACCGATACGAACATCCACGTCGTCTCAACTCTTTCGGAATCGAGCACGAGTCCGTCGAGTTTCTTCTTACCCTGGTGACAGTGGCACGGGGTGCCGCCGTGAGCGAAGTAGACATGGAGGTGGCCATTGCGACAAAACGTGGAAACGCGTTTAGTTGTGTGTTTTTCGAGGGGTAGGAGATGCGAATGTTGAAGGCGAGAGCACAGGTTTTCCTAAGAACGAGTTCAATCGAAATTGGATCTGCCAAGATCGTTTTTTGCAGGTACACCTCAGCGCATCGAATCATTCTGACTGATCAAGGGATGGTGCCCGGAGCGAGCAGAAGCGCGCCACCGAGTGGGTTTCCTTGCAACGAAGGGAGGGGGGTAGAAACAGTTCAGTCCAGACGCATCTGTTCTTTTTCACGCATGAAAAACCCCACACATGAACCGTGAAGGAAACCACAACTCTGCTTCGATTTCGTCGAAGATGTGCATGTGTTTTTCCATCCACCCCCAAGAATGTCATATCTCCTTTCGACTGCGCCGTAAAGGAAGAGTCGACAAAATCGCAGCAAAGCAACATCCACACCAGCGTTCGCACTCATTGTGCCCCGCCCTGGTTGCGCGTGTTCTGTGAAACGGACGATTTTCCTTTCCGCGACGCTCAGTTTCGTGGGTTTGGCGCTCTCTTTCCAATGATTCAAATTGGAGTGGAATCGGGGATTGATGTCAGACAAACCGAAAAGCGATACGCAAATCTGTGCAGGAAGATCTGAAGCACAAACACAAAACTTAGCATCGTTCGCTGGGGAAGCTCAACCTGTGCACCTTCGTTTTCGCCCCGTATTATTCGCATTGACGTCCCGATGGCCTCCACCAGCTTTGTTAGTTCCGGCGTGAAGACCCTGATCCCTCAGGGCAAGGTAACGGAGTGCCTGTCGACACGAATGATGTGGATCTTTCCACCACCGCAACCACAGACTTGTTGCACAGCGCGAGGATCCAGTTAGACTGAGACATGTTCGGCAGTCCTTTCGCGTGTCGGGCGGTGTTTTCCTGCGTGATCGTTTATCTCGTCGCTTTACGAAGTGAAGTTGCTGGTCTGTGACGGTTTACGAGACGATTATTTGGACATCCTGCAGGTTAACAAGCAGGTCACTCGTGCCGCTGTGGAGTGGTACGGACCCGACCGCGCCAAATGGTTGGGACCTTACTCCGAGGGTGCCGTCCCCAGCTACCTCACTGGCGAGTTCGCTGGTGACTATGGCTGGGACACTGCTGGTCTGTCAGCAGATCCCCAGACCTTCGCTTCTTTCCGCGAGGCAGAGCTGATGCACGCCCGTTGGGCAATGATGGGAGTCGTCGGGTGCCTCACTCCCGAACTCCTGTCCAAGTATGGAGGTGTCGAATTCGGCGAGGCTGTGTGGTTCAAGGCTGGCGCCCAGATTTTCAGCGATGGAGGGCTCGATTACCTTGGTAATCCTGCTTTCGTCCACGCCCAATCCATCCTGGCGATCGTCTGGATCCAGGTACATTTCAGCATTTTCAACCAGAAAATGAAATCAGAGGTGCATTCTAGCATACTTGCAGACATACATTCGAAAAAAGAGGTACATTTTAGCCATCTGTGAATCCATAAAATCACTGGGGAATATGCGAACATGCAAGGATGCACGACACTAAATCAGTGAAACGATCCATCACTGAACCCGTGCTATATACAGGCTGTCCTCATGGGTTTGGCTGAAGGATACCGTGTTGCTGGCGGTCCTTTGGGTGAGGACCCCGGTGATGCTATGTACCCCGGTGGCTCTTTCGACCCAATGGGCATGGCCGATGACCCCGACACTTTCGCCGAGCTCAAGATCAAAGAGATCAAGAACGGGCGATTGGCTATGTTCGCCATGACTGGATTCTTCGTCCAGGCGATCCAGACCGGAAAGGGTCCAGTCGAGTGCTGGGCTGAGCACATTGCCGATCCTTTCACAGCCAATGGTTTTGTGTATGCCACCAGATTCTTTGGTGTCAACTACTTCAACTGAAAAAAAGGATGAAAAAAACGTTCTTGAGAAGATTTAAAGGCCGAATTTTGGGGTGAATTTTGCCAGTGGGTTGTAAGCATTGTAATCATAGGTGGTAACGTCACTCATCGTTTTGCCTCGACTCAAGATCCCAAAAAATCAGGAGCAGCTCTTTCCATTTTCTGAGTCAGAAACAAGTAGAAAATATGAATGTTGATCCCACGAACAGCAATGCTATCTGGGTTTTTTGCTGGAGGCGTTGCATTCAGATGAAGAAATATTTGGGTATATGTGACAAAATAATGCATGAGAAAAACAGAGACACCAAAAACAATGGAAGCAACAAGGTATCTGCAATAAAGTACACTTTTTTTTCCCTTGATATGAATAATTGACATTCCTCTATTACATCGCAACCAATGAGATTGCATCCAGTACAGTCAATTGTGCAACAGAGACATCACCAGTAGACTTGCCCCGGGATGGAAGAAAAGGAAAAAGAAAAAAATATGCAGTTCTCCTGAGAAGTATACCAGAATGCAATAAAGGGAACCTGCATTCTTTCGAGTCTGTCTTCCTGGTATCAACACCATTAAAACAAGAAATCCATTCTGAAGAGATGGAGGCTGGCTGCCTGAGGCAATACTACATAAAGACGCTTACAAAAACCCCATATGCTGTTGAGAAAACTGAGTTGGGGGCCATTTATCACTGCACAAACGCAATGGAAAGTATTTCCAAAATCCAGACGACACTGTGAACTGTGGTTCGATGCAACAGACTTGGTTGAATTTTCAACCAGTATCCATTGTAGAACCAAAGCACCACAAATCCATAGGCACGTGCAGGGCAGACATAACCCAGTACGTCTGCGCAAAGCCAGCATCAGCAATCATTACAATCATTGCTACAGAACTCAATACACAAGGATACAACACTAAAAAACCAACTGCAGAATTTCTCAGTTGCCAAGCAGTAAGCCATTAACGATTCCTCCGAGAAGAAAGATGTACTTGTTTGACAAATCAAGCAATATTCATGTGTGTGTCGTAAAGAGGTGATGCAACAATTTGGTGCCCTTTCACCACTTCTCCAACACCCTTTCGATGCTCTCCAAACCAGGCGCCAGCAGACAAAAAATGTTGGGAAAGGGACCAGGCAGGAAACCAACACCTTGACACATTCAGTCCATCCTTTATAGAACCAACGATGAGCAATATTTGGTTCTCAAGTGTTAACAGATTTCTAGAAAGAATATTTGGTTGACCTTGCCATCTTCAGTGATGCAGTTAATGAACGCATGCAGCCAAATCATATAAACTGATGGTCCTGCATTGTGTTGCCATGGTGCAGTGACATGAACAGAAAATCGGTACATTCCCACAGCACCATATGTCTGAAAAGCAGCGCCGCCAAGCGTCCAGTATCCAGAATACAATCCTAACTCAAATCCAAGCAGCAGATCTCCACACAAAACCAACCCTTGCTTGTGAAAATCGGAGCAACGCTTTAATCAGAGCAGTGTGGCGTAATTTAGTCCGTCATAGGGACAGATCGGTGACGTGATTCCTACTTATCGGATCGCAAACACAAAACCTGTGGGATGACGAACCCAAACTCCTCACACAAAGCGAGAAAAACCTTGCTTGGTTGTTTTTATTCGCCTTGTTGATCCACCTTCTTTATTTTATCGGATATTTTCGCGTGCCGTTGGAAACGCCTTTCGAAACGCGCAAGAGTTAGCGATGGAGAGCGCGCTTATGTCGAGCAGTCAAGTCGTTGGCGGCATCGCCCGTCGAAGCAATCCCACGACTTGTCACCGCTCGAGCGGAGTCGCTGCTTCCGTCAGGCGTTCCGTTCGTCCATGCCGTGCTTCGCAAGATCGAAACCCACACGTGATGTATACGGACAGCAACGTAGAGCCTCCAAGGGTGCGTTGCTTTTCTCACTCGAGTTGCGGTGGCATCCCTGGTGGTAGCCTAAGAGGAAAACACCTCAAGTTTTGAGTCGGGAATATGAGGGGATGAGGCATATGAGTGGCTGGTTTTTTGACTTGGTCTTGACGAAAAGCTATCGGTTTCGCCATCCCGGTGTGTTGGCAGGAGTTCGAGACGGTGGGTGACGTCATGACTGAAGGCGTCTTAACGGTTTTCGAAGGCACTCCTGTGATCGAAGGTGATGTTTTCACTGAAAGCCAAGTCCCTATCTGGTCCATTTTTGTCGCGGTCGGCCTTTCGGAAACCGGCCTTTCCAAAAGTGACGAATTTTGACCGTTTTTTTCCGCCATGCTTCCACAGCTCTCCAGATTGTTGTCGACAAGCGCATCACGGGGATGCCCGTCGTGGATGAGGACGGCAAAGTGGTGCGAAATCCCTCCATCCAGACAGACATACAGGCATACTATTCAAACCATGGCAACAAAGCTGCCAATCAGAACACTGAAAAACATAGCATGAAAATTTTGTCAATGCTGTTCCAATTTTTGCACGGCTGGAAGGAGAGGGAACACCCCTCAATCAGCGTACCACAGATTCGACCTGGTGCTTCCAACCCTTGTCGAAGAAATCTTGCCATAATATTGAGTGCCTGTTTTCACAAACCCCCCACCATCCAGTTGCGAAGGTTGCTGAAAGAATGTGTGAATTGATGGAGAACTGGATTGTGTTTATTGGACGGTTTGAAAGAGGGGGGTCATTGTGGTGTACTAGGTGGGAGTTGTTTCAGATTTCGACTTGCTGGCGCTGGATCTAGTGTCGTTGCAAAACGACAACGTGTTTCCTCCTCCTGGACAGTCATGGCAGGTGCGTCTTTTCCCTCATTCGGCTTTGTATATTGACCACCAGACCCATCTTTGTTCATTTCAAAAAAGACATGCAGAAATCATTTGGATTGGACCGTACGTTTTCACAGTCCATGGTTTATTTGATTTTGTTTCTTTTATTTCTTTTTCCACTTGTGCGGCATTCATTAGTTGCATAGAGCAGCAAAGCTGAAAAAAAAAACTCCGGCATAGATATCGTTAGTCATCCACAAGAGGAGAACGTAATGGCCAGTTCGACTCGAAGGCAGATTGTTTCTCTCTTTTAGAAAAACAATAAAAAAACAGCTGTTTGAACAGCTTTTTCATCGGTAGTTTGGGTGTGAAATTGGAGAATGAACTCGGAATGCTCATTATCTTGCAGACATTTAACGAGGTTCGACGACTGATCGAGAAAGTGGAGGGACAGAAGTGAGTTTCATAATAGAAGCACAACCTTTTGTTGATTTTTATTGGGGGGGGGGGGGGGGGGCAACCAACAACCCCCTCTGATCTTGGTGATTTCCTTAGAAATATCTGCCTTTTTTTTTTTTTTTTTGAGTATGCGTCAAGAAAGGGGGGAGGAAAAATAACCATCTCATCTTCGATTTACTGAGTTTTAGACGCAGGCGGTCTAGATACTGGCCCTTCGTTGAAACTCCACACTCTAAAACGTGTTTTTTTTTGCTGCTTTCTTTTCCTCTGATAAAGTGTGGAAGATGTGATGACCGCTGATCCAGTCGTCGTCCGGTCAGAGACCAGCTTGAATTCTGCCGCAAAAATTTTGCTGGAGTCCAAGATCAGGAGGTGGGGGAAGCCTGGTCTATAAACCGCTAAGATAACAACTTGGCGTTGAGAAAATTAATAAGTCTGTGAATATGGGTGGCTTGGCAAGAGTACATGCTGGGGTGTCTGTATTGAGCAAATCAGGATGGGAAAAATGAAAGGGATGGAAGTGAAAACAGGAATGTTTCGATTGGATGTGTTAGTAATGAATATTAATAATGATTAATAATTGTTGTTGTTTTTTCCTTTTTCTACAGGCTGCCTGTTGTGGACAAAAATGGAGTTCTGGTAGGTCTTTTGACCAGAAGAGATGTCGTCGTTGCAGCCCTCAAGACTCGACAACAAAAATCAATGAATAACTCTTCTTGAAAAAAAAAACAAAACCAAAAAAAAAACATTAAGACAAAAACAAAATGGGAGAAGAATTAAAAAAGATGTTTAGAAGAAAAGTCCGAGGGAAATTGCTTTTTCTTTTTTGGTCAGTTTTTGTTCTTTCCTTCGTCTTTTTTTTTCCTGTAGATGTTTTTTTTGTTGTTGCTTGTTTTTTTCCATGAATGTGGTTGAATGCAGTGGTGGGAGGATTCTTTTCTTTCAATTGGATAATCGGGGGTAAAAAAAAACAGAAAGATAGAGCATATATATATACATCTTTATGTATTTGCTGGATAACTTCCATCCTGTTCATTGATTTTCTCATTGTCGGGGGTCATTATTTGTTTTTTTCGTCTTTCCCATATATGTTCGATGGACTCCATCTGAAACCTTGCTGTTAGAGTCCTGTTTATCGGGGAAAAAGAAGTTTGGGGAGAAGGGGGGGGGGGGTTGAGAAGGGGTTATTTTGGTTGGGGTTGAAAAAGTAAAATGAATGAAGCCGATATTGACGTTAAAAGGTAAATTATTTTTTTTAAACCGAGTCCGTGCGATGGGAAGTTTCCCCAAAAAGAGGAAGAATAGATTTCAAGGGGACTACAAGAAAGAAAGAAAGAAAAAGTGCTTGGGGTTGAGGTTTGTGGTGTGGGGAGCTGTTGTTTTGGGATTATATTGTTGTGGGGCTGTTTGGGTGGAAACTCGGTGTGGTTGATCAATCTCTACAGGGAGGGGTTGCGGGTTCAGGGGGAGGGGCAATTCTCGTTGCAAATTTTATGTGTTTTGTTACAAAGCTGTAGTTTTGCTGCTAAAATTTGAATGATGAGGTTCCAAGACTGAATATATCCAGTTTGTCTGTCAAGGTGCACTCTTCAACCCCCCAAAATTTTTTCCCAAGTTGTTGAAGTGTGAATTGTTTCAGTCTGTTCCAACTGTTGATCTGCTTTGGATAGGAATCTTAAAAATCTGGTAACATTTGAGTAGGTTGCTATGGACAAGTTCCCCTTCATTACTCATCAGCGTTCTTGCCCATTGTTATATTGGGGAAACGAGAAGGTTACAAAAGACAAACAGACAACCGAGTGTTCACCCTATATCCTAAAACTGGTGGACAGATCTGTACTACAAACCCAGATCTGTACTATAAAGCCTCACTTCGATTGGGTCGTTATAACACCATCCTATTGCTGACCACACTTCTCATCCAGTCCGACCCCGAATTTTCGGGGGTGGTGAAACGAATGGACGTTTCGTGAAGACCTCAAGCTCGACAATTTTAGGTCTATTCTTTCCCACTTGTGCTGTTCCATTCTACCTCACTGTAGCTGTGCTAATCGTGACGAACCGTAACGCTACTGGTGACTAAATATCACCACATCCAAACAAACCAAACCAAACCAAACCAAAAATTACAAACAAACAAACAATCAAGGATGATTACATGCGAAGAAGCCGCCTCAAGAATTGCGATTTTCAGCCGAAAGCGTGGGAGGAGGAAGGTCTGGGCGTGTGGCGGGTCAGGTTAAATCGACAAAATGCGTAAAAATTTTCAAATCTTCCACCAGTCTTTTCTTGTTGCCAGCGAGTCCAGTTTGCTGTGGACGCACTCGTAACACTTTGATTGGAAAATTAAGGCAACACAAAGAGGGGGAGAAAGAAAAAAACGGTGGAAAAAAAACCCAGAAGCTCTGCTCGTATATTCCGCGCATTTCGAAGTCGAAAGTCGCGTGCACGGCAAGGGAGATTATCTAGTCCATCGATCTCGGACGAGTTCACCGCTTCTTAACGGCTACCGGAAGCCTTTTCGCTTAATTGCGCCATCTTTTCCCTCGACCTTCCTTTTCCTCGGAATTCGTGCCGATGCCCCTCGTCTACAGTTTCGTCGCTCGGGGTACGACGGTGCTGGCGGAGCATGCGGCCTACACGGGGAATTTCAAGACCGTTGGGTTGGAGTGCCTGCAGAAAGCGAGGTCTAGTGAACGGCGTTTCACCGTGACCACCGACGGACACACGTTCAACTTTGCGAACGAGGCGGGGTTGATTTTTCTCGTGGTAGCGGACGACGCTCACGGGAGGGAAGTCCCCATCGGTTGCTTGGATCGAATCGTGTCGGACTTCCAGGTACTGTGGGTGCATTCCCTTCTTTTTGCGACAATTGGGATTTTTTTTTGTTTCGGAAGACAGAAAAAAATGGGCATTTTTCTGTTTTTTTGGCTGGAATTTGAACGGGGTGTTCCTCACTCTTTCACCAGCTTTAATTTTACCCCCGCTCCCCCCCCAAAAAAAAGAAAAAAAAAGAAAGAAAAAACCCACTGCCAAAAATTTGTGGTGAATACCGATAATTGTGGAAAAAAATCCTGCACAATCCTTGGAGGCGTTCCTGTGCATGCATGACATCCGGATATCACCCCAAGTTTGATGCAACACAGAATAAAAGGAAAAAGAATCAAATCTACGGCTTCGAAAAAGCACCTGGTCACATCGCCAACACGATATCGTAATTTCAATGTCGATTAGCCAGGAGGATGTTCAAACCATTGTGCAGAACTTGTTGAAAACTTGTCCCCGTGTCTTGGATGCCTAATAAACGAATGGATGCCTTGGATTTGTGGTGACCTCTTTGAGAATTTTCCGTTTGTGCAGACCAATTTTTCTGGGAAGGGGATCTCTGGGGATTCCATGCAACGCGCGTTCGGTGGCCGACTCAAGCACCACATCCAGCACTGCGAGGCTCATCCAGAGGAGATCTCCCGAGTGAGTGCGGTCCGGAGCAAAGTCGAAGAAGTCAAGAACATCATGGTGGAAAACATCGACAAGGTGTTGGAGCGCGGTCAAAAGATCGAGGTGTTGGCCGACAAAGCTCACGACCTCAACCTGAACGCGCAGCAGTTCCACAAAGCCGGGGTTTCCCTCAGAAGAAAGATGTGGTTCGAAAACTTCAAGATGAAAGTCCTGATCGTCGGAATCCTTCTGATCCTGGCGCTCGTCATTTTCTTGATCGTTTGCTTCTCGGGAGGAAATTGCTTGAAGTGAAAAAAAAAAAACAGTTGGAAGAAGAAAATCGACATATGAAAGCAAGAACAGTAAACAAATCGTGGTCTTTTTCCCACATGCAAATCATTGTTGTTGGCCGAGTTCCGCATCATTACATTTCTGGGAGGGGGGGGGGGGCAGGGAAGGAAAAAAGGGAAATGATAACAAGAAGAAGGTTTTATTTTGTAAGGGAAAGGGGGGGGGGGGTCTAGCTATGATTCTGTCTTGCTTGCTGCAGCTTGGTCGGTCATAGTGCAGCTGGCGGTTAAGGTCTCTGAAAAAAGATGGCTGTCCTTTTGGAGGATGATGCTTGTATTGGGTGTTTTGGGTTTGTTGTGGCCAAATTATGTAAGATATCGTGCTGGTATTGAACCTTTCTTGCACTGTGAAAACTAGACTCCTGTACTGGTGTCGGTCTGTTTCGACAAACAAATAAACAGACACAGAAAACACACACACGTTGTGATGAACTCGTTGCATTTTTCACCCACATGGGTTGAACTGGGAGTGGAAAGCAATCTGTAAGGACGATCCCAAAGACGTCCAAGTGTCAGACAGTTCTCAAGGGACCAGTCACAGGCTCACAAACAAAAAGAATACAGCAAACCTGTAGAGCAACAACAGGCTCCAACAACCCTTTTTGCACAACTGAAAAACTTAGATTCAGTGGGGAGGGCTTCAGCGGGCGTGTGACGGACGGACATTGGAGCACCACGTGTAAACCAGTGAATTAGCTGTGGTGTATTATGAAAGAGCAAGCATAATGATGCGAAATCACCCCTAATTTTCAGTGCCGTCCAAACGTGTGTTTGCATTGGTGATGGTTTCTTGAAGACACGAGAATCTCAGCTCTGTCTTCATGTTTTCCGAAACTCCTCCACTGACGATCTCGCTGCTGGTGTGGGGGGCCATCACCTTGGAGCTTTTTCGCTGGGTTTTCGGATGGTTATGGCGATGTGTGAAGTATGATGTCCACAAGATCCCCGGGCCGAAAGGCTTGCCTATCTATCGTTGGCCATAGCCGTTTGATGGCGGGAGGACATAAACCGAGATTCACTACACAATTGCACTGTTGGGCCCTGGAGTACGGGAGAGTGTTCAAGGTGAATTCTGGACCCACATCGCTCCCATCATTTCTCTTTGCCCAACATTTGACGGCGCTCTTTCTTGTGAGTTTTCATTTTTCTGCTCCTAAAATGTGTCCATGATATTTATGATAAGAAATGCCATGCATTGTTTTGTTGCATGTGTCAGTTGAATCTCATGGGGAAGGATTTCATCGTAGTGAGTGATCCGAAGTTTGTTCAAGAGCACATCCACAGATCTGGACAAAAGGACCTTCCAAAAACAAACTCCTACAGTAAAAACTTCAACAGGGTATTTTTCTGATGTGGGTGTTTTGGATGAAAAATGTGAACTCGCACATCCTCTTCACCAGTTTGGGAAGAACGGCTCAGATTTGAATATGAATGAACAGGATCCATTCTCTATTGATGTTCAACGCTTGCCAGAATTTTTACTTCATTCGTTAGTCATACTTTCTCATGTGTTCTCATATTTTCTAACCCATGTGTGCCACATTGAATCGCATGTGTGCGATTAAGCCGCAAGTTTTTTCTCCGTACAACGTGAGCGGAATATTCACCATGGCCAAAGTAGACGAGAATTACAAGTCCTTTCGAAAATCTTTGGCATCCGCCTTCAGCACAGAAGCATTGAAAAGGGGCTACCCTGATATCTTGGCAAAAATTAAACAACTGGCGTTGAAAATAGGGTCGCTATCGGCCGACGGCTCTTCCATTGATATCCAAGACCTTGCGCTCAAGTGCGCCTTTGATTGCATCAGTCATTTTGCATATGGTCTGGATTTTGATGCCACCAAGAATGGATCGCACCCGTTGTTGGAAGCCATTATCAGTACCACCGCTGACTCTAGAGCAGGCTCCTTCAAGCCGTTTTGGAAGCTCTACAAGAAACTGTCGCCTTTTTCGGCTGTCGCGCAGCACTCTAAGCGCATGCACGATCTGTTGTACAGTGAGTATGATAAAATCATGGATGTCATCGATTTGTATGGGGCTCCACCGGCGGAGGACGATCGCTACATACGAGCCCAACTGATGCGTCTGAGGAACCCGTTGAACAAGAACAAAAGAGCGACCAGGGTGGAGACGTACTGCGAAATGGCCACGTTCTTGATCGGCGGCGTAGACACTACAAGCCACCAGCTGAGCTTACCTGGGTGTTGCTGTGTCTATCGACGCACTTGGATGTGCAAGACCGGTTGTACAATGAATTGACGGAGCATGGCCTGGCCGGCGTCGGCGCGAAGGACCCTGAGTACTCCATCCTGGGCAATCTGACGCATCTAAACCGTGCATTGAAACAAGGCTTGCGGTTGGTCCCCGCGGCGCCTGGTGGTAGCGCGAGAGTTTCGCAAACCGATCTGGATGTGTTTGGTTATCGAGTTCCGAAAGGAACAACCCTGATCGCCCAACGCGGGACTCTCAACAGATGCCCGTGGGTGTGGGAGAACGGCGATGTCTACGACCCAGACAGGTGGGCGCCGAAATCACGTGGGGTGTATGGCGCAACGACTGAAGGAGAGGGAAAGATTTGGACGTTTGGACATGGTGCCAGGAGCTGTGTGGGTCAGAGGTTGGCCATGATGCAACTGCAGATGTCGTTGGTCGTGCTGCTGTCCAAGTTTCGTTTCACCTTGGACCCCCGAATGGGAGGTTTCCAGGTATGATGGTTTGGTGCTTTCTTGTGGTGGGGGGTTGTGGCTTAAAGCGAGTCCCAGGGAGTAGCTGAGGGAAAGCGTTTATCTTGGGTTGAAAAAAGCCTGTCGGGAAAGAGAGTGTTTGTCTTGAGTTTTTTTTTTTTTTTTTTTTTTTTTTTTTTTTCTGGGGAAAGACGCAGGCGGTGAGAGGGTAGTCAGCACGATGTCCATTTTAAATGAGCTCTGACCTGGTGTGGAGTAATGTAATTTTTGGTTTGGTTTGGTTTGGTGTAGAGTGTAGGGGTACTGTGCAGTGTTGGGAATTTGATTTCAGAGTAGCCTTAATTTCTGTAGATGTGAACTAAATTAGTTAATGAGAGGAGAGATCTTGAAGTATAAGTTTGGAAAGTAGGATTGTGTCCGTGAACAATTTTCTGTAAGAAAAACACTTGTTCGAAACAAGGCTAAGGCTGGCGATATTAACATGGTTTCGGAGCATGTGTTATCACTACTCCTGATATCCGCCTTATGCCAAGCCTCGGCGTATCCACTCGTGTGGAAAACGCCCGCCACTTCTGAAAAAGTCACGGCCATTCAGAAATTGGTTGAGGAGTACGAGAGCCTGGGTTACGAGACAAAAGAAGATAAGGAGAAAGTTTCACTTATACTCGAAGCGGCCCAGAGCTTAGTTTGGGAACGAAGGAGACGAAAAGCACGAAAGGAGGAACCTCCGTTGTTCTCACTGGAATTTCTACAGACAGTAGAAAAGATACGGTTATTGACGGCTCGCCTGAAACATCGATCGGCAGACCTGGGCTTGCTGGGGCTGGGACTTACCACCAGCATGTTAGCTTCTTACTCGTTGAAAGTCGCAAAAGTGCTGTGGAGGACCTTGTCGGACTGGCGAAACAAACGCTCACCAAGCGTGTGGGCGGCGGAACATAAGCATGGAGGAAGAGACTTTCGAGCTAAAGGAGGAAACCGACGTGGGTTAAGTCAGGAAGACATGGAGCTGGTGCGTCGACTTTGCACTCTCCTCAACACGACTACACCACCGGTTTCGTCTGCAGAGCTGAGTTCCCAAGAGGAATCGAACCCCAACTCAGCCAGTGGGAACAGCGGACCGATTACTTACAAGCAGCTTAGAGTAAGGATAAGGTTGGGGGAGGACCCCAAGCTCCACGACGTGTTGGTCGACTCTGGATCTACTGTAAACGTTTTACCGTTGGCTTACGCTAAACGAAACGGACTTGGAATCCAGCCGTGTAACGGGACGCACACAGCCTCTAGCTGAGAGGACCTGCGTCTTGGGTTACTCCTTGTTCTTAGGCTCTTTTCAGTGGTGGTCACGTTCGTTCGGTCAAGTTCGGTCGAGAATCAGTCAATATGTTACAGTCGAATCTAACAAGTCTCTCTCTACCCCCTAGAGGATCGCCTAAATACTTGGGATAGTCGGACCTACAACCCTCACTACATCCACCTCATCAGTCCTATTACAATCCCCTCCACATCACCGCCTAAACTCCTGTCCGGCGGATGATGTCACAAGAAAGAAGAAACAAAAAACGTGATCCTGAAGGGTGTAGAGTTACTGTCAAATTGAACAAGTCCCATTGTCCGTCAATCAGCTGAACTAATATAATCCGTCAGCCAATCCAAATCAACCCAATAAATGTTGTCAATAACCCATGGATAATTTTGTCGGAATAAGATCCAATAGCAACTCACTCTGGTGATCCAATCCAACCAATCGGTAAAATATTCAGCTCACCTCTAAGAGTAGTGCTAATCCCAAATAAGTAAAATCAACTCAATCGAAATAAACTCAATCAAAGAAAAGAAATACGTACTGAAATCTCAGCCCCTTAGCCCATCCAACCTCAAACCAAAAGGGCTGGCTGTGATTTCAAAGCAATATAAAATTTTTGTCGAATGAAAATCAGTCCAAGTCAAAAAGTAAAGTCTATCAATAACTGACTGCCGCTCCCCTCCTGATCTAAAGAAAATCAGTGAAATCGGCATCCCATACTACCCATCTCTGAGACAAGAGCCAATCAAACTATTGATGTCATGAAAGTCAATTTCTTGCCTACTTCAATAAGCAATGTCCAAAAGAAAAGAAAGAGAAGAAAAGAAAATGTCTACTCAGTTCCACTACTCAGTTACTCACTCCCTCCGATCTCACCATCAGTGGAGCTAATCGGAATAAAGAAAATCAGTGAACCAGAACTAGAAAATATCCACCTCTGATCCCCTCATAATCAATCATATTATTCTCCCCTCCAGTTTGGAGATCCAGGGACTGAGGCTGAAAACAATGTCCCAAATACTAGTCAAAAGAAATCCTATCAAATCAGAAATCCAGGGCTGGCCATGATCGTAAAACTAGACTTTCAATCAAGCTACCAAATGCCTAATGGTTTTGCTTCTTAACATCTTAAGTCGATTGTAAGTTGTGCAAGCACACAAGCAAAACTAGACTGACCTATCCATCCACAAGGAATCGTTCAGAATACTCACAAAAACGATCGCATAATGACCACTGGCTAATCCTACTTGCTCATGTCAGGTCCAACCCGGACTACCAAATCAGTCAAGAAAACAGAATCAAGAAAATCAGACCCTAGCTCCCCTCCAGTCACAACATCTTTGGGGCTGGCTGGAGATCCAAGAATAAATATCAAGTAATGCAATGTCAGAAATTCCAATCTGACCTACAATCCATCCAATCCATTACCCCCCTCCCAACTGAAAACTGAAAACTGGGGGTTTAGGGCTGAAAATTCCATGTCAAAATAAAAATAAAAAGTTAACCACTCTTGAGCCAATAATATAGTCATTTTTTTCTTTTCACCTCCAGCAACCCAAACAGATTTTTCTGGGACCAACAAAACCAAATTTCAATTCAAAATCAAAAATCAGATTCTAAATTAAGAACATCCATTCACCTCAGACCGAGCTCTATCGCCTGTCCCAAAGCGTTAAGTGGCAGCTTGGCGACATTTTCTCGACACTCACTCCAGTTGCCGCCCCCTCACTTGCCAACAAATCGTGGGCCTTGTGTGGCATCAATCCCTTCGGTCGTCAACTGAATCTTCACCCCGCAAAAGCTTCGCCTTGGAAGGTGACGCCCCCTCCGTCGGCTAATCCCTCACGTGATGGCATGCCTCCACCTTAGTGCTTCGCCAGAACTCATTGGTGGCCTTCGGGCGTCTGTCTAGACATCTGCCCATCATGCAGTCACACTTTCTTCGATATTCCGTTTACCGAGCGTCTCCTGCCCACCGACCGTGCAACTCAAGCTACTGTCATCGATGTGTTCGGCATTCGCTCCTCGTTGGATCTGTAGCATTTCGCCTCTCGAATAGCTTTTCTTCGCCCGCAAATGGTTACTGACATCTCTGACGTCCAAGTCGTGAGACGCCTTAGCTTCACCACTGGGTTACTGCCTATTCTGTTTAGGCTGCATATCCAGTCATCGGCTGCAAAAGACCATTTTTGCAGCGAATCGTGACACTTTCTAAGTGCCCTTGACGCAACTGCATGCTCTCCCGACTCCAGTCGATTTTCGGAATTATATTTTGATCATTAATTGCACGTTTGGTCACAAGCTCCTTTCGCCAAGCAGATGGGGCTCCTCCTTTTATTTCTGTCTCATTCCCGAATGCAACCGACGCGGAATTACCAGTTGCGTTGCTCGCTCGACAGATTCGCATCACTCTGGGGTCCCTTCGGTTTCCCCACGAATCACATTTCCAATATCCTTTGGATCGACCCTTAATTTCGAGCAAAATCTATTCAATTCAAGAGTTCCACTTCACCCATTGTCGAGATTTCGGTGTCTACATCCACAATGTGACTCCCTCTCAACGTGAAAATTATTACTGGAAACTCTGTTGGGATTTCTGTCAGTTCGAGCCACTTGGCCTCAAAACCAACCAACAGCAATTTTACTTGAGTCTCCCATCAGTCAAAATCAAAATGTGGTTTCATTCATCACCCTCATATGGTTCTGATTTTCGATTATATCCGTCTCTTCGCCACTGCGTCGCTCCTCCGACTTCGTTCGGCAATCCTTGCGCCCAGTTTTGTTTGACATCGCTAATCAACATCTTTTCCTCGGACCCCAATCCACGGTTCAAATGTGCTTCAGCTTCCACACCATCAACTTCGATTGACCTGTCCATGGTCGCAGCCCAGCCGACGACCAGACCTGTAGCTGTTGTGAGACAGCGAGTCGCAAAATCGATTTTCGATTCGCCCCCCCCATGGAGGCCAGGGTTTACACCCCGCGATCGACTCCTTTACCACTATCGACTTCGATACGCCAATTTCGATTCACCTTTCGAATCCATTCGTGAAATCCCCCAGGATTTCTCCAGAACTCAATCCCCAAATTCTGGCGACAACCCCCAGCCTACCACGCATTGGCTGGGTCCGAAGGCCTCGTGACGAATGGCTACGCCTACGTCCACCTCTTCCCCTTCGGTCGATTGTCAGCGCATCTTGACGACAGTACCTTTCGCCGCATCACCCACGCGACGTCCGAATCCCAAAATCTGTATCTCGGTCCTCATACCGGCCGCAAAATCCTGCTTTTACTCAAGCAAAGTGTATTTTTGGCTCACCAACTGCGAGACAAACTCGCCACACCTTCTCCAACGTTTTCGCACCTCCCTGCGCTATTTCCCCACCGATCTTCGATGGTCGCACATTGGAGTCGTCACTCACTTTGAACAAAACCTCGTCAAGCTTTCGATCTACTTTCTTTTTCAACAGTTTGGGCTACAACAACCCTCAAGACGTCGTTTATAACCGTTCTTCGTTTGTCTTTTTCGAATTCTGTGGAATTCTGTCCGCGACGTCCAAGTTTCGCGCCCAGTTGATCGTCTCACAAGTCCACACGAGTCAGCTCATCCAGACTACTCGTCAAGTTCATGGTACTTTCGTTTTCCTGGTTATGTCGTTACTACGTTGGTGGCCTTTTCATTGTCCTTTCGCGTCCCTGTCCCACTTTGGATCATCCTCGTATTAGAGGTCCCTTCGCTCCGAAACCATTGTAACGGGACGCACACAGCCTCTAGCTGAGAGGACCTGCGTCTTGGGTTACTCCTTGTTCTTAGGCTCTTTTCAGTGGTGGTCACGTTCGTTCGGTCAAGTTCGGTCGAGAATCAGTCAATATGTTACAGTCGAATCTAACAAGTCTCTCTCTACCCCCTAGAGGATCGCCTAAATACTTGGGATAGTCGGACCTACAACCCTCACTACATCCACCTCATCAGTCCTATTACAAGCCGTCTACCCTTTCTGAGCTGTCTGGGTTCAATGGAGCGAAGGAAAAAGTCGTTGGTGTGATACCCATTTCGATAACAGTGGGACCTTGGGAGAGTAGAGAGTCCTTTGTGGTTGCTGCCTCCGCTCGTCAGATAATACTGGGTATGCCTTTCCTGAGCCATAGGCAATTGAGCGTGGACTGTTTAAAGGAGTGCTTACGGAGTGTGGACGGAAAAACAGTGGCATGTCATGTGGTCACCCACCCAGTGGCAAGTGCACCACCCATCGCTGAAGCCGACCTGCCTCTTCAGGCACTTTACCCACCCCTTGTGGAACCTCCTCACGCTGAACACGTTGGAAATGGAGGGGAGGTGTCGACTGTTACTCTGTGTGCTGAAGATTATGATGGAGACGGAGACGGAGACGGAGACGGAGACGGAGACAACTCGCAGACGACTGGCCAGGACGCAGTGGAGGCCACGGGACCTAGTGTTTCGCCTACCCCTCCTGACTCTGATCCCTCTACTTCTATTTCTGTCAACCCTTCTACGATCGAAAACAGACTGGACACTCCACCCTTAGAGCTGGCGTTGGTACCGAAGACAGCAGAACAGGAAGTTCCAGCGCAGGTATTGGACGACGGGATCACGAGGGTGGAACAGGAAATGACAGCAGCAGGAGTCAAGGCCACGGAGGTCATGCAGTCGGCACGGGAGATCAAGGCAGCAGGAGTCAAGGCCAAGGAGGTTATGAAGTCGGAACAGAAGTCCACGGAGAAGGGAGTTACGCCGTCGGAACTGGAACCTACAAGCGACACATCCAACCTTTTCCGATCCCAGCCACTGGTCACTGTGTTCACGGCAGCAAACAAACGGAATCAAGCCAAACGACTTCGCATTTATCAAGAGCGCATATACATACCTTTGGGTGGTTCGGTTGTCCTGGGACCTCGGATGTCACGGGAAAGGTTACTCCATGGGAAAAAGTTAAAAAACGTTCGAATACAAGGGATTATATACTCAGGCGTGCTGTGAACAGGGAGCTATGAAGAACCTGGAGAACCAGAAGTTCCCAGTGAACTTCCCTGTTCTAGAACATTCCAAACCTTCTAAACCTTCTGATAGCTTCCCTTAGCTTCCATGACCAAACCTTACGTCCCATTACCTAATGAAGCTACCCTAAAGCTACCCTATGTCTTACACGCCTGTTCCAAACGTCTCAAAGGATTTTATATCGTAACAATTCCCCTTTCTTCATAAAAATCGTCCTCGATTTTTCTTTTCCATTGATCTTTCACAATTTTCTTTTCCAAACACCTCACAAAGAAACTTTCAGAAACACTCATTCCAAAATCCAACCATCAATTCCAATCAAAGTTCAACCATTATCAAATTTATCTTCAAATTCACTTCCCGGCTTCTTTATCCTACGTCGCCCCAGGTCCACGACTACTTGAACTTCTTCCCATAAATTCCAAACAGATGTCAACGTCACATACCGTTGACGTAACCTTAACCGATCTTTAAAATCAATTTTGAATAGAACTTCTCACTTCAAATGATTCAAAGAAATCAACATCCTTTTCTCCAAACATGTATCCATCAAACATCTTCGATAAACCAAACATCAGGAACCCTTCAAAATCTCATGAAACTCATCTCTTTCCAAACACAGTTGGCGCTTTAACCGCAATCACACTGCGGACCATCCCTGCGTTAACCGAATATTCAAACATGATAATTCCACACTTACTATGGGCTTTCCGGCGGGTGACCTCCACAACCCCCAGCGTACTCTAAACGGCCTCACATCAACCCTACTCAGGTTTCTTTACATGTCGCCCCGGTTACGACCCTCCACTTCCAGTGCATCATGTTACCAACACCAAACAAACTCAAGTTCCTTTCTTTCGCATCTCACATGCTTCCTTCCCCAGTTCCCAATGTCTTGTCTAGATATTGAAGCTTCTTCACTCTTTTATCACTCTGTATAATTTCCTGGCTCGGCCCATTCATGCAACCCTTTTTTTGGCGAACCTGACTTTTGAAAACGACCCTGTACCTCACTCCTTTGATCACAGAATCTCAAACGTCGCCATCACACAGCCAGCGGCTCAAAATTCGTCGCTCGACCTCACTCTCGCACACAGCAACGACCCTTATCGTACCACACCACACACACAGCGTCCACAACTCGTCCTCTGTCGCTCAAGCTGACACACCTGACTCCAAACGTCCCATTGCGCCACACAGCATATTCCAGTCGCTCAAGCTGACACACCTGACTTCAAACGTCCCATTGCGCCACACAGCATACTCCAGTCGCTCAGGCTGACACACCAAACTCCAGTCGCTCTTCTACCATCGACAACACCAAACCAAGCGTCCCTGTCGTTACCACACGACGTGACCACTCCACAGCGCGCCCTACTGGTCGCCACACTCACTGCCGACGCGGATATACACTTCCTTTTCGTCCCCCACATCACCAGACTCCCTCGCGGTCGCAAAACCCATTCTTCACTCTCTTCCAAGTCCCATTCACACGCATGCTTGAAAGCAAACTCCACTCCAAACCCCTGCATCTCTCTGTACCCTTCCAAGAGTACCAAGACACTCTCAAAGTCTGGCTTCTTGGTAGCTTCTTTCCTTTGCAATGCGTTCTCTATCTCATAGAGGACATGGTAGAGGATCGAGCCCTTTCGACGATACGACTATCCGAGGTCCAAAGGAACGAACTGCTCCGAAACCAATTGTCACGGGAAAGGTTACTCCATGGGAAAAAGTTAAAAAACGTTCGAATACAAGGGATTATATACTCAGGCGTGCTGTGAACAGGGAGCTATGAAGAACCTGGAGAACCAGAAGTTCCCAGTGAACTTCCCTGTTCTAGAACATTCCAAACCTTCTAAACCTTCTGATAGCTTCCCTTAGCTTCCATGACCAAACCTTACGTCCCATTACCTAATGAAGCTACCCTAAAGCTACCCTATGTCTTACACGCCTGTTCCAAACGTCTCAAAGGATTTTATATCGTAACATCGGATGTCAAAGACGATCATTCCTCCTTTCCGCATCACAGGAGAGGGAATCTGCGGGGTGATACCTATAGGGCAAATCACAAATGTATTTCACACGATCACATTGGGAGGTAATGGAGCAGTCAGAGTCCAAGTACATAATATGAGCCAAGAGAGTCGTATGCTGACGGGCAAACTTTGCTTAGCTGCAGTACTTCTGAAGAAAGATACAAGGGTGACATGGATCAGTGAGGGAAGTTTGTCTATGATTGAGCATCAGTTGGATCACCCCACTCCACTGGATACGAAACAAAACGAGTGGGATGTGCCTATTTCGGATTTGGAAAAAGAATGTTTCGAAGGGGAAGGTGGATGTAAAAGTGCATTGGATTATGGGACAGTTTCAGCACTACCACTTACCCACAGTTCATCAGCTCCTTCCGAGGTGAATCCTACTTCAGTTCTTGGCTCCTCCTCTTATACACGATCGCTTGGGTCATGCCTGGATACAGGATGTTCTGCAGTTACACCAACTCTTCCTGCAATCTTGGATTGCACACCTGACACAGCAAAGGACATATATGGAGCAATAAGGACAAAAGAGGACATTACCACATATCAGCCCATGGTTCATGTTCTGGCATACGAAATGGAATCACATCAGGATACAGTAGGAACTGTTTCAGGAGAATCAGTTGGGGAGTTGCAAGGAACTTATGGATTATCGGAATTCACCTTCCAGGGAGTTCCCTCTCCTCCTTCAGCCCCAACAACTCCCCACTTGGAGGGCAGTTTACAGCCTTCCCTGGGGATTTCTTCTGAAAACACTGGATTAAATTCTGGAAAGAACGCAGGACCTTCTGCAGCTCCTGGATTTTCGAAAAGATGTTCTGGATCATCAGAATTCACCTACCAGGGAATGCTCTCTCCTCCTTCAGCTCCAACCACTCCTCTCACAGATGGCAGTTTACAGCTTTCTCTGGGAATCCTTCCTGAAAGCTCTCGGGTCAGTCCTGGAAGGGAAACACAAGAAGATCTTTCTGCAGCTCCAGTTGTACACCATCCACATGCAACTGCAACATTTCTGGGAGAACACGAAGAGCATTTGAAAACAAACCTGAATGGGACTGCAGTTCCATCTCCAACTCCAGCAGCTGCTCAGCTCCCCTTGCGAATGGATAAGGACACCTGTGGACAAACAAAGGAAAAGTCGGGAACCGGGAAAAACAAACTGGACAAAGCAGAGCAAACAAATGGAATGAACCCCCCTGAGGATGCCTCCCTACTCCAGCACTGGATATCAAGCTTTCCTGACGTCTTCACTGACGACCTACAGCACATTCCGAAAAACAAGTGGAGTAAACGACTTCGAATCTGTCACAGGGAAATAGACTGGAGAGTACCTATGCACAGAATACCTTTGTCGTCGACAGGAAGACGATACCATCCTACTGGCATCGAGAAACACGAAATCGCTGAGTTTATGGGCAACCTGGAGCGAAAAGGAGTGGTGGAGCATCTCTTACCTGGACAGCGCGCACATTTCTCCCCAGTTCTTTTCCTGAGGAAGCCATCGGGGAAACTCCGCAAGACAGTCGACTTCAGAACGCTCAATGGCTATTCTCCTCCTTGGAGTTCGTCATCAGACCTGGGCCCGACCGGACCGGCAGCGAAAAACCGGTCCGGTCCGGTCCAACCTGTCCATGGACCGGCTGACCTGTCCGGTCCTGTCCGGTCCAGCGAAAAAACGCCGGTCCTTGCAAGACCGGACAGGTTGTGACCTGTCCGGTCCTGTCCACTCCGGTCCAGTCAACCTCGGAAATCTGCAGAAATCTGGACCGGTTTTCTGACAGATTTTCCGTTTTTAGACAGGTCACACCCACATTTCGCCTTTATTAGACCGGCGATGTGACCTGTCTAAAACCGGAACGACCCTGTCTTGACAGGGTTGTTCTCCTGTTTTAGACCGGCTCCAGGTCGGTCTGGACAGGTGGGCTGCCTGTCCAGACCGACCTGGCGCCTGTCTAGAACAGGTCACACAATTAAGCACTTTTAGCGTGCCAATTGTGTATCAATTGACTGGGAACTGAGTTAATTAATTAAACAACAAATAATATTGTTACATGTATTTTCATTGCATGAATGACGTGAGCCAAGCTCACCAGCCACCGACTGGAGGGAGTCGGTCGACTTTGGGAGGACTCGAACTCGGGTTGGCTAAGTCCGAGTCGAGAGCACTACAAGGTAGCGGACCCCACCATAGGGACGCTCATATGGGGTCCGCTACCTTTAAGTACCCGTTATTTTTTATTACAAAAAGTAGGTACTTAAAGGTAGCGGACCCCATTTGAGCGTCCCTATGGTGGGGTCCGCTACCTTGTAGTGCTCTCGACTCGGACTTAGCCAACCCGAGTTCGAGTCCTCCCAGAGTCGACCGACTCCCTCCAGTCGGTGGTTGGTGAGCTTGGCTCACGTTATTCATCCACTAAAAATATGTATAATAGTATTACTTGGTGCTTTAATTAATTCAATCACTTCCCAACTGATTGATTCCCAGTTATGTGCTTAATTGTGCGACCTGTTCTAGACAGGCTCCAGGTCGGTCTGGACAGGCAGCCCACCTGTCCAGACCGACCTGGAGGCGGTCTAAAACAGGTCACACTAGGCGTCACACCGGTCTAAAACAGGGTCACACCGGTCTAAAACAGGTCACACGAGTATGACCTGTCTAGAAAGGTCAAATCCGGTCTAAGAAAGGTGTTCTTTACTAGACCGGATTTGACCTTTCTTAGACCGGATTTGACCTTTCCAGACCGGTTTGACCTGTCTAAGAAAGGTCAAATCCGGTCCAAGACAGGTTTTCCGGTCCGGTCCGGTCCTTTAAAACTTGCCGGCGCCCACGTCTGTTCGTCATCTCTGAATGTGCGTTCGGTGGTGGACTCCATCCCTGCGGAATGGACGACGTTCTCTGTCCTCGACCTCTCTGACGGTTTCTTCCAATTGGAAGTGTGTCCCTCCCTTCGCCCACTCTTTGGCTTCGAAACGGACGTGGGACGCTATTGGTACCTTCGTCTTCCGCAGGGGTGGAGCTCATCACCAGGGCTGTTCCATGAGCGCGTGAAGTCCGTTTTGGAAGGGAAGGCCGCCCGAAATTTCGTCGACGATATCCTAGTAGGGGGAAGAAACCGCGCAGAGCATGACCTCCACCTTCGCCAAGTTCTGGAACGCCTTCGCGAGGTCGGGTGGTGCGTAAACCCCTCGAAGGCCCAAATCGCTCGCTCGGAAGTCCAATTCCTTGGCTACACGCTGGGACCTGAAGGCATCTCGTTAAAACACTTCCTGGAGCAACAGCGAAAAAACCTACCTCCTATACGCTCTCCCAGCGATCTTCGGAAAGTCCTAGGGCTCTTCAATGTCACACGCGGAGTGTGCCCCGGCTACAGCGCCTATGTGGAGCCCCTACAAGCACAGGCACCAAACACTCCTGGAGAAACACTGGATCAATTGGCGAAAGAAGCTTGGGCGAAAATTCTGGCGAACAACATATCACTTACGAGGGAAGATACCTCCACGTTCCACCTCTGAAACGGATTTGTTTCCTGAGGCTGAATACTTCCAGCCGCCACTTAACCCGTTCTTCACACACGTTGGGAGACGACCAGAAGTTCTGTAAGAAAGGTCTGAGACACGAGAGTATACAACTGAATCTTATTTCAACAAGCTTGTTCTTTACAACGATCCCCAGCCTTTTATACTCTCAGCCCAGAGCTTCTAGAAAACTCCCAGCCCATCTCCTAACCTTACAAATACTAGCTATCATCTAGCTCTCCTCAAAACGTCTCTATCATTTCTCAGCTCAGCCCTTCTAGCCAGAGCTCCGACTAACCCTTTATAACCCTTGATAACCTCTAGACTAAGGACCCAGACTGAAGCTCCTTCCAGTCTGACTCCCGACTCTCTACCCAAACTCTCAGCCATCTGAGACCTGACACTGAATATACTGAACCTGGTTCGAACTCTTTTCACTACGTTTCAGCCTCTCATTGAGCATCACGTAACTACCCCATTCCAGTCAGTCCGCGACTACCTGGAACTCTCAGACTGTAACCTCTGTTTTCCGCCTAGATCTTCGCCTACTAAGTCAGCCGTTTCACTCCTCCCCCCTTAGAGAGAGATCGCTGACCCAGCGATGTTCTGTACACTAAGTTCGTATTGCACGACTTCACCAGAACTGCCAAGTGACTTAACTCGCTTATTCTGAGAATACCTCTGATATAGCTGTAAGCAATATTCTCCGACGTTTTCCGTAACAACTTCCCGATTGCGACTTGAGCTGAATGTTGGTTTCTGCTTATGGTTACTTCTGCCGCTGTGACATCCCATCCCAGCCCGTTCACACATAAACCCAACCCTGTTCAATAGACTTCACAGCCCACACTGGAAATCACACAGTCTCAGCTCTAGTCAAACTGTAATTCTCACAAGTGTTTTTACACACTCAGTATGTTAATTGTTTTCCAGAAATTCCCTCTACCCTCACTTGATCCATTCACTGTTCTTTTCCTTTTTCTTCCAAAAACAAAATAAAATTCAAACACCCAATTACCAACAGAAAATCATATTTCACTCTTGATCCTATATTTTTTTTTTTTAATATTCAACTCAGGCTTTTCTGAGTTTCACATTTCTGGATCCCCCTGAACTTCCAGGAGGTTTCCTTTTCTTTCCTTCTGGTCCACTGTCTCCGCCTGGCTCATTGACGACCCAATCCCCATCGTAGTCCGTTGGTTCTGCATCGTCTTCGGCTGCCTCAAATTTTCTCAGGGGGCCCACGGTCCGCTTGGCCTTTAAATACACTCCCCGAGTATAATCCGACCCCAACTTGAAACCCAAGGCGCAGAGTTTGCAGGTTTCCGAGTGTAGCACCATTGGTGGCCCTGTTTCAGCTGGTACCCACATTCTCCGCCAGTCTCGTTTTTCCTCATCGACTTCCAGACTGATACTCAGCCACACTCGATCCCGACACCCGATATTCGAGCACACCCAGTGCCGTTGGCAGTCTTCTCCGGTCGGCTGACAGTTGCTGCTTGGGGTGCGACAAAACACGCAAGTGTGTTTTTCCCCCTCTTCGTGCTTCACTTCTCCGCTTGGTTTTCCCGACATGGACTCCACCATACTCTTCAACAAGTCTACCTGGCCCTTGAGCTGTTGGTTCCGCATTTGCTCTTCCCGCAGCTTGTCTTCGACCCCGTCGAGCTTGTGGCGCATTTCCTCATCTGCCCCCTCCATCAGCAGCTTTTCCGCCTCTCTTTTCGCCGCGTCCGCTGAAGTTTCCGCCATCGCCAATTTTACGCTGAGGTCCTCATTTTCCGCCAAATATTTCGCCCGGTCGTCGAGCAACCGAGTGCGTTCAGCCTCCCAGCTATCTCTTTCCGCCTGAAATCCCCCTTCTTCTTCCAGCTCGCCGATCTTTTGCTTGAGTTGTTCTTTTTCCTCCTCCAGCTTTGCCATTTTTTCCAGGGCCTCCTGCTCATCTCTTTCTTGGATTCTTTCCAATCTGGTTCCTTCCTTCAGGTACTCCTCCAGCATTTTGTTGATCCTTTCCGACACTCCCTCGATCGCTCCAGCATTCTTTTTAATCTCCTCCAACAGTGCTTTGACTCCTCCACCAAACTCAACCATGTTGTCTGCTTTCTTTTTCTTTTTCGAACTCCAAACTGTCTCTCGCACACTCTCGCACTCGCACACACTCAACCCGAACTCAGGAAAACAGGAGCTAGTCCATGGAAGATTTTTGACGTAAATACTCCTGCAGCACTTGCTGCGCATTACCCAAGTGATGTGACGGGAGCCACTGGTCCTCTTCCGATCCGTATCCTTCCCAGGAAACCAAGTACTCTGTCACATTCTTCTTTTTCCGCCGTTTGGTTCGATGTGTCTTGATCTTTTCGACGATATATTCCTCGACTCCTTCCAACACCACTGGATCTGGAGGTGGAGAAATAGCCCTGGCTGGAAACTCTTCTGATCCATCTTCAAATGCTTTTAGCTTGGAAACATGAAAAACATCATGTATTTTCCAGTGATTAGGAAGTTCCAACCTGTAAGTTACTGATGTCACAATATCAATAATTCTAAAAGGTCCACAAAACTTAGATACCAACTTCCGGCCCATCATTGGCGGTAAAGGTAAATCAGCTGTCGATAAAAAGACATACTGATTTAATGCAAAACTTGCATCCCTCCGCCCTCGGTTTGCGACAGCCCTCTGTCGCTGTTGGCTTTTCAAAATCGCTTTCCGAGCCAGCTGTAAACTTTTAGCCCAAACTGTCCACCATTCATCTGAAACTGGACCTGAGTCTAACAAATCCTGAGGGGATCTGGGATGTTGCCCATAAACCAAATAAAAAGGTGTAAAACCTGTTGATGAGTGAACGGATGAGTTATAAGCAAACTCAGCCGCCACTAATTTAGTGTCCCAATCACCCCCTATGGTCGAAATATAAATTCGCAACATGTCTCCGACTACTCGATTTGCCCTTTCAGTCATTCCATCAGTTTCAGGGTGATATCCCGATGACATGGCTAAACGAGTTCCCGCTAATTCCCACAGTTTTCGCCAAAACTGGCCTGTAAAACGAGTATCTCGATCGGAAATAATAGCCTCTGGCAACCCATGATGTCTGAAAATTGTATCAAAGAAAATTTCAGCTACCCCACTAGCTGTAACTGCAGTAGTGGTGGCTACCAAGTGGATCATTCGACTAAAACGGTCGACCATAACCACTAAATAATCATGACCCTTTTGTGTCATAGGTAAAGGTCCCACAAAATCTAAACAAACTTCTTTCCAGCGTTCGTCTGGAACTGGAATTGGCTGATATAACCCCAATGGTTTTTGAGTGCTAGACTTGTTTTTCTGACAACCAACACAAGTCCTAACATATCGTTCGACATCCTCAGTGCATCTAGGCCAATAATATCTTTTTCGAACATTTGCGACAGTTTTGTGTCGCCCAAAATGTCCAGCCTGATCGTGACATTCAGCCAACACTGTTTGTCTAATTTCTTTGTCCTTTGGAATATACCAAAACCATTTGTCTTTCAGACTATACCACAATTTTGTGCCATCCCACCTATAACGCGGATCTTTTTCACCAGCTTCCCAATTAGCTATAACTTCTCTGCAATGTTCATCCCCTTGATACGCAAGTCTAACCTGATCCTGAAATACTACGCCTGCTCGGACTTTTGCCACAGCGTTTAATTCCATTTCCGACCTTCGACTCAATGCATCTGCAACTGTATTTTCTTTTCCAGGTTTGTATTTAATCTCAAAATCAAATTCCTGTAAAGTTTCCATCCACCTAGCCTGTCTACTGGATAGTTTAGGCTGCGTCTGAATATATTTCAGCGGAGCGTGGTCCGTGTGAACCACAAATTTCCTCGCCCCCAAATAATGTCGCCAAGTTTTCAAACAATAGACTATCGCATACAGTTCTTTTTTCGTGTGTCGGATAATTCCTTTCAGCTGAATCTAATTTCCGACTTTCAAACGCGGCTGGTTGTTGCCCCTGACCTTGATCTTGCGTCAAAACTCCTCCAATAGCAAAATCCGATGCGTCTGTAGTTACTTCAAAACTCAACTCCGGATCTGGAATTATTAACACAGGTGCCTCCTGCATGCTCTTCTTTAGCGTCTGAAACGCTTTCTCCTGACTTTCAGTCCACTGCCATTTAACTTCCTTCCTTGTTAGTTCATGTAACGGCGTTGCAATCCCAGAGTATCCCTTAATAAATTTCCGATAATAATTCGCTAAACCCAAAAACGACCTAATATCCCGAACTGTCTGAGGTTGTGCCCACTCCTTAATGGCTAAAACTTTCTTAGGTACCACGGAGAGTCCCTCTCTTCCGACTATGTGTCCCAAAAATTCGACTTCTGTCATCCCCAAATCACATTTGTCCGGTGAAACGTAAAGTTTGTGTTTTTCGAGTAGCTGAAACACTTGTCTAAGATGTTCCTTGTGCTCTTCCCAGTTCCGACTGTAAACTAAGATATCATCGAGATAAACTATAACAAACTTATCCAGATGTGGTCGAAAAACATCGTTCATCACATTCATAAAAGTTGCTGGTGCATTTGTCAAACCCATTGGCATAACTGTGTATTCGTAAGATCCATATCTAGTTCGAAAAGCAGTTTTCGCCCAATCCTTTTTCGCCATCCTGACTTGATAGTATCCCGAACACAAATCTATTTTCGAGAAGTATTTTGCGCCATGAAGCTGATCTATCAGTTCATCTATCCTCGGAGATAAGCGTTTTTCACCGTCACCTTATTCAATGCCCGATAATCTACACACATGCGTAGTTTCCCGTTCTTCTTCGGTACAAAAATTACCGGTGCTCCCCAAGGTGATCTACTCGGTCGAATAAACCCTTTTTCCGACATGGCTGCAATCTGAGTTTTCAGTTCTGCCATTTCCTTGATGCCTAGTCGATAAGGTGCTTTACTTTGTGGAACCGTGCCTGGTTCCAACTGGATCGTGTGTTCGATACCTCTGGAAGGGGGTATCTCACTGGGTAATTCTTCCACAAAAGTGTTAGGAAATTCCTGTCTGATTTCTGCTGTAAGTTCAGCTTGTCTGGAAACATTTTGTTCAGAGTCAGTTCTGTTCAAACATGTTTCAAACACCATCAGCACACACTGTTCCTCTTCCTCCTCTCCGGGGTTTGCCGGAGGAATCAAATGTTCTTTCAGCCCGTCTGAAACCACTACCTCATTCGTTCGAAAATCAACCCGGGGATTATGCTTAGCCAGCCAAGTTTTTCCCAATATAGCATCATACTTAGCAAGAGGCATTTCATGAAAAATCTCCCTACTAGCAAAATCTCCAAATCTGAGAGTAGCCCTGATCTTCCCTTTAGATTCTAAGGTACTTCCCCCAGCCAGGCTAACTTTTTCTTCTTGTGCTTCTAATTCCAGCTTATTTTTCTCGCAAAATTTCCGAGCCAAAAAGCAATCAGTTGCTCCACAGTCTATTAATATCTCAGCTGCAAAACCTGAGATTTCCCCTTTCACAGTAATCAGTTGTCTAGTTCGGTTATCAGTTTCAGCCACTGCTAGAAATCCGAACTTAGTCATGTCTAAATCTGTCCCATCAAATGAATGGACTTCTAGGTTATCTTGGTTATCAGGTCTAGTCGGTTCCTTGGACGTTTCTTCCAACGAAAAATCCCTCGAATTCCTAGAATTCCTCGAACTCGCAGGCTTCCCCTTAACTTCACACCCTGCGAGTTTACCTAACATACTCATTTTCGCGAGGGGCAGTCTCGAGCGTAATGCCCTCGACGCCCACACTTGTAACACTTCACCTCTCCGTCTGCTTTTTCTTTCTTCCAGACTGGCTTATTTCTTTCTCTCTCTTTATCACCTCGCTGTTTCTGCTGTCTCTGTTGTCGCCTTCTTCCGACGTAGTCCAATTCCATGTGATCCGATCTGCGATTTCCGCCGCCGCCGCTGCTGCCGCCGCCGCCGCCGCGATCTCGATTCAAGATCGAACTCCCAGATTGAGCTCCTCCCCACCTTTCCGCCACTCGAATAGCTTCATCCAAGGTCTTGGGGTTTTGGAGGTCGGTCTCGATACCAACCCTCCCTCGCAAACCATCGACGAACCTGTGTATTTTTTCGCCCTCCGATGCGTCGGAAATATACAACATCAGCTGCCTAAAGCGATGCGTGTATTCCCGCACAGACATTCCGCCTTGGCGTAAATTCGCCCATTCTGTCCGTGTGCGGCGCAAAAAATGTGGTTCTCCGAACTGGTTTTTCAGCTCCTCACAGAAGTCCTCATACGTCGGCAAAGGTCGGCCTCCATCAGTCTCCGACTCCTCCACTCTTGTCCTCCACCATGTCGCGGCTGGCCCTCTCAGTAGAGATCCTGCCAGGCGGAGTTTCGAGACTCCATCTTCGACGTGGGTGGCGTCAAAATGCACTCGGAGGCTGAACAACCAGTCCTGGATAGGAGGGTCATTCTGCCTGCCTCCCCACAGATCAGGTCGGGCTAGCTTGCTTCTCAGGTCATTACCTCGACCACCACTTCCAGCCGCCGTTCCAGCCTGTGCTGCAGTTGCCGCCCCGATTGCTGTTCAGACCTGGGCGCCAACCCGTTGGACCGGACCGGACAGGACCGGCAACCACTTTCTGGACCGGATTTGACCTTTCTTAGACAGGTCAAATCCGGTCTGGAAAGGTCAAATCCGGTCCAAGAAAGGTCAAATCCGGTCTAGTAAAGGCCACCTTTTCTAGACCGGATTTGACCTTTCTGGACCGGATTTGACCTTTCCAGACAGGTTGTCGCCTGTCTAGTACGGTCATACTCGTGTGACCTGTTTTAGACCGGTGTGACCCTGTTTTAGACCGATGTGACGCCCAATATGACCTGTTTTAGACCGACTCCAAGTCGGTCTGGACAGGTGGGCCGCCTGTCCAGACCGACCTGGCACCTGTCTAGAACAGGTCACACAATTAAGCACTTTTTAATGTGTTAATCGACTGAGAACTGATTCAATTGATTAAAGAACGAAGTGTTATTTATTATATACATTTTTAATGCATGAATGACGTGAGCCAAGCCCACCAGCCACCGACTAGAGGGAGTCGGTCGACTCAAGGAGGATTCGAACCCGGGTTGGCTAAGCCCGAGTCGAAGACACTATCACTAGTGGACCCCACCACAGGGACGCTCAAAAGGGGGTCGTTACTTTTAAGTACCCGTTTAATTTTCCAAAATTAAACGGGTACTTAAAAGTAACGACCCCCTTTTGAGCGTCCCTGTGGTGGGGTCCACTAGTGATAGTGTCTTCGACTCGGGCTTAGCCAACCCGGGTTCGAATCCTCCTTGAGTCGACCGACTCCCTCTAGTCGGTGGCTGGTGGGCTTGGCTCACGTCATTCATGCATTAAAAATGCAAATAATAAATAATACTTCGTTCTTTAATTAATTGGATCAGTTCTCAGTCGATTGATACACAATTAGCACGTTAAAAGTGCTTAATTGTGCGACCTGTTCTAGACAGGCTCCAGGTCGGTCTGGACAGGCAGCCCACCTGTCCAGACCGACCTGGAGCCGGTCTAAAACAGGAGCCCACCTGTCCAGACCGACCTGGAGCCGGTCTAAAACAGGAGAACAACCCTGTCAAGACAGGGTCGTTCCGGTTTTAGACAGGTCACATCGCCGGTCTAATAAAGGCGAAATGTGGGTGTGACCTGTCTAAAAACGGAAAATCTGTCAGAAAACCGGTCCAGATTTCTGCAGATTTCCGAGGTTGACTGGACCGGAGTGGACAGGACCGGACAGGTCACAACCTGTCCGGTCTTGCAAGGACCGGCGTTTTTTCGCTGGACCGGACAGGACCGGACAGGTCAGCCGGTCCATGGACAGGTTGGACCGGACCGGACCGGTTTTTCGCTGCCGGTCCGGTCGGGCCCAGGTCTGTTGCTGTTCCCACTTTGTCGGTTAGTTGCTCCAAAATGGAGCTTCCCACAGCCTCATTGACCGCCGTGCTCAGCATTCCCGGTACTTCTTCGACCACGCCTTGCACTCGGTTCAACCTTCCCATTACCTCCTCATACGCCGCCCTCAACTCAGCCACCTGTTGCTCCATCTCAGCCTCAAAAATCCTCGGTTAGGGTATTCCGCGGATAGGTAAATTCGGATACCCTAACTTTCTTCGACTGCCTTTTCCGATCAAGGAGCTCCACTGACTCTCCTTCCTGATTTACGAGGGTGTCTGGAACCCTCTTCCTCTCTGGATCTCCGGTGCACGTCCTGACAATCTGCCGCTCCTCTTGGGTCAGCTGCAGAAACTTGTCGCCAAACAAACCCAGAGGTCTGATAGTTGGGATTTCCAGACCCTCTGAGTTTACGACCGGCTCTTGCTCGTGCCCCCGTACGTTATGTACTCCTGGCTGCGCGAGCGTCCACTTTACTTGGTAGGTGTCGTTTAGTTCGTGGATCCTCTCCTCTTTCATTGGTGAAAAAGCGATGTCAGGGCCAAGGAGTTCCGTTCCTCCTCGTCGTAGCGGTAAAACCTTGATGTAGTGGGAAAGTCGAGAGGTGACTCGGTAGTTGGGGTTGGCTGATTCTCCTTGTCAGCCTGTTCTTCCAGCTCTTTCAGAAAGCAGAGTAGGTCGAGTTCTTCGTAGTTCAACTGAACCTCGTTCCTCCTAGCTTCCCTCCGCACAATCGGTAATCCCAGCTCCTCGTCGGGATACTGCCACTCTACTCTGTAATAAAGATCGAGAAGGTGAGCCAGCCAAGGGTCCATAGACAACAAAACTCACTGATGTTGGGGTTCCTCCTGAGTTGGGGTTTCAGGGGTAAGCGGAAGATCAACTGTCGCCTCTGTCTCAGTTCTCGATTCGCTTGATCCTGTGCTTTCAGTATCACTATTGTCTTCGCCTATGTGCAGAACTTCCAACGGGTTCTCTTCCAGCCAGAGGTCTACAAGCAGTAACCTAGGATCTCCTTCTTCGCCAAACCAGTATTCTTCTTCTCTGATTATAGGCATAGAAACTCGCTCCGAAACCAGTGAAACGGATTTGTTTCCTGAGGCTGAATACTTCCAGCCGCCACTTAACCCGTTCTTCACACACGTTGGGAGACGACCAGAAGTTCTGTAAGAAAGGTCTGAGACACGAGAGTATACAACTGAATCTTATTTCAACAAGCTTGTTCTTTACAACGATCCCCAGCCTTTTATACTCTCAGCCCAGAGCTTCTAGAAAACTCCCAGCCCATCTCCTAACCTTACAAATACTAGCTATCATCTAGCTCTCCTCAAAACGTCTCTATCATTTCTCAGCTCAGCCCTTCTAGCCAGAGCTCCGACTAACCCTTTATAACCCTTGATAACCTCTAGACTAAGGACCCAGACTGAAGCTCCTTCCAGTCTGACTCCCGACTCTCTACCCAAACTCTCAGCCATCTGAGACCTGACACTGAATATACTGAACCTGGTTCGAACTCTTTTCACTACGTTTCAGCCTCTCATTGAGCATCACGTAACTACCCCATTCCAGTCAGTCCGCGACTACCTGGAACTCTCAGACTGTAACCTCTGTTTTCCGCCTAGATCTTCGCCTACTAAGTCAGCCGTTTCAACCTCCAAGTCGATTGGTCTGGAACCGGGCGGGGCTACGTTCTCTTCTCGGGACAGCCGGAAAACGGAAGGATCGTCGCGCTCAACTCCCAACGGCTCACCGGAGTTACTCCATCCAGCTTCCTAGGCGAGCTCCAGTGCCTTGCTTGGTCCCTGCGCGACGTCATGCCTTTGGTGGGAGCCAGACCTATCGTGGTATACACTGACTCCCAAAGTGCTTACCACCGATTACGAAACCCACCTGGCCCAGATCTCATGTCTGACCTCCGTGCCGCTCGCCTTGTCGCCTGGATTTGGTCACACTTCCCCTCCCCTGGACGCATGCGAGTGGAGTTTCTGGCAGGCGAAAGCAATCCCTGGGCTGACCAACTGTCGCGATGGTTCGCGAAGGAGAACGTCCCCGACGTCAGCCCTATCCAGGTGTCGCCGTCCCGTTCCGCACTGGAAGCTCTTCACTCGGACGGACACTGGAAGTCAAAAAAACTCCAGTGGCAGTGCCACCAAATGGGCTGGGACGTCAGCCTGTCGGAGATCCACGACGTCGTTAAAAGATGCGTCACGTGCCAACACTTCACACCACCGAGGGAAAAAGAGACCTTAGGCTCTCCGACGAACCCAAAGCGGCCCGGCGAGAGCCTTAACATTGACTTGATAGGTCCACTACCTGTCGATGCGAAAGGACACAGATACATAATGTGTTTGGTCGACGGACTTACTCGCCTTGGATTCGCTGTTCCGCTGAAGAAGTCGTCAACCCAATCCATCCTCGCTACTCTGGACATCTGGCTCAAGGCAGCTCCCACTCCAAACACGATTCTCACCGACGGTGCCAGCTACTTTCAGTCTTCCGCGGTCTCCAATTGGGCCCACCGCCGTGGAATACGGTTAGATCGCGTTCCTGCGCACCACCACAGAGCAAACGGATTGATAGAGCGTTTTAACCGAACGTTACTGGATCGTCTGAGAGTTCTGCAATTCGACATGGGAGGAGAATGGAGTGATCACATCAGCAGAGCCTTGAACCAGATCAACAACATGATTCACAACACTACCGAATACTCACCTGCTGCGTTGTGGCGAGCGGGAGAGGATGCATGGGCTGAAGCTTTGGATCGGACAGCAAAAAGGAGAGAACAGATCAACGCACGACGAACAGCTCCCAATCGGCATTATCACTATGTGGGGGAAGAAGTTCTAATCCTGGATTACGATCGTCTGTCGCGCGAATTGGGAAAACTGGAACCGATTTGGAAGGGACCTTACAGAATCATTACACACATTTCTGGCAGAAGGTTCAAGGTAGCTCCAGTCACGAGGGAAGTCAAAAAGGGACGCAAGCCTTACTTAATACTTCATGCCAACCAGATGAAGCATTATTACTAGGCTTTGAGGGATCTTCTATTCTTTTTCTTTACTAATTTACTTCTCTTTGCGAAATTTCGTTATATCGGAGTTTTTCTGCGCGGTGAAGCGTGTTGGGAATTTGATTTCAGAGTAGCCTTAATTTCTGTAGATGTGAACTAAATTAGTTAATGAGAGGAGAGATCTTGAAGTATAAGTTTGGAAAGTAGGATTGTGTCCGTGAACAATTTTCTGTAAGAAAAACACTTGTTCGAAACAAGGCTAAGGCTGGCGATATTAACAGCAGTTAGTATATAGATTGATGTAATATTGTATGAAGTCATTTCTCCACACTTGACCACCACATCTGTGACCAGAAAAACTACATTCACCCTCATGGTAAAAGTCGACAGTGATCAACAGCAAATTGCATGGCTGGCCATTTCCTGGAGATCTGTGGAAACACAGCGTAAGGAGCCATCAAAATGCAGCCACACTTGGATTTCTCATTTCGACCAGACAGAGAGCACCTCCAGTTACGAAGTCGTGAATGAAAATGCTGGGGTTACTCAGGTTTGGACTGTGTAGGGCTGGAAATATTCCAGATATTCCAGCTGCATGACTGACGGAACGACGCAAAAAAACAGCTGCAGATAGAAAAGATGTGAATGTCATTACACTATAAGGAACAACAGCAGTAAGTAATCATCTCACCTAACCGACATCCCACAGCATGCATTAATACGTGATAAGAAAAGAAAACATAAAAAGCCTCCCCCAAAAAAATATCTGAAATCATTCTCACCCACCGACATCAGATTCACCAAAATGATGAACCCGAAAAAAGAAAAAAAAAAGACATTTTCGATTTCCCTTTGTTCTTCCATCTCTCTTTTCCTCTCGCAAAAATTCTGAACTTCGTTGTTCAGGTGACCTGGTGGTGGTTTAAAAATGAAAATAAAAAAACTCCAGACAAAAATCTGAAGGTTTTTTTTTTCATTTTACCATTTTTCTTTTTTTGAAAGAGAGGAAAAAAAACGAGAGAGAAGTTGATGATATTCCAAAATATAAATAAAAATCTCAGCATATATGTCTCTATATATAGAGATGCGTTCTTCTTCCCTTTGAGAGAAGCAAGGTCGGTTTTCTTCCTTTTTTTTCCCTGTCCAGTATCAAGAAACACCTCCCAGCCCAGCCATCCATCCAGTTTCCGTTTTCTCTTTTCAATTTCCACTCCCCAATCACTCAGCGGTTCGTTGAGGAAAATTCAATCAAGTGGTGTCTGCTGCAGCGACAGCTTTCGCTGCTGAGTTCACGCACACGTCGGGCGCGAAGTCCCCATCCACTCCGAAGCTCAACTGGCTGGGTTCATTCACCAACGTGGTGTAGGTCTGGTTGTTGCAACCGCCGACCTTGTTCAACGCAATCCACGGGAAAATCGACCACAGTCTCTTCTGCTCCGTGTTGCCGTCCTTACCGCACTGTAGCAAGTCACTACCAGGCTCAACAGGCTCGCATCCCTCCGGATAGTTCACGATGTGCCCCACGTTGCGACGGAAATCCAGTCCTTCCACAGAAACCTGGACGGCCTCGCCGTTGAGGTCGGTGAGTTGGCGCTCGACCTTGCTGAATGGGCCGAAGAAGCGGTTGGGGAGCTCCAGCCAGTCTTCTTTACGAATCTCGATGGCTGCCTCCAACAGTCCCCAGTAGAGAAGCGCCAAGAAGCAGTAGAGAGCCAGTAAAGCAGCGACTAGCTTCGCCCAGTTGCCATAGGTGACGCCCAGGCATCCCGGGCCAGATTTCGCAGCAGCGGCATTGATTTCTTCGTCAGTGGGGAACTCCGCGGCTGAGTATTTCTTCGCGTCCATGTTTTGGTAAAAAGCGAGGAACGACGGCAGTAAAATAAAACCCGACAAAGAGAGGCGAAAGTTAACCCGACTAAAGAGAGAAGGGTTCTCAGAAGGCTTTTTGTTTGTCGGATGGGAATTCAAGGTTACCCTTAAAAACGTGACCTGACTGCACCGCTTACGCGATAGCAATCACTCATTCTTGCGATTTGCACCGCCTGATTCTTGATGGTAGAAAACGGGCGGTGGAGCTCCTTCCTTGCCAGTTCCCCCAGCCGATTTTCCTCGACAGAAAAATTCTGACCCCCCCACTGTGCTTGGTCACAGGAAAAGACCTGTTGATCCACCACCTCTTCCCAAAAACAACCAAAAACATTACAAGACATCCCTGGCCAGAGCCAAAAGCATCGGGGGTAAACAAAGAAAACCCTTCAGCCAACTCTTCCCACTGTTGGAGGATTCAGTAAACAATTTATTTCTCCCTAAACAATTCCACAGTGTTCTATTCATCCTGTTTCTTTTTCAGGAAAATTTCTTTCCAAAAAGTAATCGTAAGGCGTGTGCAATTTCCCGCCAGCTCGCTGTTGAGGTCAGACTGGAAGCCATGGAGAGAGTGGAAACCAGATATTACACTTTGAATATACATATTTCTTCCCGAAGCTTCCCCCCCCTCCCATCCACTTAAAAAAAACCCTTTCAAACATCTTTCTGCTTCCCTTCCCAAGCTGAACACGCTCAAGCAGCTTTTTGACATTCTACATACGGAACCAGCTGCTCCGCAAAAGACCCCACAGCCTTCGCCGCCTCCCGAAAATCCTTTTTCGACGACTTTGCTATGATCTCCACGATGAAGTTGTTGTGCACCAGGTATTTGGCATTTTCCGGCTTCATGGGATCTGGAAGCTTCCTCAATCGGCAGATCAACACCTCAATGTCGAAATCGTCATGCTCCAATTGGTAGCGGTTGCCGTCTTTCATGAGGGCATGATCCAGCTTTAGCCCCATGGTCGAAGTCCAAAACGCTTCGATCGACCCCCTGGAGCCTTTCAGGTGGGATTCCAACACTTCCATCACGGTGGCTGGCAATGCAGTGGCTTCCGAACTCCTCATTGGAGCCCCTGTAACAATGCATGGTATGGTGGTGATTTCTGTTTTCCGCAATCGAAAACAGCCATGCATCCATTGTGGTTTCATGTGACAATTCATGTTTGTGAAAGTTGAGATTGACCTCGTGTCAGTCTTTGATGGAGAAACCAATGGATGCTCGAAAACCATCGGTCAACCCTGAAAGATATATGGAATATACCGACATGCAAGATGCATCCACGGACCTTCGTGTCGCATTATCCAAGAGCAGTTGCTTTCGTCTTTTGTGGTCGTCATTTCTTCCAGCAAGACATCGTCTTTTCCACGAACCGACACCGGCGTCGGCAAAGGGCATTGCAGTCTGACTTTGGGGGGTGCCCTCATGCGCTGTGGATCCTGTGACACCATACCACCACCCCTTCAGCATTTCCCTCTGGGAACCACAATGGTGTGAAATCATAGCCAAGAAATCCAGTATGCCAAAGATATTCTCGTTTCTTTTGCGGGTTGGTAGAAAAAAGCCACAATCGTTTTTTGATTTCTATGATGTGGAACAGCTCAACGAGGAGCTGCATCTTCAGAAACTCTCTAGTTGAATGAAATATCAAGACCCCAATTACCCTGAAAAGATAAGTCGGGTTAAGTTGGGTTTTAATTTTCAGGGGGAAAAAAACGAACAAACAAGAATTTGTTGTTTTTATATATATAATTATTTTCTTATATATTTTTTTTCCAATCTCGGAGATTGATGCCTCATCAGAATGTCAGATGGGTGGAGGTGGACTACGATTATTCTCATCATCGGAAAAAGGTTGGACAGGGAAGGTTTTATTTCTTGAATTGGTCGGATATAGTGAAAAAGAATGCCTACCTTAAGAATAATCTCGTGGTATGCGATTCTGTCCACAGGCGAGTGACTCATGCTCCTCAGCAGCTCATGGACCGTTTGAATGTCTGCATTGTGCAGCGTCCCGATCACTTTGCACTCCATCTGGGGTAGAAAAATAAATAAAAATATATCACCCCGTCAAAAAATATCCAACATTTCCTGCACTTGCTACCCTTAGTGGCACAGTGATTCTGTCCACAGCTATGTCATATCCATCGATTTTCTTTCAGTCAGAATGTCTCGAAAAGCTCCCGAATTCAGTTGGCCGTCTATTGCATGGCATGCCCATGAAAGAAGCAAAAAACTCGGGCGATTTTAGATATCCATCTGTGGCATGCCATTTCTTTCCCAAAGTTTTTGGGGATTTTTTTTTGCTGAAGCCCCACGCACAACTCATCCAGGAAATACACTGGAGACGGATAAATTTCGCACCATGATTCATTCACAGGGCGAGGTTTGGATTTGGCGGCGGCGTGCCCCGTTCGCTCCCAGACCCCAGGCTCATCCGTTGCGTTCTTTCGACATGCACCCGCACAGAATCGTGGCTGCAGCCAGGATGACGATTCTGTAAAAAGATCACATGGACAGAATCGCCAGTCCCACGTCACCTCGCCCCACTCCAGGGAAAAATCTGCGCGAGCCCCAGATCTGGCTTGTTTTGGCCTGCGCAGTATCCGAAACAGGCCGATCCGCCAGTCCGCAATCAACCTCCCTTTTTCCGTCTCCCCACGCGTTGAGACAAAACCATGTCCTTCGTTTCTGCTCAGCACTTTAAGGGGACCTCGTTGGGGCGTGGATCTCGCCTCACCCACAGAGTTCACGTTCAGCGACTCTCGTCGAGTCTCGGGGCATGCACTCAGGTGTTTAATGGGTCGCCGAATGATTCGGCTCTGTATTTGTTGCGGACTGTGTGTGGGTGGCTTTCTTGAAAAGACTTCCTTTTTGTCGAAGTTCTGAAGTCTTGACGTCTCGTTCTCCTTGAAAATCTTCCCCTGTTTCTGTAGTCGGGGCTGCGTCAAACCTCACCGAGGTTCATTCCAGACCGAGCAATTGTTTCGGGGCGCTTTCGTGTGGCCGCCGCTGCGGCGGAAACGTCGCCTGAGACAGACTTTCGCAAGAGGGAGCCCAAGGACGTAAAAGCCTTGGTCGTGGGATCCACTGGCTACATCGGCAAATTCGTGGTATGCATGTCGGACATGGATGCATGCAGGACGTTCTTGCATGTCTGGGATGTTCTACTGAATCATCCCTTTCTGAGCAACTTCCAAGCCAGAAATTAGGCAATAAGACTTTTCCCTGGTGGCATCTTTATGTTTTATAGGTCCTCGATGGATTGGATTCGAGAAAGACATTTTGGCATTATCACAGCCATCGGCACCGAGGCTATTTGGAAAGTCGATTTTTCAGCCAAAGAAAATTGCAGACCCATGAATGAATGAATGTTTAATTTACACTAGGCAAACTTGCCCAACAGCCTGTTCATTGAATGTGAATGTAGGTGAAGGAACTGGTAAACCGTGGATACGATGTCACTGCGTTTGCGAGGGAAAAGAGCGGAGTGAAAGGAGCAACCTCTCAAGATGATCTTGTCAAGGTGGGCTACCCAGAACAAAAAACCTCGAAAAAAAAATATTGAAACCATTGAATGCACCCGATGCGACCCTTTGCATCAAAAAAGGTATGCCGTTTTTTTTTCATTGGCTCATTGCCCCTACTTTTGCGAGAGATTTTTGGATACTTTTTGCAACGAAGACTTCTGGCCAATAAATAAATAAATAAAATGAAAATAAAAATAAAATAAATATTAATAATTATACATGGATAGATAGCCAAAAACACATTTCCTTGAACGGGCTGCACTCGGCCGTTTGGCCTTGTGTGAACTACTTTCAATATTCAATATAGATATATAGAATGTTCACAAGAATGAGTGAAAATTGCGCCGGGTTTTGTAGGAGTTTCCTGGGGTGAATTTTATGTTCGGAGATGTGACCAGCGTGGACTCCATAAAGTCCGTTGGACCTGTGGATGTCGTGATATCTTGTTTAGCAAGCCGAACAGGGGGCAAGGTATGAATGAGTCCATAACCATTCAACAAAAAAAAAGCTAAAAATAACTTCCACAGCAACACGTCTTGTGGTTTCCTCTCTTTCTTTCCGCAGGGGGCAAAACTGCTGACCATGTTGACAAAAGAAAGAAGGAGAAAAAAAATTGCTTTCCACCATGCAATGGATCTGCAAAAAAAAATAAAAATGAACTGGATTCATTTCAGTTTGCATGAAAAGTTGAAATGGCAGTTTTGACCGTTCTGTTTTTTTTCCACATTTTTAGCCCTCTTTAGCCCTGAAACACGATCCGTTTACAAGTTTCCCTTTTTTCCTGGTGGAAGCGTTCTTGGAATGGAATTTAAGTGCTATGATTAATAAATTGCTGCAGGAAATATATTCGGGGGGGGGCAGTTTTTAGAAACATTATGTTGTTTGTCAGAAAGATTCCTGGCTGATCGATTACCAAGCAACGAAGAATGCTCTGGATGCTGGCCAGGAGCTGGGTGCAAAGCATTTTGTCCTTCTTTCAGCCATCTGCGTTCAGAAACCTTTGTTGGAATTCCAGAGAGCGAAGCTGAAATTCGAGGCTGATCTTCAGGTAGAGTTTTTCAAAAAGCATATGTGTGTATCTCTGATTTATTTCCAAAAAACAAGAAATAAAAAGGATTTTTTTTTTACTTTTATTTTTCAAGAAAAAAAAAATTATCTTCTCCCCAACAAAGAAAATAAAAAATTTATTTATTGTGTTTAACTGAAAGACATTTGTGGGCAATGATTTAGGAACAAGAAGATGTGACCTGGAGCATCGTCCGACCCACTGCTTTTTTCAAGAGTTTGGCAGGCCAGGTAAATTGAAATCACATCAATTTTCAAAAGGATATCAATTGATTTTCGTGTCCCAAGCTGTGCAGTCCTGCTGCTTGTTCTTCCACTGACGATGTGGTATTTTTGTTTTCCCATTTTCTTTTTGCGTGAATATATTTTCTTGTTTGTTTCTTTTTTTTTGACAAAAGATCGAGCTCGTCAAAAAGGGAAACCCTTACGTGATGTTTGGGGATGGAACCCTGGCTGCATGCAAACCCATCAGCGAATCCGACTTGGCTGCATTCATCGTGAACTGCGTCACTGAGGAGGACAAGGTCAACCAAGTTTTGCCCATCGGCGGCCCTGGAAAAGCCTACACTGCTTTGGAACAGGCCAAAATGCAGTTCAAATTTGCAGAGAAGGATCCAAAGTACATCAAGGTGCCGGTCGCCATCATGGATGCTATCATCAGCGTCTTCAAATTTTTGGAGCAGTTTTTCCCAGGCCTTGAGGTGAGCGGTGGTTGAAAATTTACGACAATAGTGGGACTTATTGGTTCAGATTCCGCCCCAAAAAAAGAAGGAAAAAGTTTTTGATGGATCACAAGGTCATTTCTTTTATGGGGAATTCCTGACACTACTGAAAAGGTCGCGAATGTGGAGAGACAGTGGGTATGTTCGTATGTCATACTTTGCATGTCAAAAGAGGCAGTGGGTGTGTTTGTATGTCACACTTTTCTTGGCTGGTCTGCGATCTGTGGACATTTTTCATTTTTTTTGGAAGGTCACATCACTTTTTTTCTTTTAAAAACCACAGGAATACAGGCTAATGACCATATCTGTTGTTGCTGCTTGCTTTCTTCTTTCAGGATCCCACCGAATTTGCATCCATCGGAAGGTATTATGCAACAGAGAGCATGCTTGTGTATGATGCTGAGAAGGGGGAGTATGATGCTGACGCAACCCCAAGTTTTGGCGAGGACACTCTGGAGGCCTTCTTCGAGAAAGCTATCAAGGAAGGGTTGGAAGGACAAGAGTTGGGAGACCAGGCAATTTTTGGCGATTGATCACTTTTTGAAAGAGATTTTGGGGATTGGAAAGATGGATGCTGGCTTCTGTCGACATCCATCATGTAAACATTTTGCTTTGAAGGTTTTTTGGCTCCCCCCCCCCCCCCCAAAAAAAAGACTAGGATGCTGCTGCATAACCATGGGGTTTTAAATGCCCCCCAGTGAATCCTAATTGGTCATTAAGAGCAGCAACTTCTTGATTCTCAAATATGCCAAGACACAGGCTGCATTACACTCTTCATTTTTATAAACTCCAGACGAAAGAAACAAAATATGTAAGATAAAAAAAAACGAAATCCTAAACCCTCTCTGCAAGACTACCCCCATTCCGTTCAGGAAACCAAATGCTGATTGCAAGGGCTGGATGTTCAGCCTGCAATTCAATTAAACCCCACCCCATGTCGAATCATATTTTTTCCCCCCTATATTTGTGTGAAATCCCTAGGCCGATGCAAACGTCCCCAAGATTTCATCGGCATGAAAAAGGTGCAACCTGTGGAAACACCACAGGGCATCTCGATCAGCGAGGGGAAAAAACAAAAAACACCACCCAAAGACCTGAAACCCCACTTGACATCAGGTTAACTTCAGAAATATGGAAATTAGGCATTCTTATTTTGGAATTTGGATCGGTTTTCATTTTTACTATATGTACATGTGTTATATTCTACTATTTGATAATCAATATATGATGTAAGGAAAGTAAGGGTGGATTGACTATGATGCTTTTTTTTCAACTCAATGGAGGGCTAGTCTATATGATAAAAACCTGGCAAAGATATCCATACTTTTTCCTTCTTCCATACATATTCATCAGGGCAGCAATACTTTTCAAAACTTTGTTTCTTGAAGTCAGATAAAAGGACTCACTCTTTCCCCTCCAATTTCAATTGTTGGCCTCCATACTCCGGGAGCAACACGCTGTCCCCCTCTTTCAAGTCAAGTGGGATCAGATTTCCATCTTTGCTTCGCTTTCCTGGCCCCACCGCGACTACCAGACCTTCGTTTACCTGGCGACCCGACGAAAGATGAGAATTCTGGACAGGGAAACTTCTCCACCGTTCGTTGACTTTCAAATTCTTGCACTCAAGACGACGAGCCGACAGAAACCCAGGATCTTTGGGGATCTACCCGCAGATAGATGTAAACACAGTCTAAAAGACCATATTTCCTAAGCGGGGACGCCAAGCATACAGGTTTACCTTCGACGAAGCGGATTCCGGCAAGATGATTCCAGTCGTCGTCTTCGTTGGGGCTGCGACTCTCTGGACGAGCACCCGATCCAGCAAGGGAAGCAACCGGCGAGCCATGTCGTCTCTTTCGACCCGTCTGAGTGCGATCACCGACTGTCGTGAGTGGTTGGGCAAGCGCGCTTTGTGGAACAGAACAGAGAAAGTTCGAGAAGACGCTCGCAAACTCGATTGGCAAAAACTTGAAGAACAGAATCAGCGTCAGCGAACCATTCCCGCTCACGGTCTGACTCGCAGCCTTCTCCCCTATGTCGGTCAGACGAATTCTTCGCAACGTTCTTCCTCGCACCTCACCCTTTTTTTAAGGCTGAAACTGAGAGGGGGGACGTAAAGAAGACAAGATAATATTTGTGCGAGGGGCCGTGGTTTTTAACGAATCAAACCGTGCCCCCCCTTTTATGATCTATTATTCGAAAAACTACTGGGCCCTCGGCCTCCTTGGACGTTTCTATGGATCTGCATTTCCCAGGGCGGTGATATTCGCAGTACTGGGCACGGCGACGTTGGTAGCTTTGGAGTATTTCGCGGACGGCACCGGATTCTGGGAAGTCAGGAGCCACCCCTATCCATTCTCGACCTTCGCTTTCTCCGTCGGGGCGGTGCTTATTTTCAGGTCAGTGGCTCGACTCAAGGTCGTCACCGACCTATAGAGTGCCTGCGAAAAATTCTCGGATTCGATCAAACACCATGCAGCGATTCCAAATCGTTTGGCAATGGATCGTAAATGCGAAGGGTGGAGAACGAGCCGAGGCAGACTGACGACGCCCTTTGACTTTGAATGCGTCGTAGAACGGGGTCGATGTGGGAAGATGGCGGTCTATCCGTTTTTTATTGTTGGGTGATGGTGTTTCAGGAACAATTTCGCCTATCAAAGATTTTGGGAGGGGAGGACACAGATGCAGCTGATGGATTCCAAATGGATAGATGTCGCCACACAGGTTCGAACCACCATCCCCAAATGCTCCATGATGAGGATTCTCCAGCAGCCAGTCAATAAAAATAATAATGGTTATCAAAACAATAAAATGAAATAATAATAATTAACACAATAAAATGAAAATGATCAAAACAATAAAGTTAACACAATGAAGTAATAATGATTAACACAGTAATATAGAAATGATCAAAAAGAAAAGATTGAAACGATAGAATAATAATGATGATGTGGTCGATCGAGCGTCAAATTTTATGGGGCGTCGATTCTGAACAGGCGATCTTCTTCGATCGGGGGACGTTGGTGGATGATGCCGACGAGAAAGCGTTGTGGGAGTCCAAGATATTCTGCGAGTCGTTCGTACATTTGATGAGTTTGCTGCATGCCTTGGCGCTGCAAAATTTCCGAAGGGATTGGGACCTGGACAATCTCAGCAACCACCACACCGTGGAGAGCGAACCCAACATGGTAAGGAGCTGGCTGGTTGGCGATTTCTGGTGATAAAATTAATATAATTTTTTTCTTTGCGGGACCCTCCATAGGGTGAACACATCTCGCACTGGCCAGACTGAGAATTAAAAAAACCAGCGAGGATGGGCAGTGCTCAGTCGATGGTTTTTTCGATTTCATCAGATTAGTATGCATAATTGTTTTGGTTGTATCGAGTCTGTTCTGGCCGGTAGTAAATCATCTCAGCAAACTGAATTCAAGCATGCACGGAATCCTTGCTGCAAGGGGTTTCCCTTAGCAAAGCAAAAAAACCTTGATCTCATCTGCTGGTTTGCTTCTCCTCTTCCCGCCCCCCCCCCCTCCTCAGAACATTAAGATTCGGCGTAGAATGAAACATCGGGAAGTCAGATCGATGCTCAAGACGAACGGTGTTTCTTGGTGGAGTCGGTATTGGACTTATTTGTGGGTCGGCCGCCACAATCTGCCTGCGGACTTGTTTCACATTCGATCCAACAGGCTAGAGAGAGAGTGCTATAATCACATGCTTCCGTTGGGCGTCATCAGTGGGGTCTCGGAAGCGGAGAAGGAGGTGCTGGGGAGCTCAGCTCCTCTTAACGATATCAGCCACAGGGATATTTCCTACTGGGTGTGCAGGAATGTCAAGTCGCTGGGTAAGTCCCGAGATCGGCATTTCTTTCTGTGGCTCGTTGTAAAAAACATGTAAAAAAACTACAAAATATAAATCTGTGCTGAAATTGAAAGTATTTTAGACAAGGCCGAGTGCAGCCGGTTCACTGAAATGTGTTACAGGCTGATATATACATATACATTTGTTTTTTTGTTATTGGGGACGGGGGAAGATTTCGATCGTCCAGTGGTGTGCCCTTTCGAGAAAAGTTGTTTTTGCTGGAGGAAAATGCGTGAAATGGTGGTGTGGCTTGCAGGCAGGATCATCCCTGGGGCCGGTGAGAGGGTGCACGTCGTGAATGACTGGATTCACACCCTGATAATGGAGAGGCGAAGGGCGGGAGGTCTAAAAATCCCAGCACCGATCCTGACTCGTATGTTTTCTATCATGTCTCAAGGGATGGAGGGCTACGAGAACTGCAGGTATTAAATACCTTTAAGAAATACCTTTACTTCGTGCATCCATCCACCTGCATGTTCATTTCAACCAGTCTTCCTTGAATTTCAGTCAATTCCGGCACAACAAAAGAGTACTGTCGAAGAGCCTGTGAACTGACGATTCTCCTTTTTGTGTGTGTGTGTGTGTGCCCCCATCAGAAAGCTAGCCGACACACCCTTCCCTTTTCCATACGCTCAGCTCGTCATAGCTCTCCTCATCATGTTCCTAGTTATGCTGCCGTTCTTGTTTGCCGGCTTCATCTTGTCCGATTGGCTGTCGGTGATGCTGGCTTTCATTTCCCTGATGACTCATTTCGCTCTCAACGAGCTGGCCAAAGACATGGAGGACCCCTTCATATACGATCCCAACGATTTGCCATTAGCCAAGCACCACTACGATTTCAACGAGAGGATGCTGGCCATTGCCAGGACGTCTCGTCCCTTGAGCTGCATCGAAAGGGATGGTTTTTGTCTGAAGAGCCATGTCAAGCGGCTGGTCAGACCTCGGAGCTATTCGTTCAATGGGACGTGTCCAGTCAGTAATGGGGAAGGTGGCGGTGAACCCAGCCAGGAGGATCACATGGTTGAATGCGAGCCGGAAACGTTTCGTGAGGGTCTGACATGGCGAAAGCTGGCAAGCTACGTCGATGGTCGAGAAGAACAGGAGACTAATTAATTGGTCGGAGGGAAAAAGAAGAACCCAAAAAATAAACCAAGGAAGTTTGCAAGTGTTAGATTGGCCAATTTGGGGGGGGGGGGTTCTTTTTTAGTGATCAAATGTTTCAGAAAAAGTAGATAGTTAAGAAAACTGGAGGAGGAGGCAGGTTGGCCACACCACCAACAGGGATGGGTGGGGGATGTCTAGGTGATGATGTTTGAAATATGTTTTTTGGGAGATTTCTGTATTTCTGTATGTATATATGCACACTTTCAGACAGTTTCAGAAAGAGATTCTGAATCAGAATCTAATGAAACCATGGTTTTCTATTGTTTTCGAGGCATGTTGCAGAAGAAATTGTCAAGCAGTAGGGTGCTGTGGGTGAAATCCACTTGGTTAAAGTAGTGGAAATCCCTTTTCTTTTTTTTTTTTAGCCTTGTCTCTTAGTGGTATCATCAAAGCACCTTCATTTGGACCTGTCTTCCTTTTGGAGATATTTTGCCCTTTGCTCCACAGAGCCCCCCAGAGAGTGTTGAATAAAGTTTTCTTGAGACGGTCGTCGATAAGATAACAAGACTGCAAACGAGTCACTCTGTAAACTCAGAACAATTAAGGCGTCCTTACAACAACAACAGTCCCTCTAAGTATCGTTCCCTCTTTTCCCCTCGAATTCCCAGCCACAATTCCTCAACACATATCCACCACAAGTTGCTCCCGTCATCACAACTCGGCCGCAAACACCCTCGCGTCCCAATCAATCTCATTTTCTCAAATCAAACTTCCCCATCTATTCCCGACTCTCTCTTTTTTCACCACAAGAGGTGCCAACCTTGATTGACACAAAGGAATCACCATAATGGTGTTAGCATTGCTTGAATACAGTAGTGAGTTTTCTTGGGAGCTTGGAGTACTTCGCGCCCTAGGGTAACCTTTCTTTCAAGGTCTATCCATCCATGAAGACGACCTCAAAATCTGTTTGCACAATTTCGGGTTGTTTACCAAAGATGGGTGTTTATATATATATATATATTTCTGGCGTGCAGAAATCTGTGGGTTGCTTTGACTGTATATATATATATATATATATTTGTGGCTTTCTGGCATGGGGGGCTGATGCCCTCCTCTCGCTGTTTAATTATTGAATGATTTTGTGAGGTTTTGCTGTTGCACTGGATCTCTCAATCCTTTCCCCCCCTCGACATAAAAAACAGGACTCCATTTCCAGATAACTTAAAAACAGTCAAAAACACTGAGTCCGGCGTTTAGCAGCCATTCGGTGAAGTTTTGCATCAGAGTTGCTGCTGATCAGGGTTCGTCGGCCAAACTTGTCCAATTTCATCGATCTTTGGCGAAATTGAGGTTAGGTAAAATGCGTCTGGAATGCATTCAATCGCAAAGTGGCCCCCACTCTGTGTCTTTTTCATAAAGCCAGTAAAACAGCACCCCCACGGTCGATGCGTGGTCCAATTCTTAAAGCAATATGCATAAGCCAAAAGCTCCCTCATACCGAAATCTACATTTTACGTTCTACATCCCAAAGTAGTGAGCTTCTGTTGTTTCTTATCGTTCGACCCTCTGAACTCGACAAAGCTGCATAAGCCAAGTTGGGCTGGGCATCCCCACAAGCGATTCCTACCGACAGTTCGTTTCACAATCTCAATCCTTCACAATTGGAATAAACAGAGTCCACATCATCCACTTCCATCAGCTTCAGAAACATCTTCTCGTTCTTTTCAAAGGCCTCATCATCCACCTGAAATGCAGCGTCGACTATTTTCAGCCGGAGTCCCGAAAGCGACTAAGAAATTCCCTTTTTTGAAACGAATTCCAGTTTTTTTTTTCTCTTTAAAAAACAAGTTCTTTTGTGAAGAACCCAGCAGCACTTTTTTCTCTTTAAAAAGTGGTGTCTCGAGATCTCAACACTTGTAAACGGATCAGGCATTTTCCGGTTCAATTTCGGTTCAATTTCTGGATTCGAAAAAAAAAAGGAAAAGAAAAAGAAAAAGGGCTTGGGAAGCATCCAGAAGTTTATCATTTTTTAAATACCAACCCACCTCCATCATTGTAGGCGATCTGTACACCAATCCACTCCGATCTCCAGAAACAGAAAACCCAGCCTTTCGCAAATGACCTTGCATGGATGCAAAATGCTCTGCAGGAGAAATAACCTGAGCCCAACACCACACCCACATATCGCCACTTAATTCTTTTCCTTTCCATTTAAAAAAAAACTAAAGAAACAATTAAGAAAAAAACTAAAAGCACAATTAAGATAAAAGTTAAAAAACCAATTAAGATAAAACTAAGAAAACTCCAAGCACAATTATCAAATGCCGTGTTTTCCTAGCGAGAACGAGACCTGAGGGTTGAAAGGCCCCTGACAAAAAATGCAAAGCCATCGACCCCCAACAAAAACAAAACAAAAACACAAACAAACGAACAAACGAACAAACGAACAAACGAACAAACGAACAAGAGCTTTGATCTACCATGAATTCAGGTGCGGTGGTGTCCTCGATTTCCACTATGTCCAGGGCCCCAGCTTCCGACGCCACTTCAAAAACTTTTTCTTCGCTGATCGAATCCCCAGTCACGACGATCTGAGCAACTTTTTCGAAATTGAAGGCCACGCTGCCCGGAGCAGCCATCTGTCGAACAACGCGTGCGAAAAATTAAACAAGAAAAGCAATCGGTTTTCAATTTGATCCAAAAGGATGTGTGGGTTTTTACGGGCTTTTTTTATTTGCACGAAACATTAATACCAATCCAACATCACATCGTGCAATAATGCTATACTCAACAAGGGCAAATGAGCCAAAAATATCATTGGCTATATGATATTTTAGCCAAAAAATATACTTCGAAAAAAAAAAAAAAAGCAAAACTGCTATTTGTTAAGAAAGATCAAGCCTGTCCTAGGGGAAGTTCTTGCGGAGAAAAAAAAAAGCACACCCTGAATATTGATTCTTTTTCGTACCTTGCCACCGGATTTTCCCACTGCGCTCCTCACATCACTTGCTGTTCGATTTGCATTGTCTGTCAGACACTCCAATATGAATCCGACGCCTCCATGGCCGTAAACTTCGTACAGAATCTAACCACCAATCTGTACTTCAAAAACAAAAAATCACCAATCGAAAAAAAAATGAATAAGAAAAACAAGTTCTAAAAATCGACACATCAAATCGATCGCAGTAATCTTTTATTCAATGTTTGGACCTTTTTCCCTTTTTTTTTGCAAAATTTCGTTCATAATCTCTGTCTGTTATTTTCTGCAAAGGCATCACAACCAGTGACACCGTGTCCCAAGAATAAACCCCGTTAAGAAAATTAAACTATTTTAGATATATTTTTTAGTTTTTTTGGCACTCATATTTTCGCTGGCTATGACAGATTGACACACAGAAATCCAATTCAAGTTAAATAAATGAAACAAATAAATTTGAGAAGAGCAAAAAAAGTTTTTCAATATGCGTGTATTTTCTTTTGTTTTGACTTTTGGTGCACCTCTTGGTAATCTGCTTGCGATTTCACAGTGGCCTTTTTGATTGCACGGTCCAGCAGATCCTTCACAATTAAAAAAAAACTGCGATATCAGGAATTAACAAAACCCCTCTCTTTTCTTTTTCTGTTTCCCATTTTGGATTTCAAAAGAAAGCAGAAAAAAAAATCCAGATCGTCACAGGTGGTGGATCCAACCCCCCTCAAAAAGAAATAAATAAACAGTTCCTGACGAAAAAAATGAAAAAAAACAAAACATACACGCACAAAAAAACCTAAAAAAAAAATTTTACCTTTGGCACACTGAGATCTCTGGCTTCGTTCAGCAAATCCCTGAGTCGGATATTGAAGGATGGATCTGCACCTTTCTTTGCCCTGGTGAAACATTTTTTTCAAAAAATCAATTATTGAAACTGTCCCTTCGAGTCAGCACAATTGATTTCTTGAATGGGGCAGGCATGCAGAATATTTAGCATGATGTAAAATATTAAACACTTTTACAAAATGCCAGGAATGAGTTTTTTCTGGAGGAAAAAAGATCTTTGCGCAGGGTTTCAGTCGCGAAAGCGATGGCAGACAACCGCACGACGCTGCCTGCACCAATCACGCTCTTTTGATTGGCGTCAACGAGGAAAGCACTTATTTTGTTGACAGTCAACACAAAAATGCGGAGGGATTCAGATGCGTCCGTTCGTGGCACTCACGCTTGGCACACCAGCTTCGTGTATCGACCGTTCACCTTCGCTCGCCTGTCGTCCATCGCCGACTGCGACCAAAGACGCCCACCAACACGACCCTCAGCAAAGCCGTCCAGGAAAAAAGCGAGCAATTTCACGACGCTCGATGCAACCCGTCGAGCGAATCACCTTCTTGGTCGCGATCTTTAAGGATTTTCTGCCGAAGGCGGGGGTCGTCACGTGTACGTCACGCTTGAACTCGTCGCCAGCGAACCGAGCCGCGTCAGCCATGCGCACCTCAAGCGCCATCGCAACACCGCAGCCCAAACTGCGCGATAAGCGCAAAGCAGACAGCGCAACGAAACTCATTTCCGACGGAAAACGAAGCGATTCTTCCCGTCCGTTTTATCGCTTTCCCCGTCGCCAGCCACCACTGCGCAGAATTCTGCTCATGACAGCGATTGATCGCCTCTTCGCTGAATCAACGCGAAAATTGTGTTAGATCCTTTACAAAACGATCGATAAAAAAACGCAGCCTGTTGGCAGACTCGACTATCGTCACAAGAGTCTTCAATTCGCACCACTTCTGCACAAAAAAAAACCGACACCACCGACAAAAAGCGCAGTTGACCAGAAGAAGCGCATAAAAAACACGAAAACAGGAGGGAAAGCAACGCCGCGAATTACGCCGAGACTGACGACACTGTCAGTACAAGAAAAGAGTCGCTGGGAAAAAGAGACATACTCCAAACGCAGCGTTGCACACGAGTCCAGCTGGCCTCGACTTCTGAAAAACACGGTTTCAGGGGAGGATGATTGAAACGCGTTCCAAAGACGTTAAACCGCTCAAGTTTCGAGTGGAACTCACTCCCGAGGAAATCCAGGTGAGCGCATGGGATTCTGTGCAGCAAGCGCGTTTTCTGAAGGGACCTACGTTTTGTCCTTCTTGTGCTTTTCTCCCTCAAGTGGACTTGTGGGAATGTCGGAGCCCAGTTGGCATTGATTGAAGGCGTTGCGTGTGTGTATTTCTGTGCGAAGTCGGATCTGGACGCAATACTGAACGGAATGGAAGAGATGGGAAGGTGTGCGAACTCGCCGGGCCAACCAGGGCGCGGTGCTGAAGGTCAACAGTTGATGAGGTAGGGCGTTTTTGTCGTTTTTGCCGATAGGTTTTTGGAGGGAAGAATGCGAGGGGGGTTTCGACGGCGTCTGTTTTTCCCGCACGTTCTCGGGGAGTCCGAAGTCTAGGACAGCTTTTGTGAAGCACCCTTCCCTCCTCCCTGTTGCTCAAGTGTGTTTGCGATCGTCTGACGATGCGCGCCGCAGTCGGTCAGTCGGATTCTGAATGTCAGACTGGGCGGTTTTATTGGGCATCGATCTGCGCGCGATGGTTGGCGGGACGTTCGCACAATCCTAGAATGTTGTTCCTAAAAGCTGCATGTGTTTTTGTTGAGTAGGGGCCAAAAGTCAGACATGCAAATGTCTAAAAGGATGCAGAGGATCAACTGAGGGGGAAAGGGGGAAGAAAAGAATCACTGCCATCGGTTTGGCTGGTAAAGTTTCTAGACAAATCATTGTTAAAAGTTTTCTCGGAGTGTTTTTCTCTGATTCTTGGGAAATGGTGGCACCATTGCTTCTATTCTGTGGTGTTTTTTTACTCATATTCGATCCACCTTGTGAACCGGCCCTGTGTTGTACTTTTTAATTTTTTTCCAAGTTTATTTTTATTTAAATATATTTATCAAAATATATCCTATTTTTTTGTTCAATTTTTTTTGTTCAATTCCCTGTTCCTTTTTTACAGCTTTTTGAATATAATTAATTAACTGCATTTGTGGAATGATTTGCATTGGGGACCTAACGGAGACTGTGTTTTTTTTTTCTAAAATTTTCAGATGATGCCTGCCTTGTCCACATTACATCATTCCTGATCCGCAGCCAATTCCTGGCAAAAAAAAACCACCTGGGGCATGACCATTCCCCTGATATTATTCAATCATGGCCTGCTGGGGCGGCCTAATACCTAAAAGGAGGACAGAAAGAAAATTAGCAACGTTTCAGAATTGTGTGTATTTTTGAGCAAATTTTTAGGAGGAGGAGGAGGATGTCTTTGTTATTATATATATATTATATGTTTGGGTATGGTTTTATGATGAGAGTTGGGCCCGGGGGAAAAAAAAGATTTTAAAAAATTTGATGTAAAAAAAAAAGATAGGGAATTGAAAAGAAGAAAGAGAAAAAGGAAAAAAAAGGTAAGGTGGGGCGGGGGTGAAAGGAGATTTTTGAAAGGGCCTTGCGTGGAATTTTTGTTTGTTTTTAAGGTGGCGATCGATGTAACGTTGGCTCTTTTTCTACCGCGAAATGCGAACCTCGATCAGACTCTGTTCTTAGTGTTGAATTGATTTCAAGAGAAAACAACCAAAACAAACATAATTACATGCGAAGATGCTGCCTAGCATCTATTCCACGAAGAACACCAAATAGTAGTTGACTTCAAGACTACTTGCGAGTATTTTTGAACAAAAGTTGAACCAATTTGGCGGTGGGTTTATGTTTTTTGTGGAGGATTTTCCATTCAAGCCAGAAACTCAAGAAATGGATGGAATTTGGTGTTGGAAGTCTGCCAGATCCTGTTGATCATCAACTCTCAACACATGCATCTGTCGAAACAACGAATGTTTTGAGGTGGGTTCGACACACCTTGTATTTCTGGAGAGCGGTATCTCCTGCACAATGTAAGAAAACGTTTTGGTGGTTCGTATTTCTGCTCTTTTTTGCAATGAGTGACGTCCCTCAGCCCCCTGTCAAAACTCCTGCACGCTTCACGAAAAATACGAAAAGGGGTGAAGGGAGCCGTACTTGGAGTCGTAGAGCTTCCTGTACAAAAAAACACTCCTGACACTAAATTCCAAGCAACTAACTGTTGAATGCCTGAGCGATCGCGTTCGACTCTATTCATAGAACCTAAAAGGGGAGAATTCTCCCCATCATGAACTACTGCAGCCCATCTCGGTTGCTCGCGGTTTTGTCCCTCGCTTTGACTTTCGCCCGAGCCGATTTCCCTCCGCACTGCGATTGCCACTCTTTCCCCTCCCACCATGCCCACACGAACCCATTCTGCGGCTCGGACGGGTTGATGTACGCGAACAGATGCTTGGCCGCCTGCCAAGGGATTCTGCACTCGGAGAACACCCCCTGTGCCATGCCAATTCATCTGCTGAACCCCATCGTGGTTGAACAGGGAGGGGTTTCCGCTGACCAGATCACCCGGCGATTCACCCACGAGGGGTTTCGATTTCTGGGGGTGGCGAACTTGACCCGTCAAGCTGAAGTGATGGCGCTCGTGGTGGAGTCCAGCGGCGACGAAACGGCGGAGCCCAGCGTGACTGCCCAATCCCCCCACGATCATCCCAACGTTGATTTTCTGTTCACCAGGGGAGGCCACGTGTACGGTCGCTCCAGCACGATTTCGGATGCCGACTCTGCGGGGGGGCGGCGGAGGCTCTTCGGCGATACATATTCTGGCAAGAGGGGGGTGCGCGACAACGAGGGGTGGCGCAAAAGGGGTGGGGAAGAAAGCGAAACGATCCAAAAAGCAATAAATGAGGGAGATGGAAAACGAGGGAGCGACAATCGGGAGCCTGTCGAAGACACGACCATCGACCCTTGGAGAAAAATCGGGTGGCTGGAGCCGACTGGGTGCACTGGCTCGGTGGTCGGTCCTAGGCACATCCTCACGAATGCGCATTGTGTTTTCTCGCAAAAATATGGGGAATTTTTCCCGCTCACGTTTGAATTCTCCCCTGGGTTGCAGGGGGATCTCAGGCCCTTTGGCAAATTCACTTCAGACTTTGTTTTGATCAACTCTTGCTTCACCAATGACAAGAGCCCGGAGTGCGATTATGCGGTGGTGGTCATGGAGGAGCCCATTGGGGAGGTGGTGGGGTCGTTCAAATTGGACATAGGCTGCAAAAGGGATGAAATGATCGATGTAACAATAGCAGGGTACCCCATCGACATGGTTTCTGAAAACGGCCAGAGGATGATGTGGATGGAGCATTGTTCGGCTGGGAAGTTGGGGTGTGGTCTGACACCGAGATTGGTTCCGCATCACTGCAAAGTGCTGGAGGGAAATTCTGGGTCTCCGTTGTTCGATCGTCAGGGCAGGATTCAAGCCATTCACAGTGGTTTGCAGAACGTTGAGGGAGGGGGCTCCCAGCCGCAAGCTGTGGCGATGAACCCCTTTGTATTTAAATCCGTCAAGAAATGGATATGGAAAACTTGAACAGGGATGGAGAGTTACACAGCCATAGGGCATGGGATTGATTTTCTTAACAGTTCTTTTTTTTATATATTGTTATATATATTTGGGAAAAAGATTGGATGGATTGGATCGATGAATCGATTCATCGATCATCGATGATATCATCAACCCATGGATGGTGTCATTTTTGTTCCAAGTTGCGTCCCTTGGTTGAAAACAATGACCAGTATAGGTGCAAATGAAAAAATGTGCAACAAGGAGATTCTCTGCGTTTTTTGGAAAAGGGGAGGGGGGGGGGGGGAGGGCTTGAGGAAAAAAAAAGTATGTACAAGATGGTTTATTTACGAGCGAATGTCAGGGAGGGTTTAGGTGGAACGTAGGACCCCAATGCCCGCAATCAAGCAAATTCGTGCAGTGATCTTTTGGGGGAAAGGTTTTTTTGTTTTTTTTCAAGGGACCTATACACATATATACAAAATCTACCTCTCTATATATATTTTGACATTGTATACGTAGTTCAAGCGGACGATGTTTTGTTGTTGTTGTTGTTGTTGAGATGTTTGATTGTCATTGTTGTATTTTTACAATGAGCTGGAAATTTGTAAATGAAACAATATGGTGTGTTTTATATTATTCCAGGTTTGTTTCTGGGTTATTGCATGTTGCCTGCCTGTTGCTATGCACCAGTTTTATTCCCATTTTGTCAGAAATGTGTAGCCGCCCTAAACTTTGAACAGTGCAGAATGCATGAAGGGTTGACTGTATTGGTATAAAAAGGGTTTAGCGGGACCAAACAATATCTTATACTTAAGTATATCTTACTCTGACTTTAACCTGACGAATACAACAAATGGAAGTTATCTTGGCTAGTCTGTAAAATTGGCCAGTCAGAAACCCAGCAGGCAAACATTTGCCATCCGAACTGGAACAGCTTTGTTTCGTCCCATAAGCATCGAAGCAAAGGCCGTTGGCTCTTTCCCCTTCTCATACTTCCAGAAACATGCAATCAGCATTCCAGTTGGTCCATATGCTGATACAGTTCCTAGCCCAACAATGCACGATATTTGGCAAGACAAATTATTCCAAATGGCTGCCAATCACACCCCACCCCTCTTCAGTGCTGAACGACCACACCAGTAGATATTGCAACTTGATAGTAAAAGCAAATTGTTGTTGAACCTTTTGCAGTAAGAGCACATCGGATACAGAATCCATTTTAAAAAAATAAAGAGAATCCGCTGCACTTTTCTGGTGTGAGTGTGTGTTTCTTTTTAAAATCTCTAACCTGCTCGTTTCTACCGCCCCCCCCAGTGCACTCCGATATTCGTTTTCTCTACCCCCAGACAGACAAACAGACGACCTTGAACCAAAAAATCCACACTAACCCAAGTATTGTACATTGCAAAATGCTCGTCACTTTGTGGCGGGTGCCTCCAACTCGATATCTTTCAAAAGATCGGCCCAATCAGGGGTTTCTGGTTGACCAGCCCGATGCCATCTTTCTTTCAGCCGACCCAAAGCTTCATCTGAGGTACTGGAGAAACAAAAAAAAGGGACCAAACAAGTTTTTTGTAAATGCAGTTTACAATCCAAGACTAAATTTCACCGACCCACCCCTTCTTTCCCCCCTTTTATTTATTTATTTTCTTCTTCTTTCTTTTCCAAGAAAAAGAAATAAGGGGGGAAAGAAGATCTTATATCCCATATTGCATGTACACACGATTTTGGCATGTGTTTGAATAACTGGACTGGATATCAACAGCAAAAGAACATGTGGTTTGTGTCGAATTATTCACCCAATATTCCCAATGGTTTAACCAAAAACAAACAAAACAGGGTACAAGAAGTACCGAGATCCTCACTATGGAGCCAGGCATTCGTTCATCTCATCCAATTGGCCTCGACATTCCCAGATCACCGACAGCAATCGTGGCTTCGTGCATGCAACATAGGCCTCAATGCACGGCTTACACCGATCCAAAGCGTTCTTTTTCAGCTGATGCCGGAGACCTTCAATATTGATTCAACTCATCGATCACCGACAAGAATTCCCCATAAAAACTTCATGAAGAAAGAAGGAGGAGGAGGATCTGCATAGCTTTTGATTCTAGCTTTTTTGGTGAGCCAGGGTGTGGCTCCACCCCCATCGATTTTTCGAAAACGAAGAAACTATATATATATATATATATATATATATAAATTGAATACGATTTTTGTTTTCTGTACCTTGTTCTGCTCTCTTGGAAATGGTTGGCGGTTCGGTCATTAGGGACGAAGGGAAGTGTGGATTGAACCGAGAAGCTGAGGGTGGCGATCGATCGTGTTCGATACTTCTCCTTTTGGGTGGTATCTCAAAGCGTCATTACGAGAGCACTTAGATTTTGGAATGCTTCGTCATTACATGCCCGCACTGGCAATGAAATTCGCGGGCCTTTTTCCTTGCTTGATAAAATTTTCATGGAGTGCTGAACCTTTTGGATGGGTTCATCGGCTTTGGTTATTTTATCGTTTGCAGGAGGAAGAAACTGAGAAGATGGCAGCGACAGCGAAGGTCTGGATTCAACCGATTGCAGAAGAAAAATGAGGCGAACAATGAAGAAAGACTCTTCGGAATATGCGGTGACCTATTGATAATGTGTTTTTGATGACATCCAATTGTTTTTATTTTTTAAAACTTTAAAACAAATAATGAATTGCAGCAAGAAACGCTGCACACTGATGAAAGTGATTTGGATGTGTTTGAAAACCTGCAGGCAGGACAAGAGGAATTGGATGGTGGCTTTGAGCTCAGGGACCCAGCATTGAAGGAAAATGTTAAGTGGCAAGGCCAGCACACCACGACGTCTTCCAAAGGCTGCAAATCGCAAATGTCGATGCATATTATGGAGGATCAGGCAGAATTGATGGCCCAGCTATTGCAGACGAATGTGGATGCTGATGCAGTGGGGTATGAGGAAACAAAATAGTCGTGAAAGAAAAGCTTGTTTGAAAATGAAAGTTGCTACAGGCCTGGCTGCACTCGCCAAAACTGTTGTGTCTGAACAGGGCGTTGATATTTTTGCTTGGCTGGCTGAAAGCAACCATCTTGGACGAAAATTGAATTTTTTCGGGATAAAAACATCTTCAAAAGGAATTGGACGAACAAGCAGGTTTGAGGTAAGAACAGGATCTTGGCTTGATTGTATGGCTGACAGAAGGCTTTCAGATGGTTGCATCTTTTCCAAACGAAACGGGTTCTGGATGCATGGCAGACAGGGAAGTAAGGAATCCTTAAACAGCCATAAAAACAGGAACAGCATAACCAGATGAGACAAAAAAAAGCCAAAAACACCCATAGAACTTGGTAAAAGGATTAGATTCGCCACGGAGCAGGCAAAATTCCCGGAATGGAAGATCGTCAAAGTGATGATTTCGTATTGCTACAAAACAGCGATCGAGACAAACGACATGGAGGCACTATTTTTCCACCTTTCCATCTGAAAAATTGATGGCAAATCCCATCATTGAATTTTTGGTGGTTTGTTTCATGCACTTGTCGGATGAGCTCAGTGCAAGTGTTTCGCTTCTGTCATGATCGCTAAATTCCTCTTTTCACCAGCTGTATAAGCAAGGTCGATTAGAATTATGCCCATATTCAATGGAACCCTTGCTGGATGTCACTCGATGAGCAGACAATTACTAAAAGCAGGGAAAAGGGGGAATTGCATAAACACATAGCACTCTTTGCGAAGTTGTTATTCAATACACCGACAATGTCTTCTGAAGACAAAGTTCACTTGTTCACCCAGTCAGTCCAACCTAAAGTGAAGGAGCACGTATTTCTGAAGCGACCAACTGGCTTCGACTCCGCAATTGTTAACTTTTCATTGAAAAAGGTATGTGGCAATGGAAAACGGGAAAAGGTGAAAACGTAAAAACTTGAAAACCCGATGGCCAATAACGAAAAGGAAAAGTGGAACATTTAACATAACACGACATGACATAGCAAGAACCTTAGCAAGCCGACCAGAAACAGTGTTATCTTCGGAGTTCATCAATTTGATGCTCGAGAGAGGCTAGAGAAGGTGATAGTGGATAACGAGTGGATTCCAGATGGAGAAGAACTTGTGCAAGACACAGCAAGCCCCCCGTGGACCCCCGATGGTATCTCTGATGACGTCTCAATGATGCATGGCACGAATTTGGTTTCCTACCCTTTAAAGTTTTGAATGACATGAGAAATTTCTTTTTGTTGAAGTAAAAATGCAAAATTCTGACGCACGGGAGATAGTTGGTGCAAGAGGTAGATTTTCCTTGAATTCCCTCACTTAGTTTTCATCGCGCTGCTCGCATGCATGTTGTAGCTTTGTATCCTCAACAGCAACAGTAGGTATCCACAGCACAACAATCAAAACCACCACTCGTGCAGCCTTGCCCATCCCCTGAGAGGTATTTTCTCGGTTTGTGTGGATTTGTGTGTGGCTAAACGAATGCATTGATGAAACAAATGATAACGGAAAAGGACGGAAGGCTCGGGAAAACGTCGTTGAGTGCGATCTAATCAACCAGTGCCGAATACTATTCCTGCCCCCACAAGTTATTTGGGGGGGTGGCGATATCCACATGAAAACTTTGATGGTGGGGTGTCTTTATCGTCTTCCTTGCAAGAAAATTGAACTTTGCAAAAAGAAAGCAATCCAGTTGGCAATTTTTATTTTTTTTCAAGAGGAGCAACGGCCCCACTCTTGGAAAATAACAACTCAAGAATCGTCTCGTTTTCAAACATGGGACGATTTGCGAAACAACGAAACGAACGAAATACCCCAACGAAAAATCCCATTGCAAAAGAAAGGGTCTGCTGCCTCTCTGCATCGATTCGAAAACCACAGATCGAGCATTTGGAAAAAAAGAATGAAGGAACAAGATACAGAATGATGTCAGAATAATGAGGGTGCCTCAATTTGTTTTTGAGGGAAAACGGAAAGGCATTAGTTAGGTATCAAATTTTTGCAGTTCTTTCTTGGAGCAGCCACAACCCTGCACAGTACTCGGCATCCGGATCATCTTGAATGGCAAGAAAATGGAGTCCCCTGCATGTCAGACAAATAAATAAACAAACCACCACCACCAGCAAGAACATCATCAACAGTAGGTCATGTTCAAGAAAAAAAAATCAAGCCGAATACATATAAGATCGTAAAGCTTCACAATATTGACCACAATTTCAGAAGACTGCTGCTGGGGTTTTTTCGAACCGTTTGCAAAAAACAATTGACAAACGGACGGGGCTGGTAGGGCTGTCAGCCTCCATAAAATACACTTTGAGATAAATCAGCAATGGCAATTATATACAAACCCCACAGCATCTCGAAAATAAAATAAACTACACTTTGAGATAAATCAGCAATGGCAATATTATATACAAATCCCATAGCATCTCGAAAAGAAACAAAAACACGATGTAAAAAACCTCAGATTTCCATCCACTGCACCTGGTAGCCACTTTTGCTTGTTCCCACCCCGTTGCCAGGGTGCTCATATCATCCGTTCGTTCATAAGCTGCATATTTCCACGTTTCGTTGACCCCTGTTTCCATGACTAATCCTGCCCGATCGATGTCTGCCTTTATGTTGGAAATCTCCAAGCCGTTCGTCCAGGCGGCCAGGGGTTCTGCCCTTCTGCTGTAAACGGAGATTCCTAGCACATAAAGAGAGAATAAAAAATCGGCACCACGAATTGGAACGAACAAAAAAAACCAGGATTATTGACACAAGCAACACTACATTTCTGGCTTTTGTCTGTGTTTTTTTGTTTTGTTTTTTTTCAAGTGAACACAGGGAGCAGCAGAAAAAAAAAAGATTTGGTAAACGTTCACAATTTCTGCTAAATAATTGGCAAGCAATATTGACATTCAACACTGGACACTAGTAGTAACTCTACGAGCAGTGGCGATGGTGCTGTCTGACCTGGAACAAGTGTGTCCATTGGCAAATCTCCCAAACCTGCTCTGTCCAGAGGCAAGCCACATCCAAAAATATCCCCCTGTAAAATTGAAAAATCGTCACCATGAAAACACTGTCAATGCAGGCCTACTCCTCACAGCAAAAAATAATAAAAAACATAATCCCAGCACCCTAGTTGAAGGCTGCCCCTTGGTCAGACATGGTCACACTTTTTTGTCTTGTGTGAGGTTAGTCGGAGGTTATTTCACTGTTTCTTCAGGGAATGACTCATAAAGCTAATTTAAGCTCATTTAAACCATTTATTTATTTATTTATTTCAATTTTTTCAACAAATTCATACCGACTCGACATCTTTCAACTCTTCCACCAAAGTGCCGAGCGGCAACTGGACAAAATTCCAAGCCTCTCCCCTCAAAGCATCATCCAGTTCCTTGAATAAAAGCAAACAAAGAAAATTCAACGCACAGACACACCCACACCCACACGCAAGAGAGGATAATTTTTACAGTAAAATTTTCCAATCACAAAAATTAACCCACCATCCCTCATGTGCTGATATAATCTAACCAGTTAATTATAGTCGATGCAAAAAAATTAATAATAAAAACATCCCTGTCAAATGTCGCACCACCAGCTGGTTTATATCCAGGTTCAACTGAACCAGCTGATGCCTTGTTTGGCAACTTACCGTGGGTGCCCCTAAATCCAGCATGAACAAATTTTGAGCTTTTTCTGAGTAGCGGGGATCCTTCTTGTACACATCCTCCAACCTCTCCTCCAGCCACCCTGCCAAAAAAATACGAAAAATTAAAATTGAAATGATTAATTTGTGTGTTTTGAACATGATGTGCTGATTGCAACTTCAGATATTACCCTTGAGGATGGGTGCACCTGCCTCCACCCCCCCCCCCCCCCCAAAAAAAAAACCAAAAAACAGAAGCAACTCTAGGCAGATGTCTGCCAACCACTTTTTTTATTTTTCTGAAAATGATTAAGCCGGTGCTGATTTACACACAGCCTCCCAATCCTCTTCTCCAGATGATTCTTTCTTTTTCTTAAGTTTTTTTTTTTCTTCTCCAGGTCATTTTTCTTGCTTTAACCCAAAAAAAAAAAAAGTGAGAGAGCTCACCCATGATTGTGAAACATCTCCTGCTGGGTATGGGTTTGATTTCAAGGTCGCTCAATGCCCTTGTTATGATTGTACTCATTTGCCCCCTGAAAAATCGCACCACCCTCGGCTTCACCGCTCCTTCTTGCAACAACACTTCTTCCACTGTTCTCCTCAACTTTTGGAGTGAGAAAAAGAAACAAAAAAGATCGTCAGCCTCCTCAGAAATTGGTGCATTCTTTCTTGAAATTGTCTCTGATTGAGGAATTGAAGTGACAATTGTTCGCAAAAAAGCCACGCACCCACCTCTCCGCTGTTGATTTTATTGTTTGGGAGATATTTGGTGTATTCGAAGCTTCTGTCCGCGTCGCAAAAGACCACCTCCCACACTTTCTTGCCCCTTTCGTCGAACATCGGTCGAGAGGAAAAGTCGAGCTCCCATGCGTCCGTTTTGGGGACGCTGGAAGCGCTGCTGGAACTCCGAGTGGTTTCAGAACTCGCGAAATCCACCCCACTCGCGACTTGATCGTCCTGCGCGATGCAACGGAGGGATCTCCAACAGCGAGCTACATCTCCACCATAGAGTGTCCTTCCGCGAAATCTCGTCCCCTCGAATTTTTTCGTCAACGACGAGAGGCATCTTCGGTGAGGTACGGAAAAGCGTCGCGGTTTCTGGCACCCATTCGAGTAGAGTCGACTTTGGGAGCCGATTGTCGTCATCGCGGGAGGGTCGGAAAATTGAACTCTCCACCGTCTGGCAGCCTGTAGCAAGAGTGCGCCCACATCTGACTCATTTCTGGAAACGTGTGTTCCTCGTCCCTGGGTCTGACATGTGCAGTGACGCGGTTTTTGGTACTTTGTGCGTGCGTTACGAGGCACTGGGGCGGCTTTCGAGCGTACCAAGGCAGCGATGGGCGGTGCCGGTTGCATACGTGGAAGGCGAAGCAACCCAACACTGTGGCATGGTCCGCATCAGGGTAAGAAACCGCACCCTGCGGAAACAACACAGAAGCAGAGAAAGTCGCGGCGCGTTCGGTGCCGTGTTTGTTTGCACAAGTCGTCGTGAAACGACGCTCGACGCGAAAATATTCGACGAATCGTCTGAGCTGGGCCGAATTAGGGAATGTTTTGATTTTAAGGTCTTATGTTGAGTTGAAGCACCCTCGTTGTAGTTGGTGTGTTTTTCACGCGGCAGGGAAGCGAGCAAGTGCGATTTTCAGTTGTAACCATATTCAGAACCCAGTGCTCGTTTTGACGGCGCTGGAAACAGCGTCGTTTGCTTGTAAACAAGTATCTTGCAGGTATTTTCGTGTGAATACGCCAAAGGCGGGCAGCGACTCCTCCGTTCAATGTTTTGAAAGTGCCAGCCGTCTGGTCGCAGGGAGATGTCATCCCAACTGGACTCCCCACGACTTCCAGAAGATCTGGACGTTGATGCGGAGGTCCAGAAGGTTATGAACGCCTGGATTGAGCAGGGCGACTTTGATCTTCAAGAACGCATTCAAACGATCTGGTACGGGGAAACTCCACCCCGCCTTCAACACACCCATTCGAAAACAGTTCGAGGAGGAAGTGAACAGGAAGAGGTCCTTGCTAAGCAATCGCTCGCAGCCAGAGCGGAATCAAGTCCGAGCATTATCTATAAAGCCCCCCGCGGAATGGAGGGCAAGAGCTCCGAGGAAACTCCACAGGAGCCGAGTGTGCCAACGACCTCGTCCATGGGTGCGACCAGCATTGAGCACCACCAGCCAAGGAGAAAAAACTCAATTCCACCAATCAGTTTTGAGGGGAGCCCAAGGCACTGGACAGAATCATCTGCAATGGCGACAGAAAAGGATGGAAATCAGGAAGAGGAGTATAAGGGGAGCATAGGGACTGAAAAAAGCGACGAAGAGCAGGATGAGGAATCTGGCCAGGGGGCTGAATCTCTGCATGCAAGTTTTCTTGCCTCGACTACTGGTGTTCATTTGCGAGAAACAGACTCGGAAATTTTACTGATGCCTGGCGTATCGTCGGGGTCGTCTGGTCTCTCTGGAGTAACAATTGATCAGATTATGAGCGCAAACTCGTCAGGAAGCATCGAAGGGGATGTTCCAGTTTCACAACTCGGAATGGAGGACGCAGAAGAGAGAGCCATGGAAGAAGTGGAAAAAACGCTCGAACTGGACGAAGAAACATTACAAGATTCACCCATTGATGTTGGAAACTCCACAGACCCAAGCAGTGCTTTTTGGGAGGCACCCTCGAAAGATAAAAGCTCCGTCACAATCGCTCGCGCCACGAGTTCAGTGAAACAAGCGGCGGCCTCTTCCCCTGAGTATATGGAGGCGAAGTCATGGCATCAAATAGCCAAGGCTACCAGCACACCAGCCGTGGTTATTGATAAAGCATTGGCGACAATACCGACCGCTGCACAAGATGATTCATCAGTCAGCGACGCCATGTGGAAATTGGCTCTGGACACCTCGATCACTGCAAAAGATATTCCCAGAGCTCTCCCAAGGACCGTTTCCAACGAATCGCAGACAATGGAGATTGCGGAAGTGGGGAAAGTTGAAAGCTTTGGCCTGCACGATAGGATGAGGTCTAAGAGTAGAATCGTCGTGAAACAGCCTTCGGGCAATGAGGAAGAGGCTCCAGAACCATATGAAGAGGCTGTTCTGGTCCCTGGTATGTCTGCGAGCGATATTCCCACCTTGGAGGCGCTCGAGTCTACATTAGAGGAGTTTAGGCGGATATCAGACTCCAGCGGGACTTTTGAGCTGTCAAGAGGGGAAGGAAGCGCACTCTCTCAAGCAGACAACAGCAACAATAGCGACGCAGAGCTCGAAGGGGAAGATGTCGCGCTGCTTTTGGAACCGGAAGAGACCGAGGACAAACCCAACAGCGTGCCGCAAGATATGATTCAAAAGCCGTCAAGCTGGGGGGAATTCACATCCAGTACGGGAAGGTCGACAATAGGTGGTGATAGCGACGAAGTGTGTGAGGATTTTACAACGCGCTGGTTTAGCTTACTTTTGGACGATGAGTCGGGAGAGAAGAAAGGAGGCAAGGTGAGATCCAACTTCAATGCTCATGAGAGGGAGTGACCTCTCTCGAACTGGGTAGGATGCTTAGGTAACGTGTGTGTTTTTTTTCAGAAAGTAAAGCGCCGTCGTCCGAAGAGCTCCCCTTCCCATTCGAACAAAGCCATCTCGCGAGACACCGCGTTCGAGTCCTTGCACAGAGGGGGGACGGTGATGGCATCTGGAGATTGGTGGAAGGAGTCTGCCCCATCGTGGGAAGACTACGTCGATAAAGTCGCTGCTTTCCAGCCGCAGATCAACAAACGATCGGCACGTCTCGCAGAGAAAATATACCAGAAGACTGCTGGTCAGGGACCCAACCCGGGTACGAAATGTTCTGTGCCACGCGCGCGTTGTGTATGCAAAGTTACCCAGTCTCACGTCACTCGTTCGGTTTCTATTGTCAGGCAAAGGACGTCTTGAGTTTTTGTACAAGTTGGGGACGCTTCGTCCACAAGAGAGAGAGATCGCGATGGTGGCTCACAGGCAGCGCCTTGAAGATTCAGAGCTGAAGGAAGAATGCACGTTCTGCCCCAGGACAAACACCTTCCGCCATGATCGATCAAAGGTGTGTTATAGAAGGGGAACTGTCGATTCGCGCACTGGCAACCACATGGAAAGCGACTGAAATAATGTTGTGTATCGTAGTCTGTTTGCCTTCACGAGATGCTCCCTCTTCAAATCCGAGCGGACAAATGGATGCACAGACGCGATGCCAAGCTTGACATGTACAGAAAAATGAAAACCCAGAAGGAGGAAGACGAATGCACTTTTTGGTACGTTTTTGGTGTGCGTTTGTCAATCTTTCCTTTCTGTGTATCAGCAACGCAATGTTGTGAGGTTCCTTTTTCTGAAGCTGGTTGGTGTGCTTACAGGCCAGATACAGCCGACTCAAAACGAACGCTGAGAGCAGTGTCCCCAAAGCGGCGGACATCTGTGACTGTATCCAGGCAAAGAAATGCCAATCCATCACAGCCCAAGTCAGAGGTAGAAAGGGCAAGGCTTGAGCGTCCACCTATAGACGAGGCTGCTATCGAAGCCCTGGGCTTGAAGAAGAAGAAAAAGAAAAAAAAGAGGAGAGATCAGCAGCATCAATTGCCGTACAAACTTCAAACATCTGAGAAGCTGTACATCCCATCCACGGTCGTAAAACCCAGCCAAAGGGACAAGTGGACTGCGGCGGCTGGGAGTTCCAACTGCGACGTTGCTCTTGATCGAGGGAATGGAGACTTCAGAATTATGTCAGTGGGAGTTGATAGGAAGGAAGCGAGGAACGCACAAGTACGAAGAAGTTTGGCTTCGACACTTACTACTGACTTTTTGGAGAACTAGATTGTCAAGGGGCAGCAACAACAGCTGTCTTTCTTTTATGTTTTATGTTTTTTGTTTGTGTTTGTGTTTTTGTTTGTTCCCAGCAATTCGAAGAGTAAGCATAGAGCTGTTACTTAAAACGCTCGTAGAGAACTTTCTTCCACTGTTGTGTTGAGCATGCGTTACATAACGCCAACATGAAACCGAACTGCTTTGTCTGAACAGAGGGCACAACGCATGCAAACGAGCTTGGTGTCGCCCGAAAGGAGGGACACCGTGGCGGCGTGGGTATATTCATGGAGAGACGAGGAGCCGTTGGGGGGTGCTCACGGAATGTATCTAGAGAGGATGTCCTAGGCGGCGCTAGGAATCGACCCCCTTGGGGGAATTGTTTTTGTGCTCTGACTTTGAACCCGGAGCTGCTTGATTTTCTTGCTGCGGTGGCAGCCGGTGCGTGTGTTGGGGACTTGTGTGTGTAATTTCAATGTAATACCGTAGATTCCTTTGTAACACGTTCCCAATTGCTGAGCAAACACAAAGCCCCCCCTCTCTCTCTCTATGAAAAAGTGTTCGAAACGGGAGGACCTCGGGAACCAAGGTAGGAAATCACGGTAGCAGCGACCGGGCGGAGATGGCCAGCGCTGCTGCGACTGAGATCTGTAGCATGTTGACCACGTCGTTCGTTAACCACGGGATCTGCCCCTGCATGCTGGCGCCCAGGTAGCTCTCGAACAGATTGGCAGCCACGCAGGCACCGAACACAATCAGGGCGCCCTGAAGGGTTACCTGGAAAAAGCCAGAAAGCAACATCATTCACTGCATCGATGAGTCTTACAATGCCGAATGATAGGAATTTGATGGGTGCTGGGGTCCAGCCTTGATCCAATTAGCAAAATTACCTGTCCGATAGCATAGGCTAGGAGCCCATAGCACAATGCTGCTCCAAAGCCAGCCAGAGTCCCTTCCAAACTCACAGCGCCTTCGGTTCCTCGAGGGCATCTCTCAAAGGTTGTGACTAGATAGGTTGTCTTTCCGTATGCCTGAACATCATCCCCAAGCCAAACATTACCAAACATGAGTCAAAGCTCTTTTTCCAGCCAAAAATATTGGATTGGATACTGGTCCAAACTCGTTCCAGATGATACGGCAGCGAGCATTCGTTCTTTCTTTGGTATGAAATGCCTGAGGGATTCCCTCAACCGAAGCTTTGATAAGTCAATCGACCAATCAATCCATTACTCTTTGTTTAAGTGATAAAACGGTTGCGTAAATGAGCTTCAAGAAGACTAAACTCCCTCCCGACTGTTTTTTCTACTAACAACGGATCAAGTTCTGTTTTTTTCCACCCACCGTTCAACACACACCTTCCCGATTTCGCTGGAGACTGTGTCCGACAGCTTGCTTCCAAAACTTGCAACAAAACCAACCTGCAAAGCGGAGAACAGAAACTCGACAAATCAATCCGGCTGACCTGTGCATTTGTCAGGACACCAAAATCTATCCTCGTTTCACTTCGATTGAACAGCTTTCGTGGACTCCATTAGCTAAGTTAACTAACCAAACCAACCCCCAAACAACGATTTCTTTGGATTTCAAAAAGAAATAACGCTGTTCGACTATTCGAATGTGGAAATGCACAGCTACAAAAGGGCTGCAAAGTCAACAGAGATGGAATGAACTGAGGAAAAGTGAATCTGGACGGAAATTGCACCTGCCAGAATGAAAAATTTCCAGAGATCAAGCCCATCACTGCGCAAAAAACTCCAGCAATCCCTGATCCCCATACGCTTCCCTGTTCAAGAAAAAAACAGCTGATAAATTCCCTTTAAATTAAATTAAATTTTTAGTTTGTCTTCTTTTCCAAACTTACAATGGAGCAAAGCTGTGCCTAAGAAGCGACGAAAGATAGCGACAGAAACTGCAAAAGAAGGGAAAGCCAAGTTGATCTGGAACTTGAGTGGTTAGGTTAACATATCACGGTAATGGAAAAGAGAATAAGTTGTCTATGTATGTATCTGTTTTTTAGTGTGTGTTTTTTTTTTAAATAAAAAGAATCAAGGAAAAAACACACACCAATGACCTTCGGCCAGATCGCGCCTCGGCGATTCCTTCCTTCTTCTTTTGCTCAAGCTTGACCTTGGTCACCTTGATTCCAAAAAACCCCATAAAATTCATGTATACAGGAAATACAGCATCAAACAAGATCACAAAATCTAATCTAATATAAATTAAGATAAGACATTTTAATATAATATCTTAAATATCCCGACGAACATCGAGAAAGTCCTTGCAGCTGAATAGATTTGTTTTACGACTTCCTCCCCTTATTCCCAAATCGAATGCTGATCCACATCTCAGTTCATAGTTTATGTCCTAGTTTGGCTGCCAATGTTCTAAAAATATATCGATGGACCAAACAAAACGGCCGTATCGAATCTAACCCTTTCCGAAAACATCCCATTTTGGATCAAAATTGACATCCAGCATGTGCGGGAACTCACCAGCGATCCGAAGATGAAGTAAAGGCACACGAGAAAATAACCTCCAAGGCCGAAGGCCGAATAAATCGAGCACCCCAACAACCAAGAGTGAAACACGCCTGTCCATGTCAATCCACTCAGCAGTACACGGATGCCTAGAAGAAATACCGCCGTATTCGCTGCCACTCCGTATGTCAGTCCTGGATTCTGCGCCAGAAACCCACCCAAGGGTGCCTGCACATGCAACTCTAACTACATTCAGTTTCCTGTCATATCATGCCTTCATTGATGATCTGATGTGGTATGGACATCCCAACATCTGAGGGAGATATTTTTCGAACAGGATCTCCCTATTTTACCACATCGATTCCACAAAACGCCTGCAACCTAACGCATGCGTTACGCCGCCGAGGTAAATTTTTCCCGCACACCTCCAACCCGCCGAGAACTTGAGTCGACACCGGTCGAGCGCCACGTTTGCAACCAAGGGGGCGTCGCAGCTGAGGCCGGTCAGCCGGTTTCTCGCGAACGCATCGCGGACCGGTCAAGGACGCCACCCGAGTTTTTTTCGGCGATCGGAAGTGGACTCCGGGTTGGCTCAACGGAATCGTCTGCATTTTCTGGCGATCCAACCAAGCCTCTCCCAGCGAATCATACTGCTCTCGCGTCCATTCAGATCCAAACGCGTCTTATCTTAACAGTTAGATGGACATTCGTGTGGTAAGCGCCTCGTCGCTGTGTGCCCGACCAGAAGTGACTACTCGTGACTACTGGCAGCCAAGCTCTGGTTTCTTGTGCGCCTTTGGCTTTATTCTTGTGGATGGGAACTGGTGCGGCTGATAGCTATCAATAGCACTGACTGGCAGAATGCCGCCGTTCACGAGAGGCACGCTGCTGTGGAGTGTATCCAATGGCACCCCCTCCAAACACACCCCAGCGGTTTTTCCATTATCGAACCCAGCTCGCTGTCGGCATGCGCTTCCATACCAGACGCTCCCGCGCAGGCTCACGGGAGGGCTGCGCTCGAGAGAGCAGAAACGCATCCCGACGGTGTGCAGTAGCGTCGGCGTGTTGAGCCCGCCGAGCTCGAACGAAGGGTTTGGTTCCTCGGACAGGAAACCCAAAGTGATTCCTCTTCCCGACCCTCCCTCCAAAGCAACCTTGGGGAAAATTTTGCCGTACTTGACGAAAGTGGCTTTGACGGAGAGGAAGCTGTACTGGCGTCTCGCGGGCGCACTTCTTTGCATGGTGGTGTCGAAAGTGAGCGGTGGGTGCTCTTCTGATTTGAATCGAATGTCCCTCTGACGTTCAAACGTGAAAGCTCAGTTGGTTGCAGTCTTCCTGTGCTTTCAAACTGCCCTCACCTCAGCAATCACCCTTTGAACCAGACCTGCAATCTTTTGTAAATTCACAAACTAAAAAATATGTATATGTATATATGTATATTATATATAAATGTAGAGAACCTCAGCAAGAATAGATAAGGAAGGTCTAGGCAAGGTGTGCTTTTTTTGATTTGATTCGATCTGTCTTTTTTGTTCCCCTCAACCAATCTCGATGTATTCCTTTTTTTTTCACAATGCATCCCAGAAATAAGGAAAGACAGCTTCCTCTCTGCTCCTTTTTTTTCCAAAAAAGCTTCCCTGGGGACTGAATTCTTGATTCCTTGTTGGCTCGAAAACGAAAAAAAAAAATCTCTTGAGACCCATTGATCCTACATCCCCAGAAAGAATCAATTGGTTCTTTCTTTTTGTCAGGTCTTGTGGCGCCGGTGTTGTTGAAAGATGCGGTGGATGCCCTGGCTGCGTCGAATGTGAGGTTGGCTGTTGGGGCTGTGCTTCTGGCCGGCTCATATCGGTTGCTGAGCGGAGTCGCAAAGGAAGTCCAATATCCTATCTTCACGCCAATTTCTCAGGTCCGCCCATCCATGAAGAACCTAACATTGCAAAATTAACCGCAGAGGGGAATATGATGAGTTTTTCTGGCGGTGTCCGCAATCGTTTCGGTTTAAATGGTGTGTGTGTGCGTTTTAATTTTTTTTGAGATTCAAGAACTGAGGAAATAAGTATTTTGGGGTTTGTGGGGTTATACAGGCTGCTGCCCGAAGAGTGGCGTCCAGTACATTCGCCCACGTTCTCGATTTGGACATTCAATTTCATTTAGATCGACAGAGTGGATCTTTATCACGGATTCTGGAAAGGGGTGAGTCAGTCATAGACTCAGGTCTTAATTTCCTAATTCGTTTCAAGTATATAATTTTTTTACATAAATTGGTATTTTCCGAGAATAAATACCTTGAAAAAAAAAGGTCTCGTCGTCCAAAAGCTTTGATTTTTTGAGAAAATTTATTTTTCCCACCCCCTTGTTGAAATAGGTACTCGCAGTATCCAAATGATGTTTCGAGTGGTGGTGTTCACTTTCGTCCCCACATTGCTGGAGCTTGTTTTCGTGGCGGGCTACCTGACGCATCAATTTTCTGGATTCATGGCTCTCACTGTGACGGCCACTTTCGTTGCCTACGTGGCATGGACACTGTACATGACGCCGGTAAGTCTAGCCACAAATAAATAAATATATATATATATGAAAATATAAAAAATTGACGTTTCTGGGGGAGAAACGAATTCAGTGAATATATGTGGGAATTTACTTCTTGTTGTTATATACATCTTTTTTCTCTAAAGGTGTGTGGGGGGGTGGCATTGTTATTGTTATTTTTCTTTTAGTAAAAATACCTCCAGCATGCGTGCGTTGAATCCACCCGGGCATTCTCCCATTGCAAATATAAGCGTGCCAGCGTCTACTAAAAAAATAAAAATAAATAAATGCTTGCGATGGTATCAATGGTAGTGGAGCAATCTTTTTTCTTTTGGGGATCTCATTTAGTGTTCGCTTTGCTAGTCCTACTGGAAATATGTAAGTCTAATGGTCCACACACCCTCGCACAAGAGAGATCTGCTTTAAGAAAAAGAGTGAGAAAATACGGGTCAGACAAGGTGAGAGGCATTTCCAGGTGAAAGACTGGACAAGCAAGATATACACATATATATATGAATGCATGAGTGTTTAATTTACATTTGGCAAACTTGCCCAACGAAGGCCATCCACAACAATCCAGGTGATATTATATATATTTTTATATATACACATACATACATACACATGGGGATAGGGATCAGGGAGAAAAGGCCACGGGGTCCAATGAACAAAGAACAACAAGAAAATTCATGTTTTTTTGAAGAGGTCATCCGGTTGCGCTAGATCGCCGTGAGGGTGCGAAAGGAAGCCAACACCTTCGACAACCTCACCATGGGGAAGGCCGTGGATGTGTTGCAAAATTTCGAAACCGTCACGCTGTTCAACAACAAAGACTTGGAGGTTTCACAGTACGACGAGTATCTGAGAGGCCACCAGATAGCTTCGGTCGAAACGGAAAAAGTCATGGCTGCAACGAATGCTGGGCAGCATATTGTTCTCTCGGTGGGTCTGACGGCGGCCCTTGTTTTGAGTCTGACATGCACCGGGGGACATGATATCACAGCAGGTATCGATGCTGTCGCCTTTTTTTAGAAAAAAGAAAAGAAAAGCATTGTAACTTGTGTGACTTGGAAAAAAAAAGCCGTTGCATTTTTGCAGAAACCCACCCCCTCCTCTCATAGCATCAATTCGTTGATTTGAGCAGTGGATGGAGTAATGGAGTGAAATTTTTGATTTAAAAAGTTATCTTTTTTCGTGTTTCGAAGGTCCCTCACAGGTGGGTGTGTTTTGAGGGTGCCGACGATTGAACGCTCGGTCGAGGATGTAGTTTTATGAGTTTTATGTTTCTTTTCTTCAGGGGGCTTGATAATGGTGCAAGGCATTCTTTTACAGCTCTGGTTGCCATTGCAGTTCTTGGGATGGTTTTACAGGTGAGTTTTGGGGCCCTTCGGATCTGTTTTTATCACGGAATTTGAGTTTGTCGCTGCCCTGTTTTATTATCCTTTCATTTGGAGCAATCAAGTATCTTCATCAATTGATTCGATGTTTCTTTGGTAAGCATGCCAGCTTGCATTCTCGATCGAAATTCTGAGCCAAAAAATGAGTTGAAGTATGCTGGGACGTTGCAGGGAGCTCCGTCAGGCTCTCATCGACATGGAGGATTTTCTGAACATCCTCCAGACAAAAACCACGTTGCCTGACGGAGACCTCGTCCTCCCCCATCAATCCGAAACCAACGGAAACGGGTCGAGCAGCACCGCCATCGCCGGTGTCGAAGTCAACTTGAGAAACGTGTTTTTCGGATACACCAACGAACGCCCCGTTCTGCAAGGAGTCTCCTTGCACATCGACGCAGGGCAATCCGTCGCCATCGTCGGCAGCTCGGGGTCAGGAAAATCGACGATTTTGAAGCTCCTGGCCCGCTTGTTCGATGTGACCAATGGGGTGATTCAGTGCGACGGCATCGACATTCGGGATTTGCAGCAAACCTCTCTTCGGTCGGTTATCGGAGTGGTGCCCCAAGATACAGTCTTGTTCAACGAGACAATCATGGAGAACATCCGATACGGATGCCCTGGCTCCTCCGATGAACAAGTGATTGAAGCTGCGAGGATGGCTCAGTTGCACACCGCGATCGGCCGCATGCCGACGGGTTACCAAACGGTCGTGGGGGAGAGGGGGTTGAAGCTGAGTGGGGGGGAAAAGCAGCGAGTCGCCATCGCAAGGACATTCCTCAGGGTGAGAAATTGTGTTGTGGATCGAATGCATGTGTGAATGTGCATTTCATTTTGCCACCATGCCCAATGTTGGTCCTTTATGGATCGACCCTTAATTAGTAATTTGTTTTGTAGAGTGTCTTTTTTTTTTGGGGGGGGGGGGGGTGTCACCCTATTGATATTATGACATAATTTTCTGCTAACTAATGTACGGATTGCAGGCACCCCGGCTGTTGCTGTGTGATGAAGCTACCTCAGCCCTGGACACTGCAACCGAACAGGAAATCATGTCTTCCTTAAATCGCTTGGCCAGGGGTCGAACCTCGGTGTTCGTCGCTCATCGATTGTCCACCATTCAGAATTGCGACAAGATCGTAGTCATGTCTGGGGGAAAAGTGGTGGAGCAGGGCACCCACGAAGAACTCATGGCTCTGGAGAGGATGTATTATGACATGTGGATGGCACAAGCTGACCGAAAAGACACAAGCAACTTTAACTCGATGTCACTGAATTAGCATCGTGTTGGTTTTGAGAGTTTTTTTTTTTCATTGGCATTTCCTTCGTCGGAAGCAATATCTTGAACGACATCTGACGTCTTTGCTTTGTGGTGTATACGTTCTTGGGACGGTCGTGTTTTTTTTTTGGTTTGACTATTCTTTTTCGTGAGGATGGCCAGTTTTCTGACTGTTTGGCATGAAGCTATTATGGGGTGTTCATTGGGGGGGGGTGGGTGGATTCATTTGTGTATAATTTTCGATTTAAGTGGGACGTCCCAGTTTGTGGTTCTCTTTGGCGCGCATTCACAGCGTGATTTGGTGTTTGTTCTTTCCACTCCTCCACCAGACCAATTGTGGGAAAATTGCACACAGAGCACCGTTTTCCCACAATCTGCAAGTTGTCTGTGGCATACTACCCTTTTCACTCTGCCTTAGGCGAAAATGATCAACAGATATCCCATTTCCTTATGGTGGGCGGAAGGGTCAGGCGTACTTGACCCGAAATGATCTGTTCCGGCCCCTTTCGTGCCCGCTTTGGGATCTGCGCGTGATGGACCCCTCTTCGCAAATCACCACGGATGACGATGGGTCGGATTCGTTAGGAGACCCAAGTGTGGACCATCTCTTTGGTCAGTCAGCCTCAACGCCACTCCGAAGGAAACGCGCGGTCAAACGTCGAGGTAGGACTTCGGAGGGCGAGTCAACGCAGGTCTCGCACGACTCGCACCCACCCGGTCCCGCCGCCAGCAGCTCAGCGGAGTGGGATTCGGCCTCCGCATTGCTGCCTCCATTCCCACGCATACCTCAGGAACACCAGAATGCCTCTGCTCTGCCTGGCATTTCCGAGGCCGGGAACGCCGAGACACCTTGTGGAAAAGCCCCCTCGCAAAACGAGTTGGATTTGGACTTACAAGAACGCCTGAGACAAAATCTTCTGGAAAGAAGACGCAGAGAAGAGGCTCTGGATGGCGGCGGCAGTGGCGGCGGCGGCGTTGACGGCGCAAATACCAAGTTCCACAGAAATGTTACAATTAGGCTCGACAAGAATACCGTTCGAGAATATGTTCCGCCATCCGTGGGCCATGGAGCTGTATCTGCACTGTCAGAAGCCAGTGGCTGCGCTGGTCGGGAGGAACTGGGAACGGGAAGCCAAAGTGGGGATGCCAGTATCTCAATCACCACGTTAAAGAGGATGAGTCAGTTTATGAAAAATGAGGGGTCGGGCAGGGAAGAAGCCAGTTCCACGGACAATGCGAGCAGTGATTCTGAAGGGAATGGTGCGGAAGAGTTGGGCCTCTTCGAGCAAGATGCTCCAAATCTCACGGCGTCTGGTTCCGGGGTGCATATCAACTCATTCCTGTTCTTGGACCAAGAGCAGCCGCCGCCTTCCCACGACAGGGGACAAACAGGAGATGCGTTTCAGGGGACTCTGATAAAGCGAATGAGTCAGTTAATTCCGGGCCGCCAAACACCAATCTCCAACATCCAATCTCCAGACCAAGAAGCAAGCACCAGTGGGGAGGAGTCTCGTTCGGTTAGTTTTGTGAATGCTGATAGTCCCGACGCGAGCACCGACGTTGCACACAGCCAACAGGCGGATCGTTTGAGGAGGCTGTCGAACACCTTGGCCCCTAGAAACATGCCATACGTGGATTCTGGTGAGGATTGGGATAGCGAAGGCGACACAAGGTCCTCACGGAGCAACAGAATATCCAGCAGTCTCCGGAACCAGTTGCCAGATTCCAACCCCAACTGGGACTCCGGTGGTGATGACTCTGACGGCCCTTCGTATCCAGACGCCCGCAGTGGCCCAGATCAAGAGCAAGCCTTAGAATATACACAGGTGGATGCTAAATTCTTTCTTGTTTCTATGGAAGCATGTTTATATGAGTATCGGAGAAGGGCTCACTCAGCTCTTCGTTGGTTGTTAGAGACTCGAGGCATTGTGCACAGAGCAAGCCCAAATCGTCGAAAGCCTCAGAGACTCGTGGACTCAATGCACTCAGTTGGAGACAAACCTGAGTGAGGGATTCCAAAGATTTGAGGATTTGAATCGCCTTGCAGAAGAAGGGTAAGCCTGCAATGGGGGCCAATTTTCATATTATCTCCTCAAAAGCCAACAAGAAATCATAGCTGAGTCAATGGCTGCACCCTGGTGATCGTTGAGGGATTTGCGTGTTTCGAACCCCTCGCGAGTGAACGATCGTTCTTGACGGTGGGTACTCTTCCTTTCAGCTCCGGGGCCCGCAGCGGCGAGGTTGAGCTCCTATTCACTGTTTTACATGGAGTTTCTGCCAAGAAGATCGAAATGGAGGGAACATTGAAGCTGGTGCAAACTGCTGCCAAACAGATTTCCGCCCAGTCGCGCCCGGGGGCTCAAAGGCTGGCGGCGGATAACTCAAGTTTAGAGAGTTTCGTTGCCTCGCTTCAAAACCAGATCAATGAGAGAGACCTGGAGCTGAAGGAAGCTCGTGAAGCCGCAGAGGCTTACACCGAAGATAGAGAAGATCTCCATGAGGCTATCGAGCAGCTGCAACAATTGTTGCAGTGTTCAGACGATGAGCTTGAAGCACTGAGGAAGGAAAATCAAGAGCTCCACGAGAAATCCTTATCTGACAAGAACCGAATCTCGGAGCTGGAACTTGTGCAGTTTTCGGTTGATGAACTCAACGCGCTGAAGGAGGAAAATCGAGAAATGGAATTGCAGATATCTTCGAACAAAAAGGAAGTCGCGGAATTGCTGTCGACCCAGGAAGCCAACCAGGGCAGCACGGATGCAAAGAGTGTTGCATCTCAATGCCATGAGGCTGGGTTAGAGGAAGAGTTGAAGGAGAAGAGCGACAGTGAAGATAACGAGATCATGAACATCAAAGTCGAGGAAATGCAGCTCCAACTGGCAGCTTTACAAAAAGAGAGGGATGAACTGCAGCGGACTGTGGACAGGCTTGAGCAAGAATCCATTATCAAGGACGAGCACACAGGTAGCCTCGAGATCGAAGCTAAAAGCCTCCAGGAGACGTGCAACAAACTCAGGATTGAAGTTGACAAGCTCCATGAAAGCAACTTGGACGAACAGACTGTTGATCAGGAAGAGAGAGTTGCTGGCGGGGAGCCCCACTTTCTTGGGGGAGATAATCTTGTGGAGTTGGCTGGATCCTCACCACCCTCTGATACGGAAGCTGATCATCCTTTTATTCCATCAAGAGAAGTGTTGGAAAGAGGCAACCTTGAGGACAGGGAAGATAAGGAAATTGCAGGAAGCTTGGAGAATGAATTCGAATCCAAGAGTGTGAAAACTGAAGGCGTGCAAGCGAATATTCAAAATGCAGAAATGAGCGAACTGCAGGCTAGGTCTGAAGCTGTTGAACGGGAAAACGCACAGTTGTCGGAAGCTCTTCAGGAGGCCAGCGAGAAATATCTCCAAGAGATTGAACGGCTGCAGCAGGGCAGTGAAGAGCTCCTCTTGTGGAGAGAACAACTGCAAGTTTTGGAAACAGAGAATACTCGATTGCGAAAGTCGCTGGAGGAGGCAGAGAAACGGCCAGGAGACAAGTCTCTGAGAGAGCAATTGGATAGCCAGGCCAGAATGAACGAGGAGCTAAGAAGTAATCACGCCTTTTTAACGCACCGTCTGGCAGAGCTATCAGATAGACTTGGGTCAGGAGAGTTGCACACTTGCACTACGGCCGAAGTTGCTAGAGAAGTGACGACGAGAAACACTGAGCTTTTGGCACGGATTGGGGATCTCGAGAATCTCGTCGCCCGTCAGGAGGGCGAGAAGGCTCGATTGGAAGGGGAATTGCACCAGCTCCTTGAAAGAATATGCGAAAGTCAGCCGCCAGTTGAAAGGAGCTCAAGTTGCCCTGTTCCCAATCAGGTAAACAAAGCTATCTCAATGTAAATACATCCAAAAACCCTGTACATAGTCATTTCACAAGTAAATCGATTCATCGACAATTTTCCTTGATGGTTTTGGAAGAATATATCTCCAGCGCGAGAGAGAGGTTTGTGTGTTTGAATTGCTCCTGGCAAAATCTCTTTCAACCGTGAAATATACTTTTGCTTTCAGGAGTGCACGGAAGACGCCTTGCGCATATTGAAAAGGGAGCTGGAAGCAGCTGTAAGTGAACGGGATGTCTTAATAGGAAAAGCTGCCCACGATCGAGAGGAACTCACCAGCCTCAAACGTCAGGAGTCAACACATGCTGTCGCAGTGGAATCATTACAAAAGCGCATTGCAGATCTGGAACAACAAATACAAGAGGCATCCCCCCTTTCGAATCCAACCGGACATAAAGAAAGGACGGTCAGCCGTCGAGGGAGCTTTCTGAAGAAGTTCATGGGAGTGCTTCAAAAGAATTCCAACCCAGGCGGCTCAACACTTCAGCGCGTTGCCAGCGAAAGGAACGACTCGGATGTGGATGCTGGCAGACGTGCGGACTCGACAAGGGAACCCTCTCCTGAGTCCCATGCGAGTATGGGGTTCATCGACGTGCCTCCCGAATCCAGCAGTCTGGACCCGAAAGAGATGATTCATGTCTTGCGATCGAAACTCGTGGATGCCATAACATACATCAAGTCTCAGCGCGATATCCTGAGCTCCGTGCGGGAGCGATTGGCAAAGGTGGAAGAAGACTGCGAGGCTAAGTTGAATGATACGGAGAGGAGCTTGGGATTGGAGCGAGAGTCGAAAGAGAGAGCAGAAATCCTGTTGGGGGAGGGCTCCCAGCTGATGAAGTCTTTGGTTACCACCATGCGTGCGTGTTTGAGGACGAACATGGGGGATGATGGGGCAGAGATGTCTGGGCTCTTGGACCGCATGATAAGGATGCTGGGTGGGATGGATGACGATCCATGTGTTCGCAGGAGGTAAGGAAAATAAAAGCAGGCTGATTTCATCTTTTTATTTGAAAATAAAAAAGCCCAAAGAATGCTCTCGTTTAACACCAAGCTGTGTGGAAAACGGGGGGGGGGACGGTTTTCGACGAGGCTTTTGAGATAGTCCTCTCCATTTTCCGCATAACGTGGCGTTTGTTAAGAGGGTTGGCAATTAGGTTAAAGTGGAAATGGATTGGACTCCAGAGACAGATTGCAGACATTTTATTGCTTTACAGGTACCCGTCATCAGGCCATCTTTTGGGGCCGTTGGAGAGCGGAACTGAGCCTGTCCCCCCCGAGTGATGACCACTTGAGTGGTTTTGTCGTATTAGGGGTGGGGTTGTTGAAGACCTTTGTTGGAGCGCAACAAATTCGTTGAACATCGTGGAGCGATTTAGTTTTGAAAAGCTTTTTTCACCATTGAGGATGATAGAATGGCAGGGGAGCGAAGGAATGGCACACACATTTCGCCCCAACGATTGATCCAAAGTTTTACAATAACACCCTGCAGCGTTTCTTTGCTTGGCACCGATTGTTTCCCCATCCCATTCACTTTGACAAGGACGGTCTCTGTTGGGCGTCATTGGATTGCGTCCGTTGAATTCTCAGGTTTTCCCCTGCCTCAAGCAAGTCTTGACCCACCTCCTCGCTGCAGTTCCACATGTGGGAAAGGAGCAACGCAGCTTTACTGGATTCCCCAAGTCTGCCCTCCTTGGCAATATCCAAGAGTTTCGGCGTCAGGCCTTTCGTGTTGCAGAGACTTTTGAGCGCCTCTTCATCCGTCAGGGTCACATTCGTTAAAGCAGATAAAACCAGACCGGTCAAGTTGCCTTCTGGAGCGTCGAGCAAGACGTATTCCGTGAGGACACGAAAAATGGGGGTCGATTTCACGAAGTCTCGGGTAGACTGTCGTAACGACGAAGAAGTAAGCGCAATGCTCTCCAAACAGGGAGCGCAGCAACTGGACATATTAACTTAACAGACGTATGCAATTGCAACAACCACTGGTATACCTTCTCAATCGATAGATTTCGTAAGAGTTCGTAGCAGTGCTGCCGCAATTCTGGGTTAGAGCTCGAAAGATACTCCTGTAAAATTCGTAGGCATCCGCTGAGACGCAGGTCGCAGCGCCCCTCCGCCCAAGCCGCCATTCCTGTCATCGCCGCCAGGCATTTCACAAGCACGTCCGGCTCTGTCGAATTCATCACGACATGCACGAGCAAGGGGGCGACAGCTGAACCCGTCAAGTCGTGAACGCCTTGCATAGATAGATCGAACGCCCTTTGGGCCCCGTGAATGAGCTTCGAGGGATATTTGACTTCCTGCACGAGAACGGGCCTCTTTCGGGTGAAGATTGACGTTCTAGATGGATGTCAGTTGAGGGAATTATCGTTGTTCGCGCATACATTTCCCACCTGCAAATCCGCCTCAATTTCCTGAACTGCTCGTTTCCTGGCATCGCTCGTGGCCATGGGGCTAAGGATGATAACACACTGTTTGAAAGTTTGTTGGGGGCGCCACCACGCTTGAATCCGTCCTTACAGACAAGCCTGGTGCTTCCACTTCATCGTTTGATTTGGAGGACATTCTAAAATGCTGACGAGCACGTTGCCTCGAAAAGAGCTTCAGTTGGTGGAGAAACGCCGGCTCAATCCGACTGTACACGGCTATTTCCAGACAGGCTAATTTGATTTGATTTCCAGACTCCTTTCAGAAGAGGAGCAATCACTTATGAAGCTGACTCCCACCTTCACCAAAGTCTTTTTCCACAGCAGTCTTTCGGACCACTAAATAAACAAAGTGTATTGCATGCCGCACAAAAATGGCGATATGGCGGCCTCCATTGTCTGAGTTCTGGACACAATCACAAACGGTGTGGGGGGGCATGCATTTTACTTCAGGGAGCAAACAAGAAGTCAAACAGAGGGAGGCTGTTTGTATTCCCCACCACCGTAACAGAGTACAGAGCAGGAACACCAGTGTCAGACATAAGAGTCGGTGTGCAGTTGCAACAGATAGGATCAGGAGACCAGGTTGTAGCCATGTTTTAAACCTTAACAGCTGAACAAGAAGAATATCCACCAAGTCAACCCCATTTTCGCTCTCCTAATACCATCCCCACAAAAATCGAATATCGAATGTATTGTTGGAATTCGAGCAGGAAAAGGTATCAAGACGATCAAATTCCACCACAAGCAGGCAGATGAAAGAATCCTAATAAGAAAACCCCAGCAAGAACCCCATCAAATATATAAAAATGCAAAACGTTCAGCTCTATGTAAAACATTGGCAGTGGCACATATCATCTAAATAAAAACCCCACCAAAACGAAAAGCCAAACAAACGAAGAAACCTCCGTTTGCTGCCGTATATCCTCTCATGAAAATCCCCAGGAAATCGACCTCACTCATTGAAATACACACTCCAACAATATTTCATAATTTTAATCACCATCGCAACTTGATCTTACCCTTACCTCCCCCCCCCCTTCAAAAAGAAAAGACATGTACATATACCTTAAATAAACACATGCATATTTTCTGCCCCCCCCCCCCCCTCCCTTTATCGCGCAATAACAACACCCTCAAGTCCAAGAAAAAAAGAACTCCACTTTTTTATCGAGAGAGGGGGGGGACCATCGTGCGATTTATTCCGAGCTCTCAATTCATGAGCTGCTTAATAAGCATCTCACAGCAGGCTTTTTCCCATGTACTCTGAGGGGCTGCGAGGTTCCTCTGGTGTCGGTGATGTAACGCTTTCACCAGTTGTTGGAGGCGGTCGCTCGAGCACAACCGGAGTATCCTAAACATCGCCCAAGAATGCAAACTCAATCACCGAATTCTTCTTCCTTTTTTTTTTTTTTTTTTCGGGTTTTTGGCCCCCCTCTCTCTCTCCCTGTATTGCATTACGAAGGGGGGGGGGGGGAAGGACACGACCAGCATTTATGTGTTTTTTTTCTAACTTAGACAATTCCTCATGTCCGTTTGAACAGCAACTCCATCAACATTCTTATTAAAGTTCTAAATTTTAGCCTGGAAATTTTGATTTCACCGATCCAGCAACAACTTCCATCCAACAAATCGATACGAAAGGAAAAAAAACACCAACAGCACAATAATATATATCCAGAAATGCTGTGAACAGCAGATTGGATGAACAAGTGCACATGCATAAAATATAAATAAATATATATATACATGTGTGTATGTACATATGGCATCCAAATCCTTTTTCCCGCTTCATAACAGTCTGACAAAGACTATTACAGTGAGGAGGGGAGAAAAAGGCAAAAAAGAAAGAAAAAAAAAACATCGATTCCGAGCCGAAAAGGAATTTCGATAACTCTTTTTTTTTTTTCAATTTGGTTACACCATGAAGTGACGTACATTTGAGCATCCCATCTGCAAATTTTCTTCGATCTTTCTTTTTTTGTTTTCCCCAGAAAAAAACCGAACACACACACAAACACACACACATACTCGATTCCTTACCACCTCTATATATAACTTTTTTTTCTTTTCTTTTTTTCTTCTTCCCCAAATCAGCATTGAAAACACTCTCTCTCTCTCTCTTCTCCATTCTTTCTTTTTTTTTTTGCCAAAGCTCCCAAATCAACAGTGAATGTATGAAACGAAATCCAAAAAAAAAAAAAAAACGCAAAAGAAATGCAATCCCATAAAACCTATTCGTGAGTAAGAAAAAGGAAAAAAAAACAAAAAAAAAGCAAAAACAAAAAAAGAAACACACAAAGATGAAGGAGCAAAGAACCTCTCTGATTCTCTTTTTTTTTCTTTCTTTTTCATGTCAGACCAATCACCTTGTTTTTTCTTTTTTCTGATTTTCTTTCTGTGAAACAAAGGATCAAACCCTGGTGGGTACCTTTCCTTTCTGAGAGAGCAGGCTATCCTCGTAGCTTGGGGCAAAACCAGTTGCAATAATCGTCACATGAATCTTGAATAATTTTCCACCACCACAAAACAAAAGGGTTCATACGTCAGCCCAAACAAAAACAATTGCTGTTTAGAGAGAGACATATTTCAAGGAATAAAATCTTTTACTGTCGAATTTAATCAAAATGCACCAATCAAAATCATCCCTTGTTTCACTCATCATTTGTTGTTGTTTTTCAAAACACCGGGCGAGGGGCATGTTTTGTGGGATAGGTTATACCTTGTGTGAAAAATGGAATGAAACATTTGCCAGTCAGAAAAAAAAATACGTATATTTTTGATTTTGATTGTTTGCGGCAGATCCCCCCCCCCCCCCCCCACTTTTTCTAGAATTACAGAATTATAAATAGCAACTGAACAAAAAGAAATAGAAACTGAACAAGTGCAATTTGATACACACCTCTCCCTCATAGGCATTGTCGACCACGGCTCCAAAAATAACATTCGCACCAGGATCAGCCAAACCCGTCACGACTTCCGAAACTGTGTTTACTTCCGATAGGGTCATATCCTATAAAAATAGTCAAAAGTCCATCCAACTCAGAAAACTTTTATCAATAAACAAATAGACACTCTTAAAAAACAAATGTATTTAGAAACACCACCCAACTAGGTATAATCTGCAATTCGAGATAGAATATATGAACAGCAGCTCGCACACACAGAACATATTGGAGCTTTCGTGAAACAGTTTCAACTTTGCATTTTTCGAGAATGAAGTATCCATGAAAAAAGCGAAAGGGGAGAAGGTCTCTTCTGTTCGGTAATCTTCAATTGCTCGGGGAATACGAACACCACGTTAATTGAAAAATAATTGAGTTATATTATATTATAATTATATAATAATAATATATATTTTCGAATGGTTTAGTTTTGAGGAAAGATTGAACCAATATGAAAGTAAAAATGCAGGGCTCTTTTCCATCTCTCACCGATCCCCCAGTAATATTGTAGACGATTCCGGTTGCTCGCTCGATGGATCTCTCTACCAATGGAGCAGATGTGGCAGCCTGAGGAATCACAGAAAGACCATTCCACAAGATGCAAAACCATCGTTGTAGTGGAAATCTCAATTTAATTCCAACAGCGGGCCTTTTGGAGAGAATCAGTTTTCAAGCAACTTTCTAAACTGTGATTATGCGATTTCCAATCATGCCAATACTCATCACAAAAAATTTGGCAGTTGCGACTTTTCTCCTGAAAGATTGAAACACGGAAAAAGGCAACTATCGAGTCGAAAAACCGGACAAAAAAAAGAAAAAGAAAGAGAAAGCAAAAGAAGACCCGACTAGGTTTCGCTGTCATTTGTTGCAGGAGATTGGAAATAAACTGTGAATGAACAAAAATTTCCCAAGCAACAGTATTTGGAAGAAGAAGAAAAAAAAACAACTCCCCACCATTGCAGCTTCCTCTGCTCTGTTTTTGCCAGTGGCAACTCCGACACCCAACATGGCCGTTCCAGAATTGCACATTACGGCACACACATCAGCAAAATCCACATTCACCAGCCCAGGAATCGTGATGATGTCGGAAATACCTTGGACACCCTAAAAACATTATCAAAAGAATTTACCAAAATAAAACTATTTTGTTTCAAAAAGGAAAGACCCCCCCCCCAAAAAAAAATAATAAAAAAAAATACGAAATCACATTGCCTGTATCGCTCATTTGCATGGTCAGTGTTGGTGTGTATTTGAAACATATGATTAGTCATATGCATAATCTGTTGAGAATACGTGAAGCTTGTTTTTCTTTCAGGGCAAATGGATGAATTTCGGAAGGTCGGTTAGGGTCGAGGGAGGTTTGGGTTTTGGGTGCGACAGGGTGCTACTCAAATTCAAATTTATGTTGGAAGGGTTGCATCCTACCTGCCGGAGCACATCATCGGCCAAAAGGAAAGCTTCCTGTAATGGGGTAGCTTCCGCCGCGACATCCAGCAACCTATGCAAAATTCAAAATCATTATCGACCCCAGCAATCACTCCACGAGGGTACGTCGACTTTTAGAACATACATCCTCCTGTGCTTTTTTTTTTCGCATTCTTGTACACATTCAAAAAAGAAAAAAAATAACTAAATAATAATAATATATATATATGATGGGCCTCACCGATCGTTTGGAATAACGATAAGAGTGTCGACGTTTCTCCTCAAGGTTTCCACACCCTCATGAGCCTGAATAACACCACCACCACTCCGGCTCAATGGAAAATAAAAAAATATTTATGATGAGTTTTTACGTTTCTTGCTGCAACGATTAAAACACTCCTCTCGATTTCCCTTTTTTCAGAGTTTTCTCCTCATGGAGTTTCTATAGAACTGAGAAAATCCTGATAACGAATCCCGAAACTCATGTCATGGGGGAGATGCTTCATATTTCTTTCATTGATCGGGAAATTTTTTCATCCACCCTCCGAAACAAAAGAAGGAAAAAAATCCACACGCATATGAACACAAATATGAAAACAAAAGGAAAAGAGAATGATCCATGTCCATACTTGAATCTTTCGCCGTCGGCCTTCGAAAGAAAACGGGTAGGTCACAACCCCAACAGTGAGAATACCCTTATCCTTCGCCAGCCGGGCGACCACGGGTGCTGCCCCAGTTCCAGTCCCTCCTCCCATCCCAGCAGTGATAAAAACCTGACAAAAAAAAACAGAATTATTTTTTTTTTCAGAAAACGATCATCTTCTTGCAAGCTTTCCCCCAAAAAAATTCTCCCTTCCGACATAACACCTCACACTTTTTGACGGGCATAAAATTGACGAGAAGAAAAAACACAACACCTTCCTTGAGCGAAAAAAAAAAATCAACGAGGCAAAAAAAAAAAGACAGAGTTCCTCATGAGGCGGTTCAGAAATTGTCCTCTCCTATTTCCAGGATTTTTTTTTCCTGCTTTGGCCTCCATTGATGTGTGTTTCCCAGATAAAACAAATTCGCCGAAAGGTAAACCATAAGGGATGATCTTCTCTTTTCCTTTTTCGATTTTCAAGTTTCTATGCCATTCACCATGTCGGCACCGTCGACAACTTCGCCCAACTCTTGATGGGATTCTTGTCCGGCCAATTCTCCGATCTCAGGATTTCCTCCGGTCCCTGTCAGACATCGTAAATCTCAACCCACCCCCCCAACTCCAACACCATCCCTAACTTTCTCACTTCTCCAAGAATCCGCAGCAAAAAATTCCTGATATACATATATATATATATTTTTTGAAATGAAACTCTCATGAATTGCCAGATCACATTTGATCAAATCATACCAAGTCCTCGAGTTTGTTCGATTCCAATTTGAAGCTTGTTTTCCGCTTTCGAGTTATCCAGGGCTTGACTGTCAGAGTTCACAGCCCAAAACTCCACCCCCTTCACACACCAAAAAAACACAAAACACAGAGGCGTCGGGTTATTTATCGTCATAACGTAATTCTTTCCAAATTTTCATTTCAAAAAACCGCGTTTTTTTGTCCGTTCGGCGCCTTTTTTGGAGAGAGCGAGCACCTTGAGGCCGCTCTCCACCATTCTGTTCACAGCGTTTCCTCCCCCACCCCCGACGCCTATGACTTTAATCATCGCCTCCCCCGGAATCACCCCGAACCCATTCCCGGGGAAACCAGGGGTATAAGCTTTGGGGCACTGCGGTTTTCCCTGGGCGAGTCGGGGTCGAAGGCTGGAAACGAGATCAGAGCTGGTAGTGGAGCAGTGCCGTTCAGGGAGTCTGTGGATGGAGCCCAGGGTACGAAACGTTCCGCAGCATCTCGAGGTCGAGCAAAAGCCGCGACTCGTCGGTGCAAGTTTCGCCATCGAGGTGTAAGCACTCAATAGAGCTCAGGAAAAGGGCGCTGCCATGAACGGCCAAGACGGGGAGTACACACAAAAAAGGACTGGATGCGATAACTATCGGCCATCAAGTTTTCATCATTGACAGAATTTTTGGGCAATCTTCCGCTGTCCTTTTCATCATGTGTTCATGATGTGGCCAATAAAGCGGAAAAGATATGGCGAGCAGCATCCAATACTCTTCCACCGACACCAGAAGGATTCCGTTCTGGTGGTCGGTGCTCGATAAGGAAGCGGGCCCCCCCCGTGGAGAATACCCACAACCAATGCGCGTGAGTTTTTTCCATGAGTCGGGTTCCCGCAAGCGATGGAGTTGTTAGCACGCAGTTGGCTGTTGATCTTCTCTGACTCCTGAGAGTTCAGAAAAGAAACACTTGAGAATGTGCACCAGAAGCGGCGCAGAAACGCCTCGAACAACGCAGAGATGCACGCTTCCATCGATTTGTTCTCGTCGCTGGACTCACTTGAAACAGTCGTTAATAGACGATGGACGATTATGGGTTGCGAGACGATCCGTCCTCTTCGTCGAACCATGGAGGATCAGAGTTCCTCTCGGCCGTGATGTCCGAAGCTTTTCATACCTACTCCACCTCGTTCGAACCCAGTGTTGAGGCAGAAGCCACAAGAACCTGGCGACAAGATTCCCTGCGTTCCAGCTCTGCGTTTGATCAAACATCATATCCATACACTTCTCAACCAGAAGTGCCCCACCACTGCGGCGTTTGTCCCTCGTTCTACGATTTCGAGAACGCATACTCCTCAGAATCGCACAGCTGCTGCAAGTCACAGCAGGAAACGAACATCTGGCGCCGCTGCGATGAGCAAGTGAGCTTGAGCAACGCGGTAGGGAAATGCAAACACAAGAGAACATCCTGCCAAAACGAGCTTCACCCCGTGGTTTGCCAAGACGTTGGTCGATCGCAGGGTGACTCTTGCGCAATCGAGGGGTGCTTGGACCCGTGGGACGAGTTCGATGGCCATCATCTTCTCTGGACATCCCTGTCTGGATGGAAGAAACAAATCCATCACGAGAAAAGGAGGAGAGCCCTGCTAGGGCATTTGCTATGTGAAGCCAACAGGAACGGGTTGCTGAGGACGTACTTGTCAACGTGGCTCAGATGGACGTCGCTAAAGAATGCACTGGCGGCTTTTCTTCTGGAGCGAAAGAAGAGGTAAGGTTCAAACCCTTGAAACAGCTGGCGAACGGACAGAGGCTCGATATACTTGCGTATTTCTAAAGTTCATGTGCACATTCAGATGCAAAGCTTCATGCTTGCGAGCATGGCTCGACGTCGTGGGGTTGCGCCACGCCACCAATTTTCTCGCGGAGCAGTCGTATAGACGTCGCTGCGAGTATCGAAAGACTCTCGCCTTCAAGGGATGGCGGCAGGAAGCTTTCACGACAAACCATTCGGACAAGTATGAATGCCCTTCCGTTGTAGGTGGATCCTTGTCTTCCCAGCTGATCGATATTCATGTTTTAATGTTAGTTTTGTGTGGCGACAGAAGGCTGGCGAGACTGAATACGATCCGCCGCGCTTTTCGAGCTTGGTCTTGCTTGATGTTTGAGCTGGTGTGCCGGCTCAACGAGGCAGGTAAGACACCCTTGTCGATCAGAGGTGGCGGCTTGTGAATGTGGGGGTTGCATCTGGTGATGCAGTTGAGCTTGTTTTGTCGCAGAGCTATACCACGAGGGAGCAGTGACGCGGAGCGCCGTGGTGAATTGGAAGCGGCTGGTGCAGGCGAAGGTGAGAGCTGGGTTTAAATGAGGGCTCTATTTTCGCGCAGACTTGAACTGAGACAGTCAGCAGTCCTGTGCAGTGGCGCAATGGCGCAATGCTAGACTTCTAACGACATCCTTGAGGGCATGGACGTCGTGGACGCGCCAGTGTGTCGACCAAGAAAACATTGCACCGGATTCGCCCCAATCTACAATGCACGACGAAGAATATGATGAAAAGTTCGCTCTGGCAACATACGCGGACGCCCTCAGGTGAGATGCAGTTCATGTGCAAAATCTGATGACAGCGATATACGATCAGGGGTGGATCTCAGTTTTCTCTCTGCAGGCTCCAGTCCAAGGGCCTCAGGAGCTGGATAACTTTCTGGTGCTTGGAGGCTTCCTGTAGAGTACTCATAAAATATCGCGAACGGCGACTGATGTCCCATTGCCTTGCAGCCCTCGTGGATCATGTCGAGGTATGTATTGCGACGTATGGCACATGCTATTATTCATGTTCAAGTTTCACCGACGAGCCTTGTTCTGGCACAGCATCGTCGATACTCGAGAATTGCTCACCTTCACTGGATGAGAGCAAAGTTTCTATTCTTCAAGGAAAGGTGGGGGTTGTCGCTATTCAATTGACGGTGTCATGCTTCCTTGGTATCCCTTGGTATTCAATGCCATGTCTTGAGAGCATTTATATCCCAATTCGTCAGGTGCTCAGAAAGGAAGCATGAGAGATGCGGCATGCTCAATGCAAGTCCTGAGGAGGCTTCTCAACAAGCGGTGGGATTCCCCTCCTGCATCGATCGATCAGTTGGAGCTTCTCTTCTGAATTACGCATGTGTTGAAACCACGAGAATTTGTGGGAATGACGGTTAGAATGAACGAATATAAAAGAGAGTGAACCATTGTATCGAACATGACATTGACGACTTTTGACGCCAGAGGAACTGGCATCGACAACACATGCTGAGGAACCGCTGTTGGTGTGTAGGTGGATGCGACGCTCTTCTGCTTCCAAAATCGTGTGGTGCGTCTGTTTCAATTTTGGCGGCGCTGGACAGAGCTGCAGCGAACTGCGCATCGGATTGCCATCAAGGGGTTGACACGTCTAGGGAAGGACTGTCTTCATGCTTGGAGCAAGGCATCACGCGTCGAGCGAAATGTTAGAGACTTCCAGGTCAGTGGCTTTATTCACAAAAACGCATGCATCTGTACATGCAGAACAAACGAGATAGGGCATGGTTTTCTCCAGGTGATAAGCTTGCTCCGCCTGGCAGACGACGTATTTTACGCTTGGTTGGATCTTAGCTTGAGGAAAAACAACAGGAAACTGCCTGATATTGGTGATGTGGAGAACGGAGAGCCCCTTCTGGAGACTCGAATTTATTCTCAAGCCAGTCTCATGATTTCAACGTATGGTGAGGCTAGGGAAGAGCGTGCCGATGATGAAAACGATTTCCAGTCGTTGACATGGGCCCGAGAGTACCATGAGAAAAGGACCTGCTTGTGCACCTTCCACGCGTGGCGTTCCGTTGTGGATGTTAAAAACCACATGCTGTATGAGCAGCACTGTAGAAAACAGATCGTCCAGCGGGAACTTGTCGAGGTATGATTTGCATGTTGATCCACAATGCATTGTTCATAGGGCTGGGGCTGGTGGAGTTCTCATGAATGTTTTCCGTTCATGCAGATGGTGCACTTCAACAAAGAAAGGGAGGCAAATTCGTTTCTGGGGGGCAGAATTGTCGGCGGCGTTCGGCCAACAGAGTCGCAGACTTTTGTCCAAGACAGGCAAGTTCTTTGTGCGAAAGTGTGTGAACAGGGTTGCTGCTTTGATCTGCTGGATGTCAGTCAAAATGAGAAGCGATAGTGTGTTTCTGCCCTCCAGATCCATCCCATGGCTGCAGGACAATCCTGTCTTCGACGATGCGAGATGCTTCCACCAATGCAACCATTTAGGTGTTTTAAAGTTCGATGGTTAGAAAAACGACATGTGGGACTGGAGATTCCCACTGGCTGATGCTTTGCCAGTTTTTTAAATTGCTACTGCAAGAGTTGAGCTGGTCAGACCGAATTAGCATGGACCCCATGCGCTCATGTTTCTCTGTGGATCCGGGGTGATGCCAAAACCCAAATCCCATTCAACACAAGAATTCAATGCCCATATTTCATCCCCGCCTCAATTTACCAGAAAAACAGAAATCACTTCTCACATTGAAAAAAAAAATAAATCCTGCAAGCCCCGACTTCACTCCATCGTTTGGAAAAAGAATATATAAAGAATAGCTTCACCACATTCAATTCTCCGCTCCCTTTTTTTTTTATAACACACTGTGGAGACAAAAAAAAAATGGTGCCAAATTTCTGGCATCTCAAGTCTGGTCAGTTTGAGACTTCGCTTTTGATGGGGGGAAGACGATGGCAGGGAGCACTCAGATCTTTGCTTGCCACTGAACCTGTGGGGGACCCGCCAGAGAAAAAAAATCACTCCAGTAACAGGAAAATAACAGAAAACAACCAATCCATTCCATCGCTTTTCTTCCATGGTGGCCATTCTGAATTGAACTCGGAAAAACAAAACAAAACATACGCACAGTGCGAAATCGAACCAGACTCCCCAACCCCTATCCCTCTGATGCCAGAGAAAAGTAAGGGGAGGGAATCCATGCGAAATCTGTTTGCTGAATTGTGGTATTGTTGCATCTATTTGGACACCGAGAAAAAAACTTGAGAAGCATTTCTGGGGGTTGTTGCGATTTCATCTTTCCCTTCGAACTCAGACACGGATTAAACAAATTTCCATCAGGTCAGGAATTTGCAGTATCAGTTGTAGCGGTTTTCCCCCCTCACATTGGGCGGCAAAGCATGGCTGCTTGAAAGCCTCATCATCCTCGATGGAAGGCGGCATCTCTCCAAAAATCATGTCGCAAGACAAATCCTCGAAATTCGGTTTCATCGTGACAGGCAAACCAAAATCCTCCGTGAAAAATTTCTGAGTAGGAATCTGAGGGAAAAACAGCAAACACACACCACTGTTAACAAGTCTCGGCTGAAATTGCCATCCTGTTTCTGAAATAGCTGCTTCAGATAGGGTCAGAAATGTGTTTTAATTTCCTTGATATCGTTGAATTTTGCACACCTTGCACATGTTCACACACATTCCGGTGCATCCGGAGGTTTCCAGATATCTGCACTTCTTGATGTGAACACGGCTGTTCCAGACTTCGACGGATCCGTCTTCTTTAGGAATGTCGGCCTCCTCCAATTCACAGGGACCCACCAGCCACATGAAACCGATGGTGGTCAGCCAGGCATTGAACTCCGCAGACCATTGACTGAGGGGAAACCATCGCCTGACAGGAAGAAAAAAAAAAAACGAGAATAAAACCCCGTGTCACTCAACCTTCGATTGACAGCAGAGCCTTCACACACGTTGTGGATCGATCGACGGATTCTAAGAATAGATGGGGACCACCCCTTCGAATTCCCCTTCCCGTCGAAAAAGAAACACAGCAAGAAAAAAACACTTTGGTCAAAAAAGTTCTGCACAATGCGAAGCACTCGTTTGGAAAAACCGCTTTCTTAAACCTTCAGCAAGAAGAGGTATGGACGCGTTCCAGGGGGGTGTGATCTGTCTTTTCGATGAACTCAATGAAAACCCCCCAATCAATTTCTCACCTGAATTTTTCGGCGGAGCCAGGAGGCATGGTTGCATTCAGCACCCCCATCACCACCTCCTGCGCTCCCAAGGGACTTTTAGTTTGGATCACTCTCCGCCCGACCTCTATAAATTTCTCATAAGTTATATCCTCTGGACATGGCTCTGGAACGAGGCAAAAAAAAAGAAAAACAAATAACACAAATCAGATTCCTTGCCTTGAAATCATCCTCCCATCACCAACGAAACCACTGGCAGAATTCGATGTTTTTCGATGGGAAGCATCAACAGGATATATTTGCTGCATACCTCCAAGCTGCTTCGACATTTGCTTCGAAAACCATGTACAGAAGAATTTCGTCAGAGGTCCATCGTTGTAGACTTCCTTAGTTGCAAATGGATCCTGCGGGCAAAATCACAACCAACAATTTGGTGGGGTGAAAAAATTAAAAAAATTAAAAAAAATTCTAGAGTGCATCGATGATTTTCCCAGTGTCATGTCGTGGTTCCATTCTAAAGACCATTCCTGAAATAACCCAAGAAAAAAAGAGTGACGTCACACACCACCAGGGAGGTTTTTCTTCCCAAGGAAAAAAACCTACCGGAACTTCTGAAGCTTGCGCTGCTGAAACGATGTTCCTTCGAGGAAGGGATGGAGTGGTTCTGGACGACTTTGTCGAAATCCTGGCGCCGACGGGGCGTCGCAGGGAAAGGCCCTTGGCCGGGAGAGCGCCACAAGGACAGGTCGTCGAATGCATCATTGGATTGGTATGTTGGTGAACAAGCGAACGTCGAAACAAATCAAGGGAGCGCGACGATGATCGTACGTACGTTGGACCTCCTCGTACGGCAATTCGGAAATTCCTTTCTTTGCCAGAATCTCGATGTGTGAGGGGGTGTCGTTGGGTTGGAGGTCCAGCAGGTGAATCGCTTGGAAGCGGATGGCAATGCACGCCGTTGGTCAGCGATTGTCTTTCGACAGCGAAGTTTTCTGCGACGGGGATTTGGAGGAGGACAAAAGACGGCGAGCTCGCCGGCGGCATCGCAAGCGCATCGCGAGAATCGTGGTGGAGCACTGGAAATGGACGGCACGGGATGCCCTGCGAGCCGTGCGCTTCAGGAGGTGCTGCCTGATGGCGACGGCCCTGCGCGCATTCAAAAGGAACGTTTCTGACCGGAAGCTGGAGTGGCGAAGCGCGCTGATGATGCACCACAAGCGGCTGTTTCGACAATCGGAGGAGTGCTTGGTCCATTGGCACCGCATCGTTTCGGATAAGAAGTCGAAGATGGAAACGTTGAAGGAGTTCGGGCGCCGACGCAAGTTACGGAAGCTGGCGTTAAGTTTTCGGGGGTGGGGGCAGGTCGTCGAATACAAGCGGGCCTCGCGAAAGAGAATGTTACGTGCGGAATGTTATCACGTGTTCGCGCGGATGTCGGGGTGCTTCCAAGAATGGCAAGTCAGAGCGGCGGAGTTGTCGTTGAAGAGGGGAATGACTCTGGTGGCGTTACGGCATTGGTCGTCCGCTAACAAGCGAAAAGCCTTCCAGAGTTTGCTGGTTAACAGAGATCGAAAGGCATTGCGGAAGTTGCAGTTGCTGGAAGCTATTGGCTTTTGGGAAGTGGGTTTGATCCGCAAGGGGTTGGCGGAGTGGCGACAGGTGACGTCTTTGCATAGGGAGCGCAGGTGCATGGCGGTGGAAAGGTTGGAGGCGGTGAAACAGTCCATCTGCGAAACGGACGTGGGGCGCTGTCTGGAGGGATGGCAATTCGTAACTCAAGAAAGCAGATGGGAAGCTGGGCAGCGACTGGCTGCCGAAGCGTGGCGCGAAACAGAACTTTGCAGGAAGGCCTTCGGAAGGTCAGAGTCGTCATGCTCAAACCGCCAGTGCCGCTTTCCAGACATCAGTATTGACGACTTTATCTACGCTTATTGACGACCTCCACAGACTTGTGTTCAACAACCTGATTGAATCAAAATTGAATGGATTGGTGTGGTTACAGGTGGGTAGGATTCCTTCTTTGGAAGCGGCGAGTGTCCGTCTTTGGGCAGCGGTTGGAGGTGATCGGTGAGAGGCTCCGAACCGCGATGGCCTTGGAAACCTGGCAGCACTTTGCCTCCATCGTCCAGACAGAAAGAGCGCTCGAGATTCGTCAGGTGGGTCTGCTCGCTTTCACTTTTCACTTTTTTTTTCTCTTTTCTTTTTTCTTGCATGGAAGCCTTCTCAGAAAAAGCATATGATGCAGCACACATGCACATGCACATGCATGACATGCATGTTGAATCGTTCCAGTCAATCATATGCCTTGGAAGATCTAATGTCTTGTGGATGGATTTCTCTGAGTTGTTTGTTTTTCTTTTGGTTTTTAAAGGATGTTCTGCTCGGTGCGACATTTGGGACCTGGTGCATGTATGTTGGCTGCAGGCGGAGAAAAAAGGACCTGTCCAGCACGGCAATTCTTCACTATCGACAGCAAGCCAGGTTAATGGACAAGCCGAGTTGAAATGTGCAGTTTTCTGATCACTAACCCAGCTCGAAGCACAATCAACAATAAAACAAAGAAAGACCCCTTTTCTTTCTCAACTCCCCTCCCCCCCCAGGGTGCTTTTTCCATCAAGATATGAAATAAAAGCTGAAAATATATGCGTGGGTCGAAAAAGTGTCGGAAAATTCACACCATTCTGGCATTGAGTGTTTCATTTCCTTTTGTTTACCATAGGCACAGAGTTTTGGTGAATTGGCAATGCGAAGCCCATCACTCGATTCAGTCGAGATGCAAATGGGACGTTGCCGGTCTGCACCACCGGAAGCACACTTTGAGGGGTGCACTGATGGCTTGGAAAAAGAGATGCAAAGAGTGGATGCAGAAAAATTACATGCTTTGGCAAGCCGAGCAAATGTACGCTGCTCGACTCCTGCGTTTTGCCGTTGATGAATGGAAGTGCAAGGTCAGGTGAGTGCCCCACGCAATGGTCGATTATTGGTTCAAACAATGATCATTACCATATGAGGTGCTATGTCCTGCAAGAAGTGGAGGGTTTTTTTATTCAGCGAATCGAGTGATTGGTGTTGACTTTCTCAATGTCTGTCTTTTTGTTGGGCCAGGGTATCCAATTTGGAAAGTGTGGTGGAAGAGCATTATTTGAGCAAGCTGAAACAAAGGTCACTGGAGGCTTTCTGTTTGTATGCTGACCACAAATGCATTCAAGAGCAGAAGCGCCGCTCCGCAGTGCGACACTGGTGTGAAACAGCACAGACATAGAAAGAGATCCCCCTGGAATTCGAATGGTGTCTGAAATAAAAACACACATATAAAAATGGGGCTTGGGGAGGGAAAAAGGTATTTATTTAGGCTGGTGACTAAGAAGGAAGCCAGTTCTTCTCTGATCAAGCATCAGCGTTGAAATCTGTGGTGTTCTGGACTTCATATCGGTTGCTCAATGGCCGAGTGCAGCGTTTCCTCATGAGCATATGTGGCGAGAATATCAGTTCTATAAAAACCTCCTCCTGAAGCTTCGCCTGCCAAAAAAAAATAGATCGAATGAGTTGCAGGTTCATTCTGGATCTGACAGTCAGGTGCCTATGTTTAAGATGATTCAAAAATGTTTTGTTTTGCGTGTCAAGGTACTTGGGGCGGCTGGGCAGAGCAACGCAAGCTTGGCGCCAGCATGTGTCAAGTCGCAAGGAAAAATTGCTGCTAGTGGGTCGAATGGCTGCACACTATCATGGCAATCTGGTCAGTGGTGCCTTCGCCACGTGGAGGGATGAATTCTGTCCAGACATGAGAGCTTTCCGAGACAAAATTGCCAAGGCTGCTCTGTTTTGGAAAATGAGCCTCCTCCAGCGAGTTCTTTATGGCTGGCAGAAGGTGGGGCACCTCGATTTTCCCTCCCTTTGCCCTCGAATCGAAAAAAAACAGAAAAAAAAAGAAAGAATTAAAAAAATGATTGGGAAAAAGATCTGGGCTAGTTCTTCTGTGCATTTACGCACGAATCAAAGCTGCAGCCACAGCTACGATGCCATGCATCTTTTGCATTTGGATGTACATGCATGCATGCATGCATGTCATTTATTGCAGGATGTTTGTTTTGAACGGTCAAAATGAGGTAACCATCCTGATGGTCTGATTTGTTTGCTTTTAGCTGCTCGACAGGTTGCAGGTGAACTTGCAGAGGAAAAGAGACGCGATGCGGAGGCCCGTTCCTTGGCGAATTTTTGCTTGGCATTGAAAACCATCCGTGGATGGGCAGGAAGGTGCAGAGAGAAACGCATCAAGAGAAACAGAATGGAAGCCAAGTTGAGGGGCGTAATCGATCTGCTGAGTTCAAGTAAGGCAACGCTAAGGAGAAACCTCTTCAAAAAAACCACCAAGAATTGATCCAACTGATGCAGGATTTTCTGAGAATTGCCTATGGGGAAAACAGAGTGGCCGTTGAGTTGCCCTGAGTGTTAATATCCAGAAAGGAGGGTCATTTAAAACAGCATTCGATTCTGGAAGTTTTTGTGGGCTTTGTTTCTGCGAGGTTTGTATTGATGGTGCTGTGGACTGTGGAGGGTTGTGCCATTTCCCTCTGCATGCTGTGTGCGATTAAGGTTTCTCTAAATGCATCAGAAGAAATGCATGTCATGAGAAAGGGGTGGATCGTCGGTGTTGCAGGGAAGCTGGAGCATGTGTGGGATGCATGGGTGGAACTGCACAGAATTCACATGGTCGAGGCAGCACATGTACGATATCAAGCCATATCAAGTCATATCAAGTCATATCAAGCCACTGGGAAGAGAAACTGACCAGCTCCCACCCCCCACCCCCCCCCAAAAAAATAAAATTAGAAAAAAACCAAAAAGAAAAGCCGTCAATATTTAGCTCAAATTTTAGTCCAACCGTATTCACGATGGATTCAAAAATTTAATTTATCTGCTTGACGGAGACTTCCAAGAAAATTGCAGAAGAATCATTTCCATTTCTGGGTGCCCTTACTTTCGCACCTCGACCCACATCCAGGTTACAAAATGAAATGCTCTGAATACCTGCGAGGCAATGTCAGAAGCTTGATTTGTTCATGTTTGATTAAGGAAGTGTTGCCTGATTGGCAGATGATGGAAGCCACAGCACATTATGAACGGGGTGTCCAGAGCAGGGGCTTTCGAACGTGGATCGTTTTCTGCAAGGAAAAACATGAAAAAAATCATCGATCCAATTTGGCATGCAATCTGAGGGGAACGCTCCTGACCCGCAGATCTTTCCATGTACGTTTGCACAGAACAATTCATTTTGAAAATATGCTTATCAAAAAGCTGTATGAACAGGGAAGCCACAGATTGGTTTGGATTTTTTTAAGGACAGGTTTCGATTTTTGGTCGAGCATCGTCGGTGCACGGTTGATTTGTTTCGTTTCTTTTTTTTCTTTCACAAATAGGCTTGGAAGCTGGGGATGGAGGCGATCGCTTTGAAGAAACAGGAAAACTCAGATGCAATCAAACATTGGTGTCGAATGATGCTGCAAAAATCGATCTTTGTATGGAGGTATGGATCCGCATACAGGATTTCAACCCGGGGGGGTGGGGGTATATATATATACATTTCGTGAATTTCGCATTGAGAAAATTCGAAAAAAACGAGAGAACAGATGCATGGTTTGCTGCATACCTCCAGGTGTTATGTGGATGGGCGGAAGAAAAAGGCTGCTCTGATGTCGAGTGCGCTTGCCTTGCACTGTCAACGCCTTCAACAAGAGGGTGCCACCAAATGGATGCATGTGGCCAACCTCAAGCGTGGGCAGAGAATCAAGGATCAAGGCCAGAAAACGGTAACACCAAAAAGAGATGTAGTTGATTAATACAAGGCTTTAAATCTGTGGATTTCCTCTCTCGCTCCATGAAAACACTGACCACTGCTGCATATTCCTGTAATGATGGAATGTGACTGTCTCGAGTAAAATACAGTCCTGCCAAAGGAGAGAAGCTGTGGGGTATTGAGTGGCATTCTCATTCAGAAAATGAGTTTGAGAAAGATATTTGATGGGTTTCAGGCGGCCCTGCTTGCAGAAGAACTGGCTTTGGTGGCCCCGTATGCCCAGAAATGGAAAAGGAAAGCGCTCCAAAGAAGGAGAACGGTTGAAGACCTCTCCAGCGGCCACGATTTCCTTTTCCCTCCAAATTTCTGCAACCCCCGAAATCGTGCGAGTTACCGAGAAGCCCCCCTTCGATCGCCCAAGCTGAGACATTCCCAATCAAGGCCCCCACAAGAAAACCACCGGGAGCGACTGAATGCCCTGGCTAGATCTGTGATTGAACGGCCCAAGGTAACAATCAGAGAAGATTTTCGCAACAGCTGGTCATTATGTTGCGCAGAAATAAGCACTGAGAAGATGGTTCACTGCATGATGCTGGTACAAGACCTCACAACTGTATTTCACTGATGCCAGGCAAGATGTCCAGCCTTTCTCCGGACCGCTGTGGGTGAAACACCTTGCTTCAACCCCAAGAGGGCTCCCAGTGACCTAACCACATCCACGATTAATCCAAGGTTGACCAGCCCAACCCCGAAACCTCTCTCCCCACGGCGTGATATTCTGAACTCAAAACACAAAAAGCAAGAGGATCTCAACAGCAGGCCCGCTGTGAGGTTCACCATCGCCAAGGACTCCGAGAATCAACCCCCATGTGCGAGTGAACCTCGAGATGCATGCAAATGGGGAACTGGGGATTTCCCACCGGTCCCAAGTGGCATTAATGGAGCTTCTCCTGCCCAGGTGAGGTTTGGAAAAGTTGAAGATGTGGATGGGTCTAGGAGCGAAATGGTGAAAGGGAACTGTGGAGGCGATCAGATGAGTTTGGAGGAAGCTCTGGAGTGTTTCTCGAATTCTTCTCATCGAGTTTCGGCATGCACCGCTGAAATCGATTCCCTCAGGAAACAGCTCGGTGGGCTGGGGGGTGGCGGGGATACGGTTGTGGAGGCTGACTCGCTGCTGCTGGAGTTATCGAAATTGGTGAAAGAACAAAGTGCTTTGAGGGAGTCTCAAGCGCACTACCGCACTCTGGTGCAGAGAATAATTCATTCTGACAAGTAATGGAACATAGGGCTGGTGTTCGTTCAAGTTTTTGGAAGTATTAGCACGGTGGCATTTGGAAAGAAAGTGGGGTCTCTTGGTGGAGTGGATATGGGCAGGCAATGCGTATGCAGGAAATGTAATGCTCGAGGCATATTAGGGGAAAATTTGGGCTGATCGAATTTGAGAAAGAGAGAGAGAGATATTGGCAGCATATGAAGGGTGGTGTAAAATGTGTTTGAAGATAAACTCCCCTCGTGACTTTGCTCCTGGCATCATATCAGATCGATCAAGGAAAATACTGCTATGAGCGAAATATCTGTAGAACATCATAGGAAAACCACCAAAAAACCCGTTTTTTTAACAAAGGACCAGACTATATCCAGTCCCCTGGGAAGGGGGTCGTACAAATCACGTGACAATTTCACATTTGCCCTCCCGTAATTCTAGCCCCTGTTGACACAACTCCAGTCAACCTCATTGCCAACGTCAGCATTCCCAACTTGGACGATCTCAGACCCGCGCCTCTGGACAACTCCCACACGTCTTGACGACTCCTGTTCCGTGCGAGATCGGTCATCGCCATTGCCGTTGAAGCCACCGCGACTCGTCAACTCGCTGCGCGGTTCACAACAGACACGTATGTTTCACTGTTTTCTATCGACCAGCCGTTGAGATTGGAATCGACGTCCTGGACGTCTTACAGGGATATCCCGCCACGTTTAGTTTTCGTTTTAAAGACAATTTATCTTCGACAAAATAGTGATCCTTCAGTGATCCTTGGAGAGGGTATTGACCCTTAGGAGTTCGAATCTCCTGTCACTTTTTCTGATCCCTCGGATATGTTTGATTTTGTTGCACTGTAGGTAAAATGGGGACCGACTTGGTATATGCTCGATACAGAGATTGATGATACTATGTTAGACTTGGGGGTGCAAGTCTAAGAAGAGCTAAAAACTAAAACTTATGAGTCCATGACCTTGAAGCCCATTAATACCATGACCCCCAAGGATCCTAGCGTCCCCGCATGGTACCTAGGACAACCATCCTAGGTGGGCACCCGACATAGGTCTAGTCATCATGACTAGACCTGACTCACATGTCCACGTCAGCATGACTATGCATGACTGTACATGATTGTACATGACTGGACCTGACTGGATGTAGCTCTTAACATCCCTAACATACCTCCCCCCCTAATCAGTCTCCTCCTGGAGACTCCTTTCCTCACTTCTATATAGCCCATAGAATGATACAGAGTCCCACAACGAACCCCAATTCTTATCATTCAACTATATAAAGTGTTTCGATAACTTGGAGATGTTATCATAAGTGTATTCGTCAGAATAAGCCCCTACTCTGATATAGGTCATCCGAGTCCTTCTCATACACGGAGTGCTTCTCGGATCTACCAAGACCATACACTTCTCTACACTGGTGGCGAACCAATGTACATCAACTGAAGTCTCGCAACTTCATCTACTTCCATTTATATTCTCATTTTGAATGGATCCCATCTAGAGTTCAAAATAGAATATAGCGAGAAATTCAATTTAGTTCACTAGTTCATTGAAAATGAGATATGTTCTTAAACATGTCCTCACTTAACAAGAACTTGATCTCGTTCACAAGATCTGGAACTCTTTTCATATCGACACTCGATTATGAAGAAACATTACCCCACACAAGTCACGAACGAAGTCGCCTACTTCGACGTACCGGAATAGGGGGAATCAACGTTGATTTCTTTCTCTTCTGGTACTGCTCTACCAGCTCCCGAGCGTTCTCCAAATTCGCTTCAGGCTCCCAAGAGTTGTGCTCATGTGAGTATCCCGTCCACTTTACCAAGTACTGCGGAACTACTCGTCGACCGACCTTTACTTCACGGTAGTCGAGGAGGTCTTCTACCTCATACTCTAATTCTTCCTGTATATCCACAGGTGGCGGAGGAGGTTGTGTCTTTCCATGCGACCAATACCTCTTAAGTAAAGAAGCATGAAAGACGGGATGAATAGGAAGCGAATCAGGCAATTCCAATCGGAATGCTAGCTGTTCTGCCATCGGTTTTCGTTTTTGGACACCTTCCAAAACACGAAAAGGACCCAACCAACGTGGCAATAACTTCCTTGATCCAGGGTGTTTCAATTTGATATGTCGTGCATCCAGCAAGACCATATCGCCTACTTGAACATCAACTGGACACCTACGCACATCAGCATAAGTTTTCATCCGTTGCTGAGCACTTTCTAAACACCGCTTTGCTTTGACAATCGCCTCACGAATGTCCTCGGTCATCTTCTTCACCGCCGGTACTCCAATCTGTGTCCTTTGTCTACTCAGACCTCCAGGACCCATGACATTCGATGTCTTGGATGGAAGTTGTACCGTTAATGGTGTCCACGGATCTCTACCGTAGTTCAAGAAGAACGGTGTTTCACCAGTAGCCATCGACTTAGAGTTGTTCAATGCAAACTCTACCACTGGCAACAAGTCACTCCAATCTCTTTGACGAGGTCCTACGAAATGCCGTAAGGTATCTTCGAGGATCCTATTCATTGCTTCAGTCTGTCCATCACTCTGTGGATGAAAAGCTGTCGACAATGCTTGAGTGACCCCTAAGGTCTTACAAAGCTCTCTAAAGAACTTTGAGGTCCACCTAGGATCTCTATCGCTTACGAGGTGCTTAGGAAGGCCGTGCAAACGGAAGACCTCAGTAACGAAGAGTTTCGCCGTTTGTACCGCATCACACGTAGTGTGCGTTGGTACGCATCGCACCATCTTTGTGAGTCGATCCACAAAAACTAAGATGGCATCAAATGCTTCTGCTCCTGATTTAGGCAAATCAGTAATCAAATCCATTGAAACCGATTCCCATCGACCATCAGGAATACGTAAAGGTTGCAAAGGACCAGGCACCTTGCCGCGTCGGTGTTTGTTCCTTTGACATGCATCGCATCCCTTTACAAAGTTTGCGATATCTCCCTCTACGCCAGGCCACCAAAAGTATTTCAAGACTGTTCTTTGGGTCTTGCGGATCCCAAAATGTCCTGCATATACACTTGCATGGCTATCATGTAGGATATCTTCTCTAAGATTATCCCAGTTTGGTACTACTACTCGTGCACCATTCCACCACAGGCCTGAGTGCTTTTGACAACCTGAAGCGGCGACATCTTCGGTTTCAAACCACTCATCCCTAGTGATCCCCTCAGTCAATCTCTCCTTTAGCATCGACGTACCGGGCCGGGGCGAGGACGGATCCCCATTCCAAGTTGGTCGTTTCTGGCCACCTCCCAGCTCCGAGAGTATTCCGATCTGCTGAGAATACGACGGATATCGTGACAAGGGGTCTGCCACGTTCGTCCGTCCCGGCCTGTATTCCCACTCGAACCGGAACCCCTGGAGGACTTCGAGCCAACGTGCCGACCTTCGAGAGAGAGTTTCCTGGGAATGGAAATATGTGTTAGGCTGGTGATCACACACCACCTTAAACACACGCACATCCAGGTAGCATCGCCACAACTTAAGAGCATGCACTACGGTGAACATTTCCTTGTCACCTATGCTCCAGTTAAGTTGGGCTCCTGATAACTTTCGACTTTCAAAAGCTATAGGATGTTCCTCTTGCAACAAGATTGCACCGATCGCATAATCCGAAGCATCTGCGATAACTTCAAAATCCTTTTCGAAGTTAGGCATTGCCAAACAAGGTGCATGTGTTAAATTCTCTTTAACACCATCAAAGCCTCTTTGACAATCCTCGGTCCAACTCCACTCTTTACCCTTCCTAAGTAAATTTGTGAGTGGGGCTACAAGCTTGCTGTAACCTTGCACAAATCTCCGGAAATAGTTAGAGAGCCCTAAAAATGAACGCAATTCCGCAACGTTCTTTGGGACTGGCCACTCTACTACTTTCTCCGTTTTCCTTTTGTCAGCGGAAATACCATCTTGATTTATAACAAATCCAAGATAGTGAAGCTCTTTCTTAAAGAAATCACATTTTGATCTCTTCAAGAACACTTTGTGCTCACGCAAGTGTTTCATCACCGCTCGCAAATGTTGCACATGTTCCTCCGGAGTTTTGCTGAATACAAGTATGTCATCGAGGTATATTAGGACCGACTTCCCAATCATACCCGAGAATACCCGATTCATCCAAGTCTGGAATATTGCAGGTGCATTCGTCAAGCCCATTGGAAGCACTTTATATTCAAACAGACCGAATGGGGTTTTGAAAGCAGTCTTCGGTTGGTCCGGCTCCTTCACTCGAAGTTGCCAATACCCTGCTTTCAAATCTAAGGCCGAAAAGTATTTCGAACCTTGAAGTTGATCAAGGAGATCATCTATCCTTGGTAGTGGATATTGATTCCTGATCGTCAACTTATTTAAGCCTCTATAGTCGATACACATCCGTCGAGTACCATCCGGTTTGGGAACAAACAAGATTGGTGCACCCCACGGACTACAACTAGGCTTAATCAAACCCTTCTGCAGCATATCAGAGACTTGCTCCTCAATCTCTTTTCTTTCACCCGGTGTGTAACGAAACATTGGTCTATGTACCGGTTTCGCTCCAGGGACAAGATCAATTGCTGCATCCTCTTCTCGAGATGGAGGGCATTCCGCCAACTCATCTGAGAATCTGTCTTTATACTCATCTAACAGACTTTCCAGCTCTGTTTGATATGAAGACACTAGAGGATTTTTGGGCAATTCGGGTACCCCAGATTCCTCCCCCTCTAAAGGGTTCGGGACCTCCCGAACTATAACCAGAAAAGGACATAACTCCGTATTACGGAGTTGTCTTCGAGCTTGGGCTATACTCAACAAGGGATTGATCCGTGCATTAGGCGGACTAGGGGCACGCACAACCAAATTAGGTCGTATCGTGAGTCGGTTTCCCCGTGTAGCTAGAACCGAAGCACTACCAGTAGAAAAATTCATCAGTACTCGGTGATTGCATAACCACACATCCCCGAGGTACAAATCAAAATGCTTTGTAGTGATAACTTGACACTCGATTTTCATCCGCAAGCCTTGCAAACGCAAGTTAATCGAGGTTATCCCTACAATATCCAATGGAGTTCCATCGGCCATTTCGATTTTGGTACCTTGCTTACATCTATAACTAAGCCCTGTGCTTTCGCAGAAATGCTTAGAGATATAAGCGTAGCCAGCGGCGCCAGAATCTAACAGAATCTGACCAGGGGAACCAGAAATCAAACCTTTGAACGACATTGACATTCTGAGATTACAATCCTCTCCTGGAATTGAGTTACCGGGTAACTCCGCCGTAGGTGGATCGTAATATATGATAAAAACACGGGAAAGTATCGAGTAGTGGTAGACGTTACGTCTAGAACCACGGAAACACGGATAAGAGTCTTTGCTTACAAGCTTACTCTAGAACACTGTTACCTCGGTCCGGATCCAATAAATATGGGGCCGGACCGACAACCTGGCAAAAGGAACGGTTGAGAGCTGTCGGACCCAGCGTCCACTGGACCGACAGATCCAGACCAAATCCTTCTCAGGACCGTTGGTTGGATTGTGTGGACACGGTAACTGCCACCGTGTCCACCTCTCACTTGGGTCAGTCGGACTGTACTGCTGGACCGGCTCTGGTACCGAACCAGGCACTGATTACCGGACCAGGCTGATCCAGTCCGACTGGATCGACTTAGGTGAATGTGTACTCGTTCCAGAGCCCACATTCGTATCAACCACTCCCCCCCCCATCAAGTGCGCGTCCCGAGCACCACGTATATGAGAGGAGATCAGTTTACACAACCCAAGTCACCCCGAACCTTTTTACATGCCAAAAATGTTTGTGTTCAAAAACAAACAAGGTTCTTATCGGTCCATCCGACACTGGTCCCCTTGACCACTGTTACCTTGAGATCCAACAACCAAACAAAAACCCCTGGATCCAATAATCAAAACAAAAGAAACCCCTGGATCCAATAATGTCTGCAAAATCGATATAGTTCCCTGTTACCTTAGAAAGAAAAGTAAGGTAACCTCTGGATCCCAGCCTGGATCCACTCAAATGTTTGATTCTGAACACCCAAATAACCCAAATTGATACTTCAATAAAACAGGAAAAATCATAACCAGATCAAAAACAGAACTCCCTCATGGTTCCACAGAAAATGGATGGTATGCAAAATAAAACAAATCCCAAACTGACTGTTGGGTCCATCCAAACAGGTATAGCAAATATGAATCAAAAAAAAAACTGGTCCCAGTCCAGAAAGTTTATAACCAAAAGAAAACAAACACACCAATCACTCCACTGGTCCCAACAGGTTAGACCTGTTGTAACTCATTTCTGGCCACGACTGCGAAGTCGCGTTCTGGGACCTTGGATCGCCTGCGTTTGCTGCGAAGATCCTCCAGAGTGCTCCCCACGCTGTTCCTGGGTCCGTTCCTGCGTTTGCTCCGTTGATACCGCTCCCTGTGAAGTTCCTCTCGCTTGTCGATTCCCAACGGGATCCACCCCAACGGCCTTGAGGTAAGCCGCGTTCCAGTCGCGCAGCTGCTTTTTGCTTTTCCCGGTCCAGAGCGGGAGAACGTCTTTTTGACACATGGGGCAACTCGGGAACGGGTTACCCCATTGCGGCACAAGTTCAACCGCGCCCTGGACCGGGTCTGCCGAATTGGCTAGCAGCTGCGCCGTCGTCGGGGTGAGGCCCTGCTCGTAGAACTTAGCGGCTCGCACGGCGATGCGATATCCCGCGTTGTGGGTCCGGCACACGAGGTGATTGCGGGGGCATAGGACCTGGTCCGTTTGGCGTGGGACCGTTCGCGTAACCCCACACGCAATGCAACTGAAGGGGGCTACGACGCTCGGTGCTGTTGGTGACGTCGGGATACTGGGAGAGGGTGCGAGACCAGGTGGAACGATGGCAGGCTCGGACTCGGTAGTGGGTGGTCGCGAAGGGGGGTTCACGTCCATCTTACTTTCAGTCCCGTAAAGAGAGTCCCATTCCTCCTGATCTGTATCCACCATTTCTTCGACGGCACCTTCCTCACTTCCGATATCTCCCTCACTCAGATCCACCTCCGTTGCTTCGTCCAATATGAAGGAGCTTCGACGCAACACCTTGTTACGACGTCTGGTGGTTTTCCACTTCGGGGGCTCATCCATTTCCTCGTCAGATGGTTGCTCTGCCTGTCCCCCTTCTGCCTCTTTGGCTCGATCCGTTTCCCTTCCACGCATCTGATCAATTCCCTCTGCGTCTGCGACGCTCAGCTGTTTCAACGTTCCTTCCAGAACTCCTATTGCCTTCTCTATCCCTGTAACCATTTCCGCCTCACGGTTCCGTCCCCATTTTCGCGCGTCCCCTTCTGCTTCCTTCCTAGCGTTCGCCAGTGCCTCCTTTGTAGCGGCTAGTTCATTCTCAAGCTGCTGAATCCTTTCTTTTTGTGCCGCTACCGTGGCCTGTAACCTCTTTGTCTCCTCAGTGAACGCTGCATTTAACGCATCAAGGGCGCTGGAGACAGGAGTCGGTGCAGCCATTTCGAACGAGAACGAAGGAACAGTAGTTGTTTGTCGGGGTTTGCAGTAGCGAGTCGGAGAACAGAAACCAAAGTGCGCTCGAGGTATGGTTCCTTGTCTTCGCGCTTATTTTTTTTATCGTCGTTCCCGGCTCCACGGTCCAGTACTCCTGTACAGCCACGCCTTCCTCGGATCGTGTAGTCAGCTGGGAGTTACCTCAGGACTGAGATGATGTTTCCCCGTTAAAGCTGTCCCATACCAGCCGGGGTTGGATCATTCTCGGTCCGTCTCCATTTGGATCCAACTCCCCCATCGCTGGCTCCAATGCGATCCGGTCTCAGTTATGGCCATGTTTGGCTGAGTTTTTCCTTTCGAACTCAGCTAACAATTCTGCACAGTGTTCCAGATGTGCAACCGGTTCCCATGTGGCCTCATGGGTCGGATAACCCTTCCATAGTACCAGGTACCTCTTTCTTTTTCCAGCTCCCTTGGATCGTAGAACCGTCTCCACTTCGAATTCCTCGGCTCCAGTTAGTTCGTCCACCAGAGCCGGTCCTGGAGGATCGTCCCTCTTGAATTCCTCGGAACGTATATACTCCTTGAGTTTGGAGACGTGGAAGGTTGGATGTAGTCGCCATGTTTCTGGTAGATCAATGCGGTAGGCCACCGGTGATATCACTTTGGTCACCTTGAATGGCCCGATGAACCGTCTTCGGACCTTGGCTGGAACATGCTTGGTCACGGCCAACGGAAGATGTGCACTTCGTAGGCACACTTCTTGGCCCACTTGGAACTCCACGTGCCTCCTTTTCTTGTTGGCTACTTGGCACATTTGCTCCTGGGCGGCGTGGTAGTTCTTCTTCGCGTCCATCAAATCGTCCCGCATTCGGTCCACCATGGCTTCTGCGGCCTCAACATTGCTCTTGGGCCGGTCCAACTCCAATCCCTTCGGGTGCTGGCCGTACATAAGATAGAACGGCGTGTACTTGGTACTGGCGTTGATCGAGTTATTCGCTGCAAATTCTGCCGTGCTCAGGTAGTCGCTCCACTTCTCCGGCCTGGCCTCAATATAGGGCCGAAGGAAGTTCTCCAGGGTCCGGATCGTTACTTCACTCTGGCCATCCGACTGTGGATGGTGAGCAGTTGACATCCGCAGATCCGTTCCTACGAGCCTGAACAGTTCCTTGTAGAACTGGCTCGTGAACCGTGGATCGCGATCCGAAACGATCACTTCAGGTATCCCTGAGGTAGGGAACACCTGGGATAGAAACAACTCGGCATACTCCTTTGCCGATACCTCCTTGGTACATGGCACGAACTTGCACATTTTTGTGAGCCGGTCCACAAAGACAGCTACAGCGGTATACCCATTCGATTTCGGCAAATCGGTCACAAGGTCCGTTGTCAGCTGTTCCCACTTATATGTCGGAACGGGAAGCGGATTCAGCAATCCTTTGGGCTTCGCGTTCTCGGTCTTCATCACTTGGCATGTGGGGCACGAGCGGACATAGTCGGTCACGGTTCGTCTCCAACCGCGCCACCAATATCTTCGGCTCACGAGCTCGGCCGTTCTGGCCACTCCTGGATGTCCCGCCATCGGAACATCGTGGTGATCGTGCAACACCACTTGTCGTTTTGTGGTAGGGACCACTAGTTTTGGGTCCACTCCTGGTTCGGTTTGATATAAAAGCATTCCCGGTTCGGTCCGAGAATACCCGGGTACATGTCGTCCTTGGTCCAGTTGGTCCAGAATACGCTTCAAAGTAGGGTCATCAGTGGTCGCTTGCGTCCATTCCTGCGCCTCCCCGGGCGAAATTTTGGCCTCCAAAATTGCATTCAACTTGAGCTGAGGCTTGCGTGACAATGCATCAGCCACCACATTGGATCGGCCCGGGAGGTAGACGATCTTCGGCATAATAGACTGAAAATATCCCGCTTTCAACCAGCGGGTCTGGGTCCGAGACAGGACCCGTTGCTGGAGGAAATGTGTAGCGGGCTGGTGGTCCGTGTAGACAGTGGTCCCTTTTGGCGCTCCTTCGAGATAATGGCGCCATTGAGCCAGGGCATAGGAAATGCCCAAAAGCTCCCTTTCATAGGCCGAGTACTTCTGTTCGGCCGAGTTGAGGGACCTACTGAGGAACGCCACCGGTTGAAGTCCATCGTCAGCCTCCTGCATCAATGTGGCTCCCAGCGCAAAATCCGAAGCATCCGTGACAACTACATATGGCTTGTCCGGATCCGGTATCAGCAGGACCGGAGCCGTCGTCAGACTTTCCTTCAGGGCTTCAAAAGCTGCCTTCTGCTCGGCTCCCCATTCCCATGGCTGGTCCTTCTTCACAAGCTTCTGGATCGGCGCCGCTACCTTCGAAAACTGTCGAATGAAGCGACGGTAATACGAAACCATCCCCAGAAAACTTCGGACCTCAGGAACAGAGGTCAGCGGCTCCCAATCCCGGATCGCCTGGACCTTGGACCGATGCGGCGAGATTCCATTCGCCGAGATCCAATGGCCCACAAAATCCAACTCCTTCACGGCGATAGAACACTTCGATGCCTTCGCGTACAGGTTGTGCTCTGCTAGCTTGTCCAATACCAAGCGTAGGTGCTCCGCATGCTCCTCCTCGTTCTTGCTGTAGACTATGATGTCATCGAGGAACACGACCATGAACCGGTCATGGAAATCCCGGAACAGGTCGTTGATCATAGCCATAAACTGCGGAGGGGCGTTTGTGAGCCCAAATGGCACCACCTTGTACTCGTAGTGTCCGTACCGGGTCCGGAACGCTGTCTTCTCCTGGTCCTCAGGCCGGATCGGCATCTGCCAGTAGCCGGATCGCAGGTCCAACCGGCTAAACACCTTAGCTCCCTGTAGTCGGTCCAATAGCTCCTCGGGTAGCGGTAGTGGATAGCGGTTCTTGATGGTCCTCTGGTTGAGCCAGCGGTAGTCGATGCAAAAGCGAAGGCCACCGTCCTTCTTGTTAGCGAAGAGGACCGGTGCGCCCCATGGACTCTTGGAGGGCCGGATCAACTCCCGGTCCAACATGTAGTCCAGCTGTTTACGGACCTCCTGAAGCTCCGCCGGAGATAGTTTATACATGGGACGAAAGATTGGCTTCGTCCCCTCCTCAACTTTGATCTCGAACTCGTGCCCGTTTCGGACCGGTGGTGGTCCCTTGGGCAGATCCGAGGCAAATACTCTCCGATAGCTCTCCAGTAGGTTCGTAATCTTTCGAGAGGTGTCCTCCCGAATCAGTCGCTCCACATCGTCCTTCTGATGTCCGTCTTCTGGCTCCACTTCCGTAACTACCACCATCAAAGCTCCACAATCGTTGGACCGTATCCCTCGCCAAACGTTGGTGGCGGATGTCGGTTCCAATCCCCCAATACTCATGACCTCAGTTGGCTTTGGCTGAGTTGAAATAGCTAATGGTAATGATAGTTGGCTCCGGCCCCGACGAACCTTAATGGTCCGAGTGCGAAAACACAAATCGGGGTTTTCGGCAACCAACCATGGAATTCCCAATATCATTTCATATGCCATTCCAGGGAACAAGTGGAAATCGGACACAAAATTAACTGATCCGGACCGGAACTGTAACCGGTCCGCTCGTCCTGTAACCTGTTTCCTGGAACCATCTGCCATAACCAAAGTCCGTTGTTCGGGGAAAACCTTTACACCCACTTTCTCCACTACTTCCTTCGAAAGGTAATTTTCCCAACTGCCCGAATCGACATAAGCCACTACTGGCACGTCATTAATAAAAACCCGAATTTCAAACCCCGTAAAACGACTATTCTTGCCGGCCCCGCCGGTCTTAGCTAAAAAAGAAAAATTGTCGGCCGTCGCAGAACCGGTCCGACTAAGTGCCTGCCCTAGCACTTCCCCATCCACCTCGGTAGCTCCTTGACCTTTCCCTGGTTCAAGTGATGCATCACGCTCCGAGTGGTCCGATGGCCCCACGGGCTGTTCTTGCCCTTGACCGTCGGTGGCTCCTCTCAAGGGTCCCGTCCCTGGTGACCCGGTCCGCACATCTGCTGTATCTTGGGGACTGTCTTGCGGACTGGAGCTGTGTTTCGGTTCTTCCGGCTGGTCTTTCCAGCGTACTCTTTTTTCCCTTTGCCCTTGATCTCCCGGATCGCTGGCCTCATCACCACCCGTTTCCTGGTCCAAGGCTGGTGGTCCTGCGCCTCGGACCTTCAATTTACTGATCTCTTGGCGTCGGACAGTTTCGGACAATATCGCACTCCATGGTTGCCTCCACAGAGATAACACGACATTTGTCCCCTGCCGCCGCCTCCTGGATTCCCTCTTCCGCCTTGTCGGCCTCCAGTGCCACGGCCTCTGCCTCGGCCTCCGCCTCCTCGGCCACGGCCACGGCCACGGCCTCGGTCTCCAATGGCTCCAAGTCGGTCCTCACGCGGTCCATCGCCAATGCTGTTGACTCGGCTTCGTCGGTTCCATCTTGGTCTGCCTCCTTGGCCCCTGGCACCGGAATGTGGATGTAGGGTCCGGACACCGTCGAGTCGTTCAGCCATTTCAATCGCTTCCTGCACATCCCCTCGCACGAATCCAGCGATAGTAGTGCGAAGAGGGTCTCGTAACCCAGCGACGAACGTCGAAAACATCTCCGCCTCCGTCATGTCCGGGATGCGAAAACAAATGTGCTGGAACCGGCGCACGTAGTCACGCACGGTCCCTCCCTGCTTGAGGCCACGTAGCTCGGTCCGGGCCCGTTCCGTCGAAGTCGTAGGCTCAAATTGGCGTCGTGCCTCCGTTGCCCACTCTTGCCAATCAGCGAAGGGTTGGCGTCTCCCCTCAGCCATGCGAAGCTCCTGCAAGTTCATCCAACGCGAGGCCGCTCCTCCAACGTGGGCCGACAGCACTCGGATCCACTGGACCTCAGGGACATCTTGGGCCCGCAACCACCTGCCCATCTGCATGACCCACTCGGTGACGGACACATCGTGGTCACCGGTGTAGGGCTTGGGCATCTGCAACTTCAAGTGGCGCAGAGGGTTGCGTCCATCCGGTGGGTTTGGTGCGCCTGGTCCTGGTGGTCCTCCCGGACCTCCTGGTCCGCCTGGTCCACCTGGTCCTGGTCCACCTGGTCCACCCGGTCCTCCTGGCCCTCCTGGTCCTCCTGGTCCATTGGGTCCTCCTGGCCCTCCTGGTCGCCTCGATCCGTCTGGTCCATCATCGTCGTCATCGCCTCCACCGCCTCCACCGCCGCCTGCTGGGTGCGTTCCCTGTCGCCGGTTCATCTGTCCAGTTGGGTCTTGTTGGCCCACTGATGCGTATGATCCCATCCCAGCGAATGGGTCCGATCCGGAGTTGAACCCTCCCCGACCACTCGTCTGCTGCATGGCTCCTGGTGGCACTTGTGCTGCGGGCCATGGTCTGCCTTGGTCGGTAGTTTGGTCTCGAATAACGGGACCTGGTCTGCGGTTCAACCTGGGTCCTGGGTCGGCGGTTCCTCTGGGAGGTAGGAGCACAGGTAAAGGTGCGGCGTTGACGTCCATAGGTGATACCAGCGGTGCTTGAGATTGCCCTGACGAAGTGGCTACTGTTGGTGGCACGGCCGGTCCACCGGTCAGCCCTGTCGTGACCACGGGTACCAAAGGTGGAGCCGTTGGTGCCTGGACCGTCTGCGTTCCAACGTACACGGGAACGTGTTGCGGTCCGGTGGGCATCTGTTTGGACCATAACTTGACGAGCTCTTCCACGTTGGGTTTGGCTTCTGTCTCGCGCCAAAGTCGGTCCTTGTCCTTCTCCAACTCCTTGGTAACCACGTCGAGTGTAGCTACTGCGACCTTGTTGTCGTTGAGCTGATGTGTGAGATACTCGGTCCTGGCCCCAAGGTTCTTGACATCGTCCTCTGCCTTGGCGGCCAAACGGTCCTGGCTCAGTTGGAGACGGCGCTCCAGCTCCGCGGTGAGCTGTCCATACTCTTGGCGTTGTGCCTCCAATCTCTCGGCGAGACCCGCGACCTGTTGATCTACGAGGGCCGCCTGCCGTTCTTCGGCTTCTCTCCTCTGGGCCTCGAGACGGTAGTCGAGATCTTCGGCTTGCTGTTCCAACAAAGCGGCTGCGTGCTCCTGTTGCTGCTGTAGCTGGCCCCGGACCTCTTCGAGGGCCGCCTGTAGGTTGGCCACGGTCCGGTCCGCCCATTGACCCGCGTCCACCTCCAGCTGGTTCATACGTACGTCGGCTTGGTTGTTCTCGACGTGAACCTGCTGTACGTGCTGGTAGTTCTGCTGCACGAACATTGGTCCTTGGGCCGGTGGTGGAGGGTCGTCTTCGGTCCCCAAACTCATCTCGTCTCCCTCGTCCACATGGTCGGGATAGGCTGGGGCTTCCTCGTACGGGATAAGGTCCATGCCTGGCGCCTAGCGGTCTCTCTGGCTGCGGCTCTGGCTCGTTGACCCTCGAGTACCTCCAGATACAAGGCCTGGAAATCGGGGTCGTTCCTCTGTTCCTCCGTGAACACGGAGTCACAGGATCCCACGCTCTCCAAATCTTCGTCTCGCGGTCCACGCGGTACAGGTATGTCGGCCAAGCTGGGTCCGGAAACAAAAGTCAGAGGTGTGCCACGATAACTTGTTGGGTAGTCCACCTGAAACGCGTTCCAATGCGCGACGGTAGCTGGAGCGGGAACGGTAGGTGCTGCGGACACTGGCACTTGGAACTCCGAGCCAGTGGATGCGTCGGTCAGGTTCGAAGGTGTCGAAGGGTACATATAGATCTCCTTGGTGATGCGGTTCGCGAGTCCGGGAACTCGCTCCGAAACCAGTTGATAAAAACACGGGAAAGTATCGAGTAGTGGTAGACGTTACGTCTAGAACCACGGAAACACGGATAAGAGTCTTTGCTTACAAGCTTACTCTAGAACACTGTTACCTCGGTCCGGATCCAATAAATATGGGGCCGGACCGACAACCTGGCAAAAGGAACGGTTGAGAGCTGTCGGACCCAGCGTCCACTGGACCGACAGATCCAGACCAAATCCTTCTCAGGACCGTTGGTTGGATTGTGTGGACACGGTAACTGCCACCGTGTCCACCTCTCACTTGGGTCAGTCGGACTGTACTGCTGGACCGGCTCTGGTACCGAACCAGGCACTGATTACCGGACCAGGCTGATCCAGTCCGACTGGATCGACTTAGGTGAATGTGTACTCGTTCCAGAGCCCACATTCGTATCAATATATATCAACGGGCCAAAGAAGACCTGGTGCTTTACCACTGCCAAGAGCAAACAATTTTGCTCCTTTTCGATATTGTGCAATCAATCTCATGTGATTAATTTCTTTTTGTGTAACTGCCATATTATGAGGGATTAATAGGCAGCAACTCGTAGAAGAAGGTGACTCTTTCTTGCAAGCAAAATAATGCTTTAAGAATTCATTCAAATTCTTTCGTCCAGGATCCATCCAAACATGGTGTCCCGCTACTGACGATGCAAGAAACTCTTGTCCAGTGCAAAACTTTTTACAAATCGCAAATCTTTCATCATTAGTAGATGAGTCAAAAGTGAACTCTCTACTTGCATTCTGCAAACGATGAAGTTCCGATTTTAAAAGTTGCATTCCAGAGATGCAATCGTTCTCCGGCACCTTCTCTTCTTTACTAGGCATAGGATCTTGGGCGTCCCCAATGGGATCGACGTCCAAATCATCCTCACCACATCGGATAGAGTCATCATTTCTGTCAACAGACATAACCTGGTCAGGGTCATTCTCCACAGAAATATCCGATTTGTTCTCGGGCTCCGTAATATCTGTATCCATCGGATCAAATATTACATCTTTCGGATGTGAGTTTTTCGATACCTCCTTTCGAGATAACCCAGATGCAAGAACTTCTATACTAGAAAGTTCTTTCCCGAAACAAGCGAGACTCTTCCGTACCTTTCCAGTATCACACACATGACCTGGAGAATAAGATGCTCCACATCTGAAACAAAGGTTCGCGGCCTTGCGCCGTTCCCACTCTTTCTGGGTAAGACCCGCAGGAAAAGATGTTTTACCAACTTTACTCTTACGAGTCTGTTGAGAACCACCACCAAATCTCGATGAAAAACTCGGCATCATTCGGTTTTTCTTCCGATTAACCGGATACACCTTTCCTTTTTCCTCTTTTCGAGATCGCTTTGATCCAACGGTACTCTCCTCCTTTTCTTTGGCACCTTTTTCCAATACTGGGTATCGCTCATCATGCGATACTCCTTTTGCCAATACATGGGTACGGACTTCCTCATATGAAGTCCATTCATGACCCGAAGTATCAGTGGCAACCGCTTCCTTCTACACTCCATGGAGGTTGCGGTGTAAGAACCAAATTTTTGAAATACTATCAATTTTGGTCTTACGAAGAGTAAAATATGTGTCCATTTGGCGCACATATTCTCCAGTATTGCATCGCCGGTTAATGTGGTCTTTGAATGTGGACAGTTTTTGCGTCACCGCATATTCGGTGGCCAACTCACCAAAACTTCCATCATCCATAGCAACACACATTTCCTCCCAAGTCAGGTTTCCTCCAGAAATTTTCTCTTCCCCAACTCGAGCGATGAGGTGCTTGATTCCCTTGGGTCCCAAGAATGTTGGTCCAATCCGACCCCATTCTTCTCGAGGAACCCCCTCGGCAATCCAAAAGATCTCCAAAATGACCTTATGTTCTTTCCAAGGACATTGGCCATCAAATTTATCAGGTTTGGCCGTGGAAGACTTTTTACTTCCCGACCCTACAGAAGTACTACCTCTTCTGGTAGTCACTTCTCGTTCCCTCTCACGGTCATCGACCTCTTTACGGAACGCCTGATGTTCAGATTGCATTAAAGCAATCCGACTTTGGAGTTCTTCTACCGTTAAAGCGGTAATGTCCTCTTCACCAGAAGGGTCTGGTCTCGACATCTTAAAGAAGGCTAGTGATTAACCTGCATCGCAGGAAAATCAATCCAGCAGCAAAATTTTCCTCATGTATATTGGTTCTTATCAAAGTACCAACTATACATTGACATTCGTGGATCAAATTTGTATCTAACTACAAATTATCCTTGTGAAAATTGACCTTGTATTCAGTGAAAATCATTCACAGTTTCCCTTGGATGTACTGAATTTTTGGTTTGATGCTGAGGAAATGTCCTGCCCTGAGCCACCTGGCTTGGGGTCTTGACATCATCTTTTGATCCATAAAATTTGTTAGTGGCTGGTGGTCTGTAAAGACTGTGACTTCTCCTGGGCAGCCTTCTAAGTAGTGCCTCCACTGCATCAAGCAGTAGGCTATTCCCAGGAGTTCCCTTTCATACACTGAGTAATTTTGTTCTGATTTTGATAATCTTCTACTGCAAAAGGCTATGGGCTGTAATCCAGAGCCATGATCCTGACAGAGAACTCCTCCAGTTGCTTCCCCAGATGCATCACTAATCACAGTGTAATCCTTTACTGGATTAGGATGGATCAGCACTGGTTTCCCCATCAATGCAGTTTTCAGTGTTTGGAAGGCTATTTCCTGAGCAGATCCCCACTCCCACATGACATCCTTCTTAGTTAAGTCATGCAGGGGGCCTGCTATCTTTGCAAAATCAGGAATAAATCTTCTATAGAAGGATACCATCCCCAGAAAACTCCTGACATCAGTAACTGTTTTTAAGGGCTTCCAATCCCTGATTGCCTTAACCTTCACATCCATTGCTGAGATCCCTTTTTCACTCAACCAAAATCCACAGAAATCTGTTTCCCTCACACAGATTTCACTTTTAGTGGCCTTTGCAAATAGACTATACTTCTGTAGCCTGGCTAAGACTGCTGCTAGATGCTCTACATGCTCAGAGATGCTCTTAGAATAGATTAAGAGATCATCAATGAAGATCAGCACAAAGATATCCAGCATATCCTTGAAGATATCATTAACCATGTTCATGTATTGTGCTGGAGCATTAGTAAGTCCAAAGGAGAGTACTTTGAACTGGTAGTGTCCAAATCTGCTCCTGAAGGCAGTCTTAGGCCTGTCCTCTTCCCTTAGAGGCATCTGCCAGTAGCCTGATCTCAAGTCTATCTTTGTGAAGTATTTTGCCCCATGCACCCTGTCAATCATCTCCTCTGGTAAGGGCAGAGGGTATCTGTTTTTAATTGTTTTTTTATTCAGCCATCTGTAATCTAAGCACATTCTGAGCCCTCCATCTTTCTTAGGGACAAACAGAATAGGTGCCCCAAATGGTGATTGTGATGGTTCAATGAAATCCATCTCCAAAAGGTAATCTAACTGTCTTTTAACCTCATCTAACTCAAGAGGAGACAGTTTATACAGTGGCCTGTACATGGGTTCAGTACCCTCCTCCAGATCAATCCTGAATTCATGACCCAGCCTGGTAGGAGGTACACCTTTAGGCAAATCTTTTGCAAATACTTTTCTGTACTGAGTCAGTACTTCCTTAATCTTGGGATCCATATCCTCCTGCAGGATTTTCTGTAGATCATCCCCTTCCCTTTGTTCTGGGATTGTTTCTACTCCAGTCTTTGATTCATCCTCTGGCCTAATCACCACCATGATGATGTGTTTGATTTCCCCTTTTTCTATCTGTCTTTTGATTCTGCCACTAGAACAAAAGGAAAGTTCTGTAGCTCCAGTGGGCTTGAGTTGATATTCAGGCATCACTGAGAGTGGTAATTTTACACTCTTTCTGCCCTTGTTTACTGTGATTATTCCTGACTTAAAATCCACTTTGGGATTGTAGTGTATGAGCCAGGGCAATCCCAGCAGGATTGGGTGATTACTGTCTGGAAAGACATCAGCATCAAATGAAAGCTGAATCTTTCCACAGACAAATGGGATGCCAAAACATCTCCCCACTGATTTCCTTTCTGTACCATCTAGAAACTTAACAGGAGTTTCTTGTGGTTTGTATTGCAGTCCCAGTTCCTTGACTGCATCCATGCTAATATAATTAGCAGTGGATCCTGTATCAATGTATGCTGTAGCTTTCTTTGCACCAATAAATCCTGCCAGTTCATATCCTCTATATGCTGCTGTAGCCTGAGCTACTGCAGTTTGAACTGGTTCCTTTCCCTCAACATTTCCTTCCACTCTAGTGGGTAAACTCACAGTGGCCTCTGTTTGTTTATCCACTCTCTTTTGAGACTGCTTTTTCTTTTGAATTAACACTTCTGGAGTGACCCCATCCAGTGTGTTTGCTTCCTGTTCTGTTGCAATAGGGGCTGCAACCACAGGTGTCTCTTGAACACCATCATTTAGTGAGGCTGGTGTTTTTGTAGTGGGTTCTTTAATTTCAATATCATCAGGAGGCTTAGCTGACCCAACACTAGCCTCCTCTTTTAGTTTCCCTTCTTCAGGGCTTTCTGAGCTTGGGACAGTTTGGGACACTGTCTCACCCCATGCTCTGTGCTTCCACATAGAAAACACTTAAAGGATCCTCCCCTTGAGGGTCTAGATCCCATCTGACCTCTCTGTTGCACAGCTTTAACTGAGTTTGCTGCAAGAGGTAGTTGTGGTGTTGCAGCATGTTATGACGTCACACGCGTGTGTCACGGTGTGTCGCCACGTGTACATGTGTGTCGCCACGTGTGTCACCTGTCGTGACACATTTGCATCTGTCCCCACACGGTGGTAGCAGGGTCCAATCACCAAGTATGGTGATTGCTACCATGTGTACTAGCAACGCTCATAAAAGGCGTTGGTACACTCTCTTTCCAGGTTTTGGTTTGAGAAAGACTTTCACTGCCACTGAAAGTCAAGCAGCACAACATTTGGTTTCGGAGCGAAGGGAAAGGAAAAGGAAACGATAAGGAAGACAACAAGGAGGGAGCGCTTCTTGTCGAGTAAGGAAACGCCCTTGGCGAAGGTGTGCGCTTTGGGGCAAAGGTGACTTACTCTTACCTTTGAGATTTTTGTTTTTTTCTTTGGGATCGTTGGTGGTGAGCGGTCGTCCGCCACGGTATGCTTGAAAAAAGGTCAACGAGGGCCTTATAAAAGTATTTCGAGTTGGTTGTGAGTGGTCGCCCGTGTCGGCCAAGTGGTGAAAGGGTCTTACAGGGCCTTTGGAATTTCTTGATTTGTTTGTGGGAGGTCGTCCGGTTCGGTTGACGTGAAAAGAGGTCGTAAGGAACCTAAGGGTAGTGGTATAGAGTCGTTTAGAAGCTAGCCCGTGTCGGAAAAGGTTTCTGTAGGGTCGCTTGACGTTTGTAGCTTTAGATCCCATTTTCAGAAAGTGTGAGAGTGGAGATCTCGACTTTCTTTGGGGTTTCGACCACTTCTTGCGAGGTCGCCAGCACTCTGGACGTGCTTTGTTAAAGCTAGTCGACTTAGCTCGACGTTTTTCCAGAGAGTGGTTGGGTGGCTTGGTAGTTGGGTCGAAAAAGGCTACAGGGGTCGTCAGTTTTTGCCAGGAATGACAAATTCGAATTCGAATTCTGAAGTGTGAGAAACGACAAGAGTAACGCAGGTCGATTTGTTACGCTGTTGGCGTTGAAATCGATTTTGGTACTTACCTAAAGTGGTCGTCGTTTTGGCGAGGTGACAGTCGTTTTTCGTCGACTGTGGTACTGGCGCCAAACGCGACTTCGTTTTGGTGCGACTATCGGTTTTCTTTTGTCGGCGGTGTGCCTTCTTGGCAACTGCAGGGGCGCGATTGGGCTCTTATTTTGGTGAGAGTACCTTGAAATCGTTAACCTCCACGTCGTTTTAAGTTCGCCTGTGGCTTTCGACGCAAGTCGTGGCAAAAGTCGACAGAGTGTGTGACAGAACAGGTCGTTTCAAGTTCGACTGTGGTTTGTGCGCGACGTCAGTCGTGGCAAACGTCGAACAGTGTGACACTGAACGCACTTACAGTGTAATTCGAATTTTTCTGGTAGGAGTCTTTGGCCATGGATGGTAATGACAAGAGTAGTCATACCAGTGAAAAGGAGGCAGAGGTGGAACCCCCTCCTAAGACCAAGGATTTAGAAGAAAGGCTTACAGAAATGGAAGGGCTGTTGGCAGATTTGGTAATGAAATTACCTGACCCTGAAAGTTCCAAAGATAAGGATAAAATGGACGAGGATGAGTCGATAGACATTGGGAAATCTGGAAATGATGGTGGGCCGCGTGGTATGACATCTCAAGTAGCTAAGCCAGAAAAATATGATGGAAAGATACCCTGGAAAGAATTCCAGAGTAGTCTTACTGTCTACTTTGTGGCAGCTGGTATCAACCAAGAACGATGGGGAAAGGTTGCTCCCACGTTTTTCGGTAGAGCTGCACAAAAACATTTGGCGGCTAGAGTGTCATCAGAGTCCTTGGAAAAAGGTGAAGTTTCTTGGAAACAAATCTGTGAGACGATGAGTGACGGTAGTTTCGGGGAAATGGCATCGGATTATGCCATTACAAAGAAACTCATTTCATGTCGTGATCACCTTGAGCGCAAAGTGAATACGAATGATTTCGTCAGATTCGTAGATGATTTGTTTAAACTTCGTCGTATTCCGATGGATGAAGCGAGTAAATGCTTCTTCTTACTCCATAATTTGCATCCGGCATTGAAGTCGTCGGTCGAGACAGATGTTCATGGGAAACCTTGGACGATCTACAACGATCTTCGAAATCATGTCCTTGCAAAAGGAGTAACCCATGATGAGCGGATCCCTGTGATTAAGAATAAATCCGGGAATGTTCATGGTCGTGGGGAAGACTTGTATGGATACAAGGCTTCAAAGAAAGCAAAGAATAGACCATCATTTACCAGTGGGCAAGCGAACCCGAACGCTAGTAAGAAAGCGAAGGGTACGGTTCGCGGCACAAAGCTTTCCCCGGAGGAGCGTGCTAGAAGGATAGCACAAAAGCTTTGCTTCACTTGTGGTGCTCCATGGGATGTGTCACACAAGTGTGGTGGGAAAGGCAAGGTGAGCGATTTGGCGATCAATGTCTTATCTCCTATCGAGAGTCATGTGCATATTGATGAGGTAGTGGAACCCTCAAATGCAATGATCGATGAGGAAATGAAAATTCATGCTTCTACTGACGAAAAGAAATTTTCGTGCAGAAATGAAAAGAAGGTGAATGCTCAAATGGATCATAGTGTTCATCGCAAGATGATCAAGCGAGAACTTGAAAGACTCGAAGAGAGAACGGGACGGAAGTTTACGTTCGATTCTTCTGGAGGTTGTTTTCCGGTTGATGCTTGTAAAAGATCTTGTGAAGATTTTCTTACGTGTGATGTGTCGGGCGAGCATGTGTGGCTCAACCCAGGAAAGGCACAAATGGATGCTTTCCTGAAGCACTATTTCGAGTGTAAGAAAAGAGCACCAATGACAACAAGTGCTTGTGTCTTGGTACCTCATAAGATGTGCAAAGCTTTTCGTGTGTTTGATAGCATGCGCTTGATAGCACAATATCGGAAAGGGGCATTCTTATTTGAGAGAGCTCGTAAGATACCATTTTCCCAACCATTTGATGTGTATTATGATGCTCCTGTGCCTCGAATTGTGGAACCCACAATTGACAAGGAGATCATGGCTATGTCTATGGTTTTCAAGGGACGTATCTTTGATACTCCTGCACATATATTGTTGGATTCGGGTGCGGCTGGTTCGGCCTACATTTCCCAACAATTTTGTGAGGCTTGTGGTATCTCATACCAAGCTCAAAGTGATACAACTGTTCAAATGGCTGATGGTACACCATTGACTTGTTCTGGTAAAACCACAGTTCCTCTTCGGATACAAGGTCTTCGTGAAAAGTTAGAGTGCTTGGTGATCAGTGCTCCTCACTTTGACCTTTATCTTGGAGATGTTTGGTTGAAGGACCATTGTGCTCATATGGATTTCCTTCATAACAGTTGTTCGTTGTTGTCAACTCGTGGACGTCGAGTTACGATCCATCATACTATTTCGGCTCGAAATCGTAGTGCTCGTTGTGTTCATACGGTTACTCCATTTCTTTCCATTAAACAAGTGAAACGATGTCTTCGTGATGATCGGATCACTCCATTCCTTGTCTTGGTGCGTGAGGTCACGCCACCTCGTGAGGGGGAGGAACATGGGTCTCCTAATGCGTTGTTTCGTGAACGTGGATCACTAGAGGATGTGGTAAAATCCGCACACGGTGATCATGTTGAGAAAGAAACGTTGGAGAACATGTTGGCTCCTATATTGGACCAATACGAGGATCGGTTTGCGAATGAATTGGCCTCGTGTCCACCCTCTAGAGAGTTCGATGCTTCTATAGATCTGATACCAGGAGCAAATCCTGTGAGTCGTCCTATATTTCGCTATACGCCTGGAGAGCGTAAGGAAATTGAGGATCAGATATCGGATATGTTGGCTAAGGGACTTATTCAACCGTCGTGTAGTCCATGGGGAGCACCAGTCTTGTTTGTACCCAAACCGGATGGGACAAAAAGAATGTGTGTGGACTATAGAGGTTTGAATAAGTTAACAGTCAAAAATCAATACCCTATCCCACGTATCGATGATCTGTTGGATCAGTTACAAGGTGCGAGGTACTTTTCCGCCCTTGATTTGAAAGCTGGTTACTGGCAGCTTCGTGTCAAAGCTGAGGACCAGGCTAAAACGGCTTTCAAAACGCCCTTTGGATTGTTTGAATATCGTGTCTTACCGATGGGTTTGACGAATGCACCAGCGATATTCCAAACATGGATGAACCGTGTATTTCATGGGATGATAGGGAAGTACGTCCTTATCTATCTTGATGATATACTTGTGTATTCGAGGAATGAGAAAGACCACATCATGCATCTCAAAAAGGTCATGGATCGTTTGAGAGAGCACAAGCTCTTCTTGAAGAGATCAAAGTGTGATTTCTTTAAGGATGCATTGCATTATCTTGGCTTCGTGATAAGCAAAGAAGGGATTGCGGTAGATACTCGCAAGACTCAGAAGGTCATTGATTGGCCAGAGCCACAAAATATATCTGAGTTGAGATCCTTCTTAGGTCTTTCAAATTACTTCCGTCGGTTCATTCAAGGATACAGTAAATTGGTCGGACCACTTACGAACTTACTTAGGAAGAGTAAGGAGTGGGACTGGAATGAGGATTGTCGGAAAGCAATGGTGGCAGTTAAGGAAGCCCTGACCCATGCACCTTGCTTGGCAATGCCAGATTTCAGTAAGCCTTTTGAAGTTATTGCCGATGCCTCGGATTGGGCTATTGGTGCAATATTACTTCAAGAAGGTCGACCAATAGCATTTGAAAGTAAAATGCTACATGGTGCACAATTGAGATGGTCAATATCAGACAAAGAAATGTTTGCTGTTGTCCATGCTTTGAAGTTGTGGAGGTGCTATCTGGATGTGATGGAGTTTAAGGTGATCGTGGATCACAAACCCAACACATTTTTCCATTCCCAGGTAACGTTGTCTCGAAGAGCGGTGCGGTGGCTTGAGTGTCTTCAGGGATACCGATTCAAGTGGGAATACCAGCCAGGCAGGACGAATGTAGCAGACCCCTTGTCGCGCTATCCTGTACGGTATTCTCAGCAGATCAGTGTCTTGTTGGAGTCGGTGAGCAAGCGTGGCCGACTCAGTCACCTTGGTGAGGAGGGCCCAGCTCTCTCTCCTTTGCCTAATATCGATCTTCAGCGACGATTATCTGAGGGGTACGCTAAAGACGAGTGGTTCAATACATTGGAATCCGCTGCTTCAATGTGTCGTTTCGACTCGGGTTTTTGGTGGAATGGAACGCGGGTGGTTGTCCCAAACTTTGATGGCCTCAGGTTGGATATTATGAAAGATTTTCATTCAACGGTGTATTCGGGACACTTTGGTGTCAAAAAGACGAAACACAATTTGTTGAAGTGGTTTTGGTGGCCAGGGGTAGAGAAGGATATATTGTCCTTTATCAAAGGTTGTGATAGTTGTCAACGGAACAAGTGGAGACGTGGCAAACCTCCTGGTTCGTTGCAACCTCTACCGATACCAGATGCTCGTTGGGAGAGTGTTTCGATGGACTTGATAGTCGAGCTTCCCAAGTCAGGTGCTGAGCATTATGATGCGATCCTCGTTTTCGTGGACCGACTCACGAAAATGGTGAGATGCGCTGCAACATACACGAAGTGTGATGCTGCAGAAACAGCGAGACTCTTTGTATCACATGTCTTCCGTTCACACGGTCTTCCTAGGACATTGGTGAGTGACAGAGATCCCAGGTGGAGATCACGATTCTTTGCGGAATTGTGTAATACTTGGAAGATCAGTCAGGCTATGGCAACTGCTTTTCATCCCACCACTGATGGGCAGACTGAGGCAATGAACAAAGTCTTAGAAGACACCCTAAGACATTTTGTTGGGATACGCCACAGTGATTGGTCTGAACTGTTGCCAGTTGTCGAGTTTGCTATGAATAACTCCAAGTCGGAAGCGACTGGTGAGACACCATTTTTCCTTAATTACGGTCGTGATCCTTGGACAGCTACGACGGCACAGATGCCTGGATTCGGGCCAGGTGCATCTAGTAGAAAGAGCTCGTCACTGCAGATGGCGGTGCCAGCTGTACAAAGAATGACGACAACGATAAGAGATAGCATTGTGAAGGCGAAAAGGTGTTTAGAGGCAGCACGTCAAAGGATGAAGGCGTATGCTGATCGACATAGACGTCCTGTGGATGTGAAAGTAGGCGATAAAGTGTTGTTGGATGCACGGCATATCCGCCTAAAACATCCAGGATCCCGAAAATTGATGCCGAAGTGGATCGGACCCTTTACTATTTCGGATCAAATCGGTAAGGTAGCTTTTCGGTTGGATTTACCGAACTATCTTAAAATTCATCCGGTTTTTCATGCGAGCTTGTTGAAGCCTTATTGGGCGCATGGAAAAGTTCAGCCTCCTCCGCCGGTGGAACTCGATGATGAGTTGGAATATGAGGTTGAGATGCTTTTAGATCATCGTGTACGGCGAATAGGTCGAAAGCGTAAAACTGAGTATTTGTGCAAATGGATGGGTTATGGACATGAGCATAATACTTGGGAACCCGAAGAGCATATGGAGAATGCTAGGGAATTGGTAGAAGAATACCAAAACAAAATCAAGTCGACGGACTTGTCTCCGCCAATTGTTATCCGTCGAAGTGAACGCCTTCGGTCGAAAGAGCGCAATTGACAGAGTAGGAGATCTCAAGAGAAGGGAAATAAATTGAATGGGCAAAATTTGATTTAAATATCTCCGCACATATGTGTGAATGCCGACGGGTGAGATATTATTTTCCTAAGGCAAGGTAGCCAATGTGGAAAAGCGTTCACCATGAAAAGGGTTTTATCTCGGGTTTGAGAAGGTGTCTTGACCCTTAAGATGGTTTGGTTTTGTGAAAGGGATCACAAACTTTGAGATGTTTCTCCAATCTCAATCTTGACCGGATATGAAACTTTTGGTGTAGTGGCTCGCTGAAAGGCACCTAGAGATTTCAACATTTGGTCAAAGTACCGTGTGTAAACCATTGCTAAGGTTTCTGCACCCTGTAGCATATAAGTGTTTATCCAAGTGGAGTCAGGACCAGGAGGTCTGACACTTTGGGGGGGAGGAATGTTATGACGTCACACGCGTGTGTCACGGTGTGTCGCCACGTGTACATGTGTGTCGCCACGTGTGTCACCTGTCGTGACACATTTGCATCTGTCCCCACACGGTGGTAGCAGGGTCCAATCACCAAGTATGGTGATTGCTACCATGTGTACTAGCAACGCTCATAAAAGGCGTTGGTACACTCTCTTTCCAGGTTTTGGTTTGAGAAAGACTTTCACTGCCACTGAAAGTCAAGCAGCACAACACAGCAGCTATCACTGCTGACATCTGTGTATTCCTTTGTCCAAACCTTCCCCTCCCTCTACCTCTGCCTCTAAAGCTGCTAGTAGTGCCACCTCTACTGCCTATAGTTGCAGAGAGTCTTTGAACTGTGAGGATGGCCTTATCCAGATCCCCATCACACAGGGTCATAACCTGTGCTTGCATATTTCTATCTGAGAGCCCATCCACAAAAGCTGCATATCTTTCTTCTTGAGGTAGGTTGGGGAGTCTAAACATCAGCTTTCTGAAGAGCCTGATGTAGCCTAAGGCAGTTCCAGTCTGCCTTAGAGTTCTTAACTGTTTTCTGGCAGTCTCTATTAGGGAGACTGGCTCAAAAACATTCCTTAGTTCTTGAGTGAACTCTTGCCAGCTAGCATACTCTGCTTTTTCCTGATTCATGATCTGTATATCCATCAGGTTTAACCAGCTAAGTGCATCTCCCTGGAGATGTGACTGAAAACAGGATAACCAGTCTCTCTCTAAGATGTGTTGATTCTGCAACCATCTCTTCATTCCTAGTATCCATTCTGTTGCAGATATCCTTTCATCTCCTGTAAATTTCTCTGGGGGAGTGAGCTTAATCTGTTTGCTGTAAGGTCTATCAGGACCTTGTCCTGAACCTCCTGATGTGCCACTAGGATCTCTATCAGGTGGTCCTCCTCCTGGGGGTCCTCCATCACCACCTCCACCACCACCTCCACCATTTCCTGGCCCTGGAAATCCAGATCCAGATGCTCTAGGCATGTTTGGCCTGTCTGGTCCATTTGGGCCATTTGATCCATTTGGATCCCCTGGATTTCCTCCAGGTGCACCACCACTAGGTGCTCTTTGACTTGTTAATTGCTCAAAGGGGTTTGGTGGTCTGATTCCCATGCCTGATGGTGCTGGGGTAGTGCCCACTGTAAATGTAGCTGGTGGAACTACAGTGGCTGGTGACATGGACAATGTGGGGATTGGTGATCCCATTGGAAGTGATTGTCCTGTGGTTAGGTCTATAAGACCCAAAGAAGAAGGTCCTGGGGGTAATGGAACTGCTGGAGTGGGTGGTAGTAACCCCACAGTTGCAGGTGCTCCATTAGTAACTGGTGGTAGCACCAGCTCTGCTGCTGAAGTAGGTTGAATTTCCTGTTCTTCTTGTCCCTCTGTACTCAGTCCTTCTGTGACTGTTTGCATCATATACACTGGGACTTCCAGTGGTTGTGTAGGCACAACTGATGCCTGTACATACTCCTTCAGCATTCTATCCATTGTGTGCTTAAGAGATAGCTCTTCTTTCTGTCTAGCTTCTCTTTCTCTTTCCACTAGTACAAGGGCTGTTTGTTCCTCTTTTTGGACTTGTCCTTTCACTGCTTGCAATTCAGAATACAAATCTTGCATTTGTTTCTGATAAGTTTGCTGGAACATTCCTTGTTCCTGATGCATTTGTTCTTCCTTCTGCACTTGTCCCTTAATTGTCTGCAGTTCGGAAAACAAGTCTTGCATCTGCTTATTCTGTACAGTCTGATGAGATTGCTGGAACAGCCCCTGTTCCTGTTGCATCTGATCTTTCAGATATGCAATACTCTGTGCATGAGATTTTCCTGTTTCCAGGATTTCTTCTCTCAACTGTGCATAATGTGTACTCAGTTGCTCTTGCACATCAGTCACAAATGACTGCTTCATTGACTGTAGATGGTCTGTAAGCTGTGCTAGCTTTTCTGTCGTCGACTCGACATTCTGTCGCAGAACGACCTGGAGGTCGTTGACTTCAGTTTCGACCCTTTGCTGACTTTCTTGAGTTCGATGAACGAACTCACGGAGACCTTGAATATTTTGCTCCGTCTTTTGGTCGACAGCCACTATGGCTTTTTCCATGTCTGTATGAACAGTTTGGAAGGAACTTTTCAAGTCCGTTGCTACTGTTTCGCGCCAGACTGCAAGCTGAGCTTGCAGCTGACCTCCTCCTTCAGAACCAGACTCCGTCCGGTTTATCTGAATGTTCTGCGTGTTGTGAACAACCTGCATAGCAGACTCGTCCATAGTGGAGTCTTCAAAAGCCACCATCTGGCTTCCTGATCCACTTGGTATTAACGCCATACTGTGTGCCTCTGACTTTCAGTTGACTTTCCGACAGTTACTGTCAACAGTAGACTGTTGACTTTTCCCTCACTGCCTTTACGTCCAAACGTTTAACGACAAACTCCCAGCGACTAAGCTACCAGTTTTGTGGCCTCCCCGCCACACAACGACAGTTACAGGATAACCTTTTTCCTGTCGTCTGTTTCTGGGTACCACACAAACTGCTGTCGGACACCCTCTTTTTCGTGCGAACCTTTTCGCGGGTGTGTTTGTTTTTCCGACAGAACTAGTAAAAGTCCCCTCAGTGTATAACTAGCGACCAGGCGTATAACCGTCCGCCGATATACCTTGCACGTCAGTGGCTTAGTGCACTAACGCTTCCTGAGTTGACTTTCGCCGCCAGAGTTCGAGTCCGAGCTCCGAAACCAAAAATGTTACGCGAGGCGCTCCGTACGCCGACGCACTTCCGTGTAAAGAGTGAGAGAGGGTGGCGGCTGAGTTCCACAGGGTCACACAAAATCGAATCGAGTCGCACACGGGGTCCACAGTTGCACTCACAGAATTACTGACAAGCAAGGTTACATCAAGCGTCCCATTCTTTTAACTCCCGTTCGACTTTCCCGAGGGTGACTAACCACCCGTAACACTCCCACTACCCTGACTCACAGCCGCCAGTTCTACTCCTGACTCACTCACACACTCACACACAAGCCCAGACTAAAGCACGTTCCCACTCAGATTCAAACCCGAGACCTCCACCTCGCGAGTCTCACTTTAGTTGATCGAACCACTGTCTTGACCAGGTGCTCTTGCGGTGGTTTCCTCGCTGTAGTTCAGTAGTATCTCCTCAGGGGAATGCTGTCATCTACCGGGGATGCATCTGACGCTTCACAGACGTCAGATGCATGACGCCTTTGACGTCTGACGTCCCTGGACGTCAGCAGCTGGTATCACCCCTAAGGTCTTACAAAGCTCTCTAAAGAACTTTGAAGTCCACCTAGGATCTCTATCGCTTACGAGGTGCTTAGGAAGACCGTGCAAACGGAAGACCTCAGTAACGAAGAGTTTCGCCGTTTGTACCGCATCACACGTAGTGTGCGTTGGTACGCATCGCACCATCTTTGTGAGTCGATCCACAAAAACTAAGATAGCGTCAAATGCTTCCGCTCCTGATTTAGGCAAATCAGTAATCAAATCCATTGAAACTGATTCCCATCGACCATCAGGTATACGTAAAGGTTGCAAAGGACCAGGCACCTTGCCGCGTCGGTGTTTGTTCCTTTGACATGCATCGCATCCCTTTACAAAGTTTGCGATATCTCCCTCTACGCCAGGCCACCAAAAGTATTTTAAGACTGTTCTTTGGGTCTTGCGGATCCCAAAATGTCCTGCATATACACTTGCATGGCTATCATGTAGGATATCTTCTCTAAGATTATCCCAATTTGGTACTACTACTCGTGCACCATTCCACCACAGGCCTGAGTGCTTTTGACAACCTGAAGCGGCGACATCTTCGGTTTCAAACCACTCATCCCTAGTGATCCCCTCAGTCAATCTTTCCCCAAGCATCGACGTACCGGTCCGGGGCGAGGACGGATCCCCTTTCCAAGTTGGTCGTTTCTGGCCACCTCCCAGCTCCGAGAGTATTCCGATCTGCTGAGAATACGACGGATATCGTGACAAGGGGTCTGCCACGTTCGTCCGACCCGGCCTGTATTCCCACTCGAACCGGAACCCCTGGAGGACTTCGAGCCAACGTGCCGACCTTCGAGAGAGAGTTTCCTGGGAATGGAAGTATGTGTTAGGCTGGTGATCACACACCACCTTAAACACACGCACGTCCAAGTAGCATCGCCACAACTTAAGAGCATGTACTACAGCGAACATTTCCTTGTCCCCTATGCTCCAATTAAGTTGGGCTCCTGATAACTTTCGACTTTCAAAAGCTATCGGATGTCCCTCTTGCAACAAGATTGCACCGATCGCATAATCCGAAGCATCTGCGATAACTTCAAAATCCTTTTCGAAGTTAGGCATTGCCAAACAAGGTGCATGTGTTAAATTCTCTTTAACACCATCAAAGCCTCTTTGACAATCCTCGGTCCAACTCCACTCTTTACCCTTCCTAAGTAACTTTGTGAGTGGGGCTACAAGCTTGCTGTAACCTTGCACAAATCTCCGGAAATAGTTAGAGAGCCCTAAAAATGAACGCAATTCCGCAACGTTCTTTGGGACTGGCCACTCTACTACTTTCTCTGTTTTCCTTTTGTCAGCGGAAATACCATCTTGATTTATAACAAATCCAAGATAGTGAAGCTCTTTCTTAAAAAAATCACATTTTGATCTCTTCAAGAGCATTTTGTGCTCACGCAAGCGTTTCATCACCGCTCGCAAATGTTGCACATGTTCCTCCGGAGTTTTGCTGAATACAAGTATGTCATCGAGGTATATTAGGACCGACTTCCCAATCATACCCGAGAATACCCGATTCATCCAAGTCTGGAATATTGCAGGTGCATTCGTCAAGCCCATTGGAAGCACTTTATATTCAAACAGACCGAATGGGGTTTTGAAAGCAGTCTTCGGTTGGTCCGGCTCCTTCACTCGAAGTTGCCAATACCCTGCTTTCAAATCTAAGGCCGAAAAGTATTTCGAACCTTGAAGTTGATCAAGGAGATCATCTATCCTTGGTAGTGGATATTGATTCCTGATCGTCAACTTATTTAAGCCTCTATAGTCGATACACATCCGTCGAGTACCATCCGGTTTGGGAACAAACAAGATTGGTGCACCCCACGGACTACAACTAGGCTTAATCAAACCCTTCTGCAGCATATCAGAGACTTGCTCCTCAATCTCTTTTCTTTCACCCGGTGTGTAACGAAACATTGGTCTATGTACCGGTTTCGCTCCAGGGACAAGATCAATTGCTGCATCCTCTTCTCGAGATGGAGGGCATTCTGCCAACTCATCTGAGAATCTGTCTTTATACTCATCTAACAGACTTTCCAGCTCTGTTTGATATGAAGACACTAGAGGATTTTTGGGCAATTCGGGTACCCCAGATTCCTCCCCCTCTAAAGGGTTCGGGACCTCCCGAACTATAACCAGAAAAGGACATAACTCCGTATTACGGAGTTGTCTTCGAGCTTGGGCTATACTCAACAAGGGATTTATCCGTGCATTTGACGGACTAGGGGCACGCACAACCAAATTAGGTCGTATCGTGAGTCGGTTTCCCCGTGTAGCTAGAACCGAAGCACTACCAGTAGAAAAATTCATCAGTACTCGGTGATTGCATAACCACACATCCCCGAGGTACAAATCAAAATGCTTTGCAGTGATAACTTGACACTCGATCTTCATCCGCAAGCCTTGCAAACGCAAGTTAATCGAGGTTATCCCTACAATATCCAATGGAGTTCCATTGGCCATTTCGATTTTGGTACCTTGCTTACATCTATAACTAAGCCCTGTGCTTTCGCAAAAATGCTTAGAGATATAAGCATAGCCAGCGGCGCCAGAATCTAACAGAATCTGACTAGGGGAACCAGAAATCAAACCTTTGAACGACATTGACATTCTGAGATTACAATCCTCTCCTGGAATCGAGTTACCGGGTAACTCCGCTGTAGGTGGATCGTAATATATATCAACGGGCCAAAGAAGACCTGGTGCTTTACCGCTGCTAAGAGCAAACAATTTTGCTCCTTTTCGATATTGTGCAATCAATCGCATTTGATTGATTTCTTTTTGTCTAACTGCCATATTATGAGGGATTAATAGGCAGCAACTCGTAGAAGAAGGTGACTCTTTCTTGCAAGCAAAATAATGCTTTAAGAATTCATTCAAATTCTTTCGTCCAGGATCCATCCAAACATGGTGTCCCGCTACTGACGATGCAAGAAACTCTTGTCCAGTGCAAAACTTTTTACAAATCGCAAATCTTTCATCATTAGTAGACGAGTCAAAAGTGAACTCTCTACTTGCATTCTGCAAACGATGAAGTTCCGATTTTAAAAGTTGCATTCCAGAGATGCAATCGTTCTCCGGCACCTTCTCTTCTTTACTAGGCATAGGATCTTGGGCGTCCCCAATGGGATCGACGTCCAAATCAACCTCACCACATCGGATAGAGTCATCATTTCTGTCAACAGACATAACCTGGTCAGGGTCATTCTCCACAGAAATATCCGATTTGTTCTCGGGCTCCGTAATATCCGTATCCATCGGATCAAATATTACATCTTTCGGATCTGAGTTTTTCGATACCTCCTTTCGAGATAACCCAGATGCAAGAACTTCTATACTAGGAAGTTCTTTCCCGAAACAAGCGAGACTCTTCCGTACCTTTCCAGTATCACACACATGACCTGGAGAATAAGATGCTCCACATCTGAAACAAAGGTTCGCGGCCTTGCGCCGTTCCCACTCTTTCTGGGTAAGACCCGCAGGAAAAGATGTTTTACCAACTTTACTCTTACGAGTCTGTTGAGAACCACCACCAAATCTCGGTGTAAAGCTCGGCATCATTCGGTTTTTCTTCCGATTAACCGGATACACCTTTCCTTTTTCTTCTTTCCGAGATCGCTTTGATCCAACGGTACTTTCCTCCTTTTCTTTGGCACCTTTTTCCAATACTGGGTATCGCTCATCATGCGATACTCCTTTTGCCAATACATGGGTACGGAATTCCTCATATGAAGTCCATTCATGACCCGAAGTATCAGTGGCAACCGCTTCCTTCAACACTCCATGGAGGTTGCGGTGTAAGAACCAAATTTTTGAAATACTATCAATTTTGGTCTTACGAAGAGTGAAATATGTGTCCATTTGGCGCACATATTCTCCAGTATTGCATCGCCGGTTAATGTGGTCTTTGAATGTGGACAGTTTTTGTGTCACCGCATATTCGGTGGCCAACTCACCAAAACTTCCATCATCCATAGCAACACACATTTCCTCCCAAGTCAGGTTTCCTCCAGAAATTTTCTCTTCCCCGACTCGAGCGATGAGGTGCTTGATTCCCTTGGGTCCTAAGAATGTTGGTCCAATCCGACCCCATTCTTCTCGAGGAACCCCCTCGGCAATCCAAAAGATCTCCAAAATGACCTTATGTTCTTTCCAAGGACATTGGCCATCAAATTTATCAGGCTTGGCCGTGGAAGACTTTTTGCTTCCCGACCCTACAGAAGTACTACCCTTTCTGGTAGCCACTTCACGTTCCCGCTCACGGTCATCCACCTCTTTACGGAACGCCTGATGTTCAGATTGCATTAAAGCAATCCGACTTTGGAGTTCTTCTACCGTTAAAGCGGTAATGTCCTCTTCACCAGAAGGGTCTGGTCTCGACATCTTAAAGAAGGCTAGTGATTAACCTGCATCGCAGGAAAATCAATCCAGCAGCAAAATTTTCCTCATGTATATTGGTTCTTATCAAAGTACCAACTATACATTGACATTCGTGGATCAAATTTGTATCTCAATACAAATCATCCCTATGAAAATTGACCTTGTATTCAGTGAAAATCATTCACTTTCGCAAATACAATCAATTTTCATTGAAGGCAACTCATTTTGCCTCATGCCAAATCAGGAAAATAATCGCTATTCATTCTCTCATTTTAGCGGATTATCTCTTCAATTCGATTTTATCGATCAACAATCATCTGTCTCCATTAGCGAATTACGACAAGTCCTATTCCTCTAGGCTCAAGAGAGCGTACCATACCATACGAACCACTAACAAAAGCCCTCAATTTTACACAGACCACTGCGCTAGCAAACCGATCCCGAAAGACCAGGGGTCTAGTGATTTCAAAGGGCAATAGTGGCTCTCCGTACAGCTAGGATAGGAGTGCCGAGTAACGCTCTTTAGACGTGAAAATTGCCGAATCGATTTAATCAAATATCCAAGATCAACCCTAATAAAACTCAAGAGAAATGAACTTCCTTCCTCTTACTTCCCTCATCTCCTTTTATTGACCAAATAAAAGGTCTCCTTTTGTTATACCGACTCAAGCTCCCCTAGCACTTGAGTCCTTATACTCGTTCCACCATCTAAGAGAGTACTCTTAGTGGCTTCTCGCGAGCATATGGTATAACAACCTCTCTACTCTTAGTATCTTCAGGTGTTAACCCTGCCCATACAAAGTTAACCCCACCCTTTGGATAAAAGAGAAACTTTTATAGTTCAAAAACTATACTATCTTAAAGTCGCAACGTGTCGACGTTCAAAATGATTCTAAAACATCATTTCGATCGTTCAACACCTAGAACCGACACGGACGACCTCAAAACACTCAAATTCCGACGCGAACTTTAAAACGTCATAACTTTGCGCACACGCATCGGATTCACTCGCAACAAATTGCAACGGATGCATCTTGTTCCGTAGATGCTTTTAGACACCTTATATGTTCGATTCCGTGACGTATACGGTCCGGAACGGGCCAAAACGTGTCGCTAATCGAACAGCTCCGATTTCCCTGCAGAAAATCCGCGCGCCGCAATAAGCAGTGCGACTCCACTTTCCACACGATAGGATGCTTGCCAAAGCTCCGAAACCAAGTTGTTAGACTTGGGGGTGCAAGTCTAAGAAGAGCTAAAAACTAAAACTTATGAGTCCATGACCTTGAAGCCCATTAATACCATGACCCCCAAGGATCCTAGCGTCCCCGCATGGTACCTAGGACAACCATCCTAGGTGGGCACCCGACATAGGTCTAGTCATCATGACTAGACCTGACTCACATGTCCACGTCAGCATGACTACGCATGACTGTACATGACTGTACATGACTGGACCTGACTGGATGTAGCTCTTAACATCCCTAACAGCTAGGCTTTCACTGGGAGGTTGTGTGCACACTTGAGTTTGAGAAACGAGTGAACAGGGGTGAAACTCGACACTCAGAGATAATTAAGTTTTACAAGTTCTCTCTGAACTTATCACCCTAGAACCCGAATACCCGTACCACGACTGTACTACAATTCAAACGTTCGTATCAACTACTCCCCCCCCCCCCCCCCAAAGGGTGCCCTCACCCTTGTGCGTGAACACACGAAAAAGAAAACCCCAAAAGTCAATCAACAGAAAAAGAATAAAAGCAAAAAGTCCAACGAACACTCAGCCCACTACCAACGCCCGAAACCACTGTCTCTCGCTTGGTCAGTCTCTAGTCGGCTGCCCTACCAGGCAGTCCGACAGCAGGTATGTCTCCAGCGACGATAATCGGATATAGCGGCGCGCCAGCTGGGGCATCGCGCTCTTGATTGTCGTCCTCGATTCCATACTCCAGGAATAACTGCTCGTCGTCCCCCATGGTGGATGTCTTGACTTGTCGGCGGGCTGATCACGTGTCAGTTCGGTGAATCACTTTGCCGGTGATCCACGTGACTAATTTGTCACTCTTTGTCGCGCAATTTCTGGCAGCGTAACTTTTGGCGGAGCTCCGTTTCCGTCTAAAGACGTCCGCTTAGCGGTTCCGCTTCGTCTGCCTTTCCGTTTAACCGCGTTTAGCGTCGACAACTCTGCGACGAACTGCAGTTCTACTACGCCGTGCTGTGTGGTCGTAGAGTCCGAGGATCTACAGATCCTGCGCGATCTTCGAGGGAATGATCAGGCGCAGCAACGTGCGTTCTGTGTCGTCCAGCGTAAAGTTGGTGCGCAGCAACACGAAGTAGGTTCCAGACACGAGAGGAAACCTTCTTCGACCTAGTTGACCTGATCTTTTGCAACTCGACTGCTAAATTCCCTGTCGATCTTTTCGAAAAGAAGACTCGACTGGCAGTAGGGGTTGCTTCGGCTCCGAAACCAGTTTGTTAGGCCCTGTTTAGCTAGGCTTTCACTGGGAGGTTGTGTGCACACTTGAGTTTGAGAAACGAGTGAACAGGGGTGAAACTCGACACTCAGAGATAATTAAGTTTTACAAGTTCTCTCTGAACTTATCACCCTAGAACCCGAGTACCCGTACCACGACTGTACTACAATTCAAACGTTCGTATCACCGTTAGTTGAATTAACGTTTTTTTCCCCGGAAAAAAAAAGCAAGTGTTCGGATGATCACAACAAACGTGTTCCCTTTTGGTCGGTGGAAAGCTTGAACCGAGCGAAGGCTCAAAAAACTCGAGAACATAAGAAAGCAAAGCACGTGACGAAAACATTCCGTTCCACGAAACCAAGGAAAAATATCACACGCGAAAGAAAAGCATTTCACAAACCTTCAACGGAAAGAGAACGGAAAGAGACTCGTGAATCAAGAACGAAAAAGAACTCGTGAATTATCCCGTGGTCGGTTCGAACCACCACACCACAAGGGTGCCCCTCCGAAGGGCCGGAACGTTTGGAAGGACCCCGCATTCCCTATCCCCAATTATTGATCATACGCCCGGAACCTTTTTGACGGCTAACCCCACTGGGTGATTATAGCCTCTCGCCTTGTTCCTAGTGGGCTCACTATGGCCGTCGAAACGGGAGTGCAAGGTACTCGGGGGGTCGGTCCTTAAAACTTGCCGGGTTCGAACTCCCGTCGACTCTTTACACCCAGAAAGAGGAGCGAGCTACGTGACGCAAGGACCTGGCGAGATCGATTCAAGCGTACGTATCGGAAAGTTGATTGACCATGATTAGTGAGAACGGGTCGCTTGATTCCACCGATATTATTTTTTTCCTCCTGACGTTTTGGGTTTCGTGCGGGATCATGCGGGATGATGCGATTTCCCGACGCACGTGGATCATCCGATCATCCGATTTGATCTTGATCCCCATAATCTAGGATTAAATTTCAGCCCTCGTCGACAAACAATCGCTGCGCAGCGACGAGAGTTTTGTCTTCGACTGATTCGAATAATCGAATAATCGAATTTGCTCAAAGAAACCGCTCAAAATTCGGAAAAAAATCCGGTCTCATCGAAAAACACAATCCATAAAAAACATATAAAAAACACAGTTGGTTTTTACAATCACCTTCACTCCTTCACCTTTCAACCCCAGTCTTCTAAATTTTTTTCTTTCCTTTCCCTTTCAGTTCAAAACTCAGTCACCTTCACCAAGGTCGATACTTTCAAAACAAAATCAACCCTCCCTTCAACAACTTCACGGTTTTTCCTCCTTGAATCCCCGAAACGAAAATAATACGATTGGAGGGACTCCGTGCCAATTTTAATATTGTACAGTGAAACCCATGTTTTCCCAATCCTTGCGTGAAACGAGCTGTGGATCGTTTGAGTCTTTCTTACACTGTTAGATTGTTCCGGGTTTCCTTCCCGATAAATACCTTCCCTAGTTTCTGTCAAGTGTCGTTTCACATCCATTCCAGTAACCTAACTTCCTCACATCGATCTAACTCTTCCCTCCTCTCGATCGTCTAACTTCCTCACAACAATCTATTTCCGATAATCAGACTGTAATCAGTCTGTGTGGAACATGGGCCCAACCTCGCCTGATTTCCACTGTGAGAGACTCCGAAAGAAAAATAGGGATGACGAGTCATCACTAAAAAAGATAAGGCTGTAGAAAAATCTGGTTGCGTGCAACCCTTGGAGGGGACTGTCTGAGAACCCGAAAAAAGAAAAAAAAAAAAAAAAAAAAAAAATGAGATAGTAGGCCTACGTGTTGGGGGGCCAGTCGAAATCGTCAGCCGCATGCCAAGGTTGACGTCCATGACATCGTTGCAGATGATCTTGGTGGTAGATGCCGCGAGGTCGGCGGCCTGGGCCCGTTCGTGGCGTGAGTTCGGCTGTGCTCCACAGGGAGCCCGTTAGTTGTGTGACCAATCGGAGGGGGCCCCGCCAGTGGGGCTGAAGCTTGTCTTCTCGCTTTGCTGCTTGGACTGCGTCATAATGCCAGACCAGGTCGCCTGGGTGAAGTTCTTGGGGGACTGTTTTTCGCAAACTGTTGCGATAGGCCCGCTGTTTGTCCGCTTTCTCTCTTGCGGTCCATTGGGTGGCCGCCGAGCTGGTCCAAAGCTGTAGGGGGGAGACGCCGGTGGTGGTGTTCGGCGTTGTATTAATGGCGTGCACGGCGGCTTCGAGGTGTTGAGGCCAGGGTTTAGGGCTGTTGTGCATAAATTTTCTGACCCTGTCTTCGAGGGTGCGATGAAAACGCTCAACCAAACCATTTGAATTGTGTTTGTGGGGTGGTGTATAGATCAGTTCGACACCTTTGTGCGTGCTCCAGGTGCGTAGGGTGTGAGAGCTGTTGTAGCCGGCCCCATCAAGGATGAGGAGCACAGGGTAGCCGTGTTTGCTGCCCCAGAGATCCAAAGCTGTCACGATAGTGTCCGACGTCACTGTGGAGGAGGCCGTAGCTTGGCTGCGCCGAGTGCAACTGTCGACGACGCAGGTGATGAATTTTTCTCCAGTGGGGGCCGGCGTGAGGGGGCCTATAACATCCAAATGAAGGACAGTGCCAGGCGAATCACCGTAGGGCAGTTTGCCCCAGGGACGGCGGTGGGTGAGTGGACGAAAAATGGCGCAGGTGGGACAGGTGTCGACGACTTCGGCAATGATTTTTTTGGGAATATTGTGCCCGGCCTGGCGGGCTTGGAGGTGTGTGTTGTGGACTCCCCAGTACCATGTACAGTGAAACCCATGTTTTCCCAATCCTTGCGTGAAACGAGCTGTGGATCGTTTGAGTCTTTCTTACACTGTTAGATTGTTCCGGGTTTCCTTCCCGATAAATACCTTCCCTAGTTTCTGTCAAGTGTCGTTTCACATCCATTCCAGTAACCTAACTTCCTCACATCGATCTAACTCTTCCCTCCTCTCGATCGTCTAACTTCCTCACAACAATCTATTTCCGATAATCAGACTGTAATCAGTCTGTGTGGAACAATATGAACACCTCCGGGGGGACCTTCAGGTCCAACTGGACCCGGATCTCCATCTCTTCCTGGTCGACAATTCCTGCTCTGCAGAAGTCGCAAGAGGGGTCTGTTGGCGATAGAGCGGTGCAAGCAAAAGAAGTAGAAAAAACAAACGAACCCAGTCCACAAGAAAGCACTGTGTGTCAGCATACCGTTCACAAGAAACCGCACAGCTCTTCAGGTAGAGGGTCGGGCAGGTGTGGAGGAGGTCACCAGCAGCAGCGATCGAATGGAATCGAATCGAATTGCGGACGTTGCTTGCTGGGCGATCAGAAACGCCGCCACCTTGTCGATCACGACTTCGGGAGCTGTCGATCCCACTCTTTCGGCGACATATCAGCGACGGAGGGTGCGGCAGAACACTTCCAAGAAGCAGACGAAAAAAAATCTCTCTCAGCGAGGAGGAGGGGGTTGTAGTGGGTGGTATTCACGCCCCCCATTTTACCCAGGGTGTTGCACTGGAGATTGCAGATGTTCCATCAATGAGTCATTAATCGTTGTCCATCCCAAGCACATCCAAAAAACATCGAAACAGAGAACCCTGGATTCTGCTCCATGATTCATTGACCAGCAAAGGGATCCTCTTGTGTGAAAAGGCATGAAAGGAACAGCTGAAGGGGTTGAAAGGTTGGATGCTGGTTTCGTCAGGGTTGATGAGAAATGCAGCTGAAGAGTGAAACTGCTAGATTTTGGGAAACCGAGGTGCATGGACACATGTCAACCTTCCCACACTTTCGCTTACGAGTTTGGTTTTGTGTGGAGCCCCGCAGCAGTGGCAGATGTTCATGGCGGTTTTTTTCCCAAGCATCCCCTCCTTTATCTTGTGAAACTTGAAAATTAAAGGTCAAGGTCGAAAGCAATAATCCCGAAAAACAAAACAAGTGTCGAAAGCTCCTTTGTTTTTTTCTGTTGCACATGTTTTTCTTTTCGCTGCGACCTCAACCCACCCACCCACCCCTGTTGCCTTCCAACATAATCGACAGAAAATATATATTCAAAATATTTGAGCCCGCAAACAAATCCTGAGAGTTTCAAACGAACTCCTGCCCACAAACAATGCCATTTTTTGTTTTTTCGTTGCAAAAACAAAGAAAAAAAAGAAAAAGAAAAAGAAAAAATAATGCGAAAGATATTGTGAAACGGGTCATTCCACATGGGTGGGGAACATGGATCCGGTAGCCCTCCTCCTCGCTCTGGCGACTGATTTTATCAAATCCGATGCTTCCAATCGATGTCCAATTTCGATGGCAGCTTCATCCCCCAAAGGCAGCTTCCTTCTGTTTAATTTTTTTCACCCACACCAAAAAAACCCACCTCAAAAGCGAAAGGGCAGTGACTACCAAAAAAGGAAAGTTGAAAAAAAAAAAGAAAAAAGAACCTTTTTTTAAAAAACCAGGAAACATCCACTGACACGTATCTTGTTTTCGATTCCGGGGAAAAAAAAGGGAGTGACAGAGAGCGACAAGCAGCACTGTTCACTGTCTCGTTCGTATTTTTTTTTCTTTTTCCCTTTGCTTCCTTTTATTTTGATTTTTTAGACTTTGCCCCACCTTTCTTCTGGACATGAATATTTGTCAAGAAACTCGCTCGACACAAACTTGATTTCCCAAGCTTTTGTTTGCGGCACCCATTTTTGCTTGGCATCATCCAGCAAATCTAGATACCTGGCACCACCATTCCACAAACATATTACACCCTCAAATCGTATTTTAGTGTGGGAATTTTGACAGAATTACCCCAGTAATAGTTCAGGCCACACTAATTCACAGAAAACAAAAAACAAGAAGTGTAGATTTCGGTAATAGTGTGGCAAACACCGTTTTCTGAAATTTCTGCCCTTCACAGAAATAGCGCAGGATACACTAAACACGATTAAGGGTGCAGCCAGTAAGAAAAAAGCATGCTCCTTCCTTCACCTTCTCACTCTTTCCTTTTTTTTTTCAAACCCATCATGCTACATCAACATGCTCTAAAATTCTTTTTGCATTTCGTGCAAAAAGAATGGAGGCCGTTTTTTCGCACCGTTTATCTTCTTTGAGTACCCTTACTGCCCAGCTATCGTTTGGAAATTCAAAGCCCTCGGCCCTCATCTGTTCTATTTCCGTTCTCAAGCTCTGCATACCCCTGGCATCCAGCCGCTGCAAAGCAGACTGCAAAGTGCAGCTCCCCGTCCAAGCACCATAATTCGAATAAATTCGATATCCAGCATAATAGAGAGGTATGTTCGGCACGGGCGTTGCCTGAAATTCCCCACACAAAAAAAGAATAATCAACAAAACAATTTAAAATGGGGAATTCTCCATTTGAGAAGAAAAAGGAGAAGCATCTAGACAGAATCCCACACAATCCCCATGAATGCATTCGGGTCATTGTGGCATGAAAACGAAACGGTGCAAAAACTAAAAAAAACAACATTTCTCATTTCCCACGATGTTTATTTTCCATAATCCAAATCTATTAATTGTTTGTTGTACGAAATTTCCAGATAACTATATATTAAATAACGTTCAGAATATAACTCGCAATCAAAAAAATTGTGAGCTTCAGTCAATTGATACTTATTTACTTATGAACAAGGGATTCATTCATGTGGTTGGAAATATCAAAAATACGAAAGTTGTAAATTTAGGAGCTACAAAAAAAGTCACTTCTTGCCTGCAAAATAGTAAAAATATAATAAATAAAAACAAATAAAAATAAAATAAAATAAAATAAAATAAAATAAAAATAAAAATAAAAATAAAAATAAAAATAAAAATAAAAATAAATAAATAAATAAATAAATAAATTAACAATGAACAATCCCCAGCGCCCCGCGCTGGACCGTCGATCAACCATCGACGGGCACATCTTATATCTGTCGAAAATCTGGGGCGGTTGCGGTTCGGAGAATATACATTTACACACATATTTTCTTTCTAATATGACATATAAGAAACAAAGCAAAGCCCACGATTTCCTGGTTCGAATTCAAGCAGAATTTTTCCTTTCTTCTCCTGGAGACCTTGCAAAGTCCCCATCCCAGATAATGCTTATACAAGCTTCCAAGGCACCTTGGCGATAATTGTCATTAGGGAAGCATCGTATTTCCCATGCGATACGGACTCTTATGTATGCAACCTAAATCCAGACGCAGGCTTTGCATCCATCCACCATAGAAATCTGTTCGGGGGAAAATTGTTTTGCTGGGAACCAACAACAGAATGTGTCGAGTCCAGTTGCACTCACAGAAAAAATCCGAAAGTTGTGAACGCTCCGCCGGACAGCAGCAACATGGCCAGCGAAGGAAAAAGTGCAGCATCCACAGGGGTCGTTACTTGCAGAAGCTTAGGGACAAGGAGAGGCATCAGGGGAAAACTGGAAAGCCATGCAAGCAATGCAGGCTGCTGAATAAGAAGTGATGCGAGCTTCGATCACCCACCTCCATTCAGATCCCTGTTTCACGTTCTTTTCTCAAACACAGAAAAAAAGGAGCTTGGGCAGGCGTGCTTGTCGAACAAGGAAACTGTTTGTTGCTCGGCGTTTCACGGAATCCAGAAGGAAAAAAAAAAAAAAAGAGAAAGAAACAACAAAAAAACGCAACCGATATCTGAGAAAAAACGAAGAAGAACAAAAATAGATCTGGTTCATAATTACATGCCATACCAACCCCCCAAAATGTTACATCCCTCCCCTCCCCACTAACTCGAACTGCTTCTTTTTGTTAAATTTTTTTAACCTGTTTGTTGACGCTTTCGCCAAATTAACGGTGGACCGACTAACGATGCTGCATAATTTTTTCTTAATCCAAGAAAAATTCTCTTCAAAACACAACAAATTCACCCATTGCTAACCCGTATTTTCATATATTTGTTTTTTGGTCACAATTTCCTTCCCAGAGGAAATGATTCTCTAGAAAACTCATGCGAATTTCTAAATTTGCTGTCAGACTCCATACGAAACGGGAAAAAAGCAAGGTACTGTATTCTTGTCTCTTTTTTTTAAATAGATTTTTTTCTAATTTTTTTTTTGGATGCTTATACAAATCAAGCATTGTTGTGGAATAACGGCATCTGACTAATGGATGCACTTCAATTATGTCCCTTATCAAAACAACAATGCCACGGATACAAAAAGAAAGTGTTTCTTTTTTTTTCTCACCAAAAAAAAACACTCACTGACATTCACTCTGCTCTCTCTCTCTTCTCTTTTCTTTTTCTTTTTTCTTTTTTCTTTTTTCTTTTTTCTTTTTTCTTTTTTCTTTTGTGTTTTTTTTTTTTTTTGAAATCTAGATATTTCAATTTTCTTTCCCAAACCCTCCCTCCCCCATTCTGTTTTTACAAAAAAGAGGGAAAAAAAACACATCCTCACATAACCAAAAAAAAAAGCAGGAGAAAACTTCCCACACAAACTTGGGGTATTTCTTCTCTTTCAAATATTTTCAAATTTTCATCTGTGATTTTTTTTTTTTTTCGGATCGGCTTTCCTTGAAAAAAAAACACTCTCCATCTAAAACTTCTCCTCCTCCAACCCTGCCAGCAAAAAAAACACACCCCTTTCCGCACCCCAGTTTTTTTTTTTGCACGAAAGCGTCGCCTACGTGATTCAATATGGAAACTCATTCCTTGAGTTTTGTTGGTGCCTTTTTCAACATCGACCAAAAAACGGAACGAAATTAAAAAAAACAAAAAAAAAGACGGCGAATATATCTCCTCGCCTCTCAAAAGCGAAAAACAAAAAGCCAAACCACTATTTCGTCTTTTTCTTCAACTTCCGTCGACCCTCCCCCCCTTTTTTTTCCCTCCTACTGCACCAGATACAAATATTGAGTGTGTGGAAAATCAACTCTCCTTCCCCCCCTCGACGAAATCGGTTTCAATTCCCTCTTCCTTTTAAGTTCTACATTTTCATGCTTCTTCCTTTTTTTTTTCACGACCAGATATTAATATCCATCGTAAACATGGTGCTCTCCGTCTGCAAAACACACTCCGAATTGGGATCCCCATCCAGATTCCAATCCTCCATATCATCATCACGGTGCTGAGCTTGCATGCTCATGATGGAAATCCCCACCATCATGAAAATGCCCCCAGCGAACGCAAACACAGGCGGAACTTCCCCCGAAATCAAATACGCCCCGGCCGTGGCCCACATGATGTGCGTCCCTTCCAAAACTATGATGAACGATTTCGTCTTATTCCTGATGACCCAACACGAAAGCAGCCGCCCGACCGTCGAACACACCATGAAACTGCCTACGATAATCCAGTCCAATCTCTCCAAATCGGGTATCGGGATGTGGGGCGATGGCCACTGATTCACTAAGCACACGGCACTGGCGATCGCCTCGATTTGGAAGCTCCAGAGTCCCAGGGCTACCGGATGGCTGAATTCCCTGGCCGTCCTGGAATCCCATTTCCCACCGGACAGCAGAAACATCAAAGCAGCCGCCGCCCCAGCTCCGATTCCAGATGCCATTCCTATCCGCCTCGACTCATCCCAGGATTCCCAGGGGTCGAATCGATCGCCCAAGTTTTTCAACGGAACGGCCACGCTCAAGCCACCCAGAATGCAAATGAAACCTCCAGCACATGTCTGATACCCACAGATCGTCCTCAAAAACACCGCCCCCAGAATCGTGAAAAACAACGGGTATAAATAATACAGCGTCACGGCCTCCATGACCGCCAGAAACGAAATCGCATAATAAAACATTATCGCAGACAAGCTGAAGAAGATCCCCATCGCCAGCAACCGAGGCATGTCTTGTTTCCTTCCGAAAAGGGGGGAGATTTCATTGTCAAAGAATCGACCACGGAAAAAGCGCTGTGCGATTCCACCGATCAGAAGACAAAGCAGCCAGCTTCCAGTGGCGGTGAGGGCTATGAATTCCATGACCGGGATGGATGCTGTTTGGGTGAAAAGCACCGTGTTGATGCTCAGCAGGATTCCTGCTGTTAGGGCGGTGGTGATGCTGGATTCCAAGCATCTCCTGCACAGGTTACAAAAAAAAAACCCAGAGACTCCGTGGGTCAGTGGATTTCCTCTGAATGAATGATTTCCCCTTAATTCTGAACTGTTTTCACCTAAATGGCGATCGATAGATCCTCCCCCCCCCCACTCCCCAACACTTGCTCACTTCCTGACATCTTCATGGTGCAATTTTAATTTAAAAAAAAAATAAATCTCAAGCTGAAGCCAAGGGGACCCACAAATACATATAATACATATTTGGATATGTGTCTGAATAAGAACAGGGGTTGTGAATCTATGTATAGGTAGTCGAGGTTAGGTGGGCTGTCTTGTCGGGAGCGCAGACGTCACTTCTATCGCATGACGTTCGGAATTTCGCTCGCAGTTTTCCATCACTTCGCAAACGCATACGTCCGACAACCGACGTTCTAAATCGAAGCACGTGGTGAGGGGTTCGCGGCGTCGTCCCTCACCAAGCGATAGAAAAAAGCAAAAAACTGTTGACCCCCAATCACCTCGTTCTGCTCCGTTTTTTCCTCTCGAGGGATTTCATCGAACGGAACCGACAGTTCTCTTTCCATAGGAACGTCAGGGATTGGTCGTGGCTGTCGAAGTAACGGAGCGTCGGCGAACTGGGTGCGCTACGGTCCAACAACTGGGATATTAGCCAGAACATTTCCGCAGCGCCACCGACAAAGGGACTGGGATGAGTGGGAGGCAACCATTCACGAGCGGTATTTGGTGAAGCGACAAGAACCAGCCAAAACCCTACCCAACTCCAGAACAACACCCCACCAGGAAGTGTGATAGGAAGATGGGTGTACCAGTTGGGGGATAGATATGCCACGTGGGACTGAGCAACCACATGACTTTGACAAAGCAGGGAATAGTGACGTAAGCAGACCTCGACTGGCAGACTTGAGTGGCGGAAGGCAAGCAAACCAAAGCCAGACGGCAAAAGAAAAGAGGCGACGACAGGATACTCGGCGAAGGCAAAGAATCACTCACTCTCTGCGTCGATATTCACGGCGGCATAATAAGAGAAAAGCAGCTCCAGCACGTTTCGTTTTTGACGGCCAGACAGAACGATTCGCACGAACGAGAGCGCCAATCAACCTTCGAATGAAAACGCTCAGCGTTCCGGGTTTCTAGGTGTTTTGGGCCAGAACCACTGTAGCTTTATGGTTACGACGTTCCTTGTTTCAAGTTCGATGCACACCTGATCCGCCTTGGTGGCCTGCGCGGGTGCAGTTGCGGTTCCTCCCCTTCCACGAGACGGACAGAACTTTCCGACAACGTCCTGGTGAGGCACGTTGGGTTTTTTCGTCCATATTTCCCCAAAATGAGCATCCCAGAGTCGTCGTGCTCTGTTTTGACAAGAGCATCACTCCCAGACCTTGGTCGTTGTGTTCCGTTTCGCGGAACACTGAACTTTTTGAATGATAGAATGTATCCAGCGAATATAAATCCTGAATGTGTGCGTCACATATATTGGTATCAAAAATCAATGGTGTATGGAACGTGAGGAGGTACGAAAGTGGAGGCACCCAATGCGAATCCGCCTTCGAAAAAATTGCACCTTTCAGCGGAACAGTTGTTGAAGAACGCGGTTCACTAAGGACACACCTGTCGAATGTGTCGAAAACAGCCGTCAAGACTCGAAAAATAGCTGGAGTTTCTCTGCAAAAGCTCCCTCTGAGGGTGTCCTCTTGGTCGCGCGTGCGCGACCATCAGCGTCGTCTCAGCCTTTCCGAATGCACCGCTCCGCCATCCAGCTTTATCTGTTGCGGAGCACTGGCTCAGAAGGATATTCGGCAACAAGTTTACGACCTGGATTCCGTGGCTAGGATGCGACCTTGTTAGAAATGACGCTTATATGACGTTGATGCACTCAATCTTTGCTGGCGGCGGTGTTTGCACACACAAGCTTATCAAGCGCACAACGCAACAACGTCCGTCTTTCCAGCGATCGACGGCTGAAGCGAAACGAGGGCAAAAACACAACACCAGGAATGTTTCACCCTGGCAGCGCCTTCGCAATCGAACACACACATCCCCACCAACCAATCATTCATCACAAACGATTCCTCACTTGACGTAACGGAAGGTGGGGGGCTTCTTTTGGGTGTGATGTCGCGCAAAACGACACATGATGGGCCAATGCCTGCACTCAACTCGCCCCACCCATGTCCTTCGTTCGGCTCCTGGTGTTGCCGATTTTTCGCAGACACTGGCTGTTCCACGCGACCGTCATAGCGCCTGAAACTCGACCCCTCGTCGCCGAAAAGATCGACTGGCGCTCTGGAATAGGTCTCGAGGGCAAACTTCAACTGCTCGGGGAGGAGTTACAAAGACAGGTTAGGGATAGCAACAAAAAAAAATAGATCCGCTGGAGGTGATGAGCTCGTTGGTTTGACGACTCTATGCGTGCCACGTTGCGTTATTTTCGGGTGCAAGTTCCTGGCCGTCAGGTCGAAACTCTGGTATAGATTCTTGCTAAAATGCAATCCCTGTCTTTGTTTTTTCTCCTCAGAGGTACATGATTTCACAACCCCATCAAAAAAATAGTTGAAAAAACTTCAAATCGGCTATTTTTGGCTATTTTTTTGAGAAAACAAAGTTATCACATTGGGGTGAATGTGGCTGGTCATCAATCGATCCAGCACAGAGGTCGCTCAATACCAAACAGTGGCAAGCATCAACGGCCATTTTTTTTTATTTCTTTTAAGTTTTGCATCGAGAAGAAAGGCTGCTGGCTAATTCTGCGGAACATGTTTTTTTCTTTTCCAGCCACAATGCAAATGATTATTAATTTGCATTGCTTGTTCTCAGTCTCAATGGCGTCCTTTGTGTGTGAATCAGTTTAGGGCAAAGCTTGTCAAAACTTGGGAGGATTTGGAGAATGCCAAGGATGGAAGTTTCAGAAATCGGCTGTACAGGTGAAAAGGATGAACCAGTGAAGAATTTTCATCCCAGCGATAACTTTCCTTTCTCTTCTACTGGCTTTCATGTATTGAATGTTTTTTGTTTCTTCTTCTTAATTTGAGCAAAGGTGCCTTTGCCCGTAAGAGAGCACAGCAATTCATCTGTCACTTTTGGCATGAGTTGGGTAGATTAACCATGGAAATCCGATTATGCGGCCATTGGTCCAGTGACAGGGAAAAGAACCCCCTTTTTTTCGCTCCTCAAAATGATATCTTTTTGGGTTTTATCTACCGAATATGAATGACTGAAGGATAGAGCGCTTGTGCAATATTTGGACGACACCTTTCTGTTTATGTTTCTTTATCAAGTTTTTTTTTTTTTCAACTATAATTAAGTATGGCCGCTCGGCAGCCCCCAAGGGTGTTTTGACAACATCATGTGCATTTTTTATGTGATATCTCAGGATTGCGCAGGGAATTCTCAGCCGGGAAGACCCCCAAGAAGAATCCTTGAGGTCTATACCCGGTGCAGCCAATGTGGAAGGCATGGAAATAATACACCCGGTGAGCATTTTTTTTATGGCGCAGTTGCCATTTTTCAATATCCATGCAACTGTGGAAAACCGGGGGGAAATTGGAAAGAATATCCGACTCTTGGAATTGTTGCTTTTTGAAATGTTCCATTCCTACTTTTCGTTTATTTGTTTTGATTTGTTATGGTTGCATCTTTTTCAGAAAAGTCTGCCTGAAAGGCTTGTGAGAAGGCGGCTGAGGCTGTTGGTGAAGGAGCGCATCAGTAAGCACAAACTGCACTTGGTGAGTAAAAGAAAATTGGGAAAAAAAAGGTTGTTGTCAGGAAAAGAAAAGAACCTGTGCCAGTTGTTTCGCATTTTGTTGCTCCTGGTTGTTTCACTCCCCACTCAGCAGTGTAAGCAGCAATGATGGCTGGAACTCGCAGGCCATTCATTTGTGAATTATCGAGTCTGATATTTTTATATTTGATTTTGAGAAGGAAACAAAAAAAAGCTTTCTATTCTCGAACCACAATTATTGAGCATCTTTTTTGTTCAGAATTGTTTTGATTGTCTTGCATTTTTTTTTTGTTTCTTTTTTTATCCAGGCAGGATGGAGCATGGGATTCTTGCCTCTTCTTCCCCTACTGGTGAGTAGCAACATAGCCCACATACTCTTATTTTTATTTTTTGGGGAATAAATTTCTCCCCCCCTCCTCCCCCAAGAAAAAAAAAGGAAAAAAAATAAAGGTTATTGAAATCGTAATGATGCTCACTAAAAAGTGCCGTAGGTGCGTCTTTCTAGATGCTTCTCCTTTTTCTTCTCAAATGGAGAATTCCCCATTTTAAATTGTTTTGTTGATTATTCTTTTTTTGTGTGGGGAATTTTAGGCAACGCCCGTGCCGAACATACCTCTCTATTATGCTGGATATCGAATTTATTCCAATTATGGTGCTTGGACGGGGAGCTGCACTTTGCAGTCTGCTTTGCAGCGGCTGGATGCCAGGGGTATGCAGAGCTTGAGAACGGAAATAGAACAGATGAGGGCCGAGGGCTTTGAATTTCCAAACGATAGCTGGGCAGTAAGGGTGCTCAAAGAAGATAAACGGTGCGAAAAAACGGCCTCCATTCTTTTTGCACGAAATGCAAAAAGAATTTTAGAGCATGTTGATGTAGCATGATGGGTTTGAAAAAAAAAAGGAAAGAGTGAGAAGGTGAAGGAAGGAGCATGCTTTTTTTTTACTGGCTGCACCCTTAATCGTGTTTAGTGTAGCCTGCACTATATCCGTGAAGGGCAGAAATTTCAGGAAACAGACAATGGTGTTTGCCACACTATTTCCGAAATCTACACTTCTTGTTTTTTGTTTTCTGTAAATTAGTGTGGCCTGAACTATTACTGGGATAATTCTGTCAAAATTCCCACACTAAAATACGATTCGAGGGTGTAATATGTCTGTGGAATGGTGGTGCCAGGTATCTAGATTTGCTGGATGATGCCAAGCAAAAATGGGTGCCGCAAACAAAAGCTTGGGAAATCAAATTTTTGTCGAGCGAGTTTCTTGACAAATATTCGTGTCCAGAAGAAAGGTGGGGCAAAGTCTAAAAAATCAAAATCAAAGGAAGCAAAGGGAAAAAAACACGAACGAGACAATAAACAGAACTGCTTGTCGCTCTCTGTCACTCCTTTTTTTTTCCTCCCGAATCGAAAACAAGATACGTGGCAGTGGATGTTTTCTGGTTTTTTGAAAAGTTTTTTTTTCTAACTTTCCTTTTTTGGTAGTCACTGCCCTTTCGCTTTTGAGGTGGGTTTTTTTGGTGTGGGTGAAAAAAATTAAACAGAAGGAAGCTGCCTTTGGGGGATGAAGCTGCCATCGAAATTGGACATCGATTGGAAGCATCGGATTTGATAAAATCAGTCGCCAGAGCGAGGAGGAGGGCTACCGGATCGATGTTCCCCACCCATGTGGAATGACGCAGTTTCACAATATCTTTCGCATTATTTTTTTCTTTTTCTTTTTCTTTTCTTTTTTCTTGCAACGAAAAAAACAAAAAGTGGCATTGTTTGTGGGCAGGAGTTTGTTTGAAACTCTCAGGATTTGTTTGCGGGCTCAAATATTTCGAATATATATTTTCTGTTAATTATGTCGGAGAGCAACAGGGGTGTGTGGGTGGGTTGAGATCGCAGCGAAAAAAAAAATGTGCAACAGAAAAAACCAAAGGAGCTTTCGACACTTGTTTTGTTTTTCGGGATTATTGCTTTCGACCTTGACCTTTAATTTTCAAGTTTCACAAGATAAAGAATGGGATGCTTGGGGAAAAAAAACCGTCAACATCTGCCACTGTTGCGGGGCTCCACACAAAACCAAACTCGCAAGCCAAAGTGTTGGCATGTGTCCATGCACCTCGGTTTCCCAAAATCTAGCAGTTTCACTCTTCAGCTGCATTTCTCATCAACCCTGACAAAACCAGCATCCAACCTTTCAACCCCTTCAGCTGTTCCTTTTATGCCTTTTCACACAAGAGGATCCCTTTGCTGGTCAATGAATCATGGAGCAGAATCCAGGGTTTTCTGTTTCGATGTTTTTTGGATGTGCTTGGAATTGACAACGATTAATGACTCATTGATGGAACATCTGTAGTCTCCAGTGCAACACCCTGGGTAAAATGGGGGGCGTGCATACCACCCACTGCAACCCCCTCCTCCTCGCTGAGAGAGATTTTTTTTCGTCTGCTTCTTGGAAGTGTTCTGCCGCACCCTCCGTCGCTGATATGTCGCCGAAAGAGTGGGATCGACAGCTCCCGAAGTCGTGATCGACAAGGTGGCGGCGTTTCTGATCGCCCAGCAAGCAACGTCCGCAATTCGATTCGATTCCATTCGATCGCTGCTGCTGGTGACCTCCTCCACACCTGCCCGACCCTCTACCTGAAGAGCTGTGCGGTTTCTTGTGAACGGTATGCTGACACACAGTGCTTTCTTGTGGACTGGGTTCGTTTGTTTTTTCTACTTCTTCTGCTTGCACCGCTCTATCGCCAACAGACCCTCTTGCGACTTCTGCACGGCAGGAATTGCCTACCAGGAAGAGATGGAGATCCGGGCCCAGTTGGACCTGAAGGTCCCCCCGGTTCAAATGGTACCCCTGGAACACCTGGTGTCCCTGGAACCAATGGTATTCCTGGCACCCCTGGAACACCTGAAACTCCAGGTGGAAAACCTGGAACCCCAGGTCCCCCCCCTAGGTGTTCATGTTCAGATTGGCACGGAGTCCCTCCAATCGTATTTTTTCGGTTTTAGGGATTCAGGGAGGAAAACCCGTTAAGTTGTTGAAGGGAGGGTTGATTTTGTTTTGAAAGTATCGACCTTGGTGAAGGTGACTGAATTTTGAACTGAAAGGGAAAGGAAAGAAAAAAATTTAGAAGACTGGGGTTGAAAGGTGAAGGAGTGAAGGTGATTGTAAAAAACAACTTCAGAGGCTGTGTTTTTTATGGATTTTCGATAGGACCCGGATTTTTTCATGAGTTCTGAGCAGTATGTTTGAGCAAATTCGATTATTCGACTTGAGAACACAGCCGAAGAAACAACTCTCGTCGCTGCGCAGCGATTCGCTGTCGACGAGGGCTAAAATTTAATCCTAGATTATGGGGATCAAGATCAAATCGGATGATCGGATGATCCATGTGCGTCGGGAAATCGCATCATCCCGCATGATCCCGCACGAAACCGAAAACGTCAGGAGGAAAAACTTAATTTCTGTGGAATCAAGCGACCCGTTTGTTACATGGATGGTGGAGATGTGGGTAGATTGACAAGGGAATTCTGTTGGTTAGCATGTTTGCATGTCGGTCAGCAGTTGGGAAACAGTTCAGTGGGAGTTAGCAAGGGCTGCACTTAGGAACTGAGACACTTTCATTCAAACGCATCATCCCACAGAGTGTAATCCACATCAAGGTTGAACAGAATCGTGGCAAGAACCTGTGTTTTACCGTTCTCACTAATCATGGTCAATCAACTTTCCGATACGTACGCTTGAATCGATCTTGCCAGGTCCTTGCGTCACGTAGCTCGCTCCTCTTTCTGGGTGTAAAGAGTCGACGGGAGTTCGAACCCGGCAAGTTCTAAGGACCGACCCCCCGAGTACCTTGCACTCCCGTTTCGACGGCCATAGTGAGCCCACTAGGAACAAGGCGAGAGGCTATAATCACCCAGTGGGGTTAGCCGTCAAAAAGGTTCCGGGCGTATGATCAATAATTGGGGATAGGGAATGCGGGGTCCTTCCAAACGTTCCGGCCCTTCGGAGGGGCACCCTTGTGGTGTGGTGGTTCGAACCCACCCCGGGATAATTCACCAGTTCTTTTTCGTTTTTAATTCACGAGTCTCTTTCCGTTGAAGGGTTTTTCACGAGTTCGTTGTGTTCTCTTTTCGTTTAAGGTTTGTGAAAAGCTTTTCTTTCGCGTGTGATATTTTTCCTTGGTTCCGTGGAACGGAATGTTTTCGTCACGTGCTTTTTTTTTCTTATGTTTTCGAGTTTTTTTGAGCCTTCGCTCGGTTCAAGCTTTCCAGCGACCAAAAGGGAACACGTTTTTAATGATCATCCGAACATATGCTTTTTTTCCGGGGACCCGTCCGTAAGAGGGGGCTGAGGGGTTCAAAGACGTCGAAACGTCCAGATGGGTTCCAGAGGCCTTCTTTCGGGTGTCGACAGGGTGTTGGGCTCCTTGGCCACCTTAAACTCGAATAAAAAAGGGAAAAAATAAATAAATCGGAGCCAAAGTGGGAGAGGTATCCCTTGGAAAAATACTCCAGGCAGCAAACCACTTTTCTATGAGGTGACCTTTGTTTTTCGGTTTTACAGGACAGAAAGCAGCTGACTGACAAAAAAGAGTAGTAAGAATTACATTGGAAATATGTAGCCAGCCCAAAACAATATGCAAGGTGTGTTAATGAGCATGATGTCAGAAACCAGGAGCGCAAACAGGAAGTCCACAGTAAGTGTATACTTTGGTTTCTTCAACTTTTTCCATCTTCTCCTTGAGGGCAGCCTGTCTGTCACAACATCTGGCAAAAAGAAAGAAAAAGGGAAAGGGGGGGGGGTCTAGGACATTGTTTCATCCTCTGCCCACAAATTTGGGGCAAATTTTATTCGAGCTGAAAAAGAAACCACCTGTGAAAAGGGGAAGACAAAATCCAGATTCTAAACAGTACAGTTCTTCATTATCACATGGTTGAAAAGACATTTTTTTGCAAGTCTTCCACACATACATACAACACCTAATTGGTACCTGATTGTACCAGGAGGACACCCCTTTTTTAAAATGTCCAGGGTTCATATCAGAGCTAAAGATCCATGAGTAAATTTGCAGAAAAAATAAGTATGGATATACACTATGACACCCGATCTATTCCAAGGACACCTATACTGTTAATCAATCAATCAAGAAGTATTACATGCGCAGATCCCCAATCTTTTCTGTGAACTCCAAAAGGGCTAAGACTTAACCTGATGCGCAGTTCTGTAAGAATAGATAGCAATAGGCTTAATTATAGGGGACAAGCCGATGGCAATATGTAGATACAAATATGCCAGTTCCTGTATTGAAGTCCCTGAAACCCCCATTCATAGCAGGCATCAGCTAATCGTGGCTGGCAGCGATCAGAGTTTGTTGAAAGGCTTTTTTCAGCACCTTAGCAGGTACACCCAGGGAAACTAGCTGCTATTGACTTTGGTTTCAATCTCCAAAAAGGGCCCTCAAAATGTTAGCCCATGGCCAGGAATTCCTTGTTGGTTGCTATGAGAGATCATAGTTTGGTCAGATCGAAACGGAGCATATAGAAGAGTGACAGACTGCTCGTGGGTCCAAATCTCTCTGGCCGCATGTACAGTTGATTGCATCCCTTTCAGGTCTCGTTTGGCCAGTAAATTTTGTGAGAATGAATTTTCAGCTTGGAAGAGCAAGAATTGTACGATGAGGGGAGGAAAGTCGCCCTCATCGCCATAATTTTCATACAACAGGTATGACGACACCTGACGTCTATGTTGGTCTGGTAGGCATTGTGGTTCTTTAGGGGAACTGCCATGTTTGCTCTGTTGGATTGATGTATGAATAGCAACACTTAAGGTGAGGGTGTCCTGGTTAGGCTGGGACCATTAATGTTGTCACAACACCATTAGCTATATTTACTGCCAATTTTTACAATTTTTCTGATATATGTGCTGCATTGGTCTCTCCAGTGCCCCAAATTACCTTTGTAACCGACTATTTTTACACTTTTGGGCAGGCTTATCCACCGGAGGAGGCTGAACTCATCGCCATGCTGCTCAATCTGTACAATCCCATCGCCTATCCTAGTTTTTCTTCTTTCTATGGAATGGCCTGACATGCAGATACCTGTGTTGCTGGATCAGAAAATATTGAATTTCGAATTTCATGGGTCAAGTTGATGGGACCCACTTGGACAAAATACAAGGGTGGTGTCGAAACCCTCAAGAATTTGCCCCTGCCTAAAAGACCTGGATTTGGAATTTTCAAACAGCAATGGGACGGATGTCGACAGTGGTATGTTTCTTTGCAACGCTTGGTTCAGAGTCCCGTTAAACATGGGTGTTGGTTTGCACAACAAAGTACAAACTGTAACAAAACCGCCAGTAATTCTTTTTTTCAATTTCCTTTTTATTATTTTTATTATTTTTTATATATTTTTACATTTTATATATATTTTTGTATTTTTGTATTATTTCTGATCGAGGCAGGTATGAAAAGCGATTTATAAAAAACTGTGTGTGAAAATTTGTTTTATTATTGCTGGGTTGCTGGACAGGTTGGAAGTATTGGAAAACATCCACAAGCTCACTATCAGATGTGATGGAATTTCTTTGTATAACATGAGTGCTCTTCCCGCCAATCTAGAGGAGCTCCATTTATTCGGAATCGGTTTCGTTCCAGGGCCATTCAAAAATGCACCCTCCAAACTCCAGGCTCTGGAAATTTTCCACTGAACCTCCCTCCCTGAAAGCTGGGCCAACCTGGTGTCCCTCAGAAGATTCACCTTCCGGGCAAAAGATTTGTACATCCTGCTGCCCTTGATATTCGGAGGCATGCGAAATTTGGAGCACCTGGATGTATGCACCAATTCCTATGGGGGCATGTTGCAAGATTTGTTGTTGGATACAGCAGGTCGTTATGCAGTGGATACCAGAATTCAGCTGTGTAGGGTGCCTGGGGAGGTGATTCTGTGCGGCCAGAGATTGGAGGAAGTCGAGAATTGCCCCGTGTTGTTCGGATTGATCATCGAAATCTTGTGGGGTCCGTTTATTTGCTTCGTCGCTTTGATGGGTGCTCTAATGGCGTGCAGAAGGCTGCAAGGGAATGTTATCGAATGTCCAAAGCAGTTATGTGTTCTGATCCCAGCAATCATATTTGTGGCTGACATGGCCATCTCAAGTTGATTTTGATTGTGGTGCTGTGGGCATCCACATCATCTTTCACCATGCTGGGAATCATTGTAGTGCTGTTTCAATCGGATTTTTTGGGTGGTGCCTTGGAAAGACTGGTGTGCAAGAAGCCAGGGTTTGGCACAGCAACGTGGTGGAACCCGAGCCGGGGTTATTGGATGTTTGGTTTCACACCTCATGGCTGTATTCTGGAGCGGGTTGGTTTGCGAAAGTGATCGTGGTCTTGCCCCTCGGGTCAACTTTGGTCGACTTCCTCAGCTTTGTCTCAGTTTTGACAGGCTCCCCCCTGAACTCCCTGACATCAAGCAATGATTTGCCACGCTACTTCCATGCAAGGATAATGATCAATTCGTGGAGGCCCCACTTCAAGCAGTTTTTCAGACGGTCGCTTTTTGGTTGAGTTCTGGAGGGGTATTGTGGTTTGACATCTCTGTGGGGCTGTTTACTCTTTCCATGGTGGCTTCTTTCGTTTCGATCCTGGCTGGGATGGTTAAATTTGGATGCAATAGATTGGAGAATGCTTCTGGACCTGAGACTACACCCCAGGTGCATGGAAATGGCACCGGGTGGCAATTATAGTCGGTTACTAATGGCTGCCAGACTGCAGTTAAGAAACCAAGATTTTTGGTCATCAAGATTACAACACATTAATGTGTCAGCAACAAAGTTCCCAGTTTCACAGTTCCACTATCCTGTTGTGCAAACAAAACATAGCCATCTAAGAAAACACTTCCAGCTAACCAAAAACACCCTGAACCCAAAAAACTGCATCAAGAAAACTCCAGGCACATTGGCACACAAGCTGACAAAAAGAACTTCCTCTTTCCATTTGAAAATACTCCAATATTGAATTAATTCTCTCGAAGGGAAGGGTGGATGTGGGAACGAAAGAAACAAGAATTGTTTCTTATGAACTCCACTCAGTTTAAATACTCATGCAGCTTAGTAAAGGCAGTGAGTAAATTTACCCACTGAAACTGAAGCTTCCAATAGCAGCTTGCTCACCATCGTGAACCCCTATAACCTGCTTCAAAGGATCAATCCTTTAAACCTTTCATTTTGGGCCAAATGCCACTTTTCAACATGCCTATCAATGAGTCGTTCAGCTTTCGACATGACACCCATCAGTACGACGCCCTTGCTTCTGGATTCCGTGAAACGCCAAGCAACAAACAGTTTCCTCGTTCGACAAGCACGCCTGCCCAAGCTCTTTTTTTTCTGTGTTTGAGAAAAGAACGTGAAACAGGGATCCGAATGGAGGTGGGTGATCGAATCTCGCATCACTTCTTATTCAGCAGCCTGCTTTGCTTGCATGACTGCCCAGTTCTCCCCTGATGCCTCTCCTTGTCCCTAAGCTTCTGCAAGTAACGACCCCTGTGGATGCTGCACTTTTTCCTTCGCTGGCCATGTTGCTGCTGTCCGGCGGAGCCTTCACAACTTTCGGATTTTTCTTGTGAGTGCAACTGGACTCGACACATTCTGTTGTTGATTCCCAGCAAAAATTTCCCCCAAACAGAGTTCTAGGGTGGATGGATGCGAAACCTGCGTCTGGATTTAGGTTGCATACATAAGAGTCCGTATCACATGGGAAATACGACGCTTCTCTAATGAAATTTATCGCCAAGGTGCCTGGAAGCATGTATAGGCTTTATCTAGGATGAGAATTTTTGCAAGGTCTCCAGGAGAAAGAGACAGGAATTTCTCTAGGAAGGAAAATTCCTGCTTGAATTTGAACCTGGAAATTGTGGGCTTTGCTTTGTTTCTTATGCGTCATCTTTTTTCTGCCCAATTAATTTTTTTAAATTGATTTCCTTTCGATTTCGTCGGGGTGGGAAAGAAAATAGGTAAATGTATATTCTCCAATCCGCAACCGCTCCAGATTTTCCACAGATATAAGATGTGCCCGTCGATGGTTGATCGACGGTCCAGCATGGGGCGCTGGGGATTATTCATTGTTAAACTCTTTATTTTTTAATTTTAATTTAATTTTAATTTTTAATTTTTAATTTTTTTAATTTTAATTTTATTATTTTGCAGGCAAGAAGTGACTTCCTCGAAGAATGAGAAGAATACATTCGCCGAAATGACATTGGCAACGATATCATCAATGCTTTTGGTAGAGAATTTTTTTGTAACTCCGAAATTTACAACTTTTATATTTTTGATATTTGCAACCACATGAATGAATCCCTTGTTCATAAGTAATAAGTATCAATTGACAGAAGCGCACTATTTTTTTGATTACGAGTTATATTCTCAACATTATTTAATATATAAGTTATCTGGAAATTTTGTACAACAAACAACTAATAAATTTAGATTATGGAAAATAAACATCGTGAGAAATGAGAAATGTTTTTTTTAAGTTTTTGGACCGTTTCGTTTTCATGCCACAATGACCCGAATGCATTCATGGGGATTGTGTGAATGACGGGTGTCTTTGTATTGTGCTGCCAGGGGTTTGGTGCTTTTTTCCTGATACTGTGGGTGGGTGTGTATGTTTGATGAAGAGTTTTGCTTTGGGTCGAACTGCCCTTTCAGGATATCCGCAGGAAACCTCTAGCAGCCCAGCTCTCTTGTGTCAATCGGATGTGTAAGGATGTAACAATATGCTTCTTGTTTTTTTTTTCGAAAGCCTGTGCAATATTTGGCCTCTTTTGAAATCAGCAAAGCAGTTGAACAGCTGAGTGTGACTGGGGGGAGTTGTCTGACGCGCGCGTTTGGTGGATAGATGCTTGTTTTAACTGTCTCAATCTTTTCCTCGTTCCAGCCTGGCGCTATTTTTAGTTCAAACATACTACACCGCGGGTTCGTTCGTTTTTTGACGATCGCCAACTGCGACCGTGCCACTCGGCGACGAGAATATTTCAGTTACTTTTCTTTCTGTCGGGGAACGGCACTGCACGCGAAAAAGATGGCCCAACTACACATCGCCGTGTTAAACAGCGCAGAAGTGGTGTCGATTCCTCTGGACCAACTCCCGGAAGACTGCGAGGAAGTTTTGGAAGTGTTGAAAGCGGAGGTCGCTCCAGTGAACGTATGGATGGATGTGGCGTTGGCCTACATCTCGAACGGGCGGCCGGACCAATACGTGCGCGTCCTTCAGGAGGCCACCAGTCGAGAGGCGGACGAATTCTATGGAGATAGATTCCGCGCGGAGCGAGTGGAGGTGCTGTGTTCTTTGGCTGGATATCATTTGTCGAAAGCCCAGCACATGAGGGATCCGCAGAGAAAGGGGGACCTGCAAACGGCGGAGTCTTATGGAATTCGAGCGAGGACTTTGGACAAACGAGAGATGTTGCCGTTCTTGATTATTGGTGTGGTTGCTATGGCAAGGGTAAGGCGAGCAAGAAAAAAAAAAAAAAAAAAACCCTTCAAGAAAATTCACCTCTTATCGGTTCTCCATTGATTGCATTTTTTTTTTGCCAATCTTTTGGCATGGCTTTTTGATTGGGTTTTTAATTATTGCCCACCCGAAATAATTACAGAAACTAAACCTCCTGTAATTTTTCTTTTGAACAATTGGCAAAAGAAAAAAAAAGCTGTGAGCAGGGAGATTGACGTTTCTTTTTTCTCGTTTTTCTTTGTTTTGGAATAAAACCCAGAATGATTTGAACGGAGCTCGAAGAGAATTTGAGGTGGCGGTGATCAAGAAGAATCAAGGAAAATCCAACATGATAGCTTACGTAGCCTTGGCTTCGGTTTATTTCCAGGAGGGAAAATACAACGAGGCTCTGGCATAGTGAGTGGGCTCGCCAAAAAAAAAAAGACAAAAAAAATGGACATATATATCCTGTGATCAATGAAATTTATGACGCTTTTTGTTTTCTTGCACAAGGAAAATTTTGTGCCTGTGTTTTTTTTTGTTGGTTAGAAAAAACCAAAGTTGTACATCGAGGTCGAGAACCACCATGGAGCCTGTCTTTTTTTTTCTCATCAGCTTTTCAATTATTCTAATAATAACCCCCCCTCCCCACCCTTTGACTACAGAAAGGAAAAAAGAGTGTGCCGAATGATGAGATGTCCTTTTTTTGTGGTTTTGCCACGTTTTTTTTTTTAAACAGTTACAAGCACATCCTTCAAACCTTGGGGAGCGCAAAGTGTCCTCCGGAGGTGCGAGATGGAATGGCGGCTTGCTACTTCAGACTGGGAAAGTTCGATTTTGCGAAAAAAGCATTCCTCAGAACCTTGGAACTCTACCCAAACACGGCCGAAGCGTTGCGGGGGCTGGCAGTCATCATCCTGAGGGAGCACAGCGACCACCCAGACCAGGTAAACCTCTACTGCACAGTCAGCATCCAAGAGCTTCTAACGAAATACAGTTGAAATTTTTTATAGTTGTGTTGCCCACACCGATGGAATCGCTGCATTACGTTTGAAATGATCTTCGGACATGCATGCTTTTTTATTTTTGGATGGAGGCTCGCCCCGACCCCGGGGGGGGGGGGGGGCGGGTGGGGGGGTATATCTGAGTTTATATCCACCTTATTTTTTATTTAAAAAAAAAAAAGAAAAGATGATATTTTAAAATATATATATATATCTAAAAGTGCACGAATACCCTTCCGGACAAACACAACAAAAAGGTTTTTTTTTTGTTGATTTCGATTTCGTTCTGCCAGGCCATTTCTGAAGCGAAGGATTACCTGGTGCGTGCCTACAAAGCCGATCCGCTAGACCCTGCGACGTTGATAATGGCTTCCCATCTCCTCCTGTTGAAGGGCTCCTACGAAGAAGTTTCGAAGCTGGCAGAAGTGGCATGCGAAACGGCCGTCCAAGATAACATCAAGGCCGAAGCCCTGACTTTGCTGGGGAGATCTATGCATGCCAAAGGAAAAACTCCAGATGCCTTCACACAATATGCACATGTGAGAGGAAAAATAAAACAAAATAAAACAGAATAATTTATATGCATTTAATCTAAATGATGAAGTATTTACATAAAGAATGCAAGATTTAGAAGAAGAAGAAAAATTGTTAACTGATTGTTCATTGTTAAATAATTGTTTTCTTTTCCAATCAACAGTTCCGTTTTTTTGCTTTCTCACATTTTTTCTTGTGGGCCCATTCACTTGAGCCCACAAGGCTCAAGGTTTTTTGGGGAGGGAAAAAAAAACCCTTGGAAAAAACACAACTCGAAGGGAAAAAATCGAGGTTTTTTTTCTTGGTGGTTTCCTACAGGCACAAAGGTTGTATCGCACTCTTCCCCTCCCACATTTTGGACTGGCCCAAATATATGTCGGCAAAGAAGAAATCCGAAATGCCGTGACAGAGTTGGAGAACATGTTGAAAACCGTTCCAGGCTCGGTCGATGCCCTCAAGGTATATGCCACACACACACACTCGCAACATTCCTGTCCAACTTTCGATTTTTCCTTTTTTTTTCGATTTTTCTTTCACCTTTTCCTTGGGTATATCGTTTTCGGTATTGAATGCCGATGACCATGGATACGAGAAATGTGTGCGAGAAATGCTTCCGTTTGAGTCATTTTGCTGAGGTTTTTTTCTTCTTCCTGTTCTGTTTTTTGGTGTGGGTGTGCAGCTTCTGGCCCATCTATATCCCCAACTCTCCACCAAGAGCGTGGAGAAGCTTCAAATCATCCAGGATGCTGCCAAAAGGCAGCACACCGATCCAAACGTTTGGGCAGTTCTTGGTGAACTTCTCGGACCGATGGATGCAAAAGGTAAGAACTGAAAACAACACCCACCCATCCATCCACACGGAAATTCTGTGTTTCTTTTTGAATCTCTTTGCCCCCCCACCTGGGCTGTAAACCCCCTTGCATTGAATGTGAATATGACGGTGCCCTTTTTTTGGATTTGACTGAAGGGTCTCTGGAAGCTTACAAGAAAGCTTTGGATAAGTTCAACGAACCCGTAAACGGAGGTGCCCCAGAATTCAATGGCGGTGCTGGCACATCGTCGCCGTCGGCTTCTGCTAAAAAAGAAATTCCACCCAAAATCCTGAACGATGCAGCAGTGATGTTCAGCAAGTGAGTGCTTATTTTTCCCCCCTCCAAAGAACCTCCAAAGATAATCGATTGGATGGAAAGAGTCAGTTTTTTTTGTTTCATGAAGTGTGCATTTCGACAAAGGAGGGGGGGGGGGGGGGAAGGAAATAACCCCGTCCTCATTTATGAAAATGTGTTGCAAATTTATTGGCACAAACCGCTGGTCGTTTCGATGTGTTTCTGGACTTCTTTTTGTTTTCAAGTTTCACTGAGCGTTTGCTTTTCCTCTATATCGTCGAGCCTTTTTTTACTTTTGCTTTTTTCTTTTGTTGAAAACAGGGCTGGGGAATATGCGGAGGCACAGAAGCTTGTGAAACAAGCGATTGCTGCCGTGGAAGAAAGCGGGTGTAGTGAGTCCAGCGCACAACCCAACGTAACCCTGAGATTCAACCTTGGACGATTGCATGAAGCTTCTGGCAATGTGAAGGAAGCTTCCAAACTGTACAAGGTATAATCGAAAAAATTTAAAATTGCGTCAGACACTTCACAGTGCCTGTGAAGCAAATACGATCGCTGAATAAAAAGTTTTGTTTGTTCCATTTTCCCCACGCTTTGAAAAAAACCACCAAAATTGCATAGCTATATCACAAAATCAAATTTCTCAGTGAAACGATTAGCATCACCCGTTATTTCATGCAACAAAAGAGTAAAATAATATTTTTGTTTGTTTTTTTCTCTCCTCGATACAGGCCATTCTTTCGGATCATTCTGAATACATCGATGCTTACATTCGGCTATCTTACATCAACCACCATCAAGGCAATTTCTCCGAAGCTCAAAAATGGTGCAAGAAAGCGCTGAAAGTGAAACCTAAAGACCCGACTGCGACGGTGGTGCTGGCGGGGATGTACATTTCAGACAGAAATTGGCACGATGCAAAGAGGCTCCTCGACAGCTTGGTGAAAGGGGAGTACACCACAGATCCATACGCTCTGCTGTGCATGGGCACCCTCATCATCTCCAGTGCACCAAGTAAGTGTGAAAACTTTATGAAATTTGATCGTTACGATGGTATGCATACATCAAAGCTGTTACTTTACTTTTTTTTTGTAAGTGTTTTTTTTTTTCCAACTCCTTTATTAGGTTTGTGTGATTTTTTTTTTCAATCTTGCTTGGTGTATTTGTTTTTGTTTAAGATTTTCTGGGATTGTATTGGAGAGCTGTGATGATTTCAATTTGCATAGTTCAATTGAGTGGGCATTCCACGATGAAGATTTTTATCCATTATTCTGAGCTCCCACCAGAAATTAAAAATTAGGATTCTAGATTTTCGATGTATGGAATGTATTGTCCCGATTTTCCTACCTAGTAGCTGTTTACAGAAAATGCAGGAGAGGGTGATATTTTGGTCGGTAGTTTTTGATTGTGATTTGATAGAATGCCATCGGCTGAAGGTGTGTTGATTGTGTTTTTTTTTGGTTCCCGTGATTTCTCAGCGGAGCGTCGAAAAGACAAAGACAAGGATTCCGCCAACAATTTTTATCTGAAAGCCTTGGAATACTACCAAAAGGCCATCGAAAACAGCCCTCAGAACATCTACGCAGCCAACGGCATCGGAGCAGCGCTCGCAGAAATGGGGGACCTCAAGACTGCGCAAGAAATCTTTGTTCGAGTGCGTTTTCGATAGAGGGCAAAAAACAAGACACTTTTTTTTGGTACCTCAGATGAGGAGAAATAAACATCCCCCACATGTCGCTCATATTGAAAATTCTGTGCATGGTTTAGAGGATGGCTTTTGGGGGTTTGACCCTTTGAGCCAAAATTTCTCCTCATCAGGATTTGTCGCTCCATTTTCCCTCCGAATTCCGGGGCCCTGAGCGTCATTTTTTTATTATTTTTATTTATTTTCAGCCCTGAGTTCCACCCAATTTTTGAATTGCCCTTATTCAACAGGTAAAAGAGGCAGCTGCTTCCCAGGGGAAATACCTGGAGATGCCGAACGTCTGGATCAACCTGGCCAACATCCATTTGGCTTTCGGAGACTACGACAGTGCCATTCAAGTGTACGAGAATGCCCTGGCGCGTTTCTACGAACACAGCAACCCGACTTTGCTGATATATCTTGCTCGATCGCACTACGACAAGGGAAATCTGACGGATGCCAAGGCTACTTTGCTCAAAGCCCAACACTTGGTGCCGAACGACTACACTCTGAAATTCAACACGGCATTAGTCATGCAGGTGGGGCCAAAAATGAGCGAGGCGGAAAGTGGGCAATTCTTCTTAGGAGTTTTTCCCTCTCCTTAAAAAAAATAAAAAGAAAAATGTGTTTCTTCTGGGTTTTTCTTTTTTTTTTTTTTGGGGGGGGGGGGAGTCGCAAGTCTATCTTTATTTACTCTGGGCTCTCCTGCCACATCGATATTTATTTATTTATTTATTCAGCCGATTGATATTTACTCTTGCGCTTGTTGATGGACATTTCTGTAACGAAATTCTTTTTTGGGGGGGTTGGTGGTTTGAAAACAGGAGCATGGAGTTCGAACACTCGATAAGAGGAGGCTCGGTGATGATACGGACAGTGTGGAAGATTGCAAAAAGGCAGGAGAGGACATTGCAAGGGCATTGAGGTTTTTCTCGGCGCTGAGGAAGCTGCCTCCAGAGAACACGGGGATTGATGCAAAGAAGCTCATCACTCACATGCAGTTCTGCACAGATGCCCTCAAAAGAGTGAGCCCGGTCACACTTTTTGCCTTTTTGCCTTTTTGCCTTTTTGCCTTTTTGCCTTTTTGCCTTTTTGCCTTTTTGCCTTTTTGCCTTTTTGCCTTTTTGCCTTTTTGCCTTTTTGCCTTTTTGCCTTTTTGCCTTTTTTTGCTTTTTGCCATCCTTTGGCTTCAAATTATGAACTCAATTCTCCTTGTAGAACACCGCCTTGGTTTCGCTCATCAGTTTTTGGTCCTTTTTTTTTTTTTTTTCGTTTTTTCTGAGTGTTGGCCCGACAGACTCATGTTTTGTTTTGAACCAGGCTGTTTATTTGTGTTCACTCTTTTGTGGTTGTTTTCTTTTTGCCAGTCCAAAAACGTGCGAGATGAAGTGGAGGCTCGGTTCAAAGAAGCAGAAGTGAAACGCCAGCAAACAAGAAGGGTGAGGGAAGAGTTCGAGGCCAAGCACAGGATGGCCAAACAAGAGAAGGAAAGAAAGAAAGAAATGGAGGAGGCCAGGGCTGCGGAAGAAGTCAGGAAACAATCGGCAAAGTGAGTTAGTTGCATGTCGAAATCCAGGGAAAAAAGTGAAGAAAAACAACACATTCAATATATAATGCTGTTGCGGGCTTCTTTTTTCTTTTCGAGAGTCTGTTTCGTTGAGTGTTTTTTTCAAATGCAACTTTCCCAGGTTGGAAAGAATTAAGCAAAATTGGGCGGAGGAGGCGGCGCTGAAAAAGGCAGCCAGAAAAGGGGATTCCTCCAAGGTCGGTCGAAAACGGAAAATTAAAACGGACGATGATGGGTTCATCGTGCATGAAGAGGAAATCGAAGCTGAGAAAAGAGACAGGCGGCGGAAAAAGGGACGCATGTCAGACAGACAGCAGCCGATGCCACCAGAGCACCATTATGAACCGGAGATGGAGATGGAGGTGGATATGGGAATGGAGCCAGGAATGGACCAGCCACAAATGGAGTTTGAAGAGGAGCCTGAGGAGATGAGACAGGGACAGGGGCAGGGACAGGTTTGTTCAAAGAACAATAAAACTAGAAAAAGAATACCGTTGCTCATTCTTGATCCGATGCCAATATCAAAACTGTCCCTTCTCACAAGCAGAATCAAGAAAAAAGAAGTTAGAAATGAGTGAAATGTGTTATATACATATATATATGTATATGTGTATGTATGAGCATGCGATGGACTTTTTCCAATTCTTTTTTGAATTATTTTAGGATGATCTGGCGGCAGCTGGGCTGCTCTCTGATGAAGACTCCATGGAGCAAGGTGAACTGCCGGAGGATGGTGATTTGGGACCTGGGGGCGACGGGCAATCAGGTCAAGCGGCAGAAACAGCACCAGAGGATGACACATTCGGAGATGAACTAGAGGATAAAATAGATCAGGGAACAGCCAAAAATACCACCAGGCTGGGGGATTCAGACGATGATTAGCACTGAGATGGGTGGTGGTGGTGGCGGTGGTGTCTTTTTTTTTCGGGTTTAGCTTTGTGTTTCTGTACTTCTAATGTAACATTATTCTCAAGTCTGCGTTGCTTTGGAAAACTGAGTTATACTCACTGACTGACTGAAAGAAATACTGGGGGTGCCTTGCAAATTCATACACACACACAAAAAAAAAACATACTACATGTGAAGAAAGGTTCGTTTCAGTTCGGGTAGTGGTTAACACCTGAACCATGGGCACTGGGTGATTTGCTTCCTTCTGAAAGAAAGAACTCAAGGACTCGCACTGGGTCTTGACAATTAAACTCATCAGAAAGGATATACATATTCCCAATGTGAATGCTGGTCCCCTCAATTATGATCAGCACAGACAGAATGCAGAGATGAAACCATCTTGACACAATCATGGGCACACCTTGGACCTTTGAAATTTGGGGTTCAAATCTTGTTGAACCAATCCCTGTAGCATGACCAGTTGTCCAAGGTTGCTTGATTTGAAAAGTTCACCAACCATCCACAAAAAACCAAGTTTGCCCTTTTCCCAAAAAAACAACAAAACACAGAACCAAACCGCTGTTGGATTTTTATCATTATGCACATTAATTTAGATTGATGTCGCAGATGAGGTGGAAGGAGACGCCGTGAGTTGGGGTTGAGTCATTCATCGCCCCAGAGCGCATTTTGTAAGGGGTGCGCCAATTTCAGAACTGAAGGCAACGCACACCAAACGCGGGCTGCCGAAATGACGACGACGACGACGTCGGACCCGTTGCGATCCGTCAAGCGCAAGCTCGATGTCCCAAACGCCTTCTTGCAAAGGAGCGCCGTCTGCGGCCTCTTCGCCCGGGTGTTGTCCGACAGGAAAACGTCTGACGACAAGAAGCGAGAGACCATACTGCAATGCTTGGCGCACCCTTCTCAGGTTTTCTTCCTTTTTCCCTATACCCCGGAACAACAGATCCAAAAAACACGACGCTCGACGTTCGCCCATCTGCATGATAGGATACAGCAGATCGCCGGTTGAATGCTGGACCACCACAGAATCCATGCGACATATGGTTTTCGCGTCTTGTTGGGGAGGGGTCGTCAAATTCAACCGAAAGAATCAATCAGATGCACAAACGATAAGCGATGAGTTGGGGTTGGTGCAGGTCGTCGTGGAAGAAAGCGTGGCGCAAATGAGGGCCCACCCAGGTTAGCGCGCGGAAAACTGTCCATGGATCCAGATTGCACAGCTGGCGGCGGAATTCTCGAAAGTCGTCACTTGATCGCATGAATGATCCAACACCAGATCAACGACCACGATGCCACCCTTGACCATTTTAGCATCTAAAATGAGAGATCTACAATTCGAATTTACAATTCTTGTTCAGGAGCAGCATTCACAAAGGACTGGGTCCATGTAAAAACTGCCACAAGCACTTTTCATTGATTTATGGAGCGATGGTTCTGCAGATCTTCCCTCGGAGCAAGTGGTCAGCATTATATTGGACGCTCTGCCCTCAGCAGCCGGCATGGGCTGTGCAGGGTGCCTTGCAGCAGGACTAATCGATGAATGGTGGCATGCAGTCCAGAATGGTCAGTCTGCAGAAGTCTGAATACACATGCATTTAACCCAGCCAAGTGCACCGCTTCCCACAGATATGAGTCTTGATCGGTGTGTTGTACTTTTTCCTATCTTGAAATCAGGACTTGCACTGCCGTCTCCACCCCCACCGTTTTCCGAGGAACCGGTTTTGGTGGCGGCGTTGTTGGTGCAACCCCTAGCTCAACCGACAGTCATTGATTCCCTCTTCAACATCATGGTGGATGTGGGGACGTTTCCTGGTGGAGTGCAGAAAGCTTGGAAGCATTTGGAGCCCGTCTTCTCTTGGGGATTGTTGTGGAAATCGCCGGCTGCTTCGGAAAAGAGTGAGAGTCAGCTGGCCTGCATCCGAGCCTTGGGCATGGAGCTACGATCCGGAATTGTTAGGGTTGCATGTGGGATCAGTGAATGGAGGCCCATGCTGCTTCCCTTGCTCGTCAGGTCAGCATTGTGTATTATACAGCCCCCCCCCCTGTCCCAATTACACAACCACTGCACAAGCCAACCCAAAAGATATAGATTTTTTGAATGTTCGCTTTCACACCATTACTCATGCACTTGTTGCGGTAGGTCTGTCCGAACAGGTTTCTACGAGCACCGTAACAAATCAATGCTACTGTTCTGTCAGAAATGTGATGCTGATTCCGATCTCCTCGGAGCAAGCATGTCTGACTGCCACATCAACCATCGATGACATCATCGTTGTTTTCGAAACGGAAATAGAGGACCCATGCATACCCAAGCAAGAACTGGACTCGATTTTTTCCCAGTTTCTGGCATCCTGCCTCCAAGTGATGTACGATATGAACTCCAACGGAATGGCCATGGAGAGAACCCTGTCGGCCTTCAGGCACGTTGCCAGGATGGATGAGGAGAAATCGTTCGCCCATCTTTTGGCTCCGTTCCTACCATTCTTGGCATTGCTTTGCATGCGGGCACATGGGAAGTCGAGACATTTGCTCCTTGGGACCATCTGCGAAGTCATAAAGGTGAAATTTTTTTATTTTCTTCCCCCCCCCCCCCCCCCCTCTGGTGGATTGAATGAGGTGTTGATGATGTGCTGCCTTGGGTAGAGCATGGTGCATTGAGAAAAGTTGAAGGAATAGGTCGCCACTTAAAAAAGGGGTTGTCTAAAACTCAAAAACTTCTGATTGCTGGATCGGATAATGGATGTGGATCATTTTATCCACAGGGAAAGTACATGGGGGAGGATCCAGATCCTGCTCCCCCATATTTGCCCGGAATTCTTCTGCTGCCGGCTGTGCAAGCAACGACCCTCCGAAGCAATAAATCTGATCAGAGGTGGGGACCCCATCTGCTCAGCATCATTGCCGACCTCCTCTCCAACCCTCCAGTGCGTGGGGAAAGGGATGGACGATCAGCGAACGACGGTTCTGTTCGATTGCTGTCTGGGGAGCTTGGTTTGATGCTACAGTGTTGCGAGGTCTTGGGGCAGCTGTGGTGGGTGGAGGAGGATGGTGGGAAGGAAATGCATGGCTGGCTGAAGTCGCTGAGTCAAACACTCGTGGGGGTGCAGCAACAGAAGGAGGAAGCAGAGAAACAGCCTTTTGGAATGGACAAAGCCCAAACAGGTGACAGTCTTGGAACCCCCAACACACACACACACATTTTATCATTGAACAGGTATTCTGCTTGATTCACAGAACACAGGTGCAACGGGTTGGTTACTGTCGTTGGTTTCGTAAGTTTCGGCCGCTGTCCATAAAAAGTTGGAAAATTGGGTTGCGCTTGGATTGAAGCTGTGGAATGGTCGGCTGTGAGCGTTATTCATCCAGATTTTTGGCTAAGTTTTGTGAGAGAATTGCAGAAAAAAAAACTCCCTTGGAATATGAGTTTGTTTTCTGTTGGCCAGAGGACGATGGATGCGAAGCATCACCCGTTTTCAGCCTGGTCCTATGCAGCTTGTTGACTCACAGGGACACAGACACGTTTCGACATGCTGTGGAAGCATTGGGGGATTTTTTGACGGTTGTGCCCACGGAGGCACCTTCCTTTTTCCCTGTCGTTCTTTATCTTCTGCAGAGAGGCGGCAGCGCACCAGATGCCTCACAAAACCCCAATGTGAGTCATACGCACCATGGGTGATTGCCATCAAGTTGCTTCACTGTTTTCTTTCAGAAGAGGGAGGGAGGGGGCTGAAGTCTCGTGAAAGCTTTTCTGTTTTTTTGGTCTGAACAGAAATTTCTGAGAACTGCAGGCTTGATGAGTAGAATGCCGTTCATGAGGTTTTTTCTGGGGAGTCGTGATTTTGGCAGTCACAATCACGTGATTTTGATGATATTATATGGAGATGTGTCCTACCATCATAGTACCTCTTTTTTAAACTTTTTAGATTTTTTTTAGAACTTTTTTTGGTGGAAATTTAACCATTCATGTTATGGATTTGTGTCAGGAAGGGGCATCCCTGCATCTGATATTGTTTCGCTCTTTGGGGACCATGTGCAGCCATCCGCACGTTCTACCTTTGGTGTATCGAACGCTTCAGACCATGATGGAGGAGGGTAAGCAGTATATTCAGCCACCCACTTCCATGATACATGGCCGATTCCCCGTCTGTATGGTTTTTGAACAAATCGGGAAAGAAAAACACATTGTGCTGAAATCCTTGGTTGGGGAAATCGTGTCGTTGTGGTGCTATGAGCTTGTACATGAGAATCGGGTGGCAGGGAGGGTAAAATACAGGTTTCTTCAAGCTGGGTGTTGTGTGTTGATTATACTGGACGTCAATTTCATACTGGCTTGAATGATGTGCATGGGTTGGTTTGTTTTCTGGGATTTCAGGGAGCCCCATTCTTGTCAGATGCTTGGCTCTTCGAGTCATGTGTTCCGCGTGGCTGAAATATGGGGTTGGCTGGAAGCACTTGGAAGGGGCCCTCAATGGAATGACTGAACCCAAAGCACCTCAGGAGCGAAAAATCAGACTGACGAAAGCTGCTTGTGTGAGGTGCAGTCGTGCAAAAAAAATCGAAAACTCTATCAAAAAAAGAAAAAAGCCATTTGGAGTGACCTGCGCGTACAATATATATGGAAACAGATTAAAAAAAAGGACTCGTCCCCATGTCAGTCCTGCGAACGAGTGTGGTTCGAGTGCATTCTTTGTTTTTTTTTTTCGTTTGCTACAGGGACATTTGCAAAAAAGACAGCTCCTATGGGCTGGACCTCATTTCATGCATACAGCAGAGCGCCACGGACGTCGACCCTCACATATCGGCCATCGGATTGGCATGCATTCGAATGATGTGTTCAGAGGATGTGTTGGACTTCTATAAAGCCTGGAAAGTGGTTCAGAGGTGGCACCCCAGGGTGCCTGCACAGGAAATGATCGCTTGTGAATGGGTGGGTATGATCGCACACGGAGCTCTGGATGCTGAGGTTCATCCCGAAAAAGTGGAAGCCCTCGTCGGCATTCTTTGGATGGCCACTCGACATCCCAGCCCAAAGGCAGGTTGATACATACATGTCTTGTTGTTTTTTGTTTCGTAGGTTTTGTTTGGAAGGAGGAACTTCAATGAGGGCCTGATATGATGTGGATAACTTGATAGAGAACTGATAAATTTGCTTTTCTCGATCTGTTTTTTTTTTTCTGAAATGCACTATGTCAAGGCTGAAAACGTTCTGCAGCTGAGCAGATGACTAATAGGGTTCTGATCATCTGGTTGGTTCATGTTTTCTTAAAAGATTGAAAAAAACAGAAAAGAAAAACACGGAGAATTTGCTGTTCTGGTGTTTTCAGGTTCGGCAGGAGGTGTATGGAAGCCTGGCAGCGTACACCCCAGAGATGCTCGAAATGACTCAGCTTGAATTTCCACTGAAAGATAACGTCGATTTGATGATCAACGAGAAAAACCCAAAGGCAATCAGAGCTGCGGAGAGTGCCGTGCTGGTTGCTTTGAATCACGAACATGCAAGAAGACGGAGGTATCTTGGCGGAAAGGCTGGAGGAGGTCGAGCCCTGGGCGGTTCTACTGACAAATCCAGCTTGATTCATCGCTTGGGGACCGTTCTTTCTGGGGTGGTTTGCTCAGGCGTGGATGGTGCAAATGAGGTGATGATTTGAGAAGGGGGGGGGAGAAATTTGGTATATGTCTCAATCATTCTTGATATGTTTACCATTTTCACGTTTATTTCTGTGAACTTTGAATTTTTTGTTCAGATCGGGGGTTCTGCAATGTCTGGACCGCTTCCAGGGGCTTTGCTGTTGTGCTACCTTCCTAAGCCTGGAGTGGAAGGCCCAGACTTGAGCCAGAAATTCAAAGAAGTGTTTTCGAGTTTGTGCGATTCGTTGGCTTGGTCGAGTTGGACCCATCCTTACATGGCACTGGCTGCCTGGCAGGAGTTCATTGGAAGGTGGAGTTCCTTATGTAAAAATAATACTAAGTACTTTGTCAAGAACGGAATGTTGAACACAGTTTGCCCAATGTCGAATTTTATCTGTAAAATGTCTGGATGATTAGCATCGGTCGGAGGTCAAGTAGGATTGCATTCGTTGCTATAGCAAATCGGGGGGGTTGAAATCTGTCTCAAAATTTATGGTGTTTTGCAAGGTGGTTGGCAGTGACCAGCGGGGTTTCGGAGCCGATATGGGCTGCAATACAGGGGGCCTGGTCGAAGGGCCTGGCTCCAAGCACTGGCAATGCACTCTTGGCGGGTGGTGCACTATGTCGGACTGGCAGGCTGGGAGAAAGCAACCTCAAGTGGTTGATGGATGAAGCCGAAGCCCAACTGTCCAGCGGCAGGTATGCTGTTGGATATCGAAAACGAGTGGTTCATAGAAAAGCAAACGAATAGCTGGGGTTACGATAACACCAAAGCCCATCTGTTATGTCCGCCTCTCTCCATCAGCGTTTTGACATGATTTCTGTTTTCTGGTTTTTTGGGGGCAGTTCGAGCAGCACGGTATCATGTGCAGCTCATGTCTTGGGTATGTGTGGATTGGCGCTGCATCCCGCCGATTGGAGCGGTCGAATCAAGATTTCAAAGATTCTCATCGAGGCTCTGAGAAAATCAGCATCTGGAATCGTCACACTGGGATGTGCAGAAGCCGTCGCTCTCATGTGTTTACACATGGCACATGACAATGCCCTCCTAAACAAGTAGGGCATCCTGCTTAGTCATCCATTCAGCAATCTGTTTGATTTTATTTTTTTTGCCAATCGAATCGCAGCAAATTCTCGATCTGCTGTGGAGCCAGACCACCCCTGTGATTTTATCGTTCTGCGCAAAAGAGGTTTCTTCTGGCAATGTTTTGGAGGGTGTTTTCTGAATCTTTTCTTTGTTTTGCCCCTCCGCCGTATAGGCCAGAGTTTGTCAAAATGATCGGGAGTATCACGGCGGCACTCACTGGCTGCCTAAGTGGCATGACACCAAAGGGCCGAAATCTGAAAGCTAAAGCAGCGTCTGCATGGCCCTCTGATTGGCTGGAATTGAGGGACAATGTGAGCCATGCTTGACGCATCGTTTTCCACTGGATTGTACTCAACTGAAAAAATAAGAAACTTTTTGGTCAATTTTAACATATTTTGGATGAGTTCAAGTTAGGTGTACATTTCCCAGAGGGCGCCGCTGGTCGATTTTTCAATTCAAACCTATGATTTTTTTTTCGAGTATTGCATGAGCCACCAACAAGCAATGAAGTAACAGCCCCCCAGCGGTTTTAACAGAAAAAAAGTGGGGCGAGGGGGGGGGAGGAAATGTGCTATCTTCTTGAAACTGGATATTTTTATCATGAAGAAAATCTTTCTTTCTTTTTTTCTTTGATTTAATGTGTACACCCGGCCATGTTGAAAATACCTCTGTGTGCGGACCAGGGCAACTGGAAGTCTCAGAAATATCAAGATGTGGAAACGGCGCTTGCAGGCTTGTGCAGTGCAATATCGATAATTGGATGCACTGTCCTCGCAGCAGGCTTCCCTGATTTTGGACGAGCGATACTGGAAGAAATGAGAACATTCCTTGCAGAAAAATCTAATCGTGAAGGCCTCTTGATTGGCGCATGCCGAGGCATCATCCATTTGATCCCGAGTCTGTCCAGGTGACTCCTTTCTGAAACAAGGGGCATTGTTGAGTTTTTTTCACTCAAAACTGGAAATTGCACTGCTGATGGGCCCCTCCCCTATATGCACGCTTCTTCATTACGCTCTGTGCTCCCATGTCAGACTCTGATCTTGGCTCTGCGTTTTCTCAGGTTGCAAAATTTGCCGGATCGAGTCCATGAAGCTTGCTTGGATGGAGCCCGTGTGCTTACGGAAGACCCCTCTCTTCCACAGAGTGTTCGATCGTGGGCATCCTTCAGCATGGGGGTGATGTGTGCCACTCGGTACGATTCCATGGAAGACTCCAAAGATGGCCAAGAGGGCTTGGCCACCTCCGTCCAATTTCTGATCAGGCTGTTTCAATCCTCGGTGGGGGAGACAGAGTTGTGCTGCGGTGCCATGATGGGACTTGGAGCTCTGATAGGCGGCGTGGCGTTGCCTGCAAGATCGGCTGGAGAAGCAGGTAGGGAAGCACAGGAGAGGGGGGGGGGGTGAAAATGCTTGTTATTTTGGTTTTTTGCACTCTTTTTCGCAATTGCCTAACAAGTTTACTTTTACTGAACCTCAGCCCTCGTAAAATTAGTCTTGACAGTGGGATTTACAAGGTAACGAGATGCTTCTGAGGGGATGTTTCTCAGGTTCTACTCACCAGCAACTTGCAGAGTGACAGCAGACAGGCAAAATTGAAACAATCAGGGGTGTGTGTGTGCTGTCAAATTCAGGGGATCATGCCAACCTTCTCGTGAATGACTCCAAACCTGTGGCCAGGTTGGCCCGAATGCTTGTGAAAGCCATCGAGACTTCCGGAATTCAACATGCAGACCCTCGTGTGAGCTCCTTGGCAACTTGGCTGTGCGTTGCCGGTGGGCACTCCGCCAAAAACACCCAAAGCTCCAGATCCTCCACCACTGGGGCCTTGTCTGCATTGACATCCTTGCCAGCGGATGGGGCGATGCGACCCTTGGTGGAGCGATGTCTGACATTGGTGGATAACCTTCAGAATTCAATTTTGAGGGGGCAAGATGTCATGCAGCTCTGTTCCACAATGAGATGCCTTCGGCAGGCAAAACGAGTGCCCACTGTGTCCTGGGGGGAGGTTTGTCAGAAAATCCTCAGGGTGTGTGAGACAGGGGGAGGGGGCAGTAACGAGGCCTCGGAAATGGAAGATCTGGAAGTGGAGTGCATCGGGTTTTGCTTGAGTCATGGTCGGACCCCGTCGCATGGACTGTGGGAGGTGGTGGAGGCCCTGATGATCCACACGCGTTTCAGAATGTTGAACCCCAGTAGCAAGGTGCGTTTCAGTGCCAGCACGGTTCCTTCGTTTTTTTTTATCTTTGCGATGGAGCAGACAAAAATCGAACATGAAGCATACGCTTTAGAGTTTTTCTTGATACAGTTAGCACACTGATTCACAATCAGTGAGAAGCTGCTTGATGTGGAATTTTGATGGGTACCCACTGGATATGTTTGGTGTGGTGTCGCAGAAATGGATTCTTGAGAATTTGGCGAGCGTCGTGGCTGCCCTGCCAGCTGCACACATTCCTGGCATTCTGAGAAACGTCCCAGAAATGCTGGAAAAAGCGAAGGATGGCGATGACTCATCCATCCACTTGGAAATTCTGGCATCGGCTTGGAAAGGATTGGAGGCAGCCATGAAGTGGGGCCCAGAAATCGGCAAGAAGGTACTTGGAAACTGGGGCTGGGGGTAGTTTTCTTGTTTCATCCTGGTGTGGACCTTTTGTCACAGAAATGCACTTGATGGTTTTTCTTGGTGGTGGCTGGCAACGTATCCCACCACGATGAGCTTTTCTGCCCATTTTGTTTTTCGGTTGTATTTTCGCATCAGATTTGAGTTTGGCTGGGTTTGAGGTGGTTTCTCGCTTGCGGTGCAGTCCACGGAGCTGTCACAGTCTCTGTTGGCTTGCGCAGCAGATCTTTTCCAGCACCTCCCCCTTCCAGCTCGAGTCTTGCCTGGGGATTTCCACAGAATCAGATATCCCCCACCAGAGGCCGGTGCCAACGTGGATGCGTGGACTCCATGGGAGGCAGCGGTTTCTTGCTTCAAAGTCTTGAAACAGCCAGAAATTCTCCGCCTGACCAATGTAGGATGGGGAAATGGCCGAAAAATGCGAATCAACTGAACAAAACCAGCAGGGTGCAAAGCAAAAACACAGACTTTAGAGTGTGAAAATAGAATCAATCGATCGCTTGTGCAACGGTTATGTTTTTTTTGCATCCAGATGGACGGCTCCGAAGTGGAATGCACCAGGTCGATGCTGATGCGGTGTTTGCTGGTCAGAACAGATGGTCTTTCGGTGAGGGACTTGGCAGCTTGCCGATACTGGTGCATGGACCATCACATCGAGATCGCACATCGCATAGTCAGTCTGGGCTATTCCGAGGCACCCACCACCATGCAGCACCAAATCCTGACGGAAACGCTGGAGAGCATCAGTGTAAGCTTGCTGTCCAGGAACGAAAATAATTGCTCCTGTAAAAGACCTTTGTGAGTACTACATATCAAATTGAGGGGTGGAAATTCTGCAATGACACTGCTGAATCGGAGGTGGTGCAGTGCTGGACGGGGAAAATCATTCCAAAGGCCAAAGACCCCAGCTCAATATAGTCAGTTGTACAGAAAACCTTAAAGTTGCATCTAAGATAAAGTAAGCCTAATAGAGAATCCCTTGTGAATATGAATGTGCATGTATATTAATTTGATATGTGCATCCCATCAGCCTGTTTCTGGCATTGACTGCAAACCAGCAGTAATTCTTGGGGCTTTGTCGATCAGGATTGTGAGAAGCCCTCGGTTGCGTTTCGTCTTGCCTGGAGTTTGGTGGCAGTCTGGCACTCTCGATCCTCGTTGCTGAAATCGGGTTACACCCATGCAACCTTGCACTCCTCTGAAGGGCTGTGTTGCTTTCCATCGATTCTATCGGATCTGTTGACCACCCCTGCCATGATTGCCTACATGAGGCCAGTTGTGAATGTGCTCTGTGCGTTGCTCGATTCTGTCAACAGCAACGTTGAGGCTGAAGAATGGCGAGTCATCGAAAGACAGGTACAGCAAATAGGTCCATTTTTTTTGGGGGGGGGCTCCACGTTTTCATTGAAATACAAAAATAGAATGCTGAAAGGTTATCTCAAACCTCATTTCAGCCTGTTTGCTTTTCAAACCTCCAGTGTTTCTGTATGTAGGTTTGCGATTGCCTCAGAGCAGTGCGGCATCAACTGGACAGCGATGTGTTGTTGACGGTTGCCAAGACATGGGGCCAAGATCGATAGCAAACTGTTCGTAAAAATCGCAGGATTTTTGAGGGACATATAGATTTTGACATAGCTAGGGTAGAGTAAAGCAGTGATTCTTTGACCAGTTGCAAGCAGTGCCTGAGTGGAGAATCAAAATTTAAATAGAATCCAGGTGCCTGCACAAATAGGGAAGTGATGGAAACTGTAAGATTCTTGCTGGTTAAGATTCGAATTTCAAGAGCAAAGAGCTATAAAACGATTCTCTCCATTCCGAAGAGGTGCTTCGACCCATCCAGAAATGCTGTGCGTGAAATTGACGAAATCGAATCCAATGCTCCGATCCCCCCGAAAGGAAAGACAAAGAATCATGTTGCACTTCTAAATTTTTTACATTATCCGGAATTTGGATGTAAATCTTGCACCCCCTCTTACCCCCCTCACCAATCCCCCTTGACCTTTCGGTGTCCAGTCCATCACCGCCGACCTCTCTCAATTCGAGGTTGGTGGTGATCCACCTTACACTTTCTTCAGTTTTCGGGAGGGGAGAGGACTAGGGGGTGGCCCAGTCAAAATACAAACGTAATAACTTTTTCATCAATGAAAATCCAAATCCATATTCAAACCATACACTCGCGTAACGGCACTTTTACCCAAATCGTACCCACTGCATACCCAAGTACCCACACCATACCCATCAAATACCCAGACCGTACCCAGCATTGGGTACGTTTTGGGTAAATACCCACCTGACTACCCAAACTGTACCCAAACCGTACCCAATCCATGCCCAATAGTGGGTAGAATTGGGTAAGTACCGCAGACATACCACACGCCTATGGTAAGCGAGATGTGCTTGGTATGCCGTGGGTACGCTTTGGGTAGTACCCAATGTTTACCCAAAAAATTATAGGGATGGGTACGTGTTGGGTAAATATTGGGTACTTTTTGGCAGAACTACTTGTTGGGTACCCAAACTTTACCCAGGCGTGCCCAAAACGTACCCAAATGTGGTACGTTTTGGGTACGTTTTGGGTAGTACCCAATATTTACCTAAACTATGCAAAAGCGTGGGTACGTTTTGGGTAAACATGGGTACTTTTTGGCAGAACTACTTCTTGTGTACCCAAACTTTACCCTGACATGCCCAAATCGTACCCACTGTGGTACGTATTGGGTACTGTTTGGGTAGTACCCAATGTTGACCCAAAACATGTACGAGCACGGCAACCCTCAGCAAAAGTCCGACATACTCACAATTGCAATAGATTATCTCAACCCACCAGAAAAACCTCGTCCACCCCTGGCCTGCAGCCAACCATTCCCGGGGAAAGTTTCCGCCCTGCTTCGGACAGATGGACTGCCGCGCTTTCGCGGCCTCGGCGACCTTGGTGCCTGGGTGGCGCCGCCGTTCGAGAAACCGACGTGCTCCGACGTGAAAACGGAGGACGACTTCTTGCTGTGATTTGGACGCTGAGCATGAATATTGTACGCGCTTTGAGGCAAAGGATTGGAAACTGCTAAGGGAATTGACATAAGTCACTTCTCACGTTTCTCAGTGAAGAAAAAACTTGTTTTTAATGAAAACATATTTTTTTTGTCACGCCTCTTGTGCGGCTACCAATGTGGCACAAACATTTCGCCGGCAAAGTGGCACAGTTAACATAAGAACTGGAAGGCTTTGTCGTTGTTTTTTCCCCTGGAAAGGTATGTGACAGAGCAATAGCTGAGACAGACAATAAGGTTTTTCTGGAGCAAGCCTGGTAGTGTTTGACATGCATTCTGTATGGCCTTGCAGAGAGAACAGCATATTAGAAGGGACAAGGTGGCATCAAACATTTGCACTGCCCAGGTAGAGAGCAGGGGGTGGTGTTCTTGAGTCAAAACCCTGACAACGAGGAAAAGAGGTGAATTGTTGTGAGCCACAGAAGTACCTACCATCTGTTATACTTTGCTATGCTTTGTGGAACAACTTTGCTGCTCGTGGAGTTTCAACCCATGTGGAGTCTTGCTCAAAAAGTTGTGGTGCATGTAGACTCTTTTGTCAAACATTTCTATGATGCATGCTGTCTATCATGGCGCAGAAGGTCTGACTAAGATTAAGATCGTGCTCATGATTCGGGTGGTGATTACAGCCACAGTTTTTTGGTCATCAAAGTGTTCTTGCACATACACAGTTTTCCTGAATTAGCCACTTTCTGGTCTTGGCTGTGTAGCTCGTGGGTGCGGCCAGGGAGTGAACTTCGTAAGCCCAGCAACAGCATGTGTGTCGATGAGACCACTCGATTGCAGACGTGAACCATGTTTTCAGAATCCTCAATGGAAGCGCCCTCTGTCGGATCTAACATCAGCAAGTTTGCAAGAGCCTCTCGGTTTCTGGAGCATAAAATCTTCAACTCTTACCACACCAAGGATGCAATGCTGAGGTATCTGAAGAAATTTGGGATTTGTCCCTGTGCAGCTCCATAATCTTGAAAAACACATAAGATGCAGCTGAAGCCTTGACTCGCTGCTAAGAATATATAAGTGATTCGGGGTGGGTCTTGCTTGGACAAAGAGTGTCCAATTGAACTGTGCAATACTTGTCACAAGTGACGAGATTTCCCCCCCTTCCCCAACTGAATAGAAAATATGTGCAAACCCGTTCCTCCCAAACAGTTCTTTCCTTGTGTGATAGTGTATTCACACATACGGTAGAAAACAGAGTTCTTTGATTTTCCAGATATATGTATCCATGTTCCTTCTTTAACCATATATTTTATCGACTACCCTTCAGGCCCCACACAGATCCATTCTTGCAGAAACTCAGATGAAACAACGTGTTTCGTAGAGGGGGTCTAACAGGCATGCCAGTGGGAAATCTCTGTTTTGAATAGAATTAACGGAATAGTTGCAAAATGCAACAGCTGAAAGGTGCCAACCTTGTGTGTGTGTGCATTTCCTTTGATGCAGAAAAGAAGAGCCAGAGGACTGGGTTTTCAAGATATTAGATATCCAAGACAAGGCTAGCAACCTCCGAAAAGAACTGAGGGGGAAGAGGTGGTTGAAGACTCTTCAGAGGGAATTTGTCTCATTGGACACCCCTTTTTGAGAATTAAGGCTCCAGAAGAATTTGAATGGGGGATATTGCTTGTTTTCTGATGTGCACAAATATATGCACTTGTATGCATTTGGAGGTTGAGGACTGGCTGTGAGTGAAGGAACAATTGTTCTTGTAAATTATTTCTTGTTTGCTATTTTTGTTGTTTAATGGGTCTGAACTAGACCACCCGATTTGTACCTGATCTGTAATAAATGATTGATAGTGGGTGGCTGCCCAAAGCGTACCCATTACATACCCAGTATGCATTTCTGGGTATATATAGGGTACTTTCTGAATAATACCCAATACATACCCATTCAGTGTGGGTAAGGATTGGGTAGTACCCAATTCATACCTACCAACTTCGGGTATCTTTTGGGTACTACCCAATTCATACCCACCAAGTTCCGGTATCGTTTGGGTAATACCCAGTTCGTACCAAGCAACTCCGACAACTACCCAATTCGTACCCAAAACTACCCGCGGGCTACCCGTTTTTTAATGGCATGAATTGGGTAATTTTGGGTATATTTGGGTATACCCCAACTGGGTATTCTATGGGTATGATTTGGGTATGCATTGGGTAGTTGTCGAGCTCGTTGGGTACGGATTAGGTAGTACCAAAAACATACCCAAAGCTGGTGGGTATGAATTGGGTAGTACCCACAAGATACCCGAAGTTGGTAGGTATGAATTGGGTAGTACCCGATCCATACCCACACCAAAACGGGTACGAATTGGGCAATACCCAATGCATACCCACCAAGTCCGGGTATCTTTTGGGTACTACCCAATTCATACCCACCAAGTTCCGGTATCTTTTGGGTAATACCCAGTTCGTACCCGTTTTGGTGTGGGTATGGATCGGGTACTACCTGATTCATACCCACAAACTTCGGGTATCTTGTGGGTACTACCCAATTCATACCCACCAGCTTTGGGTATGTTTTTGGTACTACCTAATCCGTACCCAACGAGCTCGACAACTACCCAATGCATACCCAAATCATACCCATAGAATACCCAGTTGGGGTATACCCAAATATACCCAAAATTACCCAATTCATGCCATTAAAAAACGGGTAGCCCGCGGGTAGTTTTGGGTACGAATTGGGTAATTTTCGTAACGTGAGTGATATGTTTTCTTTTCGTGAAACCCCACTCAAATTCTCCTTTCAATCCTTTAGTTCTTTCTTTTCATTAAAATTCACCCACCAAATCTGGTTTTCCGCATCTCCACGAAAATTTCCACGGCTGATATCCTGATTCAACTACACCTCCATAAGATTTTCTCCTTACCAAAGAAACCCCACCTTTCCATTGACCAGCTTTTCTAAAATGGAGTGCCCAGTCCATCACCGCCGACCTCTCTGAATTTGAGGTTGGTGGTGATCCACCTGACACTTCCTTTAGTTTCCAAGGAGGGGAAGGGGACAAAAAAAACCCTATAGGAATCCAATTTTTTCATTAACTTCTTCAAAAAAGCTCCAACTAATTCAGAATCCCCACTCGGATATCTCCTCCGCTCCTCCAATTTTCATTCTCTCTACAATCAAATTCCAATATCAAGCTGGTTTATAACTTTCCCAAACTCTCGCAAATCCACATCTTTCGACACCATTTTTTACTGCTGCTTCAGCTCCAGACCTGCAAGCAATGCTCCTTCTCCAAAAAAAAAGACTGGATTTGAGGCCCTCGACCCGCCCCCCCCCCCCTTTTTCGATTTACCTTTTTTTGCTTCGAGTGCCCAGTCCATCACCGCCGACCTCTCTCCATTCGAGGTCAGTGGTGATCCACCTGACACATTTTTTGGTTTTCATCGAGGGGAGGGGAAAAATACTTTCTTTTCTTCGAAGCCAATGTTTTTAATGTTCTCAAAAAAGCTTCAGCCATTTTTTTTCCTGCTGCAGAAACCTTGCTGAAATATGTCCTTCAATCCTCCAGTTGTTTTTTTCCCCTCCAATCGAATTCCAGTACCAACCAAGCCTGGTTCTTGGCTTCCTGCATTTCTATTAAATTTCCATCTCTCCTTCATCAGCATTCTTTTTTGTTGCTTGAGCTCCAGGGCTCCAAGCAACGATCCTTCCCTAAAAAAACAGACTGGTTTCGGGGCTTCCAACGCCCACCTCCCACTTCACCATTAACCTTTTTTTGCTTCGAATGCCCAGTCCATCACCGCTGACGTCTCTCCATTCGAGGTTAGTGGTGATCCACCTGACACATCTTTGGTTTTCAGCAGGGAAGGGGACTGCAAAAGAATCACGACAGTTGCCAAAAAAAAATCAGCAAATTCAAAAATTGCTCCCGTGCATGAGAACCCTCTGCCAATACTTTAATGATTCAATCCCACAAAACTGCCTCCAAAATTCCGTCCCTAAAAATTCCTTTTTTTTTTCCGCAACTGTCGTGATTCTTTTGCAGTCCCCTTCCCTACAATTTTTTCTTCTATCCCACCCTGAAATCAGCAAGCTGAAATCTTTTTTTTTTTTTTTTTAATATGGCACTCACCCAACTTTGTTTGAATTTCATTTGTAACCAACGGAATTAAATATATTGAAAAATGTCCTTAAAAAAAAGTTTTCCTTACCAATTTTGGTCCTTAAAACCAAACCTCCTTGGCAATATCATCGTAGTATAAACCATAATAGCCTATTACTAATAGGTGATCTCCAATGGTGAAATCACCACATCCTGGGGCTTTGGGGATTCCCAAAGAGAAACAAGATAGCCAGGATAGATAAGAAAATCAACACCACCCTGCAAGTGAAGTGCAGAAAAATCCTTGAAAAAATGTAGGGGTGACACAGGGCAGGGGTGTCAACTACCAGAGTCTCTACCGACGAGACTGGTCTTTATCCACCATCCCGGTCAGGATGTTATGCTAAAAAGCCTGAATATCTTTGTGATGTTTACGAATCTTGACAAGCGACACTTGTCTTGAAGTGGAAGCGAGCGTAAGGAACGCGTTTCGTTTCCAAGGATATCTTTTGTCTCGAGAGCGACGAAAAACAGAAAAAAACATGATCCAAAATCAGTCTCTTTCACGGTTACTTACGGTGAAAGTAAGACTCCGTGGATTCATCGTGGATGGCCCGGCGAGCGTCTGTTCACAAGCTATAGTCGACAGAGCCACAGGGCAACAGAGACGGCGCGCACTGGTGTGCAACATGGCGAAGACGGCAAAGAGAAATCAGAACATGCGGCAGTGTGGGTATCGGAATGTCGTTTTTGGCCCCAACTGACGTGATGAGGTCCGACTGATGACGTCCGACTGATGACTGATGACGTAAGCCATCGAAACAAAAATTCGCCACAGTGCAATTCTCTCTCTCGGATTTTTGCTCACGGACTGCGATTTGTTGAGTGAAGTGTTATCGAGGGATTGCGCTTTCGTTTTTTCTTTTTGCGGCGGACTTGCACTTGATATTTCGTTCCGTTCTTCAGAGGATACTGTTCCCACGGTACTTTTCGCGGTGAGTGAATCGAATATCATCGCCAGTGCAGTGCGGGAACTGTGGAACATCGGGAAGGGGTGAAAAATTCACATATCTGTATCTGAATTGTGCTTTGTTTCGATATGTGAAGGAAGTCTCTCAACAACATGCACTCCAAATCGGCAGCAGCAAGGGTTCTTGCACTGTCCAAGCAGCTGGCCTCGTTTCAAAATCCAGTTCCTTCCCAAGGGTATTGTTATCCAAGCATCACCACCCCAACCATCCTTTGTTCCACCAACTGTTTGGTTTCGCATCCTACCCACATCATTCAAAATGCAAAATGCAATGCAATGTTCAAGTTTCCCCTTGGTTTCTTTCCTTGGCAGCTGTGTTCTCTTCTCTCAAGGCCAGAGTCCTTTGTTAATTCATCCTTCCATGTATTTCCATATTTATATTTGTATGTTTTGGGAATCGGGGAGGGTGGCTGTTCAGGTTTTTTCCTTCTGTTTATATATTTTTTAAAATTAAAAAAAAAAAAAAAACAGTCTGGGAAAGTTCAGTTCAATGGCATTCTGTCCCCCCATATGCGAAAAAAAAACACCCTCTCTTTTTGTTGATTTACATTTCCTTCCCTTTCTTTTTAATTGTTCACTTTTCACTTTTGTCCTCTTGTAAAATACGTGCATTATTTGGTGTTTATATGACTGACCTGTTTTTGGATTTTTTTTTGCTGCCAGACCTATCGACGATAATGGAAACGCCGCCCCGTCAGACTTATCAGTATGGTTTTCGCCCTAAAATCCCTGATTGTTATCGGGTGGATGACTCCATCGAGTACAAGGGGTCTATCGGAGTGCTGAAGGCTGCTGATTGTGACGGGGGCCCTGTGGTTTTAAAAATGCCTCACCCCGACTTTCCATCCAAGAGCATCCGTGCCATTCGACATGAAGCCGAGGTTCTGTACGAGGTTCAGCACCCCAACATCGTCTCCATGGTTGAGTTTATCGGTGAGTCTGCCAGTTTTTCTGATGCATTGTTAAAATCCCTGAAATGAGACCCAACATTAAAAATCCAGGCTTCTCAAAATGTGAACTGATAACTAAAAATTCCCAATCAAAAATCTGACCTCTCTTTTCCCCCTACTGAACCTGCTGGTCCCTTGATAAAGCCTATATAATTGCTTTCCCTGCCAATCCCCCCTCCCCTCCCCAAGCCAGTATTCTTCCAGTAAAAGCCAGCAGTTAATAAAGGCCAGTAAAATCCAACAGTAAAATCCAGCAGTTAATAAAGGGCAGTATTGACCAATAAAGTGTAAAGGATGTTGCCTGTTTTGTGTTCATTTAGTTAAATATTGATTTTTTTTTTTCTATTTGTGCAGAGGACAAGGGCATTCTGGTGTTGGAGCGGTTGGGCTGCAATCTGGACGCATATCTTGAAGAGCACGGGCAACCCTGCCTCCGGAAAGGTTTCCAAATGATGCAGCAGATCCTGGAAGGACTGAATGCCCTCCACGAACAGGGTATCGTCCATTGTGACCTTGCTCCAAGGAACGTGGTGATGAAGGGGGACGAACTGGCGTTGATCGACTTCGACGTGGCAAGGGAAATTGGGGATTACTGTGCGAGGGTGCGAGAAGACGTCCCCAAGTTCCTCGAGGCGGATCCCTCCATGGACATGTTCAACCTTGGGCTGGTGATGGTCAGGGTTTTCTTTAAGATCCTGCCACCATCACCATACAAGGACTTCATTGACATGTTCTTGGAGGGGGATCCGGAACGAAGACCTACGGCAGCCGATGCACTCCTGGTATGTTTTGTTTTCTTTCTTCTTTGTTTTGATTTTTTCTAAAGTTATGTTTTGTTTCCTTTTTGTATTGTATTTTTTATTTTATTTTTTTTTTTAGGGGGGGGGGGGAGGAAAGCAGTGTTTTCTTATGGTTCTGTTTTTGCTGTGGTGTGCTGGAAACTGGTGCTGAGTTTGCTGGTGGGTGGAAAAAGTAGCATCTGTTGATTGTTTTTTCTGAATTTTTTATTTTGTTTTTATTGACTTGACTGAATTAATGTTTTTCATTTTGGCTGTCCTATTTTCAGGGTACTGCAATGGCGCTGGAACAGCTGATGGAGGAGGAAAAGGAGCGGATCGAAAAAAAGAGGAAATTCAATGACTCCTATGATGATTGGAGCATTGTCCACCAGCGTGCGGTACCCAGGCAAGGAAGGAAAAAAATCAGGAGGAGGGAATGATTTGCTTCCCCTTTTTTTTTAATTTCTTTTTTCAGAATTACAAAAAGAAAAATGAACTGCAAAGGGACGATCGAAGGGAACAAATTTGCTGCGAAAAAAATGCTAAAATATCATCTTCTTGAACTGGATTTTTTGGAAGGGGGTTTGGAGTGTGGTGGGTCTATCTCGGATGAAACTTAATCCTTGAAAGGGGCTGGAAAAGCTGATCTTGGCTGGATTCAAAATAACAAAAAAAGAACATTACTTTTTGTTTTGGTTTCGGTGGATGATACTGAGGAGGGGGTTTCCACAAGCTTTTTCTTCTTTCCTTCGATCGAAACATTTTTCCTGGTTTGAAAATGCAGTGTAGAAACATGGATTGAAGTGAAAGCAGGTCATTTCTGAAAAGGCGGGAAAAAATATATATATACTTGTTGGACATGAGCCATTATTCTGGTTGGGAGGGGTGGGCTGAAAAATTAATACACATTATGGATGGAGTTTTTCTTCCAACAGAAAAAAATTATATTGGTCGGACAGGAGCGATTATTCTGGTTGGGAGGGGTGGGCTGAAAAATTAATAAAGATTTGGGATGGAGGTTTTTTCCAAGAGGGAGGAAAGGGAAAAGGAGGAAAATGTAATTTCTGGCACTGTCAAAGTTCTTTCCGCTGAAATTGGTGTCTTATGTTGATGGGCTACCAGGAATAGGGGAAAAAAAAAAACGTTTTGGTACAGGGGGAGATGGTTGTCAGAAAAATTAGTATTAACTGGAAAAAAAAATAGAAGATGTATGGATGGGTTTTGTGGGAAGGGGACAGACTGCTGTAAAAAATCACATTTTGGTTCGAACATATCGCTCATCCATTGAACATATTGTGAAAAGGAAAGCCTTAAAGTTTTTTACATCAACAAAAACAGCAAGCACATTGACACTCTCTCCCTGCTCACTCTTTTCCTCCTCAAATTTAACTGACATTGCCCTTCCATCGATTCCATTCTCTTCACCCCCATTCAGACTCTGGAGGTGAAGAAGAACAGAACCTGGCACATTATGACGAGGAGTTAAAGAACAACTCTGATCCACAGGGTCACATCGCTACGCCAAACCCACCCACCAATATTTCTCGTGCAAGAAAAAAGGGTGCAGGATTGTGGTGTTTTTTCTGGGGCGTAAAGGGATTCCGGATTACCCTTCCTGAGCCCTGGCGGCGGCCGCCACCTCGATTTTCTGTACCTGGCGAGCAGTTTCTCGTTGTGTTCTCTCACTTTTGCACATTTTGCACTCAGAAGTCATACTGTGGGGTGGCTGCTAAGAAAAGAGTTTCTGCATTGGGGAGGCTGGTGCACACGCTCACCTGTGTTCCATATCTGGCTGGAATAGACAAAAGACTCCATGCTTGCTCGCTTACTTGTAGTCAATATTTTTACATCGGGTTTTAAAAAATACTGATTACGCTCCATGCAGTGGCCACTTGTTGGGAATAGAGAATTAAAAACATGGAATTATTTAAACATCTTGGACAGAAAATCTGGCGCAACCCCTTGCTAAAATTCCCAGCTTCACAGACTCGTTCAGATGTCATGGGGTGAGCTGTTTGGGATTGGGGCAATTCTTCACAATCAGAAAGCATAAACTCTTCAAACCATTGATGGGAATATTTCCACATTACTTCTGGGGAGTTTCCTTGAAAATGAACATTCATTGGTCAAGAGTTTTAATCCTTGATGCAACTAAAAAGAGATGTGCATTGTAGTCCCATGTCTTCATATTCCTGATGTCATAAATTGTGACTCACAATACATGTTGTGAAAATAAAGAAGAGAATGGAATCGATGGAAGGGCAATGTCAGTTAAATTTGAGGAGGAAAAGAGTGAGCAGGGAGGACAAGAGTGTCAATGTGCTTGCTGTTTTTGTTGATGTAAAAAACTTTACGGCTTTCCTTTTCACAATATGTTGAATGGATGAGCGATATGTTCGAAATGGTTAAGGAAAACACTTGTTGAAGTAATGGGATGCTAATTATTTCACAAGAAATGAAACAACTGGATCGGGTTCTTCGTTTTCTGTTTGATCATGCCATGATATTTGGATGGATGAGATCATCTGTGATTGGTTATTCCCTTGCAACTGTAGCTGGGTGATTATTTTGGGTTTTGGGTTTTTTTTTTTTTAATTTTGATTGTTTTGTGCCGCGCCATTCCATGGGACAAACTGGCAGTGTAATGATTGGTTGGTTTTTTGATGAGGATCAGTGTTTTCTACTTTTGCTGGGTTGTTTTTACTGGGTTGTTATTTTTCCAGTGTCAAAAGAACCCGCCTGCCACAATGAATGATCTGTGAATTCTTTGTAAGTTTTGCAACGCGAAATCTGCCCAATAGAGATCAAAATTGTGGTTTCCCTGTAATTGATCGATTTCTTTGGGTTTTGCGCCTTCCTCACCGAAGAACAGGAGCAATTTCAAAATTTGAAGTGCAACGTACGACATACAAACACACGACATCTCAAATTCTTAATATATCACAATGTGATATTTTAACCAAAATGTGATTTTTTACAGCAGTCTGTCCCCTTCCCACAAAACCCATCCATACATCTTCTATTTTTTTTTCCAGTTAATACTAATTTTTCTGACAACCATCTCCCCCTGTACCAAAACGTTTTTTTTTTTCCCCTATTCCTGGTAGCCCATCAACATAAGACACCAATTTCAGCGGAAAGAACTTTGACAGTGCCAGAAATTACATTTTCCTCCTTTTCCCTTTCCTCCCTCTTGGAAAAAACCTCCATCCCAAATCTTTATTAATTTTTCAGCCCACCCCTCCCAACCAGAATAATCGCTCCTGTCCGACCAATATAATTTTTTTCTGTTGGAAGAAAAACTCCATCCATAATGTGTATTAATTTTTCAGCCCACCCCTCCCAACCAGAATAATGGCTCATGTCCAACAAGTATATATATATTTTTTCCCGCCTTTTCAGAAATGACCTGCTTTCACTTCAATCCATGTTTCTACACTGCATTTTCAAACCAGGAAAAATGTTTCGATCGAAGGAAAGAAGAAAAAGCTTGTGGAAACCCCCTCCTCAGTATCATCCACCGAAACCAAAACAAAAAGTAATGTTCTTTTTTTGTTATTTTGAATCCAGCCAAGATCAGCTTTTCCAGCCCCTTTCAAGGATTAAGTTTCATCCGAGATAGACCCACCACACTCCAAACCCCCTTCCAAAAAATCCAGTTCAAGAAGATGATATTTTAGCATTTTTTTCGCAGCAAATTTGTTCCCTTCGATCGTCCCTTTGCAGTTCATTTTTCTTTTTGTAATTCTGAAAAAAGAAATTAAAAAAAAAGGGGAAGCAAATCATTCCCTCCTCCTGATTTTTTTCCTTCCTTGCCTGGGTACCGCACGCTGGTGGACAATGCTCCAATCATCATAGGAGTCATTGAATTTCCTCTTTTTTTCGATCCGCTCCTTTTCCTCCTCCATCAGCTGTTCCAGCGCCATTGCAGTACCCTGAAAATAGGACAGCCAAAATGAAAAACATTAATTCAGTCAAGTCAATAAAAACAAAATAAAAAATTCAGAAAAAACAATCAACAGATGCTACTTTTTCCACCCACCAGCAAACTCAGCACCAGTTTCCAGCACACCACAGCAAAAACAGAACCATAAGAAAACACTGCTTTCCTCCCCCCCCCCCCTAAAAAAAAAAATAAAATAAAAAATACAATACAAAAAGGAAACAAAACATAACTTTAGAAAAAATCAAAACAAAGAAGAAAGAAAACAAAACATACCAGGAGTGCATCGGCTGCCGTAGGTCTTCGTTCCGGATCCCCCTCCAAGAACATGTCAATGAAGTCCTTGTATGGTGATGGTGGCAGGATCTTAAAGAAAACCCTGACCATCACCAGCCCAAGGTTGAACATGTCCATGGAGGGATCCGCCTCGAGGAACTTGGGGACGTCTTCTCGCACCCTCGCACAGTAATCCCCAATTTCCCTTGCCACGTCGAAGTCGATCAACGCCAGTTCGTCCCCCTTCATCACCACGTTCCTTGGAGCAAGGTCACAATGGACGATACCCTGTTCGTGGAGGGCATTCAGTCCTTCCAGGATCTGCTGCATCATTTGGAAACCTTTCCGGAGGCAGGGTTGCCCGTGCTCTTCAAGATATGCGTCCAGATTGCAGCCCAACCGCTCCAACACCAGAATGCCCTTGTCCTCTGCACAAATAGAAAAAAAAAAATCAATATTTAACTAAATGAACACAAAACAGGCAACATCCTTTACACTTTATTGGTCAATACTGCCCTTTATTAACTGCTGGATTTTACTGTTGGATTTTACTGGCCTTTATTAACTGCTGGCTTTTACTGGAAGAATACTGGCTTGGGGAGGGGAGGGGGGATTGGCAGGGAAAGTAATTATATAGGCTTTATCAAGGGACCAGCAGGTTCAGTAGGGGGAAAAGAGAGGTCAGATTTTTGATTGGGAATTTTTAGTTATCAGTTCACATTTTGAGAAGCCTGGATTTTTAATGTTGGGTCTCATTTCAGGGATTTTAGCAATGCATCAGAAAAACTGGCAGACTCACCAATAAACTCAACCATGGAGACGATGTTGGGGTGCTGAACCTCGTACAGAACCTCGGCTTCATGTCGAATGGCACGGATGCTCTTGGATGGAAAGTCGGGGTGAGGCATTTTTAAAACCACAGGGCCCCCGTCACAATCAGCAGCCTTCAGCACTCCGATAGACCCCTTGTACTCGATGGAGTCATCCACCCGATAACAATCAGGGATTTTAGGGCGAAAACCATACTGATAAGTCTGACGGGGCGGCGTTTCCATTATCGTCGATAGGTCTGGCAGCAAAAAAAAATCCAAAAACAGGTCAGTCATATAAACACTAAATAATGCATCTATTTCACAAGAGGACAAAAGTGAAAAGTGAACAATTAAATAGAAAGGGAAGGAAATGTAAATCAACAAAAAGAGAGGGTGTTTTTTTTTCGCATATGGGGGGACAGAATGCCATTGAACTGAACTTTCCCAGACTGTTTTTTTTTTTTTTTTAATTTTAAAAAATATATAAACAGAAGGAAAAAACCTGAACAACCACCCTCCCCGATTCCCAAAACATACAAATATAAATATGGAAATACATGGAAGGATGAATTAACAAAGGACTCTGGCCTTGAGAGAAGAGAACACAGCTGCCAAGGAAAGAAACCAAGGGGAAACTTGAACATTGCATTTTGCATTCTGGATTTTGAATGATGTGGGTAGGATGCGAAACCAAACAGTTGGTGGAACAAAGGATGGTTGGGGTGGTGATGCTTGGATAACAATACCCTTGGGAAGGAACTGGATTTTGAAACGAGGCCAGCTGCTTGGACAGTGCAAGAACCCTTGCTGCTGCCGATTTGGAGTGCATGTTGTTGAGAGACTTCCTTCACATATCGAAACAAAGCACAATTCAGATACAGATATGTGAATTTTTCACCCTTCCCGATGTTCCACACTTCCCGCACTGCACTGGCGATGATATTCGATTCACTCACCGGGAAAAGTACCCTGGGAACAGTATCCTCTGAAGAACGGAACGAAATATCAAGCGCAAGTCCGCCGCAAAAAGAAAAAACGAAAGCGCAATCCCTCGATAACACTTCACTCAACAAATCGCAGTCCGTGAGCAAAAATCCGAGAGAGAGAATTGCACTGCGGCGAATTTTTGTTTCGATGGCTTACGTCATCAGTCATCAGTCGGACGTCATCAGTCGGACCTCAATCCCCCCTCGCCCGACAGGCAAACACAGTTGAATCGTCGTTTTTTCCTTTGGTCAACAGGATCACGTCGAGCGACCGGCGCGGTCGCCGCGACGGCGAGGTAGACCGGCGCGCGCTGAACGACCGCGGGGTAGACTGGCGCGACAGGGACGATGATCATCTGAAATGTGAGCCCTCCCGTAATTCTAGCCCCTGTTGACTGGAGTTGTGTCAACTGCATTGCCGACGTCAGCATTCCCAACTTGGGCGATCTGAGACCCGCGCCTCTCCCACACGTCTCGACGACTCCTGTCCTGTTCTGTTCCTTTCTGTTCCTTTCTGTTCCGTACGATCCAGACCGATGACCAGGTCGCCATCGCCGTTAAAGCCACCGCGACCCGTCAACTCGCTGTGCGGTTTGCAACAGATACGTATGTTTTACAGTTTTCTTTTCGACCAGATCGCTGAGATTGGAGTCGACGTGAGGAACGTTTCGTTTCCTATTTCGTTGAACGATGTGGAACAATTTTTGTGGAGTACACCGTTGCTTCTGTGGGTTGCAATACTTTGGGTTTCCTCTCTAAAGTAACAAAAAGTTGAAGATGAGCATTGGGTTTCCTCTCTGACGTGACAAAAAGTTGAGGATGAGCATGAAATCGGTGAAGTATAACAACTATGTCAAAATCAGTGTGTGGGCAGATCAATGAAAACTAGTAATTAAAAAATAGAAAGTTCGACCCAATGAAGTCTACTCCTCTCCTGTTCTCCTTCTTTTCTGTTCTTTCAGGCTAGCCTCACGAACTTCAGCCATGAGTGGCAGCTTGGGTCTCTTGCTAACATTTGACCGGAAGGGTTCGACCCGCAACTGATTCTGTTCCTTTTTCTTCATCCTGTTGCTCCCCCTTTCAAAAAAAGGCTTTAGTCTCTTCAATGACCAGCCATTTTCATCTTCCCTTCTCACGAGCGTATTAGGTTTGTGATGCTGCCCCTTCGCCTGCAACTGTTTTATCCCTTCTAGTAACTTTTTCAGAGATGCCGATACAAAGCCATCCACCAATTGATCATTTGCTTCCATCATTTTTTCCTGCACCTCTTCCCACAGTTTTAAATTTGATTTGTGCCGGACATCAGTGTTCCTTGTGGTATCTTGGTCAGGGGCTGAGTTCTCATCAGGAAATTCTGGTGCCTCGTGTCCCCCCTTGGTGCTGGATTCGTGCCGAAGGTCAGCAAGGCATTCCGGTGCTATTTCCTCACTGTTGTCCAAATTCTCTGGCGACTGACTTGGTCCAGCAGGAGTAGTATGTTAGGGATGTTAAGAGCTACATCCAGTCAGGTCCAGTCATGTACAATCATGTACAGTCATGCATAGTCATGCTGACGTGGACATGTGAGTCAGGTCTAGTCATGATGACTAGACCTATGTCGGGTGCCCACCTAGGATGGTTGTCCTAGGTACCATGCGGGGACGCTAGGATCCTTGGGGGTCATGGTATTAATGGGCTTCAAGGTCATGGACTCATAAGTTTTAGTTTTTAGCTCTTCTTAGACTTGCACCCCCAAGTCTAACAACTTGGTTTCGGAGCTTTGGCAAGCATCCTATCGTGTGGAAAGTGGAGTCGCACTGCTTATTGCGGCGCGCGGATTTTCTGCAGGGAAATCGGAGCTGTTCGATTAGCGACACGTTTTGGCCCGTTCCGGACCGTATACGTCACGGAATCGAACATATAAGGTGTCTAAAAGCATCTACGGAACAAGATGCATCCGTTGCAATTTGTCGCGAGTGAATCCGATGCGTGTGCGCAAAGTTATGACGTTTTAAAGTTTCGCGTCGGAATTTGGGTGTTTTGAGGTCGTCCGTGTCGGTTCTAGGTGTTGGACGATCGAAATGATGTTTTAGAATCATTTTGAACGTCGACACGTTGCGACTTCAAGATAGTATAGTTTTTGAACTATAAAAGTTTCTCTTTTATCCAAAGGGTGGGGTTAACTTTGTATGGGCAGGGTTAACACCTGAAGATACTAAGAGTAGAGAGGTTGTTGTACCATGTGCTCGCGAGAAGCCACTAAGAGTACTCTCTTAGATGGTGGAACGAGTATAAGGACTCAAGTGCTAGGGGAGCTTGAGTCGGTATAACAAAAGGAGACCTTTTATTTGGTCAATAAAAGGAGATGAGGGAAGTAAGAGGAAGGAAGTTCATTTCTCTTGAGTTTTATTAGGGTTGATCTTGGATATTTGATTAAATCGATTCGGCAATTTTCACGTCTAAAGAGCGTTACTCGGCACTCCTATCCTAGCTGTACGGAGAGCCACTATTGCCCTTTGAAATCACTAGACCCCTGGTCTTTCGGGATCGGTTTGCTAGCGCAGTGGTCTGTGTAAAATTGAGGGCTTTTGTTAGTGGTTCGTATGGTATGGTACGCTCTCTTGAGCCTAGAGGAATAGGACTTGTCGTAATTCGCTAATGGAGACAGATGATTGTTGATCGATAAAATCGAATTGAAGAGATAATCCGCTAAAATGAGAGAATGAATAGCGATTATTTTCCTGAGTTGGCATGAGGCAAAATGAGTTGCCTTCAATGAAAATTGATTGTCTGGTTGCTGATGCACTATCAAGAAGCTTACCAGCAGAGAATCAAGTGAATGTAGTGAGCTCCTTACAACCTAGTGTGGAGGAGATTACACTCTGGGAACAAGCAACACTGGCAGATGTTGAAATCAAAGACATCTACAATCAAATACTGGATGGGGAAAGAATTCCAGGATATGGAATCAATGAATCAGGGTTGTTGATTTATCAAACTCAGGATGGACTTATGAAATTATGGGTTCCTCAGGAACTGAGAATGAAAGTCCTTACTGAAGGACATGATAATCAGATCTCTGGACATCTGGGGATAGAGAGAACTCTGGAGCTGATGTCCAGGAAATACTACTGGAATAATATGAAAAAGGATGTCCAGGAATATGTTAGGACATGTGAGGTTTGCCAGCAAATGAAACCTGAGTTGAGGGCTCAGAAGGGATTGCTGCAACCTATTCCAGTAGCTGATAAGAAATGGAGTCAGATCACTACTGATTTAGTGACTGATTTACCCCCTGTTGATGGATTTGATTCCATTGCAGTATTTGTTGATAGATTGACTAAGATGGTGAAGTTCATACCCTGCAGCAAAACAATAGATGCACCAGGGTATGCAAGAATATTCTTTGATCACATCTTTAGGAATCATGGGATTCCCAGTGTGATAATCAGTGATAGGGACACTAGATTTACAAGCAAATTTTGGCAGGAGTTAATGAAGTGTGTGGGCACTAAAGTGAGGATGTCCACAGCCTTCCATCCTCAAACTGATGGACAGAGTGAAGTCAGTATCAGAACCTTAGAGAATTTCCTCAGACCCTATGTTGAGGATCATCCAGAGACATGGATGCAAGGCTTGGGGATGGCTGAATTTGCAGCCAACAATGCTGTACACACTGCTACAGGGTACAGTCCCTTTTACTTGATGTATGGAGTGCATCCCCAGTTACCAGGGGATCTACTGGCTGGAAAAGCTCAAGCAGAAGCAGAGTCAGTACAAGAGATGATATCTCATATGCAGGAAGTCATCAATGATGCCAAAGACAGATATAAAACAGCCCAAGAGAAGATGAGGCAGCAAGCAAATAAAAGGAGAAGAGATGTACAGTTTCAAGTGGGAGAAAAGGTGTTGCTCTCCACAAAGACATTGAATTTATCAGTCTTGAAACATATTCCAGTGAAAATCAGAAGAAGGTATATAGGGCCTTTTGTTATTGCTGCTGCAGTGGGATCTGTGGCATATAGATTGGTGTTACCAGATGGATGGAAATTACATCCTGTATTTCATGTATCAAAGTTAAGAAAACTTCAAGAAAGTGCTAAGTTTCCTAGGGAGGTAATGGCACCTCCAGCAGAATTAGATTCTGAGGGAGAAGAGGAATTTGAAGTTGAGGCTGTAGTAAGACATAAATTTTCAGGAAGGAAAAGAAGATTTTTAGTAGTCTGGAAGGGGTATCCACTTAGTGAAGCAACATGGGAACCCCAAGACAATTTATTGAATGCATCAGAGATCCTGGCTGATTATAAGAGGAGAGCTGGGATCAGGTAGAAGTTAGATGCACTTTTGATTCTGTGGCTGAAGGATCAGGAATCCCAGTGACTAGGGGATGGGTTGCATAAGGGCAGTGAAGTGTTTTCTGAACTTCTGTGGGTTAAGGATTTTATGGGGATCTAATTATCCTTTCAGAAGTGCAGGGAGCTTGGGATTTGCATCACCCTAGTTCAGAGTTACTTTTACAGAATCAGAAGGATGCATTTGATGGATACTTGGTGAGGGCACCAACTGCCCCCAGGGGGGAGGCAATTGATACCAGCTGCTGACGTCCAGGGACGTCAGACGTCAAAGGCGTCATGCATCTGACGTCTGTGAAGCGTCAGATGCATCCCCGGTAGATGACAGCATTCCCCTGAGGAGATACTACTGAACTACAGCGAGGAAACCACCGCAAGAGCACCTGGTCAAGACAGTGGTTCGATCAACTAAAGTGAGACTCGCGAGGTGGAGGTCTCGGGTTTGAATCTGAGTGGGAACGTGCTTTAGTCTGGGCTTGTGTGTGAGTGTGTGAGTGAGTCAGGAGTAGAACTGGCGGCTGTGAGTCAGGGTAGTGGGAGTGTTACGGGTGGTTAGTCACCCTCGGGAAAGTCGAACGGGAGTTAAAAGAATGGGACGCTTGATGTAACCTTGCTTGTCAGTAATTCTGTGAGTGCAACTGTGGACCCCGTGTGCGACTCGATTCGATTTTGTGTGACCCTGTGGAACTCAGCCGCCACCCTCTCTCACTCTTTACACGGAAGTGCGTCGGCGTACGGAGCGCCTCGCGTAACAAGGGGTCACTCAAGCATTGTCGACAGCTTTTCATCCACAGAGTGATGGACAGACTGAAGCAATGAATAGGATCCTCGAAGATACCTTACGGCATTTCGTAGGACCTCGTCAAAGAGATTGGAGTGACTTGTTGCCAGTGGTAGAGTTTGCATTGAACAACTCTAAGTCGATGGCTACTGGTGAAACACCGTTCTTCTTGAACTACGGTAGAGATCCGTGGACACCATTAACGGTACAACTTCCATCCAAGACATCTAATGTCATGGGTCCTGGAGGTCTAAGTAGACAAAGGACACAAATTGGAGTACCGGCGGTGAAGAAGATGACTGAAGACATTCGTGAGGCGATTGTCAAAGCAAAGCGGTGTTTGGAAAGTGCTCAGCAAAGGATGAAGACTTATGCCGATGTGCGTAGGTGTCCAGTTGATGTTCAAATAGGCGATATGGTCTTGCTGGATGCACGACATATCAAATTGAAACACCCTGGATCAAGGAAGTTATTGCCACGTTGGTTGGGTCCTTTTCGTGTTTTGGAAGGTGTCCAAAAACGAAAACCGATGGCAGAACAGGTAGCATTCCGGTTGGAATTGCCTGATTCGCTTCCTATTCATCCAGTCTTTCATGCTTCTTTACTTAAGAGGTATTGGTCGCATGGAAAGACACAACCTCCTCCGCCACCTGTGGATATACAGGAAGAACTAGAGTATGAGGTAGAAGACCTCCTCGACTACCGTGAAGTAAAGGTCGGTCGACGAGTAGTTCCGCAATACTTGGTAAAGTGGACGGGATACTCACATGAGCACAACTCTTGGGAGCCTGAAGCGAATTTGGAGAACGCTCGGGAGCTGGTAGAGCAGTACCAGAAGAGAAAGAAATCAACGTTGATTCCCCCTATTCCGGTACGTCGAAGTAGGCGACTTCTTTCGTGACTTGTGTGGGGTAATGTTTCTTCATAATCGAGTGTCGATATGAAAAGAGTTCCAGATCTTGTGTACGAGATCAAGTTCTTGTTAAGTGAGGACATGTTTAAGAACATATCTCATTTTCAATGAACTAGTGAACTAAATTGAATTTCTCGCTATATTCTATTTTGAACTCTAGATGGGATCCATTCAAAATGAGAATATAAATGGAAGTAGATGAAGTTGCGAGACTTCAGTTGATGTACATTGGTTCGCCACCAGTGTAGAGAAGTGTATGGTCTTGGTAGATCCGAGAAGCACTCCGTGTATGAGAAGGACTCGGATGACCTATATCAGAGTAGGGGCTTATTCTGACGAATACACTTATGATAACATCTCCAAGTTATCGAAACACTTTATATAGTTGAATGATAAGAGTTGGGGTTCGTTGTGGGACTCTGTATCATTCTATGGGCTATATAGAAGTGAGGAAAGGAGTCTCCAGGAGGAGACTGATTAGGGGGGGAGGAATGTTAGGGATGTTAAGAGCTACATCCAGTCAGGTCCAGTCATGTACAGTCATGTACAGTCATGCGTAGTCATGCTGACGTGGACATGTGAGTCAGGTCTAGTCATGATGACTAGACCTATGTCGGGTGCCCACCTAGGATGGTTGTCCTAGGTACCATGCGGGGACGCTAGGATCCTTGGGGGTCATGGTATTAATGGGCTTCAAGGTCATGGACTCATAAGTTTTAGTTTTTAGCTCTTCTTAGACTTGCACCCCCAAGTCTAACACTAGCTAAACAGGGCCTAACAAACGGAGGGGCTCGAAAACGTCGAAACGTCCAGGTGGGTTCCGGAGGCCTTCTTTCGGGTGTCGACTGGGTGTTGGGCTCCTTGGCCACCAAACTCGAAAAAAAAAAGGGAAAAAAAAAAGAAAATCGGAGCCAGAGTGGAAGAGGTATCCCTTGGAAAAATACTCCAGGCAGCAAACCACTTTTCTGTGAGGTGACCTTTCTTTTTTCGGTTTTACAGGACATAATGCAACTGACTGACAAAAAAGAGTACTAAGAATTACCAACACAATATGCAAGGTGTTCATGAGCCTGACGTCAGAAACCAGGAGCGCAAACAGGAAGTCCACAGTAAGTGTATACTTTGGTTTCTTCAACTTTTTCCATCTTCTCCTTGAGGGCAGCTTGTCTGTCACACCATCTGGCAAAAAGAAAGAAAAAGGGAAAGGGGGGGGGTTCCAGGACATTGTTTCATCCTCTGCGCACAAATTTGGGGCAAATTTTATTCGAGATGGAAAAAGAAACCACCTGTGAAAAGGGGAAGACAAAATCCAGATTCTAAAAAGTACCCAAAAAACAAGGAGCAAATGTGTGTTAGCAACGAACCTTGCCTTCATTATCACTGGTTGAAAAGACATTTTTTTACAGGTCTTCAACACATACATACAACACCTACCTGGTACCTGATTGTAGGAGGACACCCCTTTCAAAAAAGTCCAGGGTTCATATCAGAGCTAAAGATCCATGAGTAAATTTGCAGAAAAAATCAGTATGGACATACCACGACACCCGATCTATTCCAAGGACAACCTATACTGTTAATCAATAAGTATTACATGTGCAGATTCCCAATCTTTTCTGTGAACTCCAAGGGCTAAGACTTAATCTGATGTGCAGTTCTGTAAGAATAGACAGCAATTTTTCTGTGAAAATTATAGGGGACAAGCCGATGGCAATATGTAGCTACAAATATGCCAGTTCCTGTATTGAAGTCTCTGAAACCCCCATTCATAGCAGGCATCAGCTCATCATGGCTGGTAGCGATCAGAGTTTGTTGAAAGGCTTTTTTCAGCACCCCAGCAGGTACATCCAGGGAAACTAGCTGCCTTGACTTTGGTTTCAATCTCCAAAAAGGGCCCTCAAAATGTTAGCCCATGGCCAGGAATTCCTTGTTGGTTGCTATGAGAGATCATAGTTTGGTCAGATCGAAACGGAGCATATAGAAGAGTGACAGACTGCTCGTGGGTCCAAATCTCTCTGGCCGCATGTACAGTTGATTGCATCCCTTTCAGGTCTCGTTTGGCCAGTAAATTTGTGAATTTTCAGCTTGGAAGAGCAAGAATTGTACGATGGGGGGAGGAAAGTCGCCCTCATCGCCATAATTTTCATACAACAGGTATGACGACACCTGACGTCTATGTTGGTCTGGTAGGCATTGTGGTTCTTTTGGGGGAACTGCCATGTTTGCTCTGTTGGATTGGGTATGTATGAATAGCAACACTTAAGGTGAGGGTGTCCTGGTTAGGCTGGGACCATTAATGTTGTCAAAACACCATTAGCTATATTTACTACCAATTTTTACAAATTTTCTGATATATGTGCTGCATTGGTGTCTCCAGTGCCCCAAATTGCTTTTGTAACAGACTATTTTTACACTTTTGCAGGGTTATCCACCGGAGGAGGCCGAATTCATTGGCATGCTCAATCCGTACAATCCCATCGCCTATCCTAGTTTTTATTTTTTCTATGGAATGGCCTCACATGCAGACACCTGTCTTGCTGGATCAGAAAACATTGATCGAATTTCATGGGTGAAATTCATTTTCATTTGATGGGACCCACTAGGATAAAATACAAGGGTGGTGTCAAAACCCTCAAGAATTTGCCCCTGCCTAAAAGACCTGGATTTGGAATTTTCAAACTGCAATGGGCCGGATGTCGACAGTGGTATGTTTTTTTGCAACGCTTGGTTCAGAGTCCCGTTAAACATGGGGGTTGGTTTGCACAACAAAGTAAGAACTGTAACAAAACCGCCAGTAATTCTTTTTTTCAATTTCCTTTTTAATTGTTTTCATCATAACTTTATTTTTTTATTATTTTTTTTTTACATTTTTACATTTTATATAAATTTTTGTATTTTTGATGGAAATACGATGGAAATTTCTTTGTATAACGTGAGTGCTCTTCCCCCCAATCTAGAGGAGCTCCATTTATTCGGAATCGGTTTCGTTCCGGGGGCATTCAAAAATACCCTCCAAACTCCAGCTTCTGGAAATTTTCCACGGAAGCTCCCTCCCTGAAAGCTGGGCCAACCTGGTGTCCCTCAGAAGATTCACCTTCCGGGCAAAAAATTCGGACATCCTGCTGCCCTCGATATTTGGAGGCATGCGAAATTTGGAGCACCTGGATGTATGCACCAATTCCTATGGGGACATGTTGCAAGATTTGGTGTTCGATACCAGAATTCAGCTGTGTAGGACGTGGTTCTGTGGCCAGAGATAAGTCGAGAATTGCCCCGTGCTGTTCGGATTGATCATCGAAATCTTGTGGGGTCCGTTCATTTGCTTCGTCGCTTTGGTGGGTGCTCTAATGGCGTGCAGAAGGCTGCAAGGGAATGTTATCGGAGGTCCAAAGCAGTTATGTGTTTTATGTACTGATCCCAGCAATCATCTTTGTGGCTGACATCGCCATCGATTTGATTTTGATTGTGGTGCTGTGGGCATCCACATCATCTTTCACCATGCTGGGAATCATTGTAGTGCTATTTCAATCGGGTGCTATTTTTTGGGTGGTGCCTTGGAAAGACTGGTGTGCAAGAAGCCAGAGTTCGGCACAGCAACGTGGTGGAACCCGAGCCAGGGTTATTGGATGCTTGGTTTCACACCTCATGGCTGTATTCTGGAGCGGGTTGGTTCAAGTGATCGTGGTCTTGCCCCTCGGGTCAACTTTGGTCGACTTCCTCAGCTTTGTCTCAGTTTTGGCAGGCTCACCCCTGAACTCCCTGACATCAAGCATTGATTTGCCACGCTACTTCCATGCAAGGATAATGATCAATTCGTGGAGGCCCCACTTCAAGCAGTTTTTCAGACGGTCGCTTTTTGGTTGAGTTCTGGAGGGGTATTGTGGTTTGACATCTTTGTGGGGCTGTTTACTCTTTCCATGGTGGCTTCTTTCGTTTCGATCCTGGCTGGGATGGTTAAATTTGGATGCAAAAGATTGGAGAATGCTTCTGGACCTGAGACTACACCTGAGACTACACCCCAGCTGCATGGAAATGGGAGTCATGCGAATGGTGCTGAGGTCAGCAAACCACTGGTGTCCAATTAGGGCATCTCGCTGATCGATAGCACTCACTAGGCCTATTTTTTTGTTTTCTTGAGGATTGCCAAACAACAATTCGACTTTGACGACGCTCCTGTTGAATGGATGCAATCTGAAGCCCCTCCCCAAAATAAGTACCATCATGTCTCGTTCTGGCTGAACATGGAGCCCCATTTTCATTTTTTGGCCAAGAAAAATTAATGAATAATGACTGAAGTGAAAGGTCCCAACCCCAACAGCAAGCGATTCAGTGCTAGCACACTCCCCTTGGTGTTTGGATCTTTGACTGAGTTCGGACAAAATTCACACCCATGCTAGACAGTCTGACTTACTTCTGATGAACCTTGTTCCCCCAGCAAACTGACGATTTTCCACCATAAACAGCTGGCCACAGCAGTCAGTCAGTCAAGAAAAATACAAAATAAAACAAGAAATGAAACCATGCCAAGCAAGATGGGCACTTCAAAAACCATCAGGCCAGTGAGAAAGTAGTTTCGGGCTAGTTTCTCACTGGTGGGTTCATCCCTCTGTTGTAACATTGGAAGTCTTACAACACTGACCTTCAAAAAGGCGAATAACGAACACTGTGGATAGTTCCATCCTCGCAACTGTCGCAGAATCACGACACCAGCCCCGCAGGTAGTACACCTTGAAAAAAAAAGGTATTTTGGCCCACCCACAATGCAGTGCTGCTGGATCTTCTCTGAGTGTAAACACGTGAAAGCAATATAATTACACCCCGTTTTAAAAAATGCCACAACCCACACACTCACCCACCCCCACCATTTCTGGAAGATGTTCATTCCTCAAAAAAACTGGCTTTTGCCTCTCTCTCAAAAAAAGGGAAAGTAAAAAAAAAAAAAAAAAGGTACGAAAATGAAGGGGGAAAAAAAAGAAGCAGAGCTCCCTGCCTAACCCACAGACACACACACACACACCAAAAAAAAAGGAAAATAGAAATCTAGGATGCATTCATTCCATTGTTGGAACCTTCCTCCGGCTGGTTATCGTTACCATGCCCTATGCAATCTTCCTCTTTCAAAGAACTCTTTGTGCCATTTCCAGGCCCAATTTCGACGAGTCCTCGACTTCGTGATTTTTCCCCAGCGTTCGCCGTTGAGGTGCTGATGGAAGCCTCATTGGCAGCTCCCTGCCCATCAGCAGATTTCACCGCTTCCTGGGCAGCCCCCGCCTTCGACTTTGTGCGAGTCTTGGTCGAATTCCTCTTTTGATCTGTCCCGCTTTCATCAGAGACGCCCACCTCCATGCCTGCGTTCAACTTCGGCTCCCGAGAATAGCTGAGCACCAGGGCTTCCCCTGGCCCGATGTTTTCACTGGTGGCGATTTCCACCCCCTCCGGCATTCCTTCAGGATACACTCGCTGGTCGCTTTCCCTTTTCCAGAAGGGTTTTCGTTTCTGGGAGGGCTCGGGTGGCGGATTGGCACCTTCAGTTTCGCCGTCCTCCTCCAATTCGGCGTTGGCCTCCTCTTGGAGCTTCTTTTGCTCCCTTTGGTCTTTGGTCAATGCATTCTTGGCCAGCTCGTAACCAGCGAAGTTCATAGCACCCAGGGGGGCGATCCAGACGGCACGGGGCAAGCAACCTGAATTTATTTCGGATAAAACACACACAACCCCCTTGAGATCCACAGTCCATGAGGTCTTCTCCAATTCCACACACATTCTCTTTATTCATTTCTTCTGTTTTTTTTTGTGACCTTTAAAAAAAGGAAAGCCGTTTTCTCCCCCGCACCCCCCCCCCCTCCGACATATCCTGTTTTCCTTGCTCTACCTTTGAACAGTGCAGGTATGCCCTCCGCCTTCAAGATGTCTATCAAAATCTGGGAAGCCGCCACCTTGGACCCCACTTCGGCGGTCATTATTCTCGTTTTCAGTACGTCCGCTGGGGTGGTGACAATGGCACCCATGGCTCCGGACAGAGCACCCACCATGACAGTCTGCCAAGGCTTCAAATCACGGCCCTCCCCTCCAAACATCTCCCCCCGAAACACCTTCTTCAAGACTTGGTAAAACATCATTCCAAACATGTAAAACGGCACTTCCCTCGCCAAGGTTGCTGCTGTGCCTCGGAACAACCTGCAAACACACACACACCAGATGGATTTTTTTAAGCAACATTTCTGTATTTTACAGCTTATTATCCATGTCAAGATCAGCTCCCCCCTCTCCTTTTTCTTGCGGGAATATGCTCATGTGCAAGCGTAGTCCAATATAAGAAAAAAGTTGGATGCAATTCCCCCCCCCCAAAAAAAACGTGGAGCAGTCAACCATGAGGGTTTTTTTTTTTTTGCTCGGAAAATGAATTCTCACCCTTTGGGTCCATCCACTCTGAGGGCGGTGGCCAGAGCTTCCTGTGCATTGTCGTGGCTACCCACTTGCAGTCTTTGTTTCAAAACCTCGCATGGTATTCTGACACACGTTCCCAGCAGAGTTCCCAGTCCAGATGCCAAACCTTGCATCTGAATCCAACAATAACCCCTTTTATTCCACAGCTTTTCAAAATCCAAAGGGCTTCCTATACGAAATTGAATCAAATTAATTACCAAAACATAATAAGTAAAAATGTTTAAAAAAAGAAAATATATTCCTATTTAGCTGTCTAAATAATTAATTTAGTTAGTTGCCTACCTTTGTTCTTACACAAGCATTCATTCTTTCATATAAACTAGGCCAGGATTGGAATCGATGTTAGAAAGTGGAGGGAATCCGGTAGTCATAAAACAGTGTCAAAAAAAACTCATGCACCCAGACAGCCATACGAACATTTGCAAATAGATATTCAAATACATTACCTGCAGCTCGGCTGCACCCCCTGTGAATGCTGTCAAAATCTTGAGACTGCCCTCATAGGCACATGTCCTCAAACCATGACTCAACCCTGATCCAGCCGTCGCCGGAACCACCCCCCTGAAAAAAAAAAAAAGCCACTCTCTCTTTATCGCCCATTTACTGCTGCCCAAATATATAAAACACCGATCGCTGCAATATCCAAAGACTGACAGCAAGAAACATCTCGGTTGAAGGGAAAAAAGCTGAACGCTGGAAAGAAAACTGCTGAAAAAAAATAAATTCCACACCTGTAGAGGCTGACAGCGCCGATCTTGGGGACAGACTTGACGATTCCAACGATGGTTACACCGACAGTGGATTGGACCCTGGTTTTGAGTGTATCCACCGGGTGCATGAGGAAAGTCGACAGCCCGGATGCAAGGCCACCAGCTAAAGCAGCCGTCAGTAACATTTTCCCAGTGTTGTCAGAGGGCGCCGGAACGGGACCTGACATTTTACAGGGGACGAAAAAAAAAAAGAAAACGGTAGGGACTGCTGCACATTTTAGCATTCAGACGAACAACATGAAGCACAATATCGATCAAGACAACAAGAAAAAATATGTATATTGTATTAAAAATTAAAATTTTTTATTTCTTATTATTCATTAAAAATAAAAATATTTATTCCAAAGCTAAAGATAGCATTTTCTGAAAGGAAATGAAACTCGATTGACACACTGCTTTTTATCTGAGAAAAACGATGTTGATTTTTCGGTCAGAAGCAAAAAAAGATACGGTTTGAATGTTTTGGGAAGACTGTCCCCCCTTCCTCCATTCTAGCGACACACTTTCTTTTCGTTGCCCTCCCTAGTTTGCTCCAATTTGTTTCTTATTTATTTCTATATTATTATGGGTTTTTTTAAATTTGAATGATCACCAATATTCACATAACATGCTAGTTATAATCTTATTCTGGACTTCCACGAGTTGATTGAATAATATTGAATAATATTTTCGCATGGAGAATGTTTTTTTACTCACCAAGCGGCACCATAGTGGCAGATTCAAACCATGCGATGCTGGGATCCACAGAGTCTTGGAGTTTATGCTTGGGCAACAAAATGGCAAAATTTCGAAACTTTCCATACGAAACAAACCCATCTTGTTCGCTGTCCAACGCCCTGCATAAAAATATAAAAAAAACGATTATTAACTCTCTGATATTAGCTCATGGCTGTTGGAGCTTAGAAAGCAATGTTACTGTGGCTGATGCTGAATTCCCGAGGCAGAAATTCGAATCGGGAATCTGCCTTTCTTGGTTGTTTCATTGGAAGACGAACAAAACTTCTTTTTTTGTTATAATCTGGATATATAAATATATGTGTATTTTCTCTCATTATACATTTGAATTGAAAATTTCCTCCAACAACGGTGGTGTGATTTTAGAAGTGATGTATTCGTGTGGGAACATATTTTCCCTTTTCAATCATTTTTTTTTCTTGGAGAGGGGGATGGGGTAACATCCCAGTTTTTCCTTCTTGTTCAAAAAAAGCATTGTTTGTTTCACTTCTTTTTCCACAATTCATTGCAACAATTTTGCTGACCTTAACATTGCAAACGCATTATCTTCCGAAGCAGGCAGGCCAAGTCCCTCCAACGAATCTGGGGGGAAAACCAAAAAAAAAAAGATTTTGATCCAAGATTTCACGTAGTCGAATATGGCACTAAAAAAAATAGGAACATAATATAATATATACTTTACAATACCAAATTCTAATGCAGTCCGGCTTGTGACACAAAAAAAAAAGCCAAGATGAAGGACGCTCCCCTGAAGTGTTTTTTTTTTGTTTTTTTTTGGTGAAGTGGTTTGGGATCCAACCCATCATTTCTTCCCCCCAAAAAAATTAATTACCTTTGATTCCCAGCATCTCCACTCTGCCACGGTTGTTGACCTTCAATGAGGTGAATGCTCGCAGCACTTCAGATTCCCGTTCATCCACAGCCATTTTAAACTCTTCCCACCTGTGATGCCATCACCAAACAAAATTTCAGAAAATTTTCGTTGAGAAAAATAAAATAAAAAACTCGCAAAATGCAACACCCACGCCGTTGAGTTTTTTCTCTTTCTCATGTATGTAACATCAGATGATTTTTCTATTTTTTTCAGTTTTTTTTTAATTATATTTTGAACTCATTTCGACATTTCTTAATTTTTGTTGGCTATTTTAATTGATATGAAAGTGTTCTGTGTGTGGTAAGAGAAAAAATTCCACGAAAATTCACAAAACTATTCTCACCCGGTAAATAATTATGAAAAAAACATGGTGTCTGTTGAGGAAATATTTTACCAAATCTCACCCAATCGACTTGTTCCACCATTTCGGCCCACGAGCCCTTCTCAAAAATTCGTAAGCATATTTTTCGGGCAACTTTCTTTTACGCATGGCCACTTTCATGTCGTCCAAGGAAACCCTACCATCCCCATCGCTGTCCAGTTCATCGAAAAACTTTTTCCCTGCATACCAAGCAAATCCCAAAAAAATAATAAAATTAAATTAATCAAAAATATAAATAAATATCGAAGCACGTCTTGATGGTGCAAATTTTTATTTTGTTTTCTTTACGATGGATAGAAACTGGGCGATTTGCCGATTTCAGTTTCTTTTTTTCTTCTTTTTTATCTTTGGGTAGTGCAAATCGGCACCCCCTCTTTCGCTGCCTGCAAAAATTACTTCTGAGAATTGGGGCTGACCCATGAAACACACACTTGCATGCTCAGTCATCCTGCAAGAATGACTTTTCTTTTTGCTTTGAAAAAGGAGGCCTTCTTCAAGGGGAAGAGGACATTAAAAAAAAAAATACTATATCCACCAATCAAACATCTGTCCCCATTGCCATCCGCCCCGAAAGACCTTACCAACAATTGCCTTTTAACAACTTGGCCAAAAGTGGCTGGCCAGGAAAAAGGGATTCAGGTCAATACACTTTTATGTGTGTTATGCTTCTTCACAGGAAAAAAAAAAAAGAAGCAGGGCAATAATCTCTCTGAAAGACAATTTCACTCCCAGATCCTTCGCGCACCTTCCTCCTCGGTGTATCGAAAGAAGTCCTGCACCGTCATTAAACGTCGCTTGTCCGGGTGCCCCGGCGGAGTCAGCATCACCCACAACGCCTGCTGCCACTTGGGTGCTTTTGGAGATTTCAAGTCAAAGTCCCCAATGGACATCGCGGCCATTCGAAAACCTCCACCCGCACCCTCTCCCTCCGTCCCGCCCTTTTTTCGTTTGGGCAGAATCCCGGACAGCCAGGAGGAGGACGACGACGCTTCTTGCGTTTCATCGTGAGCTCTCGATCGCTTGGCGGTGTCGTGCTCGGGGTGCCGCCGCGGACTGGGGCGACTGAGCCTGGGCATATCGACGACGAGGGGGCTTTGAGAAACGTCCCACCTCCACGACGCCAAAAGCGCGAAGCTTGGATGATAACGAGTGCAGCATGTGTGCCAGAGACGTCGGTGGTCGCTCGACGATTTCGTGTCATTTTGTGCCATGACGAGACGTGTCAGCATCTTCATCTCTTCGTCATTATTACGTCATCTTTTCTTGATCCCCCCCCCCCAAAAAAAAATGTTTGTATGGATACTGCAGGTATAGTAGTATCCAGTGTATATTCACTACTAGTATTTCACTACTTTTTTTATAGTAGTGAAATTGTACAAAAAAAGTGATTTCTGATTTCGATATGGATGTGCTTGCATGCATTTTTTCAAATGCATGCAGGAATTCGGCCCCAAAGTAAAGATTGGACAGGTTGTTTGGGTTGTGCTGCTGAGCAGCAGACCAAAAAGCAGAAAAATAGAGGTTCGAACAAAAAATAGGGGTGCGTTTTGTTTTGTTGGTGCTTCTCCTCAACTCAACTCACTGCTCTTCTGCTTCTAAGCCAAAACCACACACGACCTCGACACAAACAGTTGACAGTTTTTGGTTGAAACACAGGTAATTTTTGCCCCACAAGTGTTTTTTACATCCATTCTGAATGCCTTTATGTAGCCCGTCCACGATGCAATTCAGTGGCAGGGGTCCACCTCTCTGCCGATCATAATTCAAGTATCTAAAACCTTCCATCGAATTCAACGCTGGGTAGACCCCCCCCCCCTCCCGCCCCCTCCAAGTCACCCCTTTTAGATACAAAGAACCCTGTGCTGTTCATCCCCCCTCGACATTTCCTGTCGATTGACAGTTCTAGCTATTCGCAAATCTCTTTTTTTCTATTTTTAAATTTCACTTTCCATTCAAATTCCCGGCATCATTATTTGTGGAAAAAAAAACTAAAACCAAAAAATTAACAAAAACGATCAGCACAGATTATTAATGTGGAGCTCCCCTGCCGCATCTCAACAAAACTATATCCAACAGGCATCCCACCCCCCCCTGACGCAAAATCTTTCAGAACAAAGCATGCAAAATCGAGTCGAACAGCCAGCTCTCTCCCATTCAGGGGAAAAACCAACAGAAAAAAAAGGGGAAAAAGAAAAAGAAATTGGAACATGTGTTTTTCGACACTGGTCGAATCCTGATGATTTTTCCCCTCCCTCAACATCCCATTAAATTTTCATTCAAAAAGGCATAATAATATATAAAAAAAAATTAACCTCCGCTGAGCACCCACAAGGAAAAAAAAAGAACACACTGTACAACCGTAGCGACCAATCCTGCAGCTGATTTCCACAATGCTTTTTAAAAAAACCCATCGTCTGAGAAAAAAAATAATAATTCCAAAGATTAAAAGATTAAAAAAAAACCCTCCTGGTAAAAGCCCTTGAACTATCCCTGAAATTGTCTAGTTGTTTTTGAGTACTTTTTTTTTCTAATCTATGCTCAGTAAAACCATGGATATTCCTCCTCCCCTTCCTCATCCTCACTGTACCCAAATATTTCCTCAATATTTTTAAATCCCACAGAGTTTGCATGAAAGCCCTTCGTCCCGAAAGCCATTTGGGCTATCCAGATTTCCAGAGGACGGGTGCTCCATTTCAAGCATGAGCGAAAGCATGCGTATGACAGACATAGGAGAAAGCGCAGGGCATCCATTTGGTGGCTGTTTTCCAGATTCGCTTCCACCAGACCTTGCACTACCCGTCGACTGTGGATGGATTTGACCTCAGGGGAGACTATGGAGTGCAAAGATCGACTGCAGGAGCTCAGCCGAATGACGGCCTTGTCGGACAGGTGCTGGCAGAGCAGGGGTGGGAAGAAATTAGCTTCAAACAGATGCGACATTTCGGACTCCTCAGCTGCGGCACCCTAGGGCAAACACCGAAATTGGCAAAACTAGAAACAGGTGAAATTGATGATGGTAATGCATCAGGCGAAGGATATCTGCATAAAGCACTCATTTTGAATAGTGGATGGGTTATATTGGGCTTTCAGCGATGCAGGGCATTCCAACAAAAAAGAAGGACATTTCAATTCAAGCCAAACAGTGTCTGGCTGTACTCACATGACCTTCCATTTCTCTCTATTTCCGCTAAATCAGCCTTTCTGTTTTCTAATTTTTGTATGCAAAGGAGACGACTCTCCAGTCCCTGTAAGCCATCAGTTTAAAAAGAGAGAGGGGGGGGTTGAGGGAAATCCCCAATGACTGATGCAAGTGTGTGATTGAGGAATATTCTGGAATTTGGGTCATCCCAACTGCTCACCTCTCCCTCAACCAATGCGCGGCCTTTTTCGTTTGCAGTCACTGGCGGCGTGTCGAAATCGCTTCAGCATGCAAACGACTCCGATGAAAAAAAAGAGATAATAGGTACTACACCACAGCAATTAATCGTCCCCGCTCGAAATTCCGCACACCACCCCCACCCCCCCAAACCCCATCGATCCCTATATCTCCCCCCCCCCCTACCTATCGCCATCATCGAATTCTTCTTTCAGTAGATCGTCCGGCGACTGGCATTGAAACCACTGAGTGTACCTTTCATGAACGGCTCGCAAGTTGATTGGAAGAAGCCACAGCGCTTCGCAGCCGACGAACAACAATGGATTCACCGCGATAACGGTCCAAGATCTCAAACACATGGGCTGGTTGGGGGCTCCCTGCTTGTCATGCAGTTCGAGCGAGGGATGGGCCGAGAGAAGCCAGAAGAGAGTGTTTTGTTTTGTTTTGGTTCGGTGTTGTCGTTTGATGGCTGGTGGATAGGATCCAAGGCGACGTGTCGATGGCATCTGGCAAACAACTCATCAATCAATCAATGATTACATCTCTCCGTTCAATGGGGTTTTTTTTCACCCTCCCACCTGTTTCTTTTTCGCTGTGTTGTTGACCCCATGTTGGGTGACTGATCGACAGGGATGCGCGCCAGGTTTGCGGTTTCTCTCTGCGAATATGCAAGGTCGTTTTTGGGAAGAATGTAAAGACCACCTTTTTCCTTCCTTCAAATTGGGACTGGACCATCTCAAGTACTGATCTTTTACGATGTGACAAGTGCCTCACCACATCTTTTTCCCAGCCACCGCAACACCCTCTACATCTGCAAACAAACAACGTAACTCGCATGAACTCCCAAAAGGAACGATGTGGGTCGCAAGCCCCCCTCGCGAACACCGGCAGCCTATGTTCCGTTGGCTTCTTATTTGCGCGCTGCTATCTGCCCAGGCGTTCATCGCGGCCGGTGTCGGCGAGTTTCGAGTTGGTGTTGTGATAAACCCCTCCAGCGAGGACTCACTGCTGGCAGACAGAGGCTATGATATCTTCGCGGAGGCGTTCGATCGTAATTTCACAGATGGCTTCCAGCTCGGCGGCTTCAAATTCCGTTTCAAGGTGGCTAGAAGGGAAGTGGCCTCCAACGCCTCGACACGACTGACAGCTTGGAGAGATCTTTTCGGTTCTACAGAACAGGCGGCACACTTCGCGCTGGGATATGACGAAGAGTTTGCCTTCGACGAGGCTCGAATGTCCACGATACAGGAGAGAATATTTCTCCACTGTTGTGCGACGAACCCAAAGCTGTTCGAGTCGAACCAGCAGTTCTTTTTTGGGATGCAGTCTGGGACGGAAGCAACGGCAAGGCAAGTTGTGGAGTTACTGCCAGGACTGGTGAGTCGCGCGCTCGAATGCGATTCCCTCGTTCGTTGGTGACGACTTGAAACTGCATCTGTGTCGCGAAAGTCGTCATCGATTTGTTCCCCGCCCAATGCCGACAAGTACCCGAATGCGGTGAAAGCTTACGGCCAGGATTTCCTATGCGTTACCCCTCCTCTTGGTTCATGCATGCATGCAAGCACAGCGGCTTCTCAGGCAACAGTGTAATCATTATCATTATCATGCATGCATGCATGCACATTTCCTTGCATGACTTTCGATGATGTACATTTTGCAGGGCATTCGCAACGTGTCGATGGTTTACCGATCAGACCTCCCAGAGGAGGTGCAAATGTGCGAGGATATCAGAAAAGACCTCCAAACATTCCAGCACCTGAACATCGTCCATCAAGAAAAACTGACCGCAGCCCCTGACAAAAATGCCTTGGAGCCCATCATAGGGCAAATACAAAATGCACGTGCTGAGGTTTTTATTGGTGAGTTGGTTTTTTGTCGCTTTTTGCATGTGTGTAGCAAGAAAAAATGGTAATACGTTGATTTTATGAATAGAAAAAACGGAAAAAGGCGTGGAGAGATCATATCGAAACCGAAATAGAGGTTGCTGGCCTTGATTTGATTCCAGGTTGCATGACTAAGCAAGATGCCGTACGATTCACCAAAGCTTACAGCGACCCGTCCAAACACCCTCTGGGCGCCGGAGCATTCAAAGCCCTTTTCTTCACTCAAGGTCCGGGCGATCCCGATTACGTCAAAGAACTGAAGGAAATGTCACACTTTTCTATGTCGGTTCTTCCCTGGCATCACACTGCCCAGTTCTCCGACAGGGGGACCTATCAGCTGTTTGGTGGAATGAAGGAGTACAAGGCCCTGAGCAGGAAGCTGTTCAGGGATCCGACTCCACATTGGAGGACGGGGTTGACCTCTGGGGCTATGTATACTTTGCTGCGCTCCATTCAAGATGCTTTTTTGGGGTGCGATATCTCTAACACCGGAGGGGATGTGGACCAACTGCTTTTCAATGCTTCGGCGATCATGTAAGGGAAAATGTGTTTGAATGGAAGCGCGCACACACACAGACTGACATGCATAATTATGGAGGCATTTGCACACCAAGCTGAAATATCATTGGCAAAATACAGGGAAAAAGAAGGAATGGGTGCATGCCTTTCTATTCCCGTTCAAAAAAAACAATAAAAATGTCTTTTATTGACTGGAGCTGCCACCACCTCTGGAAAAAGAAAAAACATAGCAAATCTAAGGAAATGAATTGAATGAAATTTTTGAAGGGGGTTTCTTGGGTGGAAATGCAGATGTGAGGGGGGCCAAGGGGAAAGCGGATACGATCGCGTGAGGTTCACGATGCAATACATTTTTTTGGAGGAGACGATTGCAGGACCTGTATATTTTGACAAATGGCGAAAGAACAAGCTGAATCCCAAAGTGACGGTCCAGGTATGCCTGGCATGCAAATCCCTCTGTTCAAATTTCGAGGAAAAAAAACCCACAATAAAAACATATATATATATTCTGTGAAAAAAGAAAACGTTTTTACAGCGAAACGCTGAGACGTGCTAGCGCCGATCTGTACAAAGAACCCATGGCAGAAAATCCTGACAAATCAGAAAATGCTGAAGAACAAAACACGTGGTACTGTCCCCAGGTTTTGAATGCTAGCGGGGACTTTCAGTCGACTTCGATTCTCCCTTTGAGCATCGCGGATCAATCGTCGCCCGATTTGCTCATGCGGCTTCCTGCCAGCAATCCTTTTTTGCCAGAGGAATGTCCGCTGGGCCGAGAGCCTGGCTCCGATCCCTTCGATCCTTGTCCCTTGTGCACTCCAGGGCATTTTTCTGATTACCCTGGAGATTGCCAGCTGTGTGGGATTGGAAAGTACACCCCGCTGTTTGGACAGCAAAAATGCGAGCCCTGTCCATGTAGGTTTAATTTTTAATTTTTTTTTTCATCCCTCAATGGTTGCTTTGCTCAAACTGGATGGGGTTCCGGACTTTGATTCGTATGTTGAATTATGTTCCATATTATCTGCAGTAATTTTTATTTTTTATTCTTTTTTTGGGGGGGGCATTGAACACATACCATTTGCAGAAATTGTAGAAATAATGAGATTATTTTGGAATTAAAACAACACCCAAAAAAATAACATGTAAAAAGCCCTTAAATCAGATTTTTTTTTGGGGAACAAAATGGCTAAAAGCGAAAGACATCAACCGTGAGGTATTTTTACACTGATGTTTTTTTTGTTTTTTTTTGTGTGATCCAAATAATATGCAGTGCATTCCGTAACGCTGGTGAGAGGTGCCGTCAGTCTGGAGGAATGCGTTTGCAAAGAGGGATTTTACCGTCCTGATCAAAAGTCTGGGTTGGAGTGCTTTGAATGCCCTGAAGGTGGAATCTGTGATGGCCGAATGTCGCTGCCCTATCCTATGAAGGGGTTCTGGGCAGACCATGACTTCAGGTGCTTATACGAAGTTTTTGATTCTGCCAAAGTGAAAAAAAAAAATATACAAGAAAGCAATATCTGGGAAAATATAATTATGTTGGTGGGAAAAAAGGGGAGGGGATCGACAATACACCCGACATATGCACCTCGCTTACATTGCGTCATTTCAATTTAATTGTATTTCTATGTTATGATTCTATTTTATTTATATATTTTTTGTAAAAATGGGGGTGGGTGGGTTGTGTGTGTGCTCATTGACTGGGGTCTTTTTTTTCTGTTTTATTTATTTCTTTTATTAAGAAGCAGCGATGAAGTTTTTAGTTCAATTTTTCTCAGTCTTTTGTATTTTGCACTGCAGGGAGGAGATGTACGAATGCGATCCTGAAATCGCTTGCAAAGGAGCTACCAGCGAAAATTTTGAGGAGCTGTGCAGCAAGGGCTACGAAAATCGAGGCTGCAGCGTGTGTGCCTATGGGTTTTTCAGACTCGCAGGGGAATGCCATGCTTGCACGTAAGTGGTAAAAAAAAATAATTAAAAAAATGCAGTTTAAACATTATAAATGCCATAATATTCTGACAGGTCGATGGAAAAAGAAGGGCTCTTTTTCCACAGAAAATAAAAAAATAGAAAGCAAGAAAAGAACAAAAAAATGGAAAAAAAATGGAAAATGAAGAAAATGAAAAAAAAATGAAAAATGGAGAAAACGAAATAATAAATGAAATAATAAAAATACCACATGTATAAATCCTTGATATATTGCATTTTTTTTTTTTTGCTTTCCAAACAGGGGCAAAGTAGATACTGTGCTGCTGTTGATCGGAGTTTTCGTGGTGTGGTATTCCATCAACAAAGTTGTATCAGACCAAGTCGAAACCGTCAATGGAATTTTGAATTGGGCTCAATTGCTAAACGTCATCGCTTCCCTTCAACTCAAATGGCCCACAGCAACCACCAAGGTAAATTCAAAAAGACATGCACAATCCACCATGATGCCTAATCCTGATTCTAGTCGAGAGGCGCCTACCACCTTTGTTTTTTTCTCTTTCCTTCGTTCGCTGCGATTCTTTTCTCTCTTTTTGTCATTCGACACTTGAATGGCGTTTTTCAGCAATATTTGGTTTGGAATATGTGCGTGCCTTGTTTGTTTGCTTTATTTCCCTGTGATTTTTACTCTATTTTTCTGCTCTTTGATTGTCAGTTTTTCAACGTGGTGTCTTTCCTGGATTTTGATGTGGATATTGTGGAGCCCAGCTGCTTGGGGCCATGGTCTTTCACGCACAACTACATCGTCCAATTGCTGCTGCCTGTCGGTCTGACTCTCTTCGTACGTACACGTATTGTTATTAAAATCCGTGATCTATCGGCAAGCACTGCCTATGGGCTGCGTTTTCAGCTGTTGCATAACATAGTCGAGAAACAAAGAACCCAAAATAAAAAAATAGTATAGAAAAAATATTATATAAGAATAATGTGTGTGCTGTGGATATGGCTTTCGATCTCACTCTTTCAACTCTTTTTTCCTGCCCGGATGCACTGATGTGTGCCATGTTATCTGGACTGTGAAACAGCTGTTGATCGATTAAAAAACCCCTATGAGCACCTCCTCCATTCACATTCACATGTGCAGTGAAAAAAAAAACATCGAATACTTCCTGACCTCAAAGAATAGCGGTTTAGATATCCTCGATATTCTCGATCCTCCATTCATTGTCTGTGTGTGTGCGTGGCCGCTCGATCAGGCTGCTGGAAATCGCTTCATTGGAATCATGTTGCACAAGATGAGCTCCGAGAAGTCCCGAAACTTCTTCGTCCGAATTCTTTGCCGGATTTATCGGGTGCCCCGCAACGATGCCGACAGGAAAATGATGATGAACAGCTTGGTGTCTGTCTCGCTGGCAGCCATGGAAATCACTTACATAACAATCACAAGGTGCTTTTCCATTTCTTTCGTTCTGCAAAGAATGATGCTTTAGAGGGTTCGGATTTGGATTTGTCGATTGTGTCGTTGTGGCTCCGCATTTTGGCCGGATTCAATGACACAAGATAATGGAATTCCATAGATGGGGTTATTTTGGCATAACATGAATCTGTACCTGACAATAATTATATCAACTTTTTGTCTTAATTTTTGTAAATAGAGCAGAGCGGTTTACCGGTTTCTTGAGGGGAATAAATTCGATGCCCATTGTGAAGCGAAAATCAAACCCCAAGCTTCGGAAAATCGACCCTGGGAAAAAATTCAAATTTTTTTTTCGCCTCTCTTATACCAACAATACCTGAATTCCTTAAAAATACCTTAATTTCTAAAAACAAACAAAGTGAAGATTTTGCTTGTTCTCAGGTTCAATGTCTTTGCAGGTACAATTTTGACGTGCTTCGGTGCGACGAAATCGCTGGAAAGAGAGTAATGAGTGCCAGCGTTGATATCGAATGCAATTCTTCGAAATATAAAGTCTTATGGGGAATCGCCGTTTTTTCGATGGTGGCATATACCGTCGGATATCTGGCCCTGGTTGCTTACAAGCTGATCGAAATGCACTGGAAAGGAACCTTTGCCATTACCACCAATCTGGAGCGATATGGTTTCCTCTATGCCCGCTTCGAACTGGAATTTTTCTGGACCCCTCTGCTAGGTGGGTCGGCTGGTTTTCTTGTGAGTTTTTTTTTAAATAGTATGTGTTGCATTGAGGGTGAAATCCCCCTGTGGATCTCCATCCCCCACTGCTCTTCTATAAAAAAAAAGAAACCACTGATTTCCTCATAGCTCTGCTTTCAGAATGCACTGTGGTGCTTGCTATGGATCCAAACAAAAAGAAAATCGGAAGCTGTTATACAGGTAAAAAAAAAAAATCATGAGTCATCCATAAATACTTGCCCTGCCGATTAAAAAACAAACAAATAAATCGGAAATTGATGTGGATGTGTGTATTCAATATTCTTTTTAATTTTGTGTGCATATTTTCCCAGACCTTGCAATAAAAATCGCATTCGTCGGGATATCGGTGTATGTCGACGATGCGATGGTGGCTGCGGCTCTTCTAGCAGTGGTGGTGGTGATCAATTTGCTGGTGTTGGTTTACACCAGGCCATTTTTGGCTTCGGAGCTGGATCTGTTGCAAGTGATCCTCAGCACGGTCCTGCTGGCAGTGACTTTCGGGGGAATTATCGTAAGCAATCCGAAATTCCCTCGGTCGAAAGTCGCCGTGGTGGAGGGAGTGGTGCTCACCATGGTTTCCTCCATGTGGGCGGTTTTCTTGGTGCTGTTTTTGATGGAGTGGATTCGAAAGACCTGCGTGTGGGTGAGCGATTTGTCGATGGGGGAATTGCTTGGAATTCCCCAGTCTTTCTGTATTGAAGAATTCTAGAATTATGCCTTTGGTGTTTTATGGTGAGCGGTCCTCGGAGTTTGAGTTTGGCTTCAAAAAAATGTGGGGGGTTTTGACATGGCAAATATCTCTCATGTATTGAACACCCCCTCCTCCTTCCCCCCCCCCTTCCAAATTCAATGAGATCGATCCCAAAAAACCCTCTTGTATTTATTTTTTTTTGAATTGTTTTCCTGCGTAGGTATTGAAAAAGAAGCATGCCCGCGCTTTGGACACCACCCAAAGAGATATTTCCGACACCCTGTATGATACTTTCGATGCACAATTTTTGTATCGATGGCTGCGCACGGCCGACAAAACCACTTTTCAAGATTTTGAAAAGTTGAACGGGATGCTGGCGGACTACGTGGTGGATGCTTCCTTCATGTCTTACCTTTCCCAAGAAATGGTTGCGGTTTTCTGGAGGCGATTGGTCGATAATTTCCCAGAGGTGATATATATATATGTATATGTATATGAAGCCGAACGCACATGAGATTAAGAAACTGGATGATTTACAATTCTCTCTTAAAGAAAGGATGTGTCTTTTTTTTTATGGTGATGGGCTGAGATGGTGAACTGAAATGTTCATAAATGAACAAAAAGAGTGTTACTTTTTTTGGTCTGTTTTCAAAAATGGTTTCAAAGAATCGGAGCGAAAATAGATTAAAAAAAAAACGAAAAAGAGTGGAGCAAGTGAACCAGAAGTGTTTTTTAACCTTATAACCTTCTTTTGGACCTTTTCTGTGTCTCGACATATCAGCAACAAAAAATGATATGATTTCCCTTCCGCAATCTTGCCAGTTGTTTCTCAACCTTGCATCAAAATTTTGCAAAATTTTGCTTCTGAACATTGTATCTTGTCCCCACCAGCTAATCGACTTTTTGGCGACCGCCGACGATGAAGCCAGAGAGCATTTTACCAAATTCTCCGAGGTTTTGTACAAAGATTTCTTCTTGGCCAAATCGCTCCGCGGGGGAATTCACCAGCACTTGGTGTGGAAAGACCAAGCAGCCGTCGCCCACTGGATTGCACTGGCATCGAAACAAGATCGAGACTTCTTTGTCAACGTCATCGGAGCCGGGTGGAAAACAGTGTATGGGGAAATGCACACCAGAGAAATACTGGAGGGAAAGGTGATGAGGAGTGTCTGGTTGGAAAAATTTTCTTCTTGTTTGCCCTGCTTTTTTGCATCGAGTCAACCCTGGAGTAGTGCGTTCGTTGATCTTTGCGATGCACAGACGACCCATTGCCACAAATACCGTTTCGGAACAGAGTTTCCAGATGTAGCTTTTTCACAGTTGCACTTATCATCCCTTCAAAATCCAACAGACTTTTTTATTTTCGGCGACATGTCCATCCCCAACTCGACTGCTAGTCAGACCCCATTAAAAGTGAAACACACCTTATGTACTCACTATCATTGAATGCACAAAAAAAAATCGTAAATGCTCAAATGCACAAATTCACAAATTCATCGTTTTTTTTTCCTTTCTCCACACAGTTTTGCTGACATCGTAGCCATTAATTAAGGTTTTTTCTTTCTTTCTGTTTGGTTGCAGATCAGTGAATCAAGACTCGGTGCTGAGATGACCTCCCCTCTATGGAACGTATCCCTCTCCAGTTCTTCGACTTCCATCCGACGATTTCACACCATCAGGGTTCAAAGAGAAATCCGAGGCAATTTGGGACCAATCAGACGCGTTTCTTCGACAGCACCTTCTTCCCTTGGGGAACTGCTGGAAGAAGGAGAAGAAGAGCAGGGCAAAATCACTACCCCTGATCAGCCGCAACCCTGAAGCAAAACTTACTTCACCAAATTTCACCAAACCGGCTACTGACCGCCGTACTCGGTGTTTTTGACTGTTTTTTAGTTTGATTGTTTTTTTTAAGTATCCGGAAATGGAGTGATGGGTCTTTTTTTCTTGAGGGGGGGAAGGATTGAGAGGAGGTCAAGTGGAACAGCTCCAGTCTTACAACCATAATCAACCATGGATTTCATTATATGATTGGGATTAAAGTCTTGAGTTTTTGCATTTTTTCCATTGCCTTGTCAAGGGGTGACATTTATGTATGCACTTGTATGTTTGATGTGTCTGTTTGTGGGATGGGAATTTGGGTCCAAAATTGGTATATTGGTTTGTTGCCACACAAAAATTGATTTGAGGTGGTCTGCAAGATATGAAAGATGGGCTAACCTAAACTAAAACCCTGGAGATCGAATTTTCCACCACTGGACCACCAGTGAAACAGAAAAACCTGTCCCTTCAAGGTTTTCCTGAGCATAGAAAAGAATGTCTTTTTTTTGCAAGATAAACATCTCAAGATGTTGATGCCACAGACAACTTAGAAACCGATGCACTCTCCCGTCTCGCGAATGAGAGGGTGCCCATTTACGTTCTCAGTGGTAAGGGAACGTTTCTGGATTGTCGGTTGACCTTCCAAAGCGGTCTTTCGATTCGTAAGTCGATTTTTTCTTTGGGGGGACAGACATTTCACGTTCAAAACAGAGGTCAAAAACAGGACGTGTTGAAAATTTTTAGCTTGTCGTTGGGTGGGAGGTGTTTCGCTGGTGAGGGATGTTTGCGTTTTTGGGTGGGAGGTGTTTCGCTGATGAGGGATGTTTTTGCGTTTCTAGAGCGCCTCAGGAGTCGAACCTGAATGATACCGTTGCGCACTATTTTCATGGGTGCCCGATCACAGCGATAGTGGAAGACCGCAACCACGCTGCGCAGGGCAGATGCAAGCATCTGTTTACCCCCGCGCCCCATGAAAAATCGGCTTAATCGTTATAAGGGATCAAATAGATCCCATATCAGCGATTAAACTGATAAGAACAGATACTACACTTGATCTTAGCCAAAAGGCCGAGAAAGGTATGATTCTATGGTGCAGCTCGTTCATATCACTCACAAATAATAATTCTCCTCCTGCGCAAAGTTGTTAAACACTTGAACTGTTCGGCACTGATGGGACTTGAATTTTTTTGTTTTTCCCTACTCGGCAAAAACGCGCGCGGGCAAAGACGTCTTCCCTGAGTGAAGCGGTGCTTCGACGTAAATACTGGAGGAACGGAATCCGCACGACGTCAGGGTGAAGAAGGTTCACTCTTTTTTTTTTGTTGAAGCGCTCTCACGGGGATGAGCTGGTCGGGCAATGCGCAATCAACCCTGGCCCCCTTAATAATCTTGGAGCCTCCTCCTACCCTAAGGTTGTGGGCTATCCAGAAAGTGAGAGGTCAACGCGCGGCCAACCCTCGGGCCTATCGGCCCTCGGGCGTTGGGCCCGCGCGCATTGCCCTCCCATTTTCTGGATAGCCCACAACCTTAGGGTAGGAGGAGGCTCCAAGATTATCATGTGGGTGTTTTATATCAATTCCTTTCAAGATAGTTTCAGTTCTTTCCCATTTTTCTGATGCCTAGTTGTTTTTGAGGTGGGGGAAACAGACAACACAGCACTTGCATATAGTTTTCAGAATTGAAATAGGGGAATGGTCTTCTTTGTTGGAGTGGTGTTTTTCTTCTTTCCTTTTTTTTCTTTTTAATCACGTTCTTGAGCGGGAAGTTTTCTATTTCTGTCAAGTATGCAATTTCCCTAGGAAGCCTAGATTCTGGGGATAACAACAAATTAAGAAATTCAGGAGCTTGTACATGGTTCACAGTGTCCAATTTTTACCTCATTTTCCTGGATCACTCTTTTTATGATAGAATTTCTGGATGGATTTGGTTGACGTTCTCTGCGGAGTGTTGTGTGATCAGGGAATCCGCAGAAGCAGAAGAGTACACACAGTTGATATATACAGTTGATATATACAGTTGATATATATAGTTGGAGGAGCCACACACATATTCGTTGTTGACTCACACACCAAATCCACTTCTACAGACCCCTCCCCAAGCACAATCTATCCCCCCTCCCCCTAAAAATAATGGATCGGCAAACAGTACCCCACCACCACCACCCATCCCCTATCTACCTATCTGTAAGGTTAAGAGAAAAGTTGGAACGCAAATACCCCCCCCCAAAATGTATGAATCAAGTTTCGTACGGTCATCAAGGAACCCTCCCAAACAAAAGGTGATGCACTGTTCATTAAAAATACACAAGGCTTCCCCACAGAACTGTTTGAAGAGGGTTTTGTGGAAGGTGTCCGAGGAAAGGCATCCAGCCGGCATTGGATCACAATTGACAGGTCTCTCCGCAATCACTCTGAAAGGCCGATCAATGGTAGGGGGTGTCAGACGTGAGTTCATTGTCTTGGTGGATTGCATCAAAACCAACTTTTCTTTGTTTTTTTTACCTCGAAGGTGAAACACTGCCCAGCAATCTTTCCCCACATCTCACTAGGATGCAACATCACAATGTGGCACACGAAAGCACAGTAGAGTTGCCCAGCAATTTCACATTCAAAATGGATGGAAATGAGGGAGGAAGGTGGTCTCGTGGGGTGACTCTATTCGAATTTTCTGGACACAAACACGTTGTTCATGACATTGTATGGGGGCCTTGTGGGTGTTCAAAAAACAAAATGTTATTAAATATTTTTGGACGATAACATGTTCGTGGCATTGTTTGTGCCACGCATACCAAAAAAGCGAAAAAAGTCCAATGACTACTGACAGCCACTCTTGCACCCATCGAGAAGGCATCCCAACACATCTATCCCTTGTGTCTCAATTCCAGACAATCCGTGTGGAAGCATGGCATACCACACAGGTCAAAACCCTGCTGTTATCAAGTGGTGAGGCCTCTGTCGGCTGTTTCTCTTGTACTTGGTGTGGGCCCATGTAAGGAAACCATTTTCACATCAAACAATAAGAAGAAAATTTTGAGAATTGGATGTGATTCGGTTACAAAAAACCAAAATCCTCTGTTTCCATAGAAGACGGTCGAACAATGCACGCTGCAAAATAACTACCCCCAAAACCCAGCACACACTGCTCGGGAAACCTTTTTTTTTTTTGCGAGGTGTAAAACCAAATCCTCCAATAATACAAAAGAACTCGAAACCTTAACTAAGAAGAAAGAAAAAAAAAGATATACATGATATCCAACCGATTCTGGGCGTTGGTTTTCAACCGACGCCCCGGCCCCCCCCCCCTTCCAGTATTGCAAGATAGTTCTGCATCATGAATGCCCTTGATATCATCAGAGGTACACGTTTTCTTCCCAATGGTCATTTTTTGTTTGTTTTTTAAAATAAAAACTCATCCTTTCTTTTTGTCGTTTCCTCCAAATAACTTGGACAAACCGCTGGCTTCGAGAAACCCCAGCCCCAAGGCAGCCACAGCGACGACTGAAAAAAGCAGAACGCACACAGTCATTTCGTTTTCCACCACAGCTATCACACAATCTAAGTTTTGCATGAAAAACTTCAAAAAAAAAAAACGTTTTTTTTTTTTTTGGGGGGGGGGGGGGAAAGGTGAATCGATTATGTTCCGAGGGGCTTGATCTGAACTCCCCACTCAAAGGGTAACATTGAAACACCAAAAATCCCTGTGGAAGCGTGTGGAAAGAAAAAGGAAAGGAAAAAATTGGCAAAAAAAATCACATCGGATACTGACTTGGGGATTTGTCTTGGATCCTATCTTCACTTTTTTTGCTCCGTGGCTCAGAACCGGACCCTGGCTCTTCCACCACCTCATTCTCTGCCGCCTTTTCCAGTTTCTTCTCCCCTCTGTCAAGTCCAGGCAACAAATCACCGTTATCACCGAGATCACCATTCCCGACAGTCGGAGGTAGGGCAAAATCATACGATATCGGGGCAATCGATGCAGGGTTTACGTCGAAATCCCTGAGAACCCCATTCACATTGTTGTTCTGGTCAGAAGTAGCGAAAATGCCAGTGGGAGATGAACTGCCAGAAATGCCAGGGAAACTGACAAGGGGTCCGAATTCACCGTCCCCGCTTCCGATCGGAGGGAAGCCGGGGGATGGGGGTAACAACCCGTACTCCTGAATAGCCCTGTGCACCCACAATTCCTTGCATTCAGGGCGAAAAAATAAACACTCGATCAAACTTCCCCTCCGTCTCTCTCTTTTTTCCTTTTTTCGGAGCACAGGAAGTGTTCTGGGTTGTTATTCCCATCCCCCCCCCCCGCCCGGCCGGCCATCTCTCCTTTGTTTTATTCGACTTTTTGATGGAGGCAGGTCATGAACGGGGTGGGATTTCTTAAACAAAAAGGGAAAAAGGTGGCTGAGGTGATCAGAGCACTGCGCTGATTCGATCTGTGTCAATCGCATGGACCTCGACTTTGAACATACATGGCCTTTCCTATTCCCATATTGTTTCTATTCTGACGCCCAACACAAGTTCTCTAGACAGTTTATTTTTGGGGGATCAGGGAGGATCTTTCGAAATTCAGAACGGCCGCTGGGGTAGCCATCCCTCGCCGAATTTCCTCCCTCCATATTCTTGGCAAAAAAACAAGGAGCCTTCTTGCAAAGCCAATCAAAAATCATTGATCCTGATCCTCCCCCGGAGATGCGTTCAACCAACCAAGTCTGAGGAGGTCTATATTGTTTCGCAGGACACCTCCCATCTCGTTGTTTCGAACCCAATGTACCTGTTGATAGATTCCCTCAAAGCATCTGCTTCCCTGTTTCTCTTCTTGACCTGATCCTGCAGCGTCTGAAATTCTCCCTCGAGCTCCTTTATGCTGGACTCCAGTTTCACCTGCTGATGAGCAGACTGATAAGTTATGGGCACCAGCCCTTAACACAAAGATAACGAATCCTCAAATATAAATTTCTCAGGAAAAGGCTCGCAAAACCAAAAAAAAAAATATAAATCACAAAAGGTGTCATGCCCTCAAAAAGAGGATCGCTTCCCCGAGTAGCCCTCGAAATTTTCACCTCTTCCCCACTCCACCCCCCGTGTTGATGCAAGCTCATCTCCAGACTCATTTTAGCAAATATATCAATGTATTAGTAAATCACACCTTGAGGTCTCGATTCTTCACGGTCTTGTCTGCATCGGCTTTGAGGGTTTCCATTTTCGTCTCCATGGAAACTTGCCAGCTTTTTCTCTGGGCCTTTATGTTTTCTGTGACCTCGAGCAGTCGCTTCATTTGAGTGACACTCAATCTTTGCTTCTTATCCGAAGCCTCAATCCTAGCTTTGATCTCTGAAATGGCATTTTTCCTCTTCTCTGTCTGCACCCCCGCCCCCCACCCCAAAGAATAAAACAAACAATTTCATCAGTTGTTTTTCTTAATCCAGTATGTTTATTCTTTTTTCATAAGAAGAAAAACAAGGAAAAAAAATCGCTGCCTGGCTGAATCTCACCTCTTCTCGGACCTTCCTCAAAGCGACTTTCTGATCCTCCACTTTCTGCTTAATTTCATCGACCGTTGCATACCCCTCCTCCTCTTCTTCTTCTCCCTCCTCCTCCTCCAGGATTTCAACATTCCTGCCCTGGCTTCTCCTCCCATTGCTACCAGAGGAGCCAGCCTTCCGCAAAATCGGCACCTCCACATCAGCACCAGTCGAGTCATCCAAGACACCGACCCCCCTGTTCTCTTTCACTTGTCGGTCGAGCACCGGAGGAACATCTATCTCACTTTGAGTCGGTCCTGCGACGGCCGGCTCCTCCTCAGAGTGGTCAGAGGAGGAACCGGCTTCTGGCAAGCTGGCCGGACCATCCTCCATCTCATCTTGTTCAGCAATTAATTCAGGATCAGGAGCAGGAGCCTTTCCAGCATCCGGAGCGGTTGCAGCCTCTTGAACAGGGTCTCCCTCAACTTTGTCCGAAGCTGACGCTGAAGGGATCTCCTTATCTTCTGTTTCTTCATGGACTGCCCCATTCGACTCCTCCGAATCGGCCACACTGGAGCCAACACGTGAAGTGGAGTCGTCTGACTCAGAATCTGCAGGCTCCTTGTCATCGAATTCTGCAACTGTAGACTCCTCTTTCTTCCCTTTTCCTGGAGACTCCTGAGACTCCACCATGGGTTTCTCATCTCCAGATTCTTCCATTTCGCCAGTCTCAGAAGATGCCACAGGCTCATGGACTTCAGCAGAGCCACCTTCCGTTGTTGGATCAGATTTAGACTCCACCGTTTCAGGAAAAGGGCCTTCATCTAATTCAGCAGTCTCTTCTTCCACCACGACCGCCTCAACATCAATTTCGACAGGCTTTTGGTCAATGAATTCCCCAAGCTCCATAACACCTTGGATCTCGGAATCTTTCTCTCCAGAAATTATATCATCATCATCCCCGAAATCCAACTCCTCATATTCTAGCCCTTGTGCCTCCTTCGTATCGACAACCTCAGGTGCATTCGCTGCCGAGGAAGCCACATTGCTGTCCTCTTTCTGGTCTGATTCATTGAACAGATCGATCCCAGGAGGGAAAGTCGGACCTTTCCGCGATTCAATGACATCCTCCACCCCCTTCATTTCCAACAAAGATGACCCAGCATCAGGCACCTCATCATCCTCATCTTCCTCCATGAAAAGACTCGTATCGATCGGCCTGTTGAGCAACTCTTCGTCGGGTTCGTCAGGGGCTGCTGCCTCCATGTCAGACAGCACGTTGTCAAAATCGATGGCAGCTGCTGTCGGGGCGTTTTCCCTTCCCCGTTTTCTGGATCGGCGACCTGTGCTGATGATATCATCGTCATTATCCTCATCGGTGTCTCCCTCCTTGAGTGAACCCCCTTGGAATAATTGCTTTCTTGATTGAGTATCGAAACCTCCGACATCCTGAACCAGTTCACTATCCAGTTGCAGGACTCTTTCCCTCAATTCATTCGATCACTTGAAAAGATGCTCTTTTCGCTGGAGTTTTGACACTCGGGGAGCGTCAGGTCATCCACACATAGATGCATGGGTGTGTTTTTTTTCTTGGCTTTATCGTTGTTGAGTTTTTTTAGCCCTTTCATCCAGAATCGTACCGACACAGTTTCGGGAAAGCTAATCGAAGTCGAAAATATGTATAAAAAAAGGGGCGGCTCTGCCGTCAGTCATCTGATTACATTCCGACATCTTGTGGAGATTTCAAAAACAAAAAAAGAAAAAGAAACCCAAATAAATCCCAATTCAAAAATGTAAAGAACAACAACAAAAAAAACACGGAAAAGAAACGAATTCATCATCGACTCACAATGCCCTCATCATCCTGGATATCTGGAACCTCCTGAAAAGCTTTGCCCATTGCAACCTCATTTCGATCATCCTTTTCTCCGCCAAGATCATCGCCAGCATCAATGTCATCGAAATCGGCAGCAAAATCCTCGATGCCAGGTTTAAAAGCAGCATCATGGAGTGCAGCTTCCGATTCCAGTGCCAGGAGCTCTTCTGGGGTCGGCTCCCGGAAATCTGCAACGAGCGAAACCAACAGATAAATATCATATTTCTTCGACTTCTTTTTGAGCTACGTATTGCTGTACTTCGTCAGAAAACTGCTTCTCGAAAGGATATTCCGGAAGCAGAAAAGGCTCAGAGCAAGCGCGCATGTCACACTTCGAAAAAAGAGTGAGAAATGATGGCGGCTGACTACCAGCTCCAAAGAAATCGATATGACGGATAGACTGCTGCGTGCTGATTTTTTTTTGTCACCCCCGCTTTTTCAACACCACCAACATTACACATGCTAAAGAGTGAGAGCTGGTGGGAAGCTTCTCAAAAAAACGCCTCACCCCCAGAAACGGGCCCGCCAGAAGTGCGAAATCTCCCTTTGGATATGGACCTCCTCTGCGCCAATCGTTCCCTGACATCGACATCCGAAATGACATCCTCATCCAACAGCGCATCCCAGACATCACTCTCATCATCATCATCATCATCCTCCATGATGTAAGAAGGCTCCGTATCCAACTCATTTTCAGAGTCCTCATCCACCAGATATTGCCCATAGACTCTGTATACTTCCGTCACCAGATCGTCGATGATTTGGTCGACATTTCCCACCAGAGCTTTTCCAATCGGCGGCTCCTCAGTTTCGACATATTCGGAAAAGGCTTCGTCGAGTTGCTCGTCCTTAGGATCCAACCAAAAACACAGCATTTCTCATCAGCAACCTATCTCGATTCTACCACATGAAATATGCAAGGTCCTTCTTCGAGCATAATAATAATACAAGTGGAACTGTGGGCAGCAATTCATCGCTGCTAGATGAGCCAGATGGAGAGTGACTGGATGTTCGGAATGGTGTGGGTTTCTTTTGCACCTCATCGAGAATTCGAGGCTCCAGATCGATATCGACCTTCTCCACAAAATTTTCAATTTCTTTTGCTTCGCCTTCGCTTTGCTTTTGCTTTTCCATCTTTTCCACGGCCAGCACGAAACCTCGGTTGATTTCCTTGATCATTTGGGGTTTTGTCAGCCCCTCAAAGCTCAACCCGGAAGGTTCGAACATCTCAAGCATCTCTGCTTTGGTCATCGCTTTCAACCCTTCCTCACCCATGTCGGACGTGCACGTGTGCAAGTATTGCAAATCCAATCCCTGGTCATAGTTGAAAATTAAAAAAAAAATGGGGGAAAAGAAATATAGAGAGAAAATTTCACTTTCGGCCAGCGTGCATATACTGAAAGGATGCTTCAAATAGAATAAATTTCCTAAAAAGGAGCGAACGGCCATGGGAGCCGTTTAGGGAATTAAAAAAACAATGATTTCAGCTGAAATCCTTCAAATACATCAGTGTTGATTGCACGGCTTTTCACAAAATACTACAGATGTATTTTTTTCAAAAAGTGAAAACCTCACCTTTTCTGGCTCGAATGATGCCAGAATTCGACCGACCAACAAAGCTTTTTTGCCTGCACATGGAAGCCCTCTCTCATCACAAATGGCCCGCAGCTCCACCTAATCAACCAAACCCCCCACACAAAATTAGAGACATTAACATACTGAAAAGTATGTTACAAAAAGGGTTAGAAATGCCTCAATGAAGGTTTCGGCATCTTTGGGGAAGGGAATAAACGAGAACCAAAATGCAACGAATCAGGGAAAAAGGTCCATTTTAAAAAAAATACCATTCTTAGCTTCGAATTCTAACGAGAACAATCTATATGGGAAACGCACTTACCACTGTCAGACCGAGGAGCTCTTGTTCGGTTGGTTTGTCTGCTATTGCTGGGGCAGAAGCCCTGATTACACCCTCATCTTTGATATCTGCAGTTTTCTGCATTTTATCAAAACAGAAAAAAGTCATTTGGAAGTAAACGGAAAGATATCCACCACCGCGAACCCCCAATCACCGTTCCATCACTTGGAACATATCTTCAATCGACACTTGTCTGAACTTTTTGCAGGGGGCTTATGTTCAGGGGAAAAGCCGGTTAGATGGGGGAGATATTGAGTCGGTGCGTAAAATTGATGTAGACATATTTTCACAGTTTCAGTTGTGGATTCCATCCGGAATTTGTGGGGCATCAGCCGTATACTAAGTGTTAATATTAACCATGTTTGACCCTTAGCCTTGAACGGAAAAGCAAAAAAGTACCTCAAAAAACTCTAGAAGTGCTGTAACCATGTCTTCCTTTGTTTTGCACTTCTTCTTAATACCTCTCTTCTTGCAAGCTTCTTCCAAAAAATTCTGCAGCCCACAAAACCGAGTCAATCAATAACATATTTTTGTAAATACAAATCGACGCACAATAAGAAAACTATGTATTCTTTAAAAAAAAAAACGAGGAAGAGAACCAATATAAAACTTTGCTTTCCGAGCAAGCGACATTAATTTCTAAAATAAGAAAATTTCTTTAATTTGTTTTTATTGTTGTGAGAAAAACTTTTTCTGACTGCATAAGAATATATATATATATATATATATGTAAAATAATATTTTTTTATTATTTTTTGTTCATTTTCCATACAGATCTCAATACATAGAGTTAACCTGCGACCTCCGCTGGTAGAAAAGCACATGGATAAAAAGGAAAAATAAGGGAAGATAAAGGATTCGGTGCAGATTTTAAAAAATATGCAAATTCTGAAAAGGGAGAAAAAGTATTTTTTTGTTCCAACCCGTGCAAATCTTCTGGAGCTTCTAATCAGAGTCCTTGTTCTGGAAAATTCTCCGAAATCAAGAATTTCCTATGCTAGGATATATAAACTACGGCTAGGTTGTTTTTTGGACCTTTTTTTTCGCCATCAGCATGCTGAATGAAAGTCCAGACAATGGATCCTTCGTGTCTTCGATCTATCCAAAACAAAAAAAATAAAAAAAATCATCAAAGTGAATTTTTTGGGTGGATTAAGGGAAGCAAATTAATTTTCTCAAGCATTCTGGCCCCCCTGGAATAAAAATAAAAATGTAGAAAACATGACAATGGAAAAGATGCCTTTAATCTGAAAGGAAAAAGAAAGAAAGAAAGGGTTATGACATGGGAAGGCTTGCCAGTCAATTCTGTGGCAATTCCGACCAAAATTCACTTTTTTTGGGTCATTTTTTGAGTCTTCAATATGTGCACTCACTCCATTTATAGCATTATAGAGTCGATCCACGAGATCTTGCTTTTTCCCAATGGTTTCACACTTGTGCGACTCCAACTCCTCTACAAGCCTCGCCTGATTATGACCAACAGTACAACAACAAAAAATTAACACGAAGAAAAATCATTAATATAATAAAGCATCCGACAGGTCAGTTCTGCACTCTGATTCCACTCTGATTTTTTTATTTTTTATTTTTAATATATATGATCAAAACGAGAAAAATATAAGACGAAAAATACAACTGGCTGAGAATGGAGTCAAGCTTTGGATTCATGTTTTCTTGGAATCAACACATCTAATTTACTTATCCATTCATTTTCCTTTAAAATTCTTCCCACCCTGTGGTGATTTCCGATCTTTGAATTTAAGAAACTGTCACTTTACTACTGCAATTTTTAATTCCCCGTCTTACTTCCATCGCCCGTTATTAACCACACTCCCAACCCTCACCTTGGTGAGCTTCATCAGGCTCGACTTGGTAACAGGCTGTTTCAGCCCTTCACCACCTCCGGATTTTCGTCCATCCACCTTCTTTTTCACTCTTTTTTTGGCTGCAGTTTTGGTGTCAGCTTTAGTCTTGGCCTTGGCTTTCGAAGTGGATTTTGGCTTGGGATTGGCTTGGCACACGACGCTCGCTCTTCGAAACGGAAGGGGCGTCGTTGCCGATAAAATACCTCCCCTTAAAGATGGGGCAGAACGAAACGAGGCCAGGCCCTTTTCACAGTGGGGAAAAAAAAAATAAAGCCAAAAAAATACAGAAACTCAGACTCGCGAAACTCGAGAATGCGACAGCGACGGCCCCTCGAAACACAGAAAAAGAGCAGAGCACCTGATTGAAGCGCTCGCGGTGGATATCGCCACAAGTGACGGCCGGGCGGGAAAACAGTCTCGCCAGCAGCATCGGGGAGAAACGGATTTCTATCGAAATAAAAGTTGGAAGAGCTTCCCGTCAGTCGAGCGACTGGTAAAGGCGAGCGGGCACGCCCATTCGCTCAGAATAGAAGGCGTTCCTTGCTTGGGAAAGCTTATTTGGGCGCACTTCCTGGAACAACGGACGGGACTGCGTCGAGAAGAGAAAGGGGAAAGGAGGGAGAGATTTTTAATGTTTGTCATTCTTTTGAGGTGGCCACACTTCCCACATGACGGCCTCATCGCTATGGAAATCTGGGGTGGGAGGGAGTAATTTGCCGAGTTTTTGGCTCCGGCGACGTTGTGTTACTGAACCCTATCAATCGCAAACGGAGCGATTTTAATTGCGGGTGGGGGTAGCTCAGGGCCTGCAACGCATGCTTTATTTCTTGTTTTCTTCTGGCTAACGAAGGATTTCATCCCAGCGAGTTTGGTTTCTGTTTGGCCATGATGCCATGATATTTGGATGGATGATATCATCTGTGATTGGTTTTTCCCTTGCAACTGTTGCTGGGTGAATTATTTTGGATTGTGGGTGTGGTTTTTTTCACATTATTGATTGATTGTTTTTTTCAATTGTTTTTTGCCGCGCCACTTATGGGGCAAACTGGCAGTGTAATAATTGGTTGATTTTTTGATGAGGATCAGTGTTTTATACTCTTGCTGGGTGGTTTTTACTGGGTTAATTTTTTTTTCTAGTGTGAAAAGGACCCGCCTACCACAATGAATTCTGACCTGTGAATTCTTCATAAGTTTTGCAGCACGAAATGTACTCAATAGAGATCTGTTGAACCCGAGTAAACACAAGTTCGGGGAGACAGACATAGCGACATCACATTAACGGATATCCACATCTGTAGACACTTCCTACAGAACGTCAAGTCGATTCAAACGATACAAATCCCCTCTCTGCGTCATTCGGGGTTTACGTTAGAAGTACGAAGTATGAGTAAGTGGGAGGAGAGAGTGAGAGTTGAGTGAGTCAGGAAGGAACTGCTGTGAACGAGAGTTCGGGTTGTCTTTTTGTTGTAAGACATTTGATACGGAAAATTTAGTTTTCCAGAAACAACAAATCAAAATTGTGGTTTCCCTATAATTGATCGATTTCTTTGGGTTTCGCGCCTTCCTCACTGGAGAACAGGAGCAATTTCCACATTTGAAGTGCAATGTACAACATACAAACACATGACATCTCAAATTCTTAATATATCACAATGTGATATTTTAACCAAAATGTGATTTTTAAAAGCAGTCTGTCCCCTTCCCAAAAAACCCATTCACACATCTTATATTTTTTTTCCAGTTTATACTAATTTTTCTGACAATCATCTCCCCCTGTACCAAAACGGTTCTTTTTCCCTATTCCTGGCAGCCCATCAACATAAGACATCAATTTCAGCGGAAAGGACTGTGACAGCGCCAGAAATTACATTTTCCTCCTTTTCCCTTTTGGAAAAAAGAACCTCCATTCATAATCTGTATTAGTTTTTCATCCCACCCCTCCCAGCCAGAACAATGGCTCATGTCCAACAAGTATGTATATTTTTTTTCTGCCTTTTGAGAAATGACCAGCTTTCACTTCAATCCATGTTTCTACACTGCATTTTCAAACCAGGAAAAACGTTTCGATCGAAGGAAAAAAAAAAGCTTGTGGAAACCCCCTCCTCACTATCATCCACCGAAAACAAAAAAAAAGTAGTTTTATTTATTTTTTGAACCCAGCCAAGATCAGCTTTTCCAGCCCCTTTCAAGAATTAAGTTTCATCCGAGATAGACCCACCACACTCCAAACCCCCTTCCAAAAAATCCACTTCAAGAAGATGATATATATTTCAGCAGTTTTTTCGCAGCAAATTTTTTCCCTTCGAACGTCCCTTTGCAGTTCTTTTTTCTTTTCGCAATTTTGAAAAAAAAGGGAAGCAAATCATTCCCTCCTCCTGATTTTTTTCCTTCCTTGCCTGAGGACCGCACGCTGGTCGACAATGCTCCAATCATTGTGGGTGTCATCGAATTTCCTCTTTTTTTTAATCCTCTCCTTTTCCTCCTCCATCAGCTGTTCCAGTGCCATTGCAGTACCCTGAAAATAGGACAGCCATAATGAAAATATTAATTCAGTCAAGTTAATAAAAATAATAAATTCAGAAAAAAAAAACAATCAACAGACGCTATTTCCTACCCCCCCCCAAAGCAAACTCAGCACCGGTTTCCAGCACACCACAGCATAAACAAAACCACAAGAAAACACTGTTTGTTCCCCCCAAAAACAAAAATAAAAATAAAAATACAATACAAAAACAAAACAAAACATACAAGCAGGGAAAAAAAAACAATACAAAACATACATGCAGAAGGAAAAAAAAAAATACAAAGAAAAAACAAAGAAGAAACATACCTCGAGTGCATCAGCTGCCGTAGGTTTTTGTTCCGGATCCTCCACCAAGAACATGTCGATGAAATCCTTGTATGGCGATGGCGGCAGCGTCTCGAAAAAAACCCTGACCATCACCAGCCCCAACCTGAACATGTCCATGGACGGGTCTGCCTCAAGGAACTCGGGGTCGTCTTCTCGCGGCTTCGCACAAAAATCCCCAATTTCTGTCGCGATGTCGAAGTCGATCAAAACCAGCTCGTCCCCCTTCAGCACCACGTTCCTTGGAGCCAGGTCACAATGGACGAAACCCTTTTCATGGAGGGCATTCAGTCCTTCCAGGATCTGCTGCATCATTTGGAAACCTTTCCGGAGGCAGGGTTGCCCGTGCTCTCGCAGATGTGCGTCCAGATTGCAGCCCAACCGCTCCAACACCAGAATGTGCTCGTCCTCTGCACAAAGAAACCAAAAAAATCAGTAACTAAATGAACACAAAACATTCTTTACACTTTATTTTGCTCCTTACTGGATTTTATTAACTGCTGGATTTTATTGCTGGATTTTATTGCTGGATTTTATTGCTAGATTTTGTTGCTGGATTTTACTGCTGGATTTTACTGGAAGAATACTGGCTTGGGGAGGGGAGGGGGGTTGGCAGGGAAAGGAATCATATAGGCTTCATCATTGGACCAGCAGGTTCAGTAGGGGGAAAAGAGAGGTCAGATTTTTGATTGGGAATTTTTAGTTATCGGTTTGCACTTTGAGAAACCAGGATTTTTAATGTTGGGTCTCATTTCAAGGATTTTAGCAATGCACCAGAAAATCTGGTAGACTCACCGATATACTCGACCATGGAGACGATATTGGGGTGCTGAACCGCGTCCAGAACCTTGGCTTCGTTTCGGATGGCACGCATGCTCCTGGCTGGAACGTCGGGGCGTGGCATTTTTAAGACCACAGGGCCCCCGTCACAATCAGCAGCCTTCAGCACTCCGATAGACCCCTTGTACTCAATGGAGTTATCCACCCTGTAACAGTCTGGGATCCTAGGGTGAAACTCCATCCCATAAGTCTGACGGGGCGGCGTTTCCATTATCGTCGATAGGTCTGGCAGCCAAAAAAAAAAATCAAAAACAGGTCAGTCATATAAACACCAAATAATGCATGTATTTCACAAGAAGAGGAAGTGAAAAGTGATTTAAATAGAAAGGGAAGGAAATATAAATCAACACAAAGAGAGGGTATCTTTTTCCGCATATGGGGGGGGAAGGAATGACATTGAACTGAACTTTCCCAGACTGATTTTTTTTTTACTACAAAACATATACAAACAGAAGGAAAAAACCTGAACAGCCACCCTCCCCCCCCCCTTCCCGATTCTCAAAACATACAAATATAAATATGGAAATACATGGAAAGATGAATTAACAAAGGACTCTGGCCTTGAGAGAAGAGAACACAGCTGCCAAGGAAAGAAACCAATGGGGAAACTTGAACAATGCATTGCATTTTGCATTTTGAATGATGTGGGAAGGATGCGAAACCAAACAGTTGGTGAAACAAAGGATGGTGGGTGGTCATGCTTGGATAACAATACCCTTGGGAAGGAAACGGATTTTGAAACGAGGCCAGCTGCTTGGACAGTGCAAGAACCCTTGCTGCCGCCGATTTGGAGTTCATGTTGTTGAGAGACGTCCTTCACATGTCGAAACAAAGCACAATTCAGATACAAATGTGAAAATGTACATATTTTTCACCCTTCCCGATGTCCCGATGATATTCGATTCACTCACCGGGAAAAAGTACCCTGGGAAAAGTATTCTCTGAAGAACGGAACGAAATATCAAGCGCAAGTCCGCCGCAAAGAAAAAAGAACAAAAGCGCAATCCCTCGATAACACTCAACAAATCGCAGTCCGTGAGCAAAAATCCGAGAGAGAGAATTGCACCGCGTCGAATTTTTGTTTCGATTGCTTACGTCATCAGTCGGACCTCAATTCCCCCTCGCCCGACAGACAGACACGCTTGAATCGTCGTTTTTTTTTCTCTTTTTAGTTCAAGCACAAACCGCTGGGGCGTTTTTTCGGTTGAACCGAAACGGACACGGCATGGAGCGAGGCCCATACCATCTTGCTCGTCTTCTAGACCTCAAACTGAACAAAAACAAGAAAATCTATCACGTCCAAAAATCGCGCCAACCAGCCACGAGAGGGTGAGTCGTGAAAACACGCGTGGGGCAAAGCTGGGATTCTTCGTCGAAGAAGCGGCGATGCGAATTGAAACACTCATGCCGGCCATCACCTCGCTTGAAAACGGCGGCCCGTTCAGTGGCTCGAAGAACTTCGCTCTTGCTTCACCGTGGTGCAGTCGCAAGAAGCCCCATTCAGACTCGGGGGGGGTGAAGAAGAACAGAACCTGGCACATTACGACGAGGGGTTATCTGAGGGACAACTCTGATCCACATCGCTACGCCAAACCCACCAACCAATATCTCTTGTGCAAGAAAAAAAGGGTGCAGGACTGTGGTGTTTTTTCTGGGGCGTAAAGGGATTCCAGATTACCCTTCCCGAGCCCTGGCGGCGGCGCCGCCACCTCGGTTTTCTGTACCTGGCAGTTTCTCGTTGTGGTCTCTCACTTTTGCACAGTTTGAACTCAGAAGTCAGAGTGTGGGGTGGCTGCTGGGAAAAGAGTTTTCTGCATTGGGGGGGCTGGTGCCCACGCTCACCTGTGTTCCATATCTGGCTGGAATAGACAAATATTCTGTGAAGATTGCCATTTGGTCGTCGATCAGTGTTATACTCGGTCTGATCGGAAAGGTTGGCGTTGAGACGTGAGCGCAAGTTCGGTAGTTAAGAAGCACTGGACACTTCTTTCTTACACAGGGTGGTGTATTTTGCGGCTATATGCCATATAGTGTGAAAGCAAAGAGTCACGGACAGATTTGGGTCTGTATGAACATTTCTGTAAAACAAACACCAATTGGACACAGAGTGGTGTTTCCTTCGCGAACCATATATCGTTCCCGCCAGAAACTGGCCCAACCGTCACTCAATGTTTTCTTCTAAACCCAATTGTTCATCTACCCCACAAGACTCGTTCAGATGTCATGGGGTGAGCTGTTTGGGATTGGGGCAATTCTTTCACAATCAAAAAGCGTAAACTCTTCAAACCATAGATGGGAATATTTCCACATTACTTCTGGGTAGTTTCCCTGAAAATGAACATTCATTGGTCAAGAGTTTTACTGCCATATCTTCATCCCAAATTTTCCGCCCCGACTTAAGTCGGGTTTTGAGTTGGGTAAAAGTCGGTACCGACTTTGCCCAACTTAAAGTTATACTTTCGAGTCAAGTGACTTAAGTCGATAAAAAGCTAGGCAGCTCATGTCGCTTGAAAGTTGGGCGACTCATGTTGAGATGGGAGCTGGGTGACTTGAGCCGAAAAACAGTTGGGTAGCTCATGTCGCTCGAACGTCGGGCGACTCATGTTGAGGTGCGAGCTGGGTGACTTAAGCCGAAAAACAGTTGGGTGACTTTTGTTGGGGTGGAAGCTGGGTGGACTGCATTGTCACAATGAAAATGTTACAGGGGCTGCAACAGTAACACAGACATTTTGGAGAGAGAATCTTACACAAAAATCCATATAATACAATCAATACAAGCATCTTTATGTGAGTTGCAATCCCCAAAACATATTCAAGCCCAATCACGCACTTCTACAAGATCGTTCAAGTAAAATCTTCTTTCAGATTTCTTGATCCCCCTAATCCAAGCCGAACCATCAGAAAACTCAGCTTTTTTGTAATCCTTCACAATTAGCACTTGTTTTCGTATTGCCCGTACATCCATTAAAAAACAAGAATGCTCAAATCCCCTTCCGCTTTTACGCTGCTTCATTTCCCACTTCAAAGACCTCACTGTGATGGTGCCGTTTCTTTCCCCACTATCTTCAAACCAACGCCCAAGGACCATATTTTTTTGATAATCTCATTGTGCTCACTCTTTGATGTGAGAGTGACCGTGAGCACAGCAGACACCTGAGTACAATACCCAGACCAAAGGTTTAGTTTAAATCTGACCGGTTTGAAAATTTCCGAAGGCTATTCAATAGCCTAAATACTACAATGATAGTAGTGAATCTTATAAAACACAGAAAAATAAAATGGAAAGAGGAAATAACAGAAACTTTAAGCAAAATTACAAATTTCAGAAAGGCCATGACACACCCACCAACAAATCAGCATGATACTATCTCTGGGCGTTTCTCGAATCCAGCTTGCTGAGTTACCGGGCATAGCAGACACTAAATGATAATGCAATAGGATCTTACCCGTCCATACCACCTGTCCATGATGGCATTATCTCCAGCAGCCTCCACCTCGATGTCGAATAGGCCCAAAGCAATTTTTAACTTGTATGGGAACATAACACGCACATGACTGGGTGCATGTGCGTAAAACAGTTTTGAATCTATTTTTTTTTGCTACACTCTGCAACCCTTGCCTTGTACCATCACGACAATCAAGTGCTGCCAGATATCTTGGAGATCGTTTTGTTGGTCAGCTCCATGACAGCAGTAGGTGTGCAGTGCGATGCTGATCAACAAAGCCCTTCAGAGAAGAGCCCTCGCAATTTTGAATTCTTTTGCTCCAATTCCCAACAAGAGGAACGGAACGGACATTTCGCGAGCATTCATAATTCGAAACAGTGCGACACTTGGAAAAAAACGCTCGAACTCCCTTTGAACGAAACTGGTATGGCCACCCCCATACCAGGTTCCACCCCATTGCTTGGTGTAAGCAATCAGAAGAACAAACATATTGCACAGGAAATTGTTTGTTTTATACCACATTCGACTTGAAAACTCTTCCAAGCAAATGCACCACGGGAGGACATTTTCCAATGGATTGGGGAAGAAATCTATGGTTCGATGTTTTCATCCAGTTTGAATATTTTCTGCTGCTGCTTACTTAAATGCGATCAGGGTCCCGAACAATTCGAAAATATCTCAATCAGTATTCATGTCGGAGCATCAATCTTTCAGGAAGAACAGGAAATATGTTTCTGGAGAAGTTGTTATCACCTTCGACCCCACACGAAACTCCTCCAAGCCATTCGTGCAGGAAGCTAAGGTCATTGCTATCATTCCACACAAATGACGTCCAGATTCAAGTACCAATTCATCATTGGTGGTGGTTCGAGATTGCAGAACATGACCATCGATCTCTTCTGTACCAGCAGTGTGTTTGCACAGAACCTGTTGATGTTTCAAAAACCCCAATTCTTTCGCATCAATTGCGACCGGAATCCCATTCGCCACCTCAAGACACCACACTCGGGATTTTCTCCAGGCATTGTAGCACCTGGATGGCAAAGAGAAATTGAACATCTTCAGAAATTCTTCAGTTTGTGTCATTGCTTTGTACAACATGTGTCTGGGACATTGTTTCAGCTAGCAGCTCTCTTGCAGTTATATACTGACTGACTGGAGTTCTAAAGGGGGGAGAATCATGGAACTGCTATGAGCATGATCGATCACTGTGCATCATTGGCCCACATCACAGAGGTTCACATCATCTGGAAGCCCCAGCCTCATAAGGGACCAAATGCACCAAATGCGGCTCCTCAAAATATACACTATGTTGTGCGATGCCAGCCGTCGAGCCATTAACACCTGCATCTCCACGCCTCCAAAATATAAACCTGCCGATTTTTTCTGTCCCCTTCAGTGTTGGTTCCCTTAGGTTATCTTTTACCCAGGTTCTTTTGGAGGTGGGATCATGAGAAGAACAAGGAAAAGAGAGAAATACACTTAGGAAATGTGGAGGACCGCCATAAAGCACATATTTCAGAGGTTCCCACACAACAAACAGTTTTGCTTTGGAAGGAAAACAAGGATGAATTCTTGTTAGACAGTGCCTTCAGTTTTTCCTTTTTAAGGAATAAGCAGCAAGCACCAAGATGAACCAAACAAACAGCTCACAGGAACAACACCCAGGGCATGGGGAATGGGCTTTACCTAGGTTTGCATACGACGGTTTGTTCCCGATTCCCGGCTCCTTGATCGCTCCTTGCTTCATGTCCTTCATCCGCCCCCTCCCTCTTTCCTGAAAACCTCGTCGAGGTCTTTTCCCTCCGTCAGACCCGCCTCGCGCACAAAAAGCGACCGGGCGCCCTCGCCCCAACTCGAAATGGACGCCACACGAGGACCAGGAAGGGGGCACGGGCGAGGGGCTGGGGTCGACGGGGCAACGGCTGTGGAGGCGAGCGCGAGAGCAGGTGAAACCGGGCAATAGAAGGGTGAGGGGTGGTCTGCGGGTGCGACCATCACGCGATCGCGGAAACGCCCACGTGGCCGTCGTTCACGTGGGAGTGGCAGACATGGGGGTACATCGGCTTCCCATCGGCGCAAAGTCGGATAACTCTCAGCCGCCCAAAACGTTGGGTAACTTAAGTAGACAAAATAGTCGCTGACAACCGTTTTCTGACTTAAGTTACCTGGCTTCCCATCAACGCAAAGTGGGTTAACTCTAAGTCACACATCAAGTTGAATGGCTTAAGTCGATCAATAGTTGGTACTGACAATTGTATCTGATGCGACAGATTTTCACAAGGTCAAACAACGGAGACACAGTTCCCAAAAAACAAGTTACACGGTTTCCAAGACAATCTCCCCCTTTTATATTCACGTTCTGTCCTCTCCTCATTCCTTATCCCATTGTGCTGTGGGCTATCATCCGATTACATCACCCATCACATCACTCCCCTCATCCCTCACATAAGTGCAACACTACGTACCACCTATGATTCGAACCCACGTCCTCCCTTACTAGAACACATCACTCTGACCACCTCATCGTGGTGCTCTACACTATAATTGAGCTCTCCTCAATTATAGCCGTATCAACTACTCCCCCCTTCACTATCGTTCGTCCCGAGCGATTCTTTCGGTTCCCCTTTTCAGAAAATATTTCCAAGGGATTTCTGTGACTCAGAGGAGTGAAATTGTTCAAGTGATATCATTTCAGTGTGATTGTTCCAGTGAGGCCATACTTTTGAAAAACACATCACCTAATTAAAATTAATCAGTCCCAGTTATCCCTCTAATTGGTTCCAAATCAAAATGCAACATTCTGAAAAAGTGACGGCACACCGGCCATCGCGAATTCCCAGATTCATGCACGCAAACACAACAACACAATCAAAAAAACATTTCACACCAAACAAACACCAGTCGCGACGTTCCCGCGTCGTCGACTGTTAAACACAAAACACAAGCACATAAACAAAACAAACACAAAAACGTAATAACAAAAATACTACAACCCTTTTCGCCCCAACCGCCGATCCCGTGACTCCGCCGCGTTATGTCACTGTCGTTGGCTTAGTTGCCGCTGACGACGTCAGCGAGATCGTAGTCGTCGTCCGCGAAAAACTCGTCCAGGTCTTCTTCGTAAGGGTCCCTCGGAGGCTGCAGATCCACATGGTCGCTCACATACGGCTCTTCCTCTGTGTCGCTAAAGGGTCCAAGCGTTCTCCTCCTTCCGGACTGCACTTCGATTCCTTTCTCGCTTCCAGACGAACTTGTTTTCGCTTGACGAGAAGAATCCTTTTCCTTTTCCTGGTCGACTTTCTCCTTAGCTTTTTCCTCCTGCAGCAGTTGCAGCTGTCGCTCCCTTTCGTCGCGTTCGATACTCGACTCGTCTTGCTGACTCCGCTTTAATGCTTCCTCCTGAAACTTCGTGACCAGCTCTTCAGGTCTAGCGAAATGGTCATCTCCGCCGATCGGCTTAAGACTCAAGGGCAAGTTCCAGTAACGACAAATAGCACAGCCACTTCCGCCGACGATCCCAAACCTGGGCAGGGCATCTAAAATCAACTGCGACTTAGGCCATTCTCCTTTAGTTTCCGCCTGAGCTACTGCTCGTGACAGAACGACGGTGCCCTTCCAGTGACTTCGGCAACTGGAATGGTCTCGACAAAAGGTCACCTGCTCCTTCGAGATACACCCAATACATCTCTGACGAGGAGGAAAGTTTCTGCGAGGGGGAACAGGTTCCCGATCTCTTACGAGCACAGCGACATGAGTTTCTAACGTCGCTACTTTCGCCTTCTCTGACTCAAGTAAAACTGTCAGCCTTTTAACTTCCTGTTCAAGGCTTTTGAGTTCAGAGTTTGCTGTTTGCAGTCGGCGCATCTTTTCTTTAGGTCCGAGTATAGGTTTCCTTGTTTCTGACTTTATAACCTTTCAACCCTAGGTTAAATAGCTACAATATCCGTAACTTTATTCTGAGTTGGCTGGTTCCTCTGTTCTTCCCTTCTCTTTTCACACTAGCTGTCGCTACCGTTCGGTCGAGTAGGAAACAGGTTGGGCGTGAGCCTACACGTCCTCCTCCGCCCCCATCACCTGTGTTACACTTAACTCGCCCTTATTTACGGGGCCGTCTCCGCACTTTCGAAGTCGAGGTAGTCTGAAGTTGAGTTAGGTAAGTACTGAGGATTTGTTTTGCGTTATCGAGGTGTTCTACGGGCTCCCAAGTGCTTTCTGTTAAAGGGTAGCCCTTCCACGCTACTAAATATCTACGTCTCGCTCCCGTGCCTTTGTGATCGATTATCGCCTGCACCTCAAACTCCCGCTCTCCGTCAGAATCGAGATCGCCTTCTGGGGGCTGCACTTCTCGTGCGAACGTCGAACTACGAACGAACGCTTTTAGGCGAGAGACGTGGAACGTCGGGTGCGCGCGCCACGTTTCTGGCAGCTGGAGTCGATAAGCGACCGGCGAGATCACGTGGGTAATCGGGAATGGACCGACATAGCGACGTCTTAACTTCGGCGGAATATGTTTTAGGGCGGCGGGTAGTAACACTTTCGTGCTTACTACTACCTCGTCCCCCGCCGAGAAGCGAACGTCCCGTCGCTGCATATTCGCAGACTGCGCCATTCTATTTTGGGCGACGGCGTATCTATGTCGGGCATCCGTGAGTGTGGATGTCATACCTCGTAACATATCCTGTAATGATTCTACAGGAGTAGATGTAGATTTTGCATTAGTCACATCAATAGATGTAGGATTATGGCCATAGAGAAGACACAAGGCGGAAGGGGGGTACCGCCGACGCCGTCGCCGACACCGTCGTTCGTGACAAGCGCGTCGGCGACGTCACCAGGAGCGTCGGCGACGGTGATTGGCACATCGGTTGGGGCACTCACAGCGTCGCCGTCAAGTGTCATTCGTCGGCGACGCTGCGTCGGTGACGGGCGCGTCGCCGACGGCATCGTTTATGGCGTCGCCGTCGAGTGTCATTCGTCGGCGACGCTGCGTCGGTGACGGGCGCGTCGCCGACGGCATCGTTTATGGCGTCGCCGTCGAGTGTCATTCGTCGGCGACGCTGCGTCGGTGACGGGCGCGTCGCCGACGGCATCGTTGTGGCGTCGTTGAATGGTGAAGCCATACCGTCGCCGACGATTTAGTCCCAATTCGCCGCGTACCGTCTCGCCGCCGTCAGACATGCGCATTTCAACACATGACTCCACTTTTCGGACTTTTTCACTCCTTTCGTCGAATCCCGAAGTGTCGAACGGCATTGCAGGGACGTTCCCGTCAACGAGGACAGGTCCCCCAACAAGTGACGAGCAATGTTTTAGCGAAGGTTTTCAATACGAACAGGTTGTCAGAAGTGGCACTGTTGCTCTTCTTGGGTATGTGGATGTTTGCTGTTGCTGGTCGTAGCCCTTTCTTTTCTGAACCGGGTGGAAAGCGACCCTCGTCGAAACAGTAAGTTTCTGTGCGCAGAAGTTTTGGCCGCCGCTGCACGGGATGCGTAAAGTCTCGAAGAAAAATTAAGCAGCTGCCTCGTCTCCTATTTTTTTTTCATTCATTTTGTCGTTGTTGGGATTGTTGGTATTTGGACAGGAACGCGAGAGAATCGAGCGGGAACAAAAAAAGAAATTGGAGGAGGAGGAAAAAGAAAGGGAAAAAGAATTGAAACGAAAGCAGGGAAGAAGAGAGGTTGAGGCAGCAACAAGAACGAGAACAGAAGCGTCTGGAAAAAGAAAAAAAAAAGGACGGAGAGCCGAGGAACGAAAGAGGCAGCAACAGGAAAAACGAAGGTGAATTAATATATTCCCATATTCAACTTCATTTTCTTCTTCTGTTCCTTCATATGGTTGAATGTTTCTTTCCTTTATACAGTTTTTGGCTGATTGGGGGATTTTGAGTTGGAGCCAATCATAAGTATGGCAAGAACAGTGCCCCGGGGGAGATAAAAGGGCAGAGAAATAATCACCCCGAAATTTTCTTGAACGAGTCCTATTATTTATATTTTGTTTTTCGATAGATGTCGTTTTGCCTCATTGTCTTGTGAGAAAGCCACCACCCGAATCCCTCTTCTTGCCCTGAAGATGTCCCCCTTCATTTTACGCTCCATCAATGCCTTCATCATGCTTTTTCCGGCAGGGAAAAGGAGCTCCAGAAAGCTTTCGCCGCTAAATTGAAGGCTGCCCAAAAGGAGCTCCAGAAACAAATGGATGCCGGCCCCCTGGACGATTTGGAGATGGAATGGGAAAGGATTGCTGAGGCGGAAAGAGCTCAGGACTATGGCTCTGACACAGCCGGGTCGAAGAATTTGGTCGGCATGCAGTCAGGCCAGAATTTCCGCCACCTTATCTCCAGCTTCAAGAGGCATTCCCCAAAATGGGCGATGAGGTAGGGGTCTCCTCAAAATTAAAAAATATAAAATTTCAAGTCTGATTTGTTTAGCAGTACTTGCCACATGATGGCAGTTGCTTATATATATATAATGGAGTCCTTTTGTATTTCTTTTCAAGCACTTTTTGAACAGCATAGTTTTTGTCGTTTAATTTGAAGTATTTGATTTCATACTTTCAAATTTAAGTTCCCACTGTTATGGTCTATCTATGACTCGATGCAGCCAACACTTTTCTAGCCAAACTAAAGCTCTTCCTTCGGGTCTTTATCATCGAGTCCATGGATTCCCTGTAACCAATTTCGACATCTGCATCCTTGCTGCCCTTCTCCATTAAATCTGATGGGGTGGCGGTGGTGTTTGCCAGCATTTTGGCCGAAGCTTGTGAACCCCTGTAAGGCTTTAGCATTCCTGTTGTCTCTTGAAGACATTTTCCTTCGTGTTTCAAAGTTCGTGGATAGTTCGGGGCCTTCCCTCTCCTTTACTTTGCTTCGTTTTTTTCTGACAGGAGACCTGTGTGTCTTGACAGGAGGCTGAGCTGCACAAATTTGTGGAGAGGCTGAATAAAGAGGGCCGGCTCAATTTCGACTCAGGGAATCGCTCGCCACCTCGAAACATATCCTATCAGCAAAGCATGGTGGCATACAAGGTGGAAATGTGCAACAAAATGAAAACAGATGTCATGGTTGTTCTCAATTGAAAGTTGAAGCACTGTTTTTTTTGTATTTTGGTAAGATAGGGAAGGGGATGTGAGTTGAATCTTAGACCATGGGTTGATGGAAGCAGGTACTGCCAGAGATTTTGCAACAGGCTGCCAGGCTGGATGTTCCTAGAGCTGCCCTTGAACAGGAATTTATTCGGTGGGGTGAGTTTGTCATCTCAACAAGTTTCTAACACATTTTTTCCCCCGTATGATGGAAGCCACCCCGCTGCATATTCCAAACAATCCCACTGAAATTTGAAAGGGCTCGGATAGAATAGCTGCGTTATTAAAACCCAGCTTGAGATGTAGTTGCGACGAAACCCCTTTTTGTTTGAAGGCTTTAGGTGCGTTCTGAATATTGAGAGAACAATTTCAATCAGAGTTTTGTATCTTATTTGATTGTGGTCAGTAATCTTCCAGACATAAACCAAGATGTTTCAGCTACTTTTAATTGGACCACAAAAAAAAAACATAAACCAAGAAAAATCCCACCTGAAAAAAACAACAAGAAGTGTTCGTACCAGTTCCATTGATATGTTTTTCTGGGCTGTTTTTCTTTTTATTTGTCCACAGAACATGAAACCGCCAGATACTTTGTCAGGATTTGGTGACGCTTGCAAGGTAAATACTTGACAACACAACAATTGTTTTTCAAATAACATCCAGTGTTTCCGAAAACACCCCTGCAACAAATATTCCACCTTTCTGCGTTTTCCCAAAGAAAGACGTAGTTGAATGCGGTCTGTCAGAGTATGAAGGTGAGAACTTGAAAAAAACATGACTGGCCTATGCAATCGCACATCCAAACAGGTGAAAGAAGGCAGGACTGTTGGTATGGAATTATTCACAAAGGTTCTTGACCCAACAGAAAACATCGAATTAAAGAAAAAGAAAATGCAAGGGTGGTGATTGATGTTGGTAAAATGTTCTGTTGGTTTTTAGGGTTTCAGGGATGGTTTTGAGGGGAATATGCACGATGCGAACGGAGGAAATCGATTGGATGTACAGAGGGGGTGCTGGAAGCCTTTTTCCGGAGGTGACAAACATTTTTAAATCTGCCCTAAGTAATGTGTCCAGATGGCTTCTGTTCTTTTGTTCACAGACAAGAGGCAGGTGTTTTTGAAAGAATCAAAACTTGACATGGACCGACCAGGATTTAAAACCTCAGCCACACCCGAATACGTCAAATTTCCTGTCAGACCTGCTCTATATCGCCTTGCTCATGACTGTTTTCGTTCACTTTTTTTTGCATCTGCATGATGTCCAAATAATTGCTTTTGACACGGACAGGGCTGGGCTTGATTTTTATCCATTCTTTCCGACTCAGAGAAGGAGGATCCACTTGCTTCCTATTACAAGCGGCTGACATCGCCTGACTTAGACACTGTGGAGAGAGCGGTAAGTAAAAACCACAAAAACGTCTTTCTTGGCGTAGTTTTTTTTTTATTTTTCAAGAGAGACAGTCATTAGACCAAAGCTCTGTGTAATCACATGCAGGCAAATCGATGGAGGCGATGGGAAATGACCGTCATGTTTTCTGGGAAATGCATAGTGAAGGCCGGAGAAATTTTCAATGCGGCTTGGGAACCCATCGCATCCATTATGAAAAAAAGGGGCGGTGAAAAGAAGCCCGATAAAAAAGACGACGATGCCGATGGTGGGAAACCTAAACCCACGAGGTCGATTTCTCATGCGCAGCCTTTGCTGGAATGCCACTATTCCATTAATGGTGCATTTTTGGATGAGCCTCTGATTGCTGGGGTGGATAGGTACGACAGTGCATGGTATCTGAATGTTTTCAGAGAAAGCTTTAAAACTTCCTTCCCAGAAGCCCTACGAAACATACTGCCATGACTGAAAGCTTCATGTGGTCTGTTCACTGCACAAGTGAGGGTGCCTCCTAATTTCTGTGCTTTTTTTCTCCCCATTTCATGGTGTGTTTCTGTGGATTTAGGATTCGTGACATTCCATGCATCGGGTGCAAGGGCGGCTGGATTTTGTCTGCCTATTGCGCATGCGCACAGCGTTTGATTTGTCGAACGCTTGGCCAGAAATGGAGTTGCATGTGATCCCAATGGCTGGGAATTCTATGTATGATCCCGGGGTGAAACATGCACTCAATGAGGCGACTGATCGAATGAAGGAGCATACAGTTCACGCTTCATAGCCCAAGCCAGCTGTTGATCTCTAAAAATGTTTGTTTGCAAACAATCAAAGTAAGCTATTGTTGGAAGAGCGCTGTTGGCTAGCCTGAACAGAAAGGAAAAAGAATCGGAAGAGATCAGGGAAGAGAAAGAAAAAGCAATATTGCTTTTTAATGTAATTAATGTGATTGCTGGAGCGTCTGCAAGAGCAGATCCGGGATCGACACCTGGAATCATAAATCAAATCATCAATCCATTCCCCAAATTCATCAATTCCACAGCCAGAAAAACAAATCATCAATCCATTCCCTCAAATTCATCAATTCCCCCAAATTCATCAATTCCACATCCAGAAAACAGGTTTCAGTGACACCCACCGACACCGTCGGCGACACCGTCACCGACGTCATTGTCGCCAACACACCGTCGTTATGACGTCGGCGACGCGTCGGTCACACTTTTCAGGCAGCGTCGCCGACGTGACGTCGGTGACGCTGGTGACGTCGGCGACACCAGCGTCGCCGACGTTTTCGTCTTGCGAACGACGTTTCGTCGGCGACGCTGTGTCGGCGACGGCGTCGGCGACGTCACTGAAACCGTCGGCGACGCCACTGAAACCGTCGGCGATGCCGTCGCCGACGCCGTCGCCGACACAGCGTCGCCGACGAAACGTCGTTCGCAAGACGAAAACGTCGGTGAAAGTGCGTCGGCGACGCGTCGGCGACGGCGTCGGCGGTACCCCCCTTCCGCCTTGTGAGATGTGCTGGGCTGTACCCAGTAGACTGATTAATTGAATTATTAGCAGCAAATTCTGCTAATGATAATTGATTGACCCAATCATGAGGATTATCCTCAATATAGGGTCTTAAGAAATTCTCCAGCACCCTAATTGTGACCTCAGATTGGCCATCTGATTGGGGGTGATAGGCTGAAGACATTCTTAAATCAGTCTGTAAAATTCTGAATAATTCAGTCCAGAATTTTCCTGTAAATCTAGGATCTCTGTCAGATATAATGATCCTAGGAAGCCCATAACTTCTGTATATATTATTCACAAATATCCTTGCATATCCTTCTGCTGTGATTTCTTTAGTGCAAGGAACAAATCTGCAATATTTAGTAAGTCTGTCTATAAAGACAGCAACTGCTGTAAATCCTTGTGATTCAGGCAGATCAGTTACTAAATCAGTAGTAATTTGTTCAAATTTGTGAGTAGGTATAGGTAATGGCTGTAATAATCCTTTAGGCTTAGAGTTATCACTCTTAATGCCTTGACATATTGGGCAAGATCTAATATATTCCTTAATATCTTTACCACATCCTTTCCAGAAATATTTTCTGGAAATTAATTCTGTAGTTCTTTTAATTCCAGTATGACCTACTGTAGGAGAGTCATGGTGTTCTCTGAGAATCTTAGTTCTCAGACTGGAAGGAACTACTAGTAAAGCTTCAGCTCTGTTTTGTGGTTTATAATAAAGGAATCCATCTTTCACAAAATAATCAGCCTGGGATGTTTGACTCTGTTCGTCTATTTTCTTCTGTAGAACTGGATCAACCTTGATGGCTGAAATCCATTCATCCTGTTCTACAGAATCAACCACTTGCATAGATACAGCATTAACTGAATTTTTCACCTCTTCAAAATTTGTGTGGAGAGATCTGGATAAAGCATCAGCTAGGACATTAGCTTTACCAGAGATGTACTCAATCGTAGGGTGGATAGATTGTAGGAATCCATCTCTGAGGTACCGGGTTTGAATCCTGCTCAGAGTGTGTTGATCCATAAGGGCAGTCAAGGGCTTGTGATCAGTTAGGACCTTGACTCCTCCACCACACCACAGATGGCTCCTAACTCCCTCTCATAGGCAGAATATCTCTGCTGGGTGTTAGATAATTTTTTTGATAAAAATGCCACAGGCTGGAGGCCAGCTCCATGATCCTGGGCTAGAACTGCCCCATAAGCTGTCTGAGATGCATCAGTAATGACTGTATAAGGTAATTCAGGATTAGGTAAAATCAGGATAGGATATTGTGACATCCTATCTTTTAACTCCTGAAAGGCATTTACTTGCACAGGACCCCAATCCCATGCTGTGTCTTTCTTAGTCAGCTCATGCAGTGGAGTAGCTATTTTAGAAAATTCAGGTATGAATTTTCTGTAGTATGAAACCATGCCTAAGAAGGATCTAACTTCAGAGACAGTTTCTGGAGTTTTCCAGTCTGCAATGGCCTGAACTTTAGATTTAATTGGAGTTATCCCTTGTGGGGAAATCTGGTGACCCAGATATTCAACTGATTTTACAGCAAATTCAGATTTAGGTCCTTTGGCATATAGTTTATGTTCTGCCAATCTGGCCAGTACTTTCTCCAAATGGATTTGATGTTCTTCCAAGGTATCAGAATATATCAGTAAGTCATCTAGAAAAACAAGCAGAAAATCATCCAGCATGTCTGAAAATAGGTCTTGTATCATATGAGAAAACTGGGGAGGTGCATTAGTTAATCCAAAAGGTACTACCAACATTTCATAGTGACCATATCTGGTTCTGAATGCTGTTTTCTCTGTATCTGTAGATCTAAGGGGCATCTGCCAGTACCCAGATCTGAGGTCTATTTTGCTGAATATTTTTGCTGTAAAGAGTCTGTCTATTAATTCTTCAGGTAAGGGGAGAGGATATCTATTTTTAACTGTGACTTTATTAAGCCACCTATAGTCCACACACATTCTGAGTCCCCCATCTTTCTTAGGGACAAACAGAATGGGTGCTCCCCAAGGTGATTCTGAAGGTTTAATATAATTATGACTAAGTAGGTAATCTACTTGTCTTTTAACCTCATCCAACTCTTTTTGTGATAACTTATAGATAGGTCTGTATATAGGAGTAGCTTCTGATTCTAACTCAATTCTGAACTCATGTCCTTTTCTGACTGGAGGGATCCCAGGTGGGATATCCTTTGGAAATACTTGTCTGTATTTTTCCAGAATGGCTTTGATTTCAGGAGGATGTTCTCTTTGGGCCAATAGTGCCCCCACATCATCCCTGAGGTGTCCTTGCTCCTCACTATAGGAGTCAATAGCCATTTCTGTGTCAGAAGAGGAGGATTCAGAGGTGGTATTTGGCCTGATTACTGCCATACATCCTTGTAAAGAGGGGTTCTTTTTCAAGCTCTTAAATATTCTACTGGAGCTAGAAAGAACTGCTGGAATAACTGCCTTCTCAGTCATGGGAGGTGGTAATAAATTAATAGGCAAATCAATATCAGATTTACCTTGTGTAATAGTCACCTGCCCAGACTGGAAGTTTATACAAGGATTGGCTGTAATTAGCCAAGGAATTCCTAAAAGGAATTCGTGTTCTAATGCCGGAAACACTTCAGCATTAATCAGAAATTTGGCTCTCCCACACTGTAGGGGTATCTTGTAGCATGTCCCTTTAGTATATCTGACTGTGCCATCTGCCATTTGCAGTGGCTGACCTTTGCCTTGGGGCATTAACCCCAATTTTTCTGATACTGCTTCTGAAATATAATTTGCTGTACTTCCACTGTCAATATACAGTGTAACCTTGATTCCTTTTACCTTTCCCAATATTTCATATCCCTTGAAATTCCTGTGTGTCAATATAGGACACACACTGAGTCGATCTGAAGTATCAGACTCATCCAGAGTAAGTGACCTGGGAGGTGAACTGTCTTTCGCCTCCCCTGGGTTACTCTTTTGTCCTAAGTCCCCCCTTTCAGACCTGGGTGACTTTTGTGAGGAGGTATCACCCCAAGTGACCCTCCTTTTTCCCTCCTTCTTTTGTTTCCTCTCTGCAGATGGTTCCAAGTCTGTGGAGTCTACCACAGATCCTTGAGGTACCTTACCCTCTGCCCCTACATCACCTCTGGGTATCCCCTTGACCCCAGGCAATACCTCCTCATCCCCCTCTGGATGGTTATTGACCACCGTTTCCTGAAAATGGTCAGATTGCTGTGGGTCTGTTCGGAAACTCATATGCAATTCTGAGGTATTTTCGGATGTATTGTAACCTTGTTTTCTCCCTGGGTGAGGTCGGGTTCCCTTCCCTGACCTTCTGTGTTCTCCCTTTGCCTTAGCCTCTGTCTTTATGTCTATTACCTTTTTATAGCAAAATTTCCTATTCCTATTAGCTACACCGCCTCTCTTTCCTTGCTCTAGTCTGGGGGACGGTTCCCCTGACCAGCAGGTCAGTTTAACGACCTTTTGGCCTGCCCCAACCTTGGGCAGGTATTGACCCTATGTCCTCCTTGTCCACATAAAAAACATTTCCCTTGAAAACCAGTTGGAGGCTGTCTTTTGGACTGGCCTGGTCTGTACCCAGATCCTGACCTTCCTTGATTGATTCTGTCAACCTTATTAGGATTAGGATTAGGATTAGGAGGAGGTCTTCTAGGCCTGCCTCCTGCATTTCTGTTTTGCTGCAGAGCATTAGCTCTGATTGGTGGTGCTTGTCCCCAATTCCTCCTTCTCCTATACTGAGGGGTCTGAGGTAAAGATATCTTCAGGCTTTCTAATCTTTCTGCCAGGATTATGGCTTGTTCTATGGACCTATTAGCTGAAGTTGCTACTTGCAGTCTAATATTTTCTTTAAGTCCATCAGTAAAAATTAAGTATTGTTCCTCTTCAGGAAGGTTAGGAACCCTTAATACCAACTTTCTGAACTGACTTACATAATCCCTGACTGAACCATGTTGTCGGACTTTTCTTAATTCTCTTCTAGCTTCATCAGAAACTATTGCTGTTTCAAAGGAAGCTCTGAGTTCATCAAGAAAATGTGCCCAATGATTGAAAGATCCTCTTTGGCCATTTGCAATTCTCAACTCTTGTACCCCAAGCCACTGTGCAGCAGATCCCATAAGATTCACCATCATTACTTTAATCCACTGATTTTCTGCAATACCCAAACTTCTGAGGTATCTAGTCATTAATAACTGCCAATCTGTTACAGTGACAGTACCATCACCAGAATAGGCTTTTGGTAAAGGAATTTTTACTCCTTTAGGAAAATCATTAGGATTAGGCAACTGAGGTTGGTTTCCCAGATTTCCTGGTCCTCCTGGTCCTCCAGGACCTCCAGGACCTCCAGGACCTCCTGGACCATTAGGTCCTGCTGGACCTCCAGGACCACCTGGACCATTAGGCCCTCCTGGGTAGTTGTTACTCCCATCAGGGTCATCATCTCCCCCTCCTCCTCCCCCACCATCACCACCTCTGTTACTTCCTCTCCTATTCCTAGGAGGTGGCTGTCCCAAAGAGGCATATGAGCCTATTGATGCAAAGGGATTTGCAGGAAGAGGTGTGGGTTGTCCAGCCTGAATAGGTGGAGCACTGAGAGGCAGGGAATGAGATGAGTTCCCTGTTCCATTCCCTAGGATTCCTGTCTGTCCTGGTGTCAAAATAGGGTAAAATATAGTGCTAGGACTCTGCCCAGTATGGTGAGAAATTGTCTGGGAGGTTACTCCCTCTGTAGAACTAATATTCATGTATGAAGACATTCCCGGTAAGACAACTCCTGGACTTGGCACATTGGGTGCTATGGATATTTGAGGGTTCCTGTTTATAGCAGCACTATTAGCAGCTGTTCTTGGTGGACGACTTGACGAGGCTACAGGAACCGTGGACACAGTGGGTGGAAGAACCTGCGTTTCGACAGGGTAGGCTTTAACCACAGTATGCTGTGGCATTCCTTTTTCAAGACGTTCCCAAAACTGTCGCGCCAGTTTAGGATCTGTAAGAGCCTTGAGAACAGCGTCTTGGTTAACGTCCTTGTTCTCTGTCTTTTTCCGTAAAGCTGTCTTTGTATTATTAAGATCTGTCTGCAGTTGGGTTACAGTCTCCCGAGTCCGATCTTTCAGAAGTTCTAACTCCTGTCGGTTTTGCTCGGTTTTAACCTGTAACTCACTCTGCAGTCTATCCTCAAACTCTTTAGTTCTCTGTTTGAGATCTTCGTTTACGGATTTAAGCCCTTCCAGTTCTGTCGTAGAGGCGAACTGTTGTGCTTCCACTTGAGCCCTTAGTTCGGCGTCAGTGTAGGTATTCTGTAAAACCAGATTCTCCGTCTGGGTTCGTAACCCTTCCACCTCACTTTCCGCATTCTGGCATCGTTTTTCCACTTCTTCCAGAGGCGCTTTCCAACCGTCCTCTATTTGTTCTAGCTTTGTATATACGTCCATAAAAGTGTGCTCGAGACGATCTAACGTCTCTTGTCTTTGTCGAGCTTCGTCGACTTGCCGTTGGACAATTACAGCAACTCGTTCGTTCAGGTTACCGAACTCGCCCTCCACATTTTCGTGGATCTCCTGTATCGTGGAGTTCAGAGCCTGCTCGAGTTCCTGCTGTCGGTGTTCAACGTATTCCAGGTTTATCTCCTGGTTATGGACGTAGACATTGTGCTGAACATTGTGCTGAACATTGACAGGTATTTCCCCTTCCGACTCAAGTTCCATAGAACTCTCCTCAAAGTTTTCTATTCCTTCCGGTTCGTTTTCGTAAGGAACTATTTCCTGTCCTTCGACTCTATCGTCGAAAGGTAGCTCTATCCTGGGAATATCCATTTCTAGGGTAATTAGTATATTGACGCCTTTTCGCGTCTCGCTATCTCCTGTGGACGGTACTTCTGTCCACCTTTCTTTCAGGTGCTCTTAGTCGACTTTACTATTATATTTTCGCCAGCCACTTAGGGTTGGACGAGCTAGAAACGTTGTCGTTCTTAGACGACACGCAATCGATTACGATCGCCGTTTCTTTCCGAGGTAAGCTTGGGTCAGTTCTTTTCTAACAAGGGTCGAGAGGTGAGGCGTAGTCCTGCTCCGAAACCAGTTGATGCGACAGATTTTCACAAGGTCAAACAACGGAGACACAGTTCCCAAAAAACAAGTTACACGGTTTCCAAGACAATCTCCCCCTTTTATATTCACGTTCTGTCCTCTCCTCATTCCTTATCCCATTGTGCTGTGGGCTATCATCCGATTACATCACCCATCACATCACTCCCCTCATCCCTCACATAAGTGCAACACTACGTACCACCTATGATTCGAACCCACGTCCTCCCTTACTAGAACACATCACTCTGACCACCTCATCGTGGTGCTCTACACTATAATTGAGCTCTCCTCAATTATAGCCGTATCAGTATCTACTTAAGTCAGTTGACATCGACTCAAAACAAATGTTGGTCAACTTTTAGTTGGGTGAAAAGTTGATCAACATAAGCCGAAAAACAGCTGTTATCGACATATGTTATTGATACGTCACTCGACTTTCTTACAACATAAGTTGATATCGGCTTTGTACTGACATAAGCCATGTAGCTTTTGACCAACTTTCGGCCGACTTTAAGTCAAAACCAACTTTTTTTTAGCTTAAGTAGGGGTCGGAAAATTTGGGATGTTCATATTCCTGATGTCACAATACATGTTGTGAAAAAACAGAAGAGAATTGTGGAATACAGTAAATGGGATCAGAACTGAGTCGGTCATGGGGTTTAGTCGGGAAGACTCGGAGGACAAGGAAGAGATTTAAGGAAGAAGGTGGTTGGGTGTATGGTCGTTTATTTTGCTTACATTGTGTAAAGCGTTCTTTGGCGGCCGTTTCACCACTCGGTATCGCTGTTGCGAACGAGTGTATTCAACATGGTTTCGGAGCCAGCCAGTCGGTTGGTTGTAAAATTGTTTTTTCTGTTTTTGATAATCGAAACACAATCGGTTCAAGCCTTCTTCTCAGGAAGGGCGGACACTACCCAGTTTGAAAAAGATATGGCGTGTATTCTTCGATACGAAGTGTTACGGGCACGAGCGGAAAAGGGAGAGTATATACCAGGACTGTCGGACCGCATGGAAGTGAGAGAGGACAAAGTGGGGTTACAGGGTCAGGTGGAACAAAAAGGAAAACCCGCGGAGGGGGTGCAGCTGAACGACGAAACCGCGATCAAGCGCTCTGGCGTTTACGAGCTGATCATTTGGTGTGAGCGCATCTATCGCCAGGTGACTCGTGTCACTCAGCTCGACCCGCAAACCAGTCTTACTGGGTACGTGTTGGCGTTGGGAGTCCTTCTGAGCTACGGTCTTCATGGGGTACAGCGTTTACGAACGTTGGGGCAAAAGTTCGCGGCTTTCGTGAAAGGAAAAAAGAACCCGACTTATAAGATCTACGTCATGGCGGCCGACGAGGCGCGTGCTTCAGACTCAGCACCCACTTCGACACTGACTGATAGTAGTGGGCGTGGGTTTGATAGGTTGTAGTACTATTAGGTAATTGTACGACAGGGTTTAAAGGGCAGGGGCCCTTCCTGTAAAAATTATTCCTAGTGAACCTGTGGCTTCCCTTAGGGGAAGCGTCTGTGTTTCGACGGCCTTAAGGGCCTATATCATTTGGTTTCGGAGCAAGGCGAAACCAGGCGCGACCACAGCGCGATCGACCCCCCAAGCGAGGTTAAATCCCTAAAAAAGGTAACCTAGAGAAATCGAAAAAAAGGTAGATCGCTAAGGCGACGCTTGGGAGGGGCAGCGACAAGGCCGAGCACCCTATAGCAAACGCGAACGACGTCGTCGCGTCGTCGTTCGTCGTCCTGGCGAAAGTGGTGGCGAAGAATCTCGAAATCTGCAGATTCCTTTAAATAGATCTACAGATCTTTTAAAGAGGCGAATACACAGTAAAAGCGACACAAAGGAGGCGAACAGGGAGACGAAAAACGAACAACAAACCACGTCGACTCGTCGTCGTTGGTCGTTCGTCCCTGGAAAAGTCGCAAGAAAGATCTAAGAAAAAAGCAAGACAGATCTAAGAAAAAAAGCAAGCCAGATCTGTGGTCTGGAAAGCAGGCGAAAAACGCAGAAAGACAGAAAGTGTGAGCTCACTGGAACGCAAGGAGTGCGACCTGTCGCGACGAAAAGGGAGTGACTTCGAGCGCGAAGTCCGACTTTCTGACGACTTGCCAGAAAGCGGAAAAATTCGCAGCTCAGTCGCTGACTAATCTCACTCTTTTCCGTGCGCAGACGACGCACCGCCTGACTCCAAACGCGATTACTAAATCGGCTGGAAAAGTCACGGACTAGTCGCACACTAAGTCGAAGACTAAGTCACAGACTAAGGTACTAACCTAGTCTGTTGACAGGATAGCGAACGGGAAAGTAATACCCGACGCCGTGTCACTGACTAAACCCGGACCCAGGAAAGTCACGGGAAAAGATAGCGACTAAGTTAGCAACCAAGGTAGCAACTAAGGTAGCGCCTAAGGTAGCAACTAAGTTCCTGGAAAAGTCACTAATCTTTCCAGAGTCACACGCACGAGTCTGTCACCAAAACAGGACGGAGAACAGGTCCAAGACAAGACCTGTCGCCAGAAAAGCTCCAGAAAAGTCCCGGGAAAGTCCTAGGATAAAACCCAGGATAAAACCCAGGACAGAACACGAGAAAGTTCTGGGATTAAACCCAAGACAGTACTGGGATTAAACCCAAGAAAGGTCTGGGATTAAACCCAGGGACGTTCTGGACACGGTTCTAAGGAAGTTCCTAGAAACCGTCCTGTACGCCGAAATTCCAGTTGGATCAACTCGGCGGAAATGTCTAACCAAACACCACGATTACCACCCATCCCTCCTCCGAGAAAAGAAAGAGTGGATGAGAATCAATCGATTCCAATGGTAGATCCGGAAGTGGTGCACCCACTGGCGCAGCAGCCAAGGAAAAGAGAGTGGGAGAGACATGTTCCTGACCAGGTTCGAGAACCGGAAGGAGACCAAGACTTAGGACAAGAGTCCAACAAGTCGTTGGAAAAGCCCGGGGAAAAGTATGACGAAAAGATGGAGGTTGTACCGAACTTGGAGGTCCAAAACCAGATCCAATACGCACAGTCTCGTCTCAAAGAGGAATATGAGAACAACTTCCTCTATGTTCGGAAAGAAGTCCAGAAGCTGGTCAAGCATAATGCTGAGGTTATAAAAAAGCAGCAACGGATGCTAGACAAACAGCAGGAATTGTTGGAGGAAAAGACCGGATATTGTCCCGACAACAATCCTTTGGAAAAGTTTGACAACAAGGAGATGTTGAACGCTCAGATTGCCCGATTGCAAGAAAAAGCAGCTGATAAAACTGAGAAGGGGAAGCAGCGGGACAAGCTAAGAGCTGAGCAAATTCTGGCGCTTCAAACGACTATTACTGAGATGGTTGGAGGAATGCACCTTCAACAAGAGACAATTGGCGAGCTTGCAAAAACTGTGATGAAGTCTCGGAATGAGCAGGAGTACTGCCAAAACCAACTCCATCAACTCACTGACTTGGTGAATATAAGTTTAAACGTGCTACAGAACATGGAACAAGCCGAGGAACAAAACCGACACTGGCAAGCGGACCGAGGCAGTGTAAGTTCTAGTTCTGGAGACACGGTAGGAGGACAAGAGTCGATGCAGATGGTAGAAACCTTTCTATCAGACGCGACAGCGGAAAAACAGACTGCGGAAAGCCATCTTTCCGAGTATGTTGATTCGAAACTTGTGGAGACCCTAAGTGCATGGAAAATTGGAGAGAAAATTGTAGTTCCAGCACAGGACTCAGTCGTAGTAGGGATCATGGGTACAGGAACTGGTACGGTAACTTTTCAGGAACCGACCGCGATAGCTGAACTTACAAGCGTTCCTGGAGAGCAACCAAAATGTTAGGGATGTTAAGAGCTACATCCAGTCAGGTCCAGTCATGTACAGTCATGTACAGTCATGCGTAGTCATGCTGACGTGGACATGTGAGTCAGGTCTAGTCATGATGACTAGACCTATGTCGGGTGCCCACCTAGGATGGTTGTCCTAGGTACCATGCGGGGACGCTAGGATCCTTGGGGGTCATGGTATTAATGGGCTTCAAGGTCATGGACTCATAAGTTTTAGTTTTTAGCTCTTCTTAGACTTGCACCCCCAAGTCTAACAACTTGGTTTCGGAGCTTTGGCAAGCATCCTATCGTGTGGGAAGTGGAGTCGCACTGCTTATTGCGGCGCGCGGATTTTCTGCAGGGAAATCGGAGCTGTTCGATTAGCGACACGTTTTGGCCCGTTCCGGATCGTATACGTCACGGAATCGAACATATAAGGTGTCTAAAAGCATCTACGGAACAAGATGCATCCGTTGCAATTTGTTGCGAGTGAATCCGATGCGTGTGCGCAAAGTTATGACGTTTTAAAGTTCGCGTCGGAATTTGAGTGTTTTGAGGTCGTCCGTGTCGGTTCTAGGTGTTGAACGATCGAAATGATGTTTTAGAATCATTTTGAACGTCGACACGTTGCGACTTTAAGATAGTATAGTTTTTGAACTATAAAAGTTTCTCTTTTATCCAAAGGGTGGGGTTAACTTTGTATGGGCAGGGTTAACACCTGAAGATACTAAGAGTAAAGAGGTTGTTGTACCATATGCTCGCGAGAAGCCACTAAGAGTACTCTCTTAGATGGTGGAACGAGTATAAGGACTCAAGTGCTAGGGGAGCTTGAGTCGGTATAACAAAAGGAGACCTTTTATTTGGTCAATAAAAGGAGATGAGGGAAGTAAGAAGAAGGAAGTTCATTTCTCTTGAGTTTTATTAGGGTTGATCTTGGATATTTGATTAAATCGATTCGGCAATTTTCACGTCTAAAAAGCGTTACTCGGCACTCCTATCCTAGCTGTACGGAGAGTCACTATTGCCCTTTGAAATCACTAGACCCCTGGTCTTTCGGGATCGGTTTGCTAGCGCAGTGGTCTGTGTAAAATTGAGGGCTTTTGTTAGTGGTTCGTATGGTATGGTACGCTCTCTTGAGCCTAGAGGAATAGGACTTGTCGTAATTCGCTAATGGAGACAGATGATTGTGGATCGATAAAATCGAATTGAAGAGATAATCCGCTAAAATGAGAGAATGAATAGCGATTATTTTCCTGAGTTGGCATGAGGCAAAATGAGTTGCCTTCAATGAAAATTGATTGTATTTGCGAAAGTGAATGATTTTCACTGAATACAAGGTCAATTTTCATAGAGATGATTTGTATTGAGATACAAATTTGATCCACGAATGTCAATGTATAGTTGGTACTTTGATAAGAACCAATATACATGAGGAAAATATGCTGATGGATTGATTTTCCTGCGATGCAGGTTAATCACTAGCCTTCGTTAAGATGTCGAGACCAGACCCTTCTGGTGAAGAGGACATCACCACCTTAACGGTAGAAGAACTCCAAAATCGGATTGCTTTGATGCAATCTGAACATCAGGCGTTCCGTAAAGAGGTGGATGACCGTGAGCGGGAACGTGAAGTGGCTACCAGAAAGGGTAGTACTTCTGTAGGGTCGGGAAGCAAAAAGTCTTCCACGGCCAAGCCTGATAAATTTGATGGCCAATGTCCTTGGAAAGAACATAAGGTCATTTTGGAGATCTTTTGGATTGCCGAGGGGGTTCCTCGAGAAGAATGGGGTCGGATTGGACCAACATTCTTGGGACCCAAGGGAATCAAGCACCTCATCGCTCGAGTCGGGGAAGAGAAAATTTCTGGAGGAAACCTGACTTGGGAGGAAATGTGTGTTGCTATGGATGATGGAAGTTTTGGTGAGTTGGCCACCGAATATGCGGTGACGCAAAAACTGTCCACATTCAAAGACCACATTAACCGGCGATGCAATACTGGAGAATATGTGCGCCAAATGGACACATATTTTACTCTTCGTAAGACCAAAATTGATAGTATTTCAAAAATTTGGTTCTTACACCGCAACCTCCATGGAGTGTTGAAGGAAGCGGTTGCCACTGATACTTCGGGTCATGAATGGACTTCATATGAGGAATTCCGTACCCATGTATTGGCAAAAGGAGTATCGCATGATGAGCGATACCCAGTATTGGAAAAAGGTGCCAAAGAAAAGGAGGAGAGTACCGTTGGATCAAAGCGATCTCGGAAAGAAGAAAAAGGAAAGGTGTATCCGGTTAATCGGAAGAAAAACCGAATGATGCCGAGTTTTTCACCGAGATTTGGTGGTAGTTCTCAACAGACTCGTAAGAGTAAAGTTGGTAAAACATCTTTTCCTGCGGGTCTTAGCCAGAAAGAGTGGGAACGGCGCAAGGCCGCGAACCTTTGTTTCAGATGTGGAGCATCTTATTCTCCAGGTCATGTGTGTGATACTGGAAAGGTACGGAAGAGTCTCGCTTGTTTCGGGAAAGAACTTCCTAGTATAGAAGTTCTTGCATCTGGGTTATCTCGAAAGGAGGTATCGAAAAACTCAGATCCGAAAGATGTAATATTTGATCCGATGGATACAGATATTACGGAGCCCGAGAACAAATCGGATATTTCTGTGGAGAATGACCCTGACCAGGTTATGTCTGTTGACAGAAATGATGACTCTATCCGATGTGGTGAGGATGATTTGGACGTCGATCCCATTGGGGACGCCCAAGATCCTATGCCTAGTAAAGAAGAGAAGGTGCCGGAGAACGATTGCATCTCTGGAATGCAACTTTTAAAATCGGAACTTCATCGTTTGCAGAATGCAAGTAGAGAGTTCACTTTTGACTCATCTACTAATGATGAAAGATTTGCGATTTGTAAAAAGTTTTGCACTGGACAAGAGTTTCTTGCATCGTCAGTAGCGGGACACCATGTTTGGATGGATCCTGGACGAAAGAATTTGAATGAATTCTTAAAGCATTATTTTGCTTGCAAGAAAGAGTCACCTTCTTCTACGAGTTGCTGCCTATTAATCCCTCATAATATGGCAGTTAGACAAAAAGAAATCAATCAAATGCGATTGATTGCACAATATCGAAAAGGAGCAAAATTGTTTGCTCTTAGCAGCGGTAAAGCACCAGGTCTTCTTTGGCCCGTTGATATATATTACGATCCACCTACAGCGGAGTTACCCGGTAACTCGATTCCAGGAGAGGATTGTAATCTCAGAATGTCAATGTCGTTCAAAGGTTTGATTTCTGGTTCCCCTGGTCAGATTCTGTTAGATTCTGGCGCCGCTGGCTACGCTTATATCTCTAAGCATTTCTGCGAAAGTACAGGGCTTAGTTACGGATGTAAGCAAGGTACCAAAATCGAAATGGCCGATGGAACTCCATTGGATATCGTAGGGATAACCTCGATTAACTTGCGTTTGCAAGGCTTGCGGATGAAGATCGAGTGTCAAGTTATCACTGCAAAGCATTTTGATTTGTACCTCGGGGATGTGTGGTTATGCAATCACCGAGTACTGATGAATTTTTCTACTGGTAGTGCTTCGGTTCTAACTACACGGGGAAACCGACTCACGATACGACCTAATTTGGTTGTGCGTGCCCCTAGTCCGCCTAATGCACGGATCAATCCCTTGTTGAGCATAGCCCAAGCTCGAAGACAACTCCGTAATAAGGAGATTTGTCCTTTTCTGGTTATAGTTCGGGAGGTCCCGAACCCTTTAGAGGGGGAGGAATCTGGGGTACCCGAATTGCCCAAAAATCCTCCAGTGTCTTCATATCAAACAGAGCTGGAAAGTCTGTTAGATGAATATAAAGACAGATTCTCCGATGAGTTGGCGGAATGCCCTCCATCTCGAGAAGAGGATGCAGCAATCGATCTTGTCCCTGGAGCGAAACCGGTACATAGACCAATGTTTCGTTACACACCAGGTGAAAGAAAAGAGATTGAGGAGCAAGTCTCTGATATGCTGCAGAAGGGTTTGATTAAGCCTAGTTGTAGTCCGTGGGGTGCACCAATCTTGTTTGTTCCCAAACCGGATGGTACTCGACGGATGTGTATCGACTATAGAGGCTTAAATAAGTTGACGATCAGGAATCAATATCCACTACCAAGGATAGATGATCTCCTTGATCAACTTCAAGGTTCGAAATACTTTTCGGCCTTAGATTTGAAAGCAGGGTATTGGCAACTTCGAGTGAAGGAGCCGGACCAACCGAAGACTGCTTTCAAAACCCCATTCGGTCTGTTTGAATATAAAGTGCTTCCAATGGGCTTGACGAATGCACCTGCAATATTCCAGACTTGGATGAATCGGGTATTCTCGGGTATGATTGGGAAGTCGGTCCTAATATACCTCGATGACATACTTGTATTCAGCAAAACTCCGGAGGAACATGTGCAACATTTGCGAGCCGTGATGAAACGCTTGCGTGAGCACAAAATGCTCTTGAAGAGATCAAAATGTGATTTCTTTAAGAAAGAGCTTCACTATCTTGGATTTGTTATAAATCAAGATGGTATTTCCGCTGACAAAAGGAAAACAGAGAAAGTAGTAGAGTGGCCAGTCCCAAAGAACGTTGCGGAATTGCGTTCATTTTTAGGGCTCTCTAACTATTTCCGGAGATTTGTGCAAGGTTACAGCAAGCTTGTAGCCCCACTCACAAATTTACTTAGGAAGGGTAAAGAGTGGAGTTGGACCGAGGATTGTCAAAGAGGCTTTGATGGTGTTAAAGAGAATTTAACACATGCACCTTGTTTGGCAATGCCTAACTTCGAAAAAGATTTTGAAGTTGTCGCGGATGCTTCGGATTACGCGATCGGTGCAATCTTGTTGCAAGAGGGACATCCGATAGCTTTTGAAAGTCGAAAGTTATCAGGAGCCCAACTTAATTGGAGCATAGGGGACAAGGAAATGTTCGCCGTAGTGCATGCTCTTAAGTTGTGGCGATGCTACCTGGATGTGCGTGTGTTTAAGGTGGTGTGTGATCACCAGCCTAACACATATTTCCATTCCCAGGAAACTCTCTCTCGAAGGTCGGCACGTTGGCTCGAAGTCCTCCAGGGGTTCCGGTTCGAGTGGGAATACAGGCCGGGTCGGACGAACGTGGCAGACCCCTTGTCACGATATCCGTCGTATTCTCAGCAGATCGGAATACTCTCGGAGCTGGGAGGTGGCCAGAAACGACCAACTTGGAAAGGGGATCCGTCCTCGCCCCGGACCGGTACGTCGATGCTTGGGGAAAGATTGACTGAGGGGATCACTAGGGATGAGTGGTTTGAAACCGAAGATGTCGCCGCTTCAGGTTGTCAAAAGCACTCAGGCCTGTGGTGGAATGGTGCACGAGTAGTAGTACCAAATTGGGATAATCTTAGAGAAGATATCCTACATGATAGCCATGCAAGTGTATATGCAGGACATTTTGGGATCCGCAAGACCCAAAGAACAGTCTTGAAATACTTTTGGTGGCCTGGCGTAGAAGGAGATATCGCAAACTTCGTAAAAGGATGCGATGCATGTCAAAGGAACAAACACCGACGCGGCAAGGTGCCTGGTCCTTTGCAACCTTTACGTATACCTGATGGTCGATGGGAATCAGTTTCAATGGATTTGATTACTGATTTACCTAAATCAGGAGCAGAAGCATTTGATGCCATCTTAGTTTTTGTGGATCGACTCACAAAGATGGTGCGATGCGTACCAACGCACACTACGTGTGATGCGGTACAAACGGCGAAACTCTTCGTTACTGAGGTCTTCCGTTTGCACGGCCTTCCTAAGCACCTCGTAAGCGATAGAGATCCTAGGTGGACTTCAAAGTTCTTTAGAGAGCTTTGTAAGACCTTAGGGGTCACTCAAGCATTGTCGACAGCTTTTCATCCACAGAGTGATGGACAGACTGAAGCAATGAATAGGATCCTCGAAGATACCTTACGGCATTTCGTAGGACCTCGTCAAAGAGATTGGAGTGACTTGTTGCCAGTGGTAGAGTTTGCATTGAACAACTCTAAGTCGATGGCTACTGGTGAAACACCGTTCTTCTTGAACTACGGTAGAGATCCGTGGACACCATTAACGGTACAACTTCCATCCAAGACATCTAATGTCATGGGTCCTGGAGGTCTAAGTAGACAAAGGACACAAATTGGAGTACCGGCGGTGAAGAAGATGACTGAAGACATTCGTGAGGCGATTGTCAAAGCAAAGCGGTGTTTGGAAAGTGCTCAGCAAAGGATGAAGACTTATGCCGATGTGCGTAGGTGTCCAGTTGATGTTCAAGTAGGCGATATGGTCTTGCTGGATGCACGACATATCAAATTGAAACACCCTGGATCAAGGAAGTTATTGCCACGTTGGTTGGGTCCTTTTCGTGTTTTGGAAGGTGTCCAAAAACGAAAACCGATGGCAGAACAGGTAGCATTCCGGTTGGAATTGCCTGATTCGCTTCCTATTCATCCAGTCTTTCATGCTTCTTTACTTAAGAGGTATTGGTCGCATGGAAAGACACAACCTCCTCCGCCACCTGTGGATATACAGGAAGAATTAGAGTATGAGGTAGAAGACCTCCTCGACTACCGTGAAGTAAAGGTCGGTCGACGAGTAGTTCCGCAGTACTTGGTAAAGTGGACGGGATACTCACATGAGCACAACTCTTGGGAGCCTGAAGCGAATTTGGAGAACGCTCGGGAGCTGGTAGAGCAGTACCAGAAGAGAAAGAAATCAACGTTGATTCCCCCTATTCCGGTACGTCGAAGTAGGCGACTTCGTTCGTGACTTGTGTGGGGTAATGTTTCTTCATAATCGAGTGTCGATATGAAAAGAGTTCCAGATCTTGTGAACGAGATCAAGTTCTTGCTAAGTGAGGACATGTTTATGAACATATCTCATTTTCAATGAACTAGTGAACTAAGTTGAATTTCTCGCTATATTCTATTTTGAACTCGAGTTGGGATCCATTCAAAATGAGAATATAAATGGAAGTAGATGAAGTTGCGAGACTTCAGTTGATGTACATTGGTTCGCCACCAGTGTAGAGAAGTGTATGGTCTTGGTAGATCCGAGAAGCACTCCGTGTATGAGAAGGACTCGGATGACCTATATCAGAGTAGGGGCTTATTCTGACGAATACACTTATGGTAACATCTCCAAGTTATCGAAACACTTTATATAGTTGAATGATAAGAGTTGGGGTTCGTTGTGGGGCTCTGTATCATTCTATGGGCTATATAGAAGTGAGGAAAGGAGTCTCCAGGAGGAGACTGATTAGGGGGGGAGGAATGTTAGGGATGTTAAGAGCTACATCCAGTCAGGTCCAGTCATGTACAGTCATGTACAGTCATGCGTAGTCATGCTGACGTGGACATGTGAGTCAGGTCTAGTCATGATGACTAGACCTATGTCGGGTGCCCACCTAGGATGGTTGTCCTAGGTACCATGCGGGGACGCTAGGATCCTTGGGGGTCATGGTATTAATGGGCTTCAAGGTCATGGACTCATAAGTTTTAGTTTTTAGCTCTTCTTAGACTTGCACCCCCAAGTCTAACACAAAACCTCTGACCAGTATACCAATTCCGTTACCACCTTTTCCGGATTTGGATACGTTTTCTGGTCTCACAACTTTAGGAGGACTTGGTTCGCTACAAAACCCATCCACAACTGTCGCACACTTTGTTGGCAATCCAAGTGCGCATGAATATTTCACGAGGAGCGTATTTGCCGACTTAGCTCTCTCTGCATCCCCGCCAGTAATTCCGGCAATGGGGACATCGTTCGGCCAAGCGGGTCAAGTGGACATACCCTTAGTGGGACGTTCGTCCAGACCTGTTAGTAGAACTCCTCCTACAGTGAGTACACCACATGTGTCATCCATGTTAACACAACCACCGGCAACTTTACCCACGCCAATCCTCCATACAAGTCCGTTTTCTAGTACCCAATCAGTCATGGGATTAGGTATGGGACTAAGCATGGGACCAGGTATGGGACCAAACATGGGACCAACCATGGGACAATCCGTGAACCAATACGGAACACCTTCCACGAGCAACCCGTATTACGGGTGGGGTTCGTATCCCTCACCTCCAACAGGCCAGCCACTAGGTGGAAATCGATCTGGCAGTGGTGGAGGTGGACCCGGAGGTGGTCCCGGAGGTGGTCCTGGAGGTGGAGACGGAGGAGGATTTCCTGGTAACGGAGGGGGATCTTTCCCTTCTATTCCAGAAGGTGGTGGATGGCCATACCGCCCTGGTGGTGGTGGAGGAGGTGGAGGTGAAGGTGGGGGTCCGCCAGACCCAAACCTAGGCTTTGCCGACCCGCAGGATCGTCACGGACGGATTCCGTCATCTGTCCGTATTCCTTTACCCAAGGCTTTCTCAGGAGATGGCCAGCAATGGATCAGAGATTGGCAGCTGGAAATGACGGTTTACTGTCAAACTCTGGACATTGACGAGAGCGTATGGTTCAGGCTCTTTCGCAGTAACCTGACCGGAGCTGCTGCTCAGTGGCGAAACGTTCAGGACCTGCGTACACGGGAAGGGAAAAGACACCCGGTAACGAACTGGGCCGAGTTTGTTGAGGAATTGGTTCAAGCATTCGAACCCACACGCATGTCTGATATTGCCAGGCGCACTCTTCGAGGCCTGAAACAGACAGGGTCAGTGTATCAGTATATTGTTTCTTTCCGGGAACAAGTATTGAGAATCCCCAATATGACGGATGAGGAACAATATTTCTTCTTCGTCGATGGGTTAAAATTCCATATCAAACAGCAAACTGTCGCTCAGGTGCCTCATGGCATTGAGCAGGCGATCCAGACTGCGGCTAGATTGGATGCCATCGCTTCATCCGGAAACTTTCGCGGCCAACGATGTAGGCGCGGAGGTAGAGGCCGAGGTCAAGGCCAGGATAAAAAGCAGAACCAACCCCAGACTGATACTGTAAACCAGATGGGAAATCAGTCGCAACCTCAAGACCAAGCCCAAAACGTGGGCCAAGAACGTGGTCGAGGTCGCAGTCGGGGTGGTGGCCAAGGCCGTGGACGAGGTGGTGGTCAAGACCAAGGACGAGGAGGAGAGGGCGTGAATCCCAAGTGTTTTATGTGTGGAAAAACTGGACACATCCAAAGTACATGTCCAGAAGGCGAGAAGTTCAAGAAATGGCAGAGCTGGGCAGTAACCCGTTTGTAACGCACCGTACCGTAACGCACAGGGTCGGTACAGTAACGTGTCCGATCGGTGCACGCACCGACCGGACGTTACAACACGTTGCACACGTTACAACAACGACCCAGTCGGTACAACAACGTCCAAGTACGGTACAACAACGATCCGACGTTACTGTAACGCCAAAGCGTTGTTGTAACGCAGTACGTTATCAGTAACGTCTACACCGGCTGCTATAACGTCCGCACCGAGGCAAGACGTTACAACAACGATCGGTTGCGTTACGTGTAACGATAACACGTTACAACAACGGCCAGGTCGGTACAACAACGTAATGACGTTGCAGTAACGTCATGCGGATGACGTACAAAGTGACCCCCGCAGGGTCCCCAAAACCCAAGGGAACCGAGTGGGATTCGAACACCGTACCGCACGATGCCGAATCATCTACACTGAGCGCTAAGCCAAGTGGACCGCGATGATTTTGTGGCTGTTGCGATCATATACCTTAATCTGTTTGTAATTCTGTGAAATTAGGGTATATTATTGCAACAACCACAAAATCATCGTGGTCCACTTGGCTTAGCGCTCAGTGTAGATGATTCGGCACCGTGCGGTACGGTGTTCGAATCCCACTCGGTTCCCTTGGGTTCTGGGGACCCTGCGGGGGTCACTTTGTACGTCATCCGCATGACGTTACTGCAACGTCATTACGTTGTTGTACCGAACGTCGTACTGTCTGTGTCGGTACAACAACGTCAGTGACACGTTGCAACAACGACCCGATGTTGGGTGCCGGTCGTTGGCGATAACGTATCGTACCGACCCAGTACCGATGTTGTACCGTACCGTAAAAAACATTCGCACCGTACCGTACCGTACCGACCCCTTACGGTACGGTACGGTACGTAACGTGTCGTACCGTACCGTAGGGGGTCGTTACGGTACTGCCCAGCTCTGACCGTAAGGGGTCGTTACGGTACGGTACGGTGCCGGATATTTTCACGTTACGGTGCAACATCGGTACCGGGTCGGTACAATACGTTGTCGCCAACGGGCGCCACCCGTGTAACGGTCGTTGTTGTAACGTTCCACACACGTTGCTGCACCGACACACACGGTTCCAATAACGATGTTCGTTACAACAACGTATTGACGTTGCAGTAACGACATGGCGGTACTGCAACGTGTGGGGACGTTACAGCAACGATGCCGCCACTCCTTGTCGTTTTCATGTGTACCGCGTTTGTGTGACCGGTTTAAGCTAGGTTTCTGCCGTCGGTTTTTTTCCTGTTGCACGTTACGGTAGACTTCAACGGTATCGAAAAAGAGGGCAAAAACAACGGAAAGAAAATCAAAAAAACACTATGGACTCCGGAGCGCCTGTGAGTGGAAGTGGGGCGGGGGGCGATCGCCCAGAGGAGAGACCAGTGCAGGAGCCCGCGCATGGCAAGGGGCCGAGGGTGGAAGAGCGTTCAGGGTTGGAGGTGGTGATGGAGCAGGCGGAGAGAACTGGGGGTGGTGGCGGCAGCAGTGGGGGGCCTAGCACGGCGGCGACGTCGAAGAAGAGGGCGGCGGAGGCTGGAAAGGGTGGCGATGTCAAAAAAAGGAAGGCATCAAAGCACGCTTGGGTGAAAGCGTTGTTTTCGATCGGGGGGGTCCTTCAGGTGAGAAAAAACGTCATCCGGTGCAGCACCGGTTTTGTTGCGTTACGAACACCGATCAAAGACGGTACCGCAACGCCATAGGCGGTGCAGTAACGCACACATCGGTGCAGTAACGCATTGATGTCGGTATTGATAACGAATGCAACATTTGATTTGTTTTTGTGTTTTCTTTTTTTTTCTATTCACAGGTGGAAGCACCCACACCTGGGGCCAAGTTTCTACGGTGCCAGCTTTGCGACAAGTTGGTGTCGTACTCCAACTCTTCCCTGACCACGCCCTTAGGCCATGCAAAGTCCCACGGGATCACCAGCGAGGATGCTCTAAAAGCACGCCTCCAGCAAACAGAGTAAGTTCTTCATCAACTGGGTTTGATCTCAAATCTGCTGATATCATATAATTTCCTGTTGTCTGTTTTTTTTTCTTTTGTGCCTGATTAATTGTGGTTACCTGCAGCCCCTCGCAGCGCGATACCCAGCTGGAGCAGTTTGTGCAGGCCAAGGCCTGGCCCCCACAATCCCCAATGTGGAAAAATGCTGCACAGGGAGTGGCCCTTTGGATTGCGTGTGAGGGGCTGCCGTTAAGTGTGGCTGACTCGCCTGGCTGGGCTGAGATGATCAAGCTGTTCAACCCGCGGGCCCCCAAGTTTTCACGTCGCACCATCACCCGGAAGGTAAGGGATTTTTCTGGTTTGGGTTTTTCTTTTTTGTGTTTTGTGTTTTGTTTTGTTTGTTTTGTTTTGTTTTGTTTTGTTTTCTACTGTTTTTAATATTATTTTTCTGATGTGGTGCAGGTCCAAGAACTCTTTCAAGAGGGATTGGGCAAGCTGAAGGAGAAGATGGGGGCCTACCAAGAGGCAGCCATCAAGCCCGCCCTCACATGTGACGCGTGGACGAGCAGGGCAGGGGACAAGTACCTGTCCCTCACCATCCACACTGTGGTGACGCCCTGGGTGGCTGGGGGAGCTGTGAAGGAGGGTGAGGCCTGGCGTTTGGCGACATACAGCATGGGATCAATTCCGGTGGAGGAGGAGTCCGTGACGGCGCAAGGTAATTGGGGTTGGGCTTGTGATTGTGTGAATGAGGGAAAGAAACAAAAATATGAAAAGTTATTATATTGTTTTTTTAAACTTGATGATCAGCAGTCAATTTGGAAGTCAGTTGTTTGTGGGGGTTTGGGTTTTTTTTTACTATGGGTGGGAAAAAAAAGAAGTCGTTATGCGTAACGACCCGACGGTGTTGTAACGAAACACAATCGTTGTAAGCACCGTCCCTATGTCGGTGCAAATACCGTGTAAGCGTTGTTGTAACGTCTACACGGTGCTGTAACGACTTGATGCGTTGTTGTAACGGTTTCAGACGGTACCAGTACCGACCGAAGACGTTACAACAACGCATCAAGTCGTTCCTCATAACGGTCTCCTGTAATCAATGTTTCTTACCTCTGTGTTGTTTCCTGTGTTGCAGTTATCAAGGACCATGTCCTGCAGGCTGCCGGACAAGTCGGGCTGACCTACTACAGGCCCACAATAGTCACAGACTGTGGGTCCAATGTAGTCAGCTGCTTCGACCGACTTCTCTTCTGGGACTGGCAACCATGTGTGTTGCACCTGCTGCAGACCGCTGTGCGGAAATGGCTGGCTGGGCTGGGGGGCACCAGCCCTAATCTGAAGAAGGCCCTCGACAAGGCCACCGCCTTTGTATCGCATGTGTCGAGGTAAATTCCATTTGCTGATTTCTGTTCACTTATGTATCATTCTTGTTTGTGGTGTTTGTTTTGTTTTTTGTTTTTTCTGTGTGCTTGTGAAATATTAATTTTATATTTGACGATAACATTTCTGTGTCATGTGATGTTGTGTTACAGATCCACCAGGTCGAAGGCAATCCTGGATAGGCTGCAGAGGGAGGAGTTTCAACGCGCGGCGAAGGAGGGGGAGGCGGTGGACCTGTTGTCAGAGAGCGACACCGATGACGAGGGCCTCCCATGGATCACCCCCAACAGGGTCCTCACGCTGAAGGTCCCATGCGACACCCGCTGGAACTCCACCTTCCACATGATCGTCCGTCTTTTGGATGTGGAGGGGGCTGCGAAGAGGTGGTTCGAGGTGGAGTTCCAGCGGTACAAGTCGCCACTGGAGATTGCCGATTGGTAAGTTAATTTCCTGCTGTGCTTATTAAGTTTCTTTATTGATTTTCTGTTTTGTTTCCTGTTTTGTTTTTAATGATTTTCTGGTTTGTTTATTAAGTTTTTTTTATTGATATTTTGGTTTTCAGGGAGGCCCTCCGCCTATTGAGGACCATCCTGTTCCCGGTGGCGATGACCTCCAAGAAGCTCGAAGGGAACGATTACCCCACCGGTGGAGACATGCTGAGGATCATTCTGAGGTGTGTAATCCAAATTAAATCCAGAAAACAAAACAGAACCAATAGCAAAGTGAGGTTTTTTGTTGTTTATATATATATATATATATATATCTAATATATAAACACAGCAGAATCACAAGTACATCAGTAATCTAGGCTGAAAAGTAAAGTGGGTTTTTTACGAATCTGCCAGATTTTCTCTGTGCTATGTGTTGATTTGTTTTTGTATGAACTTCAGGTGCTGCAAACACCTCATGAGGGGGTGCCCAGAGACGACCATCGATCACACCCCGCATCCCTCTGACATCCGGGAGGCGATGTCCGTGTTGGCATGCCACCTGTATGCCCAGATCGACGACCCAAACTGGGTGTTCGGTGCTGCATGCCTCGCGGTGATGGACCCAACGGTGAACAACAAGTTCATCAGGGAGATGTTCGATGCACCGGCGTGGGCGGAGCTTCCGAAGGTGATGGCGCAATATCTCGACGCGGACGCTTTCATGACGGAGGTAAGTGTTGCTTTTGCTTGTGTTTTTCTTTCATTGCTTGGGTGCATGTGGATCACTTAAAAAAGAAGAGAAAGAGAAAATAAACAGGATCGTTACTGTACCGACCCAGATCGTTACTGTACCGACCTGGGTCGTTACTGCACCGATATTGGGTCGGTGCTGTACCGACCAGGTCGGTACAGTAACGATCCGGACGTTGTTGTAACGTGTTAAAGACGTTATGTGTACCGATGTTTGGCGTTACTGAAACCGATGTTCTACGTTGTTGTAACGATGTTGTGTTTCATTACAGGTGAGGGATGAAATAGTTTCCCTGGCTGCGCAGAAGGCCACGGACAAGAACATGTTCGGGGGGAACAATGAGGGGGACACCGAAGGCGGGAGTGGAGACGTGGGGATGCAGCCCCAGGAGTCTTTTTTGGACGACTCTGACGATGATTCGCCTCCTGAGGCAATGCCGGCGGGGCCCACCGCCAATCTGCTGGACATTGAGGGGATGGCAAGGAGCGAGCTGACCGCATACGAGACCCTCCCTATGCAGCCCCGGGGTTCCCAGCTCAAGTTCTGGGGCACGGAAGGCAGAAATTACCCAATCCTGCAGGCTGTGGCTGTCGACTTCCTGGTTGTCCCCGCTTCCTCTGCCGAATCAGAGAGATCATTCAGCCAATCGGGAGCCCTGGTTCGTGCCCGCCGTGCTTCCCTCAGCCCAGACAACGTCCAAGCCCTGAGTTTCATAAAACACAACAAGGGCCTTTTTAGGAACTAGTGTTTTTTTGGGGGGCAGAGAGGGGGTGGATTGTGTTTCTTTTGCTTGACTGGGTTTTATTTGCGAGCTGGGTTTTATTTGTGAACTGGGTTTTATTTGTGAACTGGGTTTTATTTGCTTGCCTGGGTTTTATTAGTGAACTGGGTTTTATTTGCTTGACTGGGTTTTATTTGCTTGACTGGGTTTTATTTGCTTGACTGGGTTTTATTTGTGAACTGGGTTTTATTTGCTTGACTGGGTTTTATTTGCTTGACTGGGTTTTATTTGCGAGCTGGGTTTTATTTGTGAACTGGGTTTTTTTTATCAACTGCATTGTTATCATGATATGATTGTGTACGTTTGCCATGTTGCACTCTTAACTTCAATATAAGCCCCCAGGGGGATCCCCTGCTGAATGGGTTTTGGACTGGGAAAGTTCAAGAAAGAACACCCAATCAGTTAGCCACACTCATGGCAAGGTAGAGTGAAAAGGAAATCAGGATCGGTACAACACCGACCAACGATCGGTGCGCGTAACGCGATCGATCGTTGTTGTAACGTCTTCTCTCGGTACAGACGTTATAGGAGCCGGCGTAGACGTTACTGATAACGTACTGCGTTACAACAACGCTTTGGCGTTACAGTAACGTCGGATCGTTGTTGTACCGGACTTGGACGTTGTTGTACCGACTGGGTCGTTGTTGTAACGTGTGCAACGTGTTGTAACGTCCGGTCGGTGCGTGCACCGACCGAACACGTTGCTGTACCGACCCTGTCCGTTACGGTACGGTGCGTTACAAACGGGTTACTGCCCAGCTCTGCATATATATAAGGAAGAAAACAGGACGAACTCTGAATGTTCTACGATATTTTGCCGTTCAAAAGATTGTCAAAAATGGCCGGAAAGTTCTGAGAAATAGCATTACATTGTATTACTTAATGAAGTCGGGGGGGGAGCTCCAAATAAGGGCACAGTGATTCAAAAGATTGATTCACCAATTGGTGAATACAAAGTCAACAATATTATGGACAGGGCTTCGCTCAAAGCCCTCTCCATAGAAATTTTTTGCTTTGTATTTGTACGTTTCGGAACAGAAACGAGGCGACTTAAGTGGAGTGTGTGGTATCAAGAGGGTCTTTGTGATTACGATCTTTACAATCTGGCGCCATCATATTCCCCAGAATTTGCCCTTGAAATCGATTTTGCAGTTCCGAAGAGAACTTGGCAAATTTGAATCTGAATCTAAAGACATCCATCGTGGATGGACGACTAGATTGAATGCACAAGCATGCATTGTTTTAATGTAATTGATGTTTGTTTGTTTGTTTGTTTGTTTCAAAGAGCAGAAAAGGCCAATTATGCATAATTGGAAGCAGAACTCCCACCAGGGGGGGGGTTACCGTGACGGCGTGTAGATATGTCTTACTCTTAATTTGTTATCACAAACAACCTCATAAAAAAAAAGCAACACATAACCGCATTCTCTTCCCACACTATGCTACCACGACTTTCAGTAGCCCCTCTTGGTGGCCTCAGACTGGAAAGGAGAAAAAAAACAATTCATCAAGGACTGGATTTTTCTGGAATCGATATGGACCTGGTTCGAATCGACTTGCGAGATCGCCCCGCCCGTTCCAGAAGAAGACGGAGAAGGGCTTCTGGAGCTGCAAACGTGAGTTGGTAGTGTTATTTGCACAACCCCACAACAACAGTTGACTCTCTTTTGACTGTTGTATCAATGACGAAGCGGGGGAACGTTCTTTGTTTCTTGGCTTTGGCTGTTGCATATTCCCGTGCGCGGGCACTCGTGTTTTTTTGAAAGGAATCCCACTTTTTTTTGGTTACTGCTAGGAGAATGAGTGGAGCGAGCGGTCGGCGGCTGTTTCTGTGTGCCTTGTCGTTGCATGCCTTATTTCTGGGGCAGGGCTTGCGTGGTATGGGGATTTTCGAGCTCCAAAACAGAGCATTATTGACGTCTTTGATCAAGGTAATCAGAAATAGAAATAGAGCTGAAAGAAAAGGCACGAATCAACGGAGCAGAGTCAATCCATTTTTCTCGAAGAGAGCATACTCACAGCGAATTAGATATGAACACTTTTGTCTGTAAATTTTCGTTGTTCCTTTGCCAGCCCTCTTGCGCAAGCAAAACGTAAATGCAGGGGCCTCCTGACTCAAGAGTCTTGAGCGCCTCCCAAACTTTTTAGCTGCACACACACGCCTCATTGATAACCACCTGCTTGTGCCTCGTCATGGTTCATCCAGGGGACAGTGCGGATTCCCCGAGCTAATGCTTGGAGTGGTCCCTTTCTGTACAGCCATAACCCAATGGAACCAAGAGTTCGCAGCCCAATTCAACAACACCGAATGGCGGCTGACCATCAACGGGACCGTTTTGCAATTGTCGAAGTCGCAGCGGCTGATAAAGCAGATGGCTGACGGTGAACCAGCGTATTCTCTGGACTTCAGCGTGCAGGGGCTAAATGGGCTGATGTTTCCGTCGCTCCTATCAGATCCAGACGATTGCACAAAGGTCGGGCACAGCAAATTCCAGAGAAGCTTAGCGTTCCCCTGGTCGTTTTCTGTCATTGGGCTATCCACACTGGGAAGTACGGTTTGCACTGCCGAAAGTGAGAATTATGACTTGTTTCACAGAAAGGAAACAACGCTAGCTCCAGGACCTCACCAGATTCTCCATGCACGGCTTTAAAAACACATCAGTCCCCACACAAGAGACCGCAGGCAGAAAAGGCACATCTTGATTCCATGCATTTGGAGCTCAGCACTGGAGACACGAGAATACCGTTGGGGAACGTTTCGTTCTTCAAACGGAGGGACATGAAGAGCCACAATTGGAAAGCATGCGTATATCGAGATTCAGGGCGTTGGCTGAACGGTCTATGTGAGGTGTACTCTTTTGTGGATACGATCTGTGTCAAGGTAGGCCTTCTTTTCCTTTTCTGAACATGTCTGTGGGCATCAACAGTGTGGGCTCAGTCCGATTTGAAAGATTTCGTATGTGGTTTTAAAACCACAAATTTGTACAGGTCAAGCAACATCATGGGGAGTGGCGACTGGATGATGGTTTTGGGAACTTCGGTTGCGACCCTCACAATCACTGGGATGTTCAGCATTGGAAGAAATTAAAACTTTCCAAAGGGAATTCCACTGCCCCTGTTTATCTTCCCCCAGATATTTCCACCAAGCCGGTTTTTTCCGTGAGAAGTGCGTTCGATCCGGACATCATTGCAAGAAATTTGACGGATAGAATGGTCAAAGAAGTGGAGCCGAAAGTTGAGGAGTGGGCGGCAGGCATCATTCTTTTGTTCATTGGGTTTGTTGGATCGATTCCGACGATTACTGTGGCCTGGCCAGTCTTGTCTAAAAAGTTTTGCTCCAAAAGGCGGCTGCGTTACACAAGATACAGGTCCGACGATGAAGAAATGCGATAGGATGCAACACTCTATGTCTGACAGAGTTCGCAATTTCCATGGTCGAGTTTCAGGCAAATCCAAGATTTTGGTCGAATACATTCTGTTAACCTCGCCACAAATTCCATTTTCTTTTGTAAATTAGACAAGCGCAAACTGAGGGAAAAGGGGATGTTTTCGATGTTGCAATGATTTCTGTTTCTTTTTGTAAGGCAAGAAAGACTGATGCAATTCAAATCGTCAACACAACCTTAGCAGAGGATCTAATCAATAGGTAATGTGGGATGATTCTTGGAGCAGCGCACCCATTCCACTAGAGGTGGCTTGCAAAACAAGAAATCCCAACCACTTGAGATATTGAGCAGCACAATTTCCATCCAAGATTGAACAAACGGCTGATGTTGTCTTACTTTGACGCATCACTGGAAGGTGCCAATTCCGATGATCAGCGAACTAGCACAGCAGCATTGTTTTAGTTTTGGATTCCCCAACAAAACTCCACAACTTCACTTGCTGAACCAATGCGACATTCCGATGAATTTGGAACGGCTGCCTGTTCGAATGACAACATGTGAAAACTGACGGCACTTTTTTTGAGATAATTCCAAATTCATTGCTCCCATCGTTTTCTACCACAACCCCCCCCCCAAAAAAAAAACCTAAAAAAAACTAAAAAAAAAAGGAGAAAAGAAAAGAAAAAGGAGAGGAGAACAATGTTTCCACCGATGCTACCGAGCAAATCCAAATTGCTCCTTGTTGTACAATCCCCACATGGTCCCTCGGAGCTCATCCTATGTTCGATTTGTATTGACTTGTTGAAAAGATGCCGATCAGCTGGGGCACGGAAATGCCATCAGGGAGTGATCTTAATTGTGAACGAGCCTGCAGCGAAACAAAAGCACCCAAAACATAGTCAAATCTGCAAAACTTCATGTGCAGTACTAAAAGAAGTCTGTTTCTGTAAGGCACCAACTGCCCCACAGCATGTCTTCAACAAACGAGAATGGATTTCCACAAATCTTGCTGGTGTTGAGACCCCCGATTCGAATTTCACAGCAGGAAATGTGTCGACGTATGCATACATGCTGGCAGCTCTTTGATGCCCGCCTGGACTGTGCATGCTATTCCGAGCTGAGTCAACGCTCCTCGAATTATCCCTGCTGGGATGTGAATGTAGTCCTCCACGATCTTGTCTATGGTCGGACCTTCCCCTGGACCGGCAGCCTCCACCGAAATGTGTTGAAACCATCGAAAATGATGATCTTGCAGAACATACACCCCCTGAAAACATGAAGTCAAGAAGATATGTATCATAACGTGATCGCTGCTGTGTTTTGAAGAAGCTCCAGGGCACATTCGCTGCTGTTGGTTGGCTGTTTGAGATTCAGAGGTGATCGAATGAACCCCCATGACAAAATGCAACGAGAAAATCCTGCAACCGACCGTTCCGTTAAGCTATTTTTCAAGGGCCCATATGATCCATTTCCACAGTGGATAGGTTTTAGGACACTGTCACCCCCGATGCAACATGTTTGAGAAAACCGAACAATTTTCCAAAAGCCAAAGAGTAAAAAAACAATATTGACCGTGTGCACTAGATTTATAAAAACAATATATACCAAGATAAAAACAATATATACCATGTGATTTGTCTTGAGGCTGTCAACTTGCTTCCCGAAAACAATGGCCCAAAGATCTTTGCATAGGAATCTGATCACTTCCAAATTATCAGCCAATCGGGCACGGTCCCGAGTATATCTGTTTTTTTTTTTTCACAACACCACCAAAAAAAGGAACACAAACACAAATTTTTTTAAAATTAAAAAGAAAGTTAATTTAATTTAAGCGACAAACAAACGCTGCACACACACTGACACACAAAAATGCGTTGAAAAAACTTATTGGCTTCTGTATGGCTAATCCGGACTGTGTGGATTCTCGACGATATATATGGGGGAACATGCCATGCTGCCCCCCAAACAGAAGCACTTCATGAATATAGAATTGTTATCAGTGTATTGATTCCATTGAAGGACCTCCCATATAAGCCTTTTGGTGCAACAAAGCATTTGTGGAACAGATGAACATGCAGACAAAAAATCTTTACACAGAATCAGGATTACACTCCACTCCCTATAGTGGCACAAACCACATGAATTGCTACCCCACCGTTCAACCAACTGCCTCCCCACTCGAAACCCGATGCCGTCCAAGATCGCAGCGGAGCGCGATTCCGGGCTTTGGCTCGAGTACCTTCTGACGATTTCGATCAAGAGGTAATCCAAAGAAGAATCGGGGCACTTGCGAATCTTGCCGCTGGTTGCCATCGAAAACCTGTCTGGAAATCACCAATTCACCTGCACCATTCACTGTTGTACTGGGAGCGTCGACTCGGAAATTGCCTTTCCCCCTCCCATTAATCCGCTCAAGGTCAGGATTTCAGCGAATGGGATGGGTTGGCTTGTGGATATTCAGACTGGGGGGGTGCAGGATTGGATTCACTGTGGCTAAGGATCTTGCAATTTTCTTCCTTCCACCAGACTGTTGGTGTGCATTATATATATATATAATTTTCGCCTCTGGTGGCGGCGGATGTCATCTTCACTTGACGACCCAACCCAAATCGCATCCCCCAGCATGTAACGTTCATCGACCGAGATGCTGTGGATGGTTGGTTGGATTGGGGTTGATTGTCAAAAATCCCTTTTTTTTGGGGGGGGGGGGGGGGAGATGAGCTCAAAGGCCACAGGATACTATCGAAAGGGGGGAATTGTCAAGGCTTCAGTTTTTCTGTCGATGGTTACCAAGTGCTTGATATCATCCGTATGTTGTTTTTACAGATTGGCTACCTCCCCACTCGATGGGCATTCCAAAGGTTCAGTATACTTTTTCCAAAATATTCAGAATCATGGCCTCTTTTTCGAACCCCCCTCAGAAAAAAAAAAATGATTGAAACACAGCAGATTTAGATTTCCTTCCCCTTTTCCAGCCAAACTGTTCAAAATTCTTCAAATCAAAACCCTGTCTAAGATGGTCGCTTTCTTTTTCTTTTCCGTTGAAAACAAAACAAAACATCCAAAACATTCCTAAATCAAAATGAAGATACAAGAATGGATGCTTCTCCGGAAATAGAAAGCCTCGGCGCTTTTTTTTTGTCCTCTCTTTCTAAATATTGTTCTTTTTTCAAATAAATGCACTGCTAGGTAACGATAACTCCCATGCAAATTCTTACAGAGCAATCGCGTTTTCTCATGGCAGGGGGGAGGGGGGGGATTCTAAAGGTTTAAAAAATCATTAGGACTACTGATACAAGGGGAAAAATTCTCAGTACCTCTCAAGAAGAAACCGAGAAAAAACCCGAAACACACGACGACAGAAGGAAAAAAAAAAAGATCAATACTGGAGCTCATCATAGATGGGTAAAACGGACTCTCCCCACACATTATGATATCGATCCAGCAACACGTCGGCGGAGCTTTTCCCGGTGGAAACGTTATTTTCCAAGGCAGCCAGGAAGGAAGCTTCCTCGTAGCCCCTCCGCTCCAGACCCTCCTTGGATATCTTGAGGACTTGTTTGGCCAAATCCAACATCGTGCCTCCCTTGAACGGAGTCCTCAATCCTTGCTTGCAATTCTGAAAAAAAACAGGAAAAAAAACCACATATCACTCAGAGATCATGCTGGGTGTATCCATCAGTTTTCTGGCATGGGGCAATTTCCAGCAGCTCTTCTTGATACGATTTTCTATTTTGACGATTATTTTTTTCCAGAAGGAATTCCACTTCTTTCCCAGTTCCCCGCATTACATGATATGTTCATGTAATATATACATACACACACCCATATATATTTTACATTAACAGAAAACAATTTTTTTTTCCCTGCCACCCCACCTCAGCCAACAAGTAATCTCTGTCCTCCTGTGTCCAATCCTGGATCAAATCCAGAGCGTCTGACTGGGCTTGCTCGTCGTACAAGAGGCCCACCCACAAAGCAGGAAGAGCACAAATGAGTTTCCAAGGCCCCCCGTCAGCCCCTCGCATTTCCAAAAATCTCTTCAATCGAACTTCGGGGAAAACGGTCGTCAGATGATTTTCCCAGTCGTCCATGGTAGGATAGTCCCCTGTATCAAGGTGAGAACTAATCCTCATTGAGGTGCAGATAATTCTGCTGTAAACTGTTTGATATATATTCTTGATCCTCTTTTTTCACCTAATTTCCTCAAAAAACCCGCCCCTTCCCCCCCTCGACCCACCCCCCAAAAATTAGCAATTACAAAAAAAATTAACAAATAGGCTGGCCAGCCTCTTTTTTGATGCTGCCAATACTTTTCTGCAAGCTGATCATATCAACATCGTTGATTTCCTGCAACCCACCTTCGAATCCTGGCAGTTTTCCCTCCATGAAATCATGCCAAGACAGCCCCAAGGCATCCTTGTATTCACCGTTTCGGTAAACAAAGTACATGGGGACGCTCATTGCATAATCCACATATTTCTCAAACCCGAAATTGTCGTCGAAAACGAACGGCAAATTTCCACTTCGGTCGCTATCGACATCCGTCCAGATCTGATTTCGCCAGCTCAAATACCTGCACCCCCCAAAAAGAAAACATTTTTAGAAAGGCTCTCAGCTCTTTCATTCACTGTCGTTCCTGCGCCTTCCAAAAACAGGAAAAAGAAAAATCTTCCCCCCAAAAAAAATAAAAAATAAAAAAACAAAGTCAACTTTGTTGTTTTTCTAAACAAAAACGAAAGAAGCAAAACCAGAAATTGCAAGCCTATTGCAACAATGATTTCTGTAGGTCTGAAGATATGTAGTCACCCAACTGCTCAATTTCAATGAAATTTTGGATTTCTTTCAAGGCAAAATAATAACAAGGCTATGTCCCCCCCCCCTTCCTTTTTTTGAATCCAACATGAGCTGGCAACACCTGGCTAAAGTAGAGTTCGTTGGATACTTGACTGTCGCAGAACAATACCATACAAGAACAATGTGGAGCTGTATATCGCCATAAAAACAAGAAATTTTTGATCTTGGAGAATTTTTTTAAATTATTTTAAAATATAATATAATAATATTATTTATTTAAAAAAAAATAAAAAAAATCAGGGCGGTGCGCAAACCATCAATATAGTCAAGAGAACAAAAAATCACATCATATCATACCCTGAAGGTTTGCCTTCTTTGAAGGGTGAGTTTGCAAATAAGGCAGAAGCGACAGGTTGAAGGGCCAATCCTATCCGAAATTTCTCGATCATGTCTTTCTCGGATTCAAAGTCCAAATTAACCTGCAAAAAAACAACATGATTCATGACTGATCCTCGCAAGATCACACTAGTTCCCTAGAAACGATTCCTTTATCATCCACACATCCAAAAAACCCTTCAGAATCAACATTAATGACAAGAAACATGTGAACCTCGATATAATGGTGTAATGCAGAATCCGTACCAGATCCTTGATTCAGTTCAATGCCACGGATGTGATTATTTCAATTTAAAGAAAAAAACTGCGCTTGATAAGCTAACATCAAACGGATATCCTGAGGGGGCTCGCAGCCAGCTTTCCAAAACAGTGTGGGGGGGTTGGTTTTTTCATTCGTTTTCTAACTTCTCAGGATGCAATTTGCAATGGGGGTCATTATCCAGTGGCAAGCAAAGTGAGGTTGCATTGCCAAGTTTGAATCCACAAAGCCCCACCTGAATTGTGCAAGTTCTGGTCATCATATCCAAACCCAGCGTCCCCACTTTCGGCATGTACGATCTCATCAAACCGTATCGGGCCTTGGGCATTTTCGGACAATCTTTCAGTTCTGTTCTGGGGTCCATACCCACTCCCAGGAACTCGAGGCCCAAAGGCTCAGCAATAGATTTAACCTGAGGGAAAAAAAAAGAGAGAGAGTTAATTTGCCATCAACAAATTAAATTCAAAATGCTCGGCACCCATCAGCACCCATATCTGTTTTTGAGAATATTTCAGAATTTTTAAGGAAATAGTTTTTAAGAATATTCCGATCAGTGAATGTTAAACAGATGACATAACATCTCAGAGGGAAGTCGACGCCCCCCCCCCCCCTTTCCAAAAAAAAAGAAAAAATTCTATCTGTTGTTTCATTCCAGGGAAAGAATGCATTCCATTTCGCCTCATCACCTGGTAAAGGTGGCTGTTGACCTCCCCACAAGTTTGATGCAAATTTGCCACCGGAGCTCCGCTCAATTCGAACTGCCCACTCGGTTCCAATGTGACGCTCTGCCCATCCAATTTCACTCCGATGATGTTTTCCCCCTCCTTGATGGGCTCCCATCCGAACCGTTTGACCAATCCGTACAAAACTTCTTTGATGTGACTGTACTGCGCTCTGGTCTTGTCTTCTTTCACAATCACAAATTTCTCATGCTCCGTTCCAATCCTGCATCGAAAATTCCATGGAAATTTTTGGGGTGGAAAAATTCTTTTCTTTTAATTGCAACCCCCTTCGAAGTGTTTCGAGGCCATGTGGATGACCATCTAATTTTTTTTCCTGCATTAATGCCATCCTGAACAGCCCCTTTGGATTTCTGGTGTTTCTGGATGTTGATGGATTCAGCCAAAATACCCCCAAGAACAATTCTGAGCCCATCCACTTAACTCAGCACTGTACGTTTTCGATCAGAGAGGGGTGGTTGAAAAGTGCAAGCCTCCACCTGCTGGGCTGAAGATAACCTGGTGGCTGCTTATTTACCTCCAGTCGGATTTCGGCTTGCACCCAGAACTCAGATAGTTAACCAGATCTTCCTTCGTTAACAAAGCGTCGGAGGTGGCGGCCGGCGCCGCTCGAACGACACGAAACCGACTCTTGTCGACATTGCGCTTCGCGCACGCACCCCCGTTAGCGGCAGGCGACCGCGGAGCATAACTCCGCCAGCTGGGACCGAGCGAGGGCGACGTGGAGAACTTCTGGGCTTTCATCGCGATTTCGGAGAAAGTGCACGTTGCAAGTGTTATGCGGAGATGTGGTGGTGTGGAGTGGGTGGGCGATTTTGACGTCCTGCTCGCGACGTTTCGTGACAAAATCCGCACTCTTCGCGATGCTACGTAATGGTGAGAAGCACGGGTCTCGTGCTTGTGATAGGAAGACACTGGACTTACAAAGGACGTCGCCTCTTTTCGCCCCACGATGTGCAAACGCCCTCGAAGTTTCTAGCTGATCGAGAAGCTGGTGCAACAGCCGAGGAGCGGAGATGTTTGCACGCAGATTCGACGGTTTCCGAGAGCGTCGACGATATTTCCATCTCACACCTGTAATGTGTGACGGATGCATGCAAACTGCGCTCGTCGCAAACCCCTCCTGAAAAATTGGAGTTCGCAACGTTTCTAACACACGTTTCGAAAAGAAAACGAAAGTTACACCGAGTCGGCTCGCCAACGGGTTATGGAAAAAATCAACGCTGCTGTCCAGTTCGGTGCACTCCTTGTGGTTGCGACGACTTTGGTATGATCACTTTTGTCGCGCTCGCGAGTTGCGTGAGTTTTCCTTGCATTGTTTTGGGTATCGCAAACGATTCTATTGGTTGCTTGTTTCCCTCAGGTGAGCGTCGTCCGTGCGGAGGAGGCATACTCCAGCAACTTTGGTGCGAAAAACGAAAAGAGTGTGGTGTGGTCTCGTCAAAAGAGTTACTTTTTGTCGGTCGACGGGAACGTGTAAAACACATGAGGAGTGAGATGCATGAGTGATGCATGCATGCATGCATATGTTGGTATATTCCTCAATGAGCTCAAACCAAGAGCCAGAATTTAGCAACACAAGAACTGCTCACTCTCCGTCCTGATTCCATCGGTGCATCTCTGCACAGTACAGCGACCTTTCTTGTTTACCGTGCCAATCAGCGATGAATGATTGGCGATTGATGCATGTCCGTAGGCCAAAGCTTCTTCCGGAGAACCCTCCTAAGTTCCAGGGGTAGGTTTCTTATGTCATCATCAAATTCATGCCTTTCGGCTTTTCATCCAGCAGCTTCGATGTGGAAAAGAATGCAATTAACAGAACGATACAAGGATTGAGGATGACTGGGTGATGCATACCTTTTTTTTTTCTTTTTTTTCTTTTGTTTCGGTGGCTCTCCCAGATGGTTTGTTGGATAAGAAATGTAATGCGACGTCGATGGACTGGGTTGGTGGAGACAAGTTTCAACAGCCGATCATACTCTCCGATCCAGGCGAATGCTGCCAAAAATGCCAAGATATCAAAGGTTTGTCCGCTTGCGTTCTCTCGGTGGATTTGCCGCTTTTCAAAAATTCAGCCTCTGATTTTGCCAAAAATTCTGCCCTTGGAATTTTTTTAGTAACCATCCAGGGTCATTAGGGTGGATGGAGTGAGCGGTGATTGTTCATGTTGCTTTTCGACTGGTGTTTTGATTGTCTGCAAATGTATCATCTTATCCTGGCAAGAAAATAAAACAACTGGCCTTGCACATGCCCTCCGCCAAAATGGAACAAGTCCCAACAAAATAGGAAATTAAGAAATTCAAGTCAAACCGCAACGACTTTTTTTTTGTTTTTGTGAATAAAACCTGCCTCCCCCCCCCCCGCCCCCGGGCACAAGAAGAAGAAAGAAAAAGAAGAAAAAAATCCACTGAAAATGGGAGATGCAAGGATTATGTTGTGTGTGAAAAACAGACTACAAACAGGGTGCATGAATTTATGCACTCCAGGTAAAAATAAAAAGTAAATAAAAATAAAACCAACAAATGAAACAATAACAATAATAATAAATGTACAGATCCCAACAATAGAAAACCTTGCTAGCCCTTGCCACAGCAAAATATGTATATATATATATATATCTGCGTAAAACCAGTTCGATGGGGGGTTTTGGGGCGAAGAATCAGTCATGTGTTTCGTTTTTGAAGATTGCGTGGCTTGGCTGTGGAGAGGATGTTGCGACCATTGTTGGATCAAAAACAGCATTCCAAAGGAAGATACTCAAAGAGAATGTGATGACGATGACTGTGTGAGCGGGCAAATCAGGCAAGGTGAGGAAATCCCCCCCCCCCCCCCCTTCGAAAACGATCCATGCAAAGTGCAAAAATTGAAGGAAAAAAAAATTGGAGATGGATTTTGCTAAGGATTGCCATATTTTCGAGTCGTTTTGCCCCAATTGAAGGTTCTTGTTATGGTGATGAATTTTTGAATGTGCTGATTTGATCTGGTGTCCATATATATATAGATGTATATTTCCTGGGATTCAACCTACCTTCTTTATCTTGTCAGTTCAGTGTTTGGAGTGGAAAAACCCTCCCCACATTTTGGGCAGCGCTTTGTTTTTTGTTTTTTGTTCCTGGAGGGCTGTGCACCAGTTTTTTTTTTTTTTAGCTTAGCAAAATATGCATATATTTGAAATTAGTCAAAAGGCCAAGTGCAGCCCGTTCACGGAAATGTGTTTCTGGCTGCGTACATATTACGAGGACATTTTTTTTTCTATTATTAAGCTTACATTAATTATCATTATATGTTTTTATATGATTGTTTTCGTCACTCTTCGCAACAAGAGTGGGGAATCTTTTCTCACACTTTTTCTTTTTGCTGAAGCAGTTTTTTCGTATCATTTTGATGTGTTATGAGTCATCCGTCGATGTTGTTGCTTTGCAGTGGGGACCTTAAAACCTTCAAAAGGTCCAATAATATATAGAAACAATGCACGGGAGGAAGAAAAGGATGAGCCTCTGGAATACATTCAAACAGGTTGAAAACTACAGAAGAATGAAATAATATATATCAAATTTTTTTTAATTTCTTACTTACTGAAATTTGACGAGTTTTCAAAACCACATCTGGGATATCTTCCTACGTATCGAACGATGATTGAAAATGCGATCTCTGCACCTGAATGTAACAAAAAAGCATTTTTATTTTTTTTTAATTTTGCATGCAATCATGTGCTTCTTGTGTTTTCTCCTCTTTAGGATCGAATTGTGAAAGATCCGGCAAAGTCGCCGCCATAGGGGCCGCTTTTCAGGGCTGCAAAGCAGTCGTCAAGCAATGCAAAAGACCCAAGAAAAAAGACATCAACCAATACAAAGAGATGGAAGGGCACCTCCCAGCGTTCGAAAGCAAGCCAGGTAATAACGATGGTGCAAAAAACGCAAAACGGATGCTACACAGCAACTAAAAATACATAGAGGTTGGAAGCCTCTCCGCCGTGTTCAAACGATATACATGTAAATACATATACATCTGTTTTTCTTTTTGTTTAAATTTATTTTACAAAAAATAGAAATCCACCACCACTCTAAGAATAGTATCGAATCGACTTGACCATGACAGCGTTCAAAAAAAGAAAAAGAAAAAGAAAAGCCTACCACGGGTTAATCAACCCTCAAAAACATCCATGTGCATCTCCAGTTTTTTTTTCTTTTCCTTTCAACGCCACAGCATAGATAACTCAAAAATATGTGTTTTCTCTCGTAACATGTGCTGTTGTTTTGGGTGTTTTTTGTTCTTTCTAGAGGCCGAGGGTAAAGCCATCAATAGCAAAAAGTGCGCCAGACTTTCCCAGAATGCTTGTGTCGAACAAGTGGCGGATTCCGAAGAAGCCCCAGTTTTGGATCCTAAATGCATGGCCTTGTTGATGGAAGGCCCCTCATCTCCTTCAAAAGGTTGCAAGGATCAAAAAGAGGCCCAACATGTGTTTGAAAAAACTGCACGAGCAGCATGCCTTCTCAAATCGTAGATCTCAGAATTCGTGTGTGTGTGGGGGGGGGGGGGTATATTCTTGTGTGTTCACCCAATAGGTTTTCAACGAAACATCAATTCAAATCGCAGCTTCAATTGGATAGTCGAGGCTCTTTCCCCGGCCCCTCCTTTTTCTTTCTATTTTTATCCTCGTTGGAGGAGTGCATGCTTTTTCTAAATCGAGTGTATGTAAAACTAATTAGCGGGTGGAGTTTTTAGCTTGAATGAATAGCAGCAACAAAAAAAACACACGTTATCTCTTTTCCTTTTCCTTCCGTTGGTTTTCTTTCCTTCCCTGTCTGGAGTTTTTATTAATTCTATCCTTAGGGATGAGTAAACATGCTGGGACTCCACATCCAATCATCCAATCATTAACCAATGAAACGATGGTGGCTTAGGAAACTCCCCTCGTCTCAAATTTTGAGAGTGATTGGACCAGATTCGGTGCGATGTGTCAGCTTTGCTCCACTCCACTCCTTCCAACACACATTTTTTTTTTTATTATTTTTTCAAAAGAGAAGAAAGATGCAAATCTGCTCCCTCTCTTTCTCGGCATTTCCTTACATCCTGTTGTTCAGAACTCCTAACATTTTTTTTTTTTACATGCAAATATGTATCGATGCAACTAACCATGCGCTAACGAAATCAATCACAATACACTGCACAAGAGAATTTAATAATTTTCACCTCACCCACTCCCTCAGATGCTTTCTCCCCCCCCCAAAAAAACATCAAAAAAACACTCCCTCAAATACCCTTTCCCCCCTCCTCCCCCCCCCCAAAAAAAACATCCAGTCCATTTTTTTCCCGACGAAATTGATCAAAACACGCCCCTCTTCCACCCCACTTCCTCCTTGACTTCTTCTCCTCATGTACAGGAATTTAAAAGGTTTTTTGTTGCTAAATTGCTTTTTGGGGGAATTCGGATCAGCAAGCATGTGTTTAACAGGCCACTGCTATGACAATGGAATTTTCACCCCGTTTCCTAAATAAATTAAGCAGGCATTGTCACTTGTAATGGTTCGAGAACTTGGCTCCTGGTGTGCTTCCAACCAACACTTGGAAAATCAGTGCCCAGTCGAAAAATAAAAATAAACATCGACTGGAGGGCATCTTTTTTTATTATTTTTTTTAATTTCCCCACAGACAATACACCAGAAATGGAAGCAGACACAAGATCGTCCCCAAGTCGGTCATTGAAAAAAAAGGAAATGAGAAAAAAAAGAATCAGGCAAAAGACTATACCCAATACAATCCAGTCAGTCATCTCCTCCTAACAGTTATTCTAAGACAAAATAAATGCGTCAATATTTTTTTGCTTTTTTTTTAATTTCAAGGTATTTTTCATCAAAAAAGAGCACCTACGATTAATTTTCTCAAAATTTATATAAATTGGAAAGCTAACAATATCCATTTGGTTGCTTGGTGAGGAAGAGAAAAAAAAAAGCAAAAGTTTTATATATAAAGTTTATAATATATTCTGAATTGCTTGAAGAATAAGAGGACTTGTTTGTACGTCAGCTTTTGGCCAATTGCTTTTTTTTTCTCTTTCCCCAGTTTTGCTCCTCATACTGGCAAATTTTCATTTGAGGAGCTAGCTTCGACTTCCTCGATTACTTGTTTTCCAACACTTTGGCTTTTCAGCAGTGGACTCCACTTATAGTCATCCAGCACAGGCTGTTGCTCCTATAAAATGCTCGTAAAAAAAAAAAAAAAAAAAAAGAATGAAAAAAGAATGAAAAAAAACATAATCAAAGTTATGCGATATGGAGTGAAAATGCACCAGAAAATACATCGAGGTGTGTGCCGGGGAAAAAAAAAGCGAAATGGTTGAAAAAAAAAACAGCAGTGTGTGTTTTGGAGTCAGACAGACATGGTTCAGTCATATTTTTTTCTTCTGGAGTTTCTTTGATGAATTTTACAAATGCGGACACTTGATGGTTGTTTTTTAAATGATTTTTATGCATTGCCAAAAATGATCGAAGAAAGAGTCGTGCAAAGTTGGATTCTAACTCAGACAGATGAAGTATCCACTTTTCTTTTTACATTGAAAAATCACTCCCCCTTTTCAAACCTCCGTTGTCTGTTTCCCTTTCTTATGTCTATTTCATTTAATTCTTTTTTTCCTGGCAATTTTTCTGTCGAAACTATGAAAAATCCATTATCTATAAAATCTATTATCACCGTCACACATCGGGATCGGAGGGAAAAAAAAAAAAACAGACAAAAAAAAACACACGACACACTCAGCCAATCCAACAGATTCTACAAAATCCACCGGCATTTCCTTCGCTAATAAATTATTGATGTCGGAAAAAGTTGACCAAAATAACTCCTCTCTCTCTCTTTCTTTCTTTTTCTCACTCTACTCCTTTTTCTCATCACAACAGCCCCGTGGCTGAAGCAATTCAATTCATATAAAAAAACCTCCTTCCTAAAAAATAAATCCCTCTGTTCACTGTCACAGAACACCCCCCCCCCCCCTCCCCACACCCCGCCACAAATTCGTGCATTGGGAGAAAAAAAAAAAAATTCAACCCAAAACACCTTGGAAGACAGAGCAGAGTTGAACCCCCCCCTCTCCCCTGAGCCTCGAACAACATTACTGTGGATCGAAAAATCATGCCCAAAAAAAAGCAAAAGAGAGAGATGGAGCAAATTGAACAACACGATTAGCCCGTGTTCGAAAGGAAAATTCACCCTTTCCATATTTGGTGGGGAAATGCAACGACCAAACTCACTCATTCACCAGCCATGTCGTCATACCTTGTTCAATTCCAACGCCCCCGCCTGATGATGCCGAGAGTTAATCAGCGTCGCCCGCTTGGATTCCATAGACTTCTTTCGTTTGTTTCTTTTCTCCACGTATTCGGGGAAAAACCTCCCACACAACAAACCCTTGAGGTGCGAACCGCTCGCCACCACACACCCCACCAACGCGCTGATTCCCCATATCAGAATCCAATACTCGTCGGTGAAAATCACCACGATGCTGGTGACCAGTTGCCACAGCTGCATGGGGAATCCGAACCTGACAAAGTCTTTGATGGTGTAGCCTCCGGCTCCGTATACCATGAGGTTGGTTTGATAACCGAACGGAGACATGAAGGCCGAGCTGGCAGCCAGCATGAGCACAGCACTCATTCTTTCGAAACTGATGTCGTTTCCTGTGAGGAAACCACAAATTTAAGCAGATTGTTGGCCTGCTGGATCGCTGTTATGCAGAAATTCACGACTGCAAATGCACAGTCAGTCATGCTGTTTGCCCCCTTCCTCTCTCCCCCCCCCCCCAAAAAAAAAAAACAAAAAAAAAAAAAAAAAGCGACACAATCTTTTGTTCGTATTGAAGTATCTTTTTACCCTCCCTCCTTCCATACTCTACAACATACAGATAGGTTTTATTATCAAACCTTTAAGCATTCCTTTTCTTTTTTTTTTACGTTTCTTCTTTTTTTTTTTACGTTTCTTTTTTTTTTTTTTACGTTTCTTTTTTTTTTTTTTTACGTTTCTTTTTTTTTTTTTTTACGTTTCTTTTTTTTTTTTTTTACGTTTCTTTTTTTTTTTTTTTACGTTTTTTCTTTTTTTTTTCATGAGGGAAAAGAAAAAGATATAAAGAGAGACAGATACAAGAAATTTAAAACAATATAAAAAAGAGACAAAAATGGGAAAGGAACGGCTCTTACGTTGAGCAATGTCTGCAGCGATGGGAAACATCAAGGCTGCAACTGCATTGTTGGCCACCAGATTCGACAGCAGCATAGTGGCCAGATAGAGAGCCACCATGACGAAGAAATTTCCCCCCATGGCTTCCCCGCCTTTGACTAAAATGTCTGCGATTTCTTTGGCGACGTGGCTTTTCTCCATGGCAGTACTGATTCCGAAGGCGGCGGCAATGGTAATGATCACGTCCCACTTTATCGAAGATCGGGCAGCGTCCCCGCTCAAACACTGTGGATTTTTTTAAAATGTTTTTTTGGGGGGGAGGAGGGGGGGCCGATGAAAAGCAAGAAAAATCAGGCGAAAAATAAATCATGAAAGGAAGAGAGAGAGAAAACAAGAACAGCAAAGGAAAGAAAAGAATTTGTTAAAAATTATCATTTTTAGATATATGTATGGCGAGAAACTGACCTGCATCAGCAGCATGAGCCCTGCTGCCAAAAGGGCAGCAGTCATGAGGTCGACGAAATCTCTGGAAAAGGCGACTCCCAGCAGTTGGGAGGCAATCATGAGGATCAATATCACTGTTGAAATGACAGCTCTGTCGAACCTGTTTCGAAAGGTAGACAAAAAAATCAATTCAGGAAGGAAAAAAAAAAAAGTGAAAAAACGTAAAGGGGGGACTCCTGTGCCTGTCCTTCAACAAATTGGTTCATCATCTATCTGCCAAAATCAGTTTTTTGAAACCGCAATCGATCAAAATGAACAAGGGAAACGAAACAAATCCTGCACGAAATGCGCAGCCTCACAGACCAACCGTCCGACCGGACTACCTTGGAGGCGAACTGTTCTCAACCTCTGAAACCAACGCAAAATTTCTGTTGTTTCTATTTTGCGACAGGAATTGAGATCCTGTATCCAGCAGCAGAACATCCCCTCCCCTCAACACGATATCCCCGATTTTCTCTTTGATTCTTTGCCCCTGTCTGTGGACGCCTATGATGGCTGCATGGAACCGCGTCCGAAATTGATTTTCCTTCACCGTGAAACCCACGAGTCGAGACTGGGGGGAAATGACCGCCTGCACCAGCCTTCGCTCCAATTTGTTCTGTTGCAGCTTGTTGACTTGATTTCCGAAAGGATTAAGACCTGGGCAAAAACATAGGCCATTCCAGTTGGTCGTAGTCTCATTTTCCAAACTCCGGATAAGACATGACTAATACATTTTCTTTTTCCCGATATTTCCAGATAATGAATGACTCATGATTTGTCATGCAGGTAATTTTTTGAAACAGCATATTAAAACTCTCTAATTTGCCGTATCCAAACAGCTAGTACATGCGACAAGTCATACATCACGATTTCTTCTGCCAGCAATTCAATTTTTCCTTTCTCTTCTTTCAGATTGAATTGATAGGAGTTCCAACCAACACCAGCAGCTTTCCCCTCCCTAGTGGAGTAATGGGGGTGAAAACTTGTGAAAAAAGAGTGCTTACCAGGTATTTTTCGGAGCGAGGCGACGCTCTCCAGCACACCAGCAAACCAAAGCACATCCCCTCCTTGCAGAACTTCTTCTGGAGAGGCAGCAGGAATTCTCTGACCGGTCACTCGCTCGATTTCCACAAGAAACAGTTGAGGCAATCCACGCAGCCCCGCCTTCTCGATGCTGCAATTCTCGATCTAAAGAAAATATAGCATGCCATTCCAAGAGATTAACAAACATTTATCTGAGATATTCAAACTTCAACGCCAATAAACACTTTGAAATATGAAAAAAAAAGGGGGGGGGGGGAGGGGAACAGTCGATGTTCCATAATTTCCACGAAAAAGAAAAGAAATGGTTGAGGGGTTGGACAAGCATCACAACAAACAGTTGTGAAAAAAAAAAAAAAAATCGGGGGGGGAAAAAGAGGCAACTTACAGGACCCCCTTTTGCAACCTCCATGGCAACCATGAATTCTCGCTCGGATTTGCTCCCTGCACTCCCCATATGGTGAAGATTTGCTTCTACATCCTCCGAGCTCTCATCAAATTCCTGCACCACATCAAAATAAAATCAACACCCATCAAGGGTACACTGCAAACTGGTGACTTCATGAAAATTATTGGACGAAGGAAACAGTCATTTGATCAATTTCTCTTCAGAGAAGATTGGATTTCACGTTGAACTCGGGTTTTTTCTCTTACCTGGCCAGCATCCATGACTATAACGTCACCCCCTTGCAACACGATATCACCCAGCTTTCCAGGGATCCTTTGCCCGCCCCTGGAGACAGCAACAATCGCCTGCAATTCGTAAAAATCACAGTCAGTGGCTCTGAACCAGACTTCCCTCTATTGCTGAACATCGCACCCCCCCCCCCCAAAAAAACAAACAAACAAACAAACAAACATGGTGGAAAGAGAAAAATAAAAGCAAAAACGGAGAAGAGAGAGTTGTGACATACCGCATGGAACCTTCGTCTAAATCCAATGTCTCGGATGCTCTTTCCGACGATCAGACCTTCCGGCCGCACCGTTGCTTGCATGAGTCTGTTCAATTCTGCGACACTGGCTTTCCTGAGAGAAGGCCTGCTGTCCAGTTCGCTCTGTTTAAAAAAAAAAAAAAAAAGAAAAAAACTCCCTGGGAATTGATTCTCATTATGATTTCTTGTTTGATTTTTTGCTTGAGGTATGTTGAACACCAGTTTTTTTTTTCCCTCAAGAAATCACCAAACAAGGAGGGGCGCTCTTTCAAGGTGACAAAAACTTTCGAATAAATTTTAGATTTTTGGCCTCACTGCGAAACACTTCTGGTGGCCGAAACTGGTTAAACCTCCAATTTTATCTTTCCTTTCTCTTTCTTTTTTTTTTTTTTGGCATTTATACCATGCTTGCTCCCTGATTATTGAGAGCATCCATGAAAGGATCGCCTCGTGGAGATCTGCTCAGAAAAAAAAACCACGAAACAGGGATCCATTAGCTGTTCAGTTCTGTTTATTTTTTTCTCAACCAAAGCCAACACCGACATTATAAAGAGGGTGAAAACAAAACTGAATTTCCCTGCATGCCATAGAGCAAAAACACAGTAAGAAGAATGAACTCACTTGGCATGCCGTTTTGGGGAGCCAAGCAATGCCGGTAGTTCCCTGAAAAAATAAAATGATAACCATTCATACGTTTAAATATGAAATTGAAAAAATAAAACAAAAACATGTTTTACTCAAAAGGAAAAAGAAAAAGAGTTCAACATCGCAAGGGTTTTACAATCAAAACTCGATTCTGGCTTACTCCTCATGTTCGTCAGTGATAGGCCTCAGGTCGTAAGCATCCGCCAGCGATTGTACATTATCTATAACCCCGGTGAAAAACAAAATGTCATGGGCTTGAATCACGAAGTCCCGCCCCACAGCACTCAGCGTCAAGTTTCCTCGCCTTGGGTTGTAAAAAAAACCAAAAAAAAAACACAGGGAACTCAGGGGGGCAAAATTGAAAACTGAAAAAACCACCTATTGTCCCTTACTTATTGAACAATCTAAACAATCATTCAACATCAACAACAGGTACTATACATATATAACCTACCTCACAGAAGCAAGAAAAAGGCCATCCAATCCTCTTAGACCAGCAGCTTCCACACATTTTCCCACGACCTGGGAGTGGGATGGAACTTGAAGGCCCACCATGAAGTTACTGGCACTATCTGCATTAAAAAAAATAAAAAAATATTGAAATTGGTGCAATGCATGCACTTCTGTGAAAACACACATATCTGCACCGAGGCTTAAAAACATCATGGATTCGTTGATACTGGCACCTTTCCCCATTGAGAATATTTTCAAATACATTTTGAACCTGCACATTCTAAAAATATTATTTGGCATGAAAAATTCCGACGCGTAGACAATTACTGCTCAGAATCGAGTCCCCACCCCTTCTCCGAATAAATATAAATAAATAAATAAATAGTGATGGCCAGATTTATTCTTGCATAGTGGACGGACCACATGACACATTTTCTTTCTACTTTTTAAAAACATCTTTAAAATGCATTTTTTTTTCTTTTAATTACAGTTCGAAATGAAATTAGTAAAAAAAAGGCACACATACCTGCAGAACGCCTCTCGTTGGATTTTCCAGGGAGCAGGAGCGGTGCAAATATCATCATGTAGATCATCCCGGATATCGCCACCGGAACGCCATATTTACTGATGTCAAAAAATCCTGGTTTCCCGAAGCCACGCTCCTCTTGCTGGCCCGCCACCACCAAATTTGTCGATGTTCCGATCAGCGTACATGTCCCCCCCAACATAGAAGCGAAACTCAATGGAATGAAGAGCTGTCATTTTTTTTCCCCAATAAAAAAGCAAACACACAAACACACATTTCTCAAATACTCGCTCAATGAAACGCTACAAGGAAATTCTTTTCTAAAATTTCTTTTTACAAGAAAGGTGGCAAATTCTTTGTCAATTTTTATTTCGTATTTTTTTTTCGGGGGGGGGGGGGGGGGGGCCAAGTTTTTTTTTTTCTTCTGGAGATGTCACCTGGCCTGGGGGTAGGTCGGCTTTTTGACTCCAAGTGTTGATTATTGGAATCATGATGGCCACCACGGGGGTGTTGTTCATGAAGGCTGATACGATGGCGATCGGCAGCATCATTCGAATCATCGCCGAGGCGGTGCTCCTGGGCCTCCCCAGCAATCGACCGAAAACATGATCCAGTCCGCCCGTTTCGGAGATCCCAGCAGCCACCACAAACAGCACTGGGAAAAAAAAAGCAAACAAAAACGATCTTTTTTTTATTTAAGAAAATCGGTCAAAGTGGGAATCGATGTGCAACAGGAGAACCATATGTAGGTGCCTTATTTATGGAAAGTGGTGTTTACTGCTGGCATATTGCTCGAGTGAATTATCGGCTCAATGAAGCCATATGCAGAAGGATCAGGGTGGTAATGAATTGCTAGAGGGAAAATATTCTTGATGATTTTGACAGAGCTTCTCTTTTTTTTGGTGGGCATCCAACTTTTTTCCAAAATCAATCAATCCATCCCTTTTGGGAAGAAAGTGGGGAGCAACGATTCTCACATCGTCCCCCAGAATTTAGCAAACAGCCCGCGACAGTCTCGCCATATTGGCGTTGTTCGTTCCGTATCTATTGAAAAACGACGAAAGCGCATTCGTGTTTCAGGTCCTGTTTCTTTTTCTCCTCCCCCTTTTTCTTGTTTTTCATTTTTTTCGGTGTGTCTATTATTTTTCTTCGAGAGACGTCAATAATCACCCGCCACGGTCATTGGAGCGCTGTTGCTGAAGCCAGAGAGCCCGTCCGCCAAGGTTATGATCCCAGACACCATCAGAAACCCCAGCATCCCCATAAACACGAAGTCGGGACCGGCAGCATCTTTAAACAGAGCGGCCAAACCCAGCACCAACACCAGGATGGTGTATACCCCCTCCCACCCCAACATCGCGGAGCTAGCCCTTTTTTAATCTCGAAACAACAACGCGACTCTTTTTTCGAAAACGAAACCAAAGGGGTGTCAAAAGAAACTGAACAAGAATAAAAAGGCGTCCCAAAGAACCGTTTCCCCTGGACGTCGAGTTCGTTTTCCACAGACCACTGGAAGCCAAACTATTAAGTTACAGTCGGGTTCGTCCCGATGGAGCGTGTGTGTGCACGATCCGAGGGGGTGAGCAGGGGTTGGGCGGGTTTTTCCGCCACCGGATGTCCCCTCCAGCCACGGATGGTCAGGATATGAAGATGAATACAAAGGAAAAGACAGGGGATCGTAAAGAACCTGATGGAACCACAGCCCAACCCATTCTCTTATTGAATCGAGGTTCGAATTGGACTCCATGCTGTTCAGTGGCCAATCCTCCCCCACCAAGAGACACAAACACACACACACACACAACCAAAACACTGTGGGAAGCATTGTGAACGTGGCATGCACACATACAAAGACACTGTGGGGAGCATTGTCAATAATGTGGCATGTTGTTCGTGTGTCCATTTTTTTTCCCCCAACAATAGAAAGCACTGGTCCATTGGTTCAGGGGCAATGGAAACTGTGGGGTTCACCACCCCGGAGATGTCCATACAGGAAAACCAACCAGGAAAACTATTGGTCTGATTTACTCCCAGGAAAACGACCTCGGAAAAAACAAAGAGCTTATCTGACAAAGCACCCTGCAGTTACATTGATTATCATAACTCACACAAAATAAAAGCAATCCCTGAAAAGAAAAAAAGAAAGAAAACGTGCTTATCTAATAATTCCGCTACGATTGTTTCTGGATTTTTTTTTCCCCTTCTCGTTTTTTGGCTTCGTTAGAGTTGGGGTTTGATGATGGCTAATCGATGCAAAGCACCCCCTTGCGAAATATCCACGTACAGATATGTGTATTGCCATTCTTTCTGTTCGTCCTGATACATATCTGCACAAACCACCCCAACTCCGCCCGGTCCCTTGATGTGGAACTGAATCTGCATGCATCCCATTCGACACCATTCAACATCACATTTAAAAAATTAAAAAAAATCAACATCCAGCTGCCATGCAACGAGCAGATCACTATCCAATTTCAGCACCCTGTAGATAATTCCATGAAGCGAAATTTACATCAACTCAGGGATATGAAACGAATACCTGCATATGCTCTACGCCATCCACATCAGTGTAAGTTCGGTGGGGAATGCGGGTTCGCTGCCAGCGATGCGAGCTGTCCTCTCCATAACCTTCGAACAAAAAACCATCGAATCAATGCACAGCACCACACAAATTCCATTGACCACCGCACGGACGATACGTACACCCTCCAAGGAAGTGAAATGTTTTTGACCTTGCATTAAAAAAAAAAAAAACACACTTTTGTTTGTCGTGCAAAGAACTTTTCTCACTTTTCCTTTGTTGTTGGTTTTGCTTTTTGGGAAGCTTGCACAAAAAAATAATTTGAAAAGAAAAAGATTTTGGTTCCAGAGAAAAACACCACAGCCCTCCTCAAAACTGAGCCTTTATTGAAAAGCACAAAATTTCCATATTGAAAAAACCATCGGAGATATGAGACCTCTATTCAACCGAGCGTTTCTTACCTTTGATCGTGGCACCCAGTCTGACGGTGATTCTTGGATCTAGCCGCAATTTGTCTAAAGTTAAGTTGAAACAGACGTACTCTGTCGGATCCAGAATGTAACTCGATATGAATCCCCACACAATGCCAGCAAGCACCTGACAAAAAAAAACAATCAATGACAACCATCCCCAACTTTTTCCTTTCAAGTTTCGTTCTCCTCCTTTGTTTCTGAAACTCTATGTCGAATCTGTGGAATTCAGAACCCCACCTCCACCCAGCAAAAGAAAACTCTCGAAAAAGCTTTGAAAAAATCATGAAATTCTGTTCTAACAAAAACTAAAACCCTGCCTGCTTTAAAAAAAAAGCCATCTACAAAAATGCTTCCAGTATTCACAGCAACATAAGTGGACCCAATGGACATCCACACATCCTTTCTTCAGTTAAAAAAAAAAACAGCTGAAATCACAAGTAAAACACAGTGTTTTCTGTCGATTCGTTTGCTTTGGGACCCCACCGCAAACGCTGCCAAAATTATAGCGAGGTATGAGACCCCCTCCGCGGCCGACATTGGCTTTTGGGGTATTTTGTCTGTGATGGCATCGAACTCCTCATCCTCCACCATAAGAGCTTTGTTGCCCTGAAGAAAAAAAAATCAAAAAGTTGATAAAACCAACAGATCCCAGCTTGTGGCATTCTGAAAATTTTAGCGGAATGGAATATGAGAGGGGCGGACATTTTTGCTTTGAATTTTTGAGCTTGTGAAAGGGATGCGATTTTTTTTTGTTCACTTTCCAGCCTCCTTCTTTTGTTTTTGATGGAAAAAATTTAAGGACACGTGGTGCCAGCAATAGGGGGCCCCCACCAAGCCAGTTTTCTGTACGACAATGTCTTTTTTTTGTCAATTTTTTTTTTCACGAGTTAATTCATTTTTTCAGCATTTTCTTCTTTTTCCCAAACCTTTTTTGATTCTCGTGAGTGAGTGTTGCTGGTAGACGACGACATGGTCTTCGCAGCGAATCCGACCTACTCAAAGGGACACCCAAAACGCTAAAGCCATGCGCCATGACTTTTGTTTTTTTCGAATCCCTTTGAAACTGAGTACATTGGGCGCTCTCTGAATCGGACCACATATCATCGGTGAAGCACTATCGACTCGACCATGCTCGTACTCTGGACTCCATACACTATGGTGTATTTATTTATTTATTTAATTTCCCCCTGATTTTCATAATCTTGTTTGGAGCATTTTCAATTTTTTAACTTTTTTTTGTTTTCTCCAGAATTCCACCATCTAGTTGGGAGCATTTCCTTGAAGAAAATAACCCTTTCCTAGGATTTCGACTTGCCATCCCTACTCCAATCTCAACGTAAATAAGAAAATAAAGTTATTTCTATTTATAAATAGAAATTCACTTCCTTTTTTGTTTAATCGCCTCACCGGTTGCCATGGGGAGACAAGGATATCCCAGCTGGGAAAAGCCCCACTGCTTCCACCAAAAGCACCGCCGCTCAAAGTGCAAAAACCACCCACCACAGTTCTTTCTGAGGGACAACAAACAGGATACCTTTTGAACCCTTCGTCTTTACTTTGATTTTTTTTCTCAAAGTACTAGCTCAGCAGATCACAATTCAACTGAACTGAACTGAGCAAACAAAAGCCCAAGACAGGGACACCGACAGCGGAAAGCTTATCGCAAGCGTTCGGGCTCACCAATGATGGGCGTCGCAGGTTTTACAGCGTTCCAAGAAGTTCGAGCAAGGAGCCCGACCCCCAACCGCCTGAAGGATTGCATCTCCTGCGTGGCGCACTGTGTGCAATTTTTCATGAACAGATTGCAGGTGCATAAGTCAAGTGCACATCGTTTGTCCGACATGCGGGAACTTCACAGAGGGACGGACTGGGGAAGCTTGGCGTTCTGCAATTTTCGACAACGCGTCAAGTTTTCACAAAACTTCTGCTGGGGATGTCTGAATGCCTATCTCTTCCTCTATTAAACAAATGAACAATTTTGCTCCCTTTTGATTTCACCAGAAAACAATGGAAAAATGTGCCACAAGAAAGTTGCAACAGATCTCAAAGAACGAACAGGCATTCTTGGTTCAATGGAGTGCTCTTTCTCTTTTTTAAAGCAGAAGTCCCAACACCAACACCAGGCTGACTCCACCCTGTCAGTGGACTGGTTCGACCAACATTTTCAAATCTCAGCAAATATAATTCACTACAAACACCGATACGAACACTGATACGAACAATTGAACAAGCATTTTCAGCCCTTTTTACACAGATAAATTACACTTTTTATTTCCCAATCACAAAGCACGAAACATGTGGAAAACAGCCAGCAAATCCCACAATTCGCCTCACGCTCAACTGTGTTCCGAGGTTCAATCTTTTGAATCTCCATACACAGATCCCCCACCCAGACCCTGACAGTCAAACTATCACAACACTTTTTGACTTTTTGTCCCCCAGAAACCCCCCAGAAAAAATGTGCCTCGAAATTCTGCACCCTCAAAAAGTAGTAGTTTCAGGATCATCACGGCACATCCAAATCAACCTACCCCACTGAACAATTCAACAAAACTAAATACAATCAAATCAGATAAATACATATACCACATCAAATCGTTGTCAGACAATCGTTTTTCGCTACTGCTCCGTTAGAGCCCTCAGTGCACGTTTTTGATTAAGGCTTCTCCTCCCTGGTGATCGCCTTTCATGCGTAATGTACTCAAACCCACGAGCTGTTTTTTTTTACTTTCTTTCATCTCCACTTCCTAAATCTCATAGCCATTCGACCTATTATCATTCTGGGGATTGGTGACGCCTGGGCTGGCCCACTGATGGAAAGTCTCTATGTACCTCACAGTACCAGATTCCACCCTCATGACCAACGAATTCGTTGTGGCTCCACCAGAGTAATATCTCACTCCCTTTAGCAGGTCGCCATCCGACACCCCTGTCGCTGCGAAGAAAACTTTGTCCCCCTTGCACAGCTCATCGGTCTTCAGGATCCGATCGATATCGATATTTTTCTCGGCCGACACTTTTCGCTCTTCGTCGTTTCTCGGCCACAATCGGCCCTCCATGTATCCACCCATGCACCTGTACAAACACAAGTTTAGAAATTGGTTTGAGAATTAGAATATATCTCATACAATCCTGCAGGAAACTCCATGTAGATGCTTCTTTCAGAATGCATGCATGCATGTCAACTGCATGTCTAGATGCATCATTGTGATGTCCCTGACCTCAGAGCAGCAGCTGCAATGACTCCCTCTGGGCTACCACCGATGCCCAGCATCAAGTCCACGGGTGCTCCAGCTTTCGCAACCTCGATTGCGCCAGAAACATCGCCATCAGAAATCAATCGTATCCTGGCTCCAGAGTTTCTGCACTCCTGAATCAGGTCGGAGTGCCTCGGACGATCGAGAATCAGAACCGTCACCTCTTCGACGGGCTTCTCCAGACATTCGGCGACAGCCCTAATGTTCTGCCTGGCACTCAACCTGACGTCGAGAAAACATTCAATCTTAGGGCATGGATGATGCCAAACGTAACGGAAACGCACTCCCAACCCGCCCCAATTCCTTCGCAACGGTATCGTCGCCCCCCTACCTCAATCCAACCTTGGCCGGATCGACTTCGGGTCCTACTGCAAGTTTCTCCATGTACATGCATGGACCAGGGTCAAGCAGGGCTCCTGGCTCAGCCAAAGCGATTACGGAAACCGCTCCGTTTCGACCCTGAGCGGTCAGCGAAGTCCCATCCAATGGATCAACGGCGATTTCCACCTTGGGCATTCCTCCGTTTCCGATCCTCTCACCACAATACAGCATCGGCGCTTCGTCCTTCTCGCCTGGAAACCACACACGACGCCCCAAACACTGTTACCATCCACTCGAACTAGCGAATCAACCACCACCCAGCTCCTCCTCAAGCTGCATATATATCGAGTTTCACCTTCGCCAATGATGACGACGCCGTCCATCTGGATTGTTTTCAGTACTTCGCGCATCATGTCGACGGCGGCCTGATCGGCGGCGTTCTTGTCGCCTTTGCCGAACCATTGCGCGGCCTCCAGAGCTGCCGCTTCCGTCACTCGGACCAGCTCGAGAGCCAAATTCCGCTGCACGGCGGAATAATCGGGACCTACCTTTCCTGGACCGTCTACAAGAAAATCGAGAGGCGTTTGCTTGCCTGTGCACAACTCATATGTTACGTAAACCTCAAAGCAGAAACAGGGATTTCGACCGCATTGATGACACCCTCGTCACAGCTCAACCGCAGCGGGAAAGCCAATACATTCACTATGAACTCGATTCTCTGGCCATTCGACGTCTACCACCGCCACGTATCGTCGCGCGTCGCGACAGTACACACTGGAATACCTCTGTGCCTTCGTTTTTGCTGTCCCTTGGGGTCGACCGCCATGGTGCACTTTGGCACTATCCGAGAGGGCGAACGTGATCCGTAACAGCCTCCTTGTTGTCTAGAACTTCGTCTAACGTTGGTCGAAGGCATGCGCAGCCCAGCGTTGACCGATGATACAACAGGAGTCGTCATAGGCTTCGCAAACCCAGCCATCTTTGCACTCGGCGACGTTTTCATTGGTCCTGTTTCGATGTTTCGCAACGGAGCACCAGTCGAGTTTGGGGCAGTATGGGATTCTGGCCTGCGTATGTACTCTTTCCAGTATCCGAGTCACACCGACCCACATCTCTGTCACATACGCGTCACGAAACCGTGTTTTCGGACTCACCGCATGGAAAAACGCCGATCGATTTAAGTTGTGCAAGCAAAACGAGGGTCCATACATCCCCCCCCCCACACCTTTCCCTCCCCCCTCCTTTGAACAGAACACCACCCACCCCTAGCCCCAATCACAGGGAGGAAAATTCACCACTCCACGGCCAAGGGTGGGTTTTTTAGCGTAGAACTGCGCTGTGTGTGTAAATTCAGCTTACAGCCGAACACACACAATTTCCTCTCTGGGAGGTCTGCCAGCGAACATCGTCGACATCGGCGATCAACGATGGTGACACGACAGGGGTTTCGATTCTCAAGAATCCTCTCGGAGTCTTTGCTGCGGTGCTTCCCGCGCCAGGGTGCCGCCGACAACCCGTGTGCGTTGGGTGGTTTCGAGCACATGCTAGCCTACACCGGTCCGTCCCATAACTGTCTGCCGAGGCCAGACGGGTCCAATCCTGGGTTCGAAACGGGGCCCTGCGCCGTGGTTGCGACGAAATCTTCCGGGATCGGTGGAATGGTGGCGGGCGGATCGAATTTGCGGGTCGACTCTATGCACCAAGATCGCGCCGTCGTGAGGCCCCCTGGTAGTGGGACCGTGGCCGTGACTTTGCAATTGACCACTCGCGCAGGGAAGAAGAATCAGGGGCTCTCCGATTCGAGAAGCGCTGATGCTCGGCTGCAGGTTGGAGCTGGTCGCCCGTTGGATCGTCGTTTGCATTGCTGAGCCTCCCTTATTTCGCAGCTCCACACCCATCCATTTTTCTCATTGAATCGTTTGGTTGGCTCAAATGGTGTCCATAAAATTCTTTCGGCTCCTTCTCCAGAATTTTGATTTCCCCCCCCCCCCCTCCCCCAATTCTCAATATCTTAATGTACATTGCTGATTTATTTATTTGTCCCAGCTGGAACTCCTGAGGAAATTGGAGAAAGCCATTGCACAAATTAAAGGCGAAGAGTGGAAGGAGCCACAAGGCTGGCAGGAACTCGTCCCTGGATGCGTGACCACGTCAGACTCGCCACCACGAGATAAAGATCGTGGGGGGAGCAACGGAGCTGATTTTCCTCAGGGAAAGGGGCATGTCGTCGACACCGTCAGACCACCGGTTTCCAGAAAGCAATCGTGTGCTGTGATTCATTCCCCCTCTAAGGATACCTCTAAGGATAAGCATAATCAACATGGTGTTTCGTGTGGCACTGATCCATGTGGAGGTGGCCAACATCCATGTTGTAATTTAACGAAATCATCCTCCATGTACTTCCGGGTATGAATACGATTCTAAAAATAGCGTCAGGCATATTTTTCCTTTCTCTTGTTTTCTTGACGCTGAGTTTCTGAAAGTGTTCTGTCAGACTTGGTTTTTGAACAGCAAAAATGGTTGATTGACTTTGAGGAAAATTTGTGCATCCTATAGGATCGTCCGAAGATCATTTTTGAGTTGAAGGCAGTTTCCGCAGTGTGGGAGAGAGATGCTGAAGCATCCGAAAAATTATCCCCTGTGAAAGATTTCTACCAGCCCAGATGGTCCGAGGCGAAGGCACGAGTTTCTGCACCTACATTGCAGGTACCTTACACATTTCAATCCAGTTTAAAAACACACTTTTATCCCTTTTTATTGTTATTAATATTTTACAAGGGGGGGGGGAGAAGGTATGTATCACTCATGCAAATTTGGGTGGGCAAAATGTTTCCCACCATTTTACATCATTATTATATTTCACACTATTGCTATTATTCCTTTTTTTTATACATATTTTCGAAGGGAAGAATACGTGGGTGCCACTTCCGCTGTTTTATGAGTGTTTGGGTGATTTTTTTTTTTCTTTCGATATTACCAGATTGATGTGACAGATGAACATGTTGAGACGAACTTTTGGACGTATGGTATGTTCCTGCACAAAGAAAAAGTACCCTGGAGAAATAAAGAATCCCATGGCCAAGAAGGGGACGACACTGTGCGGACAGAAATGGAAAGAACAAGGACTGGATGGATTCGAAGGTATGTATTAGTCAGCAACATCATACACATACACATATAGATCAAATTGTGTAGCAATTGATCGTTCGCCACACTTCTGTTGTTTGGTCTTTCTTTTGTTACCCCCAAAAAATCGCTTCCTTCTTTTATTTTCGTGAGAATTTTATTTTTTTGGTTGCCTTTGTTTTTTTTCTGTGTGTAGATCCATTTGGACCGGAAGCAGTGAAAGAAGCTTGGTGGAGTCGTACAGTATTTCTGAGAACGGGCAGCAGCTTGTTGTGACTACGACTGTTCGCTCTGGATTGGGTACCCCTACTTCTGTGAGGTCAGTCAGGACACTCTGTTGAATTCTGAAGGTTGGATAGATTCTTTACAAAAAAAAGAACAAGGCTTTCCAGATATAATAGTAAACAGCATGCATTCTGAAGCAGTAAATATCCACTCACTTTGTTTAACTTTGTATAAAACATGTTGCCCTCTGTCTTTGCGATGAACTGCTGTTTGGATCTTTTAATTTCTTTCCATGTGAAAAAAAAATTTAATACAAGTGAAAACTCATGTATGTTTTGTTTTTTTTTCAGGAACGTTTACGCAAGAAAAGAAAAGAGAGGTTGGTTATGGTTTTGGTGAAAAAAAAAAGCAAAAACAAATCCTACTAGTTTGAAACAAAACAGCACCAAAAAAAAAGGGCAAAAAAAAAGGGTGGGTGGTTCAAACGAAACAACCCCCAGAAAAAAAGGCGAAAAAAAGGGAGATTTTTTTTTTTTTTCGGGGGAATTTTTAGTTTCACCTTCAGAATTCAAGATTTAGAAACCTATATTTTGTCCAATCGAGGGAGGGGTTTGCTGCGTGACTGTACAGTTTCATAGCTAGATTTTTTTGCGATTTGTTGCCGTATATTCGTGAAAGAACAAAAAGGAGCAATTATATGCATACGATTGTACGAATATGTATATAACATAAAAAACAAAAAGCCCGATCAAAAAAAATTTTTGCGTTTTTCGTTTTGGCTGTGAGTAGACGAAAAAGTTTCTGTTGTAAATTTCTCCAGAGATAATCAAACAAATGAAAGGACTCTTCAAAAGTGGAAAAAAAAGAAAAAAAAAAGTTTAGCCCAATAACCACAAGTGTGGGCAGAATGGTTTTTGAACAAGTTTTGGCTTCGCTGTGGTTGGTTGGGTTGTGATTGATGGCTGGGTACGTGTGTTTCATTAATTGATTACCATTGGTGTGCGTATGATTTTTTTTTTTTTTTTTTTGAGAGGGGGGGGGGTGAGGTTGTGTTTGAGAGAGGAATGGTCTGTAAACAACCATCACTTATCTGAGCTAGTGTTACAAACCACTGCAACACAGAACAGCAAAACACAAAAGTGTGGGAAATTCAACCTTTAAAAAAAGTGTGATAAACTTTGTTGCATTCTTGACTGATGTGGTGCTTTTTTTTACTCTTTTTCTCGACTCGAAAAATAGAAGAGAGTTTTTTTCCCCCCCAACTTCTCAAAAGAGGTTTCCAAGGTCAGCAGCACATGTTGAATGAACGATAAAGTAAACACTGAAGGTCAGACATGCCAACCTTCATCGCTGAGGAGACCCCCCCCCTCCCTTTCCAAACGAAGAAACATGTCAATTTCTTTTCCCAAAATTTACACCAAATAGGTTACACAGCTCCTCCTAATTCCGACTGTGGCAAAACCTTATATGGATTCAAAATCAAATTGGGGTCGAACATTCTCTTCAGCAGACCCATTGTTTTAACTGCCGTGAGCGACTTGGAGTAACGGATGCACTCCGCCTTCATGTGGCCCAACCCATGCTCAGCACTGATGCTGCCCCTCCGCATGGATGTCCATTCATAAACAAACGGCTCGATTTGCTTCAAAATTCCTTTGTTGTGGGATTTATCCAAGGAAGAAACGTTCAAGTGGAGGTTTCCATCCCCCAGATGCCCATAACCGACGACGATTAGGTCTTCCCCGACCAATTTTTCCCGCATTTCTTCCACCAAGGCGTACATCTCGGTGACTGGCAAGCTGAGGTCATATTTATACACAGCCCCTGCAGATTCATACCAGGAGGAGCACAAACTGCTTGGATTTTCCTTTCACAAAGGGTCTGGTTGAACAAGGAAATGTACAAAAACGGTTGAATGGACAGGGAGGTGTAGCATACAAAGCATACCTCTTTTGTTCAAAGCTTCGGTGACGCCCTCCCTGACGCGCCACATGTTTTTCAGCTGGGCTGAATCTTGAGCAACTGTTCCAGACACTGCCGCTCCCTCCGAAACGACAGCCTAGCAGCAAAACACACCAAGATTTTCATACCCATTCTGACTGAGCACCAGCCACTTCAATTCCACCCTCTTTATCTTGAGCGGAACTGTCTCCATACTCAATCAGGAAATGCAGACCCGCAGAACAGCCCCTCCACTTGCTCCAAAAATCATACACCATAAAATCATATCACCTCGAGAAATCGATCCAATTTTTCCTTATCGTGCTGCTCTTCGCTGCCTGACGTTTCGATGAGAACATAGAATGGCCTGTTCTCTTCGGGCAGCGGATTTCTGACGTTCGAGAGGTGTGTCAGCGACATGAACAAGGATTCTCGGTCCAAAAACTCTGTAGCCGACAGGATCTCCCCCAGTTTCCTCTTGGCCAAAGTGAATGTTTTGACGACGCTAGGGAAATCAGGGCAGGCCAAAAAGCAAACATTGGTGGATGTGGGTAGCGGAGGGCACAGGATGGAGACTCCAGAAACAACCCCTGAAAAAAAAACACAACGAAAAACATGAAGATTGACTGAAACCAACGCTCATGTATTTAATTCATTGAATGTGGCCGTCTTCTTCTCAGAAACTGTGCTACAGAATCGACCATGACAGAAGGATTCCCTCAGCAAAAAACCAAGGGAGAAAAAAAAAACAGGTAACCGACTAGCACACGGCTCGATCATTTTTGAAAGAGGCGAAAAAATGAAAACGTAAAACCCTTTTGCTCGATGTATCACAAAAAAAAAAAAAAAATCACGACAGACACATGGTGCCCACCTAGCGTTCCCTCAGAACCAATGAAGAGTTGTTTTAGGTCGTACCCAGTGTTATCTTTCCTCAAGGTTTGGAGCAAATCCAGCACCTCGCCATTCGCAAGGACGACTTCCAAACCCAGAACGGTGCCATGCAGCGACCCATATCTCAACAGTCTGACTCCACCTGCACCCACACAACCACAAGCTGAAAAAGATCCCTTGACAGACATGGCAACCAATCGACGCCCCGACTTCAAACATCTCCTCCGAGACATGCATCGGTCGAACATGCATGCATGCAAGTAAACTTAAGTATTCTTAGTTTGCAACGGTTTGGTACCTTTCCATGGCCCGCACCGGATCAGTGCTTTACCCCTTAGTTATTAAATATAAATAATATATGCTGCGCCTCGACGCATGAAATCATCCCCAGTTATTCAAAGTTATGTTCGGGTCATGAAGCGACGAGCAATGGCTCTTACCTGCATTAGTCGACACATTTCCCCCAATTTGACATGACCCCTTCGCCCCCAAGTCGAGCGGCATTGTGAAACCCTTCTTGCTCGTGTAATGCTCCAGCTCCTCCAGGACGCACCCCGCTTGACAAACCAACACACCCGAATCCTGGCCATCAGTACATCACCAGACCAGATCAGCAACGCTAGCACATGCTCAGTCCCCAGTTCCCCTTCTGTACAACAAAATTGTTGCGAATCCAGCCCACCCCAAAAGAATGCCTTTGGCATTTCTACGATATCTACAGTACTTGTGACGATGGCTCCTCAAAATAACCATTGCAAGCCAGTGGTTTGAGAACGGTAAGAGAGTTTGTCCACCGACCTGATCAAATTTGAGGACTCGGTTCATTCTGGAGGTGCACAACACAATCTCGTCGAAGATCGGAATGCTGCCCTTGACTAATCCGGTGTTTCCACCTTGGGGCGTCACAGCCAGCCTCCTGTTGTTGCAATACTTCAGGATTTCCGAAATTTCCTCTGTGGAACCTGGCAAGACGGCGACCTTCGATCGCCCTTCGTGCTTGCCTAGCCAGTCCCTGATGGGAAAGAACAGAACCCCCACAGTCTATGCTCTGATTACCAGAAAAAAAATAAAACAAAAAAACAAAAAAAAACTGGCAGTTGGACTGATTGGGGTGGGGGGGTGGGTCTACAGATCCAATAAAAAAACTTGCCAGAAAACCCACGGCAAATGAAAGCCAGAAAAAACACAAAACCAAAATCTTAATTCTTCAGTTGGTTTTAATGCATATCTGCAAATGGCCCAGCATATCGAAAGGATTTGACTGTGAAAAGAATTTGCTTTTCTCAAACGAAGGTGCATAATCGCTCGATGCCACATCAGGGCAATCAAAATCACATGCACACCTGTTGAATTTCACGAGGTCTTCCGGGTGTGTAAGAACTCTCGCACTGCCCACCACTCGCTTGAAAAAGTCCAAATCCGAATCCATCACTTTGGTGTAACGGCTGGAGCGCTTCGCCGCCCCATGCAAACCACGTACCAGCGACACCACGGTCGCCCCAAATCTGACATTAAACATGACGACGTCCAATCCACGGTAAAAAATTCTGTGCGCCGTCAGATCACAGAATCGCCCAACAAGACCGGCCAACGCAAGTTGTATTCCTACGCTCCCTGCACATCGCCCAGATACAAGCATCCATCAGAGGGTCCGCGTGAATAATCCAATTACTAAAGCAAAGCCAGAGATTCTTATCGTCCGACGCACGCTCAGACATTTTCCGAACGCAGAACGCACTCCCACTCACTCGCGCAGCCAGCACTACGTTCTGTGGTCGCTTCGCCGCCCCCACCCGTGTCGATTTGGAGCTGGCGGTTCAATTAGGTGCGATCATGCAGGGCACGATGCTGACGTAAGCGGCTGTGGCGCGACCTTATCTTTCACAAGACCACGGCACGAGCTTCTCCTGGTTATTCTTGGCGATGGGACTGAGGACGCACCTGAATGGGAAATTTGGGGATGGAAAGCAGCGAGTGGTCATCATGAGCATCCTTTCCGTGCTGTGCCTACCAGCATTGATAAACTTGTTTGGAACGAGAGTTGGAAAAGTGAGTCCTGAGTTTTTATGTGTCCTGCATGGCACCTTCGCTTTTTCTTTTCTTTTTTTTCAACCTTCACGCGTTTTTTTCGCTTCGAGTTAACCCCACCGTGATTATAACCGCGCTGTGTGAATTTCCTTGCAGCACGACTTCACAGGTTCGGGTAATAACCTGCGGCTGGCGAGGTGAGGCAGCCCGACAGAAAGATTCGGTACTTCCCTCCGCGCACCGACGGCAATGGGCGTTATGGGGGTGTAGAACTCGTTGATTTGTCATTGTACTTTTTCCCAAAACGTCGATTTGTCTTTGCTCAGCAGGGATGGTTTTCTCACCTACACTGAGGAGGAAACTTCGGAGCCTGCTGATGATGTGACAGAATATCCAGGGCCCAAGGTCGGATATGAAAAAAAAAAAAAAAAAGGATGCAGAAAACGTTTTTTCATGCTAAGAAAGCTCAGACATACGATTTCGTCAAAAAAAAAGGAAACCAAGGAGCAGAAATTGTCGCTGAACACTTCCCGTTTCAAGATAATTTGACGAAACTGGAGCTTTTTTTTAAAAATCGTAGACGTCGCCGCTCGTCAGAGGATATATATCTTATCTTTTTCAACATAAGATTGGACCTTTTTTTTATTTTTATTTTTGCTTTGATTTCAGGTGGCATTAATGTTTCTAACGCAAGGTCCGATGCACAACGAACCCGTATGGAGAGCATTTCTCGAAGCCGCCGCCAGAATCGAACTGAAGCATCCTCCTCCAGAAATCACCCCTGTTAATTTGACGAAAGTCGTCGACGGACCACTGAAGCCCCCCTTGAGGTCTTTGCCAGAGGAGGAATACGAGGGGACCAAAATTCAACGCTCGGGGGGGTATTATCCAAGCCGAAAAAAGAAAAAATCACAAAATGAAGGGGGGTCGGGGGATGGCGGTGGGAGCGATAAAAGCAAGGGGCCGTTTTGCGAGGAGGAGGCTGAAGCTATGGATTATGAAGTGGAAAGATTGATGTCAGGTGTGTGTGGAGCTGAATGCCATTACACAGGACGAAAAAGAAAAATGAAAAACAAAAGGGTCCAATATTATGTTGGAAAAATTGATGATTTGTTATGGTTAGTCAGTTCATGTCAGGAAACTTGTTCTGTGCTTGGCATGGTCAATTTTGCGTGTTAGTTTTTTCGATCCAAAGACCATCATATTTCATATGCCACCAACATTCTTTTTCTTTATCAATAATTTTTGGTTTATCTCGCTAAATAAATTATTTTTATTATAGAAATCAATAATATATGTATATATTGTTTATTGGATGAATTTCTTTTCAAAACATGTGCAAGATATGCACATACAACAAGAACATATGGAACAATAGTATGCATGCAAAAATTCATCTGTGGAATGGCATGCCGTTATTTTTTCGTGGAAAAATTGCGTTGATGTTTAGGGCGTAATATGCGAAGGGTCAGCAAAAGAAAAAAAAACAAACGAAGTGATGGGCAGTTCATGAGATTCAAAGAAAATTGCCGATCAAAAAGAGTAAAATAATAATAATAATAAATATATATATACATATATTAATATAAAAGGGGGGAATCGTTTGCAGACTGGTTCGTTGTCGTGTCAGTGCAGGAGAGGGTGTGGGATCCGAAATCGTCCGAAATCAATCGCTCTTTCGCGTTTACACCCACACCAAGCCTGGCTACCAGTACCCCCCCGACAGTCTCTACTACGGAACGCAAGTATCAAAGCCTGCAAACACGACGAACGGGTTTGCCCAATTCGTCCTGGTGGAAGCTGTGGTTTTGCTCCTGAAAAAAGCCTTGAGGGACCCCACCAATCAGCGATTTGCCCTGTTGTCTGAGTCTTGCATCCCCATTCATTCGCCGGATGTGGCGTACCTTCAAATTATGTCGGAAACCCTGAGCCGAATCAATGCCTGTAAAGGTAGATGGCGAAGGGATGTGTATCGGTGAGCTCTCTCTCTCTTTTTCTCTCTCTGTTAAAAAGGAAAAAAAATATATATATATTCTTTGATTTTGGCCATATGGCCGGCGGTTGATTTGAGAAACTATGTCTTGGAAAGTGGAGTTTTCAGTTTCTTTTCCCAGAAACAGATATATCAATGCGTTTCCTATGCTTTGATTCGTTTCTTTCTTTTTTTTTCTTCAAGGGATATGCTCATCACTGTCTTGCACTTTTGAAGCATCTTGAAATGTTTTTGTTTTTGTTTTTCTTCAAAGTAAGAGATTATTTTTTTCTAGATCCACGGTATGACATTTTTCGACACGTTGCGCCTTCGTTTTTTTCAAATTTTTTGCCATCGTCGTTTCGACAGGTGGGACCACCGCATGGAAACGAATGATCTGAATCGCAAGCATTGGAGGAAATCCTCCCAGTGGTTCGTTTTGACGCGAGCCCATGCAGAATTGATCGTCAAGGACCATCATGTCCGAGAGCAATTCAAACGATACTGTTACACGAACCACAATCGTGTCTGCATCCCAGATGAGCATTACATTCCGACGTTGCTGGCGTCCTATGGGTTAGATTGGCAGGTCAGCAAAATACGAAACATGATGGAGGTGTAAGAATTGCATGAATGAAAGAAAGAAAGAAAGATCGAAATGGTGTATATATATATATATATATTACGATACAGTTTTATTGTATTATGTAGCCTGGAACACATTTCCGTGAATGCTCTGCACTCGACCATTTGGCGTTGTGTAAAATGATTTCAATTCAATTCTATTATGTATTATATTATTGTAGTATTTAGAAAGTTGTGCATTTTTCGCGTTTCTATGTCTGTGCTATGGAGGGGTGGAACGATTTTTTCCATCGAAGCTGATACAATATGTGCAGCGAGATTTTCTCTTGACTTTTGAGAACCGCCATTCTGCCTGTTGCGAGCACGAGTCAAAATTCTTGTTTGAACTGTGGCCATTGGGATCATTACACTGACAGGGGGGTTGAATCTTTTTTTTTATATTATTTTTGGGCCAGTCGGATTGCAAGGGTCTAAGTACCAGCACATCTTGGGAGCGTGGTTGGCATCCACGCACATTCAAAACGGAAGACATCGATGGAGAATTGCTAACGACGTAAGGCCACGCAAGTTTTAACAGAAGTCTAGGCTGCATTTCTTGGGGGGGAAAAAATCAACCCGAGAGGGAACTCACACTTCAAGCTGTGATTTTTTTATTTTTTTTCGATTATTTTTTGTAAGAAAAAAATATGTATGTATACTTAGAGTCGAAAGTATTGTGTGTTCGATCCAGTGAGGCTTTGTTTTCTTTCAAAAAACTAAAAAAAAATTTTGCACATATCCTATTCGGTTTTCTCTTGAATTTCTGAATCGATCGAGTTTGTTTTTTTTTTTCGATGACCTGCTTGGGTTCCCTGAAACCTTTAGTTTGTATTTGAAATGGGCCTGAAACGATAGATTTTAACTTTTTTTCTTCTGTAAATCCCGACAGTTTACAAGACATCAGTGATCCAGAATGCAATGTTGACATGACGAGAAGATCGACAAGCTTGCTATTCAATGGGGTGGGGGGTGGATGCATTGACAGGGAGGAGGAATTTTCAGGGGATTGGGTACGTTACAGCTGCATTTCTTTTATATATAAAAATATGAGTGTGTATGACCATTTTCCTGCATTATTTCCGACACGAAAATAAGAAGACTGTATTTCACCAGTGGTAGTTAGAGTTTGCTGTGGATGGTGGGACAGACCGGGGTTTTTTTTCGTTTTCATTCTGAGACGGATGTCTCTCTTTCTTTTTTTTTTAATTATAGAATCAATGTTGAAGCTGGTCCCCACACATCTACATTTGAACAGACTTTGTTTCTTTTTTTCAACAGTTGGGACAGAAACAGAGAAAATCTGTTCCAAAGCAGAAAAAGAAAAAGTATTAAAAACTAAATACATAAAATAAACAATTGTTTCATTCAATAGGACAAACTATGCTCTCTGTTGTTTTGCTTTATTCTTGTCCCAACCGGTGTTTTTTTCCCATTGTTTTTACCTTCAGAAAGGAAAATGGGGCTATGATGACCAGATTCTGGACAAAGGCTACAAATTCCTGGAGTATAAATGTCCGATGTTCGCCAGGAAATTTTCCCCAGAAACGGTAAATGCCACATTGAGGGCCGTGCTCTCTTGCGAGGGTGCTGCTTTGGGAAATTGGTGCTGATGGCAGCCCACCGTTTTCTCCCCATAGTCACATTAAAAAAAAAAAAAGGAATAGAAACCACTGGATAAAGGAAAGCTCCCCCTAGTAAAACAAAAGTTCAAATAACTCTGCAAGCTCTGTGGGGGGCTGAGAAATCGTTTTTTTTTTGGTTTTTTTTTTTTTGCTCTGCTTTTTTTTCTTTGGAGGGGGGGTTGGGGGGGGGGTGAGGGGGCATAGATCAGGGAGTGAATAGTTTGTTTTTTTTCTTCGTTGGTTTTTGTTCTTTTTTATAGTGGTTTGGTCGTGGTCCTGGGTTGGGAATTTGTTCATTTCTGGGATTCTTATATATTTATGACATAATTTGGGTGGAAAAAAAAGGAGAAAGGGGAAAAGGGGAATGTTCAGACCTCGACATCATAACCTACTAGACAATCATTGATACATACATTGATACATTTGGCTGCCGTCTGTGGCGAGAAAAATTGAAAAAACTAAGGGCAAAAAAATTGACCGTAGGAAGGGACGTTTTGACTGGGACGATTTAAAAAGAAAAAAACTGAGCACCTTGTTTGGAATCCCTTTATTGCTGGCTGTGGCAGCACTGGGTGAACTAGTGGATACACAGTTGATAGTAGCTTTTGTTGGGATCTGTCTTTGTAAGCCTTTCAATTCAACACTTGATGCTTGGCCCTGATCTTCATTCTCCTCATTTTTTTTTGCTTTTTTCTTTTTTTTTGGAGGATATATTTACACACATACATAGATATATTCACCGCAAAAAAAAAAAAAATCCAGGAGAGGTCCCTGACTAATCGCTGCTGCGCACGTGCATTGTTACAACAGATTTTTGACCGGGATGTCCAGCAGGGTTTGCCCAGCCCTGAATCTTCATGAAAACAAAAGCTGAGTGGTGGATGCTGTGCCTGGCTGACCAAAATTCTTTTCTTAACCTTCCAGAATTGCCCTAACACTTTCTGCTCCTTCTTTTCCACATTTCTCCTCCGAATCTTTGCAAACCAAATCCACAGCCTTTTCCCCAGCATCATTCTCTATGCCAGTATCTGCACCAGCCTTTATCAGAACTTCAACCACTTCCTCATTCCCAGCTCGGACTGCATATATCAGTGCAGTGGCTCCAACATTGTCTTGGCGATCTTTTTCGGCTCCATTGTCCAACAGAAGTCCAACCATGTCTGGATTTCCACTAATAGAAGCAGCACCCATCAATGAGGTGAAACCTAAGAAAAGCTCAGCGTTCACATCTGCACCTGTTGATGGTCTCCGTCCACAACTCTTTTTTCAGTACACATTTTTCACTCAACAGAAATTGGAACGAACCCCAACAAGAAAATAAAGAAAATTCAACAAAAAAAAGTACAAAAAACAACAAAAAAACAACAAAAAACACACACACACACACACACACACACACACACACACCTGATTCCAGAAGAAACATGGCCACATCCACTTCCCCAAGGAATGCTGCGCTCATCAGTGGGGTAGTGCCAATCTCATCTTTTAAATCCACCTTTGCTCCTGAAACAGCAAACCTTACAGTGATCGTTACGACTGTACGGGTATGAATATCCGTAGGGATGGTTTTCTCTGTCCAGCAGAAAGAAAGAAAAAAAATTATGCACTCAACAGAAGGCCATGGTGGGTTTTCTGTCCACAAGCTACCTGCTTCGACCAAAATTTTAGCAACATTCAAGCGACCATTTGCTGCTGCAAAGTGCAGCGAAGATCGCCCGTCAGAATCCTGTGCATCAATATTGGATCCTGAGAAAAAAATAAAATAAAAATCGACGACTGTCATAATTTCACTAAATGAAATTGTCCGGCACCATGCAGCATCTTCACTGCCCAATGTATACATACCCCCACGCCCACCCCAATCGACAAACTTTTGAAGCAAAAAAAAAAAAAATATATATATATATATATATATATATATATTTTATTATTAATATTTTTTTTTTTTTGGGGGGGGGGGGTATTTTGCCTGCTGCAGTGGTGCTCGGGACAAAAGAAATGTGGGTTTTGCACACAGCTTCCTGCTGAAGAGATGATTGCAAACCTCTGTTTCTTTCCGAGAAGGGGGGCAAAAAAATTTCTCTATGGAAGCATTTATGCACTTTATCCAATTCTTTGGTGACAGTGGTGGCTTTATATCTATCCAGTGGTTTTTTTCCGCAGAGGGTTTTTTGGATAACAAATGTGGTTTTCTCGGTATAAATGAGGACAGTGGGCCCCGAGGGTATTTCCTAGTTTCGCAACGATCATGGCGGGTTATTTAAACAGGGAATTTCATTCAGTTTTTCGTTTCCAAGGTGCTAGGCACATTCACAAGGGATTTTTTTACTAGGTTTACTTTATTTTTAGATGCACCTGTGGAGGGTTTTCTAGGGCTGACTTTATTGGGCTGGATTTTTACAAAGGGCTGGGCTGAATCACCTTGTTGTGGACAGCCTTCGTTGGGCACGTTTACCTAATGTAAATTAAACATCCATTCATCCATCCATTCATTCATTCACATATATATATATATATAGCTTCTCAATCAAAAAAACACCTGCTTCGAGCAGCTCCTTGGTAACATCCACTTGGCCTTTCTGTGCAGCGTCGATCAGAGGGGTCCAGCCTTGCCCATCTTTTGCGTCAACATCAGAACCTGCAGAAAGTTTTGAAAGCGAACAAAGAAAAAAGCCTTGTTGCAACCTAAGAAATTCAAGATTACAACGTTCATTGACTATATAATTCTGCAAAGTTCATACATAGATATACTACCTTAGCGTTGCCATCCAATTGTCGGAAAAACAAATGCCAGGGAATGGACGAGATAATCAATTACTGATTATTAATAAGTAAATATTATTAGTAATGGATTAATTAATCATAATAAATAAATTAATAATTACCTTTTGATCTCCTTTAATGCAGGTCATAGTGGGGAATGACCTCAAATTTTCAAAAAACAGAACAAGAAAAAACCCACCATTGCTGACAGACTATAATCAATCAGTGCAGCTGATCACCTGCTTCGATTAGCTTTTCGACAACATCCAGATGGCCCTCCCGAGCAGCATAATGCAACGGAGTGGATTCCAGCTCTTTATGTATGGACGATACATCTGCACCCTTTGAAAGCAATTCCTGCAAGGCAAAAGCAACACATGGGCTGGCTGGACTGGCTGGACTGGCTGGGTTGTACATTCGTTTCGTTTCGTTTTTTTTTTTTTTTTTTTTTCTGCTTGAGAACTTTGTTGCTTTCAGCAAAATCCAAGAAAGCTACCTGGACTTTTCTGGATTCTCCGGAGCCAGCTGCGTTGAAGAGGTCCAAATCCAGTTTGTCGCAATCCTTGGCGCATTTTCCCTGTTTGAAAAAAGGCAAATGATGTAGCAAAATGTTTTATGAATCAAAGGAGCTGAAATCGAAAATGTGGAAAAAGGAGCGATTTTTTGCATAGTCAGCAGGCACCATGCATGTGCACTTGCATTGTTGAGCGGTGATTTGCAGCTGGGAGCTGAATAAGAAAGGTGTGTTCTTCCATTTTGTTTTCCTTCAGTCGATGGTGAGCGCAAAAAAATAAAATAAAAAAATAAATAATTTTTGTGATATGAACAGGGACCTAGGTCGCTTTTGACTCCACCAGAAAAAAACAAACAAGAATCTTTTAAATACGGAGCGCCACGCATTCCATCAAATTTAAAGAACGAAAAGGAAAATAGCTTATGGAAACATGGAAAGGGGCCAAAAAAACGAAATATGATCAAAAATAAATAAATAAAATGTATATATATATATATGTAGTTTTTGTTGGCAATTGCTTCATTTTTTTCTAGTGGTGCAATGCAGCCTCCCAGCTCTTTTTTTTTTGTTTTTTTGAGGGAGAATGGGGACCCAGAGAGATTTCATAACTAAAATTTACCGCGTTTGACAAAATTCTTAACACCAATCGAGACTCACCGAAGTAATGGTTTTAAGAGGGGAATCCACCCCCATCTTTTCATCGATCCATGGCAGGAACCTGCTGATTCTGGTGTACACATCAGCCTTTGTCGAATCACAGTTACTGGGGCCAAAAGATACGATGCCAACCAGAACATCGAAGTCTGGATTCCCCTCGGCGACGATCGCTCCCCGCTTGGCATCAGGAATCAGCAAAGGACCTCCAGAATCACCTGGGGGGGGGGAAATAAAACCCAAACAGGTGCTGCGAACATTTCACAAAGGTAAAAGTAATGCAAACAAGATTCCGGACCATTGTTTTGCTTGACATGGCTGGCACATTCAGCACCAGTTGCACCAGTTGTTCTGAATTTACAGCTGATTTACCTTTGCATGTTCCTTGCGATGCGGAAAAGGCACAGATCATATTGCCCTTCAGTCCAGGCCATCCTAGCTTGCATTGTTTGTTCTCCACGTATTCGATTCCATCCGCAAGTTGAAGCACATCTGGGAAAGAACCCCGGTTGCTGGTTCTCCCCCACCCTACGGTCGCCAAAAACGCGCCCCCTTCGATGCGTTGCTGCCTGTGGGCCAGCACCGCTGGTGGTTTCTTGGATTCCTCTCTGAGCAGCAACAGGGCAATATCGAATCCATCCTCGACATCTCCTGTGTAGCTTTCATGAACGAAAACATCGACAGCAAATATGACCTACAAATGTATTCATGTACTGGTAAGAAAGTTGGGCGAGGGCTCACAGCCTTTTGTTGTTTTCTACTATTTATATTATTCAATTATTAAAATTTTTTAATTTCTTTTGTCTTGATTGAATTCCGTGTTGGCACCGCAGATTGATTTTTTGAAGAAGAAAGAAACACCACACTACAAGTGAAAAAAAGGGCCGATTTACCAGTTTTTGCATCGGCTGATACATCTAATTTCACAATGCAAGGTGCTGTTATGAGGCTAGGTTCTATGTGAATCTTCTTCCCCCCTCCCCCCTTTTTTCCCTCATTACCTCTGCAAATTCATCCTCGATTCCATGTGCGCCCACATACACAATTGGCGTCGGCCCCACAGAGCCTTTCCCAGTCACACAATGGGCTGCGGTCAACACCCACTTGGGGGCAATTAAGGTGCCTCCACAACCATGAAGTCGAGTGCCCGGCACTCTCAGAGAGCATGCATATGGAAACCTTCCTTCGGGAGCTTCTGCACCCTTCGCAACACCAATGCAAAGTCTCAAATTGCGTGCAAGAAAGGCAGCCATTGCGAAGATTGCAACTGGGTTTTCTTTTAATGGATCATGACGAATGTCGTGCCACATTCTGGACAGTGGCAGTGTTCATGCATGTTCCGCATATGTGTTTTTGCATGCACACGGGTGGGCGTCCGATTTGGCTGCTACTCACTCTGAGACGCGGCTCTGCATCTTGTAGCAGCTTTCGAAGCGAACGAGGGATTAACAGCCCAACGTCTTCCTGATAATCACAAAAAAGAACAAAGAGGTGAAGCTCAAATCAGAACTCCGCCAAAAAAGTTGAGCGTTGAGGAAAACACACCAGTCGATCGCCGCCAAGCGCTCGTCCTGCGGGTGAAAGCATATTCGGTGTCGATATACTCAATTTGAGAACGAGTTCCAGGGGGGTCGGAGCGAAAACATAGAGGTGGAAGCGGCCCACCTGTCGGAAGGCACCAGACTGTTGGTGTCGAAACGCAGAAGAGCACCGATATCACGACGGCGGTAAGCATACGAGGTAAGTTCGAATCAGGAGGAAACGGTTCCGGTGGCGAACTGTCCAAGCCCGAGAGGTTCGGAGCAAAACTGCTCTTGACACAGTCATAACTCGCGTCTTTCCTCTGGACAAGGAACGGTTGGGATGCGAGCTGGTAAATTCTTGCGTGTGGATACGAAGCGGCTTTGGATCGGTCGTTTCCCGCGGCAAATGAAGCGTCCACCACTCAATACATTCATTCTCCAGGATCGTGTAGAATTCTCCTTTTTTAACTCAAAAAATACCCCGAACCCGTGGCACAATTGATTCAAACCCGGACGTGCACTTGCGTTTCTGGGCTGAAGAGGCCTAACACGCCACAGGCATGAAGGATGAAGTTTTCGAGTGCTTTGGGGATGCAGTTTTGGCTGTGCACCCCAAAAACACACATTTGGGGATTTTCTTTCTTAGGTGTTGTAAAGTTTCAACGTGAAGTCTGGGAAAGGTCGTCGCAGTGATTACGCAAAGCATGAGGTTATATTGCACAAAGAATTGTTTGCTCATTCTTGAATTGATCGTGTCAGCATGTGGAAGGTTTGCAAAAGTAGCTGGTCCAGAGGTTGGGGTTGCAACCCCAACCTGCAATTGCAGAGAGCCTGCAAAACAACAGCAGCAAACTACCATCCAGGGAGAAAATTTTATGCTTTTTGATCGTGAAAGAATTGCCCCAATCCCAAACAGCTCGCCCCATGACATCTGAACGAGTCTTGTGGAGCTGGGAATTTTAGCAAGGGGTTGCGCCAGATTTTCTGCCCAAGATGTTCAAATATTTCCACTTATTTCTATTCCCCAACAAGTGGCCACTGCACGGAGTGTTTGTCTGTTCCAGCCAGATATGGAACACAGGTTAACGTGTGTACCAGCCCCCCAAATGCGGAAAACTCTTTTCCACACTCTGACTTTTGAGTGTGAAAATGTGCAAAAGTGAGAGAACACAACGAGAAACTGCTCGCCAGGTGCAGAACATCAAGGTGGCGGCGCCGCCGCCAGCGCTCGGAAAGGGTAATCCGGAACCCCTTCACGCCCCAGAAAAACACCACAGTCCTGCACCCTTTTTCCTTGAAAAAAAAAATTCAACGCCCACTGGCCAAGGCACTATCGAAATCACTTCTGAAATCCAAAGACAATCGAATGGTCACTTAAAAACTCCAATGAAAAAGCTGACTGGGCACACATAACGCTCTGTTCACAAAATCATGCGTTACTTCAAATTCGTGGGCGTGATTTTTTTCCCAGGCTGTCCGTTGCGACTTGAGGCCGGCGAGATGCATTTCGCAGGCTAGGTTCGAACAAGCACGGCCAATATACGCTGTGAACCATGAGCGGCGACAGGATTTTCCAGGTTGGTCGAATTTCTTGATGGTGGTTTTCTCCTTGAGAGTTTTCAATTTTTTCCTTTGACGAAGGCTTGTTGTTCGGCAGGGGTTGGAGTTCTTTATCGACCTCGATCAAGGAGAGGGCGACTTGGCAGGCAACGCCCTCACTTCACATCTGAACAGCCGAATACGTAAGTCGACAAACGAATCGAAGTCTGATTCACTCCGTCTCGTCGGCTACCGCTTTTCAATTATTCTTTGAACAGCCCCTGGAAACTTCCTATGTTGTGGGGGGGATTTTGAGGCACCCCATTATTGAACACCCCCATTGCTTCGGCTTCTAAAGACGTCATTTCCGGTTGCTGTTGTTTTCATGGGTTTGGGTTTGGGTTTGGGTTTGTTGGGCAGTGAAATTGGGAGGGAAGGTGGCCAAAGAATATCACAAGCAATGCACGCACTTGGTGCTTCGACACGAGGAACAGGACCTGTATTCTGCGGCACATCAAAACGACCAATCGGTGGTGTCGGTGGAATACATCGTTCGCTGCTTTGACGAAGGAGCACGACTGGAGGAGTTCGAGCGTGTGAGCGTGAAAAAAAAATACGAAACGAGAAACTTGAAAAATCGTTCGTTTGGGTTTCTGGCACCTCGAACGATGCAGGGGGGGGAATCTGTCATGCTTCCATGATGATTACGTCAGATCAGCCATTGATGTCAAAAAAGCCTGACTGCCCAAATGTTTTTCTCAAACATTACCCTTAACAAGTGTGTGGGGGAAAAAAAAAAGGAGGAAAAAAAATAATTAAATAATAATTAAATTTTATTTCAGGGCATTTTCAAAGGCGATTCGATTCCAGGCATTGGCAACCATGTGAGGCAGCTCACGCTGACAGACTTCCGAGTAAGTTCCATTTTTTTTTGTTTCAAATCACATCCAAACTCTGTGTGGATTTTTCTCATCAATCCGCGAAACGCATCATCATGTTTTATTTAAATTATTGAACTCCCCCCACCGTGCTGATTAAATCGGGAAGGCAAAAATCAATTGAAGAAGCAAATTCAGTTGGTCAAAACACTTATTTTTATGGAATCCCTGAGATAAACCCTGGTTTCTCCTCGCACCATCATTCAATGTTAATCGTAGAGCCTTTTGTTTTTTTTTTCTAAAACAAAAAAGGGGATTGACCAATGTGCTGTGGGGAATGATTGCAGGGGTTGGAAAGGCTCCTTCTTCGATATAAATGCGAAAGCACGGGGGCCCCTTATTCTGGCGTTTTGACCGTCCCAGGGGAGACATCCCATTTGGTTGTGAAAGACCTGAATTCGACCAGCGAAAAAGTGGAGAAATCCAGGGCGTACGTACCTATGCAATCACCTGGTTTTCATCCAACCAAATTTTTTGCCTATTTGTTTAAATGGGAGTCTTTGCATCGCCTCGATGGTAAAATGAAACGACCAGGGCGATGCCCCACAGGTTTTCTTAGAATTACCTTGAGGAGGGATCTTTTCAGCCTTATCTTTCAGCCTTTTTGACAGGTGGTGTTAGTAGTTTGATGTGTTTCTGACTTTTTTTCTTTTATGTTTTGTTTTGGGGGGTTTTGGTTTTCCAGTCATCCGTCTGTCCATGTCGTGAGCTTCCATTGGATCGAGGAATGTTTGAAACAATGGAAATATGTTCCTGAAGGTATGGGTGCAATTTTCAGCAGGGGGTTGGTCAAAATGGGTGTAGAATCACTTTGTCTGCTCAAGAATTTTTTCATTGAAGTGTGGTACGATATTGATGGTCAGCTCCGCTTCAAAAAAACCTTTGGAAATGGGCGATTGCTCCATATGCGCCCACCCGGAAAAATATTTTCCTCCTCAGAGTTCGACATTACATTCTACCTCTGAAAGAAAACAGATGGAAGCAAAATGAAAAGAATGAAAGAAAGAAAGAAGGCCTCGTGGTTTCGAGGAGGGCGCCCCCTGCTCCAACCCTCGATATGTTTTTTGAGTTTTGAACAATTTCGATTTTAGGTCCGTTCAAAAACGAGGACGACCTGGTGGCAGAAAGCTCTCAGGATGAATTCACCAATACATATTCTGTTCCAGAGGGCAGCGCAAGGAATGACAGTGTCAAGGCAAAAGCGGGTGAAAAAACCAAGGAGGACACAGCCGGCAAGAAAAAATCGGAAGCTTCGCCTCCTGGCCCCACCGAACCGAAAAAAAATCCAAAAAGGAGCCCGAAACCTGGAGTATCTCCAAAAGACGACGAGGGAACGGTGGAAGAAGGCAAGTCTGACAAAAAATCAGACGGTGGAAAAGCGAAAGACAAGAGGTTGAGGGAGGATAATTCCCCAATGGGGCCATCGGGTACTCAGTCGAAGAAAAAGAGTGCTCATGGAAAGGGGTCGAAGAAAAGTGGAGCAAAGGTGGAGGAAGCAGAGGGGGATGATACTGGAACGGAGGGAGATGAGCCAGTCCAGAGAGGAGGTTCTTCCTCGCGGAAAAAAGTCGGGGGGAAAAGAAAACGCAGGTCTGAATTGATGAAGGGAGGTCCGAGTCGAGGGGAGGCGGTGAAAAAGAAACCCAAGAGGAGATTGAAACGCAAGGAGGTATCCACAGGTACCCATTTCTGAGACATGTCTTTCCCCAAGAAAAAAAAAAAGGTTTCACAGTGTCTTAAAAACTGTTGTTGGAAGATGGGAATGAGTGCCTTTCGTTTTATCGGACATGAGATGCCCAAATGATTGATCCGCCAGGTCCAGAAAAAAAATCCTTATATAACTATTAATCTTGGAAAAAAAGGGGGGGAGAGGGGGAGGGAGGTGCTTAGCCACTGACAATGGGAGGTTTCGTTTTTTTGCATTGACAGATACAGAACCTTCAGAAAATGAGGAGGAAGAATTGGACGATGAGATGGAAAAGCCAGCATCACCGGAACCCCATAATAAAAGCAAGGGTGGATCCAAACAACAGAAAAAGACGAAAAATCCTGAAGGCGACAGCGAAGACCTCCTCTTTGCAGTCAGTGGAATGGAGGGTGAAGAGCGAACCCACATGCAAGTTTCCTTGAAGAAGTTGGGCGTACGAGTGTCGAGCGGTGAGTTAGTTGGTGGTGACTGTCCTAGGAAGCCAGCTCCTGATGCATCTCAATGATAGGTGCTTTCATTTCTTTTGCTCGATTCGTCCCCAATTTGTTTGAAAGCTACACCGAGAAGTGAATGGGCTCCTTCACGGAAGCTGATAAAGATTAGTATGCAGGTGAGGATGGGCTTTCCGCCCGGCTGTTTGGAAATTTGAAAGTGGGGTTTTGATGGGGGGTTTGGGGGTGTCCATAGGAGTTTCCCGCGATCCTCATATCTATGATTTCGGCACCACCCACATCATATCGTCGGAGCTCAGGCGGAACGAAAAGACGATGTGTGCGATGGCAGCCGGAAATTGGGTGTTGAGTTCGGACTACGTGAAAAGCTGCCGGGGTGCAGGAGATTTAGTGGATGAGGAGTCATTCGAACTGTCCAAGACTCGGAACGGCGTCATTTCGGAAGGTGGCATTGGGGTTCACCGCTGTTGTTTCTTTTTTGCTGAGAAATTAAGTGGCTGCAATGATGGGGTTGGACACACCATTTTACGCAATGAAATGCAGCGATAAAAAATTGATAAATTAACATAAGAAAATAACCATAAAACCCCCGTAAAAATAGTGGAATTCGATAGTGGAATAAACAGTGAAAGAAGAATTATCTGTGAAAAATTAGTGTTAATATTTTTTTGATTTAAATTAGTGAAATTAGTAATATGATGCAATGTATACAGAAGAATATGAGGAATGATGGGTTGGGAGTGGCGGTTATCGTAGGGGCCCCAGCTCACTGGCGGAACCGCTTCGACAGTATCGGAGTGGGTGCGTTTCATGGAATCAAGGCTTGCTTCTACGGAAAGCTCAGTCTTCCAGGCAACGATGTCATTCAGCAAATCATCACGGCAGGAGGTGGAGAAGTATTGAAGACATCCCCCCCATACGCAGACGTTCTGAAACGGGGCAATGTCACTCTGGCTGTCATAGGCAAAGACAAAGCCAAGAATGCCGACAGGTGGGGGGATCTTTGACGGCGAGCAGCTTTTTTCCCCCCTCCCCTTCTCGAAAAAAGATGGAAAACAATGCATGTTTGCCCACGATTTTCGAGTATTGTTTTGCTGGCATCGAGATTTGAATAGGCTACTTGGGGGTTTGTTTCGAGTGGAATTTTCACTTGTCTGTTGGGTGTGCTTGTCCTAGGAATATCAATATGTTCTTGGAAGGTGGGGTGCCGTGCGTGTCTGCAGATTACATAATAAGTTGGATCGCGCATCCTGACATGGACCTGGCGGAGTTCGTGTTGCTCGACCCGGAGGGAGGTTGTGAAGCTTTGATGGAATTGGAGAATGGAAGAGGTGCAGGGGGCGGGGCTTCTGAAAACTCCATGTCGTTTTGAATGGAGGTTTTGGTGTTAGAGAGAGGCAAGGATGTGTGCTTGTGTGCGATTATGAAAATGGAGTCTGGATACGCTCTGGAGTTGAGTTTCAGGGGGGGGTCTGGAGGCAGGGCTTGTCTTCTTTACTCTTCCTGATAGGTGTTTTTTGTGGAGACGTGGAGGGTTGATGAAATCATTTTGTCAGGATCCAAAGAAGGGTTTCTGGTTTGTTGAAATGTTTTCTTTGATGCACATCAATGTCTAGTTATATACTTAAGTATATGAATATATGAATGTGTAGTTTGCATTAGGCAAATTTGCCCAACGAAAGCCGTCCATGAGATGATTTGGCCCAAGCCCTAAAGAAAAATTCAGCTCAATACAAGTCAGTTCAAAAAACCAAGTGGCGGCTGAATTTCACCAAGACACGCACGACTTTCAATTTAGGAGGGAAGCGCAGCGCAGGTCGTAGTCTGGTTGGAACCGATTTGAAAGTCTCAACGAAACGCTCGTACGTAACGCACGTACGTTAACATCGGGCGCCAGTGCGACTCGCCGCTCTTTGCGTATTGGTAAAACTGAGAGCAATCGCGAGTCGTTTGATTGATTGACCAAACATGCCAACAACGATGTGACATCCTATAAGAAGAGATACCCTCCAAGTCCGCTGCACGAAGGAAGTAAAAAGGAGGAGAAAAAAAACTCTTCAAAGATAACCATACACGATCAACCCAAATCATCTCTCACGGGTAAAGGTTAATCCTAATCTCGTGATCCGGCGACATCCGGGGCTTAACGGCTCCGGATTAGCCGGATCTCGAGTTTAGGATCATCCTAAACCCACGGCTCTCCCCGCGGGGGACTCGTCCGATCCGATCGGGGGGCCGGAAAAGCGAGCGGCTATGGTTGCTTGCTTTTCCGGACCTCGGCCGGATCGGACGAGCCCTCCAAAAGGAGAGTTGGAGAGGTCCGGGTTCTTCCCCTACGGGGGTCTCCTGTAAAAAAGAGGCAACTCGTAAGGACGAGTTTAGACGTTCAAATCCTCTAGTTGCCTAAGTTTTTTCTCTCTCTTTTAAGACCTACCCCTTTGATCTCTTTTAAAATTTCTCACTCTTATCACTCTTATCACTCTTATCACTCTTATCACTCTTATCACTCTTTTCACACTTGAAAGTTTTCACGCTTTTCACACTTTTTATGTTGCTCTCTTTGGGTAGATACGTTAATCAAATTATTCGAAACGTTGAACGTTTGGGAACGTCGAAAACGCACTTGCATGGTTCGGATCTGTCAGCGCGTACACATACACGTACGTACGTGTTCTGTTACGTGTGGGAAGTTTAGATCACGTTTGGAAAAGGTTCAAGAGAGTTAGAGTGCCACGTGGGGGTTTGTGACCACGTGTAATAGGTAGCTTCTTGATGGGAGTGAGTTTTGAGAAGCTCCTGGAACTTAGAACTCAAGTTCACGGTGAATTTACAAGGTTCTAGCTTCTAGGCACAATCCAATTCGCAGTCTTTCTGTGGATAAAAAGGCGTTGTACTTTGAACTACTTGTAACTTCTGGTCCGACCTTTTCTTCCTGTGACATGTTCGGTGTTGCGTTCGTCAGTCCAGAAAAGCTACGAGTGGCGAAGCCGATTTGCCAAGTCTTCCTTGTGATGCATGAAAGCCGGAATTTTTCTCAAGAAAATGTTGTTTTTGTCACCAGCTGGTGTTAATACTGAGCCTCGCTTCAACCCACATCCAGACTCTGGATTCCAGAGTGTTGAGCAGAGATAGGACTTTACGGTTACGGTCACCGTAACCGGACCGTAACCACCGTAACCGGACCGTAACCGGAGTACAATTTTCGTCAGAAAATCGTACTTTTACGGCCGTAACCGTAGCACCGTACCACTCCGTACCGCTCCGTACCGGACCGTAACGACCGTAACGGCCGTAACAACCGTAAACCGTAGAAAGTGACCCCCGCAGGGGGATTCGAACCTGCGACCCTACTGACTGCAGCCTAACGCTTTAGCACTGAACCACGCTACTTCACGGTGATTTAGGGCCTACCGTAGTTATACCGTACCTGTTCCGTACCGTAAAAACAACATATTACTCCGGTTACGGTACGGAGTTACGGCCGTAGTACGGTGACCGTAACCCGACCGTAACCGGACCGGACCGGAGTCGGACCAAAAATTTGGCCCAAGTCCTATCTCTGGTGTTGAGTATGTTGTGGAGTCAGCACTTCGAGGCCATGTAAGAAACATTCAGAATATGTCTGGCTTGTTTTATCTGGGGTGCGTATTTTTGTGCTTCAAAACTGGTATATATAAGCAAAAGATTCTTGTCAATTCTCTACCTCTCCATTGGGGGGTGTCAATGCTCAAATTCATGGAAAATGAAAATGCAGGCTTGAAAGTGGCGACGTGCTGGTTGAATTAGCTTGGGGGCACATGCTGCTAGTGACTTTGTTCATTCACCTTTATTTTTTTATATATTTTTCGTGTAGAAGTTGAAATTGGACTGTCTGAAAAATAGAAATGAAGCTGCAAGTCGAAGTACAGGAACCCATCAACATACACTTTCCTCCCCACATAGGCAGGATGCAGACATGGCATGTCCAGTGATTGACCGGAAGAATGAACGGATCGCTCAGTTGCCTCGCCTGTCCCCATGTCCAGCACATATTCATGAACCAACGTCGGTATCCCTTCCCGGACAGAAAACGGGTTCCAGATTGGGATGGCCTCCTGCATTCTGCATGCATGGAGGATCACTTTGTTGCCCTCCTCAGTGAGGAGTCCTCACAGGCATCAGAGTTGTGCCGAAGTCGTTTTTGCGACAACGACAACGGCCGTTAACGGAGTTAACGGTTAACGGCCGTTGTCGTTGTCGCAAAAACGACGTCGGCACGACTCTCACACTTTTTTCAATGATGTGATTTGAGTGCTACGACAAGCACCCACCAAAGCGCGAGCGAACCCCGTTGCTCAGCGACTGTGGTGTGATGCAGAGTTGTGCGCCGTTGCAACGGCGCACAACTCTGATAGGCATTCACCGTATGGAATGAGAAATTCGGCGAAACCTCGAACCACCTTTGGTCTTTCTTTGTTCCGAACCGTGGCAGTTGCATCTAAGATAAAGCAAACATAGTAGAATGAATGAATGTTCAATTTACATTAGGCAAACTTGCCCAACAAACCGTCCACAAGGAGGTGATTTAGCCCAAACATAGTAGAAATCCCTTGTGAAACTGTCTAGCACATTGAAAACAAACACTGCTTCAAATTCCATGGCAAAGAAAACCCTTCGATCCTGAATTCGGACGTTTTGGCGGCCGTTTCAACACTGAATCTTACGTCAGTGTTGGACTCTTCGACTTGGTTTGAAAGAAAGACTGCAGAAGCCGAGGCAGGTTGAGGGCAGGGATGGTGCTCTTTGTTGTGTGAAAATGAAAATGTGGAGAGTAGGATTCGTACCCCCGCCGAATCGTAATCCTAGTCGCGACGATCCACTCTACGGACCCGGTCAGAATTGTTCTCCACGACCCATATGAAAACCGATTGCACATGTAACTTGCGTCAAAAACCCCAAGACCTCTGCATTCTGTCTGGTACCTTGTTTGCCGAGTTCCTACTTTACTTTTCGTTTACTTTTGATGGATGCTTTCTATCCACACGTTTTCTTGGCTTTCCTTCCTTCCCGTTTGCTCACACTTTAGGTTCGGCCGATAACAACGCATCACACCGCCCGACACCCACCCCTGACCGGCCAGCGGTGCGAGTCAGTCTGGCATGAAGCACTGACGTCAGCAACCGCCAGTCAACCAGGGGAGGCGAGGCGGAGAGGCCACACAGATTGGATTTGTGAACATGGGCAGCCATGTCCGACCGACCTCACTATAGGAAATCGCGCTCTGTGCGGGGTGTTTTACTGACCCCGCACAGAAGCCTAAAACCCGTGTTTAGCCACGCACAGAGCCACAATAGCCCCGCACGGCTCTGTGCCCGGGTTTGGCCGGTCTGTGTGCGGGGTCCCAATTTCACCCCGCACAGACTGGAACCCCGCACACAGGACCTGACGTCTTTCCCGTTGTGGGACCCCGCACAGATGAAACATAGCCCCGTACAGTGTGCGGGGTACCCTATCCTCCGTACGGGGGTGCCGTGCGGGGTGGATATGGAAGACGTCAGGTTCTGTGTGCGGGGTTCCCGTCTGTGCGGGGTGAAATTGGGACCCCGCACACAGACCGGCCAAACCCGGGCACAGAGCCGTGCGGGGCTATTGTGGCTCTGTGCGTGGGTGTTCAGGGTGCTGTGCGATTCTGGAACCACCCCGCACGAAAGAGTCATACCCTCGTACAGCTGTGCGGGGTCTCTGTGCGGGGTGGCTGTGAAAACCTTGTGCGGGCTCCTCTTGTCTGTGTGCGGGGTGATTGTTGAAGGCGTGTGCCAGCGTATTCCGCCCCCGTGCGGGGTCCTTATCTGTGTGTGCGGGGTGGTTGGTGAAGGCGTGTGCCGGTGTATTTCGTCCCTGTGCGGGGTCGCTGTGCGGGGTTATGTTGTGTGCATGCTGTGTGATTGTAGAAACATCTGTGTTGTGGTTGTTACAATAAAACTACGATGACAAGACCCCCTTTGAATGTAGACCCCATTTTTTTTTATCAAAGACTTGCCCATTCCCACTTATTCCAAAAAAGAAATAGAAACAAAAAAAAAGGCCCAAAACCATGAACTCCAATCCTACCATTCCGACCCTGCGCTTGTCTTTCAATAAAACAGACCCACTGACCCACTTCCAACTGTTCTATCATATGCATATGAATCCGGGTTCACTGAGGCTGGAAAAGTCTTAATAAAGTCAGTTTCCTGAATCAAAACCAAAGTGATGGGTCTGGGTGTTGCTGTTTTTTGCGTGTTTTTTTTTCAGTCTTCGATATTTTCGCTATATTTTCCCTAGCTGGTCAGGCCTAGCGGAGAGGGCGACCAACGCATCCACAGCAGCAGTGCTCGCACCGTACCTAAATTGCATCGTTGTTTTTGTAATTTCCTTTTTTTTTAATGATTTGAGACAACTTCTGTAAATAAAATATGATGTCATCTTTTTCTTATCTAGAAAATGAAAAACAGCTTCTAATATTCAAAAATAACGTTTTTGTTTCTCTTCCCTTTAAAAAACAAAAGGAAATTATATTCTCAAGCACATTTGAAAAAAAAGGGGGCAACCAAAAAAAAGAAAAGTTCATCAAAAGCAATTTTATTTTTGGAGGAAAAAAAATCAACACAGTCCTGCTACCCCTTTTTCTTTTATTATTCTTTCATTTTTTCTTTTTTTTCAAGGTGACACTCACCAGGAAGAGTCAGGCATGTTGTCATTCAGGATGACTGACAGCAGCGCCCCAATGACTGACTTGAATGAAGATGGCTTCGATGAATCGATGATTATCTCTTTCAACAATGTGCATGCATACTCCAATGCAACTACATCCACATCATCCACATGGAAAATCTATATATTTTCAACATGAAAAAAATAAATAAAAACAAAACCATTCAACCATTCTTTGTTAAAACACAACCAGCCAATCAACCACAAACTTTAAAAATTCAGATTTCCCAAATCAAATGTAACGATTGTTTTTATTAGACATCCTTACAAATATTTACTTATTTCTTCTGTATATATACTACCTTAATTTATTTCCATACCACTTTTTTAAAAAATAAAAAATAGTACCTGTGTTTAATAACAAAAAGTTACCTGGATGATTGCATCCACATGTCCGACCAGCATGGGCCTCCACTGATCGATTCCCATAGTAAGTATTTGAATGGCACCCCTTGCCTAAGCAATAACAGAAAATTAAGGGTTTTCAACAATTTTTTTTCATTTTTTTTTCCTTTCAACTCTTTCTTTCGTCTATGAATTTCAGACTGAATTCACTTCAATACTTTGAATTTACAATCGTTCCACTTTAAAACTCTTGAGTATTTTTTTTTAATTTTTTTTATATATTTCAATACACTTATGATGCAATCTTTTTAACATACCCAGATTTTGTTTGGAGCTCAAAGAAAAATGCAGAAAAATGAAAAGTGAAGTTTCGACCCTTTCCCCCTCCCCTTGTTCTTTTATTTCCTTTTTCTCTTTTTTTTTCTTTTTTTACAAGAATGAAATCGCTATGGAAAAAAAAAGAAAATTAAATCGCTTCCGAGAAAAAGAATAGTTTTTTTTTTTCATACCTGAGTGTGTCAATGACATGTGGTGGTGATTTTGCCTCACAGCTGATTTGTTTTGCCAGACATCCAGGGGATGTGCCTGTTGCATATGCATTTTTATCAATAACCTACCTCAATTTCCAACTAGGATGTTGAGAATGAGGATGTTTGTGTGTGTTTTTTCCAGGTGGAAATAAAAATAAATAAATAAATAAACAGCAAAATTATGAATTTAAAAACAAAAATTTACTGGAAAGGTCTTAATTCTCCAAAAAAAAAAGGAAAAGAAAGACAAGTCGAACTCGACTAAAATACACGAGTGGCCGAATTCCCATTTTTTTTCAAGTATATATAAAGAAATTCATCAAGGTTTTTATTACTAGATTTTTTTTTTTCGACCCTTTTCGAATCCTCACCCTTTTGCTCTCCACCAAACGCGTCTTTGGCGAGAGGGGACAATTTCTTTTCGCGTCGTTTTTAACCTCTCTATATCTGTTCGATATGAGGATCAGGGACATCGCGACGCTGTCTGGCAGACACCCACTTTTGCACAGATGTTTGACCATCTCTTCCAAAGACACCATTTCCTCCACAGTCACACCCACCGTCAGTCCGATCAAATTGTTTGCTGTCACCAGGGGATCTCCTGATGTTCCTGTTGGATTTTCAGAATCCTCATCTGACCAAGGTCATTAAAAAAATAAAGAAATGAGAAAATGAGAAAAAAAAACACTGATTGTGTTTGTTTTTTTTGTTTTTTTTTTTTTAAACACTAGTTCTGAAGCCATTTTTGTTTTTGAATCTGATTTTTTTTGGTTTATTTTTTGCAACTCATTAACAGAAAAAAAAAATTAAAAAATTGTGTTTCACATAAATTCTTCGAGGCTTTTTTTTCTTTTTTCTTGAATTCAAAATGAGATTAAAACCCTTTTCCATGCAAAGTTTGAAAAACTCACTCTTCTTAATTTTATTTTTTTTCAATTAAAGTGTTATATTATTTCGCACTCACCAGGACTGTCGATGTGAATGTCTCTGAAAGCGTCAATGACTTTTGACTGAATGGATTTATCCATGCTGAATATCAAAGTCAACATTGTTCTGACCGCATCATCCAGCCCTTCGATTTCGAACTACGAAAAAAAAAGGAAAAAAAAAATAAGACAGAAAAAAAAAGCCAATGCAATACGTATGTTTCTATAAAATTCTGTTTTCACTTTCTTTGCCCAGATTTCAAAAATGGGTTGTCTTTTTCTTTCAGCAGCGTGATGGCAGCTTTCTGAATGAAGGCCGCCTTGTCTGACAGGTGTCGATAGCCCGCTTCTGCCAGCGGAACGTAGTGGTCTATCGGAATCACTTTGCTTTGCACCAGCATCGTCCACACTCCAAAAGTCCGAGCCCTGTGTGAAGGGTTTCATGTTCATCCGTTAGCATGGTGCTTTCAAATCTTTTCGGGTGCGGGGAAAAAAAAAAAAAAAAAAGCTAAAAAAGCAAACACAAAAAAAACACGAAAAAAAACAAAAAAACTGAACCAAGAAAAACAGGAAAAAAAAATATACACAAACAAACAAAATGAAAGTAAACACAAAATGAACCAAAAAAAAGCAGAAAATAAAACAATTTATAAACCCCCCAAAAAATGAAAAAAAGAGAAATAAACCGAAAAAAAAACAAACAAACAAAATGAAATAGAATAGAATGCTGCACGAGCGAACCCCCCTACCTCGTGTATGGGCGGACATCCAGGAACCTGTCCATCAGTCCCTAGCGCCCTGTTCTGAAACCTCAAGCTCCGCTCAACATCCACCACCCCCTTTTCTGAACACCCCATGAGCCTGCTTTCGTTAAACACCACATGGCCCAGCGCCGAAACAAGAGAACTCCTGATTGTGTGGACCGAACACTCCCAACAAGGCGTCCCAAGCTTCGGGACACATGTAGTCGAGGTACGATAAACTTGACGAAGGGGGAAAACACCTGCGGAGCGTTTGTGCGGTTTACTAAAGCGGGGTTGGTTTCTGTAAAGCTATTTTGGGATGTGGCTGCCCCGATGTCCGACGAGTAGCGGTGGTGGCAGTAGCGGACATGGGAGTAGCGATTATGGGAGTAGCGATTATGGGGCGACACCCTCTGTGCGGGGTTACTGTTCTGTGCGGGGCTGACTGTGCGGGGTTGATTTCAGCGGTTTCATCCGTCGCTGACGACTTCGTCAGCGACGGCGTTTTCCGGCCCCAGATCGTCACAGGAATGCCTGGGAGTCGAACCCAGGTATTTCCGACCATTTCCTTTCACTGCCGCGTCGGTTTTCGCGACTTCGATTTTCGGCGGAAGTCGACGGTGATTTTACTACCCCGCACAGAGCGGGTTTTCCCATAGTGCCTGTGAAGCAGCAAGCCACCTTCCAGGGTCCCAAAGTGCGGTGTGTGGACACGGTGGTGGCCACAGAGCACCAGTCCACCTGAGTTGAGCGAAAGAAAGAAGCTTCTTATTTTTTGTTCCGGTGGGCAAAACCAGGCTTGGGTGCATGGCCAGCTGGGCATGGAGAAGGGGGGGGACAAAAAAGGAAGCAGTCGAAAAGAAGGGAAAAAAAAAAAAAGGAAAACAAGGATGTGCTGATTTCGCAAATCCGATTGTTGGTTTGGTGGAATTTGAGTTCATGGTTGGGGTGGTCAGTTGTGGGATGCATGGGTCGTTTGAATGGGATGTTATATAGGAAAACAGGCCGATTCTGTGGGACTGGCTGGCTGGCCGGAATTATGGGAGGCCTTGGTTGATTGTCTCCTGTTTCAACGATCCCTGGATCGAACGTGTCTTCCAAAAAAGCACCAAACGAACAGGAAAAAAACACCCAAAACACGCAACCCTTACAGTGCAGTGCTCACTACCACCCTAAAACAAATGAAAGGGGCTTCGTTGGTTGGGCCGCCCTTCTGGCCGGCCCAACGGGGAAACAGGGAATAAACTCCAGGCGCTCGCACACTATTGTGTGAGGAGCCGCATCGACAGCAATTGGGCTGATCATCACCAACCAACCAATCAATCAATCAGTCTTCTCCGCCGCCACCGCCGCCACCTCCGAATTTTCCTAATTTTCCTCCACCTCCACCGCCGCCGCCGCCGCCTCCACCCCCACCTCCGAATCTTCCGAATTTTCCTCCTCCACCTCCACCGCCGCCTCTTGCCAGCAGCATGCGGCTCACTGCACAACGAAAACAAAATCAGTCACCTAAAAAGAAGGCCCATCTGGCGGGGAAGGCGCGGTGGACGTCACTTTTCAGGCACCCACTTTTTCTGTCGCCACTTTTTCGTCGTCCTCCCCCACCCCCACCCCCGCCTCCGCCGCCGCCTCCACCACCTCCGAATTTTCCTCCTCCTCCGCCCCCACCTCCGTATTGTCCTCCATCTTCACCTGCAGCGAGGAGACGACGCTCGTCTGGAACACACGCACAAGGCGCGCTTCGTTCAGCCACCAAAAAACACAGAAACGCCCAAGGCAAGGGCGCAGCCACGGACGGCCACAGCGAGTGCCAAGTGCCACGCCTGGCTCACCTGCGAAGGAAGCTTGCGCGGCAGCGAGCACGAGGCCGAGCAGGAGCAGAGCAGCCACGGTTTTGACCATGCTTGACGAATGCAGCAGCAGTTGTTGCTTTCGAAGAGGGAAGACGATCGCAAACGTTTCTGAACACGACGCTTCCAGGGCGCAATATGTAGGGAGACGGCCGACGCGACTCCGTGGAATGCCCAAAGCCCTCTCGCGAGCGAAGCAAGCGCGCGCCAGGTGTGCCAGCCCGATTTTTGGATGGTGATCATGAGGATGATGAGGCTACAAACGTGCAACATCATCATCGTTCCGCTGACCGACGGTTAATCATGGTTCGCCTGCAGGATGGTGGTTGTGCAACTGCGTTTGGGAAGCTCAAGGACAGGAGGAGTGCTTGCATTGTTTGTTTGTTTGTTTGTTTTTCATTTAAAGAAAACAAACAAACGTGTTAAAAAACAACGGCTCGAAAAAAACGAAAGAAAGGCTCGAAAGGTGTGTTCGCAGGTGTGGCACGCAACGAAAAACAAGGCGCCTGTATACACGTGACACGATTCCAGGAATCTGTCGTACGACGCGGCGGTGAATTGACATCGAAATCCGGATGACGGACGTGCGGACATGCATCAACACATCTTTTTGGAAATCCGCCAAATACATGTGCTTTGTGTTTCAAAAAAAATGGCCAGGCAAGAGTGTGTTTTCCATGTGTCCTGACACTCACCTCCCGGCCGCCACAACAACAAGTGGTGTTGGGAATTCCAGCCGCCACGACTTTTACCCAAGAAAGGAAAGTAACCAGCAGAATTCCCAACACTGGGACTTGGCGGCGATCTATGCTTTCTCAAAGACTGCAGAAGCCGAGGCAGGTTGAGGGCAGGGATGGTGCTCTTTGTTGTGTCAGAATGAAAATGTGGAGAGTAGGATTCGTACCCCCGCCGAATCGTAATCCTAGTCGCGACGATCCGCTCTACGGACCCGGTCAGAATTGTTTTCCACGACCCGTATGAAAACCGATTGCACATGTAACTTGCGTCAAAAACCCCAAGACCTCTGCATTCTGTCTGGTACCTTGTTTGCCGAGTTCCTATACTTTTCGTTTACTTTTGATGGATGCTTTCTATCCACACGTTTTCTTGGCTTTCCTTCCTTCCCGTTTGCTCACACTTTAGGTTCGGCTGATAACAACGCATCACACCGCCCCACACCCACCCCTGACCGGCCAGCGGTCAGAAAGCCCAAAAGGGTCAAACCAACCAACACAGGTTTTCTGATGCCAACTGTGCAAATATTACATCAACACGATCAACAACATACATGCACAGACAGATAGATGCAGATATTGTGGAGTTGGTGCACAAGACATTGGTTTAATGAGGCCGCTGCACTTTCCCTCCCTGTTCACTTGGGAAAGTGCAAGCACTGTCTCCACATTAACCTGTCCCAGCAATATTACTTGGGCTGCTGTTGTTGAAAGCGACGCCAATGATCCGTGTTTTTACCCAAGACAAAGAAAAGGGATCGTTTTTTGTAATAGTCCCCATCGACAAACTCGATATTTTCTGTCCAGCAACGAAAAAAGACACAAAAAAAATCAGGTAAAATAATCCACGCCCAATTAATTCTATTTTTTTTTTGGTCTGGACCAAAAAGATTTGGTTTGACGGGAGGCGGTACGCAGCACTCCAATTTTGCAATCAGCACGAGAAAAAGAATATTGGAAAAAGCTGACTAAGAGCTGCTTGTGGTCTATGGAGAAGGCCACTTTGATATATATTGATGTTTGATGGAAATAGAGCAAAAAGAGGGTCGTGAAAAGCTGAAAAGCATTTTGAATGTCGCATTTTACCCAAGATGTCCTCCAGCAAATGCGCTTTTCCCACCATCGCTCCATTGCCCTGACACTTGACGTGTGTAAAATGCACGTGGAAATGATAGTAGGATGGAGGATAGTGAACAAAAATTCTCAGCTGGTCCCGCGAAACCCCAAACTTGGATTCGATCGCCTGCAAAACAAAAGAAAGCAATCGAACCAAGGGAAAGCTGGCAGATTTGAATGACAAAAAAAAATAAAGGGGAAGAAAAAAGGTCAACCAGAAGCATTTCCTTGAGCATCCCTAAAAGAAATCTAGACCACCTCGGAAAAACGTGGGGGTAAAAATCCCAAAAAATCAGCCAAAAATACTCAGACGGCCAAGAGCCTATCAATGAACCCCCCCCTCTGTTCCACCCTTCTGGATGCGATTCTTTCTCATGTTTCTTTTTTGTACTAATTTCCTTTTTCCACTCATGCGAAAAAAACCTTCTCAAATTTTCTCTTTATCAAAATGTTGCTGTTGATAATCTGACAAAATTTGGAGTTTTTACCTCACAGCCCTGGTCCCTGATATGCTTCAGCAAGGGAAGCTGCGAAACATTGAGATCCCTCAAGCTTCTTATGTCGCGTCTGCGATTTTTTTTTCCATCAATGTTAGACAGGAGCAAGCAACCAATCTATATATATATATACAGTTTGATCTTGGGAAAACTTTGAGCTTTCAGTTTTTATTTTTAGTTTTTAATTTTTCGGTGCTTTTTTCTTTTTTTTTTCTTTGAGGAGGGGGAAAAACATGTGGCCGACAAATCAAATGCCAAGGAGGATCGACAATCGAAAACTCATGATGGGTTTTCTTGGATGGTGAGAAAACCCCTCACCTTTTGCAGATAGCAACACAGTAAAGTTCCTCCAGGTTTTTCTGGTCCTGAATCGGCAAATAAAAATAAAAAAGTAAATGAAAACAGCCTCAGTTGCGAAAGAAGAAAAGAAACCAACCCGAAAAAGAGAAAGGACGGAACCAATATCTGTTATCTCAGGCTTTAAGAGGGGGATGAGGGGGCAATTTTATCAGGATGCGATGGTGTCACTCCTTTCAATTTTATCCACTATAACCTCGTTGGTTGAAGAAGCTAAAACAAGCACTTTAAATGGAGTTTGAATGACTAAAAATGCTTTCCCACAAAAACTTACCCATTTTAGGTCTGGAATCAACATGAAACCGATATCAGGGTCCGAGTCTTCAAATAGAATGCGGTCGACCTCAGCCTGAGGAAAAACATTTTTTACTTTTTTTTCCATCACAAATCACAGGTACAAAAAAACAACACATATCAGCTTCAGAAACAGAGTACTTATGGAAAACGAGCGATGTGCTCCTCACAAATTGGCCAAGAAAAAAGCAGCATCTGACAATAACTCTAATTCAGCAAACGACTGGGCAGCCTTCCAAAGTGAACAAGATATGCAAAAACACCACCACCATGGTTTGGCAACAAAAAAAAACACTTTTTTGAAAAAGAACTGAAAGGCTCTCAGGATATAGCTTTTTCTCATTGCCTTTTTTTCTTCTCAATATATATATATATACATATATCCACTTTTTCCTTCATTTTTTTTCCACCCCTCCCAACCCCACCTTTCCTTCCAAAATATTGTACACCCATTGCATTCTGCTGGCAGGAAAGGAATTGATGAACGGCAAAGTGCACTTCTCAAAATCCGCCTGAGTTTCTCGAACCTGTTGACTTCACAGAGAAGGGACCACAAAAATATGATCAAAAAAACTCATATCCATCCATGCGACAGTTTTTTATCTTTGACGTAATTCGAAATATACACCGACCTGAAAAACTGGTCAAATTCAGAAACCCTCTTCCTCCCCCCCCTCCCCCCCCCCCCCCCAAAAAAAAAAAAAGGCTAACATGTTTTTTCCCAATAAGTTTTCGAAAGGAATCAGTCTATGATGGATATGGTGCTTCAGTCGCAGGTTGGGGAAAAAACATCGCTGTTGAAATAAAACAGGGGTCTGAGGGAATCACCACAACTTTATCTGGGCTGAGAAATCTGAGTGAAGTTTTTGTGAATCGAAAGTTCGATTTTCAAGTTCCCCAACTCACCATGGCATATTCTTGATCCGTGTGCTTCTGGATATGTTGTTCTGTTGCAGGGTAAATCAGATCCACCGTCAGCGAGGCTAAATCCGACGGTGGAACTGCATCATACTGTAAAGCAAACAACAAGAAGTAAAAAAAAAGGAAGCTGGAAAAAAACAAAGAAAATACATGCCTTGCAGCCGTATATGGGGAGGTGAGGGGACCTGAGAAGGGCAGCATTTATAAACATATCCTCAAACAAATCAAAGATGCGACTAATATGTGTGACTATTCCATTTACACACAAGAACAGCAAACACAACACTGCAACACTTGGGACGGTTTTGGCTCGTGTGTGGAATGTCTGAAAGGCGGATTCTCATTCTCTTTGTATTGTGTTTGAAACACAGTCAGACATATCGCAGGACGGATACAAGTGTTCTTCACCCATTAAAAAAAAACAAAAAAACATTACCAACAAGCACCCAATGAGTAGGATCAAACACCAACACCATGGGTAAAATGAATCTTCGTGACATGTCACATCAAACCAGGAGATTTTCCTTTTTTTTTCGTCATTTTTTCGTGAATCAATGGCCTGCTCCCCCCCCTCCTCTTACTTTTGAGTAGATGTCGTTTTCAAAATGGGCGTCCAGCTTGGTAATGCCTCGCAATAGCTCCCCAGCATCATCTTTTGCCAGATGCTTCTGTGTGACAACAACTACTGCATCTTCGTCCGACCCTTCGAACCTTTTTGTCGTTGTTGTTTTTTGCATCGATGGAATTTCGATGACAGAAAACAATCCGATTCAGCAAACGCATTTGAGACAAGAAACACCCAACGATGTGTCGCCCCAGCTTTTATTTATTATTTTATTTAGTTATTTGTTTTTAGCTTTTTTTTTTTACAGTGCTGTTAGAATCAAAATTCAAAATTTGGCATGGGTTTTTTCCGGTTTCCATCCATCATGTTACAACAAAGCAGACCAAAGGAGAGCGACTATAAGAAAAATTACAAGCGCCACACAGAGTCATAGAGTTTGTTCTTCGCCTGTGTGCCAGAGAACTTCGATGAAAGTCTGTTTGGGATGTGGGATGTTCGGTACCTCCCAACAATCGCGAGCTGTTTATCCTGAGGTCTATCGCCGACGACTTTGGCTACTCGAAATCCTTCGAACGATGATGGCCTAGCCGTCATACCGCATGCACGTCCAGCTAAAAAAGGGAATGGTGTTAAACCACAAAGTAAACAACAGCTTACATTGGTTCAGAGTACCTCCGTTCTTTTATTCACAAACCATGTTTGTCCCTTCCAATACTATAATTGTATGATCTAACCCTATCTACTCATATCCCATCACAATGGCATGAGACTCTCATGATGAGAGTAATGCAGTCTCAACAGCCTGATTTCGATTTCATTTGAGCGATTTGAACAGGAAAATTGCTCGATCCAGGGGAAGGTCGTTCTTTGCACACAAGTGGCATTCGTTTTCGAATGTAATTGATGTTTGTTTGTTTGTTTGTTTGTTTTCGGCCGTGGGGTTGGCGCTGTGGTTCTGAATTCAATGACCTCCGAATTGGAGACCAAAATAGTACAAGAAACCAACTTAGGGTGGCAGTTTTTATTATTTTGAATTTTTTGAATTTTAATTTTATTGAGGTCGAACATTGTTAGCTTCGTCGCATTTCTTCATGGTTTTCATCCTTGGTTTTGAATTCGTTGGAACAAGGAAAACGAAGTCCCAGCCTCTTCTTTCCCTATGTCTTTGTCCACTCTCATAGCATGGTGGTAATTTGAACCGGAATTATTTTTTCCAAGCATATTTTTGTATTTTGGAAATGTCTTCACCCACTCCACCCCATACAAACTGTTGACAGGAGAGCTGCCACCAGATTTCTGATTTGATCAAAGTGCCAAGCACCAAGCACTCAGTACAATTCCGATATTCTGAATCGAGACCACCATGGCATCGATGAATTATGTAGCTACCTACTAGGGCATTCTGCTTTTTACAAGTGTACTTGTCCATTTACAGCCCACTCTTTTATCCCCTCAAGATTTGACTGCACCCATCGGACCAGTTGTCGAATGCCGCCTTCTATTAAGAAAAAAAAACGAAACAGAAAAAAAAAACCCACCCCCCTATTATCGCACTAGACTCTTCTCCCTTTTCCCCACCCCAAAAAAAACCCTCCCTGCGAAAATATATATATATATGTATTCTTTTCATCGACCCCCTACCCAAAATAAAGATAAGATATACAACATATTTCCACAGACTCACATCGCCCCCCCCTCCCCCCCCCCCTAAAGTTAGCCCCACTCTTTTTTCATTGGTAGATATTGCAAGACCTCAAAAGCCCTCAAAAACGCTCTTCTTTTTTTTTCAACCCCCCCCCCCTCCCTTTCCTTTCTCAAATGTTCAGACCAACAGACCCTTCCCCCCCAAAAAAAAGAAAAAGGTTCATCTCTCTTCAACCCAATCCCACCCCCCTGAACTAATATAGGGGTTTCTGGCATCCCCTCAACAAAATCCTACCTGCCTAAGACAAAAACAACAGATGATATTTCATTTCTTTTTTTTTCTTCTTTTCTTTTTTTTCCCCTTTCTTTCTTTCTTTCAATTAATAACCCTGGATAAACCCAATTGCAAGCTGCGAAACAGCTCCCATTTTCACTCACTCTCTCTCTCTCTCTCTCTCCAGTAAAGGAAAAAAAAAACACACTCTATCGTAGGAAAAAAAAAAACTGTAACAAATCTTTTCGCCATCGAATCTCTCGTTTGTCATGTTGTGACACTCTGAATTTTTTCTCACACTTTTTTTTGTGTGACGGGGTAGTGATGTTTTTTTCTCTGCCCCCCGTCTTTTTTTTGTAATTTTTTTTGTTCCATTTTTGGTTCCCTTTCAAAGTCGCTCTCTCTCTCGGCGAACAAAATTCTCAACCAAAGCTGTTCAAAGGTCGGGAGTTGTCGAGAGGAGCGACAGCATTCCATTAAAAAAAACAAAAAAAGATAAAACGCGAAAAGAGTTTAATGCCAAACAAAAAAACCAAAAAAAAAAAAAGCAAACACAAAGAACACGAAAAATGGTAAAATTGATAAGTCATTGGCTCACGCAGACCCACACCGTAAATGATTTTTCTTTTTCTTTTTTTGTGTTTCTGGTCACATCCCGATAAATCCTGACAAATATTGTGCAAATGTGTTTTGAAAACAAATGTCTTTTTTTTTTCTCTTTCTTTTTCACCTCTTCTGGTTTCCTGTTTTTTTTTTTCGGCTCGCGCCATGAATTCCATAAGCATTTTTTTTGGCCCTTTGACCAAGAGAGGAGAAATAATGCAACTCAGGATTTTTTTTTCTTTAACAAGTATTTCATAGGAAAAAAAAAAAAAAAAGCGAAAATCATAACCCATCAAACCCTAGTTATCCTTCTACACCACCGACCTTCTTTTTTTCCTCCCCCAAAATGTTCACAAAGAAGGTCCGGTGCAATTTTTTTCTTTTGTTTTTTTAAATCTTTTGTATTTCCCTCTCCCACCCCCCGTCCTTTTCCCCTTTCATTTAAAGAAAAAGATATCAAAAAAAAAAAGAAAAAATACCTCGCTTGTCCATAGTTCCAATTGGAAATGTATATACCCCAAAATGTTTTCGATGTTTTGTGTATTTAATGTCAAATAAAGGAAAGATATCACAAAGGGGGAAGGAAAAAAAAATTCATCTATTTCAATACCATTGTAGACTGTTATTCGGTTTTTTCCCCACCACGTTTTTTTTTTTTTTTTTTTTAAACCCCCTTTCCTTTCTAAAACACCAGCTTGGTAGACGGTGCATCAAATGTATGCGTCTGACAGAAATCCAATCCTGTGTGTGTGCATATCCCAAAATAAATATCTCCGGTCAAAAACCACACAGCTGTATTTCCGGACTTTCACTTTATGCAGCAGATTCAGCAGTAAAAACCCCAACAAATCAATCGGCCCAACTCGACTAAAAACAATCACCGAAAAGCTATCATAATCTTTTTCCTTTTCCTTTCTTTGACAAAAAAGAAAATGTTTTTCATTCTTTTTTTTTTCTTTCCCCGCCCCTCCGCTTGATCCTAAGCTTTTCTGTTTCTTTTCCCTGTCTCTGTTTTTCTTTTTTTAATCGAGTCATGAATTTGATTGACAATAAAACCAAATTGAATTGAAAGGACTTCCAAAACATATACATATCAACATATGTATGTACATATTTTTGCGTTTTTTCTTTTCCATTTTCCCACCCGAAAAAACTTCACTCGGAAAACTAAAACATTCCCCAATTTTCCGAGGGGCAGGGAAAATGTTTTTAACATAGACAGTACTTGGATAGCCTTTTCAGGCTCTCACTCTTTTCTTTTTTTTTTTAAATCCCTTTTGGAAACTATGATGGTTGAAGATACTTCCTCGGGATAAACCCCCGAAATTAAAAAGAAAAAAAAAAACAAAAACCCAAAAGCGTGTGCCCCCCCCCAAAACCTAAAATTCAACAAAATATGAACAACCAATCCTGCATATAATTGTTTCCTTTTTTTTTTTTTTGACAAACCCTTTCATATTAAATCCCCTCAGAATTTGGTTAGCAAAATGTAACCTACCCCAAATAAACAAATATCCTCTCACGATTAATTGTACTTGGGGTTTCATCATTCCCTCCCACACTGTCTCTAATCCAGCAGGGAGAGTCCAAACCCCGATAGAATTGTGTTTTTTTTCTTTTTTTCTTTTTTTTGAAAAAAAAACCTCATCAAAAAAAATAAGCCAACCAGCAACTACCGTATTTTAGCACTTTCCCTCACTTTTCACAGTGATATATCCGTCAGGGGTTCCTTTTTCTCCCCCCTGCTTGTGTTTTTCTAAAGTCTTTTGCAATTAAATCAAGACTACAGATCATATAGTTTCCTTTTCTTTTTTTTCACTCTTTTTTTCGAGCGATTATTTCCTCCACTAAAGACATTGGTTCTGTTTCAACCAATAATGTTCGTTGAAAAAAAAAGGATTCGGAGATCCTTTTCCACACTCTCTCTCTCTCACTCTTTTTCCCCCTCTCTTTCACTCTTTTTTTTCCTTCCGTGTAAAAAAAGATCACTCTCTCTCACTCTTCCTTCCTTTCTCCCCTCTCTCAGGATGATAAACCCTGCCTTGAACCAAATCAAGGTTTTTTCTCCACACTCACTCTCTCAAACTTTTTTTTCCTTCCGTTTCTCACTCTCTCTCTCACTCTCTCCTCACTTCGATGCACCATGTTTGAACCAGCAACGAGTCTGAAATCGGCAATATCCTGCCACGAATCGTTTGCATTGTGGAGCTTCTGGTGGGTTCTTCTTGCTGGAAGAAGAAGATGAGTTGGTAGAACCAGAGTTCGTGGCAGGCTTCCTCTCCACCACCAACACTCCGGGGGACACTTTCTGAACCGCTCCAAACTCCCTCGAGTTCTTGGCACTCCAGTCGGAATCTTTCTTCCAACTAGAGCGGTCCGAATGCTTTCGAGATTTTTTCTTCGAATTCCCTTCACATGAGAGAGGTGATTTTTAGCGCCAGATTTCAGCGAAAAGATGCATTCCGAGAGATGCGAGAGATGACTGGTTGGAATGTGGATGTTGTTTTTTTTTGGGGGGGGGGGGGGGGGAGAGAAGGAGTGGCACTTTTTTTTTCTGCCCAAAAGCACTTTTCATGATATCTTGTCTAATTTTGCTTGTCAGGGCTCTCGCCTCACGCCATGAAAAATTGCTAAGCTTCAAGGGTAAAAAAATGAATAAATAAAATTCAAGAAAAACAACCTGTGTCCTCTTTGCCTGGAAGTTATATTTTCAATGTGAAGGCTCAATGGCCTCTTAATAGGGATTTATAGTAGCTGGTGCCTAGATAAAATATTATCCTGATTTTCAGAATGACCCGTTCCCTGATGAGACGGAATATTTCCCTCAGATGAATATAGCAACGTATCTACATATATATATGTGCACAGGAAAATTTTCAAAAAATTAAAGGACCATGAGATCTGTGGCCACAATCCATCCTGTAGCTTAATCAGAGCAAAATCTCACCTGAGCTGGAGCCTTGGAAATGCCTGTACTCCCTGAAAGACCCCTGGTCTTTCTGATACCACCAACCATCTTCGAATCCGGCCGGCTCCTCCACCGCCTCTCCACCCCAGTTCGTGGCGACCTCATCCTCATCGGATTCAGCATACCATCGGGCATCGTCCGCATCAAACGCCACATCCGCCCACTGAGTTCCCGACGGAAGCGGACTCTGAAATTCTTGCGTTAAATAATCCGGTGCCTTAAATTCGGGGGCATCCTTGTTAAGCCCCTTCGATTTCTCTAATGCTTTCTTAGCTTCACGTTCCGCCTCCAATTCCTTCTGTTTCATGTGCTCCGCTGCCTCCTCTTCATCCACTATCAAATCGAAATCCATCTCGGCCGGCACAGGGTTCGATGACCCCACCACCGCATCGCACATATCGTCCTCTTCATCTTCCACGCACATTCGGCCGATGATCTCCTCCTCTATGCTGCTACTATTGGACTCCGGCATTGCTCCACTGCACCGTCTCTGCTGCCTTTTTTGTTGTTCCTGCTGCTGGTACGGCTTCTTGTTAGAATCTACCGGAATCAACATCAGGCAGACAGCCTGGTCCCCTCGAATGCTGGGGACGTCTTTCTGTAAAGCCCTCAAACTATTTTCCAACTCCCTTTTCTCCGCCATCAACCCCTGCACCGTATTTCAACAGTCCCTCTGAGTCTCTTCATCTGAAATTTCTTTCCTTTCGTTGATTTAACACCACTGTTGTGATGCTGTCAGAGGGCGGCATTCGAACCCCAAAGTTTCCACAACCATCGAAAATACAATCCTTAGGGATATCCTAAAATCCTGAAGTAATCCTGAAGATATCCCTATATTTTTATTTTTACTTCGGAAATTGCATCCACAAAAGCAACCAACCTCAGCTTGTTGTCGACATTGTTGGAGTGCCTTTCTCATTGCAGCCATTTCTTTCTGGTTGCATTCCGCGACGGTCGCCATCTCGTCGGCGAGCTCGTCCCGGTATTCCAACGCCAGTTCCCTTCTCAGCCCCGCCAGCTCGGCGTCGAGCTCGGCATCAAACTCCGCTCGCAGTTTCTTTTCTAGACTACGCAGAGCTGCTTCCCTCAAAGCAGCCGACTTCCTCAGTCTATCGATGACCAACGAGTTCACTTCCCTCAGCCGCCCGGTTTCCAAGGTCTGCGAGTCAAAGCAAGATGGGGCCGTTACGAAGCGACGGACGAAATGCGACCAGATTTCCACGGGTTAGGAAATGTGCAAGGAGAGAGAGTCCACGGGGTGTCCATTCCATTCCAAACCCAGGGGAAAAAGAGAATAGAGAGAGAGGAATTCCATGCGCTGCTTTTCGACGGTTACCTTCTCCTCAAGCTTTTCTTGCACTTCCTGGAGAGAGCGCACGGCTTCCTCTTTGTCCTTCGTCAGTTGCTTCGTTTCAGTGCGCTTAACAGCGACGCGAATCTTTTCGAACTCGTTCTGCACGAAACGTCACAGAAGGTGTCGATAAGCACTCCGCCAAACCGTCGATTACGCTCCACCACCAAGCCAACCCATCCACTGAGAGCGCATGTTACCTCTGCGTGCCAAGAAGACGACCAGGCCATGGATTCGGTGAGCGGGCAAACCATTTCGCCCCGTGGGTTAACTATGTCGCGTGGTCCTCTGATTGCCTTGATTGGAGAGCTGGATTGGCCAGAGTCTGGCGAGTTTCGCCCGAAAGACAAGTAACTCTCCATCGTCTGCAACAGCACATTCAGAGCTTCACCTCCATGGAGAATCTGCTAACTGGGCCGTGGCGGCCCAGTGACGTAAACATAGTACTACGGTACAGGTTTCTGTGTCGCGAAGTCCAGGCCCAACTCTAGAGTACGCTGAACGCAGACGCACGAAAGAATCCCCCATCAAAGTCGCATCACATTCCAGTAACCGGCGGCCGCCAAACCTTTCCGAACTAAAACTAGTGCACCGAGAAACGAGCTGTCCGGTGAAGCGAAAAAATCCACGAAGAAAACTCAGGTGCAGTTATCCAGGCACGTGCTGAAAGTGGATGAACCGGAAGCAACACGGATTCCCTCCCCGAGTTCACGGAAATCGCGCTTTGACAGAAACATTGCTCATCACCTCCAACCCCCACGGCGACCAGAGTGCATTAACGGCACACACCCACACGATTAAAGCCAAGAAAGAGAAACCCGTTGGATGCCAGGGGGATTTCACAGAGAGAAGACTCCAATAGACCGACGCCACCCGAGGACCCCACCTGCACTCTATCGCTTCTTGGCTGTTTTCTGCTTTTTCGCTCAATATCGAATGCTCTCTCTCTCTCTCTCTCTCTTTTTGATTCCTGACTGCGTGCGTCAATGCCGGAAGGCTCGCAACATGAACAAAAAACAGTGTCTTTCGCTCTGTCGGCAACAAGCGCGTTCGAAACACCGCTCTGGGTTGGGTTTTTATCAACGTGAAGACGGATGTCTATGAACTCTCCAGTCACATGGCTCGATCACATGGTGCACCCTTCAAATCGGTTTTCCTCCTCCCAATTTCCTAATCGAGCCCTTTCTCCTGCTCAGTACATGCCCCCCCGTCCACAGAACCGCACCCCACCAGCGTTTCGCTTTTGATTTCTCTCTTGACGTCCCTGGACGGCGTACCTCGGCATTTCTCGACACTCATTTTCGGATTTTCGGATCCTCGATTGTGCTGCACCAGCAGCAGACGACTTCGACACTCTTGGTAAAGCTTGTCGTGCCATTGAATCTTGACTCAAGCACTGAGTGGACAGTGACCTGAAAAAAAATATACCGCGGTTGCGGCGACGTTTGGTTATCGCTTATGGCTTTGCTCAGGCTTCCCAGCGGAAGGGCGATAGGATTGCAACCAGACGAGTGTCTCGAAGTCGGCCGGGGGCTGCTGTGGACTGAATGGGGGTTGAACGTGAGCAGAGTTCAATTTGACGTCCGGTTGGAGAAAGAGGAGTCGTCCATGCTGGCGCTGGTGAGGGTGGTGGGGAGAGGGACGGTGAATAAAACGGTTGTGACGGTAGGTCCAGAAAAGAAGAGAATAGTGCTGGGGATCAAAGAGACAGCGGTTTTGAAACGCGGGGACAGGATCGGTTTGGAAGGGCAACGCCCGGCATTGGCACTGCGCTTCGAGATCGAGGACTCTGCCTCGCTGGGAGGTTCGGATGTTAAGACAGAGACGAGGAGCCCTGCATCAGGTGTGGAAGACGTGGTTGCGGACGGCATTGAAAAGAAAAAAGCGGCGAGTCCAGCGGTCGACTCCAGGGTGACCGCAGCTGCTGCGAGTGCAGGAGGATCCCCCCAACGTGGGCTGCCATTGAAACGCCAAGATTATGATGCGAGTAGGTGGGAGTGTTGGTTGAAAATGACAAAATGACCAGTAGTAATGGGGGGAAATTCTTTTTTATCAACTTCATTTTCACAACTCATGGATTCTTGCAGACCTCCAGGCCCAACCCCAGACTGCCTCCAGCCCATCTTTTATCTCCATGCGTAAAATGAGCAGTGGATTGTCTTTCCTCCATATTTTCAGGTGCAGGGAAAGGTGTGATGCTCGTGTTGGTTGGGATCCCTGGATCAGGCAAGAGCACTTTTTGCAAGAAGCTGGAGGAGCTGGGGAAATGGGTGAGAATCAATCAAGATTCCATCCGTCGTGGTAAACCGGGGTCGAAGGACCAGTGCCTGCAAGCAGCCAGATCAGCTCTAGGTTCAGGAAAGAGCTGCTTAATCGACAGGATGAATGCCACACCAGGTGTTACTGTTGCATCCATGATGGCCTTTTTTTAGAAATGCAGCATATGTTGTCTGCTCGAGAATGTGCTCTTTATTTATTTAATTTATATACATTAAATCTACATGATTGTGTATTTAGATAAAGGATGCAAGATTTAGAAAAACTAAACGAATCTCAAGTTCTAATCAAAGGAATGATGAAAATTTTAATAAAACTTATTTTTTTTAATCTCTTAGTTTACTAAAAATAAACAAATTAAGCACTTCTTTTTTTTTGGAGGTCGACACCCAAGACCAGAAAAGTTGAGAATATGTTTGCTTGCCTTAGATCAGCGAGGTGATTTTATGAACATTGCAAGGAGTCAGGCCTCCTCCTCCCATGCTTTGGTTTTGAATATTGAACCCCAGGTAAAAACGACAAACAGCAAAAAAACCCCAGAAACCATTAGAGAAGTTGGAGCTGGTCGTATTTGGCACCCTTTGATGCTGTACAAAGCAAAACACAAAACTCAAAATTCTATTCTATTTTATTATTTTATTATTTTTATTTTTTCCAAATTTTTTTGAACGTTGAACCAACAAAATCCGAAAAGAACAGAAACAGAGAATCTTTTCAATACCATTTTTTGTTTTGTTTTTTACGAATAATGTCTGTGGTTTGCTCAGGTGTGTGTGGAGCGGGTCGTCGATAGAAGGGACCACGAAGGTGGAGTGCAAGGTAAAGGAGGAGCTAGGGTGGTTCACATGAACAAGAACTCGCTGGCCAGAAGCGGAGCTCCAACTCTGGCTGAGGGGTTTTCTTCTGTTCGTATATGCAACGATGTCGAGAGCGTGGCGAAGGCGTGCGATTTCTGGACGAAAGTGAGTTCAAAAGGGAAGCCAGATTTTGGGATGGCCGTCTCCGAAATAAGAAACTACAGTTTGTCTGCTGGAACTTGAACAAATATGGATGTCAAATCCGTTTATTTTATTTTATTTTTCCCACCAAGTATTCATTTTTTTTTCCGCAGAGTGCTTGGTGACATATCCTATCTGCTTCCCAGCAGGGAAATGCCGAATGGTGTTTTTTGCTGTCCAGGTCACAGATTCACGGGACATTGGCACCAGCGAGCAACTTAAGGCTGTGGAGGGTAAGGTGATGGGGAAATTACGAGAATGGGTGAAGCCAAAGTCACCTAAAAAGAAGCAGAAAAAATCCACCCCCACAAGGGGTGTCAAACGACCCAAGTCAGAGAGTCCATCGAGTGCAGCACAGCTCGGACCGAAGCGTCCTCGCTCCAGTGCTACTCCTGCGCATATGGAAGGTGGGTTGAAGAGAGAGATGAAATGCATGTCATATTCTGTGGTGCGGTGTGAAGTCTATGCCAATTTCATGGAAAATTGACTGGGCTATGACATTGTTTGGCCACGGGTTATTCACAGTGATAATGTGCCATCTCCTTCGACATTTTTTCGCCTCGTTTTCATATTCTTTAAAGTTATTTCCTTTCTTCTCGCTTTTTAAAAAGCAACAGCATGGTTTTTCCAGGTCTTAGGAATGCATTCGATGTGCTGATGGCCTCATCCAGAAGAAAGATGAGTTCGACACCAGAGGAGCGACCGAAATCCCCACCGAATTCTCCACCGCCAAGATCTCCTCCAGCTGGCGGATCGAAGAAGTCGACAAAATTTCCCAGTGCCTGGCAGCAAGTCCTCCATAAGATCGCAAACAGGCCCGACGACCACAAACCAAGGTTTCCAGGAATGCTGGTGGATGAACGTTGTGTGGTCATCAGGGACTGTTTCCCAAAGGCAATGCACCACTACCTTGTGATTGCCAGGGATACCCAGCTGGAGGGAATCGATGATGTCCAGAGGAAGCATTCCCAATTGTTGATGCACATGAAAGAAGTGGGGGAAAGTGTCGTGTCGAAGCTGGCCGTCCCAAAGGGTGCGACTTTCCGCTACGGCTTTCACAGCGTTCCCTCCATGAGGCAGCTCCACATGCACGTGATATCCACCGATTTCGATGCGCCCGGCTTGAAAAACAAGAAGCACTGGAATTCCTTCACCACCGAGTTTTTCTTGAATTTTGATGATGTTGTGGAATCGCTGGAGAAGACTGGGTGCATTGATGTGAATGTCGAGGAGGCTGAGGAAATGTTGAAAAGACCGTTGGCGTGCCATCGGTGCCAGAAGGTGCAAGGGACAATGCCAAAGTTGAAGGAGCACATTCGATCGTGTGGATTGTGACTTGGTCGTTGGCCTTTCCCAGTGGAGAGGGTGAGATACTGCAGTGTAGGTAGTGAGTTGGCTAGAAGGTTGATGTACAATATCAAGGTGTGTGGTGTTATTCCAAACGGTGCAGGTCTATTTCATTTTTTGGGGGGTTGAGAAAGTCGAACCTGTCCGAGCAGGGATACCTGTTGCCACATACCATGGATCATCTGAAAAGATAGATTGATGAAAAGATTTTCTTCTTTTTTTTGTCTGGGGGGGGGGGGGAGATTCAAGAGCTGTCTCTGGTCCTGTCTAGAGATTTTTTTTTAAAGCAATTAAGAAGAAAAAGAGAATCTGGGCGATGAAAATCCAAGAAAAAATGAACGATGTGGAAAAAGTGTGGGAGTCTCACTCAAAGACAGTATTGGCCCCCCGTCCGTCATGCACGCAACATTATGTGGACTTCAAATCAACTCCGCACTCAAATCAGCGAAGTATGGTGACGTAACGAAGCGGCGTCGGAGTGCCGGACAGCGTGGTGTCGCAGGCAAACGGTCGCAACCCCAATCGAGGAGTGCAAATCTGTCAACCTTCTCGTGATGCGGTTTGGTCACTCCTTTCAGACGACATCGTTCCAGCGCGAGTCGCACAAAAATCGACGCTCCTGGACATGCTCTTTTCCCCGTGTTGTAATTATCCGAAGTGGGCTCTTTCGTGAGCTTCTCTGACGCGGTCCGAAATCGCACGGTCTGAAGACCGTCGGTTCCGGTCCGCGTCTCTCACACGCCGGTCTATTTTAGCCAGATTCGGGATGATTACGAATTCATGACGAGCGTAACACAGACCGCGTGCCGTGATGACCATCGCAACTTCTCCTTAACTACACACTTCATGGAGAAAATCAGAGCGGTCAGACATGGCTCAATTACTCTGTCGCCATCGTTCCTCAAAAACTGGCGCCGAGTTGGTTGTGGTTATCAAAAGAAGCTTCAAAGCCTGTTGGATACTGTTGGAAGTGCAAGGACCTCAAGCTACCTATTTTTTAAAGTTTTTCGACAAGCGCATCTTAAGAAAGTTCTGCGTTTTTGTTTTCGCGGCTCCGGTTGGTTTATGGTTCATCTGCGAACAAATTCGTCGCTTGTCGAGGGCCTTTTAAACGTTTGTCCGGTGAGTGATTTGTCAAACTTTTCGCATTGAGCAGTTGTAGTCGTGGTCCTGTTTGTGTGGCATCCGTGACCATCACGTTTAGACGAACGGAAACTGTGGGGGGGAGTGGCGGGCGGTTCGGAGATGGTACCAGCGTTCACTCTTTTGGGGTTTGACCGTTGGGGCGGGTGGAGGGGGGGTTGAGGAACCGTTCACGTTTCTTTGGACGTTTTGGTCGCCACCAAGGATGTACGAGGAACTACGTCATGGTTACGGTCATGGCTAACCACCGAGCGGTTTGAGCCCCCCCTGGGCGGCGACAGGGCTCTATAGAGTTTCTTGAGCGGAACTGCGGTCGCTGTTAGTCGTTAGTATTTGAGAAAAATCCGCTGTGCATGTCTGTTTCGCAGTATCACCTTTGGGACGAGAGTCTACGTGACGCTATGGCCGGTCGTGGCCCTGCGTCGGACCTTATGCAAACTAGTTCAGTAGAAGGCAGTATAGACGAGGATTACCTCGTCTCGAACCGCGAACCGATGTTCGGAAATCCGGGCAGGGAGGCCCTGTTGCTCGGAAGGATGCAGAGTCTCAAGTGCGACGGAGGAAATCAAGCCCGTGCGCCTGGACACGCACCAGATCTCCCATTCAACGGTTTCAGCTCCGAGCCTCAAGTGTTTTCGGGCGTACCCCTGGGTCTGTCGGCCCCCGTGATGGTGATGGACTCGCGGAACTTCTGCAGTCAGTTTCCCTCGCCGTTCGAGGGGCCCATATGCCCCGACGTGAAAACAGAGGACGACTTCGACGATCAGTTGCTCAATAGCATCACGCGGAGCATGAGCATGAACATGAGCATAGGGCTCAGCTTCAGCGGAAAACTCAGCGGTCTGGAGGACTTCAACCCCGTACCACCGGAATTCCCTGCATCTTTTCCCTCGATGTCGCTCCCTTCTGACCCGCAGTTTTCGTGTCTGATGCCCATGCTCAGAACCGAACAACAACATCTACCCCCCGTGAAACCAAAGCTTGAGGAGGAACTGTTGACGGTATTTCCGGGACCCGCAAGTCCTCCTACACCTGATTTCGCTCTCGGAACCGTGGCGAACGTCACCGGAAGCCCACCGACGACGCCCGAAGTGTCGTCTATCGGACACGGTTCCGAATCGGACCTTTTGGATTACGACCACAGCGTGAGTCCACCGCCTCCCGAACCGAAAGAAACCCGAAAAAGCGGAAGGACACGGCGGGACGTCGGAGCGAAAAGCACTGTGAGTGACATCTCCCCCTCAACCACCACACAGTTTTTTTTCTCAGAAACTTTTTCTTTTTCCTTCCATCAGGCTTGATCGGAAGCAAAAACACATCCAACTTATAAAAAAAAAAAAAAAAAAAAATCCAAGAAAAAATCCAGCTTGAAATTCTAGACCTGGGAGATAACAACCCACATGCGATTAGCTCATTCCAACATTCGACCAAGCACCTAGAAAAAATTTATAAAATGGTCATAACACCAGCTCATGATGTGGGGACCGATTCCTAACTCAGGCATATTTTTTCAACTGTCCATTTCCAGAATGTGCCCCGTGGTGGCGGTAGGTCAAAGGGTGTGACCATGTGTTTGCGCACATTGTTGAGACAATTGCTGGCCGGGACTGGCTGGATCATGGACAGTTCCATGAGCAAAGATCATGCCACCCGCCTAATTCGAGAGCTGATCGGCCCAGACTTGGACGAAAAGTGTCACATTCAATTGACACCCGATCAAGCCGAAGGCATGAGTTCAGAAGAAAAAGAAAATCATTACTCAAGACTGCTAGCTGGTGAGAGAAGGGATGATTGTTTTCCTTGAAAATTCTGATAAAAAATTGAAACGAAAATGGGAGGGGGGAAGGGTAGGGGAGCAAATCATTGATGTTGGGTTGGCCAGGCAAATATTTGACGGAAGCTCCTGACTATTTTGGGGTTTTTTTTTCGTGTGTGTGTGAGGGAGAATCTTCCCGAAATGAACCTGAGGTGCCACCAACAATAGAATTATGTTTTTGCACTTTTTCATAAATTTTTTTGTTTTTCCCATGGGTACTCATTCCCGTTGATATGAATATCTGCTACAAAACAATAAACTTGTGGATATTGTTTTGAATCTATTTTTATTTTTTGTTTGTGTGGGTGCAGATTTAGCAACTGTGTATCTTGGTAAGACTGTGTCTTACGAGAGATCGCAACAACTGATAAAACGTGACAAGGGGCCATATCATCTCACTCAGCAGTTCATAGACTTGCTCGAAGATAGGCCCTGGCCCCCTCGCATGATTCCCGAAAGACAGCTCAGAAGTTTCGGCTGCTACCGGCAAGGAGAAGCCAGCAAACGAGGAAAACTCACGCCTAACTTGCTGGAGCAATAAAAAGAAAGAAATACAGAATTGAGGGAAAAAGAAAAAGAAAAACGGGACGATCAAGAAGCAAACAAATATTTTTCTTTTTAATTTCTAAGGGGGGAAATATTTGGAAACCAAGATATAATTCTGCAACATCCTGAGGGTTTTTGTGGAAAAATTGCTGTAAAAGGAAATCTCTATGCGAAAAAAAGAAGGGGTGGGTTGTCCGCTTTTCGCTGGTTGTTGTGTTTTTGTTTTATTTTTGGAGGGGAAGGAAAAGAGGGAAAGGAAGAAAGATAGAAAAAAAAGGGAAAAAAGAAAAGAAAAGAAAACTGCATGCAGTTTGTGGTTTTAATTTAAAAGAAATGGGGGAAGAAAGAAAGGATAAAAACTCCAGAAATCAGGGTTTTCCCTTTTTAGAAAAATATGCAGAAGAGGAAAAAGAAAAGAGGGGGTTGGGGGAGAAAAGGGAAAGATGAAGTATTGCTTGCATGATAAAATGTTTGGGGGGGGGGGGAGGAAAGGTTTTTTTGAATTTTGGCGGTGTGCCCTCAACGGGGGTTCTAAGTGATATATTATATACATATGTAAGATGGCCCTTTTCTTTTAGATATATCTAGGGGTTGGGAATTTATTGGGTTTGTTTTGACTAGTGGTTTTTGAACTGTTTGTTCTGAGGTTTTCTTCAGACTGGGAATTGAGGGCATAAAAAAAAAAGAAAAGAGGGCGAGTTGCGGAAAAAAAAAAGAAATTAAAAAGAAAAAAAAAGAAATGAGGGAGATGGAAAGTACTTTGCAAGAGGGAAGAGGTAATTTGACTTGAATGTTTTGTGAAGATTTGTCGGCCCAGTTCTTAGACATATAAGGGAGCTTATGTTAATGAAAACCCAGAAAAAAAAAAGAAAAGAACAGAAGATGGACATAGATATGTATTTTCTAGAATGGGTTAAAAATGAATTCTAAATATATATAGGTACATCTGTGCGAAAACAAAAATACATCTAATTCTTTAGGTTATTTACGGTCAAGCAACGAAGGGGCACACACAAAAAACAAAAAAAAAAGGGTTTAAAATGGAAAAGAAAAATTTGGAGGGGCCCTATGGAGGGAGGGTGAAAGGATTGAATGGAACTGCTAGCCGGAGTTTAATTTCAAAATGCCTCGCTCTGGCCTGGTTTTTTTTATTTTTCGATTTTAATTTTTGGTGGGTATGGCCCAAAACGCCCCCCCTCCCCCCCCCCCTTTCTTCAAATTTCATGTTGCTGTGTAAACAAGGGTTTTGAGGGGAAAAGAGGTGGTTATGGGAGGGGACCAAAAAAAAAAAAAAAGATAAAAGGGAAAAAAACAAAAAAAAAGATAAAAGGAGGTTGTGATATCCCCGAGTGTAAATTGACAAATAGAACCCCGTTGGCTCAAGGCATTTTTTTTTTCTTTTTTTTTCTTTTTCATCATACATTTTAAATATCAATTTCTCACACAAATCTTGTTCGTTTTTTTGTAAGAAAAATTCGAATAAACGTCCTCTAGATCTAGCGGTTTTTTTTTTTTCCTTTTTTCTTTTTCCCCCCTCTCTGTCTCTGTGTGTGTGTGCGGTGTTTCTATGGAGTTGCTGAAGAAATAATTTCGGTGGGGTTGGCTTTGTCGGGGATGTTAAGTTATGAAGCAGCTCGATTTCCGATATGTCCAAGGATATACAGTGAAAATTTGCTGCAAAAACTCGAGGTATGATTTTTTTTCTCTTCATTTTCAATGCGTTTGTTTGTTTTTGCTTTCGGGTTCAATCAAATCATACCATTCGAAACAGGATTTGATTTGGCTGAGGGTATTTTTTCGCCGTCCTTTTTTTAATGCATCTGCTTTCTTGGCAAAGTCTCACAGAGGGGCATGCTGGTCGAGGTGGTGTTTAGAACGGGGAAGAAAAAAAAAAGAGGGGGTCAACCACCCTCGGTGTGGAGTCAATTCTGGGTTTGGCAATTGGGTGTTCTAGGGATGTGGGGGTGGGGTTCGTGATATTATGTAAATTTTGACTAGGTAAAAATCCCCTGAACCAGCGAAAAAACCCTGTTCAAGGCTTTTTCGCATGATGATGGCACCTGAGTAGTTTGCAACCGCCTTTTTTTTATTATGTAGTGATTATGTGTTTGGGGTGAATGAGGGGAGGTCCATGTTGAATCAACGCTATCTGTGATATTTTTGACAATCTGGGACATTGATTGCGAAAAGATCAAGGAAGAAAGAAAAGGTCTGTGTTTGATAGTGATTCTTGGTTCTGTGGAGGTCAAATGTGATTTCGCTTTCCAAATCAGTTTCAACTACTTGGCCGGCATATCACAGGTTGGTTGAGATTCACAAAGAGAATAAGAGTTTGTCTTTACTGTGTACTTCACATTATTAAGGGGTCAAAATGGTAAGGAGCAGGAGATGAGCGGGGAGCATCAACAAGAGCATGCAGTGCGCTCCCCGATCAGAATCTTTCATCTATTGAACTGTTCCGACCAAAGTCCCTTTAAATACCAGAACCAAGTCCTAGCTGTAGAAACTGCCACCATCTGCCCAACTTAATTACTCCTTTCCACACAAATGTTTGAAAAAAGATACACAATGTGGATGCGGTTCCTGATTAAGTTCAAGAAAACGAAAATAGAGGGATTCATTCCATTCTGATTTCCACCTCTGCAAAGTTTGTCCACAATACGGCTGCCATTGTGCAACTTATCTCGTCCTTCAACTGTCCCACGACTCGTGGCCCACAAGTCGACCCCAACATGACTCTCTGAATCTTAACTGGTCCCGTTCTCTGAAGTTCAGAGTCTGAACCAAACACCAGTCGTTCTTCATTCCATTTCATGTACCACCAGAGTTTCTCTCGAGGAACGGATTCGTTTTCATGAAAAATTTTCTTGGCACAAAACAAGCAAACACACAAACGAACGAACAAACGAACGACCGAAAGACCGAAAGAACGAAAGAACGAACGAAAGAACGAAAGAACGAACGAAGGAACGAGCGAACGGACATCGAGGTACAAAAAAGAACACTGCTGCGCGATAGTTTCCTTGGTTTTTTAGGCGTATGTTGACGGTTATGAGCACGACGACATATGCGGCCCATCGTGGTGGAAAGTACTCGAGGAGAGGAGAGGAGAGGTGCGCTCGATTCACATTCGAGAGGCACGGGGATCGATACCCCGCTCCTCCACTCGACCTATGTCTCTTTTATGCTCCGATCGAGGATGCCGTTTCGTGTTGGCAAGAAGAAATCCCCAAAACGATCCAGTCGCAAACACTGCGTCAAAAAGAGGGATGGCCAGTGATGCGATATCGCTCTGAGACACACACACGACCCGTGACTCGACAGTGTGCACCCATGTGTAGCATATCACTGATATGATATCAGTGATATCACCAATCAGATGGAAACGGGGGAAGGTCCCTAGAATCTCGCCTGAAATATGCGAATGTACTTTCTTGCTGGCCAAACCGTCCACACAGGACGTCTTTCGCAACTCGCGTTTAAGAACTCGTTTTCACCTTGTCTCACCGCAAGGGGAGTTGGGTTTCAAACGGTATGGCATCAGGGGCTGGGTCGAGCAGCGTTGCCGAAGTGCTCAACGAGTTGAGCTTGGCAGGGGGGACCAACGAGGTGTGATCATGTGTGCGTGTCAACGCAATCAACGGTTGTTTTTTTTTCGAAGCGAGGATCTATGGAAACTGCCAGTGTCGCGGTGTACCCTATTTTGGTGATTTTTGTTGTGCTTGTGTTTTTTTTTTTAATTTTTTCGAACCCAGTGCGTCGATGCACAAGCGAGCGTGGCTTCGGGGGGAAATTGCCCAGTATGTATGCGCGACTTCGACTTAGTGGACATGGCGATGGTGCCTGGTTGTGAACACGTGTATTGCGGTGAGAACTCAGAGCAATTGTGTGGTGGAAACCCTTGTTTTTCTGGGCCACCCTTAGAAATAGGTCTATCAACTCTCTCTCTCTCTTTTTTTTTTTCTTTTTCTCTCTTTCTTTTTTCTTCTGAACTATTCTTTTAGGGTCAGGATGATCTTGAAGGTTCTCTTCAAGATTGCCTTATTCCCAATCAAAATCGAAATTTAATTCAAAAAGCTACTTGAATTTTTATGGGGAAACTTGCAAACGATGCACGTTTTCGAAAGTGCTCGAGTGCATATCAGGGTCCACCTTCAAGGATATCATTCCGTCAGGTTTTTTGTCGCACAATTTTTACTTAGTTTTCTTTATTTATTTGTTTTCGACGAGAATAATGGAATTTGGAATTTGAATGCGATGCAGTGTACTGCTTAATTCAATGGTCGGCTGTGAAGGACCCGTGCAATTGCCCGCAGTGTAAACGCAAGATGGAGTCGATTCTTTGTTTCAGGCAATTGGATGGCACAGTGACCGATGACATGAGGGAAGAAGGGCTATGCTTGTTGAGGAGGGCCAACTGGTACAAGTCGAAAATCAAAGTGAGTGGGGGTGGTTTGAACAGGATAGATGTTCCAGGGACGTCTTGAAATAGAGTTCCGGAGCTGAAAAAAAAATGAAAATGAAAAAAACAAATGAAAATGAATGCTGCTATGGTAACTTTTGATCAAGTTTTTTTTTTTTTTGGTTTCAGAATATATTGTGACTGGAAAGTATATAGTATCGTGTTCACAAACCCAAGGAGATGGGGTATCAAAAAACAAACCCCAAAAAACCAAAACAAAAGGAAACTATAAAAATTTATAAGGGAATGTAAATTAAAAATTGTGATCATCTGTAGATAAATATAAACAAAATTCCTAATCATTAATACGAATTATGTATTCAAGAAAACATTAAAAAAAATGAGCGATTGAGTCGCCAGGTTCTGCCCCGCCCTGCTCAATCCAGAAGTGTTATTGATTTGATAAGTTCCTTGTTTTGTTTACGTTCAGGAAATTGAACGTACTACGCCTGGCAGAACCAACCGCAGAATGCCCTCTGAGGAAGACTGTTATTTCGGATATGACGAAGAAGATATCGACGAAGTCGAGGACTACTATTTTTCATCTGCTGCAGGTGGGCGATATTAGATATAGCTCAGGTGAATTTGGGAAATTTGAATGTTTGGCCAGTGGTTTGAAAGGAAAAAAAACACTAAAAAGGCTATAATATATGCAAAATAATATGTACATAAGAAAATAAAATATAATGTATAGTTTTTTGTAAAATGTAATATATAAATTCAGAGCATCTGGATGGGTGGGTGGAGGTTCTTGTTGCACTCTGAAAACAGTTTTTTTTTGTTGATTGCCGCAAAGGTCATGCACGCATCGTCCTTGGCAATCGTCGTTTTGGCCGAAGTGGATATATCAGTGCTGGTCACAACTACGCGCAGCCTGTGGGAGCGGGGGGCAAAAAAGGAAAGAAGAAAAAGAATGCCACCAGTGGCAGCAATGACCAGCCTGCACAACAGGTATTCCTTTTTTCCTATATTTTTGTAAGGGGGGAGTGAGGTGGGAAAGTGTCAAAACAGGGGAAGGGGGAAGTAACAAAATCCTATCGGAACCATACAAATATATATATATATATATACTTTTATTGGATGATCTGGGGTAATTCCCCTGCACCTTGCTCACAGAGATATTTTTTGTCTGGCAGCAAATCAATCCTGAGGAATGGGGAAGAGAGAGGTGGTAATATGACAAGAGTCAGCTTTCAAACCTTTTTTTTTTCTTTTCTGCTTGCAGGGAAATCCAAGCACAACTTTCCCCCCGTTGGGTGGGTCGACTGCTGCCTCCGGCAGTGGGTCAACCCAGCCAACCAACAGCAGCAATTCTGGTGGGGGAGGGAAGAGAAGTCGCCGAAAAGCAAAGAAGGGAAATGTCGTAGCATGGGAATGATGCATTGGAGGATGCATGCATTCACCGAATGATGGTTGTATTGTGTAATGGAGAGAAGAATCAATGTTGGGTGTCCGAGTTGTTTGTATATTTTTTTTGATTTTTTCGTGGGTGTACAATATACTTTTGTTTTGGGTGGGGACATACAATCATGTAAGTTGGATGGCTGTTTGATACAAACTGCAATGGAAGAAGCGTCAGTGTTTTGCTGACAGGCACTTTGTCAATAAATCGATGGCTGAAATTCATGTTGAGGTTGTGGAACGAGGATGGAGCGGGATGGAGCGTGATGGAGCAAAACGGAGAATGCCGAGGTTCATATAAAGACTACAACATCAAAAGAAGTGCTGTCGGAAACTGTCAGTACACAAGAAGGGAAAAGTTTTGGCCTGTCCTACAGGAAAACTTCAATCACATACTGTTCATCCATATCCATGACCATATCAGTACAAGTAACAACTCTCATACAAAGGCAGCCACCCCCATATGTGACCTTCATTGCAATTACAACCTTCCTCAGTACCCACCCCGTGAACTTGAAACATACCCCAAAATCTTCCCACCAGTGTTCCATACTACCCAATCTGTGATTGCAAACAAAAAAACACGCACACTATACACACTCCTTTGAACGACTTTTTGTCCGAAGGTTTGGAAAAAGAGTTGAAACAAAGAAAAAGCCAAATCATCAGCAGTGCAAGATTGCTGATTTGTGAAGTCAGCCCATTTTTGATTGGATTATCTATCATCCTTGGCAACTTTCAGAATGAAGGCAATGAGTTCTTTGTTCCAAAGGTCGGGAGCATCCAGGTAGGCTGGATGAGATCCATCTTTTATGATAAGCTGCAAGCAAAGCCACCAATAGAAACAATTACACCGATACCTCTTTTTTTGCCGTTGAATCTGTTAAAATCGTTTACACCGTTTATACATTGGTGTTGAATATACTTTTCCTTCTTCTTTCAAGAGAAAAAAAAAGGTTGATTTTCTGAATATTTGTTTCATTCAATCAAACATCATCGTGATCATGTGAGTAAGTGAAAAAAGAACCTTTATTTATTTAAAAAACAACAACGAATAATGCATCCCTGCTTTGTGCTATCATTAATAAAATTATTAAAGAAAAAGCAATTCACAGAAATAAATAAATATGTTTCTTTTTTTTGAAAAAGAAACCTACAAAGCAGAGTCCAACATACCTTGTCGAAATTTTTGAAAAGTGTTTCGAATTTTTCAAGGTCCCTGACCCCTCCGCCATCCTTCTCCCCAACCACAGCAAACACCTTCAACTATATTTCATAACGCAAAACACAGAGAACCATAAGCACCGTATATATAAAAGGAGAAAACAAAACCTGACCTGGGGAACAGATACTGCAAGAATTCACCTCCAAAAGAAAAAAAAAGGGTCAACAGCCAATAGAATTGGCTACTGTGCTTCGTTGGATTTTAGACCAAACGTCAATTACTTGTTTGGAGCTGGGAAGGCAGTGGTGATGTAACAGATTGGCGTCTCTTTTTCTTTTTGGGTGTGCATAATTGAAATGAACTCATTCTCAGCGGCTAGCCCGAAAAAAACAGCTAGTGTCGCACCAAGCCATCTGATGTTGAAGAAAAAAATTGATTCCACCCCCACATCATCAACATCCTCTGTTATTATTACTATTGATTTCTTTATTTTATTATTCTTATTTTATTTTGAGGATATAATTATTCACCTTTTTTTTAACTTCGCCGCTGGGTTTAAATCCACTCACACCCACTGGAGCGACAGGAATAAACCCATCGATTTCCGTTCCCTTAGTCTCCAGATAGGGAAGCGAAAAAGATCTGAGAAAAAAAAAAAGAAAACAAGTTTTTTTTCCCTTTGTGTTTGTTGCTGGACAAGGATTGTAGTATACAGAGAAAAAACGTGGTTATATTTTTAGTCACGACAATAATTTTGACTCCAGCAAACAAAGGGTCTCCATGAAACTAATATTTGATAACAAAATCTGATAAGCAAAAGAGCACCGACGAAAACCCCTCGAAGAAAGCAACACTACCATGTCAAATACTGCTGCAATTAAAAAAGCGAACAAAACTTGTTTTAAACTTGGTGGAATTTTTTTCGACTCCATGTCAGACCACACAACAGCATACCCGCTGGCCGAAGGCGACACTATGAATCCTACTTTTCCGATGTATTTCACCAATGCTTCCATAAAAGCAGTCCGATCGGAAACTTTCACCCCCTTGCTTTTTGCAAAACCTGCACAAGGTAACTCATACATCAACGATCGATATGATTACAGATATGTATTTATTCAAAAAATTCGATTTTTGTCTTTTTATTTTGGTAGCATAATTTCAAAGGACAAAATGAAACCAACAGATTGTCGTTTTTTTTTCGTGTGTTTTGTTAATTATGTGAGGAATTCTTTTTAATTTAATTTCTTATTTTTTTTCACCAGGGAGGTCCACAGCAAACGCCCGAATGCCTGCATCTTGCAGCTCATTGAGAGTTTTCGTTTCTTCCCAGGTTGCTGAAGAAAATCTGGCACCATGAAGGAGCAAGACGGTTGCTTTTGCTGTAAGGGAATAGCAAAAAGTCAATTTTTTTTTCTGCTTCACTCCAAAATTCACCACAGATTTCCAACATTCCACCCATACCGCAAAATAAATGCAAAAAAGAAACATAACAAAATGAAAACAAGGGAAAATGAAGTGTTATTGAACAGGAAGTATTAAAATCCTCTGTTTCCTTTTTTTTTTACACCATGCGCAATGCAATGCCACTATGGTTTTTTTCCTGACATTCTCTAAAGGAACTTTTTTTCCCCGAACTGTTTTTGGCCAGAACTTTGTTTAGCCGGACTTATTTTTTTCGCCACCAATTGGAAAGGTGGCGAAAATTAATTTCAGGCGTTTAAGCCAGCTACCCTAATGCATAAGTGTTCAACAGATGCATGTTACCACCCTGACCTTTCCCTGCAGGTGAATAATCCTTGAAGAAAATTTTTTGCTTCTCGAATTCGAACCTTCCCTCCGACTGTTTTCCTTTCATGCTCCCAGCCTCGGCCATGATTTTTCGATCTCCTTCCTCCTCGAGATTTTCTGCCTTTGATGAAAATTGGGGCAACGCAAACAACAAGATCAAACTGACGCCAGCGATGAACAGCCAACGAGCTCTCTTCCCCAGCGACCTTCCCTCAGTTTGCCGCATCGCCTGCTTGTGAAGGTGAAGTTGACATGGCAATTTGATGGTGAGACAGTCAGGTGATGGTGAGGTCAGTAACGTACGAGCGTGGTGGTCTTCTTGCCACCTCAAACTTTACTTTTTCGAAGATTTTTGCCCCACCAAAAGGGAGTGGCGTTCTTGTGTGGATGATGTTTGCTCGATGGGTGTGGTGCCCAGCCACGTGAGAACGGCGTTGTTTGTTTGTTTGTTTGCAAGTAAATTCATCTGGGAGTCGTGGTGTTACAGAAGAATGCTTCAAGGCGAACGCACATCCCTAATCTAAGACTGCACCTCTCCACGATCCCAATCTGTGGCACATCTATGGGTTAGGTTTTTCGGATGTGGTTGGCCCGATTTAGATTCTTCTTGCCATTCGTTTCGACCCAGATATTTCTTGTTCTCAATCTCTCCTCTAACTTTCAAACCCACAACTTCAAATCCTGAAACAAACTCTGTCTAGAAGTTCAACTGAAAATCAAAAGAGACAAGCGAGGCATTAATTTTGGTAGAACTCCAAGGGTGTAAAAAAGAAGGGCAAAACAAATAATTGCAACACAGCAAACTGAGGCCAACACACGCACTCAACTGCCACACTCGTGTAGTGATCTAATGTGGCGCTATTGATGAGTAGATTCATATAATAATAAGATTGAATCAGTGGAGTTGGTTGAGAAGTCGTTGAAGTCACTGAAAGTCGAGTTAAATTGTACGGTTCATTTATCAGAGCAGGTGAAGTTGGATTAAGCCATTGATTTTGGTGCAGGTTAGTTGGGAAGTACAAGGGACATCGACAACCAAGGAATTATTCTGAAAGCTTCTCAACATCCCCAGTCATAAAAGTCGGCTGTTATTTTTGTGAATAACTCGCTCGTTATTCATGAGGCCACCCCTGCACAGACTTGGATGGAAACTAATCTGTTCCAATGCCATCACGATTGCATTTTCCACTGAAACGCTCACGCCCTTTGCTGATTCATGCAAGTTACACGGTTTCGGAGAGTTGGCCAAGGGCGCCCTTGCCAATGAAGGAATGACTCTCGAATGCATGGATTACCGATCGATTGAATTCAGAGGATATACTGAACGAGCCCAATATCTCAACACACACAGCGCTTTTTTTTTAATAGACCAATCAGCGCTTTACGAGCTCGTCCCCCTTCGAGTCATCATCTTTGAAATTTTTTGTCATTCCAATCCCAGCCGCACAACGCATGATTGAAGCGAAGAAGTCATTGGAACACCATGGTGGGCGCTGGTCGCATGTGAATAAGACGGCGGCATGACAAGAGAATCTGACATCCGTACGTTGCGAAGGAAATTACGGAATACAGCACAGCACGAGAGCTGTCCCTTCGACCAGAAACTCGGAACAAAGTACAAGGTTATCAATCGTCTCATCCCATGGGCGCGACGCAGACTGATGTTCTACAGTAACCACGTACAACGTCGCGGAGCAACGACACAGACCACAAATTCCATCTCCATCTCGTTTGCCAGATTGGTGCCTCCTTTCCTTGTTTTCTGGACGTTCTCGGCTCTTCACGGAGTCGAGTTTCGACGGTTCGAGACGCGCGAGAAGAAGGCTTAGATATATATTCTCGCTGCTTTTGCGCATCTTGCGGAAAAGAGGCGAACGTGGGCCGTACACTCGTGCATCTTTTCGAGTGGGAGAAAAAAACAGGACGAAAACGAATAGCGGCGTGCGCGCGCGAGTTGGTGCTCGGGGAGAGGGATGGGTTCGGGGCTGCTGAAAAGGGGCTTTAGCGACAAGTCTCTGAAAACAAGGAGGTCGCTGCAGGCGCGGTCAATCACTGCCGCAATCAAAAATGTGGTATGTTTTTTTCAAGCCGAGTTCGTGGTGTTTGGTGCTTCGTTTTGTCAAAAGTTGTTGGCAAGAGTATGAATCTTTCCCCCATATGGATGAGTGCTTGACGACGCTGGGAAGCTGGTTCCTGTCGCGTTGTTTCTGGGATATGGGGGCGTTTTCTGGCAAGGTCACGCGCGGAAAAGAAGCACACAGACCGGAATGTCGAGTTGACTTTCTAGCAACCATTGAGTCGAAAAAGCTCCTTTCATCGCGCACGAATCCCGGAAGCGGCTTGTTTTCTTTTCCGGAAACCTTTCGCGTGCGACGAAGCGACCGAACGTGCGCAACTCTCGCGTCGCGGAGGGCACAAGGATCACGCGTCACGTCAACCACGTCTTGGCTGGCTTGACGACGGCTGTGCAGTTGCCCAACCGTCGTCATCGCGTAACCACCTCGAGGTCCCGTCACGTCTTTCGCTCAGCCAGCGGTCGTTTTGGCGCGAAACCACCACACGTCGCACGCACTCCGCCACGCTCAGTTTTGAACAGTTTTGAATTCATAAACACGCGCGGAACGCTTGGTTGAGTTGTTCACTCGTTGGTTATGCGTCTCACAGCGAAGGTGCGTATAGAACGCGCGCTTGGTTTCGGAAACGGCGCGCCGTTTCCGTTTTCCGTATTCGGCGCACCCGCTGACTCGTTTCTCTGGCGCTTCTCAGTATTTTAGTATTTTGGTATATGAGTGACACTGAGGGTGTTTTTTTGTTTTTTCCGTTGCGGCATTTCTTTGTCGTAGAACACCGCCGTGTTCGAGGAGGAGGAGGAAGAAGAGAACGTGGAGTTTTTGTTGGACCCGTTGGGGAATGGTTACAGAGCGTGGTGGTATTTCACCACTCTCTGCTCTTTCTTGACGGGGTTTTTCACTCCTTGGGAAGTTGCGTTCCAAGACGAGCCGGGCCTCAGGTGACGCATTAGTCATCACCCTAGCCTTTGACCAGTTGGAGCCATTTCGAATTCCCTGGAAAATATTTGGAAAAGGCTTGCTCAAACACAACAAATGCTTTTCTTCGATATGACAATGTATGTCATGAAAATTTTCCACATTTGGAAATGCACTGTCAAATTTTATCTTTGTCTACATCGACTTTCTCTTTCTTTTTTGTGTTATTTTAAAACGGAAATTTTTCGATTTCTCTAATCCTGTTGTTTTGCAAACTCCAGGCCGTACAAGGATGGTCCTGCGGTTGTGGAGTTTATCCTGTCCCTGGTTTTTCTCATCGACATTGGGGTGCAATTTTTTGTACCGCACATTAGAATGGATGGTCTGGTGGAAAAACGGCGAAGAAGGGTCATGATGCACTATTTCAGGTTTGGTTCCCTCCCCCCCCAAAAAAAAATAAATAATAAAAATAATAAAATGAAATAAATTCTAGTGACAATAATTGTTTATTTTATTAATAATAATATATATATATGCACAATGTGAATGCACAATGTGAGGGATGTTCCAGTTTGCTATTTTTAAATTCGTCACAGTGAATGGGTGCATGTGGATTTCAGTCTCAATAAGAATTAAACGAAAGAACAAAACTAAAACAAAAGATCGATTGGCTTGTACCAGTTCATGATGAGGGTCTTTTTGACAGGGATGCGATGCTTGTTTTCCCGCGAATCATCTAAAAATAAAGACCAACGGGGATCTAATGAAATTGGTTGAGATATTCATTTGTGGTGGTGTTTTTTTTCACTTTGTACATTCAGGACATGGTTTTTTGTTGACTTGGTGGGAATCATTCCTTTTGGAACAATTGTGGCGGAATCGATGAGCATCACAGATGATACATACCTCCGATCTTTGGCATTGCTCAGACTGTTCAGGCTGGTATGTTCTTCAATGAAGTTCACCGATCATGCTTTTGGCCATGGAAATCTTCCATTTACTGCGAAAGATATGGCTTTTTTTATGAGGTGTTTCTCACAACCATTATTTGATTGAGAAGAATATATCCGTAAACAATCATGGAGCCAACCCATTAAATAAGTCCATCACAAAGAAGAATTCGATACCCAAGTCTGGAAAAGGACCGCATTTGCAAAAAGAGTGGAAAAAAAGGCGAAAAATGTGAGGTTTTGTTTGCGTACAGGTCCGAGCCCGTCGAATCTTTCGATTCTTCAGGGATTTTGAAACCAACATTCGACTTTCGCTGGTGGTTACAACACTGCTGCGTAACCTCACCATTGTCGTCCTTGTCGGTCATTTTGCTGGATGCATGTTCTACTTCATTTCTCGATGGGTGAGATCATTATTTATTTTTTTTGCCTTTCATGAGTTTCTTTTTTATTTTTGGCCTGTTTCTTTCTTCTCTGAGAATTTACTGGACAGGGCAGTGCTGTTTTGATCACTAGATTGGTGCGGTAGGTTCTAATACAAAAAGAATACAGAAATAGTTACCTTTTTTTTTCCTTTTTTTCCCCCCGGGGGGGGGGGGGGGGGGGGGGTTGTGGTGGGTATTTTTTTTTTTTTGAAGATTTGCTGTCGTTGCATTGGAGCATTTTCAACCTGTTTCTTTTTCATTCAGTACGAATTTGATGACGACACATGGATCGGTGCTACGCTGGAGGAAGACTTTGCCAACAAAACGGAGCTCGAAAAATACATCTACACCTTCTACTTCTCCATAACCACCATGACGACGGTGGGCTATGGCGATTTTTCGCCCAAAAACACGGCGGAGGTGGTGTTCGGGACATGCTACATGATTTTCAATATTCTGTTGAATTCCTACATCCTCGGCACCATCACTCTGATCGTCATCAAGGCGGATGAACAGACGGGGACGCTCAGGGCACTGTTCGACAAGCTGAACTCCTTTGCGTTTTTGAATCGTCTGCAAGAGCCGCTTCGAAAATTGCTCAAGGTGGGACTATGCCGAAGTGATTATTTTTTTTTATAAAACCTAGTCTCACTGGGGGGTTGTTGAATCCATATTCAGAAAATGTAAACTCAGCATACCACAACCATGCCCCCCCCCATCTTTTTACTGTTTTTTCCCCCCAAGTTTTTAGTTTTTGTGATGTTCAGTTTTCCGCATTTTGGAATCAGGGGTAATATTGTGCAGAGGTTTTCAGCAACACGTGGCTTCTGCCATGTTTTCTGATGAAAGCTGTATTGGACATTTGGTGTTCTTGGTTATGGGGGAGACTCAAATTTTTCCTGCCCCCTATTTTTTTTTGCAGGAGCACATTCGCTTCACTTTTGAAAATCCATCCATTCAAGACAAAGATGTGCTGGACGGCCTGCCAATGGGAGTGAAGAGGACCGTTTTGAGGTCATTGTATCTACCTGTGCTGTCCAACCTGCATTTATTTAAAGTAAGAACAAATCCTCAAATTATGGCTTCGTTGTGATGCTTTTCAATTGACCTCTCCACCCTCACAGTGGAAATTTCAAAACACATAAGAAAATTATAATTATGCAGAAAATTTCAAAACACATAAGAAAATTATAATTATGCAGAAAATTTCAAAACACATAAGAAAATTATAATTATGCAGAAAATTTCAAAACACATAAGAAAATTATAATTATGCAGAAAAAAAGAAAATGGAAGTGAAAAAAAAGTGGGGCTGAGAAGAGAATGCAGCGATGATGCTCAAGTTCAATTTCAAGTTTTTTTTTTTTTTTGACGTTACCACTCTGCATGGAGGGCTCTCTGCATACAGCATTCAAATCCCGGATTGCTGGACTTGCTTCAGATGGGATTGTTAGAAACACCCACTGCGGCGATGACGCTGCAGAAATCGCAAACTCCGTTTTTTGCTGATTTTTTTTTTTTTTTTGGCTTTTTCAGGGGACTTCGCCGGGCTTCCTCATGAAGCTTGTAGAGGATTGCAAGGTCGACGTGTACATCCCGGACCAGACCATCATTGCCGATGGAGATGTTATGCATGAGCTTCATGTTATGATGGCTGGGGTGGCACATCAGTACATCGAAATGGAGGCGAACGGGGACGAAGAGAAAGTGGGGGAAATTGGTGAGAAAAAAAAAACCAAAAAAAATGTTGTTGAAATTGCAAACAAGATGCACACTCTACGAAGGCCATCGTTTTTCCCTGCTGCTCTCTCTTTCTTTCTTTCTTTCTTTCTTTCTTTCTTTCTTTCTTTCTTTCTTTCTTTCTTTCTTTCTTTCTTTCTTTGTTTGTTGCACTCCCGTTTTCTTTTTCACGCTCGATTTGATCAGATTATTGCCCTGGTTTTTCGATTCATCCTCCCATTTTTTTTTTCCCTTTCTTTTTTCGAACATCCCAACTTGGGGAAATGAGTCTATCGACATGATTTTTTTTTCTTTTTCTGTCGCTGGAAACAGGGGAGAGTAAGCTATTTGCGATGGAAAGCTTTTTCACTCTGCAGGAAGTGAGTTATTCTGTGAGGAGCCGCACGATTTGCCGAGTGCTGGTGTTGACGCGGGACGTTTTCGAGACGGCATGCAAAATGTTTCCCAGAGATCACAAGTTGGTCGAGAGGAATTTGGCTTCAAACGTACGAAAACCCCCACGAGTTATCGACCCCCTCCCCGAGAACAACACCATCCTGAACAACAACAACAACAACAACAGTGCAATTTCGACTAGCACTTCCTCTAGGTATCCGTTGGCTCAGCCAGGGACCGACTGGAAAAGATCCAAGTCCGACGGAAGCTGACGGTTAGACGTGACATGCGACGTATGAGGGGGTGACGATGCGATCAGACAGAAACGATGGAATCGTGTACACATATTTGAATGTACAATTTTTATTTTCTTTTTTTCTTATTTTTCTTGTATTCTTTTAATATGATTTTGCCTCTTTTTTTCCCCAATTTTCCTATCCATATATATATTTTCAAATCATGAAAAACATCAACATGAAAAATTCATCCCCCCGCCCCACGGACAACTTTTTTTTCCTTTTTTTTTTTTTTTCTGGAGGGGGGGACGTGTGCGTGCTACGGAGTTCTACAGATTCGGCTCGGTTCAATTCAATTCACTGCTCTAATTTTATTTTGTATTTACAACTCTAATTTTTGTTTTGTTGTATTACTGCTCGTCTTTCAGAGAATCCCGACGAATTCATCAGTGACATCCCTGTCATCTTTTGGAGTGCCGCCGATGTCTGGTTCGGATTCCGAAGATAATGCTCCATCCGGCGTCACCACCAATCAAACCCCTCCTCATTCCCTCCACCACCACCCCACCCAGCAGCACTTCTCCTCGCCGTTCGCCGACGAAAACCTGAATACCAGGCTTTCTCGGAACAACAGCGCCACCACGCATCCCACCCCACCCCTGCCAACCATCGTCTCAGAAGAATAGCTACATGGATGCATGTCTTTTTTGTGTTTTCTTGTGTGTGTGTGTTTTTTTTCATTATTCTTTGTGTTCCTTCTTTAATGGATGGCATTTTCACGCCCCCATGTATGGTCGACTGTAGATATGTCTCTGTGTGCGTGTGTTTCGATCCGCAGTTTCACATTTAACAAAAAAAAAGGAAAAAAAAGGGGGAGGAAGAAAGAAAGAAAAAAATTTGTTGATTGGAGAGTGTGAAAACTAGAAAGATGGGTAAAAAAAAAGTCCTTTTGGAGTATATATATATTGCTGCTACGCTGATGCTGGTAGGAAATTATTTCATGGAAAAAAAGTCAGAATGGTGAAAGAGGGTGAAAACTGTATGAATATCTATCCACATGTCTGTCCGGAAAAAAAAGGGACAAGAAGAGTTCAAACCAAGAGACAATAAAAAAAAGTATAAATATATATGATTCAAAGTGGGGTTTTTGAGCTGAAGATAGAGATTTTTGCGATGGGAGAAAAAAAAAAAAACACTCATTCCATTCAAAATAACGTCAGAAAATGTTGATCAGGAGATCTACACCATGTACATATGAACATAGATGCGTTTTTGTTTTTTTTTGCATGTTATTTACTTGGTCAGCTTGTCTAATCATTGATTTTGGAAACAAAAGGATGGTTTATGGAAAAGTGTGACTGGAGATGTGAGAACCCTGAGGGTGGAAAAAAAAAAAACTTGAAAAGAAAAAGAAAATTCCGCAGGGTTGAGATTTGTCCAGTGAGCGAGTGCATGTAGAGGCTGGTCAAATTCAAGATTCGGGTGAATGGATTTATTGAATTTAGAGAGAGAGAGAAAGAAAGAAAGAAAGAGAGTTTTGTTGAGGAGGTCAAAAAACAAAGTCAAAAAACAAAAAAAAATAGAGGGGAAGAAATATTTTTATTTTTGAATCTAGTGGAATGGAGGTAAAAAAAGGGGGTGGGGGGGGAGAGAGAACAGCTATTTATTTGATGAAAAAAAGGAGCAGAAAAAGATAACAACAGAAGTGTAATCTGAGCGAACGTATCAAAAAAAAGGAAAAAAAAGAGAAACCAATATGGAAATACATATGCTTCGATATGTATGTATTCGAAGCAAAGTGAGGAGCTATTTGTTTGGCTCCATCAAACCTTGCCGTGGAGAGGAGAACAATTTTAAGAAAAAGCAGGAATGTAAAAAAATATATATTACCAAAGGGAATAGGAGGAAAAACTGAAAAAAAGAAAAAGGACCAAAAAAAGAAGGTATCAGAAAAAAAAAATATATATATCTGGAAGGAACTGGCACTGATTTGACACATCATTGTGATTTGCAGCTGATTGTATTTCGGCTTCTTTTTTGGGCTCCATTAAGATAAAAAGTTTTGAACTGCAATTGATTCACATGGATTTATGTAGAGGAAACCTGATGGGGAAAAAAAAAACATCGGAAAAGAAAAAAGGTGTGCGAGAGAAGAGGATAATTTTGTTTCTTTCTTTTGTGTGGTTTTCCTTGTACTTTTCATTTATTTTTTTAAAGGGTGGGGGTGGGGGGCTGCTTTTCTGATTTCAGGTTTATTTGGTGAAAGTTTCAATCGTTGTTGCTATTTTTGGTTTCGACTTCGAAACCGTTTCTAGAGATATCTATCCATTTTCTTTTTTTTTTTAGGATTTCTCATGCAGCCATGGGGGTGTGTTGATGAGAGGGGGGTAAAATGCGAAAACAGGAAGGACAAATGTAATACTTGTTCCTTTCTGTTGTGTGCAGTTTTTTGGGTTTCGATCTGTGTGTTTTATTGGTGGTTATATTCTTGCATGCATGGATATTTATAAAAATGTCTCTGTGTGTGATTGGGGGAAAAAAAAATATGATTGAAAATATAACATATTCTTCCAAAGTCCTTAACAACAAACGTTGATTTCAACATGGGGATAGTTTGGTATTCTTGAATTAGGTTTTGGAGTGTGTGTGTGCTTTTTTTTTGCAGTTTCAGTGGGTGATTTTTTTTTGCCAAGAGGGAGAATGAGTAAATTAGAGGGAAAAAAAAAAAGAAAAAAAATCGATGCAGTTGCTGGGGCGATTTTTTTTTGTTTCCTTTTTTTTTTCGAGAGGAGGGGGGGGGGGTAAGTCCAAGGAGTTGGGGGGGACAACCTCAGATGAACTTGAAAAAGAAAAAAAGACAAAAAAAAATGAAGGGGGTAGGAGAGCGGATTTCTTTTCAGGGAAAAAAACCCTTAAAAGGGGGACTTTATGAATTAGCCTGCTTGTTTCAGATTCGTGGAAGATTAAAAAAAAAAATTAAGAGAGAAATCAATGAGAACAAGGGGTGGTGGTGGATTTATTTTCGATCATTACATTTCATTAAGATGATTAGAAAGAAAACAGCATTTTGGGTTTTCTTTCTAAAGGACAGTGATCAATTTTGTGTTTGTAAGTCTTTTTTTTTTGCAATTTTTTTTTCCAGGACTGGGGTGAGGGATGAATTGGAAATCTGAGTTGTTTTTTCCTCGATGTAGCGCAAGCCCAATTGCTGATACCCTGAAAAAGCACAGTTTTTTTTTGGAGCAGATATAAGATGTGTTTTTTCACATGTCCTTTCGATCGGGTTGAAAAAATCCCAAGAAATAGAGATATAGTTGCCAAAAAGGCGTCAATATCTTTTTTTCTTTTCCACCTTGAAAAAATACGTCTTTTTTTGGGGCTGTTTTTCAAGTCTTATTCAAGTGAAAAACGTGGGGGCACGCACACCAGGTATAATTGGACAATAGTGTTGCATTTTTCCTTTTTTTTTTTGTTCGGTATTGAGGATGGGATTTAATGGAACGGTGATGCTGCAGCTTGAGGAGCACACATTCTCAAGATTTGATTGGGTTTGGTTGCGAATGTAACAATACCATCTTTTGGACTCGAAATCCATTACATGTGTATATGCATATGCATGCCGTCAATGATATCAAGAGTAAACTTTACACAACCAACAGTTCAGCCCAAGGCCCGTTTTTGAAAAAAAACAACAGTCCACAGTATTGAATGCAGAACGTATCACCGAACCAAGCACAAGGAAATCCACATTTCAAACCTCTTTTCTCCCAGCCTCTGAATCATCCAGAAGAAAACGGGCATCCTCATGAGTTTGATCAATCGATATGATGGTGGCAGTATGTCTTTCCACTGTCAATCTGTTGCAGCCCTTTTCTTCATCATTTGCTGCTTGAATCTGGACATGGGCTTTTTTGATTGCACTTGGTCCACCTGTGAACATCAATTTCACACGCACCCCTTTTTCAACTTTTGCATCCCATTTGATATTTGGTTGAGGAAAACTACACACAATTGAATATGATTATATAAACCATATGAATTGGAGCGATTAATTCTTCTGAGCCATATTTCCACGCAGACAAATTCGACCCTAGTTGTAGCAAATTCTTGATGTAAGGGTCCATGGTGAGGTGTGGGGGTGTTCTTCTCACCTCAGGTGCTGCCGATTCGCTTGCGGGTCTGTCTGAGGTCGAAAGAATGCCTCGTTCCACCACTTGACCCTCACCGACTCCCCGGACTGCCACTGGATGCTCCACTGAACCAAGATCAAAGCATTGAAAGATCAAACATCTCAATCTCAGAACAAATGATATTAGACCACTGAGGGGGATTTCAAATCCAAATGGGGGTAGCCCTGAACCCCTCCAAAATCCAGGCTCGAGGCAAAGAAAGATGACTTGTGAACTATGGGTTTCCTATGGAGGTTTTGAGGGTCTTTCACTACAACAGCTCTGGAATGTATCTGACATAACACCAGCCCTCACCATTTTCCTCCACGGCCACTTTTCCATCTTGATACTCTTTCCTTTCCAACAGAAACCCTGATTCTGCCCCCCCTCCCCCTTCCACACCCTTTGCGTCATCCTTTCTTGTTGTTGTGCGCGTCTTTCTCGGTCCAGCCAGAAAGCCTTTCCTCAACCCACTGGGTTTTTTCGCACTTTTCGCTTGATCTTTGCTTGCCCCTTTTTCGCTGGAGGAAGTGATATCGACATTTCCTTCTTTCAGGCGTCTTGTCGATGTGCTGGTGGTGGTGGTCTCAGCTGCAACATGAGAAAACAGTGGTGAATGTCATCGGACAAATCGACACCACAGAAGTGCCAAGGTGCGGCCATCCCTGGATAGAGATGATGGAAAGAAATTGATAATACAGACACTGATTACCAATTACTCCACTGTCGCCCCACCATCTTTCCGTTACGAGATTTCCACCGACTGCGCTCAACCTTCCAGTACTATTTCATTCATTCATTCATCCATTCCTTCTTTCTTTCTGTTCTTTTTTTTTGGGGGGGGGGGGGGGTGAACTCACCCTCCTGTGCTTCTGCCTCTTTTTCCAATTTTGCCATTCTATCCATCATTGCAAAAAGCTCATCGTCATCGTCATCATCATTCTTGGATTTCAAATTTCCCGTCGATTCTTGTTTTTCAGTCGATGTTTCTGGCACCGTTGCCAGACCAGGAGCCCCTTTCCTCTCTGCCCTTGATCTATGGACTTCGGATTCAGTGGCAACAACAACACCATGCTGCGCCTCATCGTATTCTTCAACGATATCCACCATACCCTGGTATTAAATCCAACAAAAAAAATATAAATATAAAAATAAAACAGTTGAAACTTGTGCCGAAAATGGTGAAAGTCCAGCATATAATATTATTTTTTGCTATTCCGAGCAGATTGAGACGCTTCAAGAAATTTCTTGTGAATCCACGAAAACAAAGAAAGAAAGGGTTGTCTAAATAATAATAATAAAAAAACACTATTGGAAGGAAAATCTCACCTCTGCTTCTTGACATTCGAGGTCCCGTATGTCTGACCTCAATGATTGAATTCGTTCTTCCATGCTTTTGATTTCGCCGCCTGAAATCAACCTCCGCCGGGGAAACAAAATCGACATCAAAACACATTCATCCATCCAGAAATTCAACTTTTGAACCTTTTTTTTTTTTCCTCTGTCATATTCTATAAACAAACCAAGCCAAAGACATAGCTTCGAAAAAAAACGAAACCAACGAAAGCAAATTTGCAATGCATGTGGATGTGCATCCACATGTCAGACATGATGCTTACCAAGTTTTGTCATCCGCCGACCGAGCATTCCTTCGGCGTGTTTTGCTGAGCATTCCACAATGTGAGAAGCCCCTAAATTTACCATCACCTCATTTGAATGAACCAAATGACCTGGGAAAAAGGCTGCACCTCCAAAAGGTACCTAACAACAGGACGAAACATCCACATCAAAATTGATTGATTGATATCATGGGAATGAAACACCAACCTCCTGATGGTTGAGCAGAGAGAAAATAGACTTGGCGTGGTCTGACTCACCATAACAGGGTGCTTGATTTTCTCTGGCAGGTCGTCCAACATCTTATGAACGGTGGCCTCCTCCTCTAGTTGCATCTGTAGGGCCAGCAGCTTGCCATTCGCTTCATCCAGTTCCTGGATCCATCAATGGACCTTTGAGCGATGAAATTCATTCAATCGTCCTGAGAAACTTTTTGATGTGTATGTGTATGTTTTTTTGTTTTTGTTTTTTTTTTTTGGGGGGGGGGGAGAAACCCTCGTCATAAGGCTATCCGTTATCTGCTGCTGGAATGTCCAGTATCATTTTGTGGTAAGTTGTGTTGTGTGACTGAGGAAATGGAAATCAGCAGCAGGGAATCCAATCTATGCTCAATCGATCGATGAACCAATCTTGTGGCAGCTGCAATTCTCAAAGGGATTGAGAAACGGCCGATGTCTGGTCCCTGATTGGGCGTGAATGAATGCACGGTGAAAGTTGCGCAATGAGCAGTATCGACGCCACGTACCGTCTGGGCCTTCGATTTTAGAAACTGAATCTCCGACGCTAGAGAATGAGCGCCGTAACGACCCTGGAATTCCATATTTACACGCCCAGCTCCTGACGAAACACTACCACGCGCAGACAAACAGAACAAGAATGTTGAATCCAGTCCAAAAAAAGGGATTGATTGGCTGAGATTGCGTGAATTGGCTTTGGTTTGGAGGAGGGGGAGCAGGATTTTCGATTCTCTTGGCGGGCGGACGACTCCCGCGCCCTTTTTCGAATCTTTTAATTCAGATTCCTTGTCGGCGTTTTGAAAAGCCGAAAAGGATTCGCCGCTCGCCGCTTTCGGAAGGTCTTTTTGCGTTCTCGTGGCGAACCGCACGCCAGCCACTTCACCACGTGCGCGCATCAACGGAATTATCCTTCATTCGAGTACGAAACGCTCGAAATACATGCCCGTGGCACTTCACCAAAAAACAATCAAGCCTCCACGATAATCTCGTTTTTCCTGCAGTGACTGGCGCCGAGTGCTCTCCGCGTCGCCCCTCCGCACTTGTTTCGTCGATTTTTAGCTCCTGAAAGCGTTCGAAAAACCCAAAATGAGGGCCTCCATGATGAACAGCCAAGTCTCGCAGTCGTGCGGCAAGTCGCCATTGGGCGCCCGTCTGGGGAGCGCCACTGGGTCGAGCTTCAGGGGATGCGGGGTGTCCTCGGCGAACAGACTCGCGCGAAAAAGCAGCAGGTGTGGCGGAGGGTCGAGTTCGAAATCCATCGGCTTGTGACTCTGTTCGAAATGTTTCGTCGCCTCTTTTGCGATCTATAATTCCAATTTCTAGTCCAGCTTTCTCAACGCCACGCAGTCGCTGAACTTGAGTATTAAATCCACAGTTCGCGTCCAGCTCTAGTAGAAACGGTTTAGTGGCGTGAGCCGACGCCAAACATTTGATTGATGCGTTTTGTTTTTGTTTTTTAATGGCAGGGCGCTGACCAACGAAGTACGCGCGATCGTCGAGAAGCCACTTTTTTCGGAAACCGCTCGTCAGGAGCAAAACGTGGAGCGCTTCGTGGGCAACTCCGTCGCAGGTAGCGATATTTTTGCGACGTACGACTTTTTCCAGTGGATCCATCAAAAACAGAATGACGCTGCTCGTGTCGAGCCTCCTTTTCGAATCTTGGTTGGAGCATCATTAATCCAAAAGCAGAAAAATAAAAAATCATTATGCTTTTTAATCACCATGCTGACTCATCATCATCACAGTGCATCCTGCATCCCACCCAGCAAACCAGCAAACCCACATACCCTCCCTGGATATATATATATACAACAACAATAATAATCATCATTCCAGTCAGGTTGCTCTTCACTGTAATTCCAAGTCCTTTATCATCCTCCATTGAATCCTCATCATTTAGTCTCCGCCCCCCACAAAATCGACAAAACAAAGCACAACCCCGCCCCCCCCCCCCAAAAAAAATGCCCATCATCTGAATGGATTTTGACTCTTTTGCATCAATCCCAACCCACGCATGCTGGTGATGTCGACTGCAGCGATCGTTCTCGGTGGTGGAGCCGGCACTCGACTTTACCCCTTGACCAAATCCCGCGCCAAGCCAGCCGTCTCCATCGGAGGAGCCTACCGCCTGGTCGACATCCCCATCAGTAACTGCATCAACAGCGGCGTGAACAAGATCTACGTCCTCACCCAGTTCAACTCCACCTCGCTGAACAGGCACGTGGGTCGGACATACAACAGGGGAGTGACGTTCTCCGGAAAGAGAAACGCTGGATTTGTCGAGGTCTTGGCGGCTTCCTTGTCCCCCTCTTCTGAGAAGGAGTGGTTTCAAGGAACGGCCGATGCGGTCAGGCAATATGGATGGATGCTGGAGGACGTCAGGAACAGGAAAATCGAACATGTGCTCATTCTTTCGGGAGATCATCTGTGAGTGAATTGGCTTTTTTTTTTACTGACAGGCAATTTTGCCACTGAAAATGAAAGGAATGAGCGCCCTTGCTGATGCGACCATATCATTTTATCAGTCCTGGTTCTGTTTAAGTTTGTTTTCAAGGGAAAGGGGCGAAAAAAAAACCAAGACGTGAAAAGGACTTTTTGTAGAGTGTTTCAGAGTTTGATTGTGGAAAAGGGAACAAACTTTTTTTTTTGGGATGTTTTTTACATTCACAGGAAGTCAGTAATGGGAAAAACGAGAATAAAACAGTTTTCATTGCAAGGGGCTATGGCGAGGATCTCTCATCACTGTCCTTCAAACCAATGCTAACCTGAGCATCATTTTTTTTTGTATGCAGTTCTTTTTTTTTAAACCCTTTTTAATAACCCTTACATCAACCTCTGTTCGATTCTCAGGTACCGCATGAACTACATGGCATTCGTCCAGGAGCACCTGGAGAACAATGCAGACATCACCATCGCCACCATCCCTTGCGGCTACGATCGAGCCTCCGATTTCGGGCTCATGAAAGTCGACGAAAACTCCAGCGTCACCGAATTCGCCGAAAAGCCCAAGGGGGAGGAGCTGGAGAAGATGCGAGTCGACACCACCAGTCTGGGTTTGGACAAGGATCGAGCAAAAGACATGCCGTTCATTGCATCCATGGGGGTGTATTGCTTCAAGAAGGATGTCTTGTTGAACCTGTTGAACAAGGAATTCATGAACGCCAACGATTTCGGCAGCGAAATCATCCCTGGGGCGAAGACGTTGGGTTGCAGTTTGAAGGCTCATTTGTTCGATGGCTACTGGGAGGATATTGGAACCGTGAGGTCGTTCTTCGACTCCAACCTCAACCTTGCAAAGGAGGTAAAAAAAAAGAAAAAGAAAAAAGCCTGAACCCAACCTCTCTCTCTCTCTCTCTCTTTTTCCTCTCTCTCTTTTCAACTTTTTTTTTCCGAACTTGGAGAAATGGGAGGACCAGACCGCTAAAACTCGGTGATTCTTTCCACGCAGGGCTGCGAGTTTGAATTCTACGACCCAGAGGCACCGATTTACACTTCCCCTCGTGGACTGGAGCCATCCAAGCTTTTGGACTGCAAAATTTCGGAGTCCATCATCAGTCACGGCTGCAAGTTGGAGAAGAGCACCATTCAGAATGCCGTCGTGGGATTGAGGTCGATCGTGAGCGGAGGCTGCACCATCAAGGATGCCATGATCATGGGGGCTGATAAATACGAGTCTCAGGAGGAGGTGGATGCCAGGTTGGCCAATGGAGGCGTGCCCATCGGTGAGTTTCGTTGTTTTTCGTCTGTTCTGGGCGGTTTTTGATTTTTTTTTTTCGGCTGTGGGATTAACAAGGACCATATATGTTGATTTTTCTCTCTCTCCCCCCCCTTCCGCCTGGTGTTTTGTGTTTTGGGAAGTGTTGGAGATTGAGGTTAGGTCGAATTACATAGACTCAAGAAGAGGGGGTGGTTTTGGGAAAAAGCTGTCGATTTGGGTTTGATACACATCATTCAGCTGAAATCTTGTTGAGGAAATTATTTGTGTGTGTGGGGATGTGTTTTCTTTAATTTTTATGGTTTCTTATTGCTATGTTTTTTTCTGAAAATCAGGGATTGGTGAGAATTGCTTGATCAGCAACACCATTGTGGATAAGAATGCCAGAATCGGAAAGAACTGCACCATCGTAAACAAGGATGGAGCCGAGGAGAAAATGTGCGAAGAGGAGGGCTACATCATTCGCAGCGGAATCGTCGTTATCATGAGGGGTGCGACCATCCCAGACGGCACTGTTATTTAAATCCTTTTCCCCCCCTCCATCCAGGGAAGGATAAAAAAATACAATATTGCGAGGAGATCAACCAAAAAAAAAAAACTCTTTACAGATATATCCATTGTTTCGTTGGCAGGGTGAATGAAACAATATCAATCATATATTGGGATGAAAAAAAGAAAAGAGAAAGGGGAAAAAATTGCCCATGGAATCTTGGGCTTTTTTTTTTTTGAAGCTTTTTTTTGTTGTTTTTCCCGACAATGAGGAGAACAGCATTTACAATGGAGTTTCGGAAAAAAAAAAGAGAAAAGTAAAACAATTGTGAAAATTGGGGAAATATAGATTTTTTTTGAAAGGTAATGGCTGTGTGAGGGTGGATTGGTGGCGGCGGTTGCCTTCTTCGATTAAAAATTTGATTGCGGAGAAGAAAAAAAGAAAAAACAACAGAAAGAAAAAACAACATGAAAAAATCATTGATAGGGGTTGCTTGGTAATTTCTTTCAGAAACCTTGATTCTGATTTGACGAAAAACAGTGCAAGCAAAAGAATTTGGTGGTTTGTTCTGAAGGGGGGTTGCTGGGTTTTTCGGTCCGATTGAATCTTTTTTTTCGGTAGGTATTCTCAGGCACAGTTTTGGGATTCTTCTTCTTCAGCACAGGATTTTTTTTTCTTCTTTTTTCATTAATTTTTATGAAAAGATTTTCTCTTGAATTTATGACGTGGTGAAGATGAGAAAACATATCAAAATATTATGTCCCTATTATATCATTTCCAGGGATGAAGCGTGGTTTTTTTCTTGTGTGGTTCGATTTCCTTTGGATTTTTTTTCCCTGTGTTCGGTTTTTTTGGGGCTGGGCCGGGGTCTTCATCAATTTGATCTCTAAAATTCAAAACCTCTCGTTATCTTTGGGGGGAACTGTTGGGGGGAAGGGGGTTTCATGAGCTTTGTTGTGTTGGGTTCAGAATGACTAATGATTAGATTTATAAACCAATGGCGTTACAATCGATTGATGTCCATGTCCATCCATCCTTATTTTCTTGGCCAGTGAGCTGTTCGGCGCAACCAACCAGTCGAAAATGCCTGAAGCAGGGAAAAAAAAAATGCTATTTGTTGGAACAGGGAGTTTTATCGATTTCTCTTTTGGAATCGAGGAAGGGCCAATGGCCAGAATGGTTGAGATTTAGCAAATGTTCGGCCCAGACCCGCCCAAAGGCAAACAAATCATGCATGGTTTCGCTCCCTTTCTGCCAAAATCCAGGCAAAGAGACTCCACCACAATAAATCACACCATTCCACATTTCCAATTCCAATTTCCACTTTTTTTTAATGTGTTTTTCCTCCTGTGGCTACACCCCAAACAGTTGAGGTGATTGCCCAACTGAGGCGCCCATCCTGCTGTCAAAAGCGAGCAAAATTTAGTTCGACTTTTGTAAATGCAGTCCATCTTTGCCTTGGGTCGAAATTTGAGGAACTCCTTTTACCTTCTGTATTTTCAGTCGGCAGGGGGAATTTTTCGTCCTTTCTTCCTTCATCTTTCATTTGCGCGCTTCCCTCCTCGACGTATTATAGCGACCTGGCCCGCAAGGATGACGGACGAAACGGAGGCAAAGTCATATTCTGAACTGTCTCAGTGCGCCACTAAAATCTCTGTCCCGCTGGCAAACGAAAAGTTGTTCAAAAAGCTGGCGAAGCTCGTGTCCAAGGCGGCGGCCAAGAAAACTTGCACCAGAAGAGGAGTCAAAGAAGTGGTGAAAAGCATCAGAAAAGGAGCCAAGGGGTAGGCATCTACAATTTTTGCATTGATGATTTTGTTTTGTCTCTGGACATCTGGCTGGCAAATCTTGCTTTGTTGGAGGATTTGCTGCCCTTGATATTTCTTGTTTCAAGCAGTCTTATCCAGCACACACCTATCATTAAGAAAAAAAGGTTATTTTTTAATAATAGTGATATATATATATATATTTTTGCATCCCATTCTCAATTCTTGAACAAAGAGTATTGGTCGAAAGGAACATCGATATTTTCTGCATGCGTCTCGAAAAGAAAAGAATGTCGAAAAATGCCAGAAGAAAATCAACTTTCACAAAAAGATATGATCGACTTTGAGGAAAAGTACAAACAGATAGTTCTTGTTTTCAGGTAAAATCTCATTCTGCACCAGAGAAAAAATATATATTTATAAATAAATTAATAAATTAATAAAGAGCCTTGACTGCGTGGGGTCATTTTTCAAATGAAAAGAATCGGGATGTTGAAGTGGTGGAAACATCTTGACATAGTATTGCTTATGTGAATCATAGATAAGCAACACATATAAAATACCTAGATTTTTTTTTTCGTTTGGGTAGGGTTTGCATCATTGCTGGCGATGTTACACCGGTCGACCTGATTTGCCATGTGCCCATCCTCTGCGAAGACAGAGAAATTCCTTACATCTACATTCCCAGCAAAGAAGTGAGTCTGACCTGGAGTCACATAGTCATATTTTTTCACACCTTTTGGAGTTTCCTCCAGTGCAACTGCACAAACCAACCATTGTGAAACGAGATGTTTACGAATGCATTACACCCCTGTTTTCTTTAATCTTTTTATATTCGGAAAACATGAGATACAATGCAGCCCTTCGATTTGTTACAGATTGAGTCAGGATATAAACATAATGCACTGTCCTGATGCCAGATTTACGTAGATAGGTCATCTTTCTTCTTTTTTTCATTCTTGCAGCAATTGGGTAAGAGTCTGGGAAGCCTTCGGCCGACCAGCTCCGTGTTGGTGTTGAGGGAACCCGTCAAAAAGGCTGGAGCCAAGCAATCTGATGATAAGAACGAAAAATACACGGATTTGTTCGATGATGTAGCAGAAAGGGTGAAAGCAGCGATGCCAACCAGCTTTTAAACATCAAGAAGAAAAAGGGGTTGGGGTTGGGGGTTGTTTAGACCAGATGATTTTAGAGGGAGAAAATGCAAGCAAGATGGGACGAGGCAGGTTTTTTAGATGTGGCGTCGTAGGGGTCCAGCAATTATTTTTAGTCTTTTCTTTTCTTTTTCTTTTTTTTTTTTGGGGGGGGGGGGTTGGAGGAGTGGAGCATTTTTCATGTCATCGGTGGGTGCCGATATAAGGGAGATCTTGTAGTCACAAAATACAACCGAAGGAAAAAACAACTGATTGATGCAACCAGTGGTGAGAGTATTTCAACACCCATTCCAGGTGAGGGTTCTTGATGCTGACATCAAATAGGAATATTGATTCTGTCAGGACTTTCGAAGGCAATACCTCGGAATATTTGGAAAAAAATCGAAAGATTGATTGATTAGCTGGCCAGGAAGTAGCAACAGAAACTCTATCTTCCATTTCATGTTTCATGGTTTGGGAAGGCGGTGGTGCAACTGGGTGCGAGGTGTAGAGTTCCTTTCACAGAACGTCTTTCTTTAGAAAGGTTGCAAAACCACTGTTTTCTCTTCCACAACGAAAATCCAGAAAAAGAGGGATGAATGCTTTTTCTTGGTTCTCCCCGTTTGTTCGAGCATCCCTGTTTCGATTCATCATAAAAAAAACACCCAGCAAAAACTTTCTCGTCATCTGTGCCTCCAGAACGGCCATGCGTAGCCGACACGATGTGTAGATGCATCACCCCACTTGTCAATCAACCGCTCCGCAGCCCAACGGTATGATTTCAACGTTTGCCATCGCGCGCGATAACGCCATGGTTTTCACCGGTGCCAAGAAAGATGATAAGACGACGCGTGGGGACAGCGAGGGCGTTTTCACGGCAAGGAAATACAAAGAAAGGGCTTCGCAGAACCGATTTCCCTTGCGCAGTAGCCCCACAGAAGCCAGGGTTGAGGTCACACTGTGGTCGACAGGTATTTAAAAGTCGCCCCAGGTGGGCAGCCTTGGGGGAAAAAAAACCGACTGCAGTGCTTTTCTTTTTGCGCGTTTGTGTGTGCGCGTGCAGAGTGTCAATAACGAACGGCAGTGATTCAATGATGAGTGGCTTGCGCAGCAGAAAGAGCTTTCTGTCCCTGATGAGGATTAATCGGGAGCTTCTTGCGCGCTTGGAGGAGAAAGCCGTAGCGAGGTTCGCACAGCCGGTGAACCCGCTGGAAGGACACCTCCGATACGAAATGGTGAGTTGCGAAGAGTTCTGCACGTCGGCCATGGAGTCGCCGACGAGATCCTTGGGATTGTGCAGGCGTCACTGCACACTTGCCAGCCGAAATTGTGGATCGCGCGCTGAGACGATGTTTCTGCCGCAGGTTCGGGAGCTTGGCTCGGGGGCGCAAGGGTGCGTGTTCTTGGCGCTCGACAAGCAAACCGACGAGCACGTGGCGATCAAGTGCCTTCCAAGAGGAACGCAGGTGTTGCTCGGTTTTCTCGTGACGTTTTTGTATCATCCATCAGAGACTATTGACGTCTTCCCAGTGTCTTTACCCTGTGTTCTCGTCGATCGCAGATGAGCGACAAAGTCGAACGGGAGCTCCTCAATCATCGAAAGTTCTGGCACGCCCACGTGATCCAGTTCTACGAGGCGAGTCGATCCCTTCTCTCACTCTTTTTCTTTTTCTCCTCCCTTCTCGCACACACCTGACACTTGATCCTTTTTTCTCTCCTTGCCAACAAAAGCTAAAACAAATGCCATCTTCTTGCGTGCGTGCAGGTGTTCCTGACTGATAAAAACGTTTGTATCGTGATGGAGTACGCCCCTGGCGGCAGCCTCCGCGAGTTTTTGAAAACCCACTCTCTCACGGAGGACGGCGCTCGACTCTACTTTCAACAGTTGATCTTCGCCGTAAACTATTGCCACCACATGGTACGCGAACAGAACGCGCGCGCGCTTGAGTGTGAATGTGGATGGGATCGGATCGGATTTTGTTCCGATACAAATCCTTCTGTTGGATTTTGTGTGTCGGCTCTGGAATCGAAATACGAATGACAGAAACCCGAACTGACAAGGATTCGATCCCCCACATGGATTCGTTGACCGATTCGTTCATTCATTCATTCATCATTTATCCCCAGGGCAAGACTCGATTTGCATTACTTCCCATCAATAAGATATTTTTCTTCTTATAACTTTATTTAATCTTTCTATTTTGTTTATTTTCTTTGGGGGGGGGGGGGAGGATGTGCGGGGTGAAAGAATCAGATGTAAATAGCTTCAAATGAGGCAAAAACAATAACAACGATAATAACGATTTGGGGCTTCCAAAATAGTGAGGTTTTATTTCTGTCAGATTGAAACGATTCATATCAATGGGAACATGATGAAGGAAAACGAGTGCATATGTATATTTATTTTGGACGTTTTGGTTTTCTTTTCCAATCTAGGGCGTGGCAAACAGAGACATAAAGCTCGACAACACTTTGCTGTCGGATGATCAGCGGCTGCTGAAACTTTGCGATTTCGGTTTGTCGAAAGATGTGACATCTCTGTGCAGAACGCAAGTGGGCACGCCGAATTACTTGCCTCCAGAAATTATACAGATACCGAGAGGAGGGACTTATGATGGAAAGGTGAGAGTAAAGCTTTTTTGATTCAAACCACAGCTTTTTTTTCCCCTCATTTTTTTTATTTGGCAGGGTCGTCTACCAACCAAAAGCTCGGTATCTCTCTGCAATTCAATAGAATCTCAAATGAAAAAGTTCTGCACCTTTTCTGTCATCAATTTTTTGTTTTTCACTGGAGGCATCTTTTCTCGGATGGGTGGAAGAAAAAACCGGATGGTTATCGGGGGATTTCGTTTTGTTTTAAAATCTCAGTTTCTTTGTTTTGTCTTGTTGGTTTTTTGACAGCAATCAGATGTGTGGTGCTGTGGAGTCATGCTCTACACGATGTTGTGTGGCTGTTTTCCGTTCGAACGAAGAGAGGACAGGGACCTACCTGTGAATCAAATTTTAGAGAAGCTAATGGAGGTGAGGTTGCCTCTGAGCACGAAACAAAAAATGCCAAACATAGGGGGCTCATGCTGCTTACTTGTTATTTTGAGAGAGACGTATTGCCCTTTTGAGAAACTTGATATTTGCTTTTGAACCTGCATTGATTGTCAATCACCCTCATCCTTTACGGCACCCCAGCACAGAAAATATTATGTTATGATATATTTATGATATATATATAAATATATATATGATACACCCCTGATGCATTCCTCCATTATTTATTTATTTTTAGTTTTTTTAATTAACTGTTCTGTTCTGTTTTGTTTTCTTTTCTGTTTCAATTCTGGAACACAGCGTATCGTGAATGCGGACTGGCAATTTCCGGCCCACACCAAATTATCGAATGAGTGTTTGGATCTGCTGAAGAGAATTTTGAATCCAGACCCCAAAGCTCGTCTCACAATCAAAGGCATCCAGATGCACCCTTGGTATAATATCGGCTTGCCGCCAGGAGCCGCCCAACACGATTTTCCTAAACGGCCAGAGGATGATGGATTACAAGTGAGAAAATCAACCAAAAAAAAAAAAACCAAAAAAACCCACTGATAATGGTGATAATCAAAATCCTTTTTGGATGGGCTGCGTGGGGCTTTAAATTTTAACGTTTTTAACATTTAAATAAAGAAATGTAATGAAAATGGGGATAAATTGGGGAAGAATTAAAGTGTTTTATCAATCATCATCAAAAAAAAAGAAAATGAAGATTTGAGTCTCGAATTCGCAATAAATTAGTTTTTTAATTAATCTAATTTTCGAAATGCATTGCTGGTTAAGATTGGGCCAAGCTTAAAGGATTTGTGTGTGTGCGTGTTTTTTTTTCCAGTCCATTGGAAGCATAGTAGATATCGTTCAGCGTGCCAAAATGGAGGGTTGTGAATGAGAGGAAATCGTTTCATGAAATGAAGGTGGAGAAAAAAAAGACAAAATGAATTTCACAACGGCAGGACTCTCGGGAGTTCTGTTTGTTTTTTTCCTCGAAATCAGTCAAGGGCCAAGCTAGCAAATCGACGCCACGGTTTGTTCCCGATTTCTGTTGGGGAAAAGGGGGGGGGGGGTTGAGAAATGAGATTGGGTTGTTAGGACCTCCAAATTCTGCAGGATGGCACTGTTTCAAAATGATAAAGATGGGTATGTCTGGGTATATTCAATGAGAGGCTCAGGCCTCTCAATTTCTACTAAAATCTGGGGTGATTTTGGTCCTTTTTTTTCCAACTGCTTGGTGGTCTGTCCAATGGAGTCAGGACAGGCTTGGGGTTAAATAAATACATATATATACATATATATATATATATACAATGCCCAAACAAATTAAAAAAAAAACGAATGGTCGTTTCGGTGGTTTGTAGGATTTTAGGGTATGGGTGTTGTGTGAATAGGTAGGTGGCTGAATTTGTTCAGAGAGAAATATTTGAACTGCAACCCTTTTCTTGGGGTGATTGGAAAAGCAATTTTCCAAAAATAGATACACATGGCAAAATTGTTTCGTTGGGGGGGGGGGGGGGGGGAGATGTAATTTCGAAAAAATTTGAACAGAGAAATAACGGATAGAAAGAGTTTTGAGGGGGGAAGGAGGGAAGTATACAGGTGTTTTTTTTTTTAATTCTTTTGAGAGATTGCGTGTACTGTTCTATTTATTTTCGCTGGTGGTAGAGCATCCGACTCCAGATCGGAAGGTTGCGCGTTCGATTCGCGTCTGGGTCATAGCACGTGTTTGCTTGCCTGCCTGCCCGTAACGTTTTCGTAAATTTTCTTAAGTACTGTTTGTCCTCAAGTACTGGGGGTGGGTTAAGTACTAGGTGCAAGTTATGTACTGGGAGCGACTTCAGTACTCGGGGTGAGGTTATGTATCGGTCAAGGGTTATGCACTAGATGATGCGATCGGTTATGTGTTTTCGATATGTTTTTTTTTTGTCTCGAGGGAATGAGCGTCGATCTCTCACCGTCTTTGTGCCCGCTCCCTTTGATGTTGGTGAAATGAGCGTGGTCGTGTGTGTGTGCTCGGTTAGAAGTTTGGTTAGACACGGTGGAGGGTTAGGCGAATTGATAATGTTACGGTGTTAGAGCGCTACAGATATGGTCGGGACGGGCGATGGTTACGATTCGCTGGGACGAGAACTTGAGACGTTGAACGGAGCATGCAATTTTGTTGAATAGTGAGTCAACCTTTCTGGAATCGCAAGGCGATACCTCGTGTTTGGGAAATGAAGTGAATGACCAAAAGTGATTTTCGATCATTGTAACGATTTCAACATTGAGAAGCAGGTGTTCGATTGACACCCATTTGCATATTGTGGCGTTTTTTGCATCGGCATTTGTTTTGTTTTGTTTTACAGTGACATGTTTTATACAAGGCAAGCATTGTCAAAGTGCAGCCCTTCATGTAAAAATGTGTTACAGGTTGAAATCATCAGCAATTTTTGCACATTTCCACGTTCGCGAATCGAATGGGCAAACCTGGCATTAGATCAACAAGATGCAACAAAAGGGTGCAAAAAGAGAGAAGAAAAATTGCATAGTGCTGGGGCACGATATCCGAAAATAACTCAGACAATCAAGTTTCATGTAGAGTCCAATGTCCTGAAGCATTGCTCTTGCTCATTTATTGCTGAAGCAAGAAAATTGGTGCTTGACCCTTCAAGAAGAAACTAGTTTTTTTGTGAAAAGTCCAGAATGCAAAATGCCCCTCCACTCTCTGCCAAGACGTGGGCAAGGACCACCAGCACACTGACTGGGGACAAGGTTGAGAAATTGCATGTGGAAGAAAATGTCGTGGGTTGTCTTTCTTGCTAAACGGACAGCAAAAGTGCTGCAGTGCTGGTAGTGTGTTGCGCTCACTGCTACCATGCAGTAGAATTCTTTGGGTCATTCCGAAACAAGAGGTTAGGATTCATACATGACAGACGATCATTGCCAAGCAACAGGGAGGTAGATGGATTCTGGTTTGCAGGTTGCTTTCTTTTCTTCCTCATTTTGCTGCCAAACCTGACTGCAGCCTTGGTCCACCGCCCAAGAAGTTTAAGAAGAAGAAGAAGAAGAAGAAAAAGAAGAAGAAGAAGAAGAAGAAGAAGTTTAACGTTGTACTTTTTTTTTGAGTACTTTTCCAATCCTCCAACATGGTTCATTTCTAACCAGAAAGCAAACAAAATGCCCCATGCGAAATGTGTCGTACTCATACTCATTGCAAAAATGATGACGAGCATGGACGTCATTGGGCGAATCGAGAGGGCAGCCTCATGGCGTAGCTTTGGCTGCAACAGCATTTTTCCACCCAGCAGTCAGAGCGCGCGTGGGTTTTTGGGTGGGTTTTTTTTGGCAAAGATGGCGAAGCGAAACTCTTCAGGTGAGGTTAAATCTCTGGAAGACCGACTCGGAAACTTCGCTTTCATGCGAAGAGCTCGTGAGAAGAGCCGAAAAGAAGAAGAGGTCAAGAAACGAGCGTTCGACGACACGCAGGTGAGCAGCGAAAACCCTCTCGGCGAAGCGATTTTCCACGTTGGGATTCACACCCTTCTTCCCAGCCGCTCGGAGCGGTCAATAGGGAGGAGGGCGGTCCACTTCGGTGTGTAGAATCTGACGAAAACGGTCGCGAATAGAGCTTCGAAACGGAGGTTTGGGGGGTTGTGGTGGCGGTGGGGTTTGAATCAGGGATTGAGCGACCAAGGCGAGATAGGGAAACACTCGACCCCAGACTCCGGTTTGTTTTATGGGTGTTGAAGCTGCCATTGGTCGGCTTTGCAATGGCAAAGTCTCTTTTTTGAGACTCCTTCGGCGTGTTTCTGTTTTAATTTTTTTTTGTCTGGCCGGAAGGTTTCATCGACCACCTCAGAAGGCAAGCTTTCTGTTTGTTTTCTGTATTTTGTGTTTTGTCTGCTTGTGGCAGTGTTTTTGTCAGCTGAGTGTGTGTGTCAGGAATGGGCAGGGGGCTCCATGAGTGTGTCCGGCTGTACGGTAGTAATGGAAGGCGGTGGGGGCAATACTTGCCCCACCGGCCGAATGAGCTTCCAGAGCTTCAACCCCAGAACCGAGAAGATTCAAAAAGATCTGGAAAGCGAAAGCGTGGTGCTGCAACGAATCCGAGACTGCGGGACAGAGTATCGTAGAGAAATGGCCAGCGGGGCCGAAATTTCAGATTTGGAAATGGCAAAACGGCTGGGGGCGGTCGGTGCAGATATGTCTGTTCTGGGAAAGCCGACAGAGAAATCTGCACCGGAGAGGAAGCAAAACGACCACGGAAATGAGGAGAACAAACAGGCAGGGGGCGAGATGGAAGAAAATCAAGACCGGCCTGCGAAACAGAGAAAGAGGGGCGACGGCGGGGGGCAAGGAGGTGTTTTCCCCGGATCCAGCAGCAGAGGAAAGCTCGCCTCGGGCAAATCCAGGAAGAAACGATCGCAACAGAACTTGAAAAAGAGGAAACACCAAAAAGAGTGGAAATAGAGGCTTCTGTTTTTGGTGTTGTCGTCTTCGTTATAAAAGAGTTAGGGTTCTATCTGTTGTGTTTTTTTGTTCCTTTTAACAAGAATTGATATATATATATGTATTTATCATATGTCTGACCTACACATCAGCAAAGAAAGAAAAGCTAGACGACAGCTAAAAATGCTTTTTTTTTTGTGTTTCCTCTTAATATATCCGTAAAACCCTAGCTTTGAAGTTTTTGTAATCCATGCGGTCATACCTTTTTTTTGTCAGATAGCAGACTGTCTTGCCTTTTTTCTGCTGGGAACAAATCCATAGCTCGTCGTTTCGGGGTAGAAGAGAATTGGGGGAAAAAATTTTAGTGCCGGGGGCAGGGTGGGAGGGGGGGGGGGGGTATTTGCTGGGCTGGAAAAACGAAATGGATGCTTTCATCAAAGAGATCTGTTGATATATGGGCTTCTGTCGTCGGAAAAAATTCACTGTTGTGTCTTCTTCAGATGCACAGCAGTGTATGTGAGTGGGCTTGATGGCGAAAGAGGGAGAATGTGGCACAGTGCATGTTGGTGGGTACGACACTCCGCAGAGGCAGAGTCCTAGGGAAGGCGGGCAAAGTCTTTTTCTTTGTAGATTAAAAAGAAAACAAGGGCACTTTCCGCCGTCTGTTTCGGCATCGTTCTGTGGACAATCTCTTTTTCGGGGCTACCCATTCTTCTATTTTTTTCCGGGGCCGATCCACACTGCCAATGCTTTTTCTTTACTTTTCGCAAAGTTTCGACAGGGGAATCCGGTCATCGTCTTTCTCTATTTCGGCCGATTTTCTTTTTTCCCAGGCGGCTTGCATCCCCCCCTTCTTCCATTTTCCCCAATGCAAGCCTCCTCCCTAAATTTTCCTCAATTTTTCCTCGGGTTCAGAGAGGGGTCAAAAACCATCTGAAACATTCATTTTTTCTCTCCATCAGTTTCTGGGCCTTCATTTCATACAAAAACAAAAGGACTCGTTTATGGAAAAAGTCCCGATTTCATGAAGAGAGGAGCCCCTTTCACTTTTTATACTGCTCTCCTCAGTTCATTTTCTGATATACATATATATACACTCATATTTTCTGGGCTGATACACTGCTAAGCCAATATTTTTTTGGGGGGGGGGCAGGGGGGGGAGACTTGGGCAAATTTTCCCACTGTTTTCTTGGCTGCCCGCTGACCCCTCCCCTTGAGCTTTAACGGGAATTATGTCATGATGATTTTGTTGATGGTGTTCGCGGACCGATTTTTGCCCCCCCAAAACGTAGCGACACGTTGAACTTGGCCATTCTCACACTCGGTCGGCACCGCGAAAGGACGAGGTCGCCGAATTTGCTGGGGAACCCCGTTGATGGCAGCGATTATGAAGCCATTAGAGCAATGGACTGTTGTGGAGTTGCGCGCCGAGTTGAAGTCGCGAGGCCTTGCCTGCTCTGGGTTGAAGAAAGCTGAACTTTTGGAACGACTGCGAGGTGAGATGGACAAGGATGGGGAAGAATCGACGGTGCCCTCGAAGGAACCGAGCCCTGGGGCGGTCGAAGAGGACAGGGATGACGAAACCGGAGCTGCGGGTGAACGCGATGATGTCGCTAACGGCGCTGGAGAGTCGGAGGGCCCGGATATCGTAACCGCTGACCCAAGGGATGCGTGCGAGAACGCCGAGGAAGGCAGTAAAGTCGCAGAGCCTGTGTATGGATTCGAACTGCACGTGGATTCGGAGGTCGGGGACGGTACAGCGGTATCCGCAAGCGAAAACGGTACGGGGCTTGCCGTCAATCACGGGAGCGACGAGGAGGTGGACTTGGCTTGCCCTGCGCCGGGGGAGTCTGAAAAGGAGTTTGACCCGTCCAGTAGTTGTCAACCTCAAGAAAGTGATGCGGTTGTCGATACCGAGGGTCAAGCGCAGCATGGCACGGAGACCGGGAAAGACGCTGAAGGGATGGACATAGACAACAACGCTGGGGGAAGCGAGGCTCCCCAACAGCACGGTGAGATGGGGGTTGCTGATTTGAAGGTGGAAAGATATCCAGAAGGGACTGGGGCTGTGACTGGGCCCTCCAAGACTCCAGAGTGGCAAGAGTTTGAGATTCCTGGGGCCTGGCTTCCTTTGCCCCTGATCAAGGTCAAGAACCTCCCGGATGATTGTCAAATCGATGTGTTGAAGGAGGCACTGTGTAATGCCTATGACGATCTGGAAATTCACAGCGTGCACACCGAACCGCCAGCGGAAGGGGCTCCCCCTGCAGCCTTGATTCGATTGAGTGCCCCCCACTTGATGCTTTCCAGTCAAGGAGCAGAGGCTTCGAAAATTGATCTCTTGGAAAAGGAGGAACCGCCAGCCACTGAGACCCCGGCCGAAGATGGTGGTGAGGAAAAGCCTGCAGCGGAAAAGCCCAATGACCCCAAAACGATTCTGGAGGCAGCTGGGGAGCTCGGAGACGTCAAGAGAATCGCGGAGTTCTGTGTCCAGAAGCTTGAGGCGGCCGAGGTCAAACTCGGGGAGACCGCCCTGGAATTCGAGGCACCCATTCTCAGAACCACTCTGTTTATCCACAATCTGCGTGATGAATATGGGGAAGAGGACGAAAAGCTGCAGACGGAGCTTGCCGAACATGGGGAGGTCCTCCGATGTTTCTCGGTCAGAAACAAAGATGGCTCCAGCAAAGATTACGGCTTTGTGGAATATGCTCTCCCCAGCGATGCTGCCCAGGCCAAAAACGCCGTGGACAACAAGTCCTCCGAAGCTCTGCAAAGGTTCCGGGACGCCAAGATGAATGCATTGCATGGGGACCACAGCGGAATCCTCCCAGAAAAAAGAGTGAGGTGTGAGTGGGCATTCAATCAAACCATACCGTCCGTTTTCTCAAAGATCTGCTACATCTCCAACCTGCCGGTGGGTTTCATGGACCGAGACGCCCTGAGGGTTGTTTTCCAACCGTACGGGGAAATCGTATCATGCAACATTCGTTCGAGAGCAGGCATGGGGCCCGGCTGTGGCTTCGTGGAGTTTTCCCACGGTCGGGATGCTGAGGTGGCCATGCTGGCTTTGAACGGTACCCACAACCCCAACCTGGGTTACATACTGGTTTCGCTAGTCAATCCTGCGAAATTCCCTGGGGACACGGCCAGCTCTGCATTCCAACGAGGTGGGGTCTTCCAAAAGCGCCCCAGAACAGATTTCATTCCAGGTGGAGGTCGTGGTAGAGGTTTCGGTCGTGCTTTCATGATGGACCCTCGGGGAGGCCGCAGTATGGCTAGGGGTAGAGGGAGAGGGGGTAGGGGAGGTCCCATGCAGCCACAGTATGCCTACAACGCGTACAATGCCTACTATGGTGGTTACCAGCCCCAAGCGTATCAGCAAGGGTACTACGGAGGAGGCTACCAATATCCCCAACAAGGTGGAGGATACCAGGGGCAGTACTACCAGCAACAGGGCCAGTATTCCGGTCAATATCGCAGCGGAAATCAGAGCCCTCATCAACAGGGTGGCTACAACAAGAGCAGCGGGTATGGGCAGGCTTCCTGGACAGCCGACGGAAGTAAGAATGGAAGCGGAGCTTCAGGGTATGGCTATGGAGCGGAGCAGGGTTACGGGCAGCACCAGGGGTACTCTGGAAGTGGGGGCTATGGTAGCTACTCTGGATACGGTTCTCAAAGTTACGGCAGTTCTGGTTACGGTTCCACGCCCCAAGCACAAGCTCATGGGCAATACGGGGGGAATTCGGGATATCAGTCAGGGTATGGAAGCTACCAACAAGGTGGCAGCTATCAAGGGCAGCAAGGATATGGGGGAAGTCAGGTGGGATATGGAGGTCAAGACTACGGCTCGGCAGGCTATGGGCATGCTGGGTATGATCAGACTGCTTACAATGCCCAAGTCGGTGATAAGAGAGGTCCAGACTATTCCGGGGCTGCCTATCAAGGGGGTGCCAGTCAAGATACGAAAAGGCAGAGGTACTAAGTCGTTGGGTCGGTGTTGTCGTTTTTGAGGGGAAGGGGAAAAAGAGACAGAGAGAGAGGGGGGCGGTGCAAGAGCTTCTAGGGAAAAACGGAAAAAAAAAAGAAGAGAAAGCGCTGGGAAGCTGAATGGGGTTGGAGCAAAGATTGAAAAAATGAGTTATGTTTTTGTTTTGCTTTTGTTTTTAAGGAAATGAGAGGAATGTGGAAGGGGGGGGGGAGAATGTGGTTATGGAAGAAAGGCTGACTGGCGGGTTTGGTAAAGAGATGATGGTTTTAGTTTGTGGTGGATTTGTGGTTATTTTGATACCCCCCCCCCGTTTCCTCTCCCTCCCACTCAAGAAAAGGTAAAAAGAAAACAAAGCTATGGCGGAATTAAAGGGAAATGGGGGCAGGGGCAGTTGGGTAGTTTTGATCTAAAAAACAAGAGAGAGAGAGGGGGCGCACGGTATTGCAGATGTTTTGCAGGATAAAGGGAAGGTTTACACACACACAAAAAAGAAAGGAAAAGAAAGGAAAAAAACAAAAAGGTTGAATGGAACGATACTGGTATATTGATGTATTGCTTCAGTGGCCACATATATGGGTTAGTGAGTCTGACTGGAGAATTGCGGATTTTTTTTTGGTCTCTTTATGGTCTGTTTCTTTTTTTTTTTTTTGGAGAAGATTGATGGCTGGCAGTGAGGTTCAAGAATGGAACGGGATGTGAAGCAGAAAAGAAAAAAGAAAATGCAATTTTGCATTGCAAGTCTGTGCGCATTTCCTCCCTTGTATGTTTTCTCGAGTTTCGTGGTGGAGGTCAGGGTGGCCTGTGTGTAAGCTTTGTCGACTTGGTTATTTCTTGAAAAAAAAAGGGGGTTTGGGGGGTAGGGGGTTGCTTGGGGAACAAGAAAAAAAGAAGGAAATGTGGACTTCGGAGGTGTATTTCGTTTCTTGAAGAACTTGACCTGTGAGGGGTGCCTGCCATTTGAAATGTTTGAGAATTTGTTGTGCAGTTCGTTTCTCAAGTAGTCCCCTAGGGTGATTCAGAGAAAAGACTTGTTCTGTGTTGAAATTGTCTGTCAGCGAATTCCCAGTCTTCGAGGATTAACCTCTTCCTATTTCTGATATCGCATCACAGTATTAACCAGCACCACCCCCTCTGAAGAAGCATACAAGTCCCCTTGAAATGACTTAATGGTTGGATTGGGTCAATGAGCAATTGAAAAAAAATCCACCAGCTTTTCTTCTTCTAAGAGATGGGCTGTATATGTCAAGCCTGGACATGGCAGTTTTGGGATGCAACGTTAGGTCTCATGAATTTTCAAAGTGAATTGGCAAGAGGTGCTACCAGATAAAATTTGGAAACGGACCAATGTGAAGACTCGATCATTTTGTCTTGTTTAAAACAAATATCTGGTTGAAACACTTACTCGCAATTCAAAGGAGGAGAAAGCTATAGAAACTGTAGCTAAAAAAACTGGGCCCAAGTCTTGATCTCTCGCCCGTTTGACCAAAACAAACTAGCAAAAATAAATTCAGCGTGTCACAAATGTGTTCTTATTTGTTCATTTATGACTTTCCACCTTGTGAATGTCCTTCCCTAAGTAGCTGCATACAAAAAACCATAGTTTGGAGGAGCAGGTGTGCTTGGTGTGTCAGACATCTTCGGTCCATATTGTTTTTCAGAAACAAACTATCTCCACTCGGTGAACCTGCTTTTTGACCAAGCGTATTATGAGTGAGTCTGGGACAGTCTTCCTGGTTGCTCAACAGCGGTGCACCTGTCTGATTTTTTGCCGAGATGTTGGTGGTTTTTTTTGCCTTTTCAAGAAAGAAAACTTCGTGAAAGATTGTTGGCATCGTTGAGTGTTTTAAACACTATTTGGTGGTTGGAACTGGTTGCTTTTCTTGCCTGAAACTTTTTCCAATACCTGGATGATTTCTTCAATTTGCTCTCGAGTTTTTTTTTTCCTTTGGCGGCAATTACTATTGTCGATTCACTGATGCATGTAGCACATTCAACCAACAGATTCACAAACACGCTGGAAGAGCTGATGGAGAGAGTCCTCCCTGTATTGGTGGCCGAGATTTGCGGCAAGCTGATGTCCAGAAAGGGGCAGTGGTGGAGGAAAAACAGGGAAAAGGGTGTTGCAAGCTGCACTTCATTTGGCAGATGGCTGCACATTTTTCCAATATTTGTTTGAGGCTGATATGCTTTTCAAGTTTCAGTTTGCGTTGCCTTCTCAGCACTTCCTCCCTGTCTACAATCCCCTTGTCTATTAGTTTGGTCCTGCTCTTTTCTTCTTTGGATACCTAGGGAAGGGGGATGAAGTGAGCTCCATTATTATTTTATTTTATTAACCGTACACGATATACACTATATTGTTTGGACCGTGGAAAGGAGCCAAAATTGGCATAACAAAAACAGTGTTCTTCCCAAACGGTGCACAACAACTCTCACTTGGCCTGATCATTAATAGCAGCCTCACACTCTGGATGAAACCCGGTCCTTGTAAACGAAAACACTGCTTCGTCAGTCTTGTCCAAATTGGCAAGGTCTAGCTGAACCTACGGTGAAATCTACAGGATCACTTGATTGAGTTGGAAGTTATCAAGGCTTGCTGTGAGCACAGATTCAACTTTCTTACCAGAGTGCAAATGCAAATGTTACTTTCCCCACAGATACATAAACCATAGATTTTTTTTTAGCCATAGAAAATCGAGTTTTAAAGAAAGGAGGCGGCAGGAACCCTAGTATCACTCTCAGAAGCACATTATGAAGATTTGCAACCATGTTTCGTTGCTGCACGGGCGCCATTCCAGCGCACCTCGTTGAAGGGTTCGAACAACGTGCGAGTGATTTTCTCGGGGGCCGTTCGACAGGTGAGCTTGCCAACTCTGCTGCCCCTGCAACAAACCACTTTCGCTTGGGCCGACCACAGGTCGGCGACCAGCTCTCGTTTCGTTCGTTTTCGTTTTTCGTTCGTTTCCCTGTTTGAAGCTGATGGGAGTGTTTTTGGCCGAACACCGCGCCACTCAGGCCGTGCGCATCGACGAGACTTGATCCGAAGCCCTGCTGTGTGGTGACGTCGGACACGATCCACATCCACATCCAAAGAATCCAGCCCATTTCCCCCTCCGTCCATGTCGACATCCAGACCTCCCCCCCCTGCCCCCCAACGTCATCATCCGCAACAGGTGGCGGCGGACCTGGGATAGGTGGCGGCGGTTGTGCGATTGGTGCTGGAGGTGGCGCGACAGGTACGGGGTCTTGTGCGACGGTAAACGATTCGCCAAACAAATCTGTACAGCACACAGTCCTAATACAGTCGCACTTTATAACATACATGGCGCACAAAAGTAAAAACATGGCGCACACTGGCCAAAGAATGGCGCACACATCTACCTGCTTCCCACTCCGCCAAAATTGACCTTGGATCGTCCTGTCGCGTGCACTCGTTCCGGCGGTGGCGCCTCCACACGCTTCGGCTCTGAATGACACGATGGCAGGCGGGGCAAGGAGGGAACTCCTCACCCTGTCTCGCCTTGAAACGCGCCGACAACCGCGTGCGACATGTTGTAATGTCGCACACACAACGTGCGACAAGCCAAAATGTCGCACAGAATGTGTGCGACACAAACGATGTCCTTGCTCCGACCATCGTTGACGACTTTGCCGTCGGTCACTTTTCTTGTTCGATTTGATGTTGAAAAGGAACGTCTGGGAGTCGAACCCAGATACGCCAAACGTTCTTGAATGATTTACCACGATTTCGAGTTGTCAAACCCGACTTTGGCTTTTCAACGCTGTGCGACAGTGATAGGGTGGTTTCCCTATGGTGAAGGTTTTGACTGCTCTGCACAAGGCAGATACGTCACCATGAGGAGAGCATCAGAAAAGGGTTGTTTTGGTTTTTCGCATGAGTTGGTCGATTCGTGTGCGAGTGGCACGGAGAAAAAAGAAGAAAGTAAAAATTATGTGGGAAATGATCAACCACCGACATTAGCGATGTCAATGAGATAGTTAGCTACTGAGGAATAAAGTTTTTCCAAACTGTTTGATACACTGAAACGAAACGTTCGCAGACAAGTCGCTCCGTTAACTCAAAGCAAATAAGGCACCCTTACAAGAATAACAGTTCCCCTAAATATCGTTCCCTTGTCTCTTCCCGAATTCCCAGTCACAACTCCACAACACAGATTCACCACCAGTCATGGGCTGCACAGGACAGGGTTCTGTGCACCCTGTGCTGTCCTGTCCTGTGCAGCGGAATTGCACAGGCCAGAACAGCACAGACTGTCTGTGCTGTGCACAGGGTCAGACCTGTGCTGCACAGGTGAGCAGACCTGCACAGCACAGCACAGATCTGCACAGAATCTGCACAGAACTGCACAGAATCTGCACAGATTTGGCACAGAATCTGCACAGAACTGCACAGAAACTGCACAGATGTTGCACAGACCCTGTCTGTGCTGTGCTGTACAGGTCTGTGCACCTGTGCAGCACAGGTCTGACCCTGTGCACAGCACAGACAGTCTGTTCTGTCCTGTCCTGTGCACAGGGGTCTCAGCCCATGTCTGTTCACCACAAGTTTTCTCCTATCACCACAACTCGGCCGTTCAGCCGCAAACACCCTCGCGTCCCAATTCGTCTCATTTACTCCACTAATACTTCCCCATCTATTCCCGACCCTCTTTTTTCACCACACTACCCCATCGACGATCGAAATGCCGAAATTCCCATGGTGGGCGAATCCTGATCGGTTGACGAGACCCCCCGGGATCAACCGGGGGACGACCTTGGTTGCACCATCGTTGTCATCATGGGTGCCAAGCATACTATGGATCCGATCACGATTTGATCGGTCGCCGATCAAGTAGTGCGACCGATCAAATCGTGATCGGCCGATCACCAGACATGGGCTGAGACCCCTGTGCACAGGACAGGACAGAACAGACTGTCTATTCTGTGCACAGGGTTGGACCTGTGCTGCACAGGTGCACAGGCTTGCACAGCACAGCACAGAACTGCACAGAATCTGCACAGAACTGCACAGAATCTGCACAGATTTTGCACAGAATCTGCACAGAACTGCACAGAAACTGCACAGATTTTGCACAGACCCTGTCTGTGCTGTGCTGTACAGGCACAGAACAGACAGTCTGTTCTGTCCTGTCCTGTGCACAGAGGTCTCAGCCCATGTCTGCTCTAGACTAAGGACCCAGACTGAAGCTCCTTTCAGTCTGACTCCCGACTCTCTACCCAACTCTCAGCCATCTGAGATCTGACACTGAATATACTGAACCTGGTTCGAACTCTTTTCGTTACGTTTCAGCCTCTCATTGAGCATCATGTAACTACCCCATTCCCAGTCAGTCCGCGACTACCTGGAACTCTCAGACTGTAACCTCTGTTTTCCGCCTAGATCTTCGCCTACTAAGTCAGCCGTTTCATCTGAACATGTTTGGGGGGGAGCCTCTTCCACCAGGGTGAAGCACAGGTTCAGGTTCATAAACAGACTCCTCCTCCGTCATACTCCACGGGTTTTCCGGCAGCTGCTCAGAGGGTCCCTCAGGTTCAGGTTCAGGTTCAGGTTCATCTGCGGTTGGAAGTGTAGCTTCAGGCAAAATCTCTTGTGCAGGATCAGGTGCTGGAAGACTTGCAGCTTCGATGCTCCAGTCGAACGTTCTGCTCAGATCTAGATCAACCTTGTGCATGGTTGCAACCTCCTCTCTGAGCAGGTCCAGATGAGGCAATAGCTGGCGATCACGAAGGAGTTCTGCAAAAGACAGAATGTGAATGTGAGGGCAGATGTAAGGATTCTGCAGTTCAGGGGAACTGTCAGATCCTCAGTTCAGGAGAACTGGCAGACCTGCAGTTCAGGGGAACTGACAGGCCTGCAGTTCTAGGGAACCAGCAATGCTGCAGCCGGTTTGCTGCAGCAGAGCGGAACCCTTAGATCTGTGAATGGGGGCTGACAGCTCAGCAGACGCTTTTCTGCAGGGCTGGCAGCTCAGAAGGTTTCAGACAGGGGACCTGACACTGAGGCAGACTGTCAGGTCATGTTGATGGATAGGACCTTGAACGATCAGTTTGGATCAGAGGTGCAGCCTAGGGTATTTGGGCAGCACCTCAGGGTATTCTTGTAACTCGATTTTGGGGTTGAACACTCTCTCTCTCTCGCTCTCTCGTGTCAGAACTTGTTGCAGCCTTCTAGGCTGTTGTTTCAGGCTGGCAGACTGCTTCAGAGTCGCAGTCGCAGTGCAGTCTTTACATTGGTTTCGGAGCTCAGGGCTGGCGACAAGATCGCAGCGTTCCTGAAAGGCTTCAGGAAGAAGCAAAGGGGAGAACGAAGTTCTGGTGAAAGGTAGCGCAGGCAGGCGCAGCTTTCAAAGGAGAGGTCGCAGAAAGGTTCAGCGCAGATAGGCGCAGCTTTCAGAGAGATCCCAGAAAGGTTTGGCGCAGGCAGGCGCAGCTTTCTAAAAGGTCGAAATCGCAGTACTGCCTGAGTGCAGGTTTGAGTAGGCGCAGCGGCGCAGGGTCTAGAAGACGCAGGTTTTGCGCAAGGCTTCTTGGTTAGTCGGAATTAGCCGGTGTTGTAGTGGCTTTCTGCAGAAGTGTGCTGCATGAGTTTTGGGAAACCTGTGACAGTGGAGAGTAGTGGAAGTGAAGCAGAATCAGACGTAGAGACTGTTATTCAGTGTGAGGCAGGGCTGCCACCTGATCTGTTTACTTTCTCAGGGGACTGGGTTTCAGCCCCTTTCAGGTTACCCAGACCAGTGCAGGTTTTTGGTCCGGTGAGACACCCATTGGCAGTGGTGCCTCCACCTCCTCTCAGAGCGCCTCCTCACGGCCACAGGAAGGCAGAACGCAGTGGTAATATTATCAGATACTACGACTGTTCTGACCCTCAGTGTCCGATCTACAGATCGCAGAGGGCAACGCAGGAAAGGCGTGAGCGGAACAGGAGGAATGTCAGGCACAGACGAGCACCCCCAGATGGGAACGCCAGCCCCAGATCCGTTCGATCTGCAGGGTCTGAGGCGGGGCATGGCAGAGATGCAGGAAGAGATCCTGCACCTGAGGCAGGTCGCCGCTAATGTCAACGCGCAGATGGACGATGCAGTCCGGCACGCAGTACGGACTAGGTTGGCCGAGCAGCATCCGCCGGCAGCTCTGGGCAAAGCAAGGGCAAAAGGCCCTGACTCCTGGTATGGTGATCCACAGGATGTCCCTCTGAACGAATGGCAGGTTCAGTTGCAGACCTATTATGATCTGACTGCAACCAGAGACAGGGAACAGCAGGTTTTGGTGGCTGCAGGCTGTTTAAGAGGTGCTGCAGGTACATGGTGGAGAAGTCGTTACGAAGAGGCAATGGCAGGCCAGAGGGCTTTGCCTACAGATCTGACCGCACTAGTCGCAGATCTCAGACGGCAGTTCGGCAAGACCAACGAGAACAAGGACTTCAGACGTGAATGGTCACGCCTGAAGCAGGGTCGAATGTCTGTCGCAGAATATGTGCACGATTTTCGCAGGCTCATGTTGCAGATCAACGACAGCAATGCTGGGGAGCAGCTGTTTCGTTTCATAGAAGGTCTGAATGATCGTTTGCGCACTAAGGTTGAAATGGAAGATCCTGCAGATTTGGAGCGTGCAATAGCACTTGCCGCTACATGGGAAGGACCTCTGGAGATATACCGCAGAGAAGGACGCAGAGGCCGCAGTCCCAGAGGCAGGCGTGAAAGTTCACGCAGGGACAGGTCCCAAAGCAGGGGACGATCCCAGAGCAGAGGACGCTCACAGAGCAGAGGACGCTCGCAGAGCAGAGGCAGGTCTCAGAGTTTCAACCGTGGCAGATTTGACGATCGGCAGACACCGCGTTATTTTCCCCAATCAGGTGACCGCATGGAGGTTGATGGCCTCCAGCGAAACCGTGTGGGTTTTGACGACGGCAAACGCCGTGACGCAAGTCGCAGCAAGAGCAGGGGACGCAGTGGCAGTCCTCGCAGACAGAGGCGAAAGTCTGGAGAAAGTTCGTCAGCAGGCAGAAGCAGAATGGACGCAGGTCGCGCTGCAGCAAATGTGCGGTGCTATAACTGCGGCAAGTTGGGCCATTTTGCTGTTGATTGTCAGGAAAACTGAGCAGGCTGGAGTCTGGAGAGACTGCCAGCCGTGGAGAAGAGAAGCAGGAGGACAGAAGTGGAGTGTGGGAAGGTCGGCGTAGCCACCCACACAAGGTGTTACCTCAGGGGAGGGTAGCCTATGGGCGTGGAGTCCATTCTAAGGTTGATGAGCCGTGTGTAGCCGTAACCGAGGAGAAGTGTGTAAGATTCATGGATGGAATTTCTGCAGGTGGTGGTCCAGGCAGGGACACCGGTGCAGGGAATTCTGGAGGCCTTAGGGAGAAGGTGAGCAGTACTGCAAGTGGTCTGCCGAAGTTGGGGAGGCTTGCAGTTTGTTTGAAGAGTGCAATGGTAGATGCTGGGCGCGGAGTCGCAGCATCTGCAGATGTTTCAGAGAAGGATTCTGAAGGTGTAGTGCAGGAGGCACTGACACCTGCAGGGTCATGGAGTGAGATTGAGGGGGTTGATGTGCCTACGGTAGCCACAACTACTCAATTCTCAGAGGCAGTAGGTGCAGGGCCAGGCGGGGCCACACCTGACTTGCATGATTTTTCAGTGCATGTTGGTGCTGCTGGTGATCTGAGGGCAGACACCGCAGACCTGTTTTCAGTGAGAGAGGAATCTGGGCTGGGCAGACCTAATGAAGTTTGCTTTAAAGGATATAGCTTGGATGAACCCCCACTTTTGAAGTTGAGAGGAGTCCATGGGGGGACTCAGGGAATGTTGAAGACCACAGGGTTTGTGGCAGATTGTTTTGCTAGAATTTTGATAGATAGTGGTGCAACCGATAATTTTGTTTCGAAAGATTGGTTGCAGGAAAACAGCATACAGACACAACACTCTGAGGCAGTTTCTGAAGTTCAGTTGGCAGATGGCAGGACTTCGGAAAAGGTAGAAAAAGAACTGCAGGCCAGTGTCAAGATGGGGAGGTTTGTGTCTGAAGAAAAGATGTATGCAGTAACACTGGGCAGATATGACCTGGTGCTGGGTATGTCTTGGTTGATCAAACATAACCCCACCATAGATTGGCAGGAAAAGATAGTGGCTTTGCAGGGGCCTCAGGGTAGAGTCGTTAAACTTAGAATGCAAACAGGCAGATTGGAAGATTGCAGTACAGCAGATTTGGACCTCATGTCTGCACATGAGGTAGCTCAGGCAGCTCGCAAGGGCCTGCCGATGTACCTATTGAATTTACGGGAAGTAAATAATGAATGTTCAATAAATGGTTTGGAAAGTACTGATGCAGTGAGAGGCAGTGAACCAGAAACCTTGTCAGAGGAACAGAAAGAGGCAGTCGAGCTAGAAAAACAGATCAGAAAGGAGTTTCAGGATTTGTTTAAAGAGGAACTGCCGCAAGAATTGCCTCCTGACAGGGGTGTGAACCACAAGATTGAATTGGTAGAAGGGGCAGAACCAGTGAAAAAGGGGCTTTATAGAGCCAGTTTTGCAGAAAGAGAAGAATTGAAGAAGCAGTTGGCAGAGTTACTGAAGCAGGGTTTTATCAGACCTAGCAAGTCACCCTGGGGTTCACCAATTTTGTTTGTTCCTAAGAAGAACGGAAAGCTTAGGATGTGCGTAGACTTTCGGGCACTTAACAAACTAACGGTGAAGAACAGGTACCCTATCCCAAGGATAGAGGAATTGCTGGATCAGATTCAGGGAGCTCGCTGCTTCAGCAAAATTGATCTCTGCGCAGGCTACCATCAGGTGCGGTTGGACCCTGCAGACTGTGAGAAAACGGCCTTCCGCACCAGGTATGGCCTCTACGAGTACATTGTTCTTCCTTTTGGGCTGACAAATGCTCCTGCCACCTTCATGAACACAATGAATCATGTGTTACATGATTTTCTGGATGCCTTCTGCATCGTTTACTTAGATGACATCTTGATTTTTAGCAAGAGTTGGGCAGAACACAAGGTTCACTTGGAAAAGGTGATGCAGAGATTGAGGGAGCAAAAATTATATGCTTCAGCTTCCAAATGTGAAATCTGCAAGGAGCAAGTTGAGTTTCTGGGGCATGAGTTGAGTGCTGCAGGAGTACAGGTGTTGCAGAGTAAGGTGCAGGTCATCAGGGACTGGCCACCTTTGACTTCAGTGAAGGATCTCAGGTCATTTCTGGGATTGGCAAACTATTACAGAAGATTCATTAAGGATTTTTCTGCAAGAGCCAAACCACTCACTGCTCTATTGAAAAAGGAGGCAGTGTGGAAATGGACTGAGGCAGAAGCTGCAGCAATGCAGGATGTCAAGGAGGCGTTAATGTCTGCACCAGTGCTTTTGGTGCCTGACCCAAGTCTGAGATTCGAGGTGATCACAGATGCCTCAGACTATGCTATTGGAGCAGTCCTAACACAGGACCAGGGGCAGGGTCAGCAACCAGTGGCATATGAAAGCAGGAAACTGCAACCGGCAGAGCTCAACTATGCGACTCATGAAAAGGAGCTGTTGGCTGTGGTGCATGCTCTGAAAGTGTGGAGGCACTACTTGGATGCTCAGGAGTTCACCGTGCACACCGATCATGCACCTCTAAAATTTTTGCACACCCAGCCTCACCTGTCACAGAGGCAAGCACGATGGATGGAGACTCTGCAATCCTTCAAGTTTGATATCAAGTACCGACCAGGCAGAGACAATGTGGTGGCAGATGCGTTGAGCAGGGCCACACATCAGGCAGAGGAATATGGTCCTCAGCTGAATGCAAGGATAAGGTTGACAGCAGATCGGGAATTTCAGCAGGCAGTTCTGGCAGCTTACAAGAAGGATCCATTATGTTGGCAGCTGATTGGAGCACCTTCCAGACCTCCACATGTGAAATGGGATGGTCTGAATGATAGTGAAGCTTGTGGGTGACGCAATAGTGGTCGGCTGTGTTGGTTGGATTCGTGATAACTTGCTGGCTAACGCAAGTATACTTGTGGGGTTTGTTGGTTTAGACCAGAGATAGGACTTTACGGTTACGGTCACCGTAACCGGACCGTAACCACCGTAACCGGACCGTAACCGGAGTACAATTTTCGTCAGAAAATCGTACTTTTACGGCCGTAACCGTAGCACCGTACCACTCCGTACCGCTCCGTACCGGACCGTAACGACCGTAACGGCCGTAACAACCGTAAACCGTAGAAAGTGACCCCCGCAGGGTCCCGCGATTCCAAAGGAACCCAGGGGGATTCGAACCCGCGACCCTACTGACTGCAGCCTAACGCTTTACCACTGAACCACGCTACTTCACGGTGATTTAGGGCCTACCGTAGTTATACCGTACCTGTTCCGTACCGTAAAAACAACATATTACTCCGGTTACGGTACGGAGTTACGGCCGTAGTACGGTGACCGTAACCCGACCGTAACCGGACCGGACCGGAGTCGGACCAAAAATTTGGCCCAAGTCCTATCTCTGGTTTAGACAACTCTCTAGCTAGCGCGGTTGTGAACGCTACTAGAGCACTTAGGTTGGGAAGTGATTGCGTCAGGCAAACACTTAACACACACACACACACAAACACACACACAAGCGGGAACACACCAATCCCACGAATCCCGAGTTCTTACAAAGTAACTATGAGTGTCAAAACAACGAGTGGGCCTCTTAAGTACCCCTAAGTGTAGTACGCTGACGCATGCCCCAAACTCTGGGTCTAATCTGTCTTACTCGTGAACCCACATGCGTCAGCCACCCTCGGCTCTATCCCAAACTACCTCGTATAGCGCTAAAAGACTTACACTGAAACTTTGGAGGCATGTTGGTCATTCCTGGAAATGGTGGATACCTGAAGCAGATGGGCTCAGGGAAAAGATACTGCATGCTTGCCATGAGTCTGCATTGGCAGGACATCTGGGCAGGAGGAAGACCCTGCACAGGGTTCAGCAGTATTACTTCTGGCCACTCATTTCAGGATCTGTGCAGAAGTATGTGAGGAATTGCATTCCCTGCCAACGAAACAAGGCCTCTACTCAGAAGCCTTTGGGTAAGCTGCAGCCCTTGCCAATTCCAGATGGCAGGTGGACTAGTGTTTCATTGGACTTTGTTGGACCTTTGCCACGGACTCAGAAGGGGTCAGATTATTTGCTGGTGGTTGTGGATCGATTCACAAAAATGATCAGACTCATTCCAACAAAGCAGACAGTTACTGCTGCAGGGGTAGCAGATTTGTTTTTCCAACATGTGGTTCGTTTCTTTGGATTGCCTCAAGAAATTGTTTCTGATCGGGATAGTCGTTTCACTAGCAATTTTTGGAGGGCTCTTTGGAAGAAGGCAGGCACTCGGTTAGCAATGTCTAGCAGTTATCATCCTGAGACAGATGGTCAGACTGAGCGAGCTAACAGAACAGTGCAGGAAATTCTGCGCAGTTATGTGGAACCTGCAGGCACAGACTGGGATATGCATTTGGATGCTGCAGAATTTGCATACAATTCCAGCATAAATGCTACAACTGGGTTTTCTCCCTTCTATTTGATGAATGGACAACAACCCAGAACTCCTGCAAGTGCTGTAGCTGCTACAGCTTGCCCTGCAGTGGATGATTGGTGGTCTACTTGGCAGACTGCATTGCAAACCTGCAGAAGGAACATTGCTTCTGCTCAGGCACGTCAACGCCAGGGGGCGGACGAAAACAGAAGGGGAGGGGGCTTTCAGCCGGGCGACAAAGTTTTTCTCGCCACAAAGGACTTACCCCTACCACAGGTGTTGAGCAGGAAATTGACTGCAAAATACTGTGGACCTTTTGTAGTTCTGAAGAGGTTATCTGAAGTTGCAGTCAGGCTGAGGCTGCCAGGTCATTGGAAAATTCATAACACCTTCCATGTGTCCAAGCTGAAACCTGCTTTCGAAGATCAGGAGGGCAGCTTTCCTGACAGGGAGGCACCCAGGTGGCAACCTGAGCCTGAAATGGTGGCAGGCCAAGAGGAGTATCTGGTTGACAGGATTCTGGCAGATAGGACTGTCAGGGGCAGGAAGCAGTACCTTGTCAGGTGGCAGGGTTATGATCAATCGGAGGACACCTGGGAACCTGCCAGAAACTTGCGAAACGCACCGGACAAGTTACGTGAGTTTGAGATAAGAAGCTGAAAGGACTAGATCAAGCAGAGGTGACAGGTTGATGTCTCTGACAGACTGAAGCAACCTCTGACAGAAACAGAAATAGGTGTGCAGTATACTGGAGTCGGAAACTGTCTAGCAAGTTACGTGCGCAGAGCAAGAAGAGAGAAAGAGGAGCCTATCGTTCGGAAAGGGAAAAGAAAAAAGGAATCAACATGGATCAGCAACCAGCAAACCAGGCCGCCCTTATCGTCTCAACCCCCGCCAGCAGCAGTGAGCCAGCAGAGGCTGCCCCTGTGGTTATCCCTGCGGCAGCGGTGGAGAAAGCCGACGTGATCAAGGGGGCAGATGAGGTTGTGGCGTTTGAGGAGGCGGTGCAGGTCCTGCGGAAGAGGGCAGTCGACGTCGCGGAGTTGGAAAGGCTGAGGAGCAAGTGTCAAAAGGTGGAGCAGGAAAAGTGGAAGCTGCAAGGGTCTCTGAGTGCTGCCGAGAGTGAGCTGAGAGCGTGGCGAGAGTGGGCGAAGAAAATGCCGGTAACGCGGTTGGATTCCGAAGAGGAGTTGTCCTTCGGCTTCCTGGACACAGGGCTCCCTGAACCAGAAAAACCTGCAGCAGACCAAAAGAGTGAGATGGAGACGGCGCTGAAAGAAACGGGACGTGGCTGTTCGCTTTGCTTCAAGACGGCGAGGTCTCTTGGGGCACCAGTGCGGGAGCTTCCATGTGGGAAGCACCGGGTATGCTGCAGGGACCTCTGTGTCCAGAGACTCTGGTACGCGCCAGACGTAACGGTGGAGAGAACGAACCCAGACGGGAGCTTGGAGGTGGTTGGACGACTCAGCGAAACGCGAAAGGGGGTCTCGGTGGATGCGACGAAAGAGTGCGGGCTGTGCCAGCTGCGGGAGCACACGGTCATGGCGCCGAGGGTGCTGACGTCCTTGCGGATTGCGGTCATCAGTCCACCCCTGCCAACGCAGCCAGCCTCCCCGGGACGAACCAATCGTGACTGCGTGCCACTTCGAGAGATCCGCTGGAGTGTGCCCGCGCTTGCGCCAAAGAGGGGCTTGAAACGTCCGGCGACCTGAGGCAGGAATCGACAGGAGGTGTGACCATGGGAGTTGATGATTGAATGTGGTTTGCTCAGGGGGTGCAGTGAAAGAGTTGGTGATTTGGGGCTGTCCAGTTTCTGGTGATCAGTGTGTTGGAAGTGGAATTTTTCAGGCAGGGTGAAACCCTTAGGGCTGTCCAGTTTCTGGTGATCAGTGTGTTGGAAGTGGAATTTTTCAGGCAGGGTTAAACCCTTAGTGATACGAACGTTTCGAATTGTAGTACAGTCGTGGTACGGGTATTCGGGTTCTAGGGTGATAAGTTCAGAGAGAACTTGTAAAAATTAATTATCTCTGAGTGTCGAGTTTCACCCCTGTTCACTCGTTTCTCAAACTCAAGTGTGCACACAACCTCCCAGTGAAAGCCTAGCTAAACAGGGCCTAACAAACTGGTTTCGGAGCCTAAGCAACCCCTACTGCAAGTCGAGTCTTCTTTTCGAAAAGATCGACAGGGAATTTAGCAGTCGAGTTGCAAAGATCAGGTCAACTAGGTCGAAGAAGGTTTCCTCTCGTGTCTGGAACCTACTTCGTGTTGCTGCGCACCAACTTTACGCTGGACGACACAGAACGCACGTTGCTGCGCCTGATCATTCCCTCGAAGATCGCGCAGGATCTGTAGATCCTCGGACTCTACGACCACACAGCACGGCGTAGTAGAACTGCAGTTCGTCGCAGAGTTGTCGACGCTAAACGTGGTTAAACGGAAAGGCAGACGAAGCGGAACCGCTAAGCGGACGTCTTTAGACGGAAACGGAGCTCCGCCAAAAGTTACGCTGCCAGAAATTGCGCGACAAAGAGTGACAAATTAGTCACGTGGATCACCGGCAAAGTGATTCACCGAACTGACACGTGATCAGCCCGCCGACAAGTCAAGACATCCACCATGGGGGACGACGAGCAGTTATTCCTGGAGTATGGAATCGAGGACGACAATCAAGAGCGCGATGCCCCAGCTGGCGCGCCGCTATATCCGATTATCGTCGCTGGAGACATACCTGCTGTCGGACTGCCCTACCAGGCAGAAATGGGCCAGCCGCTACAAGCGTATGGCATACCCGTACAACCGGATATGGTGGAAGAGGGAGGCGATGAGGAAGCCGACAATGGCCCGCAATTTGATGAAGAGATGGACGAAGAGCCAGGAGTATTCATCAATAAGCAAACGCAGCACCTGCGCCAAAGCCAAGTGAATGTACATAATCAAACTCTGCACGTTCACAATGACGGTTTGCAGGAGCGCGATCTCCAACAATCGCAAGAGCGGTTGTATAGCCAATTGTCGGACGAGGCTGCCCACAGAACAGCCCAGGTCGCCAAACATCTTGATAGTCGGGTAGAGGGAGCTTGTTCAAGCATGGCTTCCCAAGTACATGATGTGTTGGACTCTACTCTACAGTCCCGCCATCACCAGATTGAAGGACAGCTCAGTGAGAGGTTGGATGAGCGGATACAAGATCTGGATGCTGCAGCCAAGGGGAGGCTCAGCCAAATGGAAGCTGGCTTGGCGAATATCCGTGATGTCGCCCAGAAAGAGGTGGACGAAGCCAAAGAGGCTCAGCGGATATTGGCGGAACAAGTGGCCGACACGGACGAAAAAAGGAAGAAACTTGAAGAAGATTATGACCGGCAATATAACGACGCCCTTTGGGGGTTGGATACGGTTCAACAAGAACTGAGAGAGACGCAGGCGGAAATGGGTGCGGGTCAAGATAAACAGTTCAAGGAACTCGTTCGTGTTAAGTATGATCTCAAAGAGACGCAAGAAAAAGCGGAAAGTTTTCAGATACAGCATCATGCGGAAGTAGCCTATTTGTTAAAGGAGGCAGCGGCTGCGAAAGAAGCGGCGGCTAGATTACAAGCGGAAATGGAGGAGTTGAAAAGAAGTCAAAGTCGGTCTTCAAGGAGAAGCAGATCGAGAAGCTCAACAAGGAGCAGAGAGCTGCGGGAAATGTTGCAGGAAATGCTACAAGATCCGGAAACAGCGCAAGAGCTAAAGAAGGTGTTTGAGGATGTAGCGGACACAAAGTTCACGTCGAACTTTGAGTTTTGGCGGAAGAAAGATGCTGCAGCAGTTGCCACACACATGGCATCCGCCGCCCAACAAACACCTCTTGTGGCTGCTATGGCGGGAGCGGGAACCAGAACGGTGGCACAACCACCAAGATTGTCCGAAGTACAAATTCCATTCGGTCAACCGCCCCAAACCTCATCCGGCTTTGCCCCGGATTCAGTAGGTTTCCCGCCAATACCACCAGTATTCCCGCGGGCAAATAGACCGATTACCCGACCTGCATCACCCCCAGTCATTATTCCTGGAGTGGGGCGAGGCAGTGCAATCAGCGGACAGGGAAATGTACCTAGGCCGACTGTGAGGCCTAGCGCTGTGTTTGGACAAACACCAAATACAAGACCACCAGCGGTATTACAGCCAGTACAACCGCCACAGCGTACGCAGGCTTCTCCCGTGGTACAAACTGTTCCGCTGACAACTCCAACAACCACGTCACCCGAGCCACCTAGAACATTACCCATGCCACCACCAGCTTCTCAGCCAGTGTTATCACATCCATCAATGATTTCACCACCCGGCTATTATGCCATGGGGGCATCATACATTCGGCCTTCTATTTTAGGTCACTCCGTGAATGTATACGGAGCTCCATCATCCGGAAACCCCTATGTGGGATGGGGATCCTATCCGCGTATTCCTCAACGCGCAGGCGGAGGAGGCGGAGGAGGCGGAGGTGGAGATGATGATGGTTCCGGTGATGGAAGTGGCGGAGGCCCATCGGACAGAAGTGGCCGTGGGTCTGCACCTGGACCACATATTGGTGGAGGAAGAGAAGGACCATCTAGGAACCCAGGAGGCGGTCCTGGAGATGGTGGTGGTGGAGGTGGCGGAGGAGGTGGACCTCCTGGTCCCCCAAGTGGGGACCCCGATTTTATGGGCTATGCACGTCCAGAAAATCGTTTGCTTCACATTCCCAATGCGGTCAAATTCCCGATGCCGAAACCGTATACTGGCGCTGGAGATCGCTGGATTCGGGATTGGCAGGCAGAACTCACCAACTTCTGCAAAGTGTATGATTTGGATGAGTCTGTTTGGCTTAAAGTATTCCGCACAAATCTCTCTGGTTCAGCCGCTACATGGCGGAATATGCAAGAGATGCGGATTCGGGAAGGAGTTCGTCCGATGTTCCAGGACTGGATTCAACTTGTGGAGGAACTAGCCATTGCTTTTGAGCCCACAAGGATGTCCGATGTTTCGCGTAGGAAGCTGCGGAAACTTCAACAAACAGGGAATGTTCGTTCCTACATCAACGCATTTCGGGATCTCATACTCAGAATTCCGAATATGACGGAGGAGGAACAGTACCTACAGTTTGTTGACGGATTGAAACCCCAGATCCGACATCAAGTTGTTACAATGGTGACAGAAGGAGTGGAAGCGGCGATAGTCACTGCCGAAAGAATCGATTCGTTGGGTGGCCAATCTCAAAACAACCGCGGACGTGGTCGCGGACGAGGGCGATGGAACTGGAATTGGAAAAACAAGCCCAAAGCTGACCAGAACCAGCAGATGCAGGGTCAGCAACCGCAACCACCACCTCCACCCCAAGATCAAAATCAGCAAATGGGAGGAGGCAACAGAGGTGGAGGCGGCCGTGGCCGCGGAAGAGGCGGAAGACGAGGTGGCGGACGAAATCGAGGTGGTGGCGGAAGGCAGCAACAAGGAGGAGCTAGAGGCGGAGGCGCATGTTACATCTGCGGCGAAGTGGGCCATGGTTTTGGGAAATGTCCCAAAGGTCCAACTTTTCAAAAGTGGCTAAAAGATCACGCCGCATAGAGGGGACTTCACTCCATGCGGCCAGAAGGAAAAGAGCCAGACGCCGAAGATACAAGCATCGCAAACGTCAAAAGCTCCGGGAGTCACGAGAACGAGAACGGAAGGGGAAACAGAATAAGAAGCCAGAGAAAGAGTCAAGTAATCCCGCCCAGAGGGCTGAACATCCGCTAATGAGTACGAAACTTGGGGACAAAGAGCGGATGGACGATTCAAGTACGGTCGCCCAAAGCATTTCCGACAAAGATTTGCCGGAAAGTGTTGGTTCAGTACGTGAAGACTCTGGAAGTTCCTCCGAAGATAGCAACCTGGAATCTGTCCTACCTTGTGGAGAGAAACAGGCTTCGGAAGGAAGTGTTAAAAGTTCAAGCCGGACTAGTCCAAGAGTTCCGTTTGACGCCGGTGCAAGAGGGGTACCGGACCGTAGGAAAGGAACAGCGGGAGGAGAAGGGGATTACCTCCAAGACAGTTTTAATCCGTTAGTTCAAAATAAACACCTCAAGTTCATGGGATATGAGCTTAGAGGGCGGATAGGGGGAGCGGCAATTTCCGCTTATGTAGACTGTGGAGCTACAGAAAATTACGTGGCACAAAAACTGGTGGACAAGTTTGGGTTAGAGTTCTCCTCGTGTAATAAGACAGTTTCGTTAGCGAATGGGGCTGTTTGCACTGTGGACAAACGATGTGGGAACATCAAGATGCAGCTGGGTGACTACAAAACCCAGTTTTCTGCAGATGTATTCCCTCATCTCACATATGACATTGTGTTAGGGTTACCGTGGCTCATCGCTAATAACCCGTCCATAGACTTTGCACAAGGAACCATCAACATCCGTCAGGGAAATCGTTGGATTACAGTACCGGTTAAAGAGAAGCCGACTGATTATCTCCAACTGACGGAAGAAACTATTCCCATTTTGTCCCACAAGAAAGTATTCCGCCATATAGGCAAACAGGCCAACAAAGATAGCCTGGCCTATTTGGTGGTGGTTCGTGAATCTGACCCTATGGATAGCAACCATTTGATGCAATATCCATATGAGGGCCTCCAGGTTGATAGTCTAAAGACCTCGGCCGACAACCACGCACCAATACAGACGGATCTTCCACGGCTTTTGCATGACAAGATGCATCCGGCAATCCGTTCTGTGGTGGAGGAATACAGCCATGTTTTTCCCAAAGATCTCCCACCTGGCATACCTCCAGTCCGTAAGGGCCACGAATTCAAGGTGGACCTCGAGGACGAGAGTATGAGCCCAATCCATCGTCCGTTGTACAAACTTTCTCCAGCAGAATTGGATGAAGTTCGGACACAGGTGGACTACCTACTGGAACAACGGAAGATACGGCCGTCAGAGAGTCCCTGGGGTGCTCCCATACTCTTCGTTCCAAAGAAAGACGGCGGATTGCGGATGTGTGTTGATTATCGTTGGATCAACAAATACACAATCAAAAACCGCTATCCACTTCCACTTCCGGAGGAATTGATGGATCGGCTCGCTAAAGCAAAGATCTACACGAAGATCGACCTACGTTCGGGGTACTGGCAATTTCCAGTTCGCCCGAAGGATACTGCAAAAACCGCCTTCCGAACAAGATATGGACATTTCGAGTTTCTCGTCTGTCCTTTCGGAATGTCCAACTGTCCAGCCCAGTTTCAGACAATGGTGCAGGATTTGTTGGGCGAGTTTTTGGACCACTTTGTGGTTGTTTTCATTGACGACATCTTGGTGTTTTCCAACTCAGTGGAGGAACATGTTATAGGCCCTTAGGCCGTCGAAACACAGACGCCCCCTGCCAGGAGGGCCCCCTGCCCTATAAACCCTGTCGTACATCCTACATCGTACTACAAACCCGAGTGACACTAACAATTTGTCCCCCCCCCCACGAGAGGGTGTCCACACCCGTAACAAAACACAAAACAGAAAACAGGAAAAGAAAGAAACTAAGAACTAACCCAAGAAGGTAACTAAGAAAGAACCTAATCCCGAAACAAAACCCCACGAAAAACCCCCAAACAAACCCGTTCCCAAACAAAACCCCCGGTTCTGTCTCTGAGCTCTGGCTTGGTCGGTCTCTGAGGCTTGAGCTTGGTCTCTGGCTTGGTCGCTGGCTTGGCTACTAACTAAGTCCGCTGCTCAGAATGCTGCTTGGCTGCGAACTGAGTCCGCTGCTCAGTGTGCTGCTCGGACGATGTTTTCCTCCACCAAGTCGATCAAGTCATCTACCGAATCAAGGTCGGCCGAACTCTTGCTAGACGAAGAGTCCGTTGGGATCGGTGTCCCTCCTGGTGGCTGATCTGATTCGCCACCCGTTTCGCCTCCTTGCTCGGTACCCGGATCTGCGCCTGGCATTGATCCCTGGGGCACCTTCTTTCACGTGTTCCGTTTCTTGGCGTTCTCCGCTGCCGCCTTCCTTTTGTGCTCAACCTCCAGCCTGACTGTGATCTCATTCACCTGCCTAGGCTGAGGTATATCCTGTAACTCGTCGGGAAAGGCAGGTACCTCGAAGTGCACCCCACTATAATCAGGCTTGCCAGCCTCTGATTTATAGGGACAGTCGCCGTTCCTCCGTACTAGATCGGCTTCTGCACGTTCCAAAGTTTGACTGTTGCCTCCTTCCAATCGCCATGATCGATTCAAGACGAGCTCTCGTCGAAGGAGTCTATCCGCGACCTCTTGAAAGTTTCTTGAGAGGCCTTGTCTGCGGAATAGTCGGTGGTTTGTTCACCGCTTGCAACAAGTCTTGCTCAAATTGAGCATCCGCTCTTTTGTGGTTTTCTGCGATCCTTGGAACTTGGTGAAATAACGAGTGGTGTAGGAGAGTTAGGTGAAGGGCAGAAATCGGCTAGGCCACCACCCTGTCCACCGACTGGGTTGCCTATTTTTCCGCCGCCTTTCTTGCTTTCTACCTTCGCCCTTTCCTCTTTCTTCGTTTGCTCCCTCACCACCGTTTCCTCTTCACAGGATTGGGTTGTGTTTTGGCATTACGATTGAACTTGTGTGTTCTACTGAACTTGCGCGTCAGCAACCCTGTGGGTAATCGAAAATGCGAGACAAAACTGATAATGGTTCCGCCTAAGGCGCGCCAGGCGTATAGCTAGCGGCCCCCGTGAAAGTAACGCCCTATCGGTGGTCACGATCACACACGGGTTTGAACCAATTTGATTCTACCCTTCCTTGCTTAAGTCCCCCTTCGTCCTACCTACGGGAACAGACTCTAGTACACCAAGTTCGACATGAACCAACACGTCCTCCCATGTCTCCATCACTTGATGTTGTTCGCTATGAGCGTGTGGTCTGACCGTAAGGTAAGCCTACCCGGAGTAAATCTGACCCTAGACCCGTCCTACGAACCGTCCCTAGTCCTAGTCACGGACTAAGTGATAGTGAAGCTTGTGGGTGACGCAATAGTGGTCGGCTGTGTTGGTTGGATTCGTGATAACTTGCTGGCTAACGCAAGTATACTTGTGGGGTTTGTTGCTTTAGACAACTCTCTAGCTAGCGCGGTTGTGAACGCTACTAGAGCACTTGGTTGGATAAGTGATTGCGTCAGGCAAACACTTAGACACACACACACAAACACACACACAAGCGGGAACACACCAATCCCACGAATCCCGAGTTCTTACAAAGTAAAGAAGATGTCAAAACAACGAGTGGGCCTCTTAAGTACCCCTAAGTGTAGTACGCTGACGCATGCCCCAAACTCTGGGTCTAATCTGTCTTACTCGTGAACCCACATGCGTCAGCCACCCTCGGCTCTATCCCAAACTACCTCGTATAGCGCTAAAAGACTAACATACGCCCCCCCCGCAAAAAGTGGGCGCCCACGCACACCAAAACACAAAGAAAAACAAAAACACAAAAACACAAACACAAAACTCACCCACTCCCATACCCACACCCAACTGTCTTGGACCTGTCTCTTGCTCTGACGTCTCTGACAGCTGCTGCACGCACACACTTGGTCGACGATAATTCCTTTTCCCTCCTCCTTAACGCTGTTCCTGCGCTTGCGCTTGCTGAATAGCACGCTGCTCCTGCGCATGCGCTTGCTGCACTGCACGATACCGGACACAGGGATCAAATGCGGCAGCCACCCTCTTGGACTTAAGGAATGGCAGATCCCGTGTGATGCCGGACACCTTGAGCTGCCGCTTCACACACATGTTGCAGTGTGGCAACTTCTCGTGCTCAGCCGGGAACGAAGGGATTTCTTCGAACGTCGAGCGTGTCAGCTTCAACATATGGGCAGGTAGAGAGAATGGGGAGATGGTGGCGATGGACTTGTTGTCCACTTCCGCGACTTTTTGGACCGCCGTGACGATGCGCCCCAGCATCGAGTATGCCAACCAATGAGCATCACACACGAGGTGATACCCACAAGGAAGGACGGAATACTTCTTCTGCGTCAGCCGCTGAGCACTTGCCTGCATTGGGCTTCTCCCGCACCAAATGCACATGGGCAACTCGTGAAAGTGCCGGTTGCCGCGGTAATTTTGCAAGGCTCGGTCCCTGGGGTTAGTATATTGGACCTTCGGCCATTTCTCTGACGCAGTGATGGGGTTGCAAGCCTCCTCGATATCCTCCCGTGACAGGTTCACTTCGCTGGGTGCAGCATCCACTTTGTCCTGAGCAGCCGCCCTTAGTCTTCTGAGCTTAACCTTTTCTCGGAAAGCCCGAAGTGCTGCTTCTGTTGGAGCTAACTCCAACGGTGGATGGACCGCACGCTGAACCTCTGTCACCTGGCTTGGCCCTTCATCATTCCTTATTTCCCCGTCCTCCAGTTCAGAACTAGGACCTTCGAGCCTAGGAGGTGGACTGCCGAAGTCAATTTCTTCGTTAAAATCCAAGTCCAAAAGCTCCTCCTCTCTCATGTCGAATAAGTCCTCCCCCGGTGCTATTGCGGTAGCCTCATCTCCGGGAGTCTGAACTGTTGGTGCTGGTTGTGAGGGTGCTGGAGTCTTTAATGCGGCAGCCTTTAACTTGAGTAACAAGTTGGCTCTTGCTGCATCTCCAGGCATACGATCCCTCGGTGGCTCACCACCTTCATCGTCACCGTCCTCTCGCCTTCTCTTTCCGTGTGGATCTTCATCCCTACACGGCGAGCTTGGGCGTTTGTTTTTCTCTTTCCCCTTGCCCTTGCTTGAGCCTCCCGCATCATCGTCCTTGGACGGTTCCAGATCAAGTGTTGCGTTTGACAACAGAACTTGGACTTGGCGATCCAGTTCTTCGCGTACCCGTGGTGCTGGTACCGGCGGGTTCAAACGCAGCATCTTGTCCGTTGTTTCGCTCTGCACTTGAAGTTTTTCAGAGCCGTCTCTGAGGGACTCTCCCAGCAAATCGATCTGCAGCTCTTGTTCTGCCAATTCCTTCTTAAGGTTGTTGGCTGCTGCACTCCACGCGGTTGCTACAGCTCGCTGCAGCGTTTCCTCTACCGCGGTAAATCGATCCACCATTCCCCCGAGAGCTTGTTTACGGAGGTCGTTCTCACGATGGTTAGCCATCATGTGAGATTGGAACCTTTGCTTTTTCAGCTTCATGGCTTCCAATTTTTCTTCCAAGACCTTGGTCTTGTCCTCCGCTTCTTTCTTTTCCGCCTCCGCCTTTTCCTTGGCTTTCTCCGCTGCCTCCTTCGCAGCCTCAGCTGCTTTCGTCCGGTCACTCAACTCTGAGAGCTGCCGGGTTAAGGCCTCATTGTTCTGCAGCACTTCCTCTGCGGTCGACGTAAAGTGCTGCAGCTCCTCTTCTTTTTGAGCTACCTCCGCTTCCAACCTCGCAATAATTGCGGCGGGTGTGTCGGCAGCCATTATGTTTGTCGGAAAGAAAGAGATAAACAACGGTTTGTGCGTCTTTAGACTCTTTTTCACTCAGGAGCTCGCTCCGTTCACACAAACACTAGGGCAAAATGGTTCGAGGGCTGCGCTTATAAGGCTGGGTGACTCGTACACTTTCCTCGTTGGGTTATTGGGGTGAGACACCAACGTTTCACTCGGTTGGAGTCTCGTCAAGACCACCTCAACACGTCACTTGATAGGGGTTTTCTCGGAACAACCACACTATCTCGAATGTGACATCGTTTGCCCGGTTTCTAAAGTACTACTGAAGCTACACTTACTGCGCCAGCCAAATAACTTAGGCACCTAACGCATTAAAGTTAAAGAGTTGGTTTGGAAGTCGACAGAGTTTTTCTAAGGTATCCTTTTTCGCGCCCCCTTGCTATAAGGAGTTCCACCTTAGCCATCAAACACTCTGTTTCCCTATTCTCTTCCTTTCTGCAACTCTTTTCTTTCTTTCTCTTTAAATGCGCGAAGTATATCTGGTGCGTTAACCAGATTAGCTTCAGGTTCCCAAGTAGCGTCAAGTAGATCGTATCCTTTCCACAGCACTAGGTATTCGCGATTGCGTTTACCTCTAGCCCTTAGGATATTTTCGACCTCATACTCTACTTCGCTACCAATCAACTCTCCTTCTGGAGGTTGTATTTGCCTGCTGTTATCACTCGAGGCGTGATAACGCTTGAACTTAGAAACATGAAACACTGGGTGAATGAGCCATGTTTCCGGAAGTTGAACTCTGTAAGCCACCTTTGATATTTTCTCCACAATTTCAAAGGGACCCACAAATCGACGGCGCAGTTTGGGACTCACTTTGTTCAAAGCAGCCAACGGAATAAAACGGCTTTTTATCAGGACTTTATCCCCTTTCTCAAAAGCAATATCTTTCCTCTTCTTGTTTGCACTCACACACATTCTGTGTTGTGCTCTCGAGTAATATGCTTTTGCGGTATCTAAGTCCTGTGCCATCCGTGCTACCATAGTCTTAACTGCTTCCACTTGAAATTGCGTTGCCGTCCCACCAATGTTTGGTGTTTCTGGATGGTACCCATACATCAAGTATGCAGGTGCGAACCCTGTACTCGCATTCACTGCATTGTTTGCTGCAAACTCTGCTGTAGGTAAATACTCAACCCACTTATGGGGATACCTCTCAGCATATGGCCTCAGGAAATTTTCCAGAGTACGTATGGTAACCTCACTCTGCCCATCCGTTTGAGGGGGGTAAGCTGTACTCATACGAATCTCTGTACCCAGAGCTTTAAAAAGCGTCTGCCAGAACTTGCTGGTAAAGCGAGGGTCTCTATCAGACACAATCACTTTAGGTAGGCCATGGTTGCGGTAAACATGTTCGATAAAAAGTTGGGCGTATCCTGCAGCGGTAATCTCTTTAGTACATGGGGCGAAATGCACAAACTTGGTAAGTCTATCGACAAAGACAGCTACAGCAGTAAACCCATTGGATGCTGGTAGATCTGTCACCAAGTCAGTGGTAATTTGCTCCCACTTCCGCTCAGGTATTGGCAGGGGTTGAAGTAAGCCCATAGGCTTCTGTGTGTCAGCCTTTATTTGTTGGCACACAGGGCATTCGCGCACAAATGCCTTCAACTCATTCATCCACCCCTTCCACCAATATCGCCGCGCTAGGATTTCTCCTGTTCGCGCTGGTCCTGTATGGCCTGCTGAAGGTGTCTCATGGCACTCCTTCATAATCTTATTGCGCTGGCCTTTAGGAACCACCACTTTCTCGACTAATCCTCTCTTTGGGACCGTCCAGAGTATTCCCTCTCTGAGGAAATATCCCTCAACTTCCTCGCCACTCTCAAGCTTCCGCAATATCTTCACCAAGGAGTTATCAGCTTGGAGGGCTTGTTTCCACTCGTCTTGGCTTGCTTGATGCACTTGCCAAGTGGAAATGTTCATCGCAGTTTCCACGGGCTTAGGAACACTGCGGGAGAGAGCATCAGCTAACACATTAGCCTTGCCTTTGATATAGGAGATCTTGGGGTTGATCGAAGTCAGGTACCCCGCCTCAAGCCATCTTGCTTGGGTTCTAGAAAGGTTCCTCTGCGACAGAATATGCGTCAGAGGTTGGTGGTCAGTGAACACTGTTACTCCACCCGCACAACCTTCTAGATAATGTCTCCACTGCACCATCGCATAACATATTGCACACAACTCTTTGTCGTATGGTGCATAGTTAAGCTCGGCAGGCTTGAATCTACGTGAGAGGTAAGCTATTGGCTGTAGCCCCTCTCCGTGATCCTGTGTTAACACGGCACCGATGGCCTCATTCGATGCATCAGTGATCACAGTGTAAGGCAGTGACGCATCTGGAAAAATAAGGACGGGAGCTTGACTTAAACGCTTTTTCAGTTCATTGAATGCGCCACGCTCAACCTGTCCCCATCTCCAGGGATGGTCTTTTTTCACTAAGTCATGGAGTGGTCCAGCAACATGTGCAAACTGGGGAATGAATTTCCTGTAGTATGAAACCATTCCAAGGAAACTACGTACATCGCTAACACTCTGTAGTTCCTTCCACTCCTTCACTGCCTTCACTTTTTGTTCCTGTGGTTCTAACCCACTTCCGCTAATGCGGTAGCCAAGATAGTCTACTGTTGCGACAGCCAGCTCACTTTTACTTGCCTTAGCAAAAAGCTGATATTCTGCTAGTCGCGACAGGACTTTCTCTAAGTGTTCGGCATGCTGTTCCATGTTTTCAGAGAAGATGAGTATGTCATCAATAAAGACAACAACAAAATCATCTAAAAACTCTGTGAGTAGGTCTTGCACTAGAGTTTGGAATTGCGCTGGGCAATTGGTTAGCCCAAAAGGCGCTACCAAAAACTCAAAGTGACCGTATCTCGTGCGGAACGCTGTTTTATCTGTATCAGATGGCCTTACTGGAAATTGCCAGTAGCCTGATCGCAGATCTAACTTTGAGAACACTTTGGCTTTGAACACTCTATCCATCAATTCTTCTGGCAGGGGTAAAGGATATCGGTTTTTCACCGTCACCTTATTGATCCACCTGTAATCCACACACATCCTTAAGCCTCCATCCTTTTTTGGTACAAATAGGATTGGCGCGCCCCAAGGGGACTCGGATGGTTTGATTTTCTTCTGTTCCAGAAGGTAGTCCACTTGTGCTTTCACTTCATCCAGCTCTGCTGGTGAAAGCTTGTATATTGGACGATGGATAGGTGTTGGATCCTCCAGGTCTATCTTAAACTCATGACCTTTTCTCTTCGGAGGGATCCCTGGGGGTAGATCACGAGGGAACACACCACGGTGTGTTTCTACCACCTTTTTAATTTCGGCAGGGGTGTCTGAACGAATAAGTTTGCCAATCTCATCCTCAGTGTTGAATGGCTGTGTTCGCTCTATTGCGTCAGGCAATTCATGTTGGCCTAAAGCTTTCTCTTCAGACTCTTGCACTACAACCATGAATGCTGTCTCTGTTTTGAGATGACGCATCATTCTCTTAGCTGAACACTCAGTCACTGGCACTTCTTGCAGTATCGACTGTACTTTTCGTTCAGGTTCAATACTCTCTTGGGTTGGATGACGCAACGGAAGATGAAACACTTGGCTGTTTTTGCAAACTGAAATCTCATTCTGCTGAAAGTCTATGCGGGGGTTTTCTTTCTGCAACCAAGGCATGCCCAATATTAGGTCATAACCAAGGTCTGGGAACAGATCCGCTTTCATTTTGCACTTCAGCCCTCCTATCTTTACTCGGAGGTTGTTACAGCTGCCAGCCAGTTCTTTAATATCTCCGTTTGCCAACATTGCTCTCTTTGAGCTTGGTGTAATCGACAACCCGAGATCACGCGCTACCTTATCATTGATATAGTTTGCGGTACTTCCACAATCAATGAATGCATAAAGGTCCGTGGTCTTGATCCGTGCTTTTACTTCGTACCCTCTCACAGGCACTTCTTGAATTTTTAACAGAGGGCATGTGTCACCCTTGGTTGACGAAGTTGATCGAACTTCTGACACATTAACTCGCTCTGTGGTAGACCGCTGGGTTGTTTCTGACCCACTATCGTCTACGTCTGCAGGCAGGGACTCCTGTAGACTACTCTGTGACTCCAATGAGCCCACAGATTCACTAACAGAGGGAAGAGATGCAGATGACGCATGAGGCGCGTCCATCTCATCCGGTGTGCTTTCCTTCTGTTCATTTTTCCAATCGCAGTTGTCATGTGCCGATTGGGTAGATGTGGAGAGTGTCTCTGTTCTCTCTTCACGCGGTGTACTAGTCCGCGCCCCAGGTTTTCCGCTGTGAGTACAAACCTTTTTCGAGGCACCTACTTTTGATCTATGCTTCCTACGCCGCCTACGAACTCTGTTTCGCTTACGACGTTTGCGTCGGCCAGGCTCAGACGAAGCAGTTTCCTGCCTGGCGGTCAGTTTAACATTTTTTTTACATCGGGGAGGTTTTTCACCTCCTCCAATCTAGGACATTGCCTCACAGGGTGACCCTTTTTTCCACAAAGATAACAATTATATCCCCCTCCCCCCTGGGGGTTCTGTCTTCCCTGATTGGCTTGTCCTCTTCCACGGTTACCACCACCGCGTCCACGTCCACCACCACCACGTCCTCCTCCTCGTCCTTGTTGCTGTTGCTGCTGCTGTTGCACTCCTGCGGCAGCTTGTGGTGGTGCTTGGGCTGGTGGTGTAGGGTTCTGCTGCTGCTGACCCTGATTCTGGCCTTTCTTCTTTCTTCCACCACGCCAGACTCCTTTCTTTTTCTGATTGGTCTGCCCTCCTTGGCCTTGTGTTCCAACTCCAAGGGCTTCCAATCGTTCGGCGGATATGATGGCAGCCTCGACATCTCGAGGTACCGTTGCAGCGACTAACTTCTGAACTTCACTCTTAAGTCCATCCACGAAGAGCAAATACTGGTGATCCTCTTCGAGGTCTGGAATCCTCAAGACTAACCGCTGAAACTCTTTTACAAACTGTTTCACGGTTCCAGTCTGCTTGAGTTTGTGGAGGTCACGCCACGCTTCATCTCGATCACTAGAGAATTCGAAAGCTGTAGCTAAGCCATCCATGAAGTCCATCCAGTCACGGAAGGGTGGTCTTTCACCTCGGTGAATTTTCAACTCTTGCATCGTTAACCAATCCGAGGCAGCCCCATAAAGGTTAGTGGCCATGATCGATTGCCACTGTGCTTCATGCACTCCGCAGGTTCTCAAGTACCGCGTCATGAGCACTTGCCATTTACGGGCTTTTGGTTCGCCACTTCCGTTAAATGCGCGAGGCATTTGCAACTTGACGGTGCTAGGCAACCACTGTCCTTGCCTAGGAGGTCCTGGGCCTGCTGGTCCAGCGCCACCTCCACCTCCACCTCCACCAGGAGGTCCACCGGGAGGTCCACCGCCTCCACCATCTCCACCGCCGCCACCACCTCCTCCGCCATCAGGCGCACCTGGAATGCGGGAAGGTGGGCGGTTTCGTCTGTCGCGGTAATCATCACCGCCATCATCATCTGGGTCGTCATCACCAGGGTCTCCAAAGTTTCCACGCATACGCGGAACTCGACTGGGTCCACCAGTAGACTCATATGAACCAAGTGCAGCAAAGGGATTATTTTCTACCCTTGCTCCCAAAGCACTTAACCCAAGTCCCAATCTTCCAGTACGTGTGGGGATCTGCATGGGTTCTTTTCCTTTCTCTTCTCTGACCTGTGCCTTAGCACGCTCAAGGTCAATTTGATATAACACTTCTGCTGAGGAGAGAACTCTTGGGTTAGTTCGTGTGGGTCTACGTGATCCATCGGCAGAGTCGGGTTCTGAGATGCGTACTCCAGACTGAGCTCTTGTACTTGGAGGTATCAATTGAGGGAATGTGAAATCAGCGTCTGGTGCGCTGTCCACTGCAGTGCATGGTGGTGCTTCTGCAGCAACAATTTCACCCTCCTCGACCTGTACTGCTGGAGGAGCCGGTATTGTTGAGGTTCCTGCCCCAACCATTCCTACCGCGAAGCTCTGGTCTAGTGGCGGCCATGATGCAGCCAACTGCTTTACTGATTTCTTCGGCAGTGGCATCCCAAAGGCTGAGTCCTCAGGCTCAGGAGAAGTTGATTCTTCTCGCTCTGGTGATACTGCTCGAGCATCACTTCCACTTTGGGCACTCTGACTTCCGCCACTCACATCCTCCATGCTTCGTTCCAGGCCAGATAATCTTAAGGCAACCACATCAGCTGCATCTTGCTGCTGATCCCAGGTTTTGGATGCCTTTTTCTCCAAGGCAATCAAATCTTTTTGAATTGCTACTCTTGAGCTCTGCAAACGCTTCACCTCAGCACCTTGTTTATGCAAGGACTCCCGAAACAATTCTAGAGTCCGTTCGACTTTTTCGTTGGAATCCGCAACAGTTCCTAATAAGCCTTCAATTCTCCGCCCTTGAACAAGGGATAACTCGGAGAGTTGTTTTAACTGAAGTGCTGATGCTTCAGTTGCTTCTTTTAGGTCAGCAAAACGAGAGTCCGCTAGAATGTCTGCGGCATCCATTCTCCTCGTTATTGCATCCACAGAAGCTTTGATCTCGGCTCTTTCTTTTCTATGATCGATATCTTGGCGTAATAGCCTCTGCTCGTATCGACTATGTTGAGCCGCTACTGAATCCAGCTTCTGTTGTTGCGACACCACCGCATGCTGTGTGGCCTCAACCTGTTGCGCATGCTGGTGCTGTGTTTCCAGCGCCTGCCCGATCACCTCTGATGCGCCAGCCAGTTGGTTCGACACAGAGGCCTCAGTATGGGCTAGCCTCTGCCCCAGTGTCTGGTCAACTTGCTGCAGGTGACCCCTTAGCCCGTGGGCTAAATCGTCCACACGGTCATGGACCGCATCCACATCCTCTCTTAAGGCTTCCGCATCAGCTCCCATGTCTATGTCGACAGCTGCTTGCTGGACATTGTGGATGTTCTGGACGTTTATTTGTTGGTACACCACATTGGGTGCGTCAGGCAATTCCTCATCGAACTCAGGTTCAATCCCTGGCTCTTCAACTTGAGGCTCGCGCACTGCCAATGCGTGCTCACGGTCAGCCATGGTCTCTCAGCCACTATTTGGGAGTACTCAACAACCACGGTTGGAGTTTCTCTCTACCAAACAAACAAACAAAAACGTTTGTTGCGCCACGTTCACAAGTTTCGATCTCAAGAACTTAAAGTTCTTGCCTCGCTCCGAAACCAATTGATAGTGAAGCTTGTGGGTGACGCAATAGTGGTCGGCTGTGTTGGTTGGATTCGTGATAACTTGCTGGCTAACGCAAGTATACTTGTGGGGTTTGTTGCTTTAGACAACTCTCTAGCTAGCGCGGTTGTGAACGCTACTAGAGCACTTGGTTGGATAAGTGATTGCGTCAGGCAAACACTTAGACACACACACACAAACACACACACAAGCGGGAACACACCAATCCCACGAATCCCGAGTTCTTACAAAGTAAAGAAGATGTCAAAACAACGAGTGGGCCTCTTAAGTACCCCTAAGTGTAGTACGCTGACGCATGCCCCAAACTCTGGGTCTAATCTGTCTTACTCGTGAACCCACATGCGTCAGCCACCCTCGGCTCTATCCCAAACTACCTCGTATAGCGCTAAAAGACTAACACTAAGAGTGCTGCCCGTTTGCAGGAAAAGATAGTGACTTGTCCTCCGGAAAAGATAGCAACCTTTCCAAAGGCTTTTCCGCAAGTTCTGCTCGGCAGTTCTTAACCCAAGTCTTCTTGGCATCCCTTCTGGATAGTAGTCCAAGTTGACCTTCTCTACTTAATGCTTCTCTTTCCGCGGAAGATAACACTAAGCAAAGAGTAACCAGGGTGATCATGACTCCTAGTTAGGTTCGTGTTCTCCGTTGGGTCTTAGTCTTTTTCTTCGACTTAGGGTGCTGTTTATCCTCCGGCTTAGTGGCTAAGTAAGCCTTAAGCAAGTCCTGGGCATTGGCCAGGTGGCTTTCTGGCTCCCAGGTGGACTCCATCAAGTCGTAGCCCTTCCAAAGAACCAGGTACTCCTTGCGAGTAGTGCCCCGGTCTCTGAGAATGCGCTCGACCTCGAACTCAATGGTTCCATCCACTAGCTCCCCCTCCGGAGCTTCTACCTCTCGCTGATCGTCATCAAGTCGAGAGTAAGCCTTCAATTTCGACACGTGGAAAGTCGAATGGATTGTCCAGTGGTCGGGAAGGTCTAGACGGTAGGCAACAGCCCCAACTCGGCTAGTCACCCGGAAAGGTCCAACAAAACGTCGGCGGATTTTAGGCGGAATCTTCTGAAGTGAAGCAAGGGGAATATACTTGCTTTGTACCAGCACTTCATCTCCAACCTGAAAATCCACTTTCCTACGACGCTTGTTTGCTGAGGTGCACATGCGGTTCTGTGCCTCTGCGTACTTCGCTTTCGCGGTTCGCATCTGGTCGTCCATCCGACGTACCATCTCAGCCGCCATTTCCGATTCATCGCCCGTCCGAACTCCCTTCCTTGATACGTTGATCGCACTCATTTTGCAGTACGAGTGTGTAGTACGGGTTAGTACGGGTTCTAGGGGGTTAAGTTCAGAGAGAACACTTGTAAAATTAATTCTCTGGTTTGTGAAAGTGTGTGACCCCAGTCTCAACTTCAGCAACGACTCACTAAAACCTACAGGGACCTAACAACTGGTTTCGGAGCCGAAGCACCCTTCCTGCACGTCGAGTCTACTTAGTGGAAGAGATCGACAGGAGATTTTGCAGTCGAGGTGCAAAAGATCAGGGTCGGCTAGGTCGAAGAAGGTTTCCCCTCGTGTCTGGAACCTACTTTGTGTTGCTGCGCACCAACCAAACGCTGGACGAAAGAGAACGCACGTTGCTGCGCTCGATCATCCCTCTCAAGATCACAGGATCTATAGATCCTTGGACGCTACGACCACAGCACGGCGTAGTAGTACTTCCGTTTGTCGGAGAGTTGTCGACACTGAACGCGGTTACCGCAGAGCGGACAAAACGAGTCTGCCAGCGGACGTTTCTGCGGACGAATACGTTTCCGCCAGAAATTACGTGCCAGAAACCGCTGCCAGAAACCGCTGACAAAGAGTGACCAATTAGTCACGTGGATTACCCGCCAACGGAATCCACCAAACGGACACGTGATTCTACCGCCGACGAATCAAGACATCCACCATGAGCGGACACGACGAGCAGCTATACCTGGAATACGGTATCGAAGACAATCAGCAAGAGCGCGACGCCCCAGATGGCCCGCCGCTATATCCGCTGATCGTCGCTCAGGAATTACCTGCTGTCGGACTGCCGATACAGGCAGAAATGGACCAGCCTTTACAGGCATACGGTGTCCCCGCGCACCCGGACATGGTGGAGGAGGCAGGCGATGAGGAAGCGGACATTGGCCCGGAGTTTGATGAGGAGATGGAAGAAGAGCCAGGAGTCTTCATCAATCAACAAACGCAGCACCTGCAACAGAGCCAAGTAAACGTGCATAACCAGACCCTGCACGTGCACAACGATGGCCTGCAGGAGCGCGACCTCCATGAATCGCAAGAGCGGTTATACAGCCAATTGTCCGAGGAGGCTGCCCAGCGGACAGCCCAGGTCGCCGAGCACCTTGATAGTCGGATGGAGGGAGCTTGTTCAAGCATGGCTTCCCAAGTACATGATGTGTTGGACTCTACTCTACAGTCCCGCCATCACCAGATCGAAGGACAGCTCAGTGAGAGGTTGGATGAGCGGATACAAGATCTGGATGCTGCAGCCAAGGGGAGGCTCAGCCAAATGGAAGCTGGCTTGGCGAATATCCGTGATGTCGCCCAGAAAGAGGTGGACGAAGCCAAAGAGGCTCAGCGGATATTGGCTGAACAAGTGGCTGACACGGACGAAAAAAGGAAGAAACTCGAAGAAGAGTATGACCGGCAATATAACGACGCCCTTTGGGGGTTGGATACGGTTCAACAAGAACTGAGAGAGACCCAGGCAGAAATGGATGCGGGTCAAGATAAACAGTTCAAGGAAATCGCTCGTGTTAAGTATGATCTCAAAGAGACGCAAGAAAAAGCGGAAAGTTTTCAGATACAGCATCATGCGGAAGTAGCCTATTTGTTAAAGGAGGCAGCGGCTGCGAAAGAAGCGGCGGCTAGATTACAAGCGGAAATGGAGGAGTTGAAAAGAAGTCAAAGTCGGTCTTCAAGGAGAAGCAGATCGAGAAGCTCAACAAGGAGCAGAGAGCCGCGGGAAATGCTACAAGAAATGCTACAAGATCCGGAAACAGCGCAAGAGCTAAAGAAGGTGTTTGAGGATGTAGCGGACACAAAGTTCACGTCGAATTTTGAGTTTTGGCGGAAGAAAGATGCTGCAGCAGTTGCCACACAAATGGCATCCGCTGCTCAACAAACACCTCTTGTGGCTGCTATGGCGGGAGCGGGAACCAGAACGGTGGCACAACCACCAAGCTTGGCCGAAGTACAAGTTCCATTCGGTCAACCGCCCCAAACCTCATCCGGCTTTGCCCCGGATTCGGTAGGTTTCCCGCCAATACCACCAGTATTCCCGCGGGCAAATAGACCGATTACCCGACCTGCATCACCCCCAGTCATTATTCCTGGAGTGGGGCGAGGCAGTGCAATCAGCGGACAGGGAAATGTACCTAGGCCGATCGTGAGGCCTAGCGCTGTGTTTGGACAAACACCAAATACAAGACCACCAGCGGTATTACAGCCAGTACAACCGCCACAGCGTACGCAGGCTTCTCCCGTGGTACAAACTGTTCCGCTGACAACTCCAACAACCACGTCACCCGAGCCACCTAGAACATTACCCATGCCACCACCAGTTTCTCAGCCAGTGTTATCACATCCATCAATGATTTCACCACCCGGCTATTATGCCATGGGAGCATCATACATTCGGCCTTCTATCTTAGGTCACTCCGTGAATGTATACGGAGCTCCATCATCCGGAAACCCCTATGTTGGATGGGGATCCTATCCGCGTATTCCTCAACGCGCAGGCGGAGGAGGCGGAGGAGGCGGAGGTGGAGATGATGATGGTTCCGGTGATGGAAGTGGCGGAGGCCCATCGGACAGAAGTGGCCGTGGGTCTGCACCTGGACCACATATTGGTGGAGGAGGAGAAGGACCATCTAGGAACCCAGGAGGCGGTCCTGGAGATGGTGGTGGTGGAGGTGGCGGAGGAGGCGGACCTCCTGGTCCCCCAGGTGGGGTCCCAGATCCGACATCAAGTTGTTACAATGGTGACAGAAGGAGTGGAAGCGGCGATAGTCACTGCCGAAAGAATCGATTCGTTGGGAGGCCAATCTCAAAACAACCGCGGACGTGGTCGCGGACGAGGGCGATGGAACTGGAATTGGAAAAACAAGCCCAAAGCTGATCAGAACCAGCAAATGCAAGGTCAGCAACCGCAACCACCACCTCCACCCCAAGATCAAAATCAGCAAATGGGAGGAGGCAACAGAGGTGGCGGCGGCCGTGGCCGCGGAAGAGGCGGAAGACGAGGTGGCGGACGAAATCGAGGTGGTGGCGGAAGGCAGCAACAAGGCGGAGCTAGAGGCGGAGGCGCATGTTACATCTGCGGTGAAGTGGGTCATGGCTTTGGAAAATGTCCTAAAGGCCCAACTTTTCAAAAATGGCTAAAAGATCACGCCGCATAGAGGAGACTTCACTCCATGCGGCCAGAAGAAAAAGAGCCAGACGCCGAAGATATAGACATCGCAGACGTCAGAAGCTCCGGGAGTCACGAGCAAGAGAACGAGAGGGGAATAAAAAGACCGAGAAAGAGTCAAAAAGAAATCCCGCCCAGAGGGCTGAAAATCCGCTGATGAGTACAAAACTTGGTGACAAAGAGCGGATGGATGATTCAAGTACGGTCATCCTAAGCACTTCCGGCAGAGAGTTGGCGGAAAGTGTTGGTTCAGTACATGAAGACTCTGGAAGTTCCTCCGGAGATAGCAACCTGGAATCTATCCCGCCTTGTGGAGAGAAACAGGCTTCGGAAGGAAGTGTAAAAAGTTTAGACCGGACCAGCCCAAGGGTTCCGTCTGACGCCGATGCAAGGGGGGCATCGGACAGAAAGAAACAACCAGGGGTTGAAGGTGGGGATTACCTTCAAGACAGTTTTAACCCGCTGGTAAATAATCACCACCTTAAGTTCATGGGATATGAGCTTAAGGGGCGGATAGGGGGAGTTTCAATCTCCGCTTATTTGGACTGTGGAGCTACGGAAAATTATGTAGCGCAGAAACTTGTGGATCGTTTGGGGCAGAGATAGGACTTTACGGTTACGGTCACCGTAACCGGACCGTAACCACCGTAACCGGACCGTAACCGGAGTACAATTTTCGTCAGAAAATCGTACTTTTACGGCCGTAACCGTAGCACCGTACCACTCCGTACCGCTCCGTACCGGACCGTAACGACCGTAACGGCCGTAACAACCGTAAACCGTAGAAAGTGACCCCCGCAGGGTCCCGCGATTCCAAAGGAACCCAGGGGGATTCGAACCCGCGACCCTACTGACTGCAGCCTAACGCTTTAGCACTGAACCACGCTACTTCACGGTGATTTAGGGCCTACCGTAGTTATACCGTACCTGTTCCGTACCGTAAAAACAACATATTACTCCGGTTACGGTACGGAGTTACGGCCGTAGTACGGTGACCGTAACCCGACCGTAACCGGACCGGACCGGAGTCGGACCAAAAATTTGGCCCAAGTCCTATCTCTGGTTTGGGGTTAGAGTTCTCCTCGTGTAATAAGACCGTTTCATTAGCCAACGGGTCTGTTTGCAATGTGGACAAACGATGCGGAAACATCAACATGCAGTTGGGCGGATACAAAACCCAGTTTTCTGCGGATGTTTTTCCTCATCTCACATATGACATCGTTTTAGGGTTACCGTGGCTCATCGCCAATAACCCGTCCATAGACTTTGCACAGGGAACTATCAACATTCGCCAAGGTCAAGGTTGGATAACAGTACCGGTAAAGGAAAGACCGACTGATTATCTTCAACTTGCGAATGAAACCACACCTCTCATCACCCACAAGAAGATATTCCGCTACATCAAGAAGCAAACTGAAGCCACAGATAGTTTGGCTTACTTGGTGGTGGTGCGTGAATCTGACCCCACGGATAGCAATCACTTGATGCAATATCCGTATGAAGGGGTAACCGTTGATAGCCTTCAAACTTCAGCGGGCACCAACACACCACAAGAGACGGAGGTACCGAAGTTGCTGCATGATCAGATGCATCCGGATATCCGCTCTGTGGTGGAGGAATATAGCCACATTTTTCCAAAAGATCTCCCACCTGGCATACCTCCCGTCCGCAAGGGTCATGAATTTAAGATCGACCTTGAGGATGAGAGTATGAGCCCAATCCACCGTCCCCTGTACAAACTTTCTCCGGCTGAATTGGATGAAGTTCGGACACAAGTGGATTATCTCCTCGAGCAACGGAAGATTAGGCCGTCAGAGAGTCCCTGGGGAGCCCCCATACTCTTTGTCCCTAAGAAAGACGGCGGACTGCGGATGTGTGTTGATTACAGATGGATCAACCACTACACCATCAAAAACCGCTATCCACTTCCGCTCCCCGAAGAGTTAATGGACCGGCTCGCTAAAGCGAAGATCTACACCAAGATCGACCTCCGCTCGGGCTACTGGCAATTTCCAGTCCGGCCAAAGGATACCCCAAAAACTGCATTCCGCACACGATACGGGCATTTCGAGTTCCTCGTTTGTCCCTTCGGAATGTCCAACTGTCCGGCCCAGTTTCAAACTATGGTGCAGGATTTGTTGGGGGAGTTTTTGGACCACTTTGTGGTTGTGTTCATTGACGACATTCTGGTGTTTTCCAATTCAGTGGAAGAACATGTCGCTCATTTGAAACAGGTATTCGAGCGGTTACACAAACACAAGCTCTACGCGAAAGCGAGCAAGTGTGAAGTGGGGGTCAGCGAGACCGATTATCTGGGATATCATTTGTCAGGGAAAGGCCTGCAACCAATGAGTGATAAAGTGCGGGCTATTCAAGAATGGAAGGAGTTGAGCTCAGTTGGGGATGTGCGAAGTTTTCTGGGCATGGTATCTTACTATCGTAAGTTTATACCAGAGTTTGCGCGGATTGCAGGACCCTTACATGATCTGATCAAAAAGAATCATGTGTGGACATGGGGGCCTATTCAGCGCGAAGCCTTCAGCAAACTCAAGCAAAAGATCACCCGTACCCCCATACTTCTCCTACCCGATCCGCTTCTTAGGTACACCGTAATAACGGACGCATCAGGAACTGCATATGGAGCAGTTCTGTGTCAGGACCATGGAAAGGGGCTACAGCCAATAGCCTACCTTTCAAGACGATTAAAACCAGCTGAGACACGATATTCCGCATATGAGCGGGAGCTGGGGGCTGTAGCATATGCGCTCAGCCAATGGCGGCATTACCTCGAAGGAGCGCCTGGGGAGGTTACGGTTATGACAGACCATCAGCCGATAACCCACTTCATGACCCAAGCTAAAATGTCGCGGACACAATCCCGATGGTATACGTCAGGGTATTTTGATTCCATCGATCCAAAAATCGTCTATGTGCCTGGTAAAGCCAATGTACTGGCGGATGCGTTATCCCGAAGCCTTCCTGATTCACAGGATCAAATTCATGCTTTGTCCGCCTGGGTGGTGGATGAAGCGGATGCATGGAAGACCGCTATTACCGCAGATCAAAAACTGCAGGCGGAAGTCACGAAAATTCAAGCGGGTAAACCCACGAAACTTTCGTTCGAGGATGGCTGGTTGTACTATCAAGCAACTCCCACCTCAGACAAAGTACTAGTGGTTCCAAATGGATACCGGAAAAAGGTTATGGGGGAGTTCCATGATGTTCCGAGCGCTGGTCACGCAGGTGCCGCCCGAACATTGGATGTGCTACAGCGATACTACTGGTGGAAAGGAGTTGGAAAGGATGTCCAAGCATACGTGCGGACATGCCCTGTCTGTCAGCGGACAAAAGCTGATACGACGAAGCAGAAAGGGCTTCTGCATCCACTCCCAATACCGACAACAAAGTGGGAACAGATCACCACTGACCTCGTGACTGATTTACCAAAGTCACGTGGTTTCACCGCCATCGCGGTATTTGTTGATCGGTTAACCAAGTACGTTCGCTTCGCACCCTGCACTAAGGAAATAACCGCCCCGGAATATGCTAAGTTGTTTGTGGACAAAATATACAAACACTATGGCCTCCCCAAAGTGATAATTTCCGATCGAGACCCCAGATTCACAAGTTCCTTCTGGCGGTCTTTATTTTCACTTCTGGGAACCCAACTCCGAATGAGCACAGCCTACCACCCACAAACAGATGGGCAGTCAGAGGTTACTATTCGGGTGTTGGAAGACTTTTTGCGGCCTTATGTGGAGCGGTATCCAGACCGCTGGGTTGATTTCTTGGCGACAGCGGAATTTGCTGCCAACAACTCCCGCAATGTGTCAACCGGCTATGCCCCAGCACACTTGTTGTATGGGCAGCATATGGGACAAATTACCGTGCAGAAAAAGTTAACGGCGAAAGAAGAGTCCGAAATGGCAACCGAAATGGTGAAACGAATGGACGAGCAACTGCAGCAGGCAAAGCAGCAGTATGCAACCGCACAAGAGCGGATGTGTGTCCAAGCGAACAAACGGCGGCGGGAAGTAATCTTCAAAGAAGGGGATGAAGTTTTGGTGCGGAGTACATTTATTCCGCTGCAATCCTTGCAAAAGATCCCACCAAAAATCCGCCGGAGGTTTGTCGGGCCATTCAAAGTGGACAAAGCGATATCCACAGTCGCTTATCGCCTGCAACTACCACCCCATTGGACTATTCATTCTACCTTCCATGTCTCCAAGCTGAAGGCATACAACCGCTTGTCAAAAGATGATGAGCGGGAGGTGGAACCTCCCGAAGGGGAGTTGGTGGATGGCGCCATTGAATATGAGGTCGAGCGTATTCTGCGGGATCGAGGCACACCCAACCGTCGGGAGTACTTGATTCTGTGGAAGGGCTATGATTTGATGGAAGCCACCTGGGAGCCAGAAGCCCACCTGGCCAATGCCAGCGATATCTTGGCAGAGTATCTCAAAAACCGCACGCGCTTGCCGACCAAAGAGGAAATCCGCTCTAAGCGGGAAGAAAGGCGGACAAGGCGGCGGAAACAACCTCTTTAGATGATACAGGTTGATATGGGGAAGGGAACGATGGTTGATGTGTTGGTATCAGTTCACCCATAATCAAATACATCTAAGAGCGAGCTACAGAGAGCTGAGTCAAGATAGCGAGGGTAATATCAAAGCGGGCTAGAACCTTGGATGAGACGACACTCAATAGAGGAAGTCTTCCATCAGTGACAAGTGAGTGACTCTATCACTTGTATAAACTAGCTAGGCTGCAACCCTCCAGCCCTATTTCGTCAAAAGTTTACGCCGAGCGCACTGAACCTTCAGAAGCAACCGCCACCAGAGCAAAACATTAAAAGCATTTGCATAAAAATGTCTGGAACATCCGAGCATTTGGAGCGACTCCGTCAGCAGAGGGATGAGTGGAAAGCAAAGGCAGAGGCCTTGGAAACGGAGCTCGCGGAAGCCTTAGAATCTGGAACTGAGGCGGTGGAATCACATGCAAATGTGGCGGCGGATTACGAAAAGTTACACAAGAAGCTTCAGGAGGGTACTACACACTCGTACTGCAAAATGAGTGCGATCAACGTATCAACTACTCCCCCCCCCCCCCCCAAAGGGCATACTAGGGATCCGATGCCGACATGTCGGTCATCGATCAAACCGATCTCCGATCAAGATCGGTCCCTGCAGTTTCCGATCAAGCCGATCACCGATAAGATCGGTCCGATCAGACCGATCGCCGATCAAAATCGGACCGATAAAAAAAAAACGGTCCGACTTTTCCGATCAAAATCGGCCGATCACCCAGTTCTGCCTCGGAAACCAGATCGGATCGGGATCGGGATCGGCGGTTTCCGATCAGATCGGAAATTGACCGATCTGATCGGCGCGTCGCCGATCATGATCGGCGACGCATTATCACTCGACAACGATCAAATCGCTGGTCCGGCTACCGATTCCCCTGATCGGCACCACATCAAAGCCCGTGGCGTCGGATTATCCGTGTTTCCGTGAACATGAGAGGCAACAGGAGAAAGACGAAACCGCGAGCGCAACCGCGAGCGCTGCACCGTATCTTACCTCCCGTCGAGCTGTCCGGGGATGACTTGCGAGGCGAACCGAACGCAGTTCAGCCGACGCCACACCGCTGGAGCTCTGATTCTGTGAACCCAAAGGGGGTTGCACGCGGAGGGGGAAGAGGATCTGGAACTGGAACGGAAACAGGAGGAGCAGGAACACGATCTGGAACAGAAACCGGTGAGTGTGGCAAATTTGCTGTGCAGTGAACTCATCAGATGTGATTGTCTTGGTGGGGCACTCTTGGGGTGTTGGTGTTTCCTTGCATCTGCCTCCAGGTAGGGACATGTCACCTGTGGGCTTTGATATGCTTCAGAAGATATGGCCTTGGGCCTCATGCTGGTTGTCTTGTAGTGGATCTCACATTCCAAACATCAGCTCGGACGCAGGCACAGAACCAGAAACGGACCGGAATCCACACTTGGGTGGACTCCATGTATGTACAGAACAGTGCAGGAGAAATGGAGCGATTTGTGGATGAATGGAACAGGAAAGTAGTGACCTGTAGGATATGCAGGAGTCAGTTGGTCTACAGCAAGGGAGGCCGCACCTCGTTGTTGACCCATGCTAAGAGGCATGGTCTCACCACCCCGGAGCAGATGCAGATCGCTGTCCACAACGGATTTGTGGGACATCATCAGGAGCAGGGGGGGGAACGGATCGTTTCGTTCGGAAACCAGAGAACGTTGCCTTTCGTGTCTAGATGGGGCTGCCTGACCAAAGAGTACAAAAACTTCCGGGATCATGTCATGAAATTCGTGGTCAGCACCGGTGCAGCTTTCAGGTGTGTGGAGGACAAACATTTCAGAGCCATGTGCTCCTCCCTTAATGCATCTGCACCTTGTCTGAGTGCAAAGACCATCTCCACCAACGTTGGGCTTTCAGCGAAACGGCTCAGCAAAAGGATCCGAGAAGAGGACCTCGGAAAATTCAGACCCTGCTTCGTTGCAGATGGCTGGTCGCAGGAACCGAAGCACTGGTTTGCCATGGGAGCTGTTTATATCCACCGGGACGCTGAACAGGATCTGTTTGAACTGAAGCGGATCAGCTTGGGAACCTGGGACCTGAAGGGAAATTGTGATGCTGAGGACATCAAAAAAAAAATGGCAGAAATTCGGGATCGGTACAACCTGGGCGATTACCGGGCAAGCATTGTCACAGATCATGAATCAAGAATGGGTGCGGCCTGTGAACGCAAAGGTGAATACGACTGGCACGGATGCTGCACTCACCGGATCAATCTCGGAGTCAGAAAAGCCCTGAACCAGGCACCTGAGCCGTTGGAATTCCTGATCAAGAAGGTCCGTCAGATCTGTGTCCGTGTCATGGGATCTGCCAACCTGTGGGAAAGTTTCAAGACAATCCAAGAAGCGCGCATATACAAGGAAGATTATGACCGGGACCGGGCTGCAGCGGATGCGGATATGCAGAGCCAGGCCAGCCGGAACCAGGTTGGCAGTCAGAACCAGAGTCAGAATCGAAGTCAGGCTGGCACCTCCGACCAGAATCAGGATCAGAACCAGGCTGAGGAGGAGGGGCCCTTCCCCATGTACTCCTCTGATGAGGAGGAATGTCCTGATGATGACTGGTTGATGGAGGAAACAGAAGACTGCCCTGGACCAGTCAGGAGATCGCAGCGGATCCTGAGATTGACCCTGCCCGTTGAAACCAGGTGGAACTCTGTGTGGTACATGCTGCATCGGTTCCTGATCCTGAAGGAGGATATGCGTAAAATGCTGCAGACCATGTCTGAAGAGGATCGGTTGACAGAATTGGAATGGATACAACTCCGGCACCTGCATTCGATCTTACAGCCATACAAGGAAGCTACCAAGCGCATGGAGGCTGAAAAAACGGTCACCTGTTCGCTGGTTCTGATGGTCATGGCCCGGGTCAGTGACATCATCGACAAAATGGATTTACCCTGTCAGGACTTGGATCAGTTCAGAAAGCAGCTCAGAAGCAATATGGATGAGGAATTCGATGATCCAAACTGGCTCCTGGCCGTCGGATGCATGCAACAACTGGATCCGTCACGTTTGCGATTGGATGATCCTGTTATCACTCGGTATCTGTGGGGATCGGACCAGTTCCATGAATTCAAATCTCGGTGGTCTCGGTGCGATCTGTGGGTGAATGATGTGCTAGAGGAGTGCAACAAGCTCATAATGTGCATCAAAGAGAGACCGGATCAGGAGGCAGGAGCAGATGCATGCGGCACCTTCAGAGGACCAGAAAAAAGCCCGGTGCATTCCACGTATGACTGGCTCACAGTTGTCCATCCATCAGGGGATCCAACCGATTCAGGAACAGATGAGTGGGAACGGTACTGTGCAGTGAGGGCAACCCCCCTCACATCTGTACTGACTTCAGGTCTGGAGTGGTGGCGGTTAAATCAGGCTCTGTACCCAGCTGTAGCAGTTCTGGCAGCCGAGTATTTGTGCATACCAGCGTCCAGTGCATCTGTGGAACGGATGTTCAGTATTAACGGGCATCAGTTGAATAAGCGCAGGAGGCGGATTCAGGTTTCCAAGGTGCGGGATCTGACACTGATACGGGACAATCTGGATATGATTTAGTGTGGTTCCCTTCTTTTTTTCTGCAACCTGGATCTGAATCTGTTTCTGATGCAAATTGGATCTGTTCCAGATTCCATGGTTTGGCAGGGGTTTTTGTGGAGGGGTCAGTCTTGGTTTTTCCGTTTTTTAACAGGCAGTTTTTTAACATGCAACCTGGATCTGTTCCAGATTCCATGGTTTGGCAGGGGTTTTTGTGGAGGGGTCAGTCTTGGTTTTTCCGTTTTTTAACAGGCAGTTTTTTAACATGCAACCTGGATCTGTTCCAGATTCCATGGTTTGGCAGGGGTTTTTGTGGAGGGGTCAGTCTTGGTTTTTCCGTTTTTTAACAGGCAGTTTTTTAACATGCAACCTGGATCTGTTCCAGATTCCATGGTTTGGCAGGGGTTTTTGTGGAGGGGTCAGTCTTGGTTTTTCCGTTTTTTAACAGGCAGTTTTTCAACATGCAACCTGGATCTGTTCCAGTTTTCCGTAGTCTCCCTCGGGGTGAACATCATCCACAAACGGTTTTACATTTCACTGAGTCCGGAAACCGTTCATCATCATCCACTGAGTCACTGATCCACTGAGTCCTGATCCTGATCCCAATACTGCTTCCTGAAAACTCGATATCCTCCACCAGAGCAGTGTACCATTTCGTTCTTTCATCCACATCCACTCAGTCATCACAAATCATCACATTCCTACCCAGCAAAGCTGATCCTGATCCTGCTCCTCTACAAAATCGATTTCTCCCACCAGTGCACCATTCCATTGTCAAACTCTGGACAATCATCACATTCCTACCCTTCAAACCCACCCCCATGGTGCTGCTGATCCTGGTCCTGCTCCTGCTCCTCTACAACATCGATTTCTTCCACCAGTGCATCATTCCATTCTCTAACGCTGAACACTGTGCCCGAGTTCCCTGAATGACGCCTGAAACCGTCCAACCCCCCTCTTCCGGTTCTCCTGTAAACTTTAGTGTCTGATATGACAATGCCATGGATATATAATGCTTCCTTTATTCTGTGGAGAATCCACGAGTTTTCCAGGGCCACGTTTTGGAGGAACTGTACCAGGTGGACCATCGACCGGAAGCTGATGGGGAATTGGATTTTATAATCTCCGTTGAAGGTGTACCTGGTCCTGAGCTCCATGTCCTCCAACCGCAGCTGAACCCGCTCCTCATCCGATAATTGGATCTGGTCCTGTTGTACTGGGCACCTTCTGGGCACGGCTCTACCGCGCTGATCCGTTTGACAGGAGAAGCCATCAAAATCTCTCGGGAACGGGGTTTCTACTGGGTACCTCTGGGGCTCACTCTGGTCCTGCCTGTGTGCGTGCATCTGGGCCCGCATCTGTTCAAAGTTAGGTTGGGGACCCCTGCCACCACTTCTGAGAGGTTCGTTTCCGAATCCTGATCCAGGCCTTGATCCTGACCCAAGTCCTGACCCCGATCCAAACCCTGATCCAAACCCCGATCCATATCCTGAATCTGGGTACTCTCCATCTTCATATTCCGCACAGGATCCACGCCCTGGTTGAGGTCGGAACTCCCCAATCAGCTCCACTTCGCTGTCATCGTCTCCCCAGTGTTCCACAGGCTCCACCTTGATGAATGAGCCAGGTCCTGATGGGGCCGGTTCATACGATGCTGCTGGTGGTGCCATTCCTGACCCTGATCCAACCGGTGGTGCTGCTGCTGGCGCTGAGGATCCTGATCCAGATGGCATGGGTGGTGCTGCTGGTGGTGCTGCTGGTGCTGGTGCTGGTGCTGGTGCTGGTGGTAATGGAATCGAGAAGTCTGCAGCAATCTGATCCGAGATTACTATCATATTCTGGACCTCAACTTCTAGCTGAGCCAGGTTCTGTTCCAGGCAATATCCTGTGAGCACTCCTGCTCCATACACAACAACTTGTTACCCTAACAGGAAAAAAACAATAAAACAACCGCAGCATCAGATATTCAACTGATTTAACTCACCTGTTTTAACCGATATCACCCGATGCGTATCCGAAGCCAGGTTCTGGTAACCCTCTCTCACGATTCCGGGTGGGCCTTGCTCCAGGTACACCAGCAAACGGTCCACGAGTCTGGGCAGGTACGGGTCGTTGTCCATCGCAGCTTGCAGATAACCGGATCCGAGAGTACTGCAAACCTTCAGGAACGGAACCTACACAACCAAGCAAACAAGAAATCTGTTTCCGGACAGACACCAACAGCAGCACCAACAGAAACCGCGACAACGATACTTACCCGTTCCAATCCGAAAAACCGACGCAGGGACCGGACGCAGCCATAGATTCTCTGCCGCGCGTCGGCAGGTTCTTTTCCCACCGCGGGAGGAATCGCGCCACCGAGGCTGTTAAGCTCCCGGGCGTACCGAATAGCAGGGAACGCGTCGACCATTTCAGAAACCGAGAGAAAAAAAACAGGACCTGGGGTAAAGGGACCGAAACCGGGACAAAAACAGGGACCGAAACAGGGACCGCAATATGCAAACAGAGACAAGTCCAAGCATAACACGAGAAAAGAAGGTGGCCCAAACGCCTCGAGGCTCGACATATATTGGAGGCAGTTTTGCGCTGGACGTCACATCTGAGTCATCGGTGTGTCAGTGAACACGGGTAGTCGGATCGCAAGTCGGCATCAGACCCACACAACCGATTTTGAATGATGTGACCGACATTGCGCCTTTCACACCGATCATGATCGGCACACCCCGATCACTGCACCGATCAAAGAAAACACGCCGACTTTGATCGGCCGACTATTCCGATCACAGCTCCACGCCTTGATCGGATCGGGATCGTGATCGGCCGACGCCGTTCTTTGATCGGATCGGTCGCCGATCCCGATTAATCGGTCCGATCATAACACCGATCACCGATGATCGACGCCGATCATGATCGGTTTTGAAAAAAAAAAAAAAAACCGACTTTTTTTGTATCACTCCAAAACACACGTTCGTGAAAACCAGAGTCCGATCCGACCCCGTTTAGACCTGTTTACAGCAGGCCGATTATTACCTATCATATCCCTAGTATGCCAAAGGGTGTCCACACCCGTAGAAGAACCCAAAAAGAAAGAAAAAAGAAAAGAAAAGAAAAGAAAAGAAAACCCCCAAGGAAAAACTGTCTCTGTCCGGCTCTGACGCTCTGGCTCTGGCTCCGCGCTCTCTCACTCTGTCTCTGAGTCCAAGCCCTCGAGATCCCACATCGTTCGTAGGATGTATGTCAGCCGGGATCCAAGCTCCTTGACACCGGTTTTCGAGGGGAAGGCTGCGGATTTGACCCGACACACCTGACATGGTAAGGTGAGCTGATCAGTGGTGTCCGGGGATGGAAGCGATGGGAGCGGAAGGAAATCCTCCGCACGTTTCCCGAGGCGAAGATGCTCCGCGGTCATATCGAGCGGCCGGATACTTTTATCCGCGAGCCACCGATTGATGACCCGATCCATTACATGATGATGGGGCCAGTGTGTAGGGCAAACGTAGTGTGCCCCACAACTGGTTTTTACCCCGACACCATGTTGCGTTCCCGCGCAGTAATAGCACTTCGTTCCCGCGAGTGCTGGATCGTGCGTGCCTTTGATCTTCTTGAGCGCTGCACGCAACTCTTTCGCGTCCTTCGCGCGTGTGCGTTTCTTCCCCCGCTTGGTGCTTTTCTCCGCGCCCTTTTTCTCCGCGCCCTTTTTTTCCGCTTCCTTCACTTTTTCCGCATCCGCCTGAGTCGACGGCTCCCCTTTCTTGGTTTCGGCGGTTGTCTTTTTCTCTGCGTCCGCCTTCTTTTGTTTTTCCGCGTCCGCGTGTGTTTTTCCCGCGTCCGCCTTTTGTTTTTCCGCAGCCGCCTTTTTCTCCGCGTGTGTTTTCTCCGCGTCCGCCTTTTGTTTTTCCGCGGCCGCCTGTTTCTCCGCGGCTGCTTTCTTTTTCTCCGCAAGTGCTTTGAGCATTGCTGCTTTGACGAGTGCTTTTGTTTGTGCGTCCTCCGCGCTCAGCGGTGGTTTTGAACCTGTCGGTTCTTCCGCTATGACGTCTTCGTTGTCGTCATCGTCAAGGGAACTCTGGGGTGGTTTCGCCAACTGCTGTGAGATATTTTCCGCTGCCCCGTCTATCCGGCTCAACCAGTCGTTCACTTGGTCCAAATTGTGCGCCTTCGTAAGGTCTACGTTTGTGATGGTTATCTCTTTGACCTTATGCATATCGACCTGATCTTTTATCCGGCCATCCCTCACCAACTGCGCCTGTGTTTTCGCGGTGTCCAGACGTACTCCCACGAGTCCGTGTGAGAAACTCGCGAGTGACTGCGGAATGTCCATGAGGCTGGCCCGAAGCCGGCTGACCTCAACCTTGGACGCCACCAACTCGGACATTAACACGCGGGCAGTCGTGCTGCTGCAGAAATTGTCTCCTTTTTCCGCCTTGGCGAGAGCTGCTTTTGTGGCCGCCAGCTCTTTTTGGACCGTGGCGAGGTGCTTGTAGCGTTTCTCCGCCTCGCTGATGAGCTGCTTGTTTTCCTTGTGATACCATTCGGTATCCGCCTGAGCTTTGGTGGCTGTTTTCCGGGAGAGGGCCAGATCGGTGGTCAGCTGGGTGATTTCCTTTGCTTTCGCGGAAATTTCTTGATTCCGCGCGGAAATGGTTTGATCCTTTGCGGAATTTTCTTCCTCTTTCGCGGATAACTCTCTTTTGATGGTCTTGAGTTCCGCTTCCGCACCGCGGGCTTTCACTTGAGCATCACTCAACTGCTGTTGAAGAGCCCGGTATCGATTTGTCCAATCCGCCTCCAGCTTAGTTTTTTCCGCCGCCCTTTCCTCTTTTGTTTCCCGGAGTTCCGCCGCCAGCTCACAGATTTCCGCCTCCTGCTCATCTCTTTTTGTCACACCCTCCTGAAGCTTCTTGTGTAACTTTTCGTAATCCGCCGCCACATTTGCATGTGATTCCACCGCCTCAGTTCCAGATTCTAAGGCTTCCGCGAGCTCCGTTTCCAAGGCCTCTGCCTTTGCTTTCCACTCCTTCTGTCACCATTGTAACAACTTGATGTCGGATCTGGGGCCGTAGTCCGTCAACAAACGTCAAGTACTGCTCCTCCTCCGTCATATTCGGAATTCTGAGTATGAGATCCCGAAATGCGTTAATGTAGGAACGAACAGTCCCTGTTTGTTGAAGTTTCCGCAGCTTCCTACGCGAAACATCGGACATTCTTGTAGGTTCAAAAGCAATAGCTAACTCTTCCACAAGTTGTACCCAGTCCTGGAACATCGGACGAACTCCTTCCCGAATCCGCATCTCTTGCATATTCCGCCATGTGGCGGCTGAACCAGAGAGATTTGTGCGGAATACTTTAAGCCAAACAGACTCATCCAAATCATAAACTTTACAGAAGTTGGTGAGTTCTGCCTGCCGAAACCGTATACTGGCGCTGGAGATCGCTGGATTCGGGATTGATACGTTGATCGCACTCATTTTGCAGTACGAGTGTGTAGTACGGGTTAGTACGGGTTCTAGGGGGTTAAGTTCAGAGAGAACACTTGTAAAATTAATTCTCTGGTTTGTGAAAGTGTGTGACCCCAGTCTCAACTTCAGCAACGACTCACTAAAACCTACAGGGACCTAACATTCCTGGCAACAACTATCTGCCCCATGTTCTGACCGTACAGAAGATGGGCTGGCGCATAGCCCGTGGAGACATTCCGTGAATTATTTGCCGCGAATTCCGCGGTCGGCAAATAGTCCACCCAACGGTCTGGGTACCGTTCCACATACGGACGCAGGAAATCCTCCAGCACCCGGATGGTGACTTCCGACTGCCCATCCGTTTGAGGATGGTATGCAGTGCTCATCCGGAGCTGAGTACCTAAAAGTTTGAAAAGGGAGGTCCAAAACAAACTTGTGAACCTTGGGTCCCGATCCGAAACTATGATTTTAGGCAGCCCGTAGTGCTTGTAGATGTTCTCCACGAACAGCTTCGCGTAGTCCGGCGCCGTGATAGTCTTGTTACAGGGTACGAACCTCGCATACTTCGTCAATCGGTCTACAAAGACGGCGATTGCTGTGAAGCCATGGGAAGACGGTAGGTCTGTGACCAAGTCCGTCGTAATCTGCTCCCATTTCTGGTCTGGGATAGGCAACGGCTGCAAGAGACCTTTCTGTCTTTGCAAGTCCGATTTGTTCAGCTGACAAGTCGGGCACGTTTTCACGTATGCCTTTATGGCTAACCCAACGCCTTTCCACCAGTAATTGCGGGTAAGTACTTCGGTCATGCGGTCTGCTCCAACATGTCCGGCACTGGGAACGTCGTGATGCTCCTCCAGAATCCGTTTCTGGAAAGAAGCAGGGACAACAAGCAAGCTAGGACCTGGGTCTGTCTTGGTATAATACAAGAACCCGTCGTCCAGCTTGTATTGCGGTGTAGTCCCGCGTTCCATCCTTTCAAAAACAGGCTTAAGCTTTTCATCGCTTTTCAAAGCCTCTTTCCAAGCCTCCTTCTCTGCCACTTCCCAAGTGGAGAGGTTATTGAGCTGGTCCGGCTGACCAGGAAGGCTCCGGGATAATGCATCAGCCAACACATTGGCTTTCCCCTGGATGTAGACGATTTTTGGACCTATGGATTGGAAAAACCCTGAGTTTAACCACCGGGTTTGGGTCCGCGACAACGTGCTCTGGTTCATGAAGTGGGTGATCGGTTTGTGGTCCGTCAACACCTTCACACCCCCATCGCATCCCTCTAGGTAGTGTCGCCATTGGGCTAAAGCGTAAGCTATCGCCCCCAGCTCCCGCTCATATGCGGAGTAACGCGTTTCAGCTGGTTTCAATCGTCTGGAAAGGTATGCAATCGGTTGCAAGCCTTTTCCATGATCCTGGGTAAGGACTGCTCCATATGCAGTCCCAGACGCATCCGTTATTACGGTGTATTCTTTCGCCGGGTCAGGAAGAAGTAAGATCGGTGCGCGGCTAATCCGATCCTTAAGCTCGTTATAGGCATTGCGTTGGTTCAGCCCCCATTCCCAGACGGTATCCTTTCTGGTAAGGTTCGTCAAGGGACTCGCAATCCTAGCGAACTCAGGAATGAACTTACGATAGTAAGAAACCATTCCCAGGAAACTTCGCACATCAGTGACCGAAGTTAACTCCTTCCATTGTTGAATAGCCTTAACCTTATCCTGCATCGGTTGAAGGCCTTTTTCCGACAAGTGATACCCCAAGTAGTCCGTCTCCGCTACCCCTACTTCGCACTTACTGGCTTTTGCGTACAGCTTGTGTTTTCGCAACCGTTCAAAGACCAGTTTAAGGTGTTCGACGTGCTCTTCCACCGAGTTGGAAAAGACTAGGATATCGTCGATAAACACCACGACAAAGTCGTCAAGGAACTCCCCCAGCAGATCCTGTACCATGGTCTGGAACTGGGCTGGGCAGTTGGTCATTCCGAACGGACACACGAGAAACTCGAAATGCCCGTACCTAGTCCGGAATGCCGTCTTAGGAGTGTCCTTGGGTCGAACGGGGAATTGCCAGTAGCCTGAGCGGAGGTCGATCTTCGTATAGATCTTTGCTCGGGCGAGACGGTCCATTAGCTCCTCCGGAAGAGGTAGTGGATACCTGTTCTTGACGGTGAACTTGTTTATCCACCGGTAATCCACACACATCCGTAAACCTCCGTCCTTCTTTGGAACAAAGAGTATGGGCGCACCCCAGGGACTCTCAGAGGGTCGGATCTTCCGTTGCTCAAGGAGGTAATCCACTTGCGTCCTTACTTCATCCAGCTCGGCCGGAGAAAGTTTGTATAAAGGACGGTGGATTGGGGTCATTTGCTCGTCCTCCAGGTCCACCTTGAATTCGTGGCCTTTTCTGACTGGAGGGACTCCGGGTGGTAAGTCTTTCGGGAAAACATCCTTGAAACTAGTAATGACAGCCTTGATCCTCGGGTCGGTACCCGGATGCAATACCTTCTCCACATCTGGCTGGAGATAAGCCGGCGTGGTTCCAGTCGCGTTCAATCGCTCCTCTGGAATTCCCGGATATGGATAATGCATAAGATGCGCCATATCTTCCGGGGTGGTCGGTCGCACAACCACTAGGTATGCCTGATCAACTTCTGGGCTGTTTTTCACGAGCGAGAATAGCTTCTTCGCTGAGACTGTATCGATTTCCGGCGCTAAGTGCTGTAAGTAGTCTGATGGTCGTTCCTTCATCGGAACCGTAGTCCATCCAGCACCTACTGGAACTTTGAGCGTGCCTGTGGCAAAGTCCAGTTTGGGATTGGTCTGCATCAACCAAGGAAGCCCTAGTATCATGTCGTATGAAAGGTTTGGAAAGACGTCTGCGGAAAGGGTTGTGGTATAGGTACCCATCCTGAGCTGCAAGTCTTCACAACGCCGATCAAGTGAACATAGGGTTCCGTCCGCTAAAGTGACTCCCTTTTTGCATTCCGTAGTCTCGAGTTTTAGTCTTGTGATCAGTTTCTTGTTGATGTAATTCTCCGTAGCACCACAATCAACATAGGCGGAGATCGGTACTCCTCCTAACCTGGCTCGAATTTCATATCCCATGAATTTCAAGTGTGTAGGACCTCCAAGTGGTAACATACGCTCTGAAGGTGAATGCTGACCTTCGTCCACTTCTTGTCCTCTACCTGTTCCCTGAACAGGGGCTGCTGACTCGTCAGTTGGTGGTGAGCGAGTGGCAGGCTTGTTGGTTGGTTCCCTTTCGGGTCCCGTTCCTTCAGGAATTCGTTTCGTTCCTTGAGGCGGAAACGATACCGAATCTTCAGTTCCTTCAGGACTACCAAGGTCTCCATGAACAGAGTCGACAGGTTTCGAACTTGATTCCGAACTTGTCCTAGTAAGCGTGCTGCACTTACTGGATCGAGTTTCCAACTGAGCACTCATAATCGATCCCTCTGCACCTTGGGTAGCATTCTTTTCCGTTTCACCTGATGCTTCTTTATTCTCTTGCGCTTGTCGAGCCACCCTTTCTTTTCTTAGGAGTTTTCGGCGCTGTTTATATCTGTGTCGGCGTGCCCTTTTTCGTCTTGCCGAGCGAGTCTGGGCTCTGTTCTTTTGGCTTTTTTGTTTTAACCATTTCTTCAACTTTTCGCCTTCTGGACATGTACTTTGGATGTGTCCAGCTTCTCCACACATAAAACATTTGGGACTTGCGCCTCCTCCTCCTCGTCCTTGGTCTCGACCACCACCTCGTCCACGGCCTTGGCCACCACCCCGTCCACGACCTCGACCACGTTCTTGACCCACGTTTTGGGCTTGGTCTTGAGGTTGCGACTGATTTCCCATCTCGTTTGTAGTACCAGTCTGGGGTTGGTTCTGCTTTTTATCCTGGCCTTGACCTCGGCCTCGAAAGGTTCTGGATGAAGCGATGGCATCCAGTCTAGCCGCAGTCTGGATCGCCTGCTCGATGCCGTGAGGCACCTGAGCGACAGTTTGCTGTTTTAGGTGGAATTTTAACCCATCGACGAAGAAGAAGTATTGCTCTTCATCCGTCATATTGGGGATTCTCAATACTTGTTCCCGGAAAGAAACAATGTAGTGCTGCACCGACCCTGTCTGTTTCAGGCCTCGAAGAGTGCGCCTGGCAACATCAGACATTCGTGCGGGTTCGAATGCTTGAACCAATTCCTCAACAAACTCTTTCCAGTTCGTAACTGGTTTTCTTTTCCCTTCCCGTATACGCAGGTCCTGAACGTTTCGCCACTGAGCAGCAGCTCCGGTCAGGTTACTGCGGAAGAGCCTGAACCATACGCTCTCGTCAATGTCCAGAGTTTGACAGTAAACCGTCATTTCCAGCTGCCAATCTCTGATCCATTGCTGGCCATCTCCTGAGAAAGCCTTGGGTAAAGGAATACGGACAGATGACGGAATCCGTCCGTGACGATCCTGCGGGGCGGCAAAGCCTTGGTTTGGGTCTGGCGGACCCCCACCTTCACCTCCACCTCCTCCACCACCACCACCACCACCAGGGCGGTATGGCCATCCACCACCTCCTGGAATAGAAGGGAAAGATCCCCCTCCGTTACCAGGAAATCCTCCTCCGTCTCCACCTCCAGGACCACCTCCGGGACCACCTCCGGGTCCACCTCCACCACCGCCAGATCGATTTCCACCCTGTGGCTGGCTTGATGGAGGTGAGGGATACGAACCCCACCCGTAATACGGGTTGCTCATGGAAGGTGTTCCGTATTGATTCACGGATTGTCCCATGGTTGGTCCCATGCTTGGTTCCATGCTTGGTTCCATGCTTAGTCCCATACCTAGTCCCATGCCTGGTTGGGTACTAGAAGACGGACTAGTGTAGAGGATTGGCGTGGGTAAAGTTGCCGGTGGTTGTGTTAAAATGGATGTCACATATGGTGTACTCACTGTAGGAGGAGTTATGCTAACAGGTCTGGACGAACGTCCCACTAAGGGTGTGTCCACTTGACCCGCTTGGCCGAACGATGTCCCCGTTGCCAGAGTTGCTGGCGGGGATACAGATTGAGCTAAGTCGGCAAATACGCTTCTCGTGAATAATTCATGCGCACTTGGATTGCCAACAGAGTCTGCGACAGTTGTGGATGGATTTTGCAGCGAACCAAGTCCTCCTAAAGTTGTTAGACCAGAAAACGTATCCAAATCCGAAAAAGGTGGTAACGGAATTGGTATACTGGTCAGAGGTTTTGGTTGCTCTCCAGGATCGCTTGTAAGTTCAGCTATCGTGGTCGGTTCCTGTAAAGTTACCGTACCAGTTCCTGTACCCATGATCCCTACTACGACTGCGTCCTGTGCTGGAACTACACTTTTCTCTCCAACTTTCTCTCGTCTTTTCCATGCACTTAGGGTCTCCACAAGTTTCGAATCAACATACTCGGAAAGATGGCTTTCCCAAGTCTGTTTTTCCGCTGTCGCGTCGAATAGAAAAGTTTCTACCATCTGCATCGGCTCTTGTCCTCCTATCGTGTCTCCAGAACTAGAACTTACACTGCCTCGGTCCGCTCTCCAGTGTCGGTTTTGTTCCTCGGCTTGTTCCATGTTCTGTAGCACGTTTAAACTTATGTTCACCAAGTCAGTGAGTTGATGGAGTTGGTTTTGGCAGTACTCCTGCTTATTCCGAGACTTAATCACAGTATTGACAAGCTCGCCAAGTGTCTCTTGTTGAAGGTTCATTCCTCCAACCATCTCAGTAATAGTCGTTTGAAGCGCCAGAATTTGCTCAGCTCTTAGCTTGTCCCGCTGCTTCTCTTCCTCAGCTTTGTCAGCTGCTCTTTCTTGCAATCGGGCAATCTGAGCGTTCAACATCTCCTTGTTGTCAACCTTTTCCAAGGGATTATTGTCGGTCCGTGGAAAAGATCCTATCTTTTCCTCCAACAATTCCTGCTGTTTGTCTAGCATCTGTTGCTGCCTTTGTACAACCTCAGCATTATGCTCAACCAGCTTCTGGACTTCTTTTCGAACGGAGAGGAAGGTGTCCTCGTATTCCTCCTCGAGATGAGACTGTGCGTTTTGGATCTGGTTTTGGACCTCCAGGTTCGGTACAACCTCCATCTTTTCGTCATACTTTTCCCCGGGCTTTTCCAACGACTTTTCGGACTCTTGTCCTAAGTCTTGGTCTCCTTCCGGTTCTCGAACCTGGTCAGGGACATGTCTCACCCACTCTCTTTGACTTGGCTGTTGCGCCAGTGGGTGCACCACATTCGAACATACCACTGGAAATAGCTGAGTCTCTTCCACTCGCTCTTCCTCCTGAGGAGGGATGTGTGGTAGTTGTGGTGTTTGGTTAGACATTTCCTCTGAGTTGATCCAACTGGAATTTCGGCGTGCAGGACGGTTTCTAGGAATGTCCTGGAACTTTTCCTAGGACTTTTTGTAGAACCGTTGCCAGAACTGTCTTGGGTTTAACCCCAGAACTTTCTCGCGTTCTGTTATGGGTTTTATCCTGGGTTTTATCCTAGGACTTTCCTGGGACTTTTCTGGAACTTTTCTGGCGACAGGCCTTGTCTTGGACCTGTTCTCCGTCCTGTTCTAGTGACAGACTAGCGCGTGTGACTCTATCCCGTTCGTGGTTTTTTAGTTTCCAGTCGAGTTAATAATCGAGTCTGGAATGAGGCGGTGCGGTATTGGTGCGCGGAAAGTGTGAGGTTTAATAGTCGAACGGAACGACAAACTTTCTGGTTCCTGGCAGGTCGTCGGTTGCCAGGAAAGTCTCGTTCCCGTTCTACAACTTTCTAGCGACCTTTCTCACGACCAGTCGCACTCTTTTCGTGCCTCCAGTCACGGGTTTAGTTAGTGACTAAGCTGCGAGTTTTCCGATTTCTGGCAAGTCGTCAGAAAATCGTACTTCGCGCTCGAAGTCTTTTTCTGTGGGGACAGGTCGCCTACTTTCTCGACGCCTGCGTTCCCCTGAGTTCACACTTTCGTTCTTTGTCCGTCGTTTTTCGCCTCCCTTCCAGATCACAGATCTGGCTTGCTTTTTTTCTTAGATCTAGACTACTTTTTTAAGTCGATCTTTCTCGCGACCTTTCCAGGGACGAACGACCGACGACGACGAGTCGACGCGGTTCGTTGTTCGTTTTTCGTTCCCCTGTTCGCCTCCTTTACGCCGCTTGAACTGTGAGTTCGTCTCCTTAAAAAGATCTGTAGATCTATTTTAGGAATCTGCAGATTTTTGGAATCTTCGCCACCACTTTCGCCAGGACGACGAACGACGACGCGACAACGTCGTTCGCGTTTGCTATGGGGTGCTCGCCCTTGTCGTTACCCCTCCCAAGCGTCGCCTTAGCGATCGCTTTCGTTTTCGATTTCTGTAGGTTACCCTAATTAGGGATTAACCTCGCCTGGGGGGTCGACCTCCTTTGTGGTCGCGCCTGGTTTCGCCCTGCTCCGAAACCAAATGTTATAGGCCCTTAGGCCGTCGAAACACAGACGCTTCCCCTTTGGGGAAGCACAGGTTCACTAGGAAGATAATTTTTACAGGAGGGCCCCCTGCCCTATAAACCCTGTCGTACATCCTACATCGTACTACAAACCCGAGTGACACTAACAGAACATGTCGATCATTTGAAACAAGTATTCGAACGCCTTGCAAAGTATAAATTGTACGCCAAAGCAAGCAAGTGCGAAGTAGGGGTCAGCGAGACCGACTATTTGGGGTATCATCTGTCGGGAAAAGGCCTGCAGCCAATGAGTGACAAGGTGCGGGCTATACAAGAGTGGAAGGAGCTGAGCTCAGTGACGGATGTGCGAAGTTTTTTGGGCATGGTATCTTACTATCGTAAGTTTATACCAGAGTTTGCTCGAATTGCAGGACCCTTGCATGATCTCATCAAAAAGAATCATGTGTGGACGTGGGGACCTCTGCAACGGGAAGCTTTCGGCAAACTCAAGGAAAAGATTACCCGCACACCGATCCTTCTCCTACCCGATTCGCTGCTCAAGTACACCGTAATCACGGACGCATCAGGGACTGCATATGGAGCAGTTTTGTGTCAGGACCATGGAAAGGGGCTACAACCAATAGCTTACCTTTCAAGACGACTAAAACCAGCTGAGACACGATATTCCGCTTACGAGCGAGAGCTGGGGGCTATAGCATATGCGCTTAGCCAATGGCGACATTATCTCGAAGGAGCGCCTGGGGAGGTTACGGTTATGACGGACCATCAGCCGTTAACCTACTTCATGACCCAAGCAACAATGTCGCGGACCCAAGCCCGATGGTGGAGGTCAGGGTTTTTTGATTCCATAGGTCCAACAATCGTCTATGTTCCTGGCAAAGCCAACGTTTTGGCGGATGCGTTATCCCGAAGCCTTCCTGATGCTAAGGATCAAATTCATGCTTTGTCGACCTGGGTGGTAGATGAAGCGGATGCATGGAAGACCGCTATTGCAGAAGATCAAAAACTGCAAGCGGAAGTCAAGAAAATCCAAGAGGGTAAACCCACGAAACTTTCTCTAGAGGATGGTTGGTTGTATTACCAAGCAACTCCCACCTCAGACAAAGTATTAGTGGTACCGAACGGATACCGGGAAAAGGTGATGGGGGAATTCCATGATGTGCCGAGTGCCGGCCATGCAGGCGCGGCCCGCACCATGGATGTGCTGAAGCGATACTATTGGTGGAAAGGAGTTGGCAAGGATGTTCAAGCATATGTGCGGACATGTCCTGTCTGTCAGCGGACGAAAGCTGATACGACAAAGCAAAAAGGACTTTTGCAGCCACTCCCAATTCCGTCAGCAAAGTGGGAACAGATTACCACTGACCTCGTGACCAGACCTGGGCCCGACCGGACCGGCAGCGAAAAACCGGTCCGGTCCGGTCCAACCTGTCCATGGACCGGCTGACCTGTCCGGTCCGGTCCGGTCCAGCGAAAAAACGCCGGTCCTTGCAAGACCGGACAGGTTGTGACCTGTCCGGTCCTGTCCACTCCGGTCCAGTCAACCTCGGAAATCTGCAGAAATCTAGACCGGTTTTCTGACAGATTTTCCGTTTTTAGACAGGTCACACCCACATTTCGCCTTTATTAGACCGGCGATGTGACCTGTCTAAAACCGGAACGACCCTGTCTTGACAGGGTTGTTCTCCTGTTTTAGACCGGCTCCAGGTCGGTCTGGACAGGTGGGCTGCCTGTCCAGACCGACCTGGAGCCTGTCTAGAACAGGTCGCACAATTAAGCACTTTTAACGTGCTAATTGTGTATCAATCGACTGAGAACTAATTCAATTAATTAAAGAACGAAGTATTATTTATTATATGCATTTTTAATGCATGAATGATGTGAGCCAAGCCCACCAGCCACCGACTAGAGGGAGTCGGTCGACTCAAGGAGGATTCGAACCCGGGTTGGCTAAGCCCGAGTCGAAGACACTATCACTAGTGGACCCCACCACAGGGACGCTCAAAAGGGGGTCGTTACTTTTAAGTACCCGTTTAATTTTCCAAAATTAAATGGGTACTTAAAAGTAACGACCCCCTTTTGAGCGTCCCTGTGGTGGGGTCCACTAGTGATAGTGTCTTCGACTCGGGCTTAGCCAACCCGGGTTCGAATCCTCCTTGAGTCGACCGACTCCCTCTAGTCGGTGGCTGGTGGGCTTGGCTCACATCATTCATGCATTAAAAATGTATATAATAAATAATACTTTGTTCTTTAATCCATTGAATCAGTTCTCAATCGATTAACACATTAAAAAGTGCTTAATTGTGTGACCTGTTCTAGACAGGTGCCAGGTCGGTCTGGACAGGCGGCCCACCTGTCCAGACCGACTTGGAGTCGGTCTAAAACAGGTCATATTGGGCGTCACATCGGTCTAAAACAGGGTCACACCGGTCTAAAACAGGTCACACGAGTATGACCGTACTAGACAGGCGACAACCTGTCTGGAAAGGTCAAATCCGGTCCAGAAAGGTCAAATCCGGTCTAGAAAAGGTGGCCTTTACTAGACCGGATTTGACCTTTCTTGGACCGGATTTGACCTTTCCAGACCGGATTTGACCTGTCTAAGAAAGGTCAAATCCGGTCCAGAAAGTGGTTGCCGGTCCTGTCCGGTCCGGTCCAACGGGTTGGCGCCCAGGTCTGCTCGTGACTGATTTACCAAAGTCACATGGGTTTACCGCCATTGCGGTATTTGTTGATCGGTTAACCAAGTACGTTCGCTTTGCACCGTGCACCAAGGAAATAACCGCCCCAGAATATGCGAAGTTGTTTGTGGACAAAATCTACAAACACTATGGCCTTCCCAAAGTGATCATCTCAGATCGTGACCCCAGATTCACAAGTTCCTTCTGGAGGTCGATGTTTTCACTGTTGGGAACCCAACTCCGAAGGAGCACCGCCTATCATCCACAAACGGATGGGCAGTCTGAAGTAACAATTCGGGTGTTGGAGGATTTCTTGCGGCCTTTTGTGGAACGGTACCCAGATCGTTGGGTAGAGTTTTTGGCGACAGCAGAATTCGCTGCCAATAACTCCCGCAATGTATCCACAGGCTATGCCCCAGCGCATTTGTTGTATGGGCAGCATATGGGCCAGATTACTGTGCATAGGAAGTTGACGGCAAAAGAGGAATCCGAAATGGCAACCGAAATGGTCAAGAGGATGGACGAACAACTGCAGCAGGCAAAGCAGCAGTATGCAACCGCACAAGAGCGGATGTGTGTCCAGGCCAACAAAAAGCGACGAGAAGTGACGTTTAAAACGGGGGATGAAGTATTGGTGAAGAGTGCCTTCATACCATTGCACTCCCTACAAAAGATCCCACCTAAACTTCGTCGACGTTTTGTCGGACCATTCGTTGTGGACAAGGTCATATCCACAGTGGCCTACCGTCTCAAACTTCCACCCCATTGGACTATACATGCCACCTTCCATGTTTCCAAGCTGAAGGCATACAACCGCTTGTCGGAAGATGATAAGCGGGAGGTGGAACTTCCCGAAGGGGAATTGGTGGATGGCACCATCGAATACGAGGTGGAGCGTATTCTGCGGGACCGAGGAGCCTCCAACCGTAAGGAGTACTTGGTTTTGTGGAAGGGCTTTGATTTGATGGAAGCCACCTGGGAGCCAGAAGCCCACCTGGCCAATGCCAGCGACCTTTTGGCTGAGTACTTGAAGAACCGCACGCGCTTGCCGACTAAAGAAGAAGTCCGATCAGAACGGGCAAAGAGACGGACAAGGCGGCGGGGGTTAGCTCTCTAGATGACACAGATTGATGTGGGGATGGGAACGATGGTGAGAGGATGGTATCAGTTCACCCACAATCAAATACATCTGGAGGAGCAAGCTAATCAGTACACAGTCAAGGGGTTGAGGGTAATTACAAAGCGGGCTAGAATCTGACTGAGGCGACTCTCAATAGAGGAGGTCAGCCATCGGTGACAAGTGGGTGACTCTACCACTTGTATATATACCCACTTCTTCAACCCTCCGCACCATTTTTCACTTTCGAGCAACCCAGTAAACGGAGCCGAGTTCAGCAAAGAGCGAAGTGTGCGTGTGTGTGTTTGCGGAGAGACCGTCCAGCAGCTATGTCTTCCAAAGGCAACCGTGAAAGCAAAGATGAACAAATCACGCGTTTGCGGATGGAACGAGACAAATATGGAAAGGAATTAGCGGAAGCTGTGGAAGTAAGCAACAAGGCTTTGACGGCAAACACAGCATTGCTCCAGCAATTGACGGAAGTAAACAAACTCGCTCAAGAAGGAGTAGGCCATCGAGATGAACTGGCCGACAAACTTGCCGAACAAGAATCACTGATGAGGGAAGCGGCTCAAAAACATGCGGAAGAGCGGGCTAAAGAGGAGGCCGACTACCACCAGAAATTTCGGACATTCCAACAAGCAATCAGTGATGCCAAAGTGAATGCACGGGGATTAGCTTCTGAGTTGAAGGAAGCCCGGACAACAATCAAAACGCTGGAAGAGGAAAACCAGGCTGTCCGACAAGAGAAAATCTGCATCACTTCGGAGTTGGGATCCGTGAAAAACAACCTCCAAACTGCGCTGAAGGATCAGTCCTTCTATATCAAAGAAAACAAGGAATTGCGGGAAGCTCAGACAAAACGCTTCCAGACGCTGAAGCAGTTGGAGAAAGAGGTGACGGCCCTCAAGGCGGAAAAAGCGGCGGACAAACGTGGTGAGCGAGTTGCGCTCGAGACCAAGATCATGATGACGGAGCTGCTAGCATCCAGAGCAGAGGCGGCCAGGCTTCGTCAAATCTTGGAAAAATTCCCACAAGATTTGGCGGCCATGGCAACTGGAGTCGTCCAAGGGAAGCTCCACACTCTGTCCGATCAAATGTCGCTGTTGCATAAGGGGAAATTTCAAGATGTGGTAGACATCCACAAGATAAAAGAAATCACCCTGACGCATACAAGCTTGCCGCCCGCGAATGAACTGAAGCATGTCCGAGACTGGGATGGGAGACTCACAAGGGAGGCCACGAAGATTGCAAGAATGATGGGCCAACCACCATCGCAGCCGACAAACGAGGACGACAGCAGCGATGACGACAGTGATTCCTCGGAAGATGAACAACACCGAAAAGAAAAGGAAGCTGCGGAGGCAGCCAAGGCAGCGGCCGACATTCTGAAGGCCGACAAATTGAAGTCCGACAAAGCTAAGGCCGACAAGGCTAAGTCCGACAAAGCTGCAGCCGACAAGTTGAAATCCGACAAAGCTGCAGCCGACAAAGCAGCAGCCGCCAAAGCGAAGACGGACATTATCAAGCCCAAGCCCAAGCCAATCAAGACGACAACACCGACCCGCAAGAGAATGCGTCCATCAAAGATTGCAAAGGAGCTGGAGGAGACACTGCTCAAACGTCACAAGGCAAATGGTGATCCTCGGTTGTTGGGTCGCACGTGTTATCATTGTGCAGGACGACAACTGCATGTAGGAATTCCTGCCGATTGTCAGTCCCACTTTGTGTGCCCCAAACATTGGACCAGACACCAAGTGACGGAGAGAATGATCCAGCGATGGAAGGACGACAAGTCTGTGGTTCCGCTCAACATGACTGTGACGGAACTGCATCTCGGCAAGCGAATGCCGGACTTCCTTCCCCTTGCACCACCACCACCAGCCGACGCCATCGACAATTTGGTTGTTCCATGCCAAATTTGTAATATCCGCAAATGTGGATTTCCGTCCGGCTCGAGCACAAAGGCTCTCCGGTCGACGATGACGACAATCCTTCATGAGATGTGGGATCCAGAGCAGGACATTGACTCAGACATTGACTCTGATGTTGCTGGTGGCGGCGGTACTGTTGGACCAAGCCAAGCCGACTAGAGACTGACCAAGCGAGAGACAGTGGTTTCGGGAGTTGGTAGTGGGCTGAGTGTTAGTTGGACTTTTATTCTTTTTCTGTTGATTGACTTTTGGGGTTTTCTTTTTCGTGTGTTCACGCACAAGGGTGAGGGCACCCTTTGGGGGGGGGGGGGGGAGTAGTTGATACGAACGTTTCGAATTGTAGTACAGTCGTGGTACGGGTATTCGGGTTCTAGGGTGATAAGTTCAGAGAGAACTTGTAAAAATTAATTATCTCTGAGTGTCAAGTTTCACCCCTGTTCACTCGTTTCTCAAACTCAAGTGTGCACACAACCTCCCAGTGAAAGCCTAGCTAAACAGGGCCTAACACTTAGAGCTGTCCAGTTTCTGGTGATCAGTGTGTTGGAGGTGGACAAGGATCTTTTTGCAGTTTCTGATCAGGTTGAGATGAAAACTCTGAAGTTTGCAACCTGTTTTGGTTATGAAAATGGTTCACCTGTTGATACAATGCAAGTCCAGCAGGGGTAACATGTTATTGCTAGGGAATTCCATATTTGCAATCTGAAATAAGAGTTACTGAATTAGCCAAAGGGAGAGTAAAGAATTGCATGGTGACCTTTGAGGGAAGTCCAGTCAAATGGGTTTTTATTATACAGAGTTTGCAATGGATTGGGTAATCAGGTGACTCAGGTATTCTGCAAGAAAAGGGGGGTTTTTGTTTGCCAAAAAGTTTTGGTGTCTCAGCTGACCTTGTGGGCTGTAGGAAAATCTTCTAGGGAAGGCAGAATTAAACTGACTACGATTTCCTTGTTGCTTTGAGTTTTCTTTTATAAGGCAGTTTTTCTGGATTTTCTGGGTAGTGCAAGATGGTGGCAGAAACAAACACTTCAGGTTGTAATTTTCCAGCAAGGGTGTTACCAATTGATTTTTCAGGGCATTTTGGGTTTCTGTTGCATTGGGACAATTTCCTGAATACAGTGTTTTTGCAGAACTGCTTTGACTTCCTTATATAACATAACCCCTTTCGAAACCCAGTTTCTGTGGCAGAGAAGTTAAAAAAAAATTGAAATCCAAAAAGGGGCAAAGGTTGTTAACATCATCTCTTGAGGCAGTAAGGGACTACTGCCAACTAGATGGGGAGGAATGTAAGGATTCTGCAGTTCAGGGGAACTGTCAGATCCTCAGTTCAGGAGAACTGGCAGACCTGCAGTTCAGGGGAACTGACAGGCCTGCAGTTCTAGGGAACCAGCAATGCTGCAGCCGGTTTGCTGCAGCAGAGCGGAACCCTTAGATCTGTGAATGGGGGCTGACAGCTCAGCAGACGCTTTTCTGCAGGGCTGGCAGCTCAGAAGGTTTCAGACAGGGGACCTGACACTGAGGCAGACTGTCAGGTCATGTTGATGGATAGGACCTTGAACGATCAGTTTGGATCAGAGGTGCAGCCTAGGGTATTTGGGCAGCACCTCAGGGTATTCTTGTAACTCGATTTTGGGGTTGAACACTCTCGCTCTCTCGTGTCAGAACTTGTTGCAGCCTTCTAGGCTGTTGTTTCAGGCTGGCAGACTGCTTCAGAGTCGCAGTCGCAGTGCAGTCTTTACAGCAGAGAGAAAAACAACCTAATTTGAACCTGATGCTGGACTGCTCACCTGTAGGCACCATGTAGGGGTATTCCATGTCCCCCAGGTTGGTGCTCCCCTTCCTGGTCAGTCCTGGAGGTGTCACCTGAATGGAATCAAATATCGGGTCGATGCGCCTTTCAGGCAGACATGGGCTGAGACCCCTGTGCACAGGACAGGACAGAACACACTGTCTGTTCTGTGCACAGGGTTGGACCTGTGCTGCACAGGTGCACAGACCTGCACAGCACAGCACAGACCGGGTCTGTGCAGGGTCTGTGCAGGTCTGTGCAAAGTCTGTGCAGGTCTGTGCAGAGTCTTTGCAAATTCTGTGCAGAGTCTGTGCAGTTCTGTGCAGAGTCTGTGCAACTTCCGTGCAGAGTCTGTGCAGATTCTGTGCTTTGCTGTGCAGTCTGTGCGCCTGTGCAGCACAGATCTGACCCTGTGCACGTCTGTCCTGGATTTTCGAAAAACAGGACAGGACAGCACAGGGTGCACAGAACCTGCACAGAACCCTGTCCTGTGCGATGCACAGGACAGGGGTCTGTCCTGTGCAGCCCATGACTGCTTTCAGGGGGGTTGCCCGCTCGGTACGCTCGCAAGAAAAGTTTGTCTTCGCTTCCCGCAGCGCTGTCCAGGGCGGATGCAGCTTTCCAGAACAGAGCCTAGGAAGACAAGTAACAGTAACCCTAAGTCAAAACATTCGAAACAGAAACAGTGCAGCAGATAGCAGGCAGCATACACTTACATTTTCAAGACCAAAATAGGTGTTCAGCGACGTTAAATGCCGGAAAACCACCTCGGCGGCATCCCGATCAACCACCGTCCCGGGCTGGAACAGATCTGTTCGGTTTCGGAGCCGGTTCCGGAGCCTCACCACATACTGCCGTGCTTTCAGTTCCACGTACATCGGGCGCAATCGATCAGCACTGCAGGCGAAAAAACAACAAGATACCACGATACAAAGGCGCACGGTGCGGTGAAGTCGAACAGGGAGCGAAGTCGATATATTCGGGACAGTACGGCAGAACTGACTAACTTTGGATTTGATCGGAAGTGATGATCGGTGCAAAAGTCGGTTTTTGATTTCTTGGACCGATCATAATCGGAATTTGAAACCAAATCCCGATCAACCGACCATGATCGGAGCTGATCGGATCAGCGACCGATCAATCGGCGTTTCACCGATCATGGTCGGCCGATCACGTGCCGACAGTACGCGGTGCTTGATCGTGATCGGGATCGTGATCGGAGCAACCGATTAGATCGATAATCGGAAGCCCGATCCCGATCACGATCAGGCTTTGATCGGCCGATCACGATCATCGATCATCGATCATGATCGGTGAAAAAAAAAAAAAAAAAAACCGATCATTTTTAGAATCATGTGGAACGAGATCGTGTCAGGTCAGATCAGTGAAACGACCTGTCCTGACATCGAAAATGGACGGCCGATCATTTCCGATCACGTCCATAGTATGGTGCCAAGTGTCGTGCCAGAGTGGGGGCCACCCACTCTGGCGGATCAACGTCATGATCGAAAATATGTTTTGACCCGATTAGTGCCCGGTTAGTTGATTTTTAATTTCTCTCTCCTTTACATTTCAGTTTTCGTCAAGCGCTTTTTTTTCCCTCATGATGTGACTTAGAAACTCATCCTTTTTTTTTGGTGTGTACATACAGCGGTGCGGACGCCCTGGACGCACGGGAGTCAGCCACGGCCAAGACGCGGAAACTGCCAAAGGTGTGGCCCAAATTCGCCTGAGTTCGAAATATTAAGCTGTCTCTTTCTTTACACCGTTCGCAAGCTTGTGCTTTGCTTGAACGGTCATCGTTTTCTAGTGATTCGATTTCTTTTGCGAGGGGGTGATATCGTTTTTCTTTTTTGAATGACAAATCATTTGTTTGTAGCTACGGACTTGTGTAATAAAAGTTCGAAATATTCCGAGCACCCAAAGGAAAAGAATGTGTCAGGGGGTTGATTTTGAAATGGAGGCCTCGAGCGCGACCCCTTTGAACACACGAAGGTTATGAGATTGACTCATAATCTGACTATGCATCCGGACCCCCTTTTTTTGGCACAATCTGATGTGTGTCTAGTTAAATCATCTGACCTGTGGTTTCGTCCGAGTGCTTTGAAATCAGGGCCATGTTTTGACATCCGGGGTTCTGGTGTGTTGGCTGACCAGGGGGCTCCCAGTCACATTGACCTTGAGAAAAAGCTGCATCCGTTATGTGTTATAGAACCCCCACAATCTGCGCCGCAACTTGTTCGTTCCAGACTTGTTCGTTCCAAACTGTCCAACCCCCTAAATTTCCTCACCAAGCCAGCAAGCTCTTCCTGTTGCTCGATCAGAATTCAAGCCAAGACCAATCTTGATGGGTTGGCATCATTTTGGAATTCGGGTTGGGACATATTTTCCTCCATGGGGTATTCTGAGAGGTTTTTTGAGAAGCAAACTCCATTCAGAAACCTGATCAGATACACATCGTCTGAATCAGCCAGTCAATCCTGGTCCTGATATCACAAACCTCAATGACGGTCTTACAGTTCCTCAGTTTACTCTGGGTATATGCTCTACATCCAACGAAACTCTCCTAACCTTTTTTTCCCCCAGCTGGAAACCCACTAACCCTCCCCACACCAGCCCAGGACATGCACACACCGCCACATCCATCTACCTAGAAAAATCCCCACCCTTATCCTGTTCTAAACCCCACCCACCACCACACCTCACTTCTTTGCAATCGATCGAAACCCTCCAAACTCTGAAAAATATGATTCGGTTCCTCCCTGTCTGTCCAAATCTCCTGCAGCCGCCGCTTGTGGATTGACGAACTCCATTCCTTGGACTGGCGTGAACACCAGAGACGACGAAACCCCCGCAGTGGCTCCGCTGCTTCCGGAATACTTTTTGTACTTTTTGCCCGTCTTGCTGGAGAGTTTCATTTTCTGCTGTTTGGACACGATTCTCAATCGACCCGATCCCTCCTTCCCCATGACCCCCAAGCCAATGACCTCGTCCCCATCGATCATTTCCTCCTCTGGTTGATTGAACGCCACTCGATTCACCGCTTTGCGAACATCTGCAACAGGAAGGAAAAAAATCAAAGAACTCTCAACCCACAAGAATTTTAGAAAGAGGGTGGTTCAACCAACATTTGAAAACGATTGGATCCCCCAAAATAAAACATGTTGTTTCACCCAGCATGGTGGTGCTTGAATATCCACCTGTGAGTCGATATCTTTCTTTCAAGGCACGCAGTCGTTTTCCCCCTCGCCGTTTTTTTGCCTCGGCATCAGGGACCGGCAGGGGCTTGGCTTGCTTGGCCGGAGGAGGCTCCTGCCAACCTTCAATCTTTGCAACGATTTCATCCCTCATTTTCGCCCCCACATTACCCTTGGAACACACACACACACACACACACACACACACACACCCATCACCCCAATGCACTTTTTGAGGGGAAAATAAAAAAAAACAAAACAAGGATGTGAAGGAAGGGTCTCGAAGTTGAGTCAAAAATGAACCCAAAAACAACAGTGGGTTTTACTTTTAAAAGTAAAACTTCAGATTATTTTCCTGAGCGAGGTACCTCTGGGTCTTTGCCGTACTCATCCATCCGTGCCATCAAAGCAGCCTTCCCAGCGATCAGCTTAGCCGCCCTCAGTTTCAAATTCTGCGGCACCGTCTGCATGAATTGAGAATTAAACACGAAACCTACAGTCCAACCACGGCGTTTCTCAATTTTCTAAACTTTTATGGCCACTCCTTTTCATTACCTTTTACTTTACTATTCTTAATTAGAGAATTGCAGGGAAAACGAAACAGAAAATCTGCATGTGGATAAAAAATTACATTAAAAAATCGGTTTTACATGAGACCATTCAAAAACTCCTAAATAATAAATACTTAGGTATACTAAGAAAAACATAGGTTGCATATTTAACTTGACGATTCCACTGAGCTCATGTTTTCTGTTCAATTATTTGCCTTTCCAAGGTACCTTGGTGAGGTTGAATGGTCGCACTCGTATTAGAGTATCCAGTCATCAACTTTTTTTTGGCTCCCAGCACCGCTATGTTGCAAGCCGGTATTCTGGCAAGCTCAGTCAGACCTCCAGCGAGCCCCATCAATCTTGAAGCGGTCTCGGCCCCCACGACCGTCGATAAATTCGGAGCGATTTTGTGCATTTTGCTCTCGACGAAGGAATTGATCTGCAGAAATACGGAAAGCTAAAAAATAAAAAGACTGTTGCATTTTCCCTCAGGCTTGTTGAAAATTTAGAAAATGAAAAAAAACAAGAGAATCAAGACACATTCGTGCTTATTTGGAAAAATGAATCGACCCACGAAAAGATCATAAAAAGAACCTCGAAATTATCGCCATCCCTCATGCTCCTGGCAAGAAAATCAATCACGGGGCGCTACTCTGCTGCCCCAGTTTTAATCGTACTTCACATATCCACAGTACGACATAACCTCAACACATGCACGCACCATTTTCTTGTCTTCATCCAGCTTGAGAGCAAGATCGCACGCACTTTCCGTTTTTTCCAAATTTTCGTCGCTCAAGGGACGTCCGCTCGTGGTGGTGGCTGTCACCGAAACAACCATGATCGTGGCTGATGGCAAAATGCCCTCCAGCTCCACCTTCGTCAAATCCATTTCGTTGCCGATTTGCCGGACGACCCTGGCATAATCAATGGGATGGTGCACCTGCAAGAAAAACATACGAGAGCACCAATTCATCCTTTTTTCCACCCAAAAAGGAAAACTTTATGAACTTATGAATTGATCCATCCATGGTGTCCTATAGGGGGTTCAACACCGGGATCTGAAGAGATACGAAAATACACGATTTGGACTTGGATATATGTTTTTTTTATAATTTTTTTTGGGGGTAGGGGAATAGGTAAAATTTGATGGACGCTCACCAAAGATTCCAGTTCAGGGAATTTCAGTCGATACTTGTCCCGGATGAAATTGGAAACGATGGCTACTTCATTATCGATATCAACCATCAATTGATTGCATTCCACCAACAACCTGCACGTACGTCAGACACACACACGGTCAACGCCGACATGTAAGAAAGATACCGAACACACACACACTCAAGAAAAAAACGCTTGGTTCTTGTTGCATCCACCTGATGAAGCTTCCACATTCATTCGTTCAGATTTAATCAACAACATATTTTAAGAAAATGAGGAAACCACTATTCTCCATTTTTGTTCTCTCAGAAGTAGAGCAAAACATTGGGCTGAGTCGGTCCGTCCGCAAACCTACTTATAGGTGGAATCTTCCGTCGTTGCTCCCAGCCAAACTGAGTCATCCTCATTCCCTTTCTGAATTGCATCATTCACTGCCTGTCTCAGCGGCAAAAAGTACACAACATCAAACCCAGAATCACTCCAGATGCCAATACAATCAACAGTTTTTTTTGGGGGGGGGGGGGGGGTGATTATTCTGCCCTTGTGAATTTCATTTCGTTTCTGGTCACGATGCACATGCAAGGAGCGTGACATCAGCAAACTGATTTCTGTCAGTTTTTGATTTTTGTTTTAAATCGGGCGCACCTTAACTACGGATGTGTATCTGTCTGAGTGGGCAAGTTGAGCGACGGCACTCAGGTCATCCAGATTCAAACACTCCACATCCATCTGAACAATCGAACCAATCCGTCATTGTATTTCAATTTTTATTTCGTCGATTCGGGGTCAAATTGAGACAATCCACGTTTTCACCCTTTCCAAAACTTTTTCTTACATTGTTCAGTTTCACATAATTTTTCGGATCTACCAACAATGAAGCAAAAGCAAGTTGAGAAACGAGATTGACACATTGTATGTGGAATAATCAAACCAAGCAAGCTTTTATCACAGAAAGTTGTCCCAAAATTTTCAGGAGAGCCACACCAGCTCCTCCGGCTCGCTTTTCACATCTTCATCATCTTCCTCACGTTGAGGCTCCTCGTCGGACAGTTCTTCCAGATCCTCCAGAAAGGAATCCGCGAGCGTCGCCATCTTTTTTCACACTTTCGCAAACACACTATGTCCCTCTCACCAAACCCCTCCCAGACCTCTTCGCAAATCGCGTGCACTCTCAGCCGATAGATAGACGTCACCGAGCGACACTCCAGAAAAACTTGCACAAGGCTCATTTCAGCTCTCCACTTTTTTACTCAGCGATAGTGACTGTGTGCGAGTGTGTATCCGATTCACTATCCGACGTCTTGTTGAATCGTCAGCATTCCGCGTTTTTTTCGACTCGCAAAGCGCTCCGTCTCAGCACTCTCGAACCTCCAGCAGGCCAAGCGAACGACAGAGATCTCCTTATTCGCTGGATCAGCTAGACACCCAGCTCGACGCGTCCCTCCGGTCGTCAAGATGCTGCTGAGAAGCAGCATCGTTTCCGCTCTGCGAAGCTTGGAGCGACAGTACTTGAGGAGTTGTGGTGGCGTCTGTGCTCGAAGCAGAGGTTTGGTTTCCACAGCGGAGGGTGTTCGGCCCGGGGAGGAGTACAAACATGAATTGGCCGGGCGAGAAACGAAAGAGACGAATCTGCTGAAAGCGATCAATGACGCTCTGCACATCACGCTGCAACGGAACGACAAGTAATGCTTGTTGAAACAAGAATTGACATTCGGCATGATATAAACTCCCCATAAATTCAAAATTCGACGGATGGATTTCGATCTCCAGACGTCTGCACCCAGATTTTACTGTTGATGTGTTTTTTAGGAAGTGCAAATCCTGTGGGATGAATGCAGTGTTGATTCTTGATGGGTGCACACAGATTCACACATGGAATTCTCTGTCTGTATTTATTCATATGTTATGCATTACATGTTATGCGTTGTGTGTGATGTATGCTTTTGCAGGAGCTACCTGTTTGGCGAAGACATCAAATTTGGCGGAGTCTTTCGAGTCACGGATGGATTGGCTTCCAGTTTTGGCGAGGATAGAGTTTTCAATACTCCACTCACAGAGCAGGTAATCCACTTTCTTTTTTTTTTGTTTTTTTTTGTCGGAAGGGGAACACTGCTCGTGTAAGTGTGTCAGCTCATCATTACAGCAGAAAAAATTCAATTTGACCTGTTGACTGCCCACTGTGAATCCACATGTTCAGGGTATAGTTGGTTTTGGGATTGGGATGGCGACGATGGGTTTGTACCCCATCGCTGAAATCCAATTTGCTGATTACATCTTCCCAGCGTTCGACCAATTCGTCAATGAAGCTTCCAAATATAGATATCGAAGCGGGGGCCAATTCGACTGTGGAGGACTCACGGTGCGCACTCCTTATGGTAGGTCATGTCAAGCTTTGTTGGGTTTGGTTGAAATCATCACAGTTCGATTTTCAACAGAAGATTCTGCGAGTTGCGAGGTAGTGTCGTCAGGTGGGGGGTTTTCACTTCATTGTGTATGTGTTTGTTTTGCTTTTTTTTTGTAGGTGCTGTAGGGCATGGAGGTCACTATCATTCGCAAAGCCCGGAATCCTTTTTCACACATGTTCCTGGCTTAGTGGTGGTTATTCCGAGCTCTCCGGCCGAAGCGAAAGGTGTCGATGTGAATCTGGTTGGCATGTGATCATATTGAATTTTGCTGGGGATAATGTTTTTTTTTTCCATGTTTCATGTTTCATGGTTTTTTTTTTACCCCCTGCTGAACCAGTCTATTTTTTTTTCCGATCAAGTTCATTGGAACAGATACTGGGGGAGTGTTATGTTACGTTACCCAACTTGAGCACCGACTTTGACTTTGTTGGTGTTCCAGGCCTCCTCCTTTCATGCATCGATGAGCCCAACCCCACGGTTTTCTTCGAGCCCAAAATGCTGTAAGTCTTGTCCAATCCTATCGACATGTTCCCGACATAGTGCAAAAATAGAACAACAGAAAGTCAAGGAAAACCTTTGCCGAGGGATCCACCATGAAAGCATGGATTTTTTTTTCTGACTGCATTTCTGTGTTATGCTTTTTTTTGTGAACTTTTTTTTTCCCTTTTTCCCACATGTAGGCGAACCACATCCATATATGCTAATGTTGTTGTTGTTTTTTCCCTGTGAAATGCGAAGGTATCGAACGTCAGTGGAAGAAGTGCCGATCGAACATTACAAAATTCCTCTAGGCAAAGCACGGACCATCCGGGAAGGCAGCGACATAACCCTCGTCGGATGGGGACAGCAAGTGTGGGTATTAGAACATGCAGCCAAGGATGTGTTGGAAAAAGATGGCATTTCCTGCGAAGTCATAGACCTCAGGACTTTGATCCCGTGGGATGCCCACACAGTGGAAAAATCGGTCAACAAAACGGGCCGTTTGTTGGTCAGTCATGAAGCCCCCCAAACAAGTGGGTTTGGAGCTGAAATCACAGCGAGGATTGTCAGCAAATGCTTCCTGAGGCTGGAGTCCCCGCCCGTGAGGGTGTGTGGGTTGGATTCCCCTTTCCCGTGTGTTTTCGAACCAATTTATCTCCCTACAAGGGCAAAGGTTGCAGATGCAATCAGAAAGTCCGTCAAGTTTTGATGTACCTATAGTGTGTGTGTGTGTGTTTGTTTATTTGTTTTTTTAGAAAGTTTGTCGAGGGATGTGTAGGATTTGGGGTGGGGTGAAATTGAATGTATCAAAATTTGTAAAGTACGGTTTTGTGACAAAATTGAGTTGATGTATGGGTATTTATATTGTACGAAATGACAATTCATTGAACCCATGGTGCCCTCAGTGCTGTGGAAAGAGAATCAACTGAACAATATGGCTCGGATGATTGTCTGATAAATGCATAATTGACTGATAAATGCACAAACAAGGGAAACCGGATTCCACGCATCTTCGTTACTGTTGTGTGTTTGGTCAATAGAGATGTCCCTGTGTATGAATTCCGGTTCACCCAAATGGGGACTTTTGATGGGGACTTTTCGGTGCCGAAATGTGAGAAAAAACGTGCAACTTTTTCCCCAACTGTGAATTGTTTATGATTTTTTCTGGCTTGTGAAATTTTTTTGGTTTGGTTTGGTTTGTAAAATTCATCACAATGACATCATGAACCACCAACCTTACAAAAAAGAAATGTGTCTCACCCCCCAAGCACTATTCAAAAAATATCCAGCCTATCAACAGCATCAAAACACCCGTTTGTTGTACTGCAGTTGTCTCCACGGTTTCTTCAAATCGTTAGTCTCACAAATTTTTCAAAATTTTACCAGCGACCTATTATCCTATTGGGAAAAATGCGAACGATTACCCAAATGTGGGTTGCACATCGTGTCACGTGTACACAGGCGCCTTGTTTTTCGTTGCGTGCCACACCTGCGAACACACCTTTCGAGCCTTTCTTTCGTTTTTTTCGAGCCGTTGTTTTTTAACACGTTTGTTTGTTTTCTTTAAATGAAAAACAAACAAACAATGCAAGCACTCCTCCTGTCCTTGAGCTTCCCAAACGCAGTTGCACAACCACCACCCTGCAGGCGAACCATGATTAACCGTCGGTCAGCGATGTTGCACGTTTGTAGCCTCATCATCCTCATGATCACCATCCAAAAATCGGGCTGGCACACCTGGCGCGCGCGCTTGCTTCGCTCGCGAGAGGGCTTTGGGCATTCCACGGAGTCGCGTCGGCCATCTCCCTACATATTGCGCCCTGGAAGCGTCGTGTTCAGAAACGTTTGCGATCGTCTTCCCTCTTCGAAAGCAACAACTGCTGCTGCATTCGTCAAGCATGGTCAAAACCGTGGCTGCTCTGCTCCTGCTCGGCCTCGTGCTCGCTGCCGCGCAAGCTTCCTTCGCAGGTGAGCCAGGCGTGGCACTTCGCACTCGCTGTGGCCGTCCGTGGCTTCGCCCTTGCCTTGGGCGTTTCTGTGTTTTTTGGTGGCTGAACGAAGCGTGCCTTGTGCGTGTGTTCCAGACGAGCGTCGTCTCCTCGCTGCAGGTGAAGATGGAGGACAATACGGAGGTGGGGGCGGAGGAGGAGGAAAATTCGGAGGTGGGGGTGGAGGCGGCGGCGGCGGAGGTGGGGGTGGGGGTGGAGGAGGAAAATTCGGAGGTGGCGGCGGAGGCGGAGGCGGCGGAGGAGGTGGAGGAGGAGGAGGAGGACGACGAAAAAGTGGCGACAGAAAAAGTGGGTGCCTGAAAAGTGACGTCCACCGCGCCTTCCCCGCCAGATGGGCATTCTTTTTAGGTGACTGATTTTGTTTTCGCTGTGCAGTGAGCCGCATGCTGCTGGCAAGAGGCGGCGGTGGCGGCGGCGGTGGAAGTGGCGGTGGAGGTGGAGGAGGAAAATTCGGAGGTGGGGGTGGAGGCGGCGGCGGCGGCGGCGGCGGTGGAGGTGGAGGTGGAAAACACGGAGGTGGCGGCGGTGGCGGCGGAGAAGACTGTTGCTGATTGCTTGGTTGGTGATGATCAGCCCAATTGCTGTCGATGCGGCTCCTCACACAATAGTGTGCGAGCGCCTGGAGTTTATTCCCTGTTTCCCCGTTGGGCCGGCCAGAAGGGCGGCCCAACCAACGAAGCCCCTTTCATTTGTTTTAGGGTGGTAGTGAGCACTGCACTGTAAGGGTTGCGTGTTTTTGGTGTTTTTTTCCTGTTCGTTTGGTGCTTTTTTGGAAGACACGTTCGATCCAGGGATCGTTGAAACAGGAGACAATCAACCAAGGCCTCCCATAATTCCGGCCAGCCAGCCAGTCCCACAGAATCGGCCTGTTTTCCTGTATAACATCCCATTCAAACGACCCATGCATCCCACAACTGACCACCCCAACCATGAATTCGAATTCCACCAAACCAACAATCGGATTTGCGAAATCAGCACATCTTTTCCTTCTTTTTTTTTCCCCTTCTTTTCGACTGCTTCCTTTTTTGTCCCCCCCCCTTCTCCATGCCCAGCTGGCCGAATGCACCCAAGCCTGGTTTCGCCCACCGGAAAAAAAATAAGAAGCTTCTTTCTTTCGCTCAACTCAGGTGGACTGGGGCTCTGTGGCCACCACCATGTCCACACACCACACTTTGGGACCCTGGAAGGTGGCTTGCTGCTTCACAGGTCGGTCGGACATGGCTGCCCATGTTCACAAATCCAATCTGTGTGGCCTCTCCGCCTCGCCTCCCCTGGTTGACTGGCGGTTGCTGACGTCAGTGCTTCATGCCAGACTGACTCGCACCGCTGGCCGGTCAGGGGTGGGTGTCGGGCGGTGTGATGCGTTGTTATCAGCCGAACCTAAAGTGTGAGCAAACAAAAAAGGAAGGAAAGCCAAGAAAACGTGTGGATAGAAAGCATCCATCAAAAGTAAACGAAAAGTAAAGTAGGAACTCGGCAAACAAGGTATCAGACAGAATGCAGAGGTCTTGGGGTTTTTGACGCAAGTTAAATGTGGAATCGGTTTTCATACGGATCGTGGAGAACAATTCTGACCGGGTCCGTAGAGTGGATCGTCGCGACTAGGATTACGATTCGGCGGGGGTACGAATCCTACTCTCCACATTTTCATTTTCACACAACAAAGAGCACCATCCCTTTTCCCTCAACCTGTATCTGCTGGTTACTTTCCTTTCTTGGGTAAAAGTCGTGGCGGCTGGAATTCCCAACACCACTTGTTGTTGTGGCGGCCGGGAGGTGAGTGTCGTGTCAGGACACATGGAAAACACACACACTTGCCTGGCCATTTTTTTTGAAACACAAAGCACATGTATTTGGCGGATTTCCAAAAAGATGTGTTGATGCATGTCCGCACGTCCGTCATCCGGATTTCGATGTCAATTCACCGCCGCGTCGTACGACAGATTCCTGGAAGCACATCCTCATTCCTTGATCCAGGGCATGACAGATGATTTCAGTCTGTCATGCGCGCATGCCAGCCCACGTCGATCGTAGAGTAGAGAGCAACGGGGGATGTGCATGTGGATTTTGTGAAGGTCCACCCAAATGTGGATTTTCGCGTGAAAAGTTCTCAGGGACATCCCTAGTGGTCAACCAGACCAGGGGTGAGTTGGGTGCGGAACTGACATCTTTTCTTCTCTGGAAGGAGAATGGCTGAGCAACAGGCGATTTGAGTTTGAGAAAACAGTCTGGATGACATCCGAGCCAATGATGAGATTGTGTTGACATTGTTGCAAGTCTGTCATTCACGTCGAATCGGCTCCCCACTGCTGTTCAAAGACGAAATTACCTCCGTTCAAAATGATTTCTTCTCCTAACAGCCGGAACCAAATCCTTGCCCTAAAACGAGCGGACAAAAATAGTGCTTATGATTTTTACACAACACGATTTGAGCAATTTTCATAATTTTTGACCAAACCATCCACCCTGCTCTCAACTTCTATAACACAAACACATCGATCATGCGTGAATGAATGCGTGAGTCAAAACAATCGTTCTCTGCCAACAACCCTCTCAGCAAGATATTAGCAGTGCAGGGAAGCTGCAGGCATCACATTTGCCCGATATTCCATGCCAATCCACAGGCCTGTGATCTTTCTCAAGAATAGAGCATCTGGATTTGTCATCTGGATGTGGGCAGGGTTCCACAACTCTCTGCTAGAGATTCAAAACCCTGCCTCCCCTTCTAACTGCCACCTTTTCCTGAGAGTGATGTCTGTGGACAGCATGCCGCCACAGACATTCCATTCGCTGAAAATTTTCGAGAAAATACGAGTAATTGAGTTGTCTTTTTCCTCCGCTTCCCCCATTTTTGTTTATTGCTCTTTTCAACGTTTTCTAGCATCGTCTTGGGCCGGTCAATCCGATTCTGAATTGTCGATGAATCTTCCGAACAGGTTTTTCTCCCTGAGCTCTTTCATGTTGCACAATTTCTTTTGCCAATGTGCGGTTTTGGCCTGACACTTCTGTAGCAATTCGTTCTGCAAACCGTTAAAAGAGGCAACAGATTTCAGAAAAATGGAAAAGGAAAAAAAAGTAACGGGGGGAAGACTGAGAGCGAGTTGTTCTCTCGTGCTTTGATAAAAAAAATAAATAAAAAATAAAACGTTCTTTTTTCAACACATCGTTTGTTTCTTGTTTATTTTTGAAATGTGTTTAACAAAAAAAAAAAGAAACAGTGTTTGTTTATTTATTTTCTTTTTTTGTCGCTTTGAACAGTGAAGGAAGAAAGAAAAAAAATTGAATGTCATCCATTTCAAAATTGCCGCTATCAAATTTCGAAAAAATGAATTCAATTCTTTCGATCAATTTCTTTTATTGTGTGTTTGCACCTGTATCTGCACTTCTTCCTCCAATTCGTCAACTTCCTGCAAGTCAATGCAAAAGAAAAACAATAAAACAATCGAAGAAGATCAAAGCAACAGCTATCAACTGGTTTGAAAAATCAATCTTGTAACAGGATTGCCTGACAAAAGCAAAAAACCAAATAAGGAACAGGAAACCTCACAAAAACCCTACCAGCCAAAATAAACTGGGTTTTTCTGCAGTTGCATCCTACGTTCTATTGGGATTGGTGTCTCAACTTGCCTTCTGGAGGGAATTTTTGCCGTCCACGGGCGGTTCTGCACTTTTTTTCAAGTCCTCGAAGTAATTCTGCAAAGCGTCGGCAGTCGCGAAAAAATCTTTCGCGTCTCTTGCGATTGCCTCTCCTGAGAGCCAACCCAATATGTCAGCTGTGTCTCGGAAAACAAGGAAAACTCCCTTCATAATTCAGAGTGTCAAACAGCTCACGATCGGGGGCTGCGCGGTGAAAGTCGTCAGTCTGCCTGTTGAGCGAAACGAGTCGAAGCATGGAGTTGTCCAGATCCTTCACAAGATTCAGCGCTTCGTCCGAAGACAAGCGATTCACAGCCATTTGCTCAAGAATCCACAACCTCCGCGCTCTCTCTCTCTCTGTGTCCCCAAAACCATTCAAAAAAATAGTTGTTAAATCGTCTTGAGAAGATGTGTCATTTCTGGCATAAAAAAAAACTGAGTGCAAAAAAAAAGCACAAGCAGTGGTTCTTCTCCAGCCAAACCTCACCCTCGATAAAAAAAAAAACACGAGTCTTGTCCATGGAAATAGACGCCATCAGCCTAGTGAGCGACAACGAACGGCCGGATAATGGCGATGATGATGATGCGTAAGTCTGCAGGTCCACGTTTCACACTTTGCTTTCGCAGAGTCGATGGGCTCATCTCTCGACACTCCGTGAGGCTCCCCCATTTCCACAGTTGAAAGTCAACTGTTTCAGAAAACCGCTCTCTTTCGAAGTGCGCGACGTTTTCCTGTCGTGATGCAAGCATAGTAAGCGCTGGTGAATTCGTCTGTCCACAGATTGCCCCTCCAGCAGCCGAAAAAGAGAAAATCGAATCGGCCACGGCCTCCAAAACTTGAAATAGAACACCTCCAGGCGAGTTGGGAAAAAAAAAATTGTCATCTACCGTAGTCGCTCTTTCGCGTTCGAACTGGAGAAACGAAACATACAGCAACAGCTGAAAACACAGTGATGCAAGTAGATAACGTCATTAAAGAAAGCTGTATAGAACCTTGAATGAAAGCTTTCCTTTGCTTGCAAAACTGTCCATATTTTAAAAAAAGAAAGAATAATAAATGCAGTGCAATCCAAGAGTGGAAATTCTTATGATTTAGTCAAGGATTAGTCGAGAATTTCCTGGAAGACATTATTTAGGAGTTTTCTAAAGAGTGAGTTTTAGCCCTTTCTTGTGTGTTGACCTGCATTTTTTTTCTTGGGATTTCTCCAGAACCCACTGGGAATACCGACACTGCATGACAAATTTCTGGAGTCTTTTCGAGCGAGCATGAAGGGACCAGGGCATGAAATTGCAGATTTAGACACCATCATTTCAATGTACGAAGAGTGGCAAAAACGAGTTTACAAATATTGTCAGCTAGATGAATTCCTGCGTAAAGCACAGAAGGTTTCAGGAATGCAGGTAGTGAATCTTTAGGTGGTGGATGTGTTTCTATAAAAAAAAAAAATGCCTCCTTTTTTTGATAACAAGACTGGAGCATGGAAGAAAGTCACTCTTTTGAGCTGAAAACCATATCTCTTTGTCTGTTTTGTTTCTTTTCTTTTTGTGGTTTTTCCAATGCCTGAATTTTTTGAGGTGAAAAAAAATGGATAATATATATATATGTTCTGGGTATCCATGTAATTGGTTGCGAAATGGTGGTGGCATGCAGGATGTTTTGAAGAATATGAGGGACGTTTTAAGCCGGGGGCCAAGAGATGAAGTAATGAACCCTCCTACAGCTACTCCAGGTAAACAATTCTGCATGGGTTTTCCATGTCCAATCTTGAGCCCATCGAGAGCCCAAAAACGAAAGCTACATAATACAAGAAAACCAACGGCTTGTGTGCCGGAGAATTTGAAGAATTTGTCAAAACAAAGGCGTTTAGGTAGAGAATCAGAAATGTTTACGGGTCCATGCTTTGCTCAGAGAAACCTTTGTTTTTTTGTTTGTTTTTTGCCCATCAGAGGAAGATACTCCTTTGGCCATGGAAGAAGAGTTTCCAAGCAATGTCATGGATTTGACGGATGATGATGATGAGCTGGTCGCTATGCAAATGGTGAGGTGGCAAGTTTTGGACCAACACATGTTGCTTATTCTAGAAATTTCTTTTTTTTCCTCGTTTCTGGGGGGAAGGGGGGGGGGGGATCGTTTGCGGATCTATAAGACTTCGAGTTATCCTCACTCATGCGATTTGTGAGTTAGGAAGCCATGATGTTCGACGATTTGGGACATGGTGCTTGTGACGATCTCCCAGTCGACAAGAGCAGTGATGATATCCATGGTGCGACCCCCGCCACATCCAACCAGGAAGAGGGCACCTCAGAACGAGGTCAAGCAGAGAATGTCGCTCAAGCAAGCACCAAAAACGAATTTTCTTTTTCCTCACCTCAAAGAGCTGTCAATGACTCGGTACCGCCAAAGAAAAGGCTGCCAGAAGTTCTGGCACTGACAGATGAGGATCTGAAATTTCTGGATGATATCGTGGAATGAATGTGCATTTGCTGGTTGGGACAGGATGGCAGTGGTGACTGTTGTATATTACATGGAAATGGGCTAGCTGGGAGCTACAATCTTTTGTTTTTTTTGGGGGGATCTGGGTTGAGCATACGGAATGCCTCTCCAGCCTGAATAATGTTACGAATCAGTTTTTGCGAACAAGCACGGCTGTTGGATATCATAGACTCAATTTCATCTTCTCCTTGATGGATGCTCATTGTTGTTCAATCTTGCCAGAAAAACAGCTTGCAACGCCCAAACCGCCCCTAAAAACAAAACCACTCTACATCATCTATCTATATCTATTCCATCACTGCTTTTTCCGCTTCTTTTTGTCGAATTTTCCCTGATTCTTCCTTTTCTTTGCGTTTTTCTGTGCATCATCCCCCTCCTTCCTTCGCAAACTCACAAGTTGGCCCGACACCGGCACTGGTATCGAACCATCATCCTCCACTCCTTTCATTGCAAATCGGTTGACTCGATCTGCAGCCAATTCAGCCTGAAATTCCTTGCCACCCTGATCATCCTCCTCTGGTGCATCATCGTCACCCCCAGCTGCCTGTCTGACATCCATGCGCTCCGGTTTCGGAAGATTTCTTGAGATGCTCTCCTCTTTCACGGAGCTCAGATACGAATGGAGTTTCCTGATCATCTTGCTGAAAAGGGCCAGCACTTGGTTCGATGGCAGCTTCAAGATTTTCTCCACGTCTGACACGGACCGCTGCTGGAGCCCCATGCACAGCAGAATCGCTGCTTGCGTGTGTGAGAGGCTCGCAGGCACATTGCCCGAGAAATAGCTCCTACCCAACGCCGGGACCAAGTCGAGAATCACATGATGGTCGACCACATTGTTTGCGTAAGATTGGAGCCTCTTCAGATCATAAGCACTGAGTGGCTGCCCATTCACGCTGCTCACAGTGACCCCTTCCTTGATGCCTTTCTGAGATTCAACCTCCGGATAGGACAGCTTTGCATCGACGATCGACAGAGCCAACGCCAGATCCATGTCTCGGAAAGCACCGTTCAGCAAACTGATGAACCGCTTCTTGAAATCTTCCACGAATGGGCCCAACCATTCCGAGTTAGACATATCTTGGGATCGGAGGGGCTTCATCATCAACATGCTATATTCCCCTGTCACTTCACTGGCGGTCTGTCGCAGGTAGACGGGTCGAAAGCCACATTTTCGCCAGAAACTGAAAAGCTGCTGAGTCAAGCCATAGGATGTCCCCAAGTAGTGCAATCGCTCAGGTTTTCGGTCGCTCAGATTGACAAGAAGTGGGGGGAGATCCGCTCTGGGTTTGATTTGTTCAGAAAGCAGCTGGCCATCTGCATCGGGTGGGGCGGCGGCTCCTCCATTCGTGGAATTCGGTTCGTCCTCTTCGCTTGCGAAATTTCCATCGACATCCAGCATTTGCCCTTCGTAGTATTTCTGCAAGAGGTCCACCGCTCTGTTCCCAGAAAACACATGAGCAAAAAGAAACTCTTAAATATTCCTCAGAAATATTATACCCAAAAGGCCAAAGGAGCCCAGTGATTCTCTCCTCAGGGCAAGTTTATCGTAGGAGACGGTGCCACTGCTGAGCAAACGCCGGCCAGAAGCAATTGATTCTAGTTGAGATTGGTACCCATCATCAATCAAATCGACGTTTAAAAAAGAAAGAGCAATGAAGTATCAAGGTCGACTCTTTACCTTGCTCCGTAGCCTGCCCTGGTCATTTCGGGATGCACAGCGATCCGAACGATTCGGGCACCCGACAGTTGAGGGAAATCTTGGTCCTGGAATTGCTGGCCCACCGTCCATGGGATCAGATCTCCGCTTGGCATGCTACCCAGGGAAAGGCTCTTCATGACGGACCTTCTAGATATGGCACCTTCCAGAGCCACTTGGACAACACACAGAATGTCCGGAAGGGCATTCTGCAACACCAGACCCATGAGCTGGTTAATGACTTGCAATAGGCATGCAGAATTCACACAGAGCGTGACCTTTGTTTTCTTTTCTGGAGTTCGTGGGGTCCCTAATATGAACAAGGTTCTTCGCACGTATTTGTCCCTGATTCACTCCAGCTTATCTTCATGAGGAATAACAATGGTAGTTTTATCTCAGCTTTAGAAACAGCCAGCCATTTCTACTGGAAACTATTTATTTTTGTCTGGGACACGAAAAATTTAATGCTTTTCAAAGCTGCCACGCCGACCCCTAGCGTTGCAAGGCCAGATTGGTAAATCCCCCAGCAACGTTCGTGTTTTTAGTTTTCTTCTTGTTTTACCAAAAAGCGTGGCAAAGTCAAGATATCCTGAGCAGAATGCCTGTGCTAACCTGGGTCTCATCCACTGGGCCCAACAAGACGAACAGACGATGTGCCGGAGCATCGCTCATCAGTATCAAATCGTTCGGGGTGTTTTTGTAATGCGATGCGACATACAGGGACATCATCCGCTGGAGAAAAGCTTCGGAGGCTTTGTGAAAAGACAACAGAGTGTCCCTTTCGACGAAATACAGGTCGCATTCCTCGGGGTGAGGCAATCGTGCCGGACATCTCGGAAGGTTTTCTGAACAATCCAGGCACAGAAGGTCATGCAGCCATTTTTCCACGGGATCCCCTGGACCATACCTGTGCGAATAGTCAACCAGTCTCTGGGTTGGTTTGGTCTAAAAAAAGAAAAAAATAAGGGTGCCTGGTGTTACCTTTGTAAGCAGTGAACAGCATATGACTAAGCACATGGGTGGCAAAAGAAAGTCCATGATATCCAGAGAAGCAAAAACCGAAAAAGTATTTGTGCATGTTCACATGACTGACATGAAGCTTTCCGATTTCGATCTTCGGCTGTTAACGTCTGACTCACCTGATCGGCTCCGACAAAGTGACCTCTCTCAAACTCCGACCCGACGGTTCTCCTTCCTTTCCCTTTTTCCCTTCTTTTGAACCTTGGTCCCTCAATTGCTGGATCAGTTTCAAAGACAGACTCCGGCCGGTGCCTTCGTATCCGTTCACTGTGGAGCCCATGAACACCAAATGATTTCCCATCATTGCCTTCACCATGGGCAGAGGGATTGCGGCAGCTTCGTCGATAATCACCAGCTCCGCCTGGCTCAATTTGTTGTGGTGCTGCGGGAGAATGTATTGGACAGTCTACACATCCACAGAGATTCCTGCTAAACAGCTACTTTCCCCATGTCTTGCGAATATCTTTCTCATATCAAAAACTTCGACCAATTTCAGTTTTTTTCTTCAATTTTTTTTTGCAGATTTTTCAATTTTGTTTTATTGGGGAGGGGGGGGAGGAATGCTCGAGATATGTTGGGTAGCTTGGTTTTTCCTACTGATATCAAGGCTTGAAAAAAAATCCAATTGAGCAAGAAAAAAATCCTGCACGCACGCGTGCATGTATTGACACAGATATGGGCACCCACCTGACGATGATGCCTAAAGATATTGACGCGAACGATGGCTTTTCCAAAATCTGGGTTGCTGGATTCGACCAAGTCATAATCCATGTGCTCTTTGTAGCCCAGGGCATCCAAGCCTTTGAAAACGAACTCGAACAGCGTTCTCAAATTCTCTGGCGATGGTGCAGTGACGAAAATGTTGGAGTAGCCTAAAGCGATCGCCCCAGATATTGCCAACCCCATCGCTGAAGACTGCAACCGACACCAGACAGATGGATCGAAACACAATCATGCATTTTGCTGATACTTGCCCATTATTTAGTTTTATTTTTTTTTGGGGGGGAAGGGCGTTTGCAGCAGCAGCAGGTTGCTGTAAGAAATACTGCACACAAGCCTAAATTTATCCTGGCTGCTTCAAAAAAAGCGCTGGCATTTGCATCCAGCTTTCTGATTGTTCAACAAGAATAGACAGGAGCCCCCTCGGAGCCATTTCAAAAAGAACATCTTTTATTTTTTTTTCTTTCGAAAACACCCAGGCACACTTGCCAAAAAAAAATGAAAAATCCAATCCTTGTCAGTCGATCGCAAACACTACATCAACACATGTCCAAAACAGAATCAGAAAAAAATACCTTTCCTCTTCCTCGAGCAGCGGTGAGTGCGACTGTGCTTCTCAAAGTCTTTTCGGACGCTGCATCCATGAAGGTCATGACAGCACGCGCTTGATCCAACGTCTTACACTTGCCCACCAGCGATCCTGCAGGCTTCAAAAAAAACCAAACAAAAAACCACAACCACAATCAGCGACTTTCGATCTTTTCGCCAACAGCGTTGCATTCTGCTTGTCGATTTTTTCGATTTTTTTTTGGACATGCTGTCCAAAACGAAACATCACCCACTTGGGTGTCCACCAAGGATTCCTTCAGCTCCAGCAATTCCGTTTCGTTTTTTTTGCTGGGGTCGTCCACAGGATTGCCTTCCTCATCCACCTCCACCGGAACGATGTATTTCACCAAAGTGGAGGAAGGCAGCACATTCAGCTCATCGTCCATCAATATGCAGTTCTTTCCGGAAGCCAGCGACAGCACCAGACGTTCGTTGAACCTCCCTGAATGCACGTCCTTCGCATGAGATCCAACATCGGCAAAAAGCAAATCGCTGCTTTGTTTTTTCAAACATTCCAGGAATTGATGGGTTGGCAGAACTATAGGATAGGATAGGATCGACACATGAGCAAAACTGCCCCTGCTTCATTCATTTTGAGGAGAATTCCAGTTTCACCATTTTTGTTTCTTTGGTCCATAATTATATCTCTGCATTTTTATTTATCGATCAAAATCATGGTGGTTTTTAAAATTATAGTTGCCGTCTTACCCACAACTTCCTTATGCGATTCTGTTCGTAGTCGAGAATGAACATCCATGGTCAAAGTGTACAGCTGAGTCAGCGATGTCAGTGTGGAAAGCAGCAAAACGACGAGGCCACCCCCTTCCACCGTTTCGATCGTTCGCGCCAAGAGATTGGGTGTCATTGCCTCAAAATCCTGAAAGTATCATAATTCTGACAATTTCAAAATTCGGCATCAACAGAAACAAAACGAACAATTTCCCAACAGCGTTTTCGTTTCATGGAAAGGTTCAAAAACGTCAGTCTGACCATACATTCCCGCAACTCAACTTTTCCTTGCTCCAGATTCAAAAAAGGAGAAAAAAAAAGTAAAGTGAAGTCGAAAGCTCTCTTATCCGGCTTGCTTGATTAGGAGTGTCATTGAATGTGGGAAAAAAACACATGATTGTTTAATTTATCAGCACCATGGCCGTCATAAACACCCGAAATTTTGGTGGGCTGGACCTCTTGCATTTTCCCACCTGCAGAACGCACATGCCGTAGGTATTTCCCAAAATTTTGTGCGTTTCGTTGTAGTAGCAGTATCGAATGTTGGTGCATGCCACGAACATCGTGAAGGGATCCTCTTTGTCAGGATCCATCAATCCGCTTTTGACCATCCTCTGGATTTGCTTGTGACGTTTGGACTTGTGACTGAGAAAAAAAACAATAAATAAAAATAAATACCCATGATAAATTCTTTTTTCCAGCATTGCTCAATTAAAAATGTTATTTGGTTTTCGTCCCTGCCCCAGATGGAGCTATTTTGACATCCAGTCCAATTTAAAAAAAAAAAAAAAAAATCACATAAAAACTAATAATAATAATAATAATGTCTAGACTTTATTTTTCCCCCCTCATGTACATGTTTGTGTTTTCTCAACATTTCAACCAGCAATTTTGGCAATTCAAGAAATAGTGACATCATATTCTGATTCTTTCGTGTACGACACACTGGCACCCACCTGCTTATGAACAGCTCCTTTTTGTAACACCATAAAACGGAGGGCCTGGCGGTCACCAGCGTTTTGCTGAGCATGTAGTGCAAATTGACGACTTGTTCCCTGCCTTTGTCGCCGACAATCACGAACATCCCTCGCTGACGCAACTTCACACAGTTTTCCACCAGAGTGCGGATCCTGGGATCCACCTTCTTCTTCATTTTGAACCTCTTTCTCCCCCCTTGTAGAAAACCACTCCACAAAAAAGAAAAAAACGACACGGAGTAACAAAATGGTAGTGCGTAGTTGTAGCGGGTTTCTAGCGTGGAAATCCCTGGAAAACCCTGCTGTTCCTGGTGGTTTCAGCATGCTTGAGACTCCGATGGCTGCTTTTTGTCAGCCGCCGCCGTAATGTCAGTCATGGCGGCACTGTGCAAGCCACATGTCTGACTCAGCGTGACGACCCTGAGACATGGAAACATTTAAAACGACGTGTTGTATGTTGGAGAAGAAGCCAAGTCCCAAACTTTCCCTTTTTCTGCAATTCCATTGCGCTCTGTGGAAACGCAACCCAACAAAGAAATAGATTTAAGCGGGGAGGATGCGAAACCACGTGTGCAGTCTCGCGCGTCGACTGGGCTCCGCTGGCCGCCTTTCTGGAGAGGGGGCGTGGGCCAGCACCTCCCAGTTCCAACAAACCGCTGGTCTCGCGACCAACCCAGAGGATCTCAAAAAGACGCCTCTACACGACTTCCACGTCAAGAATGGGGGTCAGTAGATGGTTTCCGAAAGCGCGAACGAGCCCCTTCATGAAGCGTTGTTTATTGGGGGAAAGGGGACACCTGAAAGATTGAAGAAATAAAAGAAACACACAGAAATATGAGAAGTGTACACTGCGCGCAGGGAAGATGGTCGACTTCGCGGGCTGGTCGATGCCTTTGCAATACGACAAGACCGTGATGGAATCCAGCAAACACTGCAGAAGTGACGCCTTGGTGTTCGACGTTGCGCACATGTGCGGCCTATCCCTGAAGGTGACACTCACTCACTCAAGCGAGCGAGCTCGTTTCGATCGGCTCGAACTCGCGCGACGCATCCATTGCGTCGCGCGCAATCTATACTATGTTTGTTGCGTGGAAGGAAAAGTGGGGGTGAGCGTTCCAAGCGGTATCTTTGCTTTTGTTAGGGGAAAGATGCAGTCCCTTTTCTGGAGAAGTTGGTTGTGGGCGACGTAGGGGCCATGAAAGCTGGGACGGGATCTTTGACGGTGTTCACCAACGAGAAGGGGGGCATCATTGACGATTCCGTCATCACTAAGGTAGGGAAAAGTATCAAAATTCAAAATCATGGCCAAAGACTTGAATCATGAGTGTGTTATCAACCCCCCAAAAGAAACATAAACATAATGACGTGTTGTTTAATAACCACCCCCAAAAAAATAAAGTAAATAACTAATGATAATGAGAGAAGAAACAACAAAAATCAATATAGTAATGCTTTGAAAAATACAATGTGCATCCATAGGGGGGTATATGATTCTTATTGATAATCCCCAGCCCAGCCCTCGGTGCATCGATGTGGCAGGAGTTGATCAAGTGTTGTTTTTACTGCCTCCTATAGGTTGCAGACGATGATATTTATGTCGTGGTCAATGCCGGAAGACGTGATGTCGACCTGGCCCACATCCAGGCACACCTGGACAAAAATTCTTCGGTGAGGGAAAAAAATCTGTTTTCTTGCTCAAGCTTGTATGCCTATCCACTTTCCCTACATATGAAAGTCAAAGAGTCGAAATGTTCACTCGATAACCCCTGCGGTAGAATTTTAGAAAATGGATCGTCTCAGGGGGGAAATTCAACAACATGTTGCATCCTATCGAAAAGAACTATCAAAGTGCTGTTGAGCGTTGCTCGATTGATTTTTTCCATTGAGAAAACCTTGCCTGGGTGTTTGTTTCTATATCTGTATATGAGGGGTTCATGTGGGTGTCCCAGATGGACGTAGGAATGACTGTCCACGATGACAGAGGTCTGTTGGCCTTGCAAGGTCCCAAAGCAGCGGGGGTTCTCCAGAAAATGACTGATTTTGATTTGTCCAAGCTGTTCTTTGGGATGTTCACCAAGACCGATGTGGGTGGAGTTCCAGTTTGGATCACCAGAACTGGGTCAGTACAAGGAAAGACAGAAAAAGCGGAAAGAAGCTATTCTATGACTTGAAAACGGAACAGTGAAACGCAAATCGTTCGTCCATAATTAAACTGGATTTTTTTTTCTTCATGTTTTTTTCTTTTTTTAACTAGAAGGAGATAACACTTTCAACCTCAATCGATTTATCTCTTAACTTGGGAATATTTGTGTAGATACATATACATTTTCTTGGAAAAACAAAAACACTGAAGAAGGAATGAGTCGATAAATGTGAAAATTCGATCTGCTGGTTACCATCTCAATGCCAGAACCCATGCCATTTTTCTTTTAAAGATAAAAGCTGTATTGTTCTGAGTTTGATTCTCAAGCAACCATTGACTGAGTTTTGTTGAGAGGGATCCTTCTTTTTTTTTTAATTCTTTCTCGAAACAGATACACCGGTGAGGATGGTTTCGAGCTGTCCATTCCTGGTGAAGGTTTGGAAACCCTTGCATCCAAGATGATTGCCAACCCAGAGGTATGGCTGGGAGGCTTGGGAGCCAGGGATGCCCTCCGATTGGAGGCCGGTTTGTGCCTCTATGGGAATGACATCACCGAAGCAACCTCCCCCATCGAAGCTGGTCTGACATGGACCATCGCCAAGTCACGAAGAGCAGAGTGTTCTTTCATTGGTGGCGAGGTAAGTTTGTTTGTTTCGTCGCCCTTTTTTTTTCCCTTTCTGAATAGCGTGGTTGAAATGACCGAGAAGCTGAAAAAGGAGGTTATGATGATGGTCAAAATTGGAGAAGGGGGGGGGGGGGCTGATACTAAGAAATGCATCAGGAAGAGGTTTTTGAGTTTGAAAAAGGGGTGGGAATTGGTCATCCAGAGCGTCGCTTTAAAACATCGGTGACCAGTGGAAAACCTTGGCGTGGCGCTTTCACTGCTTTCCAGCTGATTTATGGGTGTGGCTTTGCAGGCCATCAAGAAGCAATTGGCTGATGGTGTTTCTCGACGAAGGGTCGGATTGCTCGTCAAGGGTGCTCCAGCCAGGGACCACTCAGCGATCGTTGATGCTGATGGGAAGGAGGTATTGACATTGATGTTCGGAGCCCAAAATTTTGACCAAATCGACATTATGCTTTTGTTTGGAAAGGAATCCGAGGAAAGCTTGTATTGATGGAATCAGAATGTGATATTTGGCATGTAGGTTGGAGAGGTCACCAGCGGAGCCTTCAGTCCCAACCTTGGAAAGCCCATTGCAATGGGGTGAGTAGAACAAAAAGGATGAACCTCAACCCACCACCCACCACCCCCCCAAAGTGTTCAAAAAACAACAATACTCCTTTTTTTTTTTGAATTTTTGCCAGGGGGCAAAACAAAAAATTAAAATAAATCGGTACACCTTCAAATACCCTGAAAGTGAAAAGATTTGGAAAACATATTAAGATTTCATTCTTCACTCCTTTCTACCCCTTTAAGAAAGATAATTTGGTAACATGCCTATCAATGGAATATTAGATGACTTGGAAAATTTTTATTTGTTTTATTTTTAAGGGATAAATCAAGGATGTGTTCATGTTTTAACTCTTTGTTTTTTTGTTCATTCAGATATGTCAACAAGCCACATGACAAAAAGGATACTAAATTGAAGGTGGTGGTTCGAGGGCGAAGCCAAGATGCCACCATCACTAAAATGCCTTTCGTTCCGGCTAAATACTTCAAGGGATAGAGTAAATGAGGGATTGGGAAGGAAAAAAAGGAAAGAGAAAAAAAAACAAGGAAAAAAACAGAAAAAAAAAGACAGAGAGGAAATTCGATGTTTTGATTGATGGGGGGGGAAGAAGAGTGAAATTTTTATTTTCCCCTGGTCATGCTGAGGGATTATATTCTTTCGGAATTTGGCACCACATTTTTATAATTTTTTGCCACGATATTTCTCAGAATTGTTTTTTTGAAAAGATTGTTGGGGCTGTGTATTGATTTTTTTTTTTTGTAATTTAAGGATGGAGAGATTCGAACTTCCAAATCGGAAAATCCCCATGTGAAAAAAAAAAAGCTGAAAATTAATCATTAAATATATTTTCCAAACACAAGTGACGATAAATTCTTTCTTTGTTTTGCTGTGAATTTACAAAGCATTGCAAGAAAGAGGAAACATAATAGTCACAGTTGGGCATCTTCGATATCTCTGTAGTGGGCAGCGCTGTGAACAGCTTCCGAAACCAAATCTTCTGGAATTCCTTGAATGGTGGCCATTACCCTTGCAAAGAGAGTTGCAAACATTGGAACGACATGATGTCCAGTGGCTGAAGAAACCTGCACCCATTCAAACATCTTCTTAGGGTATTATTCCCACATAATAATAAAATAATACTGCAACATGCCATAATATGATCAACATTCTTGTCTGTGTGACAGTACACAACCTTGAAAACCGTAAATCCGTCCAAAAAAAAACCATGGATGACTCTTCATGGAAAGGTATTGCTGAAATTCACCGGTTTGGGCTCATGATATATCCACCTGAAAGAAAAGAAACCCTTTGCTGGATGCCCACTCTCTACCCTCCTGCTCACTGACTTTTTGGCTGGGGACATCACATTTGGTCGCCACCACAATCACCACCTACACAGCACCCAAATTTCCCATCAAACTCAGGGGGATATCAAGCAAACCTTGTACCAGGCAAGTTAGGGTTGGAGGTTCCATGTCGACCACCACAATTATGAACTATAAGCAGCAAGTGAAGCTTTTTCGCTGAGGCCCAAATGAAATCACCATGCCAGCTGCACCAAATTCGGTGGATTCCTCCATCCAACGATCGAGGGCTTCAAATGTTGAACGGTTTGTGCTGTCGTAAGCAAGGATGCCACCCTGGGCACCCTTGTAAAACTCCATGCGAATGTCCAAATAGTCACCACCACCAGCAAGATCCCACAGATTCATGCGAACCTGACCTCAGCACAAACGGAAGCAAAGTTCCTAATTCCGCTTTTGGACCTCCAGGACACTAAAATCATATTTTTCATACGAATGCCAACTTATTATATTTGTCAGCTTTCTTTTGCTGGATGCCCCCCAACGTACACAGCCAACCTTGCTTAACCTTGCAATTCGGTTCCCTTCACACCATGTCATTTTTTCTGCTTTTTTCATTTTTTCATTTTTTTTTGGGGGGGGGTGGGGGTGGGGAGGACAACCGGTATTCGAAAGTGGTGCTTCGAACACTCTCTCTTTCCATTTCACAAAATCTTGAAAAAAACAGTGTCGCAGTAGACATTATTTCTGGTTGTATATATGTGGGGATTACCAAAGTCCCAGTTCAATGTTTTTGTGCACCTCGAAGTCCCCGAAGTCGACAGGCTTCACACCATAATCAACACCAATGGTTGCAACATATTTCGATATGAACTTGCCTTCGCAGTATCTGATAAACAGAAGGAAGAACATCCCTTACCAAGCCACTCATCAAAATGGCACAAGAAGTGTGTCCAATGGGTTTTTGTTTTACAGAAATTTTCATACAGACCCAAATCTGTACAAGAAGTGTGTGTGTGTGTGTGTTTTTTTGGATTTTTCTTTGAAGGAAGCCAAGGTTTTCCTTAGGTGGGGGTGAATGGCAGATCCCACCCATACATGATTATTTTTGCTGGAAAATCTGAGTGGAATGGATTACATGATTGGGTCGAACACACTGTGATTACCGTTTGATGAGACACGACTTCCCGACACCATTCTCACCCATCGAAATGATTTTAGTTTTGAAGACTTTGTCGCGTGGTCGACGCTTTTGGGAATCGACCAGCGCTCGAACAGCCCGCATCCCGCAGTCCTTGGGGAGAAAAATTTGGACGGGATTTTGTTCAAGACTCGACCTCTCATCCCTTCAAGAATTCCGACAGGCCACCCCATCTTGCCAGAAACTTGCGGGCATCGTGGTTGTAACCTCTAATAATCGATTTGAGATTTTTTTTTTTTTTTCATGAGTGCATGTTTTCTTCATCTGTCCTTTTTCCATGAATGAGAAACAGCTTTTCTTTCTATTGTTGGTCCTTTTTCCATATGAATGAGAAAACTGATTTTCTATTTGTTGAACCACCCAAGTGAACATCCTTACATCGCCCTAAAAACCACCAAAAACACACAAGCAGCCTCTTCTACTACTGAATCCATCGCCACCTCCACCAGCACTCAGTCACAAACGCATGCACAGAACCACGAAGAGCCGAGGCTTCCCCCCCCCCATCAACGAGCCACCACAATTGGCCAAAAACACCCAGGACACGACAGCAACAGCCACCCCCTCCACTCTATTCCTTGTCTGGCTTGAGTCCGCTGGAACCACGGAGACGACCGGTACGTCTGGCGGCGATAAGACCGACCTTCTGTCCGGGGGGTGCATCTCTTCGGACCGTGGAAGGATGACCGATATGCTGATGGTTACCTCCTCCGTGGGGATGATCCACAGGATTCATAGCAACACCACGGACCTGTGGAGATAAAATTTAGGCCACCCGTCAAAACCCGAGTCGATGGATATGTCGGAATGGAAAAATCAATGCTTAGGTAGAACAAGCTTGAAACAAGAGTATGACTGACAGGAAATAGAGTCGGTTATTCCTATCACTGTTTCTTTTTTTTTGGAGAGGGTTTGTGGCAGCACCACACAAACACTCGGAAAGGGAAAACAAAATGGAGAAAGAACATACTCTGAAGAGGAGATTTTGCCCGCCAACACTAAAAAATAACGATTCTGAGAATCCACTTACTCTTGGCCATCTGTTCTTCTTGGCCTTGTTCTTGTGGTATGACACTCCAGCCTTCAACAGCGGCTTCTCAGTCCTACCTCCACCTGCAACCTGACCAATCATGGCTCGGCACCTGCTGGAAATGATCTTCTTGGAGCCGGAAGGCAATTTGATCCTGGAAATTCCGGCTTCCTGGTTGTGAGCCACGATAAGACCGTAGTCTCCGGAAGCCCTGGCCAAAGACCCACGGTCTCCGACGTACTGTCAGGAGCAGAAAACAGGGACAGAAAAAGTGAGAATCATGATGAAAGGCAGAATTGAAAATATGTGTCTATTGCTTTTCAGATCTCCTTGCTGACTGGAGCTAGTGCAAATAAGGTTGGTTAGATTGGAAAAGATTCAATCATTAGGTTCGTTCCGTCTGAGTTGTGGGAACAGTTTTATAACCAATATCTCTATTTTCTGAACCGCTGAGGGGCTGGGCACGAGGGAAAATGTGGCTGTGCGGATTTGTAACATGTGGTTTTCTGCATGTGAAAAAAAATCCTGTATTTTTCTCCTTCATTCTCCCCACCCGAAAAGAACAAACTTCTCGCAGACATGGCCATTCATCGAAAACCAATGGAATGATTTCATTGCAAACAGACCGCCCCCCCCCCCCCCCAAAAAAAAAAAAAAAGGTAAAAAAGTACTCTTGGATCCTGAGATTTTAATTCTATCAGAAAAGCTGCATCTGTGTTCCAACATGCTGTAATAAAACTGCACTGCTCCACCAAATTACTAAAAAGAGCAGCTTCCAGAAACATGGACAGTTAATTTTCCTCACCCTCTCGATGTTGCAAATGATAGTTCCCTCAGGCATGTCCGCAAGTGGCTTCACATTTCCGATTTGCAGAGAAGCCCTCTTTCCACAGTACACAAACTGCAATCCACACATATTCTCAACATCAACACAACAACATGATGAAAAAAAAAAAACAATTTTACCTTCCTCCTTCCTCATTATGTCTTTTCACTCCAAGCTGTCCACCACGCTTTCAATTTTTTTTTTTCGGCAAAAAAGTTTTTCATTCTCTGTGTAAATGTTTTATCCATGAGGATAAAGTTGGTCCTTGACTAAGCGGTCAAGTGTGACTTTCTTTTCTTGTATGCTTCATATACACAACCCAAAATTTGGGCAGCGAAAAATACCTGTCCAGAGAACATTCCTTCGGAAGCGATAAACTTCTCCTTCTGGAGTCCAAATCTGACTGGGTCCCTGAAAGTGACCTAAAAAAAAACATGATGGTGTAAAAAAATAATTCACTTCCCACACCATATCAGACTTTCATACCTCATGTCTCACATGTTCTCAAAATAAACAAGAGTTCTTGTTTTTTTTGGAAAAATAAAAATGAAACACAATTCAAACCAACCCCCCCCCAAACTATTCCAGAAATGCACTGGACTCTTCCAACCACAACATTTTCAGCACCAATTCCTTTTTCTATTTTTTCGACCAGAAACCTGAACTCAATCAACTCCTAAAGTGTCTCTGTTACCATCCTCACACCAAGTCACTTTTCTTCCACTTCTCACAGAACAAGCCAGTCTGAAAAATACAAAAAAATACAAAAAAAATATAAAAAAATATTCACCGCACCTCAGCGAGGGGTGCTCCTCTGCCTGGGTCGTGGATGATGTCCGTGACTACTCCTCTGATGTATCCGTTCCTCTCAGCAGCGTCCATGGGCCTCAACTTGGCGGGTCCCTTTCTGTGCGTGTTATGGCATCTGAAGACGCTTCCGCGTCCCTTACGCTGGCCCCGAACAACACGCCCCATCTGATCAACACCCAAACATCAGCACTCCATAAATACGTCGCCACGACACCGAACAGGACCAGAGAAGTCCCAGTTATCTCCTCTTGACGCGCACTTCGGTCGGGAACTCTGCCCAAAAGCCGTACGATGTTCGCGAAAACCGGATGGACGAGGCCACAATACCTTTTTTTCCTCCTTTTCCCGCTAGCCTTCTGTGCTCCCCTCTCTCCTGACGCAACCCCGGCGGCCGATATTGGAATTGAGCGAGGGTTGTGCAGTGTTCGGACCAGGCTGAAATCGGAAATCGGCCGCCGTGTTCATCATCGATAGTCGCTGATCGAGTGGAGCGATATCCACTCAGCAATGTGCGTAAGCAACTGCCGACCTCCTTCGACCTTCCGTTCGCTGCAACGCGCGCGTGCAAAAGTACAAAGCACGCAACGCTTTCCCTCGCAAGCGATCGTTATTATTTTTTCGGGCGAGGACGCATATTTTCGCGCGCACACTCTGCGGATCCTTCAGAAAGAGATCGGCAAGCGGGGAAAGGCAGAAGAAGAACCAGTAACGCTCGATAGAAGAAAAAAAAAACATGGGGAAAAAGAAAGAATGGGGAGAGAACTCCAAAAAAGTGGAGGGACGTCAGCGAAAGGCCAGCGCACGAGCCGAGGAGAAGGAAAAGAACGCTCGTAAGACGGAGGATGAGTTCTGGAAGGATGCGGGGGACGGGGCCAAGTCCAAAACGCAAAAGAAACGCGAGGAACAGGAGCAGAAGAAGCAAGAAGCTGCTGCCAAGCGTTTGGAAGCGAGGCGACTGGCTGACGAAGAAACGAAGCAGATGGACGCCAGCCTCAAAAAGGGAGCTAGAGAAAGAGTTGGCATCCCAAAGGTAAGGGGCAAATGTATCTTGCTCGCTTGCAAGTGATCAGACAGATTTCAAGGGGCTACTTGAAGTTGCAGTCAGGAGTTTTTCAGAACCCCAAAGGGAAGGTGGTGGTGTAGAGAGATAGTGTTTTGACAGACATAAAAACTGTTTGCGTGATTTCCACTGTTTTTTTTTGTTTTTTTTTTACACCAGGTGACCCAATACCAGCTTCGAAAGCAACAAGAAGAATCGGCTGCCAAGCAAGGGGAGGTCCAGAAGGAAAAGAAAGCTATTGAGCGAAAAGAGGTTGCGGAAGAAGCGTATGTTGCGATGGTCGACCACAGGAACACCAACAGGGATCAGGATATGCTGGAGGCACACAATGTGGAGCAGGCCATCAGACAACTGACGGTGGAGGAAGATGAGGCTGACAGACATCCAGAAAGGTAGCAGATTGAAGCAATTTGACAAAAAAAGATTGTTGAATCGTAGGCGTATAATTTTTTTTTCTTAAGAATACATAGAATATGGATCCATAACCTCCATAACTGTTTTCAATCAAGAGACTCCTTTTTGAAAGTGTCTTTGATATCTACATTTGATTTTATTCTGACAATAAAAGAATTCTCACAGATCATCAGGAGGAACATAACTGTGTTAAGCGACTTGGTTGCCCAATCCCCCATTTTTTTTTAGGAAAAAAAGAAGAAAAAAAAAGCGAAGAAGGGGAGGGGGAGGGTCAAATTCTTTTAAATGAAAAAAAAACAACAAGGCATAAAGTGGTTGAAAGATAAACTTTTTTTTATTTAATGGTGGTGGAGGAAAGTCCAATGAAATGGTCATTGGTTTGTGAATCTTTACAGACGGAGGAAGGCAGCTTACCTCGCTTTCGAGGAGAGGGAGCTGGAACGACTGAAGTCGGAAAAACCTGGCCTCAAGCAATCGCAATACAGGGACATGATTTTCAAGCTGTGGCAAAAGAGCGTAGACAATCCGATGAACAGGGTGTAGTACAGCAACCCAAGGAGCGTTTGGAAAACATTCGGCTTTTCGATTTAGAGTTGTGGGAGTTTTGCTCCCTAGAAACACACAGGAAGTGTATGGTTTTTCCAATGAATGCTGCCGATCTAGAGTTTTTCCCCAATGGATGATAACTGACAAGAGCCCTGTGCATCCCCACCAATCCACACCTCCACGCAGCTTGCTTCTTTGCTGGTTGGAGCATTTCTGATTGGTCAAGGTTCCATTGAATCTCGATAGATGATTCTTGGAGGGGTTTTTTGATATGCAGCAATTTGGGGCCGCATGGATGAGCGGCCTGTTTGGCCTATATTTTACGTAGAATTAACATGTCCAGATTGTATGTTTTATTTCTGATAGGAAAAGTAAGGAAGGGTAATGAACTCGATCCTTGGTTTTTGCCATCTCGAAGGGTCGAGGGAGAAAAAAAATAGGGGAGGGGGGTAAGTGGTGGATTTTTCATGAACCTGGGTAGTGCTGTTCTTGGTTGCTTAGAGGGCTGTGTTTTTTGATCGGATGTTGTAGAGATTGGGTTTTTTTTTCTCCATATTTTCTGGGACAATGCCACATTTTTGAAAATGTTTTAAACTGTCGACTATTACAATGGATACAACAAAACACAAATTTGAAGAAAAAAAAATTCCGAAACAACTCATTGCAAGGAGTGGCGCTCCCTCTTTTGCTGGAAAAACAATTTTAGAATTTCTCCACATTCGTCCTCCAAAATGCCATCATTCACCTGTGGAACAAATCATTTTTGTTTTTTCTGCTTTTTTTACATAATGAGACGTCCTCCGCCACCACTCCTATAAACAATCGATCTTTTCCATGAAAAGATTCATTCCATCCATTCCATATTACTCATGGAAAAATCCATTCCATTCCAAAGACAGTCGAGCGCACCACACTTCATTTCAAAAGACAAAAGGTGGTGTTTTCTTCTGACGAGAACATACCAGCATGTAGGGATGGAATGGGTGTGGCCTTTGCGGACCATTTACAGGAGTCGACTCTCCTTCTTGGATTGGCAGGAGAGGCACCCAGCTTTGATGTGCCCCTGAACCAAAAAAAAAACGTCCTGTGATCGTCCACAATTTTTCGAGACCAAAAGTTCAACAAAAATATCCCAAATCAAATAATGAATTTTTTAAATCAAATAATGAACCAAACAAAAAACCAAATCAACTAATGAATCAAATATAATCCAAAACAAATAATTAACCACAAACTGAGTGCAGGGCCTTGCACAAAGTCGGTAAGAGGACAATCTCTTCGGGCAGGCGGATGCTAAAACTGACAGCATAAGGTCACCTAAACGTGGACTCCTGACACCGTAGACCAATCTCCTGAGACGGGATTGCAGGACTGCCCCTGCACACATCGGACAGGGCTCCAGCGTGACATACAAGGTGCTCTCTGTCAGACGCCAACCTGTACATCCACATCACATTCACACTACTGTTTCGAAGGAGAGGCCGGAAAACAACGTCAAAGATGGACTGGGACCTCATTGCAAGCTAAAATGACTTGCTTGTCCTTTGAAAATGAATAAATAGATATAAAGAGAGCCAGCGATCGTACAATGCTGAAAAGTTGTTATTTCAGCGCAGAGGAGAGGGTGCCACGTCTATTGGTACTCTGTTCCATTCAATTCTGAGTATGTTGCACTTGCTCCAGATGGGTACTATCGAACACTGTGGGGGCTAATATGCACAGCAATGATTCTTTCCTGGAAACCCATCTTCTTCCACAGGAAAAAATTGTTGCAGGATTTTACCTAGCACCTTAGCACCCTTTTGAATACACAGCATTTCGGCATGAGCCGTGGGGTCTGATCTGGCCTCCACCTCGTTCCTTGCCACTGAAACAACCCTATCATCATGCACCAAAACAGCACCGATTGGGACTTCATTCGCTTGAAAAGCCTGCAGAGATAGAACAGCTTTTTTTTACACAATGGATTCGCTGATCAGATACAGTTGGGCTTATTACTTATAAAGGTTGGAATTCGCGGAGGACTCCAGCCATCCTTTTTTTTTCCTTAGGTAAGACTGGGACTCTCTGCTTAAGTGAAAAAAAATCAAAAAGGGGGAGTAGGGGTCGCACATGTTGGGCCTCGACCAGTGCCAATCTCATAAACTCCTCATCCTTTTTCAGTTGGTTGTCGCTCGACGCAGGGCAGTCCTGGAATAACCGAACAAGAAAAAAACAACAACAAGAATTCAAAGTCCAACAGCACAAGAGACGAAGCCATTGAAAAACCTGGTGGTTCACAGCATTATTATCCATGCATACAGCTGTATGATCTTTTCATTCTTCTTCTTATTTTTCATTTTTTCATTTTTTTTTTGGGGGGGAATGTTGAATTAAGAAAGACGTCACAGAAACGTCGAGAAGGAGAGTTGGAGAAACCAGAAGGACTGAATATCGTGTGCATTTTCGAATAGCACGCTGGTTTTTATTTAGCTGCGCTACGAAGTGCAGGAATGGTCTGCCCCAATTTCCCTTATTCGAGCTCCTACCCGTGGTTCGCTGATGCATGGCAGGGGATGAGGCAACAAACCAATGCGTCCCTTTCTATACGGAAACGATCCTTCCCTTTGTGAGATTGTGAGGCTTGTTATCAGCGGACGTCGCAGTAGGCCGACCATGCACCCACCACCACTTGCCAACTTCAGCACTCGTCACTCCTTTTTTCCTGCACTTTGCTTTTATTGCGATTTTCTGTCAGACATACGAGGTGTAGTGATTAGTCATGGTTCCAGCATTTGGCTTGGTGTAGTGAAAATGGAGCTGCTGCTTTGGTTTTTGTTTGTTTCTGTCTTTCGGGATGCCTCCACCAGGGAAAGGGCACAAAACAAACAAGGCAGGAAGGAAAGCTTCCAAAAAAGATGCCGTGAAGAAGAAGAGGCAGGGGGATGTGGGGGCGTCGGGGATGAGCGCTGCGCAACGGAATCCCAAAGCGTTCACGTTCAATTCGGCGAGGAACGCGCAGAAACAGCTCGCGAGGTCGGCGGATCTGGAGCAGAAGAGATTTCATGGTGGGTGGTGGCGGCGGCTCATTCTCCCCCAGTCTGTGTGATTCTGTGAGGTCGATTCTTGAATTAGTAATGAAATCTGACACCCTAGTGAATCCACCGTGTTAAAGCAGCTTTTGATGTTGATCTTTTCCCAATATCCAGTAAATATTTTCACATTCAGTAAGTTGAAATCATGAGGCGCTCCAGATTTACTGTGTTTGGAATTTTCGGATGGAAACATAAATTGAGGAGGGATTCCAGGTCGGAATATTAGTCATGATCTGATGGTGGTTTGATTTTTGTTTTTACAGCCCCTTTGCTTGATAAATCGGCATTGGATCCACCTCCATATGTCGTTCTCGTGCAGGGTCCGCCAAAGGTAGTGTTTTGAATGGCCTCTGTTTGGAATCATTTTATTCATCTCATCTTATCTTACAATTTCACAAGAAATTGTTGATCAAATCAGCCAAACATTTGGCATCACTGTATTTCATATTTTTCATTTGAACCTGGTGAGGTTTCCTAGCTTCTTGTTTTATTTTTTCCAGTCTGCTGATTGTTATTTTTTCTTCTTAATTTTTCAACGTATAAAGTCGTACGCAATGAGTCCAAGAATTCCTTGAGTCGAAAAAGTTAAATGTGCCCACAACATCAAGCAAAAAATTGAAAAGCAAAATCACATGCATTTACATGCAAAAAACAAAGAGATGCGAAAATCTTCCCCACACACTTTTTTTTTTGGCGTATTCCATTCCATTTGTTTTCTCCATAATTTCTTTTTTTTTGTTAATTTCATCCAGGTGGGAAAAACCACCTTGATCAAATGCTTGGTGCGACATTTCACCCGTCAAATCGTGAACGACATCCAAGGACCAATAACCGTGATGGCTGGAAAAAAGCGGCGTCTCACCTTCATTGAGTGCCCCCATGACCTGAATGGAATGATTGATGCTGCCAAATACGCAGATCTGGTGTTGCTGTGTGTGGATGGCTCCTTCGGATTCGAAATGGAGACCTTCGAGTTTCTGAATTTGCTTCAGGTTGGTAAAAAAAAAAAAGAAAATCGACTTATAAATGGAATTAGCATTGCATTGCTCCTTTTATCGTTCGAAAGGAAATACTCAAAACAGGCATCTGGATGTGATTGAGGGGGCGCCGGTACGATTGACAAATAACTGAAAACTGGATCGACAGCAGCATATTGGCTCAGTTATTTTATTAATATCTTGTTTTTCCTCTAATAGTAGTAAGCTTTTTTTCAATGCAATCAAACGTTTTTTTCAATTTTTCAGCTTTTTTTTTTTGCATTTTTTTCGAAAATGGAGATTTTTTCAATGCAATCAAACCGTTTCGATTTTTCTTGCGCAGGCGCATGGATTTCCCAAAGTGATGGGGGTGTTGACTCATCTGGATGCCGTCAGTGATATCTCCAAGCTGAGAAAGATTAAAAAAAAACTCAAGTCGAGGTTTTGGACGGAGATTTACGACGGTGCACGACTGTTCTACTTGAGCGGTTTTCGAAATCGAAAATACATGCATCACGAAATCAAGAATTTGGCAAGATTCGTGTCGGTGATGAAAATGCGGCCGATCTCTTGGCGGACGGTTCACCCTTACAGCGTGGTGGATCGTTTCGAGGTGGGTTTTTGCTTCCTCTGAAATTTTTTTTTTGCTCCACACAATCTATCCTGCTCCACACGATCTGGAGTCGTAGATGGTCTCAGATAGATGGCAATGCTGATGTTTCGGAAAAATGAGCAATTCGAGCCATTTCTGAAAAGAAAAGACACAGTATATTGTAGAACTGGATATCTATATACATTTTTTTTTTCTATATCCAGTTCTATATATCGTATATTAAATTTTAGCGACCTCCAGAACAAGTAAAAAGTGATCGCAAAACGTCCTTAAAGAAATTTAAAAAAAAGAGGGAGAACGTTGAAATTTTTGCATGGGAAAACTAACAAAGGTTTCCTTTTTTCAACAAAACTGTGTTTTAATCTTGTCCAGGATACCACCCCTCCAGAGAGCGTCCGTCAAAATCCAAAGTGTGACCGAAACATTTCTCTTTACGGATATTTAAGAGGATGCAATCTGCGATTGAATGCCCGAGTGCATGTGGCTGGAGTCGGAGATTATACTTTGGAGGAAATCGACGGGCTGGTCGACCCCTGTCCGTTTCCTGAAGCGCTCAAAAAACGAGGTCTCAACGAAAAGGAAAGGGTGATGTATGCCCCGATGAGTAATCTCGGAGGGTTCATATATGACAAGGACGCGGTGTATATCGATATCCCGGATTGGAAGGTGAGGGGGAAAACAGCATTTTTGTTTTCTAGTTTTCCATAAGAGTGTGAGTACGATGCTTGTTTGTGAAGGGAATGTATGGGAAGCAAAGTCTCGCTTTTTTCCACGGTTGATCTGAACATGTGGAAAAACTTGCACAATCAATGTAATTGAGGTGGCTGTTTTCTTGGTGCGAACAATGGCTTTCTGTTATTCGTCTGCCCATCAATACAGGAAAAAAAGACAACACCAGAAAGCCATCATTCCCAACGTGAAAGAGAAAAATATCAATCCTAGTTTCAATAATTAAGAATTGTTTCTTTTTCCATGAAGAATACAGGCTTTTTTTTTGGGGGGGGGGGGGGGGGGCAGGAGGGAAATCGATTTTCGGTTTCACGGAAGGACCCGCTTGCTGATTCTTGTGATGTCTTTTGATTCGAGGTTCAATTTTCGACAGGCGGTGGTGAGGGTCGGAAAGAAGATATGAAAGAGGGCGGGGAGGGGGAAACGATGGTGAAAGACTTGCAGAACACCCAGCGAACGATCGACGAAAAATTGAACACGGCGTCCCTGAAGCTGTTCGAAAATGGGGCTGCCCTTGCTGGCGATATGGATGGGCTCGAAGAAGTTTCTTCTGAGGAGGAGGAGGATTCTGATAACGGTACAGGGGGGGGGAAATCGAAACTTGAGAAAAAAGAAAAGAAAGGAAAACAGCAAACCCGAGTCAGCATTCTTCAGCTCATTATGATGAAGATTAGAGCGAGGTTGTCTGAGGACCCTTGTTGAGCGAACCTATAATTAGATGTATAAAACCTGTTATCTTTCATCCAAAACGCCCTCATACAAAAGAACGAATTCATGGAAACAATCAAGTTGAACAACCGTTTTTGGTTGCTGAATCTGTGTGTGTGGGGGGTTAATTGTTTTATTTTTTTTCGGGGTGGTGGTATTAATGCGAAAAAAAGAAAAGTGCCAGATTTTTTATTTTACTTTTCTTCACCCTGTGAATTGACACAAAACCAAAAAGTAACAAGAAAATTAACATGCCCTGTTCCGATTCATGACTGAAGAGGAGAACTACAACAATGGGAAAAATGAGGGGAAAAGCAGCAGCAAGGATTTCAGTGGGAAAGCCTTCGAAACGGTGGATGCTGGCGGTCGAATACGAAGGAGGGTGAATTTTCCTGACGTTGGCGAGGAAAGGCCGGGTCCGATGGAAGAAGATGGTGGGGAAGAGTCGACCTCCTCTGATGATGAGGATTATCAAGAAGGTAACTTCCTGCAGCAAACTGTTAATTGAAGGGGGCCATTTTTCTGGTGTTCTGGAGTTGTCGCGCTTTTGGAAATTTTGGATCGAGCAAAATAAGGGAGTTTTGACAAGTTGTGTAAACATGTCTCTTTATGTTTGATCGGCCTATGTTTCTTGTATCTATATATATATATTGTCTCTTTTCAAAACTCACTGTTGAAATCTGTAATTTTATTCAACTACTATTGACAAAAGGGAAAAAAAAAAAACTGTGTGTAGAAATGGGGAGAGCTGGGGCTTGGAAGCAAGACATGACCACCAGAGCTGCAACGCTGTTTGATGATCGAGGCAAAGACCTGCAAGCATTCATTTACGGAAAGAAATCCACCGCGGACGATGAAAGCGGCGATGATGATGGTGACGGTAAGCATTTCAGAAAAAAAAAACAAGGGAAAAAAAAAAGAAAAAAGCAAGGACAGCCTGGAGAAAAAGCAAAAACCTCTCTCTATATATAGAGAGGTTTATAGAGGTTTATCCATCGTATGGAGATGAAGAGATTTGAAGTGTGTGTGTGTGTTTTTTTCTGAACATGGCTGGGTTTTTTATGTTGACCAAATTGCTGCAGGTGTGGATACGACTCGTGTTATTCCTCCTTTTAATGTGATTGCTAAGTGGAGCGGAGAGGGTGCCACTTCTTCTCTCCAAAACAGGTTCGTTTCGGGGGACTGGGATGAAGGAAAGCACAGGAGCTCGACCAGGCCAGAAGGTACGGTAATTTCCCCTTTCAGATTTTTACTTGGTAGACTGTTTTTCGATGATTGGTCATACATCGTTCAGAATACGAGCCTCCACAGCGTTTCTACGTGATATATATAAATATGGGTAAATAGCAATACATGGTATTCAACGATTTTCAGAGGTTGATACTTGGACAATTCCCAATAAAAATAGATGTTGTGAATTAGCTGGTCAGATGAGACTTTCCGGCTAATCCCAATACAGCATGCATAAAACGAACAAGAATCTGCGACAGATGCTAAGAGTGTTTTTTGTTGTTTTTTTTCGTTTTTCCCCAAATCTCATCTGGAAAATACCAGACAGCAATTCAGACGGTGAAGGTAGCAGTGGGAGCGACGTCTATGGGGATTTCGAAGATTTGGAAACTGGCGAGGTGTTCAAAGGAAACGATGCTGCCATAGATGCTGCTCGAAAAGCCATAGGGGATGTGGAAGCCGACGAACGGAGGGAGAAGAAAAGAGCCCGGAAAGCCATGTTCGATGATGAGGTGCAGTGCTTTCCCTGAATCCCACCTCCAGAAATGGAATCAATGAGTTTTATGAGGTTTTTTTTTGTTTTGAATTTTTTTGAAACAGTATGTTTTTGGTGATGGTAGCATGTTGCATGCGGTCCAGCCTGAAATAGATCTGTGCGATTATCTGTGCAAATTTTACTGAAGTGTTTTTCCTTCAAGAAAGTGGAGGGGCTGTCGATCTCCAGTGCAGACTTCAGTCGAAAACATGGTTTAAAGGCAACGCATTTGGCAGTCAATCGACGCATCAGCAATCGGCACGTAAATTTCTTGTGGTTACGGAAAAGACAAGTGTTTTTTTTTCTCTTGTTGTTGTTGTTTGGCAGTATGATAAAGGGGGAGGGGGTGCCGGAGCCTCGGGGGAGTCCGAGCAAGAAGAGGATGAGGGTGCGGGTCGATCGGGGGGAAAGGAGCAGACCTACTACGATGCCGTAAAAGAAGAAATGACCGAAAAGTGGATGAGAACCAGGGAGGCCTTGGATGGCATGAGCTCCCACAGACGAATCGCCCTGGAGGGGTTCCAGCCTGGAACCTACGTTCGAATGAAAATCAAAGGTGAGAAAACCTAAAATCCCAAGAAGATTTTGTAAGATTTTATATTTTTTTAGAAGATTTTATATTTGTTTAGAAGATTTTCTTGATTTTTTTTCTCCCCCCCCCAAAAAACCTGCTTTGTTTTGTTTTGAACTTCGACGTCGTGGCAATTCGAAGCGTTTTTCTTTTTGCATATTTTATTGGTTATTTTTTTATTATTAAATCTCGGTTTATATATTCAGGGGTTCCGTATCAAATGGTGGAGTGCTTCGACACCAGCCGTCCGATTCTGGTGGGGGGCCTGGGACCTGGCGAAGATCGACAAGGGTGCATGCGATTGAGGTTCAAGAAGCATCGATGGTTCCCCAAGATTTTGAAAACTCGAGATCCCCTCATTTTTTCGCTCGGCTGGCGGCGATACCAGTCTTTGCCCATCTATGCAGTGGAGGACCATAACCGAAGAATACGAATGTTGAAATATACTCCGGAACACACTCACTGTATCGGGGCCGTTTGGGGTAGGGATCATTTTCATGAAAAATTGCTTCAGAAACATAAATGGACATGCGTGCGAGTGTCTATTTCTGTGTTTTTTTTTCTGGAAAGCACTGAATACCAATATGGAGATTTCATTGATATGATCAACCTTTTCCTTCCCAAAAAAAGGCAAAACGAGGTCGGCAAAGTCTTTGAAAAAAGAGTGCTATCTTCTGTGGGTTTTCCCGCTCTCCACGTTTAGCAAGCAACACCCAATCGAAATTACAATCGAACGTTGGCCTTGCGGACAAAATCAGATGCTGCTTCATTCAAATGCATTCAAACTGTTTCATTTTGTACAAACTGTTTCATTTTGACACACATTCTCACTCTTTTTATTTATTTTTTCACTGGTATAATTCAACACATCAGGTCCCATCTCTCCAGCAAACAGCGGCTTCGTGGCCATTCAGAATTTATCATCGAACGTGGAGAGCTGGCGGATCAGTGCAACAGGGACGATCGTGGAGATCGAGGCCAATTTCCGGATCGTTAAAAAGTTGAAGCTTCTGGGGCATCCCTTCAAGGTTCAGAAAAACACAGCTTTCGTTTCGGGGATGTTCAATTCGCCCATCGAAGTTTCCAGATTCGAGGGTGCATCGATAAGAACAGTCAGCGGAATTCGTGGAACCATCAAGAAGGCCGTACGCGATGGTCAGTGCCAGAAATTGAAATCATGAAACGATGAAGCTATTCTATGTGTGTTTTTTTGTGGGGTGCATCTCCATGACCTGTTGGGTTTTGTGTTTCTATCGGCGTGAAAGTAAATCTGTTTCGAGAAAAGTTCGTTGATGTTTGATCATTAGGATTATATTCTGTGCTCGGTATAATATTTTGAAATTCTTGATTTTTTTTTTATAATTCTTACCAATAGTGTTTCAACACATGGCCATCATCAAAGCTTTCCAAATGTGCTGCATCTCATATATGTATATATATTATTGAGATATAATCATAATTATTATAATTATTATTATATCAATAAGTTTTTTAATGTTTTTCATTTAATTTTTTTTAATGTGGGTGGATATCTGAAGTGGTTCCGCGTTTTTTTTTCTGAATTTTCATTTTGAGGATGTTGTGTGGATGTGGGGGAATTCATTCAGGACAACTCGGCGCTCCAAAGGGCACCTTCAGAGCAACGTTTGAGGACAGGGTTATCAAAAGCGACATCGTGTTTTTGAGATCTTGGGCGACGGTGGAGATCCCTAGGTTCTGCAACGTGGTCACTGATATGCTGTTTAAACCTGAAAAGAACGACCGGGCTTTCGTGAGGAGGAGGGCCAAGGATGCCGAGGCGGAGGATTCGGAACAGGAGGAAAAGGGAGGAGAAGGTAAGACAGGGGAGCTCCATGTTTGTTTGTTTTTTTGCAAGGAAAGGGATATTTGTATTGAGGCTGTGCAATTGGGTTCGATTGGTTGGTCGAAACGAGCGACCTTTCCAGAGGATTGGGGACTATGATGTACAGAGATGGGGTAAAATTTCATCCTCGTCTTACCGGGGGGTTGTTTTTCGACTTTTTTTTCCTGGCCAAATGTCGAGGATCTCTAGGGTTTTTTTTGTGTTAATGTTTGGTTTCGGCAAGTGGTTTCCCAGCAGCGTTTAAAAAAACTGTGTCATGCGTTTGGCAGATGCTGAAATGCCAGACAAAGAAGGAGATGAACTACCTGAATTCGTTGCAGCACCCGCTTTCGAAGGCTCCAGGCCTGGATACTGTTTCAAAACAGGGCGACGTGGGTTGGGTTATTACAGGTTCGTTCTGCAACATTTTTCGATAGAAAGAAAAACGGCAAGGCAGCTTGTTGTATGAGTATCAACGATGCATCCCTTGCACTTCTTTTTATGCCTGTTTTTCCAGAAATGTTTGGTTTTAACTCCTTCCTCTTTGTCTTTTTCAGAAATGTTTTGGTTTTCGCTTATCCTTTTTAGTTCCCCTCCGAAAACACATCTTTTTATGCCTGTTTTTTCCAGAAGTGTTTGATTTTAACTCCTTCTTTCTTCTCTTTTTCAGAAATATTTCGCTTTTGACTTTTTGTTTTTTCCCTCCGATAACTCAGGGATTCGCTGGTTCCTCTGTCGGTTGCATCCACAAAGGGGTCGAAGAGCGTCGAACACCAATCTGATCAACCTTCTTGGAAAAGAATGCGCACGGTGATGGAGCTCCGGCAAGAACGAGGAATTGGAGCTCCCAAAATAGCAGATTCTGAGTATCGACCCATTCAACGTGCCGCGAGGAAATGGCTGCCCATGCACATTCCAAAGAACCTGATCGCCGATCTTCCGATTTCCAGCAAACCCACCCTGAAAAGCAAAAGCAAGGACCAGAAGAAGGCCGAAAGGAGAAACGTGGTCATCAGAGAACCCCACGAAAAGAAGGTGCGTTAAAGAAATAAAAAAAAGGAACGAACTCGGTGACCTACAGAGGATATTCCATCTGAGAAGGGGTGTTATGCAAGCATCAAGTTTTTGTATAACCATGCTTTTTTTCAGCGGATATAAGTTGGATTAGAGCAGTTCGACTTTCAAGCAAAATAGTTATTTTTGTTCAGTATGAATCCTAGGCAGGCTGAGAGATGTGTCGATTTTCTGAGGCGTATTGTTTTTTGTATATAGCTCGTCTGCTGCTCATATGAATGATCTAACGATGATTAACCGAGTGCCGAGGTGTAAATATGGGTTTGTTTTCGTTTTGATTTATTTTTATTTTTGTTGGGGGGGGGTGAGCAGATGGCCAATCTTCTCACTCAGTTGAGAACGATTCGCAATGACAAGAACCGGAAGAGAAAGGAATTGAACGAGAAGCGGCGTCAAGTTTTCGAGCGGAAGAAGAAGGAGGAGGCCAAATGGAGGGAAGAATACAACAAGGTAACAGAGTGTGGTTGTTTTGTTTTGTTTTACATTTTTCAGGTTTCCTCGAAAAGAAGGAAAAAAACGGACAGAACAGATTTGGGTACAAGTCCTCCCTGCACAATTCTTTTTTTCAAGATATGCATATGAAGATTGCAGTGCAATTCAATATAAATATCATATCACATATATATATTTTCAAAAAATATCGTATCAGGAGGTCCAGAGCAGAAGTTTTACAGGAAGCTTGCAATATGTGCACTGGTGGTTTTGTGTTCTAAAAAAAAGTGAAAAAGAAAAAGTGAAGGGCACATAGGATTGGGTCTGAATTTCATGTCTATTTGCAAGGACTACTAAGGGTTTTTTTCAATTTCGAGCAGTTGATTGCTGTGTTTTGATCTCAATATGGTGTTCTGGGGTGCAGGAAATGCGATTGCACCGATACAAAGGACAGCAAGTCAGGAAAAGAAAGCGTGCCGAGGCCGAATCTTGATCAGAGGGCTTCAAGGTTTTTTTTTTTTTTTGAAGGGGTTTAATGTCTCTTTTTTTAGCGAAGAATTGGGCATGGACTCGATTCCTGTAGGTTCGTGTGGAGTTCTGGATGTTCTAATCAATTCTATGTAAGGGCTTTGGGGGATGGTCTTTGCATTTCTGGAATACTGTCAAAAGAGGATTGAAGGCACCATCCTTGTTGCACAAATCACAGCGCTTTTGTTATTGAACCCCAATGTAACACTGCTTAATGACGTAGGCGAGATTATGAATGAGGGAATAGAAATAGGAGTTGTGGAGATATCGGCTAGTTTTGGCGGGGAGTTTTACACTCATCACCACCCAAAGAGCACAAGTTGTATTGATTGGTCCAAAGACTCCCACCACTGTTCCCTTCTTGTTGTTCTTCACAAAATAATACTTTTGATTAAATAGAATTTGTTTTTTGAGCTCCCAGAAAATTCCACTCCACTCCACTCACCCCGACCCAAACCTATAAAAAAAAAAGAAATTTGACTCACGAAAATAATTGTAGAAAAAAGAGAAGCAAACAAATTGAATTGGAAAAACTAGGGAATCAACTCACCTTCAAGCAAGGCGGCACCCCGATTTAAAAAAAGTTAAATTATGAAAATCAAAAAGAAGAAGAAAGACCTACTAAGTATTGCGAAGTGTACATCCTTACCAAATGTGGCGATATTCAATGTTTCAAGTTCAATTGGGCTCTCTCATTTTTGTTTTTTTCATGAACCACCATTACCTCCAGCACTGTTACTGTCACTGGTCGTTTTCTTTTGCACAGACACAAAAAAGGGGCATGGAATTGAGCAGGATCTTGTAAAATCCTGTTTGGAAAACTCTGTAAAATTCCTTATCAACCTGAACAAAACATTTACCAGGAATCGACAAAAGTCAATGTATCTGAGGTGATAAATGAAGATAGATCAACTCAGCTGGCAACGAATGTTCGAAATATGGAGAGGGCAAGACGGTCTGTAGTGATATTCCACCGCCCTTGGAAAAACATATATCACACTGGCGCCCCCCCCCCAATCATGTATCTGTGGGGAAAATTCCAACATCATGTGCAAGAATGAGAAGTTGGTTCTGATCAATCATGATCACTGATTGGTGACTTCGCCATTATATGCATATTTTTTTTTGATGAAGTGATTGTCTGGTATTGGGTTGCTGTAGGAGCAGAGTGCCTCCTCAGGCAACATGTAATCATCGATTGATTGATTGGGGTGGTACGTACTTGTTACAGTGAAAATTTTCCGTAAGCATTTCTGCCACCTCAGCACCACAGTCCTTGTAAAAACAAAATATTAAAAAAAAATTGCTGGAATAGCCCAAAATCGGAAATCGGTCTTCCTAAAGCAAACCGACAAACCCCACTAACTAATCCCAATGCCAAAATTCCATCAATCATCATCCTCATTCTCCTCAACCTTCTCAATCCCTAGATCGACATCCTCGTCTTCATCGCTCTCTTTCCCAGCGTTCATGACAACTCCAGCACCTGTGCAGAAAAAATCCGTGGTATTTAAGCTGGCTTTTCACATAAAAACTTCCCCAGATTTCCTTGGGGGAGGGGCGTGTTCTGGCGTTCCAGAGCAAATTCTTCTTCGAAAAGAAACGTAAAACGCTGCAGGGTTGAAATTTCATCCAAACGTGCTTACCAGCAGTGAGGGAGGAGTTGATGACGGCACCGAAGGCGCCCTCTCCAACGAAAGCTGTGACACCCACGAATATAAAAGCAAACACCAGCAAGAGAAGGAACATGGAGTAAATAAACAAACAAGCGACGCGTCCTTTTGTGATGCCTGCCTCCCGCATCCTGGTCTTGATGATCTCTCTTTGGATTTGGTTCCAGGCCTTTTCGAATTCAACGTAGCCGATCTGCCCACTCCCATCCTCATCGACCTGTGGGGTTCATAGCAATACTTTTAACATCCGCGCGAATGCTTCAGAGCAAAAAGAAACAAACCTTCTTTTGTGTTATCTATATACAGAAATCTTTTTGCAAGCCATTCCCGCCCCAATTGAAACCGGAAAATCTGTGAAAGCCACATACAAAGAACCGAATGGCATTGGTCTTGAACAAACAAACAAACAAACATCAATTACATTGGTCTTGAAAACTTTTGTGCGTGTGTTGAGTTGAGACCTGGGAACGGGTTGGATGGGTAATTTGAGCTACCAAATAAACAGTTTGAGTGGAAGGAGGATTGAGATTACATCTGCATCACCTTTGCATAGAACATTCTTCGTTTGTCCTCGATCATATCTATGTCGAAACGGTCGAGCAAAGCGCTGAATTCGTCATAGCTCAGGTCATCGTCATCACCAGAATACAGTTTGAATATTGGGTAGGGCTCCAGGGAAGTCGCCTCGCTGGGACCAGGTTCTGAAAGCGGAGACGAAGAAATGCCATAACCAACTAACACCCAGTTCAGATGAACGAGCTCTGCGGTTTGCACACGGACATCCACACTCACCATTTCCCTTCTCATCCTGCTTCTTTTTTTTCTTTTTACCCATTGCCAAAGTTGCAACGATCTTCGCAGCAAATGCGGCTGCGACGACTGCTGCAACTCTTGCTTTATACCTATCGAAGGAGAGCAGGAGTCTGGATCCCGTGGCTTTTGCATGCATGAAAAGGGTGACGACCGCCGCGCAGTACGGCAGAAACGCTTGGGGCCGAATGACGGCCCCCAATATGAGCCAAGAAAACACGAACAGAACGTATGAGATGAGCATCGCCAAAACCAGGCAAAAGAAGACCCAAAAGATGCTCTTCAGCAAGCCCCTCACACGGTTGTTGCGAAGCCTGGGAACTGCACCACAACTGAAAGAGAGTTCATCTCTTAATTCTGTGAAAAACGGCTTCTGTCAGCGCAATGGGGGCTCATTTGTGCATACATACGTGCTATTCCGATGTAATATACGACCATCTTCAGGTGGCAGAACACGAGCCACGTGGTGCATATCGCCAGCACAATTTTGTTCGTCGGTGTTATTCCATACTCCCCGAAGTCGTCGGGGTTGGACCGGAGGTCATCTAGCGTCAGCTGGGGCTGAATTGCTGTCGTTCTTGAGTAAAACTTTTGCTGGTGGAATGCGACATGGATGAGAGGGTAGACAGGGAGCCAAATGAAGAAGATGTGCAGCCAGACGCTGAGAACTCGCATCAGGTACCAAACCGTCTGGTTGGAGCCCATCGGGTTCACTGCCAGATCTCGCTCATTGACGGTGACACCAAACATATCATGGAAAGCATCCTCGCTGTATATTATTCCGTAGTCGAAAAACTCCCCTGTGTCAATTCCTTCAGGAGACGTGCGCATTCGCTTGCACCAAAGCTTGTATCTGGCCTGCAGAGAAGGATAAAAGCTTGTTTTTCTGTGGTGCAATATTTGATATAATATAGGCTGAGCGAGAATTCGGCAAACCCACCTTGAACACTTCATACTCTTCTGTATCGCGTGTATAATTTCCGGATACTGTATACTGTGACCGAATGAACTGCGCCAGCAAAGTTTGCGATTGAATTAGCTCCAGCGACTGAGAGTTATCTTCTTCGTCGGACGACTCCTCGTCGTCTGACACTTCAGAGACACGGGACAAGCAATGCTGTAGCCCTCCATCTTCATCACTGGTTATACGACGGAAACTTGACCGGCCTGCTTCGACCATAGCCGTCTTCATTCCACTTGAAAACACCCCCTTTTCTGTGTTTACCTGAAAACAAAGAGTAGGAAAGCTTGAGACAGCTCGAAATCGGATGGCTATGTCGACGCACCACGCAGAACACCACGAAGTGCCACATACAAAGATGTCTTTGCGCAAGTATTGTTGGTTGATTTGCTTTTTTTTTTCAAGTCGACGTACATAGATTGTTTCTTCGATTGGCGGCAGCCTTCGCGCTGTCTGGGATCCTTGTTGGCCAGAGTCGCCAGTAGCACGCTCTGTGCTTGATGGGCTTGTATCTTTTTTTTCCTCCTTGGGCCTTTCGGGCACACCTCCCGGAAGAAGAGAAGCTGAGAGACAACCTTGAATGCTGTCTTGGAGTTTCTGCGTATCGATTCTGATACTTCCGTCCTACAATAGAGGGCAAGTTCATGAGTTATGAACAGGGAAAATGGCAAGGAGAATCCTGTTGAATAATGAACAGCTCATTAGTTGAGACTTGAAACAGGCCCCAGATGTACAGCCCCAGCGGCCCTCTCAAGTGTAAACAGATTCCTTAAGAAAAATGCCATTGCATACCTCCATCCCAACTGGAATTGTAAAATTGAGAACGGCTTGATTCTGTGACTCGTGCAGCGAAGAGGAGTAGAAGGCATCATCTCGTTTCTTGAACGTCAGCTGTTTATCTGCCCGTTTCTCTTTTGCGCGATCGTCATCCGTTTTCAGTTTCAAACCTTTCAACGAGGTGACGATTCTCTTGGTTGCATGTATTCCTAGTGACTGGGGTGGAGAAAAAAGCATTGCCTTATTTAGAGAAATGCTTAGCGATGAGGATGGGGGCACCAAACGAGATCTGGGAAAAAAATTGGGCAGAATTGAACTAACCTTGAGTGTGCCCTCCGATTTCAATACATCCTTTTGAAGGAGGGACCAATTCATGCAGAATTTTTCATAAGCGGGGCAAAAGTTGCGCAGAACCGTCTTGAACTGGACAGTTGGTCCCAAGGCCTTCAAATCCAAGTTCCCTTGGGTGTTGATTTGAATAGTTCTTGTCCCCCATTCGGCAGATATAACGTAGTTGTGCTTTACCCCCCCTCCAAGAGCTTCGGGCCCTGGGAGGGTGAAAAGACGTTCATGGCCAAGCAGGGGATCCTCAAGACCTTCTTCCCACGGTTCCAGCGGGGTTGTGGGGTTTGTGAATGTCCTCGGGCCTTCATGTATATTGACCACGAGCAGATCAGCTTCGATGCCGTGGACTGAGCATCTTTTCTTTTGACACCATATCTTAACCCAAGCCACCTTGTATCTGAGATAAAACATTCATTGTTAATATATTTGTAGTTTTTTAATCTACTCAACCAATTTAAATGCACAGAAAAGAATTTAAAGAAAAGTCGTCGTGGATTAATCCATGAGATATTTGCTACCAACCTGATCATCTTCCCAAAAATGGACTTCCCAACACCAACGTCTGAGCCAATCCCAAGACGAATCACTTCTTTACCCTCCTCGAAGTCTCCGAGGTCATCCAGTGTGCCCCCAAGTCGAACTTGTAAATCCTGTGTCAGAGGCTGGTCCTGTGGAGCGCGCGAAAAGCAATAACTCATACATGTCTCAATGCATATCTACATGCCAGGCAACATGTAATCATTGATTGATTGATTGATCTACATGTCAAGCTGCAGTTGGAAAGGATCAATATGCCCTGATACAATCCCCACAAGGCAGTGACCGAACCTGGAGGCATTTCTCCTTCACAAAGGTCCGAAGACTGTTGATGAGGCGGCGGCGGCATTGATCGATGATCGCTACCTCAATCACATCGAATGGAGATGGCACATCTGCTTGGAGGAGCAGGTCCAAAATTGTCTTGAACTTTCTGCAACACAAGCCCAGAAATCCCCATAAAATCAATAAACAACAGGCAATAAACTTGTACAAAGGTGTCCTGACTTCCATACGGCAAGTTGTGTGTACCTCGTTAATGCCGCAAGATAAAGCTTTATGTAGTGCATTCTCGAGTTGCTCTCCTCCATCTGGTCGATTCTACTTTGAATCTCCGCTGCGTTTTTCAGCGTGTTGGTGAGCAGTCCCTTGCCTTCCTCGTCTGAGTCATTCTTGCCTTTCGCGAAAGCAGGGCTAATGGGCCGAAGTGCAATTGCGGTCAACTTGGAGAAATTCTCTTTCACGACTTGGCCGCCATGGGAAAGTTCGGGTACCTCTCCTGTTGCACAAAACCTACACAAATGAAGATAGGACTTATGCACAGGGAACAAAGACCAGCCAATTAGTATTAATAATAATAATAATTAAGCCTATTATTTTGGGTGGATAAAACATACCTATCCCATTCGAACTTCATTTCCTCAACGTTCCACTCACTGACGTCGCTGTGCGGATCCCATTTTTGCTTTGCGAAGTCTAGAAGATCTTGCTTTTTATCTTTAGGAATGGCTAGATCAATTGCAGAAAGCGTCAGAGGGTCGTTACCATCGTCCTGATAACAATAAACAAATTTTTCGTCTCAACTCCGCCCCGTTCATATCCTATGTACATTCTTAGCCGTCTCGTTTCAGGAATGATCACTGTTGATGGGTGCTACATGAGGCAAGCAGACAACTATGGATTTTTCCTTTTCGTATTTGTTCCAGCATCATGGAGGGGGATGGCTCTCTTTTAGTGAGTTGTAATGATTGATTGATTTATTTATTGATAATTACCAGGGCCGCCTTTCTGACTGCCTTCCTGTGATCGACAGCAACAAGCTCAACCAATGCATCAAATCGATCCTTCCTTTTCCCTTTGTCGATTTTTTTCAAGTTTTTCTGCTCTCGCTTGTATCTTCCAAGAGCCTTCAATGCAAGCAGCGTCAAAGATAGCATCACAGCGGTTCCTATGGTCCCAGCTATCATCATGCTCAGGACAAGCGACAACACCTTTGCAAATTCGCACCTTGTCAGTTTCAAATATCAACATTTGTCCTTCACTAAAGAAACTCATATTATAACTGTGAGAACAGCTTTGTGTCGATACATCTGTGCATTTTTGATTCATTTTGTGTGGTTTGGGTTGTGTCCCACCAGTGCGACATTCTGAAACATCTCGTTGTTGGCGTCGACGAAGTTGAGCTCCCCTCCATCCCCAAGCTCCACCCTTTTCTTGTCATAGAAATAGGTGGTTGCGTTTGCGTGCGAGTGATGAATGAGCTTTACGTATCGATTCCTTCTCAGCACCTGGTCCCCCCTCATTCGTTTCACCTCTTCCCAAGTGTATTGGTCCAGCGTGCGTGGAAATTGGTTGTTGAAATCAGATTCGTTCATCACCGGTCCATCACCCTGTACTATCCAAAAGCAAATCATGGGATATATCTCAGCACACAATGGATCTTCTGGTCCTGTGCACTCGAACAGAGTGAATTCCGTACCTGGAGCACTGGGTCCAAATAAGCTGAAGCTCCGTATTCATTCACGCATGGCGTGAGTTCATACTCTCCAGAACTCGTGTTCAGAAACAGCTCTCTTTCAATACGACAATTGTCTGAGTAGATGGCGTAAACTGCATTGCAAGGTTGAGAGTCAACACAGACTCTCTTGTGTCGAAATGATGGGCCCACTCCAACGCGGACACCCCTTCCATCGATAAAACCAGGATCCGTGTCCGTTAGCGGATTGTAAGTGATAGGATCGAACATAAGCTCTTCATTATGGTACCCAGTCCTCCAAATCTGGGAATTGAACAGCCACAAATCTATTTTTCAGAATGGATTCGTGCGGCGAAAAAAGGAAAGCTTACTGGCTCGGAACCCATAAGGATAGCTTTACCTGTTTCAAGTAAAAGCTGCCAGGAAGCTCCGGCTCAAAGTCTGGCCTGATCATGTCTTGCAAAAGTTCGTGAATCGTAGTTTCTCTTCTTGTTCGCAGAGTTTGCACAGCTCCATCTGTCGAGTTCTGCCTCCAGTCAATTTTTTCGATGGCACCGTACTTTGGATCGCACATCCTATCGTGAACACCATAGTATTACTTCTGAGAAGCGCAATCGACTGTACGTAGTTTAATTGAAGCTTTGCTGCGGTGTAATATCAGAGTATTGCTGAAGCTTTTCCTGGTGGACAGCACTCCACGGTTTCGTTCTTTTTTTTGAGGGGGAGATACAAATTTATGCTTTTGTGAAGCTTACCCGGGAGTCATCCGCACATCGGCAACCACCATCCTGGGATCAAGAACCCCCAAAGAAAACACATTAAGCCACGCTGGCTCAAGCTGCATGTAAACATCCCTGGACGTCCAGAACCACTTCTTGAAGTTTGGAACTCCAAAACCGGCCACGTCCAACACAACCACTGAATCGTCGGCTGCTTGTGATTCATCGACCCAGTTGTGTTTGATACTTTCAAGCTTATCTTCGTCCACGCCGCGAAACCTGGCCTCCAAGTGGGCATCATAACCCTGCACAGGGAGAAAGCTCTGAGAAACGATGAATTCATATCTTCAAGATACTTCCAGCTGCCGCCGCCTGCATTTCTTACCTTCAAAAAGCATCTGCTGCTCCCGTCTGAGGTCTTGCAGTTCTCTATCATGGTATGGTAGCTCCCAGAAACATTGAATGGATCGAATTTGAACGGCAACACCTGAGGTCGAAGGCTGTCATATCTCGGAACAACGCCACAAGAAAGCTAGAAAACGTGTCGAGAAGGGTCGAGTTCAGAGAATAAGGTACCTGGGCATGTATGGATCCCTCGATAACGTCCGCTTGCATCAGGGGCTTACAGACCATCGGTTCGCATCCTGGGGGTATCTCCTTTCCAGCCATACTTCCATATTTTGACTGATCGTATGGATAAACCCCGTCGACCCCCCCATTCGGCCAAGATTCATCCAGACACCACATTGGAAGGGCCTTCCCCCATTTTCTTCCTGATGACTCTGTTGCCCATGGAAAGTAGGAGAATTGGGTGCTTCCTTGAGCCCCGGTACCCCAGTCTTCTGGACATGGATTCAGCGCTGTTGAGCTGGAACTTATTCTGAAGCCTGGCATGTTTGTATTCTCTATTGTATTGGTCGCACTCAAATACTTTATGGAGGACTCATCTGCAACAGTCTGTGCATCCGGGTTCGTGTAGTCACTGGGGCCCAACTTCAAGAACAGCCCCCGAAAACACCAGGGATTGAACAGGTAGAAATTCTCCCCAATGGCGGCCACCCTCCCCACAGCTTGAAGATTTGAGTTGAATGTTGCATATTCCACACGATTCTCAACGATGGTTCTTGAAAATATTTTGGAAGCGAAATGGCGATACTGGTCGTCATCCGAGATATTGAAGTATGGAAAATTGTATCCGAAAAGGTCGTAAGTGAAAACCCTTCGCAAAGAAGTCAGTACATCATTGTAGCTCTGGAGATCCCAAGTTGACCTGTTGAAGTAATGTGAGGGCACCAAATTGCCATCTGGTAAGAAGCACTCTGGACAGTCTGTAGGATTGGCGTTGGGGTCAAACTGCAAAACACACCATTAATAAGAACATGCTTTCATACAGCATTCAACTGTACAGCCGTGCATTTCATACCTGCCTGCCGTTTAATCTCGGGTCATAGTCAGGAAAGGGGCGGCACTCCCTTGGTTGGCCTCCGTACATTGACAGAGTTTCGTTGGTTCCATCTGGCATATTTGGATTGTTTATCCTCCAGTCATGTTCATTTTTGTCATAGGCTTGGTATCCATCAGCAGATCGATCAGCATCGCTATATCTGTGGTGAATAAAGAATATGCAAAAAAAATTGCAGGGAAAATATTTCATCGATTTAGCGAAGAGTGTCAGACTTTTGCCACAACAAAATGGCTGCGGTGCTGCAAAAATTGAGCTAGTAAGATAAGATAGGTAGAGATGACAAACGCAGTTACCTTGTGCATTCTCTTCTATCCCTTCCGCCACCTAAATCATACTGACCCGAGCCAACATATTTGCATGTCACGTAGTCCTTCTCATAAGGCTCTATGATATATGTACAGTTGCCATACAGTTTCAGGAGGGCCTGCCTCATTTCCTCCACAGTTATAACGCCATCAGGTGGATCCAAGTCGTAGAGATGATAATTGACCCCACCCAAGCTTGGGATTCGCTCGCCAGTTATGGAGGTATCTGGACTTCCGCAGCTAGGCGTGCAACCCTGGAGACGCAGACCAACCTAAGGTCGATTCTTGTGTTGTACCGACCACAAGCCAATCTGTTATTTGCAGTGCTTGTTTGCCTACCTGTGATATATCACACGACCCAAACACCGGCTCTGTGATTCCGATGCTCCCACCCCCACAGTGCCAAGTGCAGTTCTGCAGGCATTCGACTGACGATATTCCTCCAGAACAGAATTGTAAACAATCTTCCTTGGCTTCGGAGTCATACAGTGTCGTGAGCGGTAGCATCAAAAGATTGAGCTGCTGTTCGAACAGCTCGTATGTGAGCTCCTGAACTGCTGCATCAGGCTGGGAGTCGCTAAACACGTGATTGATGAGCTGCTCCATCTCCGAATCTTCAATATCGAGCGAGTCGGTTTCGTTTGTGAGACCAAGTCGCTCCATTCCATCCAAAAACTCCGCTCGATCAATATATCCGTCAGCCTTGTCGTCGTAAAACTTGTGTGCATCCAGTTCAGGATTTGCGGGGGGTTGCATTTCGCATGGTATGACTTCTCTTGGGATATCCTCGACGATTGGTGCGGTTGCACATACCAGATTGGCTGCACTTCGGTATCTGAACCAAAAAACAGATCAATGTAGAGCTGTACACTCAAGCGTAGCGAAGCTCTTCGAACAGGCACCCTGAGAGGCAGAGGCGACTCGAAAAATTGTGTTTTTATTCCTTACTGAAGTTCATAGTTTCTGTCGTCCTGAAGAGCGATATCATCTGCCTCGACTGATACATATGCGTAGTCATGCCTGAGGTGGTCAAGACTGACAGTTCCATATTTCAGCCCAACACCCAGGCTTTTTATTCTTGCGTTAGATAGATCCACATCCATCGACCCCCCCTTTATGTAAAGATCAAAGTCATCTGTTCGGCCGAGAGCATCCAGCACAAGATACTGATCGTCAATGCGAAACGTGGGGAGAGGATTCGTTAGGTTGCCCAACGGTTCGACAGTGATGGGGACTCGACGAGCTCGATGACCTTTGAACAGAACGACCGAGCACTCACGTTCGCAAGCGACTTCCGTTCCTGGAGAAAGGAAAAACGGCGTCAGTTTGTGTGTGAGTATCAGTGAGATTGGGTCTGCAAGTGATCAGGATGAAAATATCCCCCCTTGCCTGGGACTTGCACTCTTCTGCATGTTGGATTGAAGGCTTCGATCAGGACGTGTTGAGTTCTACACCCCGAAACCACATCCTTTTTGGCAACCTTTCGAACGGAAGCTCTGACTCTTTTTCTGTGGCGTTGTTTGACGAACAAACGATAGTGATCTCCTTCTGTCGAGGATACTTGAACATGGCACCCTGAAAACGAACAGAATAGAACCTTAGGGCTTACGAATCAAAAAAGGCTGGAAGCAGTCCTCCTACCGCATTCTAGATATCACTCCTGTGGGATTTCTCCCTGTGCTTATAGAGTTCAACATCTGTACCGTGGGTCTGAATTCTGATGGCCGTCGTTATCCTTCTTTGTGTGCCAAGGTTGCAGACATAGGAAGACGATGTTGGGCTCGTAAGGTTCAAGTTTCCCTGGAGACCACTCACTCCAAAGCCACCATAAGCGTCCTTGTGAGCATGTCCCTTGTCGTCATTGGATGAAAAGGCATGGTAGAAGTCGTAGTCGACAAATTCCAGGAACTCCTCGCGATTCAGGTAATAGTCATTTGCTTGTCCATATGGTTCCAGAGTGAAGTCCCTTCGACAGGCATCAGCTCCTTAGTTTTTAAGCGTGCCAGAAATAAAGCTAGCAAAAGGCCATTGAACACTCTGAACCTATCCTAAGCTTGTGGAGAACAAAACATAATCCACGATGATCTAGCTAAAAGATAAAAGGGGACAATGTGCAACCTAAGTACGCCAGAAGCCAATGTGTTCCTGTTTCAGCATACCTCGTCGGATTTCCTCCACTATCATACATATCCTTTGGCCTTCCGAGACCGTCCAGGCAGCTTTCAAAGCACGCAGTGTAGTTTTGAACCATTCTTTTACCAGTTCCAGGTTCCCAGTATGCATCTGGCACATCCCTTGCTCGAGGCAGATCCATGATGTCCTGGGTGAAAACCAACCCACTTTAGTCAGCGACTAGCTCCTACTCCAGAGAACTATTGAACTATGCTTACACAATTCAGGCCCATCAACTGCAAGGGACGACCCCATCAAGCAAATATTGCTTCCTCGAAAAGAAACGGTGAGGTCACCTGAAGGTTCCATCCCATTGTGTAAGGATTCCATTTGACATCCTCCGGAATATACACCAGAGCATTGTATTGGAGCAAATAATCGTGATCGTGGGGAGCGCCATCGACATCATCATCAACCTCTACTGGTATGCTGATTGGTGTGAACTGGTGAAACGCCGCCTCTTCCTGTGGGAAACCGGGAAAAAGTGTCATGGCGAAGTGTATATAATATTGGTATCTGCGCTGGTACTGGAAGTGCCTGCCCTCAGTTGTGGACTTACAGAACAGCCGATTACAGAACTTAAAGCAAGAATTGTCGAACTATGGAACAATTATACCCGTTATGGCTGAAAAGGAGAGTTGCTGACGACCCAGCCGACATGCAGTTCGTTAAACAAAAACAATGTAAAACCCCCATGTTCAGGGGCTTCTTTAGAGACCTCCTTAGCTATCGAAAATTTCATAAATAAGATTCGTTTTTTAGTGATACTTTTAATAGCTTTTTGAATAGTATTGCTGTGTTCATTTTGTGAGCTCAGACACGTCTCTGAAACGTACGTCCTCGTCGTAGCTCTTCAAGTATTGATACTCGGTGATTTGCGGATATACGAAGAGGAAAAACACCTGAAACACAAATGAACGAAAACGCCACAAGTTTGATGCGCGTTATCAGAAAATGCCGTTGATGCTCACTCCGACTGAACAATGTTACTCTGAACGATGTTTTACAGTGCGTCTTCGGGTTGCAAGGGCTCTATGCACAATGTTTTCTTTGTTTTTTTGTGTTTTTTTTAATGCGTAGTGTTTCACTTTGCCAGAAACTCTCATCATACCACGACGAAGTTGGTGAGAAGAAAAACCGCCAGCTGAAACAGCGCCTGGGCTCTGGGACCCGTCGGGTTACAGCGTCGTCCCGAGGAAGGTCCCGAAGAGGTCTACAAACAAGGAGAGTGCTCTTCTATCAGAACCACAGATGCTGCAGCATTTCGTTTGGCAGTGTGCCGCCATCTCTTGAGACTCCTTTACAAGGAAGGAAAAGTTTCTCTACCGCAAGGAAAGATCCATGTTGCAGTTTCTCACCTTTTTCTTCCTAGTTAGGGCCACGCTGTTCCTGATCGTGGACCACTTCGGCACGGCCGACGACTTCTCGTCCTGTTGGAAACGGATATCTCGATCAGTTGTAGAAGATCGGACCCAGATCTATTGAAAGGCTGGATCAAGAGAGCTCACCGGCGGCGTGGGGCTTTCCAAGGCAGAGTCGTCCACCCTCTCCGTCATTTCGACGGAGTGAACAGGAAGGATCTGGGACACCATCACTGCAATCTTCCCTTCCAAGCGACCAGGGTTTCGTGTGTCATATGGGTCAGTGCAGCTGCCAGAGCGCAGTCCGTGTTACAGAACTTGACAGTCCCCAAGGCGCGCCAGAAACTGGTGCCTGTTCCGAGGTTGTTGAAAAGTGGGTTGAGGTGGTTGGCGGCGAGGAAGATTGATTAGGCAGCCGCAAGGACAAGTGACAGAGGGTGGGGGGGTGGGGGTGCAATGGAGACGAAACCACGACGTTGAATCAGGATTGCCAGCAAGGCTGCCAGTGCTGGTTTTCAGATCTGCGGTCAATTTTTTGCCAGCGAGGGAACTGTGGAGAATATCAGTTTTTAGTTTGGGGACGTCATGCTGCACACAAACGCAACTCAGAACCACCGCCAAAGCAATGGATCCCTTGTTTGCATCCTGTCTTGAACCAGCTGTGTGCTGGGAGCTCAAGGTCCCCCCGCACACAAATAATGTTACATCCTCTTTCAAAATCGCATTCGAAACCGCCACACAAAGGAATTGACACAAGGCCACCCAGTCCTGCGTCTACCAAAAACCTGACCTGCTCTCCAACCAGCCAATTCCAAAACTGGACGAAAGACAAGAGAGGCACAATCCCCAAAAGAACCCGGTGCTGCAAATATATCCAGCCAGAAAAAGCAAAAGCTGCCTCATGTGGGTGATTCCTCTGGGTCTTTCATATCTGGCAGCTGGAACGTCAAATCGGCAGAGGTTTCCCTGAATTCGAGGTCCCCGGATCCGCCCTCCAGCAGGTCTTTTGTGAAATCGTCGTAGTCATCCTCAGCCCTTCCTTCGGGTTCAGCATTCGGAATGAGTCCATGCAAGAGATCGTCAATTTCCAAAGTTGTCGATTCTTCTTCCTCCTCCTCCACCACGTCTGACTTGGCTATGGATCCATCTTTGACGATGGGACTTGCAAAGTCAATGGTTACATCCAGGTTTTCTTCCACCCAGTTGTAAAACATTGCCTGAGCCATGCGAAAACTTGAGTGAGTAAAAATTTCAATAGTGCACGCATAATGCAAGCGGCTTATTCTTGGCAGAAATAGATGTATCTTTTAATCTTTTTATTTTTTAATCTTTTTTTATTTTTTTTTTATCAGATTTCCATACGACAGAGACCATAAAGTCTCTTATACAAGGCTGTTACTGTATTTTCATTTCTTTTCGGAATTTTCTGGGGGAAAATCTCTTTTAAAAGCTACCTTGCCCGAGGGTTTTCCACACCCCAACATATACTCATTGCGAAATTGTCATAACAGTTGAATTTGCATTGGAGGGCCATTATCATTACTAACAAACTCCACTCCACTCCTTCCTCTCCCCCTCACCTCCTGAAGCTTGTCGGACCTCTCCGCAATTTTCCTATCCACTTCGATTTGCTTTTCGTTGAGATCATCGAAACTCTCTTCCAGGATGTACAACGCCCGAACGAACGAAGGTATGGGGGACGGATCCCCACCCTCGTAATTATCCCATAACTCGACCTGCTCCAAGACTTTCGCATACCACATGGACACCGCATAGATGTTTTTAGCCCTGAAGTTCTGACTGTGATGGAGCTTCAATGCCTGATCGAACACCCTCTGCAATTGCAGCTCCTTTTTAGCTTCATAACCCATCTCCACATTGGTGATGAAAAAATCCCAGCCAGCCAGGTCACCTTCCTGCGGAAGGGGGAACCCCATCTGTTCTGGCAAAGGCTCCTTGAAGCCAGACATGGAGGGTTCCTTTTTCGAATCCAGCCATTTGGGAGCCTCCGACAAGTCGATTTCCTCTTCATCCTCGAAAAGAGTGGAGGTGTCCAGGTCATACTTGTCGAGCAACTGTTTCATCAGCAATTTGGACCTCGGTTTCAAGGTGGCGTCCAGTCTGTCTGGCATCATATCCGCCAGTTCCTTCAGTTCCCGACTGTCATATTTGTAGGGCCCGAGGTCGATATCCCCATCCCCAGAAAACGACACGGCTTTCGTCGCGATTTCCCTGCCAACCCCACTCCTGTGTGAATTCCCGTTGAGATCCCTCCCGCCAGCTCCGTAGCTTCTATCAGCAGCGAAAATTTGCTTCGGCTGGCGACGAACCAGCCGTCTGGAGCCATGATGTTTGGCAAGTCGGTTTACTCCCGACGGACCCACCACTGTTTCGCCAGGCATTTTGCGACAGCCAGAAACGCAAAACAGCGTGGAACGTAATGATAAAAGATGATGCCGTACGTGGTTTAATGCACAAAATCGACATTATGCTTTCTCAACCGAAGGAAAAAAAAGAAAAAAAGATCGTCCGCTGGGCCGAGAAGCTGTCACCGATTTCCTGAGGAGTTTTTCAGCGAATCGTCCAGGGCTTGCCATCCGCGATCGTTGTCAGCCATGTGAGTTGCATTTTTTTTTGTTTTCCCCTGTTGGTGGTGGTTTCGGGAACAAGCCCCCCCCCCCAAAAAAAAAACGAACGCGCCATTCGCTCATCAGTTGATCTCTGCATCCCTTTTGACGTTCGCAGGTCTGAAGAAGAGATTGTCTGCAAAAAGCCAGAGGTAACACATAAAATTTGGCAAGCTCGGTGTCTCTTTCAGTTTTCCCAGTGCTTTGAACTCTGAAAAGGAAAACTGATGGCGCTGGTTTACATTCCCATTATGCTTACTCGTCTGTCAGACATGTGGATTGAGCTGTCTATTTTTTTTTTAATATTCTGTGATTCAGTATGAGGCCAAGTGCAAGGTCAAATGTCTGACCGAGCTCTCTGCTTACAACGTGAGTCTGCAACTGAGATTGCTCTTTTTTTCAATTTTTTTTGTAACTGTGAAATCTCAACCTTTAAAGTTCAGATGCCCTGCATTAATTCTGATCCAAAATTTGTTTCTTTGACCCATTTCCAACGAGACGAAGAAAATTTTTCGACAGTTGGTGTATTACATTGTTTTTTGCATGGAGCATGTTTTCGAATTGGAAAGTGACTGCACAAATAGAATCCTGTCAAGGGAAAAGAAAGCTTATGATAAAACTTACCTCCCCTGTCGCTCCCCCGCCCCCTCGAACAAAAAAAAAAAAAGAAAAAAGAAGGGGGAAATAGTGAAAAGTTTGAGAAAAAACGGCAGGGATAACAACTCCCCAAATGTAGCTGATGATTTTTTGGGAAATGAAGAGAAGTAATATATATTATATGTTATATTAGGGGTGAAATTTGAACATGGTTAGGGAGAAAATGGCTTCTTGCTATTTCTTGGCCATAGTACCTCAATTTGCAAATAATAGCAAATGGCCTACATGGGGATGTTCCCATCTGGAGTGATACGGTGGGGGAAAAGAATAAAGGGAGGAAAAAATCCTGATAAAATGTTGGTATGCTCTTCAGGCGTGTGCCGAAAGAATCAAAAATGACACCACAGGGGAGGCTCACTGCACCGGACAATACTTCGATTTTTGGCACTGTACTGACAAATGTGTAAGTCTTGGTTCCACCACTACAAAATCAATCCTCCCTGGCTCCACTTCCCCCTCCCTCCCCTTCCGTATGGGTGTCATCGTTTCTCAAGACACAATTTTTTTTTTGGGCAACACTTTTCTTTCTGTGCATTGAACCCACCATCCCCCCCCCCCAAAAAAAAAAATCAAAAAACGAAAAACTATGCCGAAAAAATGAACAAAATTGTAAAATATACATACGCACATGTTTTTGTTTTGCTGGCTAATTGTAGTTTTCAATTTTTCTTTTTTGGGGGATGCGCACAGGCGGCCAATGCTGTATTTTCATCGCTAAAATGATGGAGGAGGAAGGAAGCACCCTCTCCAAACAAGAACTGGATTATCTCAGTTTGTTGTAGAGCACCATTGACATGGGCTTGAACGAAAGGGGTAGACAGTGTTACGATTCTCTGCTTTTTTTTGGGTTCCTCCTCTCTGGTTTTCTAGTCAGACAAGAAAGCCTCCCCACTTATCCTTGCTGTGGAATGTGTCCCTCAGTATTGACTGACTGACTGACTACTGGCACTAATCCCTGTTGGAGATATCCATCAACCCTGTGTCTGGTGGGACAATTGGGTGTTGAAATGATTTTGTCCATCACATGAAGCTGCCACTGTATCCAGGCTTCAGCCTGAGATAGTTTACACTCCTCTCCAGTGAAAACGAAAATTGTCCCCCACAAAAGGTTTCGCTGTCTGGGAATTGCATACCCTCCAAGTCGAAATCTATCAAAGATCAATCAATTTCTTGGTTCTGAGAGGCATTCTTGGTCTTTGTTGATTTGCCCTAAGTCTGAATCTTTACTCACTGTGCACACTCCAAGGAAAAAAAGAAAAGAAAATGAAAGTCCTACTGGTGGGAGTTTCCCATGAAGATTATTCAGAAGCAAACTTTGGATATTATGCTTTCTCACAAGGGAAGAAGGAAGCACTCCAATTTCTTCATCATAAATTTATGAAATTCATAGGGGAGATTGTGAAGCAAGTCCATAATGATGCATTGACAGTCGGCTTTTTCCGATTTTTCCTTTTTCAAGTGGTTCTGGAGGTGCATTAATATTATAGTCATCTGGGACTTGATTTTTTCTATATAGATGTCGTGCAAGGAGAGCATATCAAATAAACACTCTGCTGTTTGTCTGCCGAATGGGGTAGTTCATTGAGGTGGTGCCTGACTGTGTCATATTCGTTGGGGCTTGTATGGGCCAAGAGGAATAAAAGTGGTGAAGCCTGAGATGAAAACAATCCCCCTTCTGTGGATGATAGCTCTTTTTTGCTGGTTATCAGCTGTGTGGGAAATTGAGACTACAGCAACTCCAAATTTCCCCCACACAGTATTCTCGTTGCATTTCCCAACTGTTCCTCTTCATCTCCACTTCTCAAAATTTAGTTATAATCTTTTCCAGATGGAAATCACAAAGTAAATTCCATTTCTTGTTTCTACATACGCTGGGGGAAAAGGCCAGCAATCCTAATCCAGCAATAAAAACTCAGGCAAGTTCCATCACAAAATCTTCTTGCTGTTCTGCCCATGTATAATTTTTCCCTTGGCTTTTCCGGCAGTGGAAGGTCTTCTGGTGATCTTATTGCTTGGCAGGCTTTGATTTAGCTGATTTCTTGCCGGTTTCCCAGTTTTTTTCCCTGCCATGCCCCGTGATTTGGGGTTGATGGTGCTTGTGCAGCTGCTTTGTTTGCTGGTTTCGGAGCATGCCCTTTCTTTGGCAGCGAGAGCCCGCCGCTGATATTTCCAGAATAGGACAAAATATTCAAAACGAGCTATTCACTACTCACCTTCTCCCCCCCTCCCTCTTCTCCAAATTTGGACTTGATGTTTCTAGAAGGAAAATTACGACATACGCAGTGCAATCAGCTGTTGATACTGTTCCCAGAACCTGGAGCAAATTGTTTCTTGTTTTCAATGGAATGAGCTGCAGTCCATTTGGTCGGTTTATTTTTCCTACCGTTAGCACCACATCTTCTTTTCTGCAATTCAGCGAGCTAGCCATCCCTGGAGCAGCATTTTCCAAACCCCCCCGGACGTCCAGCTGCTCAGGCAGCGAAGACACCTGTGAAATCACATGTTGAATCGCCACCCTGGTGTCATTTTTTCAAGCATTCCTCCATTGATTGAAAGGAATTGATCGATTTCTATTTCTATTTCTATTTTTTTTCCTATTTTCTATTTATATTTTTTTTCTATTTTTCTATTTCTATTGCTGCAATGATGACCCAACAAAAGGAAAGTTGCTAAAAGAAGTCATGACCCCACCTGAGGGCCTTTTCGGCAGTCCACTGGGGGAATATTCTCCCCACTGTTTTTCCATTGCATAACCCTCAAATCTGCGCCAGGTTTGGAAAAGGCTGGCAAAGTCTCCCTGTGAAACAAATTATCCATGCTTGGCTGAACACTGCCTTGCACCATCATGCCACAAGAATCGTTTGAACCTGAATTCCGACTGGCAAGGTCGGACTCTTGCAGAACCCTGGAAGAGTGGGGAATCTCCTCGAGTGGGGGTGCGTTGAGGTTTTTGAACTGCTTGGCCACCGCCTGGTCCAGATGCACGACATGCTGGAGGGTGGCTTCTGAGTTTCTCAAAGCTAAGCACAAAGCCTCAGAGATTTCCCTGTTGTTCTCTGAAATCGTGGTTTTGCCACTCATTACGGCCAAAGGCCTTATCGCCTGAAGTTCAGAACTTTGGCACTCCACCTCATGTCGAAATTTTTCGATTTCCTCCTGTTTTTTTAACACAAAAATCTCTCGTTCTGACCCCACCTCGTATCAGGGAATCTCCCTCCCCCCCCCAAAAAAAATACATATTTTAAGTATATTTTCTATTTTTATGTTATTTTTATTTTTATTTCCATATATATTTTTAAATTAAAAACGATGAAAGCAGCATATCATCAGAGTACAGTACAGGTGAACTGAGTACTGTACTTCACCCAATGGATAGTTTGAATAGGGCTTGTTAAATTCAAAATGGGTCGGTTGGGACTTTTTCTTGCCTGAAAGCCAGTGAATGCTATTTTTGCTCGTAGTGTTGCTGATTCTGCACGGCCCCTGGCTTTTCTTTCGGAACTCAAGGCAGCCTGCAGCTCCACCACCCTTTCTGAAAACAAAATCGTGTAAACGAATTCCAACAATCCGAACACTGATCCATTGTCAAATTAATCCAAAGCAACTAGATCTCAGATTCCACCCTTTTTGATATGCTCACTTCTGCGCCCCCCCCCAAAAAAAAATAAAAATAAAATAAAATCAAGAAAAGAAAAGAAAAACACCATCTACCTTCGTAAGGTGCCAGTCTTTCAGCTCGAGCTTCTGCCAACAGCAGTCTGGAGGCAATCATCTCATATTTTTGTTCCCATCCTGCACAATCACGGTCCTACAAGCAATATCAAAAACACGAAATGCAACAAAAATCCACCTCACTCTTTACCCTTTTTTAGCCCTTGTCTATCTCCATTTCAAATCATCGGGTTTTTGATCGACCCTACATGATCGACTTCACGTGAAACGGAAAATCTTTCAGTTGAAGGACTACATATATATGCATATATGTATATATTCAGTTGTATACCCTTGTTCTATGCATGGTTTTCTCATCACCGCACTTGGTCAGCTATCTTCTCTGCACATTCCTGGAGCTTTCCCTCTAGAAACAACTTTTCGGATCGACAGGACTCCACCTCTCTCAACATATCTCTCGCTGCCCGCCGTTCCTGCAGTAAAAACCGTCAGGAATCAATTTCAATTTCAAATTGTTTAAAATAACTTTAAAAAAATTAAATATGGGTTCACTGACAAGGCTTCTCATGTATTTCCAATTTCATCGACTGCCAAACAGAACACTCTCTCGGGCCGGTGAAACAGGTGACCTCCTTACTAACCCTATCGACTGCATCCTCAGCCTCCTTCCGCCCCGATCTCGCTATTTCCAGTTCATGCATGGCTTTTTCACACTTTGATCTGGAGTCGTTGAGGCAATTCCTCCAGAGGTCCAGTTCTTTCTTGCTGTCTGACAGCTGTTCCTCCAAGGCTTTTGCCGTCGAGTTTGCTGAATCCAAATCAACAACCAGCTGGGTGTTTTCGGCGAGAGTGACCTCGAGGGCCTCCCTCATCTCTTCCACAATTCCTCGAAGCTGTTCTCCTTTGAGTTTCAGCTGCAAAAACACAGTGGAAATATTTGAAAACCCCCACACCACCCCATATAGAGTTTTAAATGAGGTGGTCTTGATGTCGAAAGGCAGATCTGCAAATGACTAAAGAGGATGTCCAAGAAACGATGTTGATTTTTCTCTTTTTGTAATTTGTAATTTTTGAACCCCCCCCCCCCTCCCCCCCCCGAAAAAAAAAAAAAAAAGATGAGATACGTTTTTACTTACCTTGTTGTTCAGTCGCTCTTTCTCTGCAAGCTCCCTGGCGGCATTTTCACAAGTTAGAATCGAGTAACACAGCAATCGTTTTCACAGCGTTTTTTGAAAAAAAAAAGGGGGGGGGGGGGGGTTATCACCTTGATGTTTTGTCGCTGTCCTTCTTGTTTTCTCGTTGCAGCCTTCCGATTTCTGCTTGGGCCAGCACCAATTTCTCCTGCATCTCCCTCATCGCCACTATCGCAACTGTATGGATCCAAACAGCGGAAAATTCAAAGATCCAAAACTGGTCGGCTCATGATTTCACTCATGATATGTATTCCCACTTCGGGAAGAGATTCTGGGGGGAGCTCCGCTGCTTTCTCTGATTTTTATCAAGTGTTACTTCGGCCATACAACAAACAACATATCGAAGCTTAAAGAAAGACCTAGATACAACCAAGAAGGAGACTATATCCTTGCTGCCAAGATCCGATCTGTACTATAAATAATCTCATTCAATTGGGTCTGACAAAACATAAGCTAAATTCGTTGGAAGATGCAGACATGCAACTCCACGAAATGCATGCTGTGGGATTCCAATTCACGTATTATTGAGTCGGCATGATCGAATTCGTTAGATTTTGCGAGCAGTGCCTTCTGTTCGTCTTTTCGTCATTTTTTTTTGCCCGTGCCCCCAAGATTATTTGCGAAGTATGGGGGTTTTAGCAAGTGCAACAGCAGAGCGGCGGCACGCTATTCTCTTGGTTTTCAAACGACGACGTCGAGCCGATGGGTGTTGCATAGCACATGAACGGGTTTCTCAATCGTCTCACCTTCACCCATTGTTTCAAAGTAGGCTCATCAATATGTCGGGGCTGAGTTTCTTTTTGACGTCTCCTGGACTCCGTGGGATGGGGGAAATGCATTCCGTCCGTGACGTCTTTGTAATGCATCATCCATTTCCCCCCAAAAAACTCGTCCATCTAGCTTTTTGCATCCTCCATACAGAAACCACTCGTTTTTTGAACCTTCTTGATTCTGGTTTGGCCCCTGTCGAAAAATGTCCGCCAACCATCGAAGGCCTGTGTTGCAATCGGTAGACCAGCTGCTGTGGTCGCTGGTGAACCTGGAAGATTCGCTGTCCGACCTCAAACGAGAAGGGAGGGATGCGCTGGTGGGCAAGGTGAATCAATATGTCGAACATCTCGACAAACTGAAAAACTGCAGCGCTCTTCTGGAGGACGACGTGCCTCTGGACCTGGTGGATTTTCTGGACGGAGGGGGAAATCCCGACGTTTTCACTAGGGACTTGTTCATCGGGTGCGTCGTCGCCAACCAGGAGTCCAAAGGGAAAGTGGTCGCGTTTCGGAGCCTGCGAGATACTCTGGCCAGCGAGTTGAAGTCGGAATATCCCGAAGAGTGGCGAGCGTTCGAAGCGATCACCAGTCAGCCCGAATCATCCGCAGCACCGTGAAGAATGAAAGCCGGGGGGGGAAGGGATTGCCTTCCCAACAAAAAAAAACTTTGAGAAAACAAAAGACTTCTGAGGCTCACTGAGACCCTTCTGTCTGAGGGAAGGGATGATGGGTTGGTGGAGTGGTGGGTGAGAGTGCTAAGGACAGCATCCTCTTTTGGTTTGCAAATTGGAGGGTTGCTTGGCGTCTTGACCACTCCCAGTGGGTGGGCAAGACAGAAGCAAACAGTAAACAAAGAAAGAGAGGGTGGGGGGCCTGGAATTCTGCATGACAGTCGTCAGAGGGAGAAGGAAAGGGAAAGACCTTTCTGTCATCGATTCTTTACATCTGGGCATTGGTTGGTTGTTTTCCAATGAGTTTGTCCTGGAAGTCTGTAATTGGAAAGGAAGCTTCTGCTAAGATGCCTAGCCATGGTGCACCCTGACTGTCAGAATATTGGGTTTGACAGGCCAATGGCAGGGACAGTGACTTGTAAAATGAAAGAAAGAAGACAGTGAAAAGACAGGTTGAGGCTGGGAAATGAGAAAAGTGAGGGGGAGGGAAAAGTACTCGTTGGAGCCTGGTGATTGTGCGACCCTTGGTGAGGGGCAATTGTGGGAGGTGCAATGTAACAACTTGTCTGCGTGAGCTCCATCGATACTTTGAGTCGTATGATGTGAATTGTTCTATCTATTGCCAGCTTGTGCTTTCAGAAACACTTCACGAATATTGTAATAGAAATCTAGAAATCCAGAAATCTAGGGGGTGATTGGAGGACAGCCTGCTGAAGTCCAGAGGTGGGAGGAAGAAAATCAACTCCTGAAAACCCGCTGTAAAATCCTGAATCCATATCGGAGCGTGTGACTGGCGGTGTGAATGCTGTCTGTCATGAGAGCTGCCAGCAGCCTCAACGTTTCTGGCATGGAGCTCAACGTGCGTCCAACCACTGCACACCTCGAGGACCTTCTGTTGCTTCGTTTTTTCCTGCCGAACGTGCGAAAGTTTTCTGTATGATGGGCGACGCCATGATGGTGGATGCTGGCCAGTCCAGCTCCAAACCTTCAAAGAATCAAATTCCCTGGGTAAGCGCGAAAACCAGGGGAAGTGCGCGAACCAATTGCACAGCGCTTAGAAGCACGAACAGACCGCTCGCGTCCTCACTTCAGCCGATGGGGCTTCGAAAAATAATAATTTTCCAACTGTTCGCTTTTCCTAAATTCCATCACTTTTAGAGTGCTCATTACTTTGGAGGAGCAAAAAACTTTTGTGGATGAAAGTGTCGAAACAGGACTAAAGAATACATATCTTCCAATCTTTCTTGTTTTCAAACACAATCTGTTAAAATTTCTGTTGAAGTGCAAGCTTCAGGATTTTGCATTTCAGGACTTTTACTGTGATGCAGAAAAAGACACTGTGCTGTTTATCGACCAGGTGGAAAAATATCGACCGAAAACTCTGAATGACGTTTTAGGTCACTCAGAGACGGTCGCATACCTGAAGAAAGCATCTCAAGATGGAAATCTGCAGCATCTGCTGTTCTCTGTGAGCATCTCAACCACCACATTTTTTAATTATATTTTTTTAGTGGCAAAAACTCGAAAAAAAAAATACTATGAAAGGCATACACCATCGGAGTTGTGGAATTCCTACAATTTGAGAAAAAAAAATGTGTATAATAATGTAAATAATTAATTTGAGGAGTTTTTTGGCACTACCTAAGAATAGCAAAAACACAGACAAGTTTGACTATTTGTGATTGTTTGGGGGGGTGATATAGAATCCTCTTTTGCAAAATAGTGATTATGCAGTTTTACGAAATTGTTTTCACTGATGAGGAATTTTCAATTGTGACGGTTTTGGCTCAGGCAAGGAGTGATATATATTATATATATGATTTATTTATTTATTGCATTTATTTATTTTATTTTTCCACTTTACCAGGGCCCGCCTGGCGTTGGAAAAACAACCAGCTTGATGTGTCTTGCACATGACATGCTGGGTTCGAAACACATAAAAGAAGGATTGCTTCGGCTGAACGCTTCCGATGATAGGTAGAGCTCCAGAAGCTTCTTTGAATCGCTTTAAATTGCTGGCGACAATAAGAAAAGCGAATTGCTGTTTTAGTATCGCTGATATATGCTGATTTTTATTTTTTTTTGTTGTGTGAAGGGGAATAGACACTGTGAGAGAAAGAATCAAGCTCTTTGCTACAAAACTCGTGAGGTTTCCTGCTGGCTGCCACAAAATCGTGTTTTTGGATGAAGCTGATGGGTGAGAGATGTTTTCCCGGATCAGGAACAAAAAGCCGCAAAAAAAAAGCAGCTTTAATTGTCAATTAAGCTTTAATTGTTTTTGGTCCTCCCTGCACAGGACAAAGAGACGTAAAAAACCCAGCAATTAAGCAATTTTTATTTTTATTTTGTGGGGGGGTTATTGCACCACTCGCTGGCCTCGTAGTAGTAGTGTTTTTGTTACTGATGAAAAACGTTGAAAAGCTGTAGTGAAGATATAAGAAACACATAATTTCTCACTATTTATCGCTCTTTTTTGTGGTTTTCAAATTTTTTTCAGGATGACTAAAGCTGCACAGCAAGCCCTGAGGGCAACCATGGAAGAGTGCGCCAAATCGACAAGATTCGTTCTGTCATGCAACAATTCCAGAAAAATCATCGAACCCATACAGAGTCGCTGCGCCATCGTCCGATTCTCCAAATTGTCGGATAAGGAACTGTTAAAGCGTCTAATGGACGTGTGCCAAAAAGAAAACGTGAGTGATGCTTTCAACCCCCCCCCCCCCCCCTCCTCCCCTGGGGTTAAAGTTTGAGCTCTCTTTCCCCAGTTAAGGTTCCGCAGTTTTTTTTTCATTTTTTCATTTTTGTTTCCTTTTTTGTTCCTTTTTGGGTTTCTTTTCAAAAACTTTTGCTGGATGTTCAGGTGACTTACGATGAGGGTGGCCTCGAAATGGTTATTTTTGTTGCGGATGGGGACATGCGGAGAGGTTTACAAAGTCTACAGGTATGTATCGATTAACAAAAGCAACAAACGTGGATATTAATTATCCTTAGTCAATTCTTAGTCAGCAGCATCATGACCTCAGGGCGCCTGCTTGTGGTGTATGGAAATTCTTTTACAGAGAACAAATTTTTAATTATTTTTCTGTGAATTCTTGGGGTTCTCCCTGTTTCATTTTTTTTTTTAAACAATTGGAATAAAAAATCTGCCAGGACACCTGTTGATCCGTGTCACGCTATGTAATCACCTCCATGTCACGCAAACCCCAGTCTGACTTTTCAAGATTGGTAAAAAAAAAGAAGAAAATAGAACCCAAAACAGGGGCTGTAATGCATCAAAATTGGATCGTGGTGTTTGTTTTCTTGCAGGCAACCTATAATGCATTTACTACAGTATCTCGGGAAAACGTAGCCAAACTTTGCCCTCTTCCCCCTCCACTGATGATCAAGAAACTTCTGACGCAATGCTTGGCAGGGGACATTCACATGGGTCTGAATATCATCCAGGTATTTTGCTCTGACCACGAAATAAATAACTAAAAAAATCTCCGATCATTGTTTTCCTTCACTGTTCTATTTTTCTTTCTGTAGTCCTTTATCGATGGTGTTGGTTTTTTTCCACTTTGTTTTAGTTTTTTCTCTTCTTTTTTTTTTTTTTTTTTGGGGGGGGGGGGGGGGGAATAAGGAGATTCTTCCTGTCCGCATTTTATTCTTTCCGGTTCTTGTTTTCGTTAAGTTTTTTAAAACGGCGAATTCGGAATTCTGAATTAAAAGGGGAAGTAGATTCTTAAAAAGAAAAGAAAGTGTGAGAATTGTGTGGTGTGGTGATTGATATTTCCTTACCCCACCCATATATATATATATATATATATATTTTTTTTTTATATATTTTTTTATACTTCTCAGGAGATAATGGATCTGGGATACACAGGGGTTGATTTAGTATCCACTCTCTTCAAAATCGTTAACCGAGATCAAGACTTGGAAGAATTCCTCAAGCTTGAGTACATCAAGGTAAGTTTTTTTTCAGTGAATTGTGTGTAGGGTGGAATTTTTTGAATCCACCAGGGTTTGCGTAGGTGGGGAAATTCCAGATGCATATCGACTTAATGAAACAACCGTTATACGCACATGTCTGGCTTTCATAGAAATTGTGGAAAAGAAAAAGATAGACATGTCAGTCCCGCTATATCTTTTTTTATTTATCGTCGCCAATTTGCGGTGCAAATTTTCGTAACAAGTTTTTCTCGTCAAGCTTCATGCTCCATCGAGTTGGAAACTTGAGCGTCGAGAAATCGACATCCTGCATTGAGTACCTCCTTTTCCGTCAGAGGTAAAAAGGGAATTACTCCTGTCTTTCAAAAGGCTTTCGGTTTGATTTTGACTTTTTTCTTTTTCTGTTTTTCTTTTTTGAATTGGGACTGATCACAGCTGATCGGGATGTCTCACATGCGGATGCTGCAAGGATACAGTTCCCCTGCACAAGTGATGGAGCTTGCTGCCGACCTGTGTGAATGTTCAGAAAAATGCCGATAACCCATAATTCTGTGTATGCTGCATAAAAAATAGGTCCCATATATTTTCAGACCAGAAGAAAAAAACAGACAGGAGAAAATTCGAGAAATAGAGTGCAGGATTCGAAAAGGGGGGGGGGGGGGGAGAGATCAATAGCTAGGGATTGTCTGACATAAAACAGTAGTTTGTAGAATTAACCCTGGGAAACCGAATCTTTATGACCAAGGTCTTGGATCGAACACTCGTGGGTGTCTGACTTCGACTGGGGGGATGCGATTAGGGCCTATGTACATCCACAAAGATGTAGAGATTAGTAAAGGAATCATAAATGGCTTCCAAATGGCCCCCAGCTGTTCGACAATGAAAGGGTTGTGCTCAAGTGGCTTGACCTCGAGTTACAACACACACCCAATAACAGCATACGGGTACATGAGGGTTCACGAGTTGAAAACTTCCCCCTAACTCATGCTCCGAAAGGGGAGCATTGTCCCTGTTCAGATGTTGGTGTGAAAGATGGCTTCACCCCGTGGAGATCCATCCACAAAGCCCGTTCAACTGTGAATCTCATCAATAAAATGTTGAATCTATTTACAATCCAATATCCACGACACACGGCAGATCAAGCCAAGACATGCAACCATATCTGGCAACAAAAAAGAACAAAAAAGCTGTTCATGCCTATTCACACTCGACCGTACCAAGAGAAGTGATATCGGACGAGAAAAAACTCCACCAATCATGAGCTCACACTCAAATTGGCTTTTCCGTGTTTGTGTAAGACTAAAATCGATTTCCCCGCTCTGGTCGACCGTACTTTTCAGTCACGGCAACCTCTACATCTGGATTTCAAAAAAAAAAAAGAGAAAAGCACTGCATTCTAGCTGACGCTCCAACCGAGAAAAAAAGGTTTAACATGCCGAAACTCCTTGTGTTTTTTTTTTTTTCATCTTTCTGCTTCCGAATTGCAGCTTGTCCAGAATCTGTTACCCCTACCCATCGCATGTACATATTTGGGAAACAAAATAAAATTGAATTTTAAGAAAAAGTACAACAACAAAAAAATATCCTTTTTTTCTTTTTACACCTCAAAACTTATCGCCGAACGTGGAGTGGGGTCGCGCATGGACTTCCATCGTGGAGATCATTTGGACTGGGCTGGCTGCTGGCTGAGCTTTTTCTCTCGGGGCGGTGGGATGATCGTACACATGGGTGTTGTATGGGTTGTAGATCTCCTTTTTGATCCAAATCTCGTTCTGCACGGGTTTTTTGGACTGTACTGGGTAATTGTACATTGCCAAATACACCCTGGACTTAACCATCGGCTGGCGTTCGACCTGGAGGTCGGCCATCAGAGTGTGAGCTTCGCGCCACAGCTCCTTCAAATCAGCATTAGGGTTGACTTTTCGGATGTAAAAGTAGGCGGGGTCCATCTCGACGATGCCCACTGGGTATTTTGGAGCTGGAAGATCCTGATCAGCAAAAGGAGGGTTGAGAACTTGGAAAAGGCAGGTCTGCTTGTGCGTACTTCCGCCAAGGGTAACCAAGAATGGATATTGTTTGCTTTGGGTAAGGTTAACCAGTGGATGTACGAAATCCAGCCGCACCACCACCGACAGATTCCAGATTCAAACCATCACCATTGGTGTTGCAATTTCTAGAGTCAAACCAACAGTTCTCTGCAGACGCTGCATTCGCTTGACATATGAGGATTTATTATTGAAACTCTTTTCGAAATGCCAAGTAAACCTATCCAAGAAAGGGGGGGGGAAATCTACTTCTGGTGGGAGGATGGTTGGGGGGGGGGGTTCAGTTCAAAACGCGAGATGGACAGTCACTTGTTACAGTTTCAACCAGCCAACCATGTTCTCGTTTGATTCTAATGCAATTCCTTAATCAGGCCGTCTCACCTTGGCACTTTCACTGCGATCATTCAGGTAAAGTTGACCTTTCCTGGAGTAAGGCTTATAGAAATTGCCGGGCTCAAACGAGAACACCAATGGTGTGGTCAAGGAAACGTTTTTCTCATCGTAATTGTATCCTTGAAAGTACGCCGACAAATCCTGGAGAAAACAAAATGGAGAAGCAATAAATTCACTCAGACCTGCTTTCATGTTCCAATAGAAGCTATGACAAGCGAGACGGGGAGCGTAACGAGTCACTGAAAGGTATCGATTGTCCTGCGTGTGAAAGGCCAGCCGTCAACGAGACAGTGGACAGACAGCTGAGGGTTTTTTTGCCGACGGGAAAAACACTCGTTTTTGCAGCTGACACAGCAGTTCAAACACAGGGAAAACTCAATTTTTTTAATTTTTTGTTTTCCAACTGACGACTCGTTCCAAGGGGGAGCTTCACCTCGTACGCCTTCTCCTTCATGTATTCATACTCGTCCTCGTGAGCGAAAACCTGAGCCCATCTGCCTGAAGAACGAACGTTTCTTAGTGCGACCATTATCCATGCCTGTGAGCCGTGGCAAGCCCGTGGGTAAGATCTCCGACCCGGCTTCCCGATCTAACCAACCCCACCGCCCCAAAGGTCCACCTACTTCCGAAATATCGTCGAATCTCGACGCCTTCGTACGTCTCAACTTTTTCATAGCGAGGGCAAGTTTTTACTCCGTTTGCACACGGATGGTCGATAGCCGAACTGACGACAGCTAAGGCGAGCAGGAGTGCCGCGAGCACCGTAATGGACGACCGCATCCTTAGACAAAGACGCGTGGAAGACTCGATGAGTGCCGCCATCCACTCCGCCAGGTGCGGTAAGTATGGGCGTCGGATTTGTGATTGGCGACGCTGGCTGGAATCGAAGGGAGTCCGTCGCACATTGGCAAGGAAATCTATTCTCGTCGATCGCAATGGAGTGCAGTGGAGCACGTTTTCCCCGTCAACACCTCGGGTCATGTGCCGTTTTTTCCCCTCCTGGATCCAAGCCGTGGTGAAGAAATGGATGCACGAGAACACCAGCCGAGTTTGTTTGTCAGTCGAGTGCCGTTTCGACTGCCGTCTGGTGGGGTGACTGAAGGAATCCCAACCTTGCCTCTGGAGATTGTTGTGATGGGGCTGTGGAAATGGTGCATCCCTTGAGGGTGCAAATGTGTGTGGTGGTCATATCTGTCGTGAGTTCATTTTTGTAGAGCTGTGATGCCCAAAAAACAGCAACTCCCAAAACTGAAGAGAGGTTTTTGATCTGGCTGCCCAAATGCACAAAAAACCGAAATCTTTTGCAGTCTCCTCATTTCCCCAGCAAAGATCACCTGCTGTCTCAAAAAAAAATGAAAGAAGCATCAAACAATTTGTTGTGAAACTCTTTCGCAATGATTTCAACAACTTCAATCCTTCATGAAGTTATTCCCATCATGCTGATCCAGAAAATCCAACTATTCAGCGATACACTGACAGTGCATTCATTCTCGAAAGTGAATCTTGCTTTCAATCGTCAGACCTTTCAATGGGCCACTCAATCCAAGACATGTTTTCCACCTTCCACCCCCCCTCCCTCATTTCACGCAACCAATAGAGAAAAACCTCCATTCCCAGATCAAGAAATTAAGATTCGTGTCGATTCTTACAAAACACAATCCTCAGGGGGAAAAACCGAGACAAAATAGCAGTCCATCTAAAAAACATTCTTCATTTTCCCTATATCTCCCATGATTTCGAGACTGCACGCATCGTCTAATTCGGGCATCTAATTTTTGCATGAGCCTGCTTTTCGTAACCCCCTCCCTCTTGACACCCTGTCGCTCCGCTAAGCAGGTGACAGAAGCTGAAGTAATGTGGGGCTTGGCTCCGTGAACAGCATTCCATAGACGATGATGGCGGGGACATACCCATATTGAAGGAATGGCTGACAGTAAGGGGAAAAGTGAATGACACACATGCAACATCAAATCTCAGGTCAAAAAACACAAAATGATACTTCTGTAGGATTGGTTTTCCAGAGTGGCCACTCATTTGCACAGTGAATGGGCTGGCTGAGGTGATTACCAATGCCCCCCCTCCCAAAAAAAAACAAAAAATGAAAAATGAAAAAGATAAAGATAAAAAAAACAAAACACCACAGTGTCTTTTCCTTGAGAAGAAAAGATGAATTGGCTCCCAAGTACCTCTTCCCCCCCCCAAAAAAAAAGTAAAAAAAAAGTACTGGAAATTGGTTGAGAGATGCGACTCTCTTTCTCAAAGGCTGCAGCCATTCACAAATGAAAAACTTGAGCCAAACTTATTCACACCTTGCTCTTGTCAGCTACAACCGTCCACCATTTCACGGCGGAATTCAATAGCGCCTCCGCCCGACCCTCTGCCATTCTATCGACACTTTGGGGCTCGTCTCAGAATCGACCAATTCGTGGTGAGGAACCAGAAAGTCGCGGACACACAAAAGCAGCACCCAATGCTCTTTTTTCAAAGAATGTCAAATTCCCCATTGGATTTTCCACCACGTGACGTGTCGTCACTAAATTCCCACCTCAGCAACTCACACACACAAGAAACAAGAAAAAAAAATCTCACACACAAACTCCCGACATCGAAAACGCGCTTCTCCGCTGATTTTTTTGGAACTGGGAAAGACGATGCTGGGGATAAAGACTGGCGATCCGATTTCATGGCCGTGTCGATCAAACGATAGGCCGTCTGTGTATCGAATCGGAGTTCCTCCTCGCGCTGGACAAGCGTCACGCCCTGTCGACGTCTCTGCGTTCTCTCTGCACTCGAGCCGCCGGCAGAGGTGCGGGAGTCTGAAAGCCACAAACGTCAGCGAATATGGGGCGGCGCGAGACTGTCCGATACAGGTCAGGATGAAAAACCGCAATTCGATAATTTCGTTACCCCTGGAATGGAATCCTGGTGCTGCTCGTGAAGAAATAAGGGCAAAATGGCAAGAGATGGTTGGATGCTGATGGATTTTATTTTTATTTTTATTTTATTTTTTTTATGCTGGTGCAAACATAAGAAAAGTTTGAATGAAATTGATGGCATTGGGCATGTATTAGGTACATGTATTGAACTTGAACCCCCGGCCGGTCGATCCAATGTATTTCCTTTGGACAGCAGACCAAATCTGTTTCAAGCTGATGAAAACTGCCCATCAACAACCAATGGCTCATTACAAGACGAAACCAGGAAATAAAACTTAGGACCGAAGTTTAGGCAGGGCATCCACTTTGTCGTTGTACTCGGTCGATAAAAAATAGATTGCTGAATTTATGCCCGTTGATTTGTTTTTTGGAAGGGATGCTGGGATGATTTGACTGCGGCCGATATTATGACCCCCTCTGTGTTGAGTATCGATGTGGATGCTTCCGTGTTCATTGCAATGGAGACTTTGGTGGAGGCGGGGGTGTCTGGTCTTCCCGTTGTTGGTATGATGGTTGAATTTAAGAAATAATGGGGAGAAAAAAAAGAAAAAAAGAAAACGGGCATTGATGCCGTTTTTCAAGAAAAATAGAGAGAGGGAAAGAAAAGAAAACAAAACAGGGCACTGAAAGGAGAGAAAGACAAAAGCATTCTAGTAGAGAGACGAAGGAAAATCGTGCGAATCATAATTCTCGTATTTCTCTTACTCCGTCGTGTTTTTTTTTGCGAAGTGTAGATTCCATATAAACAATCAAATTTAAAATCGCAAAGTTCCATTTGTGAACCTCAAAAACAGGATAAGATTTTTTTTTTTCGTTTTTTGAAGAAGGTGGTGGTTGAGGGGAGGAGAAAGTGAATTCCTTCTTTTTATTTCAATTATTCGATCAGGGAGTCGGCGCTTTTATTTTTTTTTCAAGGACTTGAGGCTATATTCATTTTTTCGTTTCTTGTAGATGACGACAAAAAAGTTGTGGGAGTCGTCTCTGCTTATGATGTTTTGGCGCTGGATTGCACGCCGGGCCAACTCGACAAATCAGATGGATTTTTTCCTCCAGTGAACAGGTAGGTTGGGAGCTCCCCTCAGCGAACAAGAATCAACGGAAGTCGACTCAGGCTTCCTCCATTGCATGTGGATATGTGTCTATAATACACATATACATATAATATATATATATATATATATTTCTTTTTTTTTTCTGTTGTGAAATGGGGTGGGTGGTGGCTGCCTGTCGACAGGTGTATAAATGAATATGATGGAGATCGGAATGCAATGTGGCGTGAATTCCTCACGTTGAGAGAAAGCATCCAAAAGGCACAAGCCACCCTGGTGAGAATTATTCTTTTCAGTTTGTATAGTTAGATTTGTTGGTGGGGATATTTTTTTATGCATCGTGAGTTGAAGGATGCTTACATTGAGTGTGGGTGTTTGAAGGGGCAGCACGCTGGCTTCTTTATTAATAAATCGATTAGGAAAAACAGAGAAGTCGTCTCAACTTTGGGGGGGGGGGGGGTTAATTACCTGACAAAACATTGCTCCACCCTGAAAAGGAATTTTGTGGCGTCTTTTATATAGTCGTGTGTGTGTGATATTGAAATGCTTACACATGTCAAAAAAATGCAGTAGATATGAGGTCTTGGTCATTTTGAAAACGGCAAATTCTGTTCCTGAAAAGGGCATAAACTGGTGCAAAACCCGGAAAAACAGGAAAATCGACCGGAACGCAACGGCATGCTGGTTTTTTGTAGATGTAAGATGCATAATGGTGTTGTTTTTCTTGGCAGGTGGGTGACAGCATGCACAAAACATTTACTGTTCCACTGACGAAGCCTATGAGCGACGTGGCCGATTTCATCGTCCAGAAACGATTGCACAGAGTTTTCGTCGTGGATGGGGATGAGCGATTGATCGGCGTGATTTCCCGGGGCGACATCATGCGGGCCACCGTCAATAATTTCCGCTTTTTGGATTCCAAAGCTTGATTGGAAATCTCCGCATCCTATCGTGAGGGATAAGTCGATTGGTCGGTTCAATCTGGAAGTGTGATTTGAGGGGGAAAAGTAGACAAAAAAAAGAGAGGAAGAAAAACAATGAGCAGTGGCAAGGGATGGGTTTTTTTTGGGGGGGGGTGGGTGGGAATATGCTATCCCTGAATTTGGATTTTGCCTGATGGTCGAGAGATTGAGTGTGGTCGAGCCTTGGATCACAATTGTAGATGCCCAATATTTGATGCTGGATGGGGTGGGTTTTTTTGCATCGGAGCTGTTCCATAATTTTTGTATGTTTTTGGAGAGAGAGAGAAACAGAGAGACAGAGAGAGATTTCTGATGTGCTTTTTTTTGTACTGTGGGGACATTGGTATGTATGAGTATGTGTGGGGAATTGCCTTTTGTAATGTATTACCAGGTCGAGGTGAATGGATACTGGCAATAAATAATAATCACATTGAGATATGTGATTGTTTTTTTGGGGGGGGTCATCGGTGATGCATCATAAATCGTCATAATCGTCATTGTCATGTTCAGAGGGGATGTGCACTGCGAGAAAGGAAGTCGTTCGGATGCATCCACGGGACAACGAACAATCGCCTGAATAAGCAGTGCCCAGAAACCGACACGGCATTGGACATCAACGACCCAAAACATTCCCATTGAACGAATCGCCTTGACGTCCTTTGCTGACGACTTTAACAGCCAAGTCGCCAGAGAGGGGGCAAGATTCTCGAAAGGCAAGCAAGAGGGGAAAAGCTCGGCAAAAAAAGATGGCACACGTTTACAGTCCGACCCGACCCCAGGTGGCTTCGGGACCAGAAACTCCAGCGTTCAAAGAAATGGAAGACTACGCCCACAAGCAAGAGCTTCAGGATGTCTTGCACAAAATGATCACTGACGTTATGATATCCAAGCCAGATAACCCTCTGGATTTCATGGTGGATTGGCTGACGACCGAAAAGAGAAGGAAAGACGCGGAGGATGTGTGAGTGGATTCCACCGCACGAGCAGAAAATGGGGTGGCGATTTTCTCGAGAAAACAAAAGGGAATTCTTTCAAAACGCATGTCAGAAAAGGTTCAATCCGACTGAAAATACTCAATGAAGGAGAGCTTGTGCTCCAAACTTTTGTAATGTGGCGAAAGCGTGGTTCATGATCGACTGGAATCTCAACTCAAGCAAATGATTAATAAAATATGTTGCTGATCGAAGCTCGTTTGGCTGCACAAAAAATGTTCTAGAACCAGATTGATAAAAAAATAATCCCACAAAAAAGAGTTACAGTCGCCCCTCCTCCAACAGCAAAAAAACAAAACAAAACAATTCCAATTCTACAGTAACCCCAAGCCAACACTTCCAAACAAGAACCCATATACTCTTCTCTCTCTCTTGCTGCTGTCCCCGCCCCCCACACAAAATCGATCGGCTGAAAATTCTCTTTTTCTTTCGATTATTTCAATAAATTGCACCCTCAACTATCCCCGCTACAGATCTTGTGTACAAAACTATCCCTTTCTCTTCTAAAACCCCTTTTCACATTTTTTTCTCGCCCAACATGATAAAAATCAAGAAAACACAGCTGGATAAACAAACAAAAAATCGCCTCGCCATAAAACAAGCCCGACATAGCCCCCCCCCCTTCTTCCACTTCAACATGATAGATTCTTTTAACTTAAAAATTCTTCTTCCCCTATCCAGCCCTCCTATCTATGGCACTGACTTTCAGCCTCGGATTGATGAACACATGGTTGCAAACCTCGTAAATCGGCTGCCCGGTTTTCGTCTCGCTGTGCGAATGAAAACCCCTGTGCGGGCAGCCTTGGATCAGGTCCATTCCCCCTGGGGTGGTCAACCGAAACACTCCGCATTTCCTCTTGGTGTCTTTTGGAGCCATGACGATCGCCAGCGCCTCTTCCAGCAAAATCTGAAAACCCAGAGTGGTGTGCACATCGACGGAGGAGAGAAAGCATTCGAACTCGGGGTGGGTGTGGATCCATCCCATCACGATCAACCCTTTTGCCACGGTTTCCTCAAGCAAGATTTCTTCGTTCAGCATTTCGACCTGATCTCGGGAGCCCTTCTGTGGAGGCAGGATTAATGCATTGACCCGCAACACATCATCTTCGCCCCCTAATTCCCCTGTTTTTTTTGGGGAAAAAAAAAGTGGAAATACACAAATATAAACTCGAAAAAAAAATTCAAAGGATAACAACAAACAGTTTGAAAAAATCAGCACCTTATCATACAACACTTTCATATGAATTTGAAACTCGAATGAAACTCGACACCGCTTTGGAAATCAAATGCACAAGAGCACCCTCCCCCACCAAAAATATTGACAAAAAAAAACAATTCCACCCAGCCAAATCCTCACCAGCCAGCACTGCACAAGTTTCGATTCCCTTTCTGGTGTTCGACTCGACGTGGTGCAGGAAGAGCTTCATCATATCAAACGAAATCTGGACTTCCCGCAGCCCTTCCCTCTTAACGACAGTCTTTTCTACTGGAGCCACGGCCGTGCAGCATGTGTGGGAAGGATCGGGCGGAGCAGTGGGGGCTGCAACATACTCCACCTGAATCACACATCGACCAAACGATGAATACTCCAGAAGAAAAAAAAAATACAGATATCGACCAAACCCTGTAAGGCTCCCTGTGCCAACTCAAATCAAGATTCACCATCCATGCCTGGTGGTGCCCAACCACACCGTGAATAAGCTACCCATGAAACTGAAACTCTTCCAGGAAAAAAAAAATTAAACAATTTGAAATCTTCAGGTGGATATGCCGGTCTGTCATCGAAGCATTCACCTCGACTTGCTGTGGCCCCAACTCAAGCTCCGGAGGTGGACTGACGACAGGGTTCATCGGGGGCTCTGCATCGATGAGCGACATGCCCTCCACAGCTGGGTAAGCGATTTGAGAAGAATGCATAGCTGGCTCCAGTGGATCCGGCTGAGCAGCCCCGAACAGGCCATGCTTTTCCAAGCTGGTTCCCTTGGCAGACCTGGAGTACTTGAGGTTGAATTGGGGGGGTGGAGCCATGGATGCTGAGGGAATGGCATCTATTAGAGAGCCGTTGCTTGGTTGGGGTATTGCTGAATCTCCCCAGTCGATCTCTGGAACCAGGGAGGTGCCGAATTGCACGGTGTGCGTCTGCCGTTTCGGTTTTGCTGGTTTGGGTTGCACCAGAGATTTTGTGGACAGGGAGGTTTTCAGTTCCTCCAGCTCTTGTAGACAGGAAGTTTTTAGCACCTTTAACAAAAAAAAAATTCAAAATTGTAGTTGTCAGAGGAAGAGGATGAAATTTGAACAGGGTTAGAAAAAAAAAGGGAAAAAGGAAAATGGAAATAAAATGTTATTCGCCACACTTTCCTCGACTGCAACTGAAGTTGATGTTCCGAATTGACTGGTGACTAAACTAAACAAATCGAAAATATTCTTCGAATTCAGAAAACTAAAACGAATATTTGGAACGACCCTGCCCTGGCCCCAAGTCATGTCGATCTTCTCAAGCCGATAATTTTCTTTTCTTTAAATTCCCGTTTTCTTTTTATTTCTTTGGATCACCTTTTTCAATTGAATGTATGAAGAATTCTTCGCATTGAATTGTGAATGCCTCGGCACCGTCTCTATCATTAAACTGCAACAGAAAAACACCACGTCTGTATCAGCTTCCTTCCAGCTTCTGGCACCCCCATTTCTCCAGCAGCACCCACTCCGTGCGACGGAAAACCGATTCGATCTTCCTGCCCATACCTTGCGAACCTCAGCAGCATGAGGTACAGCTGCTCTTCGTTTCCATACTTTCGATAGACCCCAGCCTGTCACAGCATTTTCCCATGAGTTGCAAAAATATTATCTTCAACCCACACGACGCCCACGATGAAGCCAGAGGGGATTCCGAGACGGATGATTCGTTGGAGCAGACTCCACTGCACCTGAGTTAACACCAGCTGGGCGGATTGCAGGTATCTGTGGACGCTCTGCAATTCCGAAGGATCCACCTTACGGACCTTGGAGGCCAGATATTCCACCAGTGACCCCTGGCCATTGCTTTGAATCGCACTCGGCATAGTAACGGGAGAAAAAAAAAATGGTCTCGAATGAGAAGAACGTCGCAGGGACAATCCAGTCCCGAACCGACTTATGCGAGAGCTCCGCATCGGAAGATTACGTCATTGAAACTGTACGAACAGAATTTTAGCAATGGTTACGTACCAGAGCCCATCCAAATGCTTGACGTTGGGTGGGGGGAAAGAAAGCATTCGCCGAGTTTATTACTGTTTTTTTTGGAAAAAACGACACGTTCTTTCGACTCGTTTTTTCGTCAAGTATGTATGGAACAGGTCCCCTGATCTTGTCGCCCATCCGTGAAAGTGTGTGTTTTCCCCGTCTGGTGAGGTTTTTTGCCAAAAAATTTGCGTGGACCCTCACTGATACGCTTCCCGCCATGCTCACCTTCATGACACATGCAATTCACGTGTTTGGAATTTGATGGGATGGGTGTGTGATCGCTGTGTTCTCAGGAAAAGATGTCTGGAGCTGAGGCCTCCACAAGCAACAGGGTGAATGAGGTATCTGTCCCCAGAAAAAAAAAAAAAACACCAAAGATTGCCTTCAGCATTTTGTGGTTTCAAAACGGGAAATCGGACAGGGAGGAAATTCATCGCTAATGATCTGGTGCAGCTGGCTGTCCCCAGGCACAACAACCAGAAACGTGGGGTGCTCTGCATCACGATATTTTGGCAGCCATAATCCAAGACTTCACCAGACAACAGCTCAGCCCCGTCCGGACGGTGAATCGTCGCTGGAGGGATGTGGTGGACAGCACCGTCACCGGCATTCGTATTTCCAGTCGATCGGTGCAATGCATGGGGTCCATCCTGAACGTGAGGAAGGTCGTCTGCAACCGATTCACCAACTTGAGAAGCTTGGATTTGATGGGCATCCCAGACCACAACGTCGCTCTTTTCGCTAATCTGACTGATCTTACGGAGCTGGACCTGAAGGGGAAGCAGACGATGGATTCTGGGCTGGAGTGTCTGACAAGGCTGCACAAATTGAAATCTCTGAACCTGTGGGACACAAGTGTAAGCGATGCTGGGATGGAGTGCGTCGGGGCGATGTCGAATCTGAGGATGCTGGACCTGGCAGCAACTTTGGTGGGGGATGGTGGTGTGCGAGGATTATCCAAGCTCACAGGTCTGACTTCGTTGAATCTGTGGTCGACCGGCATCACCGACAACGGGCTGCAATGGTTGGGCAAGATGAAGGCAATCACCACGTTGGACCTCACCTCGACCTGGATAGGCGATCGGGGGGTGAAGCACCTCGTGGGGCTGTCGAATTTGACTTTTCTCGATCTGTCATGCACTTGTGTGGGGAATCGCAGCGTTCAGCATGTCTCGAAGTTGATCCAGCTGACTTTCCTGGGGCTGAGAAACACCGGGATAACGGATAGGTGTTTGGAGCACCTGGCAAATTTGACGGGCCTCACATCTTTGGATGTGTTAAACACTTCGGTCGGGAATGACATAGCGATATATCCGGAGCAGTTTCTGGACTATTTCTCTGGCATGAAATCGCTGGCCGAAATCATGTACTGAGCACACCAGGCAGAGGAAGCAATTGCATTGAGAATGCTTGCGAGGTTTTGAATTCCTGATTGTTGGGGGTGGAATTTGTGTTTTTCTAGTTGTTCTTCCAACCTTGTGTGTTTTTGGCACGGAGGATTTTCAAGGAAGGGCTGTTAGATTCAATGTGAAATCAAGGTGTCGGGACAATCAGATGAACAAGAACCCTGAGACTGCCACATTCATGTATTAGTTTTCCTCACGTTTCATGGAAATGGCTTTGGAAACCAAATGTCAGTTCTGGGGAAAAGTTCGCTAGGTCGATCTAGAGATGTATATGTGTATGTAAATTTGTCATTGTGACATGTTTCCACACAGAAATGTGTACAAGGAGCATGCGAAATATAAGTGAAGGATGTATGTTGAACTGAACCTATTATTTCTTGTAAGAGAGGATGGCAGTGTTTGCATGTCCATTAGACAACAATAACCAACCTTGAATGTTCGATTTTCACAGAGTACCAACTGATGTCCATCAATATTGATTTGCATGCATACTCCATCCAAGGAAAGGAAACCACCCCAATGTCGAACAAAAGAACTTACAGTAACAACAGGGTGACTTGATGGTCAGAGCAGCAGAATTTGAGCCATCTTTTTCTGTTTTTTTCCCCTTCACCGGGCCGTCCTCCAATTCAAAACAAACCTCACAGCACAATGACAAAAAGGCGAGAACCTTACAAGGATAAGTACATCAAACCCAGCCCTGACCCCCCTGCCAAAAAAGAATCCACCCAACTCCGAGCAAAAAAAGAAAAAAAGCAAACCCGACCGATTTCTATTTTTCGTCTTTTCGACTGATTTTTTTTTTTTTTTTTTTTTCATCCCCATTTCCCCTCTCGACTCCACAAATCATCCATATATGTATTGCTACAAACCATCTCAACGTGTTAAAAACATATAATCATACAGGAATAAACAACGGAATTTCAAGTCTCAAAACACCTCATGCTCCCGCGCCCCCCCCCCCCCCCCCTCCCCCTTTTCCCTTTTCCAACCCAGTTTGCTTTGAAAAGCTCTTCTTAAAATTCCCTCATCTCACTTAAAACCCATCCTCATCAATATTGCGTACAGTCAGTTTGTTGGCACAAAAAGCTTTGTTTTTTTTTGTTTAAATGTCTTTACTTAACCTTTTCTCTCCTTTTCCCTGGGCAAACTCAAAGCGACCCACCGAACCAATACCACCACCACCACCACGAACAAAAAAAAAAGGAATAAAGGAGGGGGAAAGGGGATAGCACTTTTTTTTTTAAATCCATTCACACAAGCTCAATCATGAGACGACATGATGCTTGAGGAACTTCATGAAACTGAATGCCTGAAAGCGATCCACGTTCGTCAAAGCTTTCAACTTCTCATCGCACAGAATGTGGCGCCGGTCGGCAGGATCCTGCAGCTCGTTCGATTTGAAATAATTCCACATGAACTTGGTCAAATTGGGTCGAGTGATCTCCTCCGTCCCCAAAAACTCCGCCAGCTCGGTGGTGACTTTTATGGGCTTCGTGAACCCCCCGCCCCCACGCTTTTTCCCCTCCCCTTTGCTTCCTGCAGCTTTTGGCTTGGCTCTGGTGCGACGGGTGGGTTTTTCCTCCGCTTCTTCCTCCATTGCACCCACTTTTTCTTCCTCCTGTTCTTCCTTTTTGCAATCTCCTTCCTCGTCTTTGAGATCCACATCGTTGCCCTCTGGTTCATTCGGCTCGACTTTCTTGGCCTGCTTGGAAGCTGCCAATCACAACACAGTTTTTTGCAGAGTCGGCTTCAGTGTTTCTTAGGTATATCTGTATTATACCTCTATTATATTATCTTCAATTATCTCTACTGCAAATAGCAGATGCACACTTTGTCGTTCGTAATTTTCTTCTTTCGATATATATAGTTTTTACATATAGGAAACTCTATTCATATACAGTCCTTTTGTTTGACTTATTTTCATAATAGGAAAGTGTCGAACCACTTGTAAGGATTCACTGGGAATTCACACCCTCGTCGCTCACCTGGCCTGATATGAGCTGACAGTTGCTTTGGCATTGAAAACATCGTCAGAGGTGGGGTGAACAGTGTGCTCAGCTTATCGTCCAATCGGATGTTCCTCTTGTTGGCTGGATCCTGCAGCCAAAGAATCGAAAGAAAGAATTTTCAACACCCACCCACCCACACCCTTTCCTTCTTATTCTGTTTTTGATTGGACACAAGATGAAGCCAGTTGGAGCCAGGTGCACTTTCAGATCCAGTCAACAACGCGTAAGGGAACTCGCATATGCATAAAAGCACATATATTGAAATAAAATTTGTTTACACACGAGTGCAATCCGTTCACGGAAACGTGTTTTTGGGAAAGGATACATATATTTATCTGCATATCTTCCTATTCTGAGGACCTTTCTTCACGAAGCATAACCAAAACATTAATCACAGCATGTCTGACAGAGGGGCACGGGTCGAACCTGCAAGTCCTGCTCCTTGATGTACAGCCACAACTGCTTGATGATCTCAGTTCTTGGCATCGATTCGCAGCCAAGGAATGCTTGCATCTCGTCTGATAAGACAGGGGGAGGACCGCTTTGCTTCCTCTTTTTCCCAACCCTGCAGACAATTCAGAATATAATTCCACATACTGAATTTGATTCTGTTGACTATCACACACACGCACAAAAAAAAAATCCCAAGTGCTTTCTTTCGCATCGAACGTTGCTCAGGCAGCACTGGATGATCTCCATGTAAGGGAAATGTTACACAATTTCAGCAGGCAGATAAGATGATGGATAAGACGAACTCCTGCTGTTTTGAATTCTACTGGGCCCAATTTAGAACGGGAAAAAGAAATGAGGAAGGCCATGGGGGGTTGCACAGAATTTAGAAGGGGGGGGTGATGCTCACTTTTGTTTGGGAGGTGGCGGTTCTTCTTCTTCTTCTTCTTGTTCGTCATGTTCAAAATCGTCGTCTCCTTCCTCCCCAACGTCGTCGTCGTCGTCGTTGTCTTGAATTTCCGCAAGGCACTTCGTGATCTAAAAGAATAAAAAAAAAAGCCAAAAATTTGAGAAATAGTCCGACGCACGAGCCTTGCACTCCCCCGCTCGAAAACGAAGAGTGTCGCGCGCGCTTTCAAAAGTAAAAAATAAAAATAAACAAACAACTTCTCGTCCTTGCGAATGCAAGCAATGGGAGGAACAGTTGTCACAGGTGTTTTCGGGAAATACTTTGACCGTCTCCAGGCAAACCTTACCTGGTCCCGAATCAGGCTCTTCTTATCAGACAGATCAATTTCGAACTCTTTCTCCAACATCTTGCGGACCATTTTCTCTGAGCGACCACCCCAACCGGAAAAAAAAACAAGAAACCTTAAGGTCAAGGGGAAAACCAGTTCTGCGTCCAACAAGGTTCACGGTGAACCTAACAGAAAATGGAAAGCTTCAACGGAGGAGCCTCACCACTGGTTTTCTCCATGTCGATTTCAGAAAGAAGCCCGCGAAGGCGCTCTATGAGTGCATCATCCGATACCGCCGCCATCCTGTTGCTCAAACCGACCGTCCAGAAACCCGTGACTGGTCGAAGAGTTTTCGTTGTGTCCAAACCCTTCTTTGGAAAAAGATGCGCTTTGGGAAACAAACGATTTGATTATGGGTTGAAAGGGGGATCAAGAGTTGTCGACACCGCAATGACGTCAATGACGTCTTTTGGCGACAAATGGGTGCATCGTTCGAAAACACAAGTTCGTTGGAAATGCGTCCTCAACACACAGTGCGGCACAAGTCAATTCAGCCAACGAGCTATGATTCTACACAACACGCGATTTGAAGCCCACTTCTTCCAGACCAGACGTGCTTGCTGGGCTTCGAAGAACGCTGTTGCATGAGTGGGATGTGATTCTGTTGGAATTTTAGCATCGGGAGAGCGATTCAAGCACGGTTTCGTCTTGTCCAATACCAACTTGGGTTCGATTTCTCAGTTTTCGACCTTTCCCAATGACGAAAAAACACTGCCTCCGCTGTGGCTGCGCGACTCTCACTCGAAGCTCTTGGCTTGTATCGTAACCGCATCGCGCAAACAAAAAAGCTCGGCTGGAGACCATCCCTGATCCATCTGAGCTCAGGGGGCATCTGTGGAACTTGGAAGCGCGCTCGAGCAAGATGGCTGGGCGTCCCGTCCATTCATTCGGCACGCGTGCTGTATTAGGAGCTTGGCTTTGCGCAATATTGCTGATTGCAGAGCCGGCGGCTGGAGTGAGTAGAACTGTGGTCCAACAACGTCTTTGCAAACCCGTTCAGCAGACTTGTTTCTTCGCTAATGTTGTGGGCCAGTGGCAGTACTCGAAACGCCACGCTTTTCTTCCTAGATTTTTAACAAACTTTTTTCTGCGCGTGTTCCAGTTGCTGGCTCGCGGCGGACTGAAGAAAGGCAAGTCTGATGTTGAAAAGCAGCTTGATGTGTCGGGAGTTGCTAGTGAATGGCTTCGGCCTCGAATGAGTGTGCTTGATTCACGGTTTTAACAGGGAAGCTTATTGGTGGCGACAAGCTAAAGGGTAAATTTGGTGGAAAGGGATTGCTACTGGCGGCGCCATTGGCAGGTGGAAGGTTCGGTGGGGCAGGGGTACTGGGACAGTCTACTGTCTCAGAAGGCAGTGTTCTTTCCACTGTTATAGACAACCAAGTCGATGGGATATTTGGAGGTCTCCTGGGAGCCAGTCCGTTTGCTTTTGATGCTGGTGCCAAGAAAAAAGGAGTGTTCGCGAAAGGGCCGCTCAAAAAGAAGAAGCCGCTGAAGAAAAAGGGTGTAAAAGGAGGGCTGACATCGAAGCTGGGGTTGTTGCAAGGCGCTCTTGGCGTGGGAGCTCAAGGACCAAGTGTTTTAGGCCAAGCTGTTGGCGTGGGAACTGAAGGAGCAGCTAGGGCGGGTAATGCGGTCGATGGAGCGATCGGGATGGTCCAAACGAGTACAAGGGGAGGACTTGATCTTGGTTTGGCTCTGCTTGGTGAGGGAGAAGCCCTGTTCTTGTGACGAAACGTGATTCCCGACTGCCATAATTACATTCTCAGGCGATAATTCTGATATTGCACTTCCACAGACGCTAACCCAGAGACGGCCAACCTGAAGAATACAATCTTCAGGACCATGCTTTTCGGTTTGTACGTGGATTCCAGCTTGAACGCACGCAAATCCGTTCTGGAGCTCTTTGTGAGGAGACTGAACGGCTACAAGAGAATTCTGAAGCCTCTTGTAAGTGCAAGTTTTTAAGTGTCAGGAGTACTGTAGACTATTTGCTAGTGCGGCCCTTCCTAACATTTTTCCAATCGCAGGGGGCGGCTCAACTCATTGATCCAGTAGCTGGAGCATTCCTGCAGTCTATTGAAGCCATCAGTAGCCTTCTGTCTCTCCCGCGATCCATTTTTAGAGCGAGTGCTGTGGAAGGCGAAGCACCTGCTGGTTTCTTCGAGGGTTCTTTCCGCAATGTTCGTGAGACGCTGCAGAGATTCAACACTAATGCAAACGACTTCCGCCAAAGCAATGCCCTTAACATCTTTGACCTGCTGAGAAGGGCAGAAAGATCTGCCGTAGTCGGCGTCACCGACGATGGAATCAGTTGGGTGGATCGCTTCAGGCAAGATACTCGCAGCGATATTGACTCCAGAACGCTCGAGGCAGAACGCCTGTTGAACGATTGGGTCAATGCACCAAACCAAGCTATCAACGGTGCGATTCAAAACATGATCGATACGGTTGGCGATGGTGCTTCCGATTCGGTAGTTTTGAATCAATGGAGGGGATTGGGAGAAAGGACCAACGGACAGGTACGAATCGCGTCTATTGAACTCACTTGCTTCATCGTTCGCTTGAATGATCGACCCTTGCACGACTTTTGCTCGAGAAATATGTGCGAGTAAGCTCCCGAAGTGAAATGGTGTGCAGTTCGATGATATTCGACGATCGATCTCCGATGGATTGGGCTTTCTCCAAAACAGTCAAAATGTGGTGACCGATGAAATCGCCTCCAGAACAAGTGACCTCCTGGATCAAGTCACTGGAGGAAGTCTTGAAGACTTGAGGCCGTCAGGGAGGCTCGATGGTCTGCTTGACGCCCCATTAGCGGCCTCAGAAAGAGCTGGCAATCAGGTAGAGATTCATAAACGCATAAGATTTGCTTCGACCTTGAGAAGGGGTACACACAAAACAAGGGGAAAGAAATAGTTGCATGACATGTGTGCTTTTCTGCACTGCAGTTCAGAGACGTGCTCGAGGCCGCCGCTGGTACTTTGGATGGAACGGTATTGTCCGCTTCTCAAGAGTTTCTCGACCCTGAACTGAGAGGCTTCATTCAGCAAAGCGTTCAAGACCTCGACCCAAAAGTTGTCGACTTGCTGAACTTAGCCCCAACAGACAGCGATTCAGAGGGTTAGGCTGGGTTGAGGAGGAATATTTTGCGTTGGTGCAACTGACGCTTCGTTCTTTTAGAGACTGGGCTACCGCCAGTGTGCTCAAATAATAGTATGGTGAACAGATTTTGTAATCCACCGGGTTGGTGCTGAGTTCGTCACATTCGAGAATCCTCAAAGTGCAGTCTATCTTCCAAAACGTCCACAACCCACTCCTTTCCTGCCACGTGGCACGAAATGGTGTGCCCGCGAAACCGAACTCCCTCACGGCTCCATATTCTTTCTCGACGTGTCTTGTGAGTAGAAGCGGTGGTTGCATCCTCACCTGGGCAAACGGCTCAACAAGCGCTCGTGGTCAGTGTGGCGCTTGAAAAACCAACCAAACAACACACTGGAGCCAAATGGGCACGATAACGCCAATCACGGCCGAAATCTGTACTGCCCACTTTCCCCAAGATCGATTCTCCATCGTTGTTCGGAAATCCTCTTTGTTAGAGGTTGTCCCATGCAAACGCGGGCAGTTTCTGGCAAGCGGCCTAATAAAATTGGGGTGTCAATCGACTCTTGCTAATTACGAGGGGTTGAGGGGCTGGTGGAGTTGCAGGAGTTTGGGTCAGGGTCATGGCAACCGTTGACACCGTAAGTCGAGCGGTTAGGTTTCACGGTAGAAACCTGTTTTGACAAAGCAACACATGTCTTCGTCAACTTCCGGAAGATATGAATGCGGTAGCGTCTCTACTATGCGGGAGGGCACTTACCTCGACACCCTTGCCGTCACCAAGCTTTTAATTTCAGTCGGGCTTGTGCTCGACTTTCGTGCCCTCTTCGATATATCAATGCAACTGTGGTGATCTGTGATCTTTTTCTCCATGGAAACTACAGTTTTCACTTCGCCACATATACGGATACCCACATACGAAGGCTTGCGTAACAGCGGCCTCTCTCTATGTTCAGAAGTGGGATGGGACAGTTTTGCGCCTATTACGTTTTTTTTTCGAAAGACCAGATCGTCGAGTCGATGGGCACCGATACGAAGAAAACCTTTACATTCTCCAAACGGTTCCCTGCTTTACCAGCAACATATTTCCCTACCTTCGGAAGAGGGGACACGAAAGCCCCGGAAAGATGTTATTCATGACTGAAACGGCCGTTGCTGCTTCAACTCGTAAACAAGGTTTCCCGGAGGCGACACACTTCTTTTTATTGCTGTGAGTTGGCAAAACCTCTTGGAATGCCAGACTCGTGGACCATAAGTAGAAACACTGGCACACACTCATGGAAATACATAAATTGCTTACAGATACCCTTAAAAAGCATCTTGCAGAAAACCTTTCTCTCTATCTCTGAGTGTACCCTGTTCCTTGCAGAAATTTGAATTGGGGCACCTTCAACATGTTCCCTGCAATTGGGACACTTCCGATGATAGTGGAAGCAATTTTGGTCTGTCCCAGCCGCACACCAACGGGCGTCTTTCGTCAGCACTGTGGACAATGCCTCAGGTAGACAAAACGAGCAGCCAAGCGATCTGTTTTCCTAAACCAGCTTTCTCGGTCCCAAAAACCAGTTTCTCCATCTTCAGTTGGAATCTTCAGGATCGCTGAGTCGAAAACTGCAATGATTTGTTTTCATGCAGACTGCACGAGAGATCGGGCGAGCGGAGGTAGCTCTCCTTTGGGACGCACGACATGCCCAACCAAACACAGCAGGAGCAGTGGTAGAGCAAGACAATACTGCAGAAAAGTGGAAGGTCAGAGTTTTTCCTCATTAGTGCCCAAATGAAAACCAACGACAGATCTTGCCTTCAGATACTAGAACGAGAATAATATCAACGCATAGGTGTCGATATACCCACTGCGGGGGTGGAGTACTGTGATGTGGGGATGCTGTATTTGATTCAGGCCTCAGGTGTGGCAATTAATAGAATGGGGGATGTAGACTACCATAACACATAAATCTTGGAAATTTCTCATGAAAATTTGCCAATGATCAGCATTTGTGGGGACTCACAAAAGGTGTTTGATCTGCTCTACTGAAAAAGCTTTTTGTGCAACCATGACAGGATCTTTTGAGTGATGGTCAACATTTGGTTGAACACCAAAAGTCATCCAGCAGCTCAAATCAGATTTCAGCAAACAGAGAATCCCAGACGAGTCTGAAGGATATGCTGGCTGACAAACTGTTGGGCGAAGAAGATGAGGTGAAAATTCCACCCGAACTCGATCGAGATCACTGGAAAGTTTTGCATGTGTTTTTGTGTTGAGTCAAGCAGTGAATGGAAGGAGAGAGAGAGTTTGCGATTGTGGTCATCGCTTGTTGCTTTGTACACACTTGATTGAAGAAGTGAATTTTTGCTTCTATTTTTATAGGATCATGTCCCGATCTGGAAAGGGCCTTTTGGAATGCTACAAGGTCGCTTTGGGGACTTGAACGCCGTGAGAAATAGCCAGCTGAGAAAGGAGGCTTTCGCACTGCCTTCGAGAGTGACTGCCAACACGGTAGGGGCATGCTGTCATGTGATCATCATTCTTTGAGCTGAAAAACCGTCTAGCAATTGTGACAGAATGAATCCAAAAGTAAAGAAACTAGTCTCCCGGCAGAAAAAAACTTCGCAAAAAAATTGATTCTGCCAGAACCGAAGCTTTTTTGGTCGGGTATTTACGTTGTGGCATTTACATCCGCTTCAATCTTGCATTAATAAGATCGGTTTCAACACAGACAGGCTCTCAAAGTACAATGTTAGGAGAATCTGCTGGAAAAAATCATTAAAATGAGCAACAAGCTATCGAACATCGTTGTTTTTTTTGTTCTTTTTTGAGCTGCTATGTACTGCAGGAGTCGAAGGGTGTGAGCCCAAGGCACAGCCGGTTGACCAAGGAAGAGCCATCCAGTGGTCTGTCGGAATGCGAAGGATGTGGATATGACATGGACACAGTGTCTGGGTCGTCGCTGGACAGCGCAGTCCACAAGGAGGAGGGAGTGTCGAATGCCTGGATAGAAAAACTCAGCTCAGAAAATATTGCTTTGAATTTAAAAATACGCAGGATGGAAGATGCAGACTGCAACCAGAGGGCCAAAATTGCCTCATTGGAATCGAAAATCGAAGCACTGGAGTCGAAAATGGCAGGGGGTGGAACGGACGGTGCAATGGATGTGGTGGGTGTCGACACTCTATATGTATATGAATGAATGTTTAATTTGCATTAGGCAAACTTGCCCAACGAAGGCCGTCCACAACGATGTGATTTAGCCCATATATGTATATAAATATACATATATTTTTTTTTCTAACGTTTCTTTGGAGTGGTGCTTTGGTTCTTTCTGCCTGCTCTGACTTTTAAAAATTTGATTTGGTCTGGTCTGGACATGCTTTCTTTTTTTTTTCCTGTAGATAAACAAACGAAACGAGGAGCTCACGAAGCAAGTGACACAGCTGAAGGTGTATGTAAAGAGCAAGGAGAAGCAAATTTTAACCTACCGAGATGAGCTCACAAAGGTCAGTTTCGGCTTGCTCGGCCGACCTCCCATTTCCTATTCAAACCCCCAAAGGTACAAAACGCTTTGCAGAAAAAAAAACAAAAAAAAACAAGAATCCACAACTTTTCCTTTTTTTTTTCCTCCCTCTTTTTTCTGAGCAGGTTTACGGTCGATTCCCTGGTTGCACCGGGCAAACCATAAGTTCTGGTGTGAGGGGTTGCGGATGGCAGACACGTTTTCATCTGGAGCCAACGCCACCGAGAATCGGGGCCACAGGAAGACAGCCTTCTGCAATTCCAAACCCGAAACTGCTTCCACCCCGCCAACAGCAACCAAGGGGAGGGAGACCGTGTGGAAGGTCCACTGCCAGTCAAACTGCATTAAGAAAACCCAAGGAGGTCTTGTGTGTCAATAAAAAGACGGGTCAGGTGGAATGTAAGGGTAAGTTTTGGATGTTTTTTAACCCCCTTTTTTTTTGCCCGTTAAAGCTGAATCTCCTTTTCTTTGTTCGGGATTATTGTTTCGGTTCTTTCCCAGGATTGTAACCCGAGTGTAAAAAATACTCATTTGAATGAATGAATGTACCGTAGATTGGGTAATTTTTGCGCGCATGAACTTTCGCGTGTTTTATTTTTGCGACACTAATTTTTGCGATTTTTCCTGCTCGCAAAAATTAGTCCAACGCAAAAATTACCCTATCTACGGTATATTCTGTTTTCCCTGACTAACCATGCTGTTTTTTGTTGTTGTTTTTTTACAGACACTGTACCTGAATATTCTCACCGCCGGAGACGTGGAGTCTAATCAGGCTCCAAATATTATGGCGGGATTTTTTTGTGTGAAGGGAGGGAGGAGGGAGGAGGGGGAAAAGGGAGGGGTGTTACAAAAAAAAAAAAAAAAATGGTTGAAGCAATCGCCACAAATAGTTGGGTTTTGGGAACTGGATGCCATTTATTCTATCTTTACCTTTTTTTTCTTTTCGTTTCGGGTGTGTGTGGGGCTGATTACGTTGTTTTGGGGGGAACGTTGTGTTGGGTATAATTCATTAAGAAGTTTTGGACCAGGAGTATCTGGGTCTTTGGAGGATGTGCGGTCCGGAATTCTACTCTAGGATTAGGGTTTCGGGCGGCGCATCATCAGGTTTAAGGGCAAATGTTGAAGTGGAATGGGTTTACAGACGGGGAGGGGGGCGGGGGGAAAGGGGGGGGGAAGGGAGGGAGGAAATCGTTGTGAAAAAAAAAAGAAAATGGGTTTTTTGGTGGGGAACCGAGCCATAACTCACGACATTGTGATTGGCGTGAAGGGCATGGAATGGGCAAGTGTTATGTTTTTATAGAAGTCGCGGTATGGAGTTATCGAGTTGCAAGCTAGATAATGCAGACGTGGGCATGGACGTCTCTACTTGTGGTGGGTATCCTGAATGAACAATAGACATGCAAAAATGCATGTATGTATGTGCCATTGTGTTTGTTTGTGAGAATTTGAGGGAAGCAATATCTCTTTAGCTTTTGGGATGGAAAACTATAGCAGCACCTTTTTTCACTTCACTGCCTTTGTACCGGTTGGATAGGTGAAGCAAGTATTTGGTGGAGAAAAAAAGAAAAACAAAAAAAACAAAAAATCAAAAAAAAAGAGAACAAGTAACTGTTGTGATGAGATAGGAAGTAGCATTTTGTTGGGAGAAAAAAAAAAGAAAGAAAAAAAGAAAAAAACCAAAGGATCACTAGGATCCGTGTGGGGAGCAATGATTTTTAACACTGTCATTTTAAGTGGCAGACTGAATGGTTTGAAGGGTTGAGTTTGGAAGAAATCTGCCTGTAGCACTTGAAAAGAAAAGAAAAGAAAACAATATTGGGTACCGCTCCTTTTGATAGAAGAAGGTGGAGTGGTGAACTGGATACTTTGGTAATGATGACAATGGAGCCTGGTAACGACCTTGTAAGAATACGTGGCATCTAAGGTCATGTTTTTTAATGATAGATATCTATCGTTCTTTCTGTGTCGGACATCAGCGCATATCCCAATTGTCAGCCGCCGTCTATCCCAACATCACAGTTATGACAAGCTCATTCTGTCCGGACTCTGGCACGGCTCCAATCTCCCAGGGGATTCGGAAGAACCACCGACAACTGCTGGTATCAAGCTTTCCTCACTGGCGTTCGACATAAATCGGTGGATTTTTGGCAATGGAGTCAGGCGTGGTACCCCTGTCAGGAAAGGCAGCTGTCAACAAACTTGTCGATTGCGAGTTGCGCACTGAGAAGTCTCACTTGAAAGCTCAAAGCCAGGGGAAGTTATGAACATCGCTTTCCGACTGACCTGAGCCGGTTCTACCCTGGTACATCTGTCTGAGTGAAACCTCTGCTGGTGGTGCATGATCTGGCTCTTCGTGCGTGAGCGCACCGGAGACTTCACCCTTGTAGTCCTCAGACCCAGATGATGCTGAGAAGTCAGCCAGCTCTTCGAGGGAGGGCAACGAACACGACGACGATTCGATTATGTCTGAAAGCTCGGTATCGTTGGTTTCTCTTGCAGCGGAAGGATGAGTCTCTGTTACCATGGCGGGCTTCATAACCGAACCCTTGGAAGCGCACGAGATCGAATCGAACGAATCGTGGTCATAGGCCGAAAAGCTTGCAAGTGATATATCAGAGCTTGACGACGACGCCACGCCCTTGTCTCCTTCGTAGATAACGCTCAGAGCTGGGGGCTCTAGCGCAGCTTCTACCTCTACCTCCGTCCCGCTGAAACCTACCCTGCGTCCGCTAATATTGGGATGGCTTGTGTTAACCACCGTCGTGTGTGAGTTCTGCTCTCCACTTTCCGGGTAGGATGTGGTCTCCTCTGTTTCACAGTCCTTGGATTCTAAGTCACCTGTCATCCCTTCCCCTAATTGGTCGATATCCTCCCAGCTCCAGTCGGCGGTGCCATCGGACTCAGGTGTTCTCAAGGATTTTCGCTCCATGCTTTCGTCCGTTGCAAGACTTTGTTCCACATCTCCCGACGAAGTCATTATAGGTAGTATATCATCATCGCCAGTAAGCCAGTTTTCTTCTTCACCTCCATCAAGCAACCAATCCAGTGATCTTCTTTGGTCTCTGGAGGAAAGCCTTTTAGAATCTGTGCTGTGTGGGTTTTTTTCCAGAACGCCGATACTTGCGTTGGCGCCACCTTCCGTGATGTTCGTAAGATTCTGAGCTCCAGGTGTCGGTGTCTCAGAAACAGAGGCCGAGTGCGGAGGAAGGGGGACATCGTTTCGCGAATCGTTGGTGATTTCACTGACGCTTTTATTGCTGCTTGCGCACAAAGAACGAGGGATATGATCATCCTCGTCTTGGCTTTCACTTCCTGACTTTTGTTCCATGTCCACACTAAGATGACTGCTGTCGTGGTTTTCCAAGAGGTATTCGAGCCCAAAGTTGCTCATCTCCGAATCGCAATGGAGTATGGAGCGTCTGTGACCACGAGGTGCAGATTCTGAGGTAGCTGGTCCATCCATCAGAGCACTAATTCCAAAGGAAGGCATGGAAGAGAGTGATGATGGGGATGGACTTTCGCTGATTATTTCCCCACAGGACTCCATCGAATGGTCTACTGGTGGCAATTGAGCAGGGCCACGGAGAGCAAACCGATCAGAATCACTACGAGCTTCTTCCGTGACGCTGTTCGCTCCTCCCTCCATCTGCACTTTTGGACGAGAAGAATTGTCGACGCGCACAATCTTAATATCACCCTTCTTCGGTACTGTTTTCTTCTGAAGCTCTGCCGACTCTCTGGTGATTGGGTTCAAGCTGGAGATAGTGTCTGGAATCTGATTCTGGTGGAGTTTTTCAGTTTCCAGCAGTTGCGCAAGGCCAAAGGAGCTAGCGGATGTTGCGTTCGTTAGTCCCGACGATTCTCTTCGCATCCGGACCACTTCATCCAGAGTTGCCACGCTTGGAGTTTCAACGGCGTGCAAAAGCTCCTGAAGTGCACCCAGGCTCTCTGTTCTGTTTTCAGTGCTCACTGCTGTATCGATATCAATGATGGGCTCCGCAACGCTTCCCGCCACTGAGACGGCGGCTTCACTCTGCGTTTCAGGGTTGTACACCGCGGGAATCGCAAAGTCAGCAGTAGGCGATTGTATCTCCTCATTTTGTTCCTTGCGTCGGGAAAAGATTGAAACGTTCGCATCAGGGACTCGGTTCTGGTCGAAACCAACAGGCGCGATGGGCTCTGTCAGGCATTCGTTCGCGAGAATTGTAACAAGGGTGTGGATGAGAGAATAATTATCCTCTTGCTTCCAGATGGTCCCAAGGCTTGATGGAAGGCTCTTGACAACCTGCGTAGCCAGCACTCTGGTTACGGTCTCGATGCACAAAAAACCGCACTCTTTAACAGTCGATATATGTCTCCAATTCTAACTTCACCAAACGATAACTTCTGGGAATCCCATGTTTTTCGTCATTTTTAAGCAACAAGCCTCCACAAAAGCACCTTTCTTGTTGCAGAATCGATTCCCTCTTCCTTGGCTCCCCTCTTAAGGCGGGTCTGTAAGAGAAATTCCAGTTTTGTATTATTCAACTGCTCCAAGTCAGGCAAGCACGACGATGTCTAAAAACTGTAAATAAACAGGTGGCTGAGGAACCCACCCGAACGACCCTTTTTGCCCCACTCAAGGAGGTGTATTCCACGCAAAACGCATTTTCGGTAAAATCCACCGCACAACGATCGATGTGTGGTGGCTCCGAAAGTGCCATAAAGCCTCAAAAAATTCTGAAAGATTTTTTTGGGTCAGTTCAGTCAAAGAACGTACAAGACTCCGTTTGGCGAAGATGTTCCCTTGAACAAAGGGAGAGCACAATCCGAGAATTCCAATGTCACAAAAGAATAAAAAATCTTGGTGTTATGTTTTTCCAGTATCATGAGATCATGAGCTCCTTTTGCTGTGGTTTTCTACCTGTGATCCTATTCGATTTCGAAAATGTCAAATCCCATATGCTGGGTATAATGAGAAAGGGTCACTAGAATTATTGGACGATGTTTGGAGTGGCGGCTGTGAGCGGGAGAGATTGTTTTTTTGTTTTTTTGGTTTTTCTGCTGGTGGCTTCATAGCATGACGTGGAGGTTGTGTTGAAGGCCCCTTGTATTTTTCATTTCCTTGAAAAAAAATAGCACCCTTTCTCGCAACAAGTGCTTTTCAATTTTTTTTTTGGGGGGAGGACTTCGCTCCGGCGTTTTGGAGCTCTAAATTTAGTGTACCTATTGGACAGACTCATGTATTCTTCGTTTTAGTTGTTGACATCCACCAATGAAATCTCTTGGCCCGCTGATAATCGTTCTCTATCAACATGTGCAGAATTCTCAAAACTCCTGCACGCCAACCTGAGCGCCGCACCGTGTTGGCAACTGTTGTAACGTTGAAACTCTTACAACAGTGACCTTCAAAAAGGTATAACGAACACTGTGAATAGTTTTATCCTTGCCCCTGTCGTACAATCACGACACCAACTTTGTGGGTTCAACACAAGCCAGTTGCCCAGTTGTGGGACTTGGCTGGTTATATTTCGAAATCGTCTGCAAAAATCGTCTGGGTCGTCACTCTCTGACTGAATGAGTTCCAGAATGCCTTAGTCATTAAATTGTTAGTCGGACGGAAGAGGTGAATTTGGCAGCCGATTGAAGCTGTGCTCGATTCTTGTTTTTTGTGCTGAGGAGAGGAGCTTGTTGTTCGCTTGCTATTCTGTTTTCTGACCAAAAAAGCGACGAGCTCTGGCGCAAATTTCCGTCTTTTCCCATTCAGGCGGCTGCACATTTGCGCATCATATCGGTCAAAAAATACAAAAGCGCAGCGCGCATCGTTCGTCACTTTCGGAAGACACCCTTTTTGCGTGAACCAAGTCGAAAGTAGCAAGGGCTGCCCAGTGCGGAACCAGTGCCTGGCCTCCAGATCAGCGTCTTTCACATCCAGGATCTACTTTGGCACGATCTTAGCCGTTTGGTGAGTGCTTTGGACGTCGAACGACTCTCCCGACGTCTCGCTTTTGGACATTGTTCAGACATCCGTTGCAGCTTGCGCAACGTGATGAATTCTGTTTCCGGCAGCTGTGCGAACGGAAAACCTACCTTGCCGCCCACCAAGTTGCACTGTGTTCGTTTCGGACCATAGCGTGATCTTATGTTTGGTTTCGTGTTGACGATCACGCGCCGTTTCCACAGGATCTGCTGTGTGTTTCTGTCCTCGGAACAGACTGGACGTCTTTGGGGATGGAATCGTCACAGCATGTGAGGTGCTCCTCGCTCAGGGAAGTGGAGTTCGACGCTGGGGCTGACATCCTGTCTGCACCCTTGGGAGCCCAACAAGAGAAGAGGGATTCTCTGTTCGATGTGATTCCCTCGCAACTGAACGTCCTCGAGGAACGCCCGTCAGACTGGAACGAGAAGCTCGAGGAGGTGGACGCACCTAATGGAAAAGGAGCTGACAACGGCGGAGAGATTGGCGCCAAAAAAGACGCGGACGACATCGGGGCTTGGAATACGTACAACGAGGTTTCGTTGGGTGCTCCAGGTGTGGACCAGGCGGTTTTTTGTGACGTTCTGTGTTTGTTTTCCGGTTTTCCTTTTGCTGCACCCAAAAAAAAAGGAGCTTTAGTGGAATAGGAAATCTCTTTTAAAAAAAAGGATCCTTTTGAACTTCAGTCAAATTCCCATTCTTCACATTCTCACCAGCCACCAACAAACCTTGCGAATCGACATCTTAAAAACTGCCAAAGATAAGCTACCACCCAGCATTGAGGCAATCCTTCCTTTTCCATGCTTGGTTGTTTCAGTTAATCCTACCACCTCTCCCAATTTTTCCGAAATCATGCCTGCGGACGAGAATTCGGAGTCGATGCCTCAGAGCCCCACCTTGAACAACATGGCCGTCCAAATCTGGGTTTCGAATCCCAAGCAAGTGGAGGAGGTGTCCAAACTGGGAATGAAATCGACTTACACCAGCTACTTTGTGAAAAGCCAGACGAGCCTTCAATCGTATCCATTCAAGGAGCGGGCTGTGTGGCGCAGGTTCAGAGATTTCGATGTATGTTTTTTTTTGTTTTTGGTTAAAATTGTACTATTTTTCTTAATTCTGAAATGCCGCTTGGTTGCGCGCTTCTTTTTACCCCTGAAGTGATGGTGGATGTGTAGTCCTTGCAAAATTAGAATTAAAATTGATTGATATTTTTATTTGGGAGGGGGCAAAAAAAGTATTTTTTTGTAAGACAGACTGTACTTCCTGCCGCCTAGGAAAAGAAGAATGGGAAGAACAGCTAAAATGAATAAAACTTGTATATATCTCTCTAAATGTACATGTGGCGGTGGTGTTATTATTGTGTAAGCTTTGTAAGCTTTGCTTTCAATATTGATTTTAAACTAATGGATCAACACACACATGGTTGCACCGAGCAGGGGCTCCATCGACTGTTGCGCAGCAACCATCCTGGCTATTTCTGTCCTCCGCTGCCCAACAAAGATTTCCTCGGGGCCAAGAGAGCCAAAGAGGATTTCGTCCGGGTGCGACAGCTGGACCTTCAGAAATTCCTGAGACAGATAGCGCAGCACCCAGCATTGATGGAAAGCCGGGAGCTCAAGCTCTTCTTGGGTTTACCGGAGGAGCTGGCATTGAGCCACGAATGGGCTGACATGCTTCAAAGCTCTGTGAAAACAGGTAGGGGGCCCGAACACATCCAGTTTCTGAATGAATGTTTAATTTACATTAGGCAAACTCTGGTCCGACGAAGGCCGTCCACAATGAGGTGGTTTAGCCAACATCCAGTATCTTGTGTGGATGTCGGAAAATGTGTGCGATGGGGCATTGCAGTTGAGAATCGTTTTTCACCGTCTGACATGAAAACTCCATGCCTGCCCATGCAAGGATTCGCCCCGTTTGCAAAAATTCCTTTGTTCTTCATGGTCGTATAAAGCTGGGTTTTTTACCTGGTGTTCAGATGTGGTGGTGGATGAGCCAGGACCAAAAACGCCAGGAACTGTCCTGAAAAAGGATTTTCTAAAAACCATGAGAAAAGTCGGCAGCAGCTTCAAGAAAGATGTTTTGAGGCAGACCAAGAGCGTCACTGACGACGAGAAACGGCTGAAAGAGGTGATTGTATAAACATATCATGTATTAGGAACAGATTTTTTTTTTTTTTTTCTCTACATCATTCTCTTTAAAAGAATTTGATTGTATTGTACTGTTATTGTATTTTGCAATAGGGGCCGGGCGGCTTCTGTGTGTTTAATCTTTGTTTGTTTGTTTGTATTGTATATAATTGATTATGTATCATTATTGCCCATTTTTTTCCATTTTTGTTCGATCAACTTTCCCAGCGAAAGCATCGGTGTTTTAAACGGTAGTGACAACTTTTTATTTGCAACAATCTATGGCAGGCTGCGAACCGGTTGAGATTCCTGGAAGTTGAGCTAGGCGCATGCTGTCTCAAATCCAGGGCCCTGGTTTCCGCATACGAATCCGTCACATCAGAAATGCTCGTCATGGGGAAGACATTCGTAAGCATGGCCAGGTTCGAGGAAAGCGCTGCTCAGACATGTGGCCAATACACAGAAACAGGTCGATTCGCTGCTGCAAGAGCAGCCGACATGCAAAAAGCCGGGTATGCCACGCTGCGAGTGCATTACTTCTATAGGAAATTCACTCAATCGGCAGCTGGGTGGATGTCGTTGCTGGAGGACCATCTGAACATCGTGCCGGCTGCTCTGGCGGCGATGGGGGACAGGCAGGTTGCGCTAGGGAGTGTGCATGCATGTGAAGATCAGCTGGAAAGCACCCGGCAAAGACTCGACGACTTGACGAGGGAATCGACCAAGGTAAGCTGTGGAAAGTCATTTTTTTTTGTGGAATTTGGTTAGTTTTGTTGATGATGGATTGCTGCATATTTTTCAAGCGTAAAATATCGTTTTACGAAATACGTAACCGCATGGAGCCCATCTCCTATGCAAATGAGTTTAACTGCCTGGTGGCTTCTTCCTGTGGGGGTGTTTGTTCATATGAATGTGAATATCTTGTGGAAAACGGTAATCTTGAAAATGAGGTTTTCCTTAAAAACTGTTTCCTGCCAGTTGTCTGCGTGCTTGTGATGGTTATTCGGAAAGACGATAAATTTGTGCAACTGCCAAAGTATTTGATTTTGATCCCTGGTTATCTACGCTCCGCAGAAATTGGGGGGATTGTCAAACTTTTCGGGCAAATCGGCACAGCTCTCCGCGGAGATCAACAAACTGGTTGCTGAACTGGGGCGGCTTTCCGAGGAATACGATCGTGTGCGTTGTATAAACGAAGAGGAAAATGCTGGTCTGACGAAACGCCGACACAAGACTCTCTCCGGCATGGTCCGAGGTTTTGCCAAGGATCAAGCCGTGTTGAATGAGAGCGTAGCTGTTGCATGGAAGGCATTATCTGAACAGCTCGGGAAATCGACCATGACTAACATCTCCTCCTCTTAAATACAGCTTTCTGGAAAAAGAAGGGGGATAGGGGGAAGAGAGAAATTGACAAATGATTGAGTTGATAAGTTTGGGTCTGGGTGTGCAAACCCCGTTTCTTTTTCATCTGCTTTTTTTTTTTGGATCTTTTTCTTTCTACAATTTTGGGGTTGTACAAAGGGGCTGAAGTTTTTGTGTGGAAGGGGGGTTGTGGGGGGGGAGGGGGGGTTGGGAAAACTCAAGAAGCAATTGTATCATGGCATACCCCTCATCCTTGTAAGGTATATAAAAAAAGGGAAAGAAAAAACAGGGATGGGTTTTTTTTCTTTTTCGAGTTGATGTTTCGGCTGCCGAAGATCGGTGATTTTGAGTTGACCAAAGGTATGCCAATAAAACAAACCAAGCAGGGGAGTTCATCGTTCCTTGTGATATATATTTTTTTCTTATGGTTTTTTTATTGAAATTATTCTGATCGAGGGCTGAGAAGACATAAATTATCGTGGGATGTGGTGGGATGCTGAGTGGATTTGAAGAGTCAGCATCATTTGTGTGTGGGGAGGTGGGGGTTGGAAGGGAGTGGGAAAGGAACCAAAAGCGGCCTTTTTCTTGCAACAAATGACCAAGAGGGGACTCGTCGTATTAAAAAGTATATACATAAAGTTGCGATGGCGTTAAAAAATATATATCAACTTGCGATGGCGACTGACGTCTATCTGCCTATCCATCTTTTTAACCAATTCAATTTGTTGTCGTGTGTGTAGGATTGTTGGGACAAAGGTAGTGTTGTTTGATGGAGCCTTTGCGTGTCTTTGTATGCTCCTGGGGAAATAGTATTTTCCAGAGACAATCCAGAATATTTTATGGGCTTGTGAAAAAAATAAAAAATAATAATAATAAAAAAATTTTGCATGGTCGAATCCCTTCAAGAACACTTAGACTACTAAGTGTTGGGCTCCACTGGGTCGAATTCTAAAGATTGTTGATCCGTTTGTATGGCCTGTTTTGAGAAAATATGAACTTCCATAGCACTCAAGTGGCTTGATCAAGCTGCTTTCAAGATGGCTCCTTTTCCTGAGTCTGACCTGCTGGGTTTCCTGTTGTATCAAACCACAAAAGTGCATCTCCTAATCCTGAAAAAACAGAACAAAATAACAAACGAAATCTTATGCGAAAATGCCAGCAGGAACACACACACAGACATGTTTAATCTTCATGCTAGTTTGCAATGTTATGACGTTGACAGCATCTAATGGCGAGCCCACCCCAAATCATTGTGCTCTCTGGTTCTCGAAAAATGAACAATTCTTTGGCAATTCTTGGAAGCTGATCTGGTGACATTGGTTGCTTTCGATTTCAGACGTAGTATTTCTGTTTGTTCGTTTCGATTTGGGTGGCAGCCTCCCATATTTCTTTTCGTCTTTGATTCGCGAGAGAGAGACCGCGAGCTCTTCCTTCCTATTCTTTTATTCTTTTCATCGGGAGACGCGCGAAAAGAACACGATGAGGTGTCTGTCACTGGGAGTGGGGTGCGATGTTTCCTGCAACATGAACTCGAAACCCCGTCTCGCCGTTCAGAGCCGTTCGTTGGGCAAGAACAGAGCGCTGGGGTCGTCCTTCCTCGGCAAGCCGTTGGTTGGAGGGAATTCCTCGCATTCTTTGGCACCCACTAGACGCTCCATCGAAACACAGGCGTACAAGGTGGACGTCGGGGACAGAGTGCTCGCATCCATCCCATATTTCCTTCCTTTGTTTGACGGGCTTAGATATGGTGAGGAAAAACAAACATACACATTGACACACACACACACAAAAAGATGCCTCTGTTTTGCAACCCCAATTTTATTTATATATTTGTGCCCGACAAGGAAAAAGCAGTTGTCAAGTATTGTAAAAGGGTGAGCTTTTTCTGGAGCCACCACCTCAAACTTGATTTTGGGAAATGGAAAGCCACATTGACAGGGGAATGTTATGGCAATGCCTGGGATCCATCAACATCCGTTTTATTACTGATTGTTGATTTCGCAACCCCATCGCTTCTAAGACAATATCTTTATCTTTATTTTTAAGACGATAAAACAAACTTTCGTTTTTGGGAAAATTTGCAAGTCTGGCAGCAGCTCTTGCTGTTCCGGATATTTATTCGGGTCGCAGTTGCTCAATTTAACGTGAAATTTTTGCCTGAAATGAGTTTCCTATATCGGGAATCGGTACAAGGATTTTGCTTCAGTAAAGCGGAATTTGGCGAGTGCTGCAGTGGGTTCATAATGGGTGAATTTCAGAAGGATAGTAAATAGGAATGTTAAAAATATTTGAGGATTTTCCCTCGCTTTACGATTGTTGGTTTGATTTACAGGGCGATACTTCTTGACTCAGTTCCCCATCTTCACAAGGCTGCTTTCGCCAATTTCCCCGCTCTATCAGATTTTCCAGACCGTTCCATTTGCTTCGTAGGTGAATAGGTTACATATTTCCCCTTTTCTCCCAGAAATATACTTGTTTCTTCTTTCTGTTCTTTAATTTAATTTAATTTAATTTAATTTTTTTTTTTGTTGGGGGGCAAAAGTAAGTGCTCATGAAGTCTTGTTGCACTCATTTTTGATCTGCAAGGATTCAATCCCTCCTCCCAGATGCTTCATTCCGAATAAAAATAAAATTAAATCGAATATGGCTACTTGGTTAGGCATATGTTTCTTTTGTAACTTCAAAAACGAATAGTTTACCCCCCTAAAAAAAAAAAAAAAGTCTCAATATTGGGGCAGCTCTATAGTAAGCGGGTATGAGAAAATTATAAGCAAGAAGCATGATGGTCAGCTTGATATTGACTAGGATTTTTCATTTTTCTTTGAGGTGTGTTTTTTTGGTTGGTGAATATGTTGTGTGTGTTTTTGTTCCTTTGAAAAAACAGGGTGGTCGTCTTTTTTGGCGTCTATCTTGGCTTGGTGCAGAATCAAAATCTTTCACGATTTGTTCGATTCAATGCAATGCAAGCGGTCTTGGTGGATATTCTTCTTATGTGAGTTTCCCCCCTTTCCCCAAAACGAATTGAAATATAAAAAAAAATAAAAAAATTCTTCTTTGGATGGGAGTTGGAAAGCATCTCGAGAAAATGAAGGGGAAAAGATAAACAAAGACTGCTATCTCCTCATACCGGTTTTGATATTTCCTCTTATGTTGTTTTTCAAAGCTGCAACAAAAGAAGGCAAAATAGCAAAATCATGCATGATGGGATGAAAAAAGAAAAGAATTTGATTTTTGTGTTTTTAATGTAGATTCCCCTCCTTGGTGGAGTCCATCTTCAGGCCAAATGGAGATATTCTGGTCATGGGCTACAACACAATTTGGCTCTATGTTTTCGCTTGCATTGTGTATGGAATCGTAAGTTCATATCTGCTGCATTGGTCTTTTCTTTTCTAAAGTGTTCCTGAAAGGGGTGGGTGGGGGCTAGAACAATATGTAGGGAAAGGGTTTCCATCAAGGTTTGAGCAAGTTGATCTGGGATTGAACATTATCGGCCCGGCACTTTCAGGGAATAAAATATCGAATAAATATCGATATTTATGGCGATGTGTTTTATATAGCCATACCTGTGCTCTTGTAGTTTCTATTGGAGCAAAGGGGGTGAGGGATAACAAAGACACATATATACTACAAATGGATGGATGGCTGGCTGGCTTTCAGCTTCTGCTTTTTCAGTTTTGCAACAGGAGTGGTGCGATTTTCTGACATCCTTTTGATGCTTTGCTAGGGATCCTGCTTAATGGGTGAATCGCCCCGATTGCCTCTGGTAGCAGATGCAGCGGATGCGCAAATTCGATGAAGATTGCATTCTTTTTTAATCCCTTTTTGTGGGATATCCATCAAAAGGCAGGCATGCATGCATGGATGCATGCGAATCTGACAGTAAAATGCTTGGGATTGGTTCATTTGTGTGATTTGTTTGGGATGCCAACATCTTTGGATGTCCCCTTATCCAAACGCTGTTCGGAATTTTGCACAAATTATTATTATTTGCTTTGATACTGATGTGACAGTTGGGAATTTTTAAGTTGCAATCGGGCACTGACTGATACGTTTCTCCATCTTGAAAGAGAATAATGTCTCTGTTCAACAGCACTAACTACATCCAATCAGATGACTTGGAGCAATCCAGGTCTTCTTCCGACAATCTCTGCAACTGGAAACACTGGTGGATACAGCCATGAATTCATGAAGTGTGGAACGAAAAGCGGAGCAGAATGGAATCTGTCTTATCGCTTTGTGGGCTGGATATCGTACTGCACTGGCATTATACATTGTATTGTCCAGCTTCACATGCGTTGTATGTGTTTTGACCCTTTCCCAATCAGAGGAAAGAGATTCCAGTCCATCCATGCGGTAGAAAATTAACAAGCTTACAGTCACAACTAATTTCACAATGTCGGAAAAAAAATGAGAGTACATACAATATACTGCACCAGTTCACTCCCCATGCTTGCCAGACTCGCACAGATAGACAATGAGTATTCCACCACAGATGACCTCCACCGAAACTAATGCACAGACCCACCCGCTTGACTCTAAAAACCTGCTGACAGATAGATGGTTGCAAATCATTTAGACTCATATATACTGTTCGATCATCAGCATGTATGGCGCCAGGAAAATAAAAATAGTCACTCGACCCGCTGGCCAGACAGCCTGAGCTTCAGGGTTCGTTGCTTGCTGGGGACAATTCGATTCCCAAAACTTCTTCCAGAATCGTTTCTGTGGCACCCCCCCCCAGGACTGGGTCAATCGACTGCAAAACACACATGCACACATGTTATCAACCATTCCAGAATAATTCTTCATTTCACATCCTGCGTGTAAAAACGACCTTACAAAACTAAACATGAAAATCTGATTTTTGCATTCCTCGTGTGTGAGGTGACAGTTTGAAAAAAAAGAAAAAAAAGAAAAAAAGTGTGAGACCCTACCTGTGCAGCAGGTTGGTCTCGAACAAGAGACCTGACTCTTGCAACCCCCAGCTCGAGTTTCGAATTTGGCCTCTTCGTTCGAGCGATGGCAAGGATACGTTCGTTGAAGTTGTATTGGATCCTTGCGAGCGGTAGATCATTCGGATCATACAAAAAGGGGTCTTCCAAATCTCTGGCCAGCTCGTTCAGACCGTAATGAGTCCAGGTGGAAATGAAGGTGATAAGACAAGCCAGCCAAGTCGTTTTGATGGATGCCGCCACGACAAATGGCAGGCCCAGCGCAAACATCAGGAGCACCCCAGACACCAGTTGAGAAACTGGGAATGGGAAAGGGGTGTCCGCAATTTTCCTGCAGCGATTTCACGTAATTTCGTTAAAAAAAAACGCACCTCGCTTTCCAAACTCAGCACCAAAACAGTAGAGCGGTTTCTTGCTGATGGAAGGCGTTTTGTCAAATGCCTTACAGCATGATGTGGAATGTCTCTACTGGACAGGATATGTTGAAAGGGTTTTTTTCCCGCGCTTGCAGGTACATCGAATGTTCGACCAATTACCTGCATTGTTCGAAGGCCAAGAATCCCCCAGAAAGCACGCCATAGACTCTGGTCATGATGGGTGGGGGCACCGCCAATCCACCTTCTCTCCGCCTTTCCAAAATCGCTTGATTGACCCAGTTCGCGACGATGGATGTTCTCTCTCCAGCCCCGGGGACAATGTACCCTTCAACCAAGAAAAGGCACACACGCTCCTGTGGGATTCCGTATTTGAATTCTATTTTTGAATTCCGTTTTTGAATTCCATTTTTGAAAGGAAGACAGGGTCTGTCTGAGTGTAGGAGGTTGCTAGCAGCCCCACCTGTCGTTAAACGAGTTCCTTTCGTAACGTTCAGTTGTTTCGCCTCCTCGTCCCTTTCCGACCCCAAAGCTCGTCTCTCCTCTTCGCTCAAACCCCCCACAACGCCGATTGGCATCAACTCATTGTAAGCCAATCGAATGCTGGTCTTAGCCCTGTCATCGAAGAAATCAATCAGATTTTGCATGACATGGATCGATCGGTCTAAGTTTCAGAATATCCCTCTCAGCATTATCACAGCTTCGATTCAAAAAAGCGAAAAAAAGCAGCAACTTGAAAAACGATTGACCGGGAATGTTTTTGGCAAGGGATGCCAGGTAGCGCAGCTCACCGGAGGAGGAAAAAATCTCTCACTTTGAACTTCCCCTTGAAATGATGAGCCCGGTAGGTTTTACGCAGTTTGAGTGCGCGTCGACTTTGAATCTTTTCTTGACTCTCTTTGTATCTGCGCTTGCTTTCGATCCTCCTCAGCTCTGAAGCATCCTAATGGGGGAAAAAAACAATTGAGAATTCGTTTTTTCTCGGAAGCGAACGAATAAGTCAGTCACTCGGTGGCATTCCCCATTGTGCAAGATATTCCAATCCTTGACCGAAAATAAAGAAATAACTTTATACTCAATTAATTGAAGGAATCCTTCTGAGAACGGCTCCCTATCGAAAAACGAAGAGGGCTATACCATGGGGGGTGGATCAGCAACACCATCGTGCGCCTGAAGGTTTCTGAGATCCCAATCCAGTCTCAGATTTGCAAGGGCCGCAGCATGCAGCAAACTCATCAGGTGAATGAACAGCTCACCTGACAGTTCCAAATACAAAGATCAGTCGAGCACTTTTCGCCCATGCAATCTTGCCTGGAATGTTAGCTTCTTTTCATTCAATTTAGACCAGTATTGCAGCCAAAATCCATCCTTCTCCCAAACAACTTGCAAAAAAACAACTCCCCGCAAAAAAACCTTGGGAAAACGAACGCATGGGATCCAAGAAAATACAGATGTGCATGTACATGCAAGGCAAGCTTTTAACACACTGGCCGGGGGGCAGGATTGTGAAGAAATCGTTGGTCAGGCTTTTTCCATCTAACTCACCGAAGTCGTGTGCTTTTTGGAGCTGATCCGCTGTTGCATCTTTGGGGAGAGTGCCAAGGTCAAAATTGATTGTCTGCATTTGAACAGATGCAAAATATCGAGGCTCATTTTGTGATCAGGTTTTCAAGCAACACATTAACAAAAATGAGACTGGTGGGCGATGCTGCTTCATGCGTACATAATGGAAAAGCAGATGCCAAGAAAGCACCAATACGAATGCATGAATATCCTAGCCCCGCCCATACACACAACATCAAATCGACTGAAGGAGTCCTTGACACGGTTTCAAACATAATGTGCCCTAAGTCAAGTTTCACATCAGTCGGTTTTTTCCCTCTGCAAATTTATCATTTTGTTACAAAAAAAAATGACAAAATAAGTCTTGTTTGGGATTTCATTGCAAAATTTGCTGCCCGAATTTCCGCAACAGTACAAGCATGCATCCGTGGAATTAATTACTTCCAGTTCAGAGCATTCACAGCCGCCAGCACCATACCTGCACCACCATCTCAGTGAACAGCGCTGTCATGGATTGCAACATTGTTCGAGCCTCCCAGTACCTCCGGTAGGCAAAGGTACTCCTGATGATATCCATGGAAATTTCTTAAGCAATGCGTCATTCCCAAAAGAGCCAGAGGTCCAAGGAATCGTCATTACTGCGTCGCTGAGAATCGGGTTCCGTAAAATCGCTGGGGCTATTACAGGAGGCGGTGACGGTACAAGCACTCACGGTGAACGAAAAACAAAAGCAGAGGTTGGAGGTTGGAACGCACTCGTTTCAAGGCCCAAAAGTCTGTTTGCTTGCTAAGTTGCTTCACAGCGCTGTATCTTTTCTGCTGCCTCGCTGGACATCCACACCCCACCTGAAAACCAGGCCGAACCCCACGATAAAGGCAAACAGTTGGAAAGGCAAGGGCGTCGGTCCTCTGCCCCCCACAATGAAACCGCTGAACCATCTCCGAGCTGTGCCGTGGTCCGCAGTCAAGTCTATGAGCAACGTTAACAAGGCCCCGAACAGCGCCATAATGAAACTGCGAGGCCATGCCGATCCATAGATTCGGAATACATCCGCCAAGCCCCAAAAGTTCTTGTTTGGGATAATCATCGCGCGCTCCCAAGGCAAGGAAAACAGTGGTGGAACCCAGGGTGCGAGTGTGATATTATTTCGCTCCACTCTGTACGAACCTTGTCTCACTCTCCCCAGAGTACTGAGGGAGGGTGTGGAGAGATATGACAGCGTGTGCGGTAAATACTGCTGTCGTATCTTTCCTCCAACGCAACGCGTTGCAGCGTTTTATGTTATGCGTTTTCATCTTTCTTCGTTCATGGTCTGTCTCCTTTTTGTTCGTTCGAGCAAGTCAGGGCGTTGAGAAACTTTTTTGTAGCACGCCGAAAGGTCGTGCCACCTCCACACAGCGAACCGGAAACCCCATCCTTTCAAATAATGGGTAGAATAATGAGAAGCCACAGTCAAATTGTTTGTGTGGAAAATTGTCCTGTGTCAATCCTGGTGGCCTACGAACTGGACAGAGGCCTTTATCCAGTTCACAGATTACTTGGTGAGGCTTCTTAAGGGCTGCCATTCATATCTGTTCGAGAAAATCATGCCAAAAAACCCTTCTGCACAACAATCCTCATTAAATGGTTTCGTGAGTTTTTTGACAATTTCCTCAAATCTGAACGTGTGCAGAATCTCCCCCTTCCCCCAAACCTCAAAAATCTGCCTACTAAATTGATCAGCAGTATTTTTTTACTCCTCCACTGATCTGCCATCTCTCTCTTCTTTTTTTTTTTCCTTTTTTTTTTTTTTCTTCTTTTTTTCAAAACCCAGATGTGTTGATACATTAAATGGGGTCTTGCAACCTGTCCCTCCTCCTGACGGAAAAAAAACAATACTCCAAACAAAATAGCAAACTTGCGTCTGCAAACAATTCGTATGGCCTCTTCTCACCGACACAAAATATATCTAAAAAATTTGAAGCAAATTCTGGTGTACCGATTCGTTCATTTATCTGTGATATACACTTTCCAACGGATTCCCTCCCTGCCCCCTCCAAACTCGCAACAACAAAAAACATGCATACTGCCCACCAAACACAAATCATCCAGCAACGGTAAATATCAATGTATCTCCCACATTCAAGAATTTCATCCCTACCCCCCCCCTCCCCCTCCTTTTTTTTTCAGCAAAAGAAACAATACATTCTTTCAAAACTTATTTTGAACTCTGAAGTAGTCCTCAAACTGAATTCAATTCTTGGAGCCCATCCCGAGGAAGCCGTTGAGAAGCCTGCCAGCAATTATCGACCCGCACACCGACCCTCCCAACCGCACAGCCCACTTCAGCACTCCACTCTTTTCTTGATCCTCCACATTCGCCATGCATTCGATTTCCCTCTGAGTGATGTGGGCTGGCGCTGCAGCTTCCGGCTCTGCCATCCTAACCTGACCATCCATTTCCTGGGACGGGCTATTGCAAACCCAATCCAAACTTCGTTCGCTGTTATTTTCACAAGATTTTTCTCTCTCTTTCTCGGCCAGTTCTTCCCTCAGCCTTTTATTTTCAAATTCTGTGTAGATCACTTTCGAATGCAGGGAGCGCTTCGCAGCCGACACCCCCTGAAGATTCTGTTTCAGAGCCAAAAGGTTTTCCTCCTCGGCTTTCATTTGCGCTTCCATGTCAGTCATACGTGCCTCCATTTCCGTTTTGGCTTTGACGGCCACCTCCATGCTTTTCCGAACGTCACTCACCAGGGCAGCCATTTCTTGCAGCTTTTCCTCCAGCTCAGACTTGGCTTGCTTCAAGAATTTAACTTCTGCAACCAGACCATCTTTCTCAGCAGAAGCATCAGCCCTCCAGTCCTCTTCTTTGCCTTGTTCTCCGCACTCTTTTTTCGGACTGCTTTCACAGTCACCTCCACCATCCACCGCTGGCTTCAACTCCAAACTCTTGCTGTTCGTGATACCATGCTCCTTTTCAGGAGCAAACAATTCAGGCAGCCTGTTGCAAAAGAATATGCCCCCCTTCGGACTGAAGCTCCCTTTCGGCGTCCCGACCGAGAATAGGCACTCTTCGTCCAGCCTTTTCTCAGCGCTTTCATGACGTTCCATATCATTAATCTGCTGCTCTCCCCACAAATATTCTACTTGGTTCGGAGCCAGGTCTTCATCTTTAGTGAATCTCTCCTGAAAAAAAAACCATATGCATATCCATCCACTTATCAACAAGATCTCCTTTGAATTGGTGAGGCAAGCTGCAATACTTAACGTCCTATATCTCCAACAGCAACAGTTTACGAATTCAAGAGCAATGGACATCTCTATGACAGACAAATACAAAACTCAACCAACTATTTGCTACTTGTGAAAAGGCAATAGATTCCCTTGTCCAATACAGCAAGGATTTGTGCCAAATGCACACATAGTTTCACTTCCCAAGGAATGCAAGCTCCACATTAACCAAAACAAACACTCCTCCTATCCTTACAAAACACTGAAAGCACAAAACTCTTCTTTACCTCCGGCTCTTCTTCGTTTTCGCCCTTCAAATCATCCATCTCTGATCGATTTCCTCTCAAACAGTCCAGAATGGTGTCGAATTCTTCGCTTAATTCCGACCCGCTCAATTTTCGAACCGAACTCGCCACCATCGAGACCTCTTCGGAGCCCTCTGTAGATTCGGATTGGGAAATGGATTGAGATTGAGTCGCCTCCCACCTTAGATTCTCCACCTCCACACAGCCGCACTCCTCCAGCTTCCGCATTAATTCTTCGACCTCGCTCGATACTTTCGGTGCCCAAAACTCCAGTATCTTCTGCTCGGTTTGCAGCCGATCCCACAGCGTATCGTTTTCGAAAACGTGCGGGTCGACACGCTTGCACACTTCGTCGAATTCATCCGTCAGCTCCTCTTTCTGATCTGTCAAGCAGTCGACTTCTTTTTGCAGCCGCAAGCTTTCCACAACGATCGCCTCCGACTCCGTTTGCCACTGCTCGCAACCCACGTCTTCGACCTGCGACTTCGATTCATGGCCATTTTCATGCACACCCCTCAGATCCCCCCCGATTCGTTGTTCGCCACCATGCTGCCCCCTCCGCAACTGCTCCAGCTTGCGGAGTAAACCATGCTGAGTCTCGGAGGCCTTGCACAGACGCTTGTTCGTCGCCAGGAATTTCGCTAGAACTTGCATCACGGCCGGATCCCTGCCCGGCGCTGCGGAGTTATCGTCACCGTTGAGATCCATGCAGCAAATTCGCAATTCACTTTCGAAAAAACGGAAAGTCCTGTGGCGTCTGAGTGAGGAGTCGCTGCGTGAAGGAATTCAATCTCAATACAAAATAAGAAAAAAAACGCTCCGATCGGCTGTTTGGTGTTTGCCCAGTAGCCGTTGCAACACTACCGAAGGCGACTTTTAACGGGTACATGCACCATACAGCCGAACGTACGCAGTGACGTGATGGAGGCGGTGGGTGGGAGGAGAAGCCGTTAAAAGTCGCCAGGGACGGTTCCTATGTGCGACATGGGGGGGGGTTGGCGACTTTTAACGAGATGTGGCGGCAGAGACGTCATTATTACCATCGAAACACAAATTGGAAGACGGTTGTTGCCTCAAGTCACGAGAAAATTTCTGTCGACGTTTTTTTTCACGAGTCTTACATCGAGAAAACGTGTGCTGCTCATTATAACGAGTCCGTCTCCATTCCTCGACGAGGTTTGACCTTCACCCCGAAACCCAGACGACCCCAAAAGAGTTCCTTTAAGAGTTGCCCCGTGCGACACACCTAAACCGAGGAAACCCCCGTTTGCGACCGGGTATCTGGCTCGAAAAAAAAAAAACTGCGCAAGGCAGTGCATCTTGGATCGGAAAACAACTCGCCGTCGCTTCGCTCCTGAACTGACACCCGAAAGGGGTAGGCTGACAACTAGTCTCGGGCAAGAGGCCCAAGTCGAACCGGTCTGTCGCAACGCTTTGTGTGTTGGAGTGCAGGGATCATCGAATTCTGAAATTTTAGCAGGGCTCGCATCACGTTTTGAGACAATTTTTCGGATAGTGGCGCGGAAAACACAGGTCCAACCCGCATTCATTTTGTTGGTTTCTGGCATATTCCCAAACGAAAACAGCCTCGCGACGTTACGTCAGTTTTGCAACAAGTTTTCTTCGGAGTGTTTTCTTTTTTCCGGAACTCAGGCGACACCAATTGCAATCCTGCAGAAAAACCCTATTCACAAAGTGCCTGATCCATGCTTTTGGCCGCTCTCCTTCAGTCTTTCGTGCAGGGGAGTGCGAGGTCGACGTGAAATATTCCAACCCCAGTGTTCAAGATATGCTGACAAGGACGTTCTTTTTTTGGAACTGCAGGCGAAGGCTTTCCCCAAGACTTGCTGAAAAAGCTCCTTTCTGTTCCATAACCCCCTCCAAAAGAAAAGAAGGCACTTTACTTAAAAAAAAACGAAATTCTGAGTGAAAAAGAGAGATTCAACACACAGAGAGAGAGGGTGTATTGAGACGATGGAGAAGGGGGAACCTCCGACTATGGACGAGGCCATAGATAAAATGAAAGTGGTCATGGGCGATCTGGATGCGCGCATGTCCCAATTGAAAGTGGCTGCCGAACAAGAAATCGAGGAAATTAGAAAATCCCGACGGATGCTGGATGAAGAAAGGGTGCGATTCGACCAAGAGAGCAAAAGAATTCACCAAGTCATGAACGAATCAGAACAGGTGAGAAAAACTGAAAGAAATTATTGACACAACCCTCAGAGTTTTTTTTTCGAAAGAAAACGTAACGGGAATGTGATTACCGGGATCTTGGTGTAGTGTTGGGAGAGAGTTGGGCGAACAAAGTTCTTGGGTTGCCAGACTGCATTGGTCTTCCATCGTCAAAATAATTTATTTTGAAAAAGCACAAAATGGGGGTGAACCTGGCAGGGCTGTCCATGCGTTATTAAACCCCTTTTCTGCCTATCCCCGATAGAGGCTAGAAGCATCAGAGTCCAGAGTTTGCGCTATCAGCAAACGCTCAGTAGCGCTCTCAATCAATCGCAGAGTGTCACAGATAAGAACCCCACAACTTGATTTTTTCCCTAAATTTTTGGGTTTTTTTTTTTTTTCTTTCTTGGAACCCCACGACTCAATTTCTATTTCTTTCAAATCCCTTTTTCTTTTTCTGCCAAATCCCAACTTAATTTTTGCTCTGGCAGGTGCACTTGAACGTGGGGGGATACAAATTCGCCACAACCGTCACCACCCTTCGGAACGCCCCAGCTCCATCTCTATTCAACGCAATGTTCAGCGGTCGACATCCATTGAAACCAGACAAGTCGGGCTGCTACTTCATCGACAGAGACGGCCGGCATTTTCACGACATTTTAAATTATCTTCGAGATGGGACGTTTAACTACCCTCTGGAGGGCGCTGATTTCAAATTTCTTTTGGAGCTGAAAGCGGAGGCAGAGTACTACGGGTTGTGCGGCCTGGTCGAGAAGATAGAGAGGTGATGACTTTATTTGTTGATTTCAGGCAGGTCGAATAGTAAAAGTAATAGTCTGGCTGTGGCGCTGGTGAGTTTGCCCCCTGGAGGGATTTTTATTCAAGCTGGCAAGAATGGAATGAGATGAAATGCTGGACAATTTCACTTTTTTTTTGTTTCACTCTTTGGTTGGTATTAGGGTCTGTTTCGCAGCCATCTTGACTGTGTGTTAGTAGGTTGGCCAGTTCTTTTGAAGCAGCCCTGTGCTGTTTATTCCCGAAGAAAAAGAATATCAAAATCAAAATCCAAGGGACATTTGAGATCTCTTGAATTGAATTCTTTGTCCGGAACAAATGTTTCGGTGATGAGGTCCAGGCAAAATTTAACTCTGCTGAAACAAACCAGCATCATTGAAACATTGATGGTGATGGACAGCTGTTATGTTATGGATACCAGGTACCCTTATGGCATGACTCGAGTGGTGAGAGCTGCTGCAATGAACACAGACGACAGCTGGATGTATGAGGATGGCCAAGACGAAGTCGTTTTCTCCGTCGATAAAGAATGTCAGCTCCTGGGCACCGGTCTGTGTGGGACGGAAGGTGGGTTCACCGTCGAACTGGAACTGCTTGAAGTCGCCCAAGATGATTTCAGTGTCGAAGTCGCCAGCATCACAGAATGCGCGCAATCCTTCACCAAAGCTGATGGGCAGCTGGTGCAAATGTTTTTCGACCAACCTGCCAAGCTCCAGGTGGGGAGGTTCTACATGCTGAGTGCCCTCATAAAGGGATCCGAATCGCATTGCTGCGAAGATTGCATGGATTCTGTCGTGGCGGGAGGGGTCAGGGTGACGTTCGATGTATGGGAAAGTCCGAATGGTACCAATGAACAGCGGGGGCAGTTTCCTGAGCTGTATTTGCGAGTCGGGGGTGGAAGCTAAGAAGGGGAAGGGGTGTGTCGGGGGGGGGGGGGGAAATGGAGTTTCCCAGATATTGGTTTTGGGGCAAGGATTTTGAGAAGGGGGGAAAGAGGGGGGGGTGGAGGCAGCGACCGGCTAGGTTTTAACGAAGGGGATTGGCTGCTTTGATTTGGTTGACAGAACAGGGAAGGGGTAATCATAAAGAAGTGCGAGAAAAAAAGACTGAGGGGCTCGAGATTAAAAAAAACAAAACAAGAACCTTTTGCAACAAGAGACTTTTTTTGTGCATGACGTGAAGAGCTGTGCCTGACATTTGAATGAAATACACAAAACACATGTGTGCTGGCGACACAAACCTGCACAGGTGTTTCTCCTCCCCTGTCCTGCTCTGCTTGCTTTTCCCCCCATCTCCCCCTTTCCCACCTTTGAAAGGGGATTAAAAAAAAAAGAAGTAAAAATGGTGCATCCTAGAAAAAGGAAAGAAAAAGGAGGAGGTGGAAGACAGGTGGAATGCTTTCAAGAATATTGCATTCGAATAGTGTTTAGAAGGGAGGAATGAATGGCAAGATCGATCAGTTTTGACTTACAAAAAAAGAAAAAAAATAGTAAAATGGGGGAAATTATTATGTTACATGACAACAAGATCCAGTGCTTGTTGCAGTGCAGTTCAAGGAAAGTGAGGGGTAGGGAAATCGGAACAAGGACGGACATGTGAGGAGGGACGAAAGCACTCGTAGTGTTCGTTGTTTTTTAGGGGAGATGTTGGGAATTTCATAATGGGTAATGGATACCCTTTGTTTGGCAGAGAATGTGGCTGCATGAGGGAAAAAAAAAATTAAGCGACATAATCCAATGGAGTGTGCCCCAGATTGCGATGTACTATTATTATATTGTACTGTGTGTTCGATGAGAGTTGACGATTGCAGCCTGGGTTTGGGACGTTTGTTTCTTAACAGTTTTGAGGCCAGATCGTGTTTAGTTGGCAGGGAGGATTTCTTTTTTCGCTACTGTATGCTTTTTTTTTGCTTTGGAGGGAACCTGTGATTGGTTTTGGTTCAAAAAGCCAACGAAAATCCCTAAATAAATATAATTAGCAACAGAATTGTCCCTCTCACACGAACTTGCTGTGTTCATGCTGGTTGCATGTCTGGATTCCATCACCATGCAACATCCAGGGTTCAATATCATTTTTGCTCCACGATGTGCAATTAACGAGCAAAATCAAAATCTTATGGACACAGAGTGGCAGAGACCAACACAAGCATTCCATTTGCACCGTACTGATGTTACAACTCACTTGAGCATGCTCCATGCTGATCTCTGATGCTACAAAACCGACAAGGGAGAGCGAAAGAAACCACTTCTATGTTGCCAACCCCTCACCACCACCACCACCACCACCACCACCACCACGGCGGGCAGAATAAGTTACTCTCAAATACTCCCCTCACACACGATTCGACCCACCCCCACCCATTATTTTCGTCCCTGTTCAATCGTATCGATTGCTCTAGCCCCTTCAGCGACACGTACTGCCTACATATGCTAAAATCTGTGAAAAGACTTCGATTTCGGGCAGACACCAGAGTCATGCAGTTCAGAGCAGATCGACTCCATCTCCCCCCCAAACGGAAATCTTCTTCTCTTCACTGTAGGGACATACATGTGTATTTGGTTGATTTTCTTCCCCCCCTCTCCCCCCCCCCCCCAGGACAAACAAAAAGTCCCAAAAAGAAACAGAACTCATTCATCCGGGGCTAAACTGGTATTGGAGGAGGGCGATTTTGTTGGTTGGGCAGCATTGGCACCAGGTTTCCACCAGCAGCGCAGGTGTCCAGTGCAGTCGCATGTGAACATGAAATCCTCTGTGAATACAATGTCAGCACCTGGATCTCGATGAATCCTGCCCAGAAAACCCCAATGTCAAAAAAAAAAGTGTGCACCGTTTGAATCTCTACCCGCGAATAAATAGAATTATTATTAACTATTATGAATCCTGAAGGAGGTGCTGATGGCAGCAACACCACAAAAAGTGCCATTTCCTGCTAAACGAGGCTTAAAATCGCTGTCAAGAGATGCACGATATCGCTTTCGTACTTGTGTATGGTGATCGGAGGCTTGATGTCCATGTCTCGATGTGGTATCGCAGGGCAAATGACACCTGCTCCGTCCGATCCGTTTTCCTGTTGCGAATCTAAACTATGTCTGGCAAAGGGACCTCCAATTGATTCGTCTGCCACCATTTCCAAGGGAGCTGCCCCGCTGGATAGACTCCTAAAACATAAGCATGTGCCCATGACTTGGTGATGGAAGGCAAAATTTTGAACCAGGCAGCCTTTGTGGGGGAAAAAAAACTCTCTTGATCATACATGCATCAAGCCCAAAAGGGAAATTAAAAAAAAAATGGGGGAAATTAAAAAAAAAATGGTGGACAGTGGGTATCTGGGGGCTAATCTCAATCTGTCCTTCTGGTGCATGGTTTGGCAAGGTGTTGCAGTTCTGCTGGAACTGGATTCCAAAATCCAGTTCCAGTTTCACAACAAGTGCATGGGTCCAAAATCACCACTCAACATTCGAGACATTTTCACACTAATTCTAGTTTGTCCTTCCAAACAAAAAAGTGATATACTATGGGCAACATATTAATTTTTTGCCTTTGCATGATTGGGGTGGGGGGAGGATCGTGTGAAAGGAGAACGGCACTATTAACAGGGTTCCAACACAATCAAGAAACTTCCCTGTTTTGTTTCGTTGCTATATTGAGAAAATACTAAAACGCCCGGCGATACACCCATCTGAAAAACTCGAAATTTTTGAGAGCAGCAAAAGGGGGACAGGAAAAAAAAAAGAAAAAAAAAAGGACAAGACATTCCCACCATGAGCTTTTTTTTTCCTACCTCCTTGTTCCTCACCTTCCACCCGGCGTGAGTACCTCTGCGGCATCCAAATCATCGTCCACTTCGATATCCCAAAGGGCAACCTTCGCATCCTGGCCAATAGAACCGACTCGGTAGAAGCTGGTTCTGAGGCCTTCGTCGTCAAAAGTCGAAGTGGTGCCAGCATTTTCCACCGTGTTTTCTTGCCTTCAGGTTTTTAAACGAGAACAAGAAAGGATTAGTATTGTATATCAGGGTTACTGATTATTAGTCCCCACAATCAGCAACCTCCATCGAATCTTCGCATCAAATTTCAGAAAAGACGAAACTCCGTTTTTCGACACCCATCTGGATTGACCCTAGAGAAGGTGATACGCTAGCAAGACAGGTATTTCTTTATTCAAAACAAAAATTGTCCTGATGGGCGACCACCAATGAGCTCCAAAACCCAGCACAGGTTTTGGTTGTTTTTTCCGATCCATCTCAGTGACTCTCTCTCCACACAAAGCCACACGCTGTTCTATTAAAAAACACATGTCATGTCGGATCCTTATCCTCACCCGATGTCGAAAGCAACTTGACTAATCCATGAATCGTGGCCTTCTCCAAAGGCAATCACACATCCTTGCTTGACGGAAAATATGGACACCATGTCGTCCTCCCCCCCAGTGGCCACGTATTTGCTGTCTGGGCTCCATGCACAGCAAAGCAAGCCACCATAGTAGCTCTGCAAACACAAACCAACACTACAGAATCTCTCTGGAAAAACGCACCACCTCGAGACACCAAAACAACAGTTGACCACCAGAAAAAAAAGTATAATAATAATAAAAGTATTGAGCGGGGTGGAAGGGCAGCAAGAAACATCATCCTGTATTTGCATTCAATCCACAGGCATCGACACGGTGCAGGAAAAACACCAAATTAAAAACTATGCATCCTCAAATCCACAGCGGTTTCTATGTCTGTCATCATTATATACACATATATTAATGCTATATCTTTCATTAATCAGCACCCCACACTGACCTGAAAGCCTGTCAAGAGTTGCCTGGAGTTTGAATCAAATACTCGTAGCAAGCCATCTTTGGACACCACCGCCAATTTGGTTCCATCTGGCGACACAGAGGCATCGTGAATGCACCCGCAACACAAATCGATCGTATCGTTCGGGGCCACTCCTCTAGTGCCGCTGTTGAATTTAATGTCCGCTCCAGAAATGGATTTTCCCTGTTTGCCAAGACATTTCAGTGAGGGAAATACACAGAGTAAAAAAACTAGCTAGCAAAAGCTGCGATTCAATATCCTCTTCAAAGGCATTTGTCCTTGACCTTTATCTCTGTTGTGAATCTCTGGAAAAGGTCATATTCTATTTTGGGTTTAAGAAATGTAACCAAAAAATGAAAACATCTCCCTATTCATATCATGCTTCTCTTTTTTCGTCCAAAAAAAGTTCTCAGGAAATGGGCTTCCTTCCTTATCTCTGTAAATTCCATTCATGCTCCCCTCCCCCCCCCAAAAAAAAAATAAAATAAAAAAATCTCCACCCCCAATCTTTTTTCTTTTTATCTCATAGCAATGCAACTTCCATATCGAGCAAAAAGATTTGTTTTTCCATCAACGGAGTGAACTTGTAAATAACACTGTACCTTGTCAAAGATTCTGAGGGTGCCATCAGAAAACGTGGCGACGAATTGAGTGGGGTCTTCAGAAGCTGCCCAAGTGACCGCTGTACAAACCACTTCGTCCTCGGGCCGATGGGAACCCGTGTAAGTGGCCAATGGAGATGCCTGGCTCTGATCAAATTGAATTTGTTGTCTCAGCGACAACAAAACAACTGAACCAAAACAAAAGAAAACAAAAAACATCAATCCATATTGTTCATTCGTGTGTGATTCTCTGTCTGTGACACAGACAGTTTTCACTTTTTTTATTTATGCAAAGGTTTATCGAAGAAAGAAAAGCCCCCCCCACCCCCTTGGCATGGACCCATTAGTTTCATTTTATATTCAGTTGCCTCCCTTCCTCGTTAATTCATAGAAAAGTGAAAGCTTTTGTCTCAGATTTATTGAATCTACAATAGATTTTCTGAAAAAAGTAATAAAAAGTAAATTTGGTTTTTGTCTACACAAAAACACACACACGTTCCAACTGCTCCTTGGTTCATTCGATTTCCAACAATGCCAAGCAAAGGCAAAAAACATATGGCATGAATCAGCTTGATTTAAGGAAATTTTTTTGGTTTTGTTTTGCACCTTCTCCATTGGAGAGTCCAACCAGGAGGTCGGCATCATCCTCTGCCGGGGCAAAGCAATGGCACACCGGCCAGGTGTCTCTTCGAAAACGTACCATTCTCACAGCTTCCTATTGCCAAAAAAAAAACAAAAAACAAAGAATGCTTAACTGAAGCAAACCATTTTATCTTGGCACTAAACAACTGCCTGAAGAAGTTAACAGAATAAAAATATTTATATTACAGAAAACAACAAGAAAAGCGGATGAAATTTGAACCCCGTCGTGAGCAACTTGTTACTGAAAAATATTAGTCAACTGGCTTTTTTTCCATTGCTGTTCCATTCTTTTCAATAATTTTCCAAGAAACTGACATATATGTATTCTCAGGGTTAATGAACCTTTCTTGTGACTTAATGTGTCGAGAAAGGCCCCGGTTGTATCTAAGTTTCACCCCTGGTTATTGCTGGCTTGTTTTTGTTTCCTCTGAAAGACTGAATAAGAGCAAACTGCCAACCACCCACTCCCAAAAACCCATCCCTTTCCCCACTGTTGTTTATAATTAATCTCCTCCACTCCCCTCCACCACCTTGATCTCCCCTTGCCTTGTTGTACCATTTGTCTTTCATCATATCAACTCATGCTTTCCGAAAAGAATAAGAAAAACGAAGTAATTCTCCTTTTTCTTATTCTTTGTCAAAAAGATTACGTCGCTCGATTCCTCTTGAGACACCCACCCGCTCGCAGGCGTCGAAGAGACAGATGTGCAGAGCTTCACCCACGTTCATGATCACGTACCACCCCTCCTCCTCGCCACCCTTCAAAAGGGCCAGAGTTATTCGGGTGGTCTGCCTTTCGATGGTATACAACATCCTTCCGTATCTCTTCTCACTCTTCAGTTTGTAAGCCCCCTCCGGTGTCTTGAACGTTCGTCTGAGATCCGCCGCTCCATATTTTGCAGCATACATGTTCTAAATGTTCCCTTTACCCCCCCCTTCCTCGAGCGTCTCTTTTTCCGAGTTGTTTTTTAGATCAGAAGGGCAAAGCGGAGGTCAAGTTGACGTCCCACGTCCAGTTCGATTACTTTTTCGAGAAGAACAGGTCTGGAAAAGATTGGCCAGCGTTTGCGCGCGGGTGCAGTGCCAAAAACCTCACTCTTTTCTCGTAATTGTGTGACGTTCGCACCTTCGATTTTTTTCTTTTTTTTTTCAACCCTGCCGATTTTGGGCCATATGATGCAATTATGATTTTCTCACTGTTCGGATCGGCCTGTGCAATTGAGGCTGATGTCCAGATTGGAAGGAGCATCGGCCTGAGCCAGGGTCCAGCAGAAGTTCCAAAAAAACAAAAAACCAATTGGTATGTTGGCTCAGCCAGTTCTGTGGTTATCTCCAGTTGTTTTGCTTCCAACCGAAAGCCGTAGAGCCTTGAGTAATGAACCGAGATGGATTTGATGCCGAAAAAACAATCAATGAGACGAACAAGGAAACCACCACCGCAAAACCACAGCTGTTTTTGTTTTTCCTTTCAATTGTGCCACCTCATATGATGTTACAAATTCCCACATCCAGATGTGTGTCCCCTGTCCCTTTTGTCCCCCCCCCCCCCCCCCGAATCCCCATCGTCCCCTGTTTTTTCTCACTTTTTTTTTCTACCCTTCCCTCCCCGCTTTTTTTTTGTCTTTTTGATTTTCGAAAATTTATCTCAGGGGCAAAAAATCGACAATGACGAAAACAAACCTGTCCAACTGAATGTTGTTACATTTTTTTTCCATATATGCACATGTGTAAAATTCCCAGCGCGCTTCAACCACCCCCAAAAATACACGACCTCCCAGAGGAGAGAAAAAAAAAATAACCAAAAAAAAAAGAAAAGAAAAGGTGTGTCACCCAATTTTTTCAGTTGGGTAAAATCCGACCCCCCTTGTTTCTTTTCCTTTTGTTTTGGGTTTTTTTTCCCCCAACAAAACCCCCACCATTGGATTCCCCGTTTTTACACATTATCCAGCCCAGCCCATCCACCACCGATTCTTTTGAAAGATTCCAGACACCCTCCCTCACTTTTTCTCAACACTCTGTTTTTTTTTCTTTCCCCCGACCAGATCCACCGACTCTAAATACACCCTTTCCTCAGCTCACTTCCAAGAAAAAAAAAGAAAAAAAACGAAAGAAAAAAAACAACATAATTTCAACACAACATCTCAGTCGAGTGCCCCCAGCACCTATGATTTTTGTTTATCAACTTTTGTACATGGCCATTCCCATTTTTTTGTGTCTGGGAGGCGTATTGTATATATATATATATATATATAATCTTTTTTTTCCTAAGGGAGGGAAGCTCTTGTTTTTTTGAAAAGCATTGTCTTGTTTTCACGTGGATATCACTCCCAGTTCCCCCCAAAATATGAAAATGACGTGCCCAAAAAGGAAAAACTTCCTGTTTTCTTTTTCCCCTTACGTTTTTCGACATAATTGTATTTTTTTTTTTCTCTCTCTCTCTTAGAATTCAATAGGAGAACCACAACCACCACCACCATCAAAAAAAAAAAAAGAAAAACACTGACGCTACTAGAACAAATCCATATGCAAGCTCTTGGAACTTGTTTCACGTATTATTTTTTTCTTTAAAAAGAACAGAAATCGTTCCACGCCCTCAGTAAGAGAACCGAATATCTCAGCCACCCTCACCCCCTGAAAAGTATTTTTTTTTTCTCCCTCAAAAACAAAACTCTATAAACATATACGTATGTATGCACGTATATCCCCCTCGGTGCATCGGCCCCCACCCAACGCACTTCATTCTCTTTTTTCTTTTCTTTTCCTTTTTTTTCCTTTCTTCTTTTTCCTTTCTGCTGTGTTTTTTCTTTTCTTTTTATTGTCTTCAACGACAACTCTATAATTTTTTTTTTCTCTGTTTTCTGTACTTAAAAATAAGAAATGTTGCTCTAGCCATTGGCGATACAATCGGAAGGACAAACAAACCGACAAAAAAAAAAGAAAATAACAAAAAAAAACCAACACCACAAAGACAACCCCCCACCCCACCCCAAAACCTATGTACACGTGTGTAAGAATTTTGGGTCCATATAATTTATCCATTTCTGTTCCGCCTTGCACCCCTTCCCCTGCGGCCTCGCGACGGAGGTTGACTCTCAGTTTCGTTACCTCCTCTTGGGGGCAATCCCTCCCTCTTACTGTCGAATCGCCTATTCCCACGGCCATGCCCTCGACCCCCCTTTCGCGGTTGAGGCCAAGGTCCCGCTCCATTCCCGTTGTTTCCCCCTCCCCCCGACCCTGGACCCTCATGCCGAGCATTGCACTCATTCCCGTTCCGAGAATTCGCCGCCCCCTCACCTCGCAACTGCCTCATGAAGCTCTCCGGAGCGGGTGAACCCCTCATCCCGTTCGAATGGGGACGATCGGAATGGTGGGTCACCACCACTTCGCCCTTCCCGTCGGTCGAACCTAAAATCGTGCCGTTCGAAGGAGGAGGAGGGGTGTTGCTGGAAATCATCGGCGACGGCTGAGAATTGAACGACGACGATTGGGACATCTGGAGGATGTTCTGAGCGGCACTCAGCATCGACGAATGCCCGTTCTGAGATTCCATGTTGGGGTAGCGATGTCCCCCAGACAGGGTCCTTTGCAGCATCGGCTGTCTAATTTGGCGGCCCATGTGCTGCCCAAAGGAACCCCCGCTCCCCTCGGGCATCATGGGTGGGGGCGAGAACTGATGTTTCTGGACAAAGTTGGACTGTTGCTGTTGTAACAGATGCAAGAGTCTTTGCCGTTCTGCCAATTTATTGCTGTTGATCACTTCGACCTTGTCCTTCATGTCCACAATTTCCAACCCCAGAGCCCCACCGATTCTCATTGCTTCCTCTGTAACCCATCTCGGCCTCATGAAAAATCCCTTGCAAGGCAACTGTATGCTGTCCTTGCCCTCTACCAACATCTGGTTCATCCTCTGTTGCAAGTACCTCCGAATCGCCAATTGCACTTCATCGTTCAAAACGTGGCTGCAAACCGTCTGAAATCTCGGAGCATTTTGCCGCCTGGGATTGTGGTCCACCCCCAGGTACATCTTGTCCATGTTGATATCCACAGTCAACCCCAGCTCCTCGGCCCGTTCCCTCAACCCTTGCTGCACATCACCAGGGTAGATCTCCGTCCAAAACTCGAAAGGTCGTTTCTGCTTCTTCACCCATTGCAAGCAATGAGTGACATGGTCTTTCTGGTCGTCGTCCGGAACTGGCCAAGGGGCGAGGGGAAACGCCCCCATTAGACGATCCGGGCCCCTTCGAATCAGGTTTACTCTCTCCATGCCTCTGGCTTGTCGTTTTTGAGGGGACATTCTGTACATGTGGCGGTTGAAATCCTCGCTGTCTGTTTCGGAATCGTCAAACCTACGTTTTCTGACCCGGATTTTCATCGCTCTGCGTTTCTTTCCGTTCATAGGCACCACCTCCAAAAATAGGTTTCTGGCGATATCCCTCACTTGCTGGCGTACCCAAGCCACTGGGACAACGAACTCCGTCGGGTCGATTTGAACCTCCCCCATGATGCATTCGGACTCTTTCAACTCCTCCAACCGCCGGAAAAGGTCAAAAAACACGTGGCGCAGAATCTCCGCGTTCCGTTGATGCTGCTCCGGGTTCATTTTGGACGGTGACCCCGCAGCCGGAATCGTGATTTCCTGTGGAGGTTTTCTTATTGTTGGGGTAAGCAATTCCTCAGGCTGGCCACTGGCCGTTGGGAAAAGCCCCACATCCTGAAACACTCTGTTTGTGTAATCCGCCCCGAGTATGTCTGGCCGTCGAATCTGCGTTTTCTCACTTCTTTGTCCATTACTGTACGTCAGGGACATAGCCACACGATTCCCCTCACACTGGATCACCACACGCACCCCCTCCCAATTCGAGGCATCTTCCCCACCGACCCCATTCGACGTGGAGGTCCCCAATTCGGTGCTATCTACAACTGGAGCGTCCAAAGGCAGCCTCGGCGATTCCGACGAGCCTCCACACGTCTCAACATCCTCCACCCCGTTCTCCAGAAACTCAACCCCACGCAACGGCAAATCAGAATCCATGGAAGCGCCAATTACATCCAACGAGCTGCTGGGAATCGTGGTGACTTCACTGGAGGAGGACGCCTCATTCACGGAGGGGCTTTTCTCATCGACATCCGAAGATCCCCCTTCTGTTCTGACCACCTCTTCGAGCTCATCCGACGACAAGAGCTCCTCAGGGTCAGTCACAGGGGCATCCTCCTGCTGGCTGTCACCATTGCCTGTACCTTGGTCATCTTCTTCCTGTTCAACCAGGACCAGCTTTTCGGCCTCCCCCACTACCCCATTCTGGCACACTATCTCTGGCGCCTCCACCACTTTGAAAACGTCTTGCGAGCAAACGAATGCGCTGTAGGGAATCCGGTGGCAACCATTTATCGTCATGGATGGGGGTGGCCGGAAATCTGCCGATCTTTCAACCCTGAGGTCCCCCGAGTCCATGAATTCTCCTCCAAGCCCCACCTCCTCCACGCACTTGAACACCCAGTCCTTTATTTCTTTGCGGAAGGCAGCCGCGTGGAAAACATGATATCTCAGACTACATTTCAAGAACTCCCTCAACCTCTGCTTCACGACACAATCGTACGGGTCGATTATCGTGCTTTGATTCTTCCTGGCTCGCAGGGTGCTGTTCACCGCATGCTCCACCAGCGCCTCCTTGATATCGCTGTCTTTGCTGATGAGCAATTTCTTTTTGGGTCCATCCCCTCTGAACAACCCCATTTCATCCACTGCAGACATTACATACACTTTGAACTCCCTCGACCACCAGCTGTCGCTCACCGCGATGAATCGCTTGTCCGACAGCTTGAATCGCCTAAGATGTTCGATCAGCGCATCCCTGTGCAACTTGATCATTGCAGTTCGCTCTTCGGAGCTGGATTCAGCCTCCGGACTCCCTTCCCTCCAACCCCCCGAATTTATCATCTGAAACGGCCCAGGGCTCGGCCGCTGAAACAACACCATCCACAAATCTTGCCATTTGTACAAAGCCAGGTTGCTCCTGGCGTGTATGAAGTCTTCCATGGCCACCACAGTTTCTTGCAGGGTTTTGCAAATCCTCCACCAATCTTGCGTGGCCAGCGTTCGAGCGCAGTTGTCCTTCGCCTCGAAGGGGTCCTCCACGAACAGCTGATATTTTTTCAAGGCTTTGGCTTCCCACCCTGTGGATATAAACCCCCCCTCCCAAGGGCTAGCAGTCGGTCGAATGGTGCTTTTGCTGATACCCTCCGCAGTGTAATGCATTAATTGCGAATGGGTTGCATACAAGGACAGCGACACCAGGAACCCCATCAGCAACTCGCAGAGCGTCTCCTTGTTCTTTTCGTCGTTTTTGTGGTCTTCCACCCACTCCCTCACGGTCTTTTGATATTTTTCGATCAATGTACATAAAGAGGGACTGCCCGGCTTCCCGTTATCGATCAAAATGCCCCTCAGCCCAGGGAACAAATCCTTGAAGGGGGGCAGCAGGGGGGGCTGCCGGGTTTGGGAAAAGGAAATCACAAGCAAGGTCAAGCAGTAGGAGTTGAACGAACCACAAGTCGGGTCGTTCATGTTGTTGGCCCTGGCCCACTTTTTCACAATCACCACCAGCTCCCGCACTCTGGAGTCCATTTTCAACACTTCAGCCAGAAGCTGGCTTTTAAACACTCCCGAGGAATTCCCTATGGACAGATCGCAATGGATCCCCGTGCTCATTTCCACGAACTTGCTGACGGGGACTTTGGCCTGTCTTATCAAGTGTGTGTGCTTGCTGCTCCGAAAGTGATTCCCGTGGCGCAAGCAGGCATGCACTTCCCCCAAGAGGTCCCCCTTGAATAATCGACTCGCATCAGCGAGGTGACTGGAAGGACTCAGAGCTTCGTCGAGGACTTCGCCTTCCAAGGAAATGTCTAAATCCCCCCCGCGTCCGCTTATTCCCATCACCGACGAACCGAACGCTTGAAGCGTGACGTTCCGCACGAGTTGCAATGGAGACGGCCGTGGCTGCCCTTCGCCAATCTTGCGCGCATCCACAATCCAGTTCTGCAGTTTCTCCAGGAGCTGGTCACGCTCGCGCAACTGCGGCTTGCCTGCCAAATCTCTCAAAAGCTCGCGCAGGCTGTCCGAAAACTCCTGCAGTCGGTCGACTTTCCGCAGCGACTCGCCGAGCGTCACCCTGGCGCTGTCCAGCAAGCGCTCGAGCGTCTCATCCCTCGGCATTATATATTCTCCAAAAAAACAGAGTAACCTGGTCGGCTGGCGCGCATACGTTCATACAAAAATGCGCAACCCCGACGAATCCTTTTCCTTGTTTCCTTTTTTTTTCTTCTTTTTTTGCGCGAGCCACACGTGCGCAACAAAACTTTTTTGTGGAACGATACCTTCCCCTTTATATAACATGCGAATAATTGGACGTGATGTCTTCGAAAAAGTCAATATTCTCATTAACCAATCAAAGACCATTGACCTTTTGCCGCCTGCGCGACTGCCTCCGCGACTGCAAACAAAAAATGAACCAAGCAGCCGTGCCAGTGTTGGTCCCCCCTCCCCATGAGAATATCACAAGAATATTCAGGGTTCAGTGGCTCTCAGAAAAATGTATTGTGCTATTGTTAATTCCATTACAAACTCCATCTCAATCATGAATTCAACTTGTTTGGATGAGATGTAATTATCGTATCGTCCTAAAAATAGATCCAACCCTTTCTTAAGGGAACACTTCAGAGAAGAAGAGACGCAAGACAGTTTTGAGGTCGACTGTTGGAAATTTCGATGTGTTCTGCTGCAAACAGAAAAGTTGGGCCCGTTTGACTGAACAATTTGCAGGGGAGCAGGGCAAAATTATAATTTCTTTTCTATTTGCTCAATCTTTCCTGATTGTGAATGATTGTCGACCAGGATTTTGCTTCAGGTCGAGGGACACTTCATTTGGTAGTTCTTCTGACACCACCATGTTGTGCACAGGAAAAATATGCCTGTGTGGAAAGGAGTAATTGAGTTGGGTAGTTGCTGACAGTTTGTTTACCAGCGACTTTTGGTTGTGGTATTTGAAGGGACCTTGGTTGGAAAAGGGGTCCTACTTTTTGCATTGTAGAAATATGAATTCGACACCTCGTTGTCGTGCACAGGTCGTTTGATTAGATTGGCACACAGATCACGGGGACGGAGGGAGCAAAGCATTTTTTGGCACTTTTGTGGATAAAATGGCCTCCCAGGAAACCGAAATCATTGGCACGCTTTCTTTCTCCTGTTTGCATTGTTTGGTATTTTTTCCTATGTTCTCAAAATATTGGCATGTGCATTATACACCTTCCACTGATCAGCAAAGATCTTGAAGCACTCGTTTCAGACCAGGGAGCTTATTCGCTTGGAGTTTTGACTTTTTGAGTTTTGATTCAGCCTCGGCGATTGTCGCGAAGGCTTCTTCTCGAGCCTGGCCTATCTTCCGCTTCAAATTACGACACTTGTCTTGAATGGCCACTTGCAGACTCTGGTTCAGAAACCAAACCAAACCAAAAATCATTTTGGTTCAGAAACCAAAACAAAAAGCACTCTGAAACGCACTCATAATTAATTCTTTTTTATAGAGAATGGTGATGGGAGGAAATGCTGGAAATCAATAAATGTTGGGTTAGGTCACCCCAGCACCTCATTCAATTCCACGGCCTGATTTTGAACTTCGTTCAATTCCTCCAAAACTTGCGAGATTTCTGCCTCCGCCCTTGCTTTCAGATGCTCGGCCCGGTTGTCCGTCTCCTCCAGCTTTTCTTTCAAAGAATCCGACACATGTCGCCAAGTCTTTGCCAGAGCCATGCATTCACGCTTCATGTGTTGATCCAGCTTTTTGCAGTTATCTTGAAATTTATCAACGATTTCCTTCGCAAACAGAACGCAACATAACAGCTCCTGACCCCCTCCAGCCTTGTGCATTGAAAGCGGCTCTAAACCGAACACCACAGCCAAGGAAATAGCGCTCACCTGCAGCAGTTCGTTTTCCTTTTGTTTTGCCGTGTCCTTCTTCGTTTGAATCAATTTCGCCATTGCGTTCTGAATCATGGCAAGGTTTGTCCCGTCCCTATGCCGCAAATAAACCATTCCTACTTTTCAAAAACTAGCCTGTTGCGAGCCAATGCCAAAATGATCGGCGGCTGAAACGCTCGATTCCACACATTTCATCGTCGTCCTCCTCCTCGGGTCGCCCTATGTCCGCCAGCGCGATCAGGGCATCCCGTTCTCCTTTCTGTCCCCCCTCCCTCTTTTTCCTGTGGTCGTCTCCGCCAAACTGTTCGTGTTGAATTCCACCAGACGCATGCAGATCGGATTCAACGCTCTCTGCACACGAGCAACACCTTCGTTGGGGCATACAGAGCGATCCGCAGTGATACGGGACATTTGGGTGTTGAACGATCGGGTAGTGGGGAGCCAGTGACAATAGAACGCTGCTATTCCTCCGTTTTTCGCTTTTTGATACCAAGCCCACCAGAGTCTTCTTCGTTTGGCTTGCGCTTCGAAGTGGACGGACCCCTGTTCACGTCGTCGAGCTCCAATGTAAGAGCCTTCTGAAGAGCGCTTTGAGTTTTGGTGTTCTGTGGCGATCCAAAGTCGTTCCGTTATCACGTCCATGGCCCTTTCTGTAAACATCGCCACGGAGTGCACAGCGGAATCTGCCCCAAAGCTCGTTCCCCCACCCACCTTGTTGCGTTTTTTCCCTCTCATTGTCTTGCTGTTGGTTCTGTTTCTTTGTCGTTCTGAAACCTCTTTTTCAATTCCCTGTCTCCGAAACCCCTCAGAAATGATTGGACACTGCATCTGGAGTTTTCTGGCTGCGTTTCTGGCAGCCGCCATGTCAGGCAACAAGTGCTGTAGGCAAGGGTGGAGTCGCAACAAAATGTGACGAATTGGGAGTGGATTTCATTTTTGTGCTAACAAATTATCAAATTATCAGAGGCCTTTTTGTTGTGTGAGTGCGGGTCTTCTGAGGGTTCGATCTTTGTTTCGTCGAGCGACAGCCCCTCAAAATCTCACAGTTCCTGGTTTCCAGGGTTGGTTTGATTCGAAATATCTTAGAATATGTCAGTGATGTTCCTGTTCACAATTGAACAGGAACAAAAAAAAAGGATGTGTTTCGCTAGTTCCTTGGTTTTTCTTTTGGGGATGAGGTCTTGTCCATCCTGTAGTATCTGGTGGTGTTGGGTTGGTTAGAGAAAGTGGTTGTATCAACTGTTGAAACTGGGAATTTTGGTTAGTAACGGTCAGTGAAGGAGTTATGGTGGCCGTTACATTTTGACTATACGCTTGGACATGGTGATTGGAGTTTTGTCTGTAAAAGTTTTGGCTTATCGACCTGAGCGACTCTTTCCTTGGGCAAGCGCATTGCAGTAAGATGACAGTGGGCAGTACATTTGTGCCTTGCAAAACTTTGCAAGCCCTGGCAAACCATACGACTGTCGTCCCTCCAACTCCCACTGTGATCGACAAGATACCTTAGAGTGACATCAAAAAGACTTGCACTTGCATTGGTACCGATCAAGGCAGTGGAGGTATAAAACCTCGGCCCAAGGTCGCGCGAACAAGCGACGCCGATCCCCACGAATTCGATTTTCTTTGACTGGCTTTCGGCATTGGCATAGGCCAGATCTGCTCGACGTCTACCTGACGACTGCGAACATGACGGAAATTCGACGATACGTTTTCGGCGCGTGCATGTGGTGTGTCGTCGCCTGGCTCCAATGGTTTCCGTGGAAATTCAAAGATCAGTTTGGACTCTTCGGGACGGCGATCCTGGAGGGGCCTGGCGCATATGTTGCGCCCAGCGCTGTCCAATACTTGGAAGTCAAACTGTGGAGTGCGGGCCTCGGTGCGTCTTCAGCGTACGAAACTTTCCTGAAAAACTACAGAAGCTGGTCATTGGTGATTGTGGGTCTTCTGGCGAACGTCGCGCTCGTTTACGTTGGAGTGCCAGTGTTCAGGTAGGCGATAAAAAGAAGAAACCGACATTCCGAATTCGTGTGATGCGAAAACGGTTGGCTCTGAGGGAACGTCAATGAATCATTTGGGTTTGATGGCACTCAAATTTTGAAGATCCGTTTGAAATGCATGCTGGGATTTGTCGTTTTGCAGAGCCGTGGTGGTGATATCCAGGAGCCCCTGTGTGAAAGAGGGAAGACTTTTGTGCAAAGGTCTGGAGCATGATGCCCAAAAAGGAATAAGCTTTGCATTCAGCTCGCTGCTGCCCTTCTGGGTGACTGTTCTCTGTGAGTGTGTGTATGCAAAATGGCAATCTGGATGAAGCACTTTGAACCAACATAATTTCCACAAATGTGTTTTCCTGGGAAGGACATTCACATCTGCTCAGTATGTCATGCAGTCACCTTCCCAGATACAACACTTGAAAAGACGATGGAGATGATGCTGAGTGGTGAATGGTTGAACCTCGTGCAGGGATTGCATCCACCCGAATAAGTGTAACATCGCCACAGTTCTTGGGGGGGGTGTTGATCGGAGTGATTCCAGGAAACCTATTTTCGGTGCTGACAGTCTCTCTTGGGATGATGCTGCACTGGTATCGGTGGAGCTGGATTTTGCATGGCATTGGTCTGCTTGTCAAGGGGGCGTGCACAGGGATGCTCTGTTTACGAACGGAAGAGTACTTATCGGTGAGATGGTAATTTTTTTCTTCTGCGAATTCTGGATTTTTTTTTCTTTTTATGTTTGGGGGGTATGACTTATGACTTGTGACTTAATGTTTTTTAGACATTGTGGTTGCAGCACTGAAATCCTAATACCGTGCAAACAAATTGGTTCACTGTCTAAAAGGCTTCGTTGGTCCTACAAGAGGGTTGTGGGGTATGTCTGACTTGAAGGAGTGAATCCTTGTGGTCAAGCAGGACAAAGTGCCAGCACTGTAAACTGAAGATCCACCATAGTCACCCTTGTTTGTTTTAGCTCTACCATGATTGTGTGCAGAATGGATACCACGTGGTCAATGGTCTGTTGATTGGGACAGGGAGTAACATTGCTGTTTGTGTTCAGTTCAAATGGTAGTCCACAAAAGGGGGGGGACGATGCTCGGAGATTGCTGCTGTTAGTCACAGAAAATGTGATCTGCAAAAAGGGTGGGAACGTTTACTGGCTTTTTCTGTTTATTTTTTTGGGGGGCGGGGGTATCATCACTTAATTTTTGGGGAACTGAAAGGAAGAACACAAGGGTGATGCGGGAATCTTCATGTTCTGGTCAGCGTTATGTAGTACTTCATACACATATACTTCATATACAAGCAAGTGGTGGATCTGTGCGATGCATAATTACACTCAAGGGAGCAGCACAATCCCACAGATTACCAGACATGCCTGGCACTGAGCCCCTCTGCCGCTGCAGCATCAGAGCGATTGAAATTGGAAGAGGAGATGTGTCATGGATGTATATGTATTAAATTATTGTTATATTATTATAAGAGAACAATATATATATATATTGGTGAATCTTGTGAAAGGAATTCCATCAAGCTTGAATGGGCTATGCATCTTGGTATATCCACAAACACAGCATCAAATGGCAGCAGGAACACAGGCTCCTTGGTGTTTGCATATTAAGAGCATTTGGAGTCGGTGTCTGGGATTGGGGGAAATTCTGCCCAGAATCGTTAATGTATTCCAACCCCTCCTGGCAAGATTCTCTTCTTAGAGTTGTTTCAAAAAATGTGACTCCCTGTCTCTCTATGTCGTCGTGGGGAGGAAGAGGGCAAGCACACGATCTATTTTCCTGGAGATTTTAAGGTCGACCTTACATCAGCGATTTGCAGTTTTCTTTTTTTTTTCCTACTAAAAGAGAAAAAAATGTTCCCATCAACTACATTATTTATCGGTTTTCTTTATTTCGACCTGCAATCCAATTCTTTCGTCTTGTCCCTCTTTTTTTCTTTCTTTTCGATAATCAATGTTTCTCTTTCCTCTAGATGCATGTCACATTCGTTCCAGTCATGCCAAAATGCTTCTCATAAATTCACAGCCCCTCCTGAACAAACACATAGACAAACCACATTACATGAAATTCCGGTTCACCCCACCTTTTTTCTTCTTCAGAGAGTTTTCTTTAAAAAATTATTCACATAAATCAAACACACCACGACCATCGGTGACATCTACTACCAAATTTCTTTTTTAAACAGGGGCCAGATTCAACCCCCTAAAAACCACTCCACCACCATGCTACCTTTATATCAACTGTACACGATTTTTTCTTCATTCAGGAGAAATCGACCCCTGTTATGGACCGTCCCTTTAATTTCTTTTTCTTGAGTCGATTTCAACCCCCCAAACAGTCAAATAACACACAGCGTCCTAGGCGGAGCTTTTTCTTTTCTTTTCACGCCAATTAGAAAGACACATTAATGACTTCTCTGTTAGTTTTTTTTTTCTTCTTTCCCTTACCCTACAAGTTATGCAACCACCCAACAGGCATCGAATCATATCCATCGATGCTACAAGAAACATGCATGTCGGATGGCCGTCATCTTTTTTTTTCTTTTTCTTTTTTTTTTGGTTTGTTTGCTCTTCTCCTTAACACATGACCTTTCTTTCTTGCATTGCTTTTTCTGTTTTTTTTTTAATCTTTCTTTTTGCTTCTTTTTGTAAAATGGAAAGTACAGGAGTTTAAAAGGGAAAAAAAAAGAGCCCACCCCATTCTCCTGTGCAAATTCCCAACAGGAGGGAGAAGGTCGATGGTCGTCTTTTTGCTTCTTTTTTTTCCTCAGTTTTTCTTTCTTTCTTTCTTTCTTTTTTTGTTTCTTTTTTTGTTTTTTTTTCAAACTGTACACATATATAAGGAGATCAATCATCCTGTTCGCTAAGATCACTGTCGCTATCACCGATGTCGTTGTGCTTGGTGTGATCGCTAAGATCACGAGGATTGGGAGGATCAGAAGTCGGAGGATGCGTAAGCATCGTGTGGTCAAGGCGATTCAGCCTCAAGAATTCCCGGGGGGTGGCCTGTGGGGTGGGAATATCAGGGACTGGTTCCATTGTCGCATGCAGAGGCAGCATCTTTGCAGGCACGGGACAGGGATCGAGGGAATCCGAGTGGTTGGGGTTTTTCACGACTCGTCGAGATTTTTCGGCGCTGAACTCCAATCTGGGGGAAGCGTTGCTGTCCATGGATCTATCCCACGATGCCCTATCCTGTAAGAATTTCAAAAACGATATAATTTGAAACCACGAAGAATGACCCTTGCCCACATTCACCTCTATTGAACAAACGGTCAACCCCACAGGGAAAATAGATCGGATTGATGTTCAGCAGTCCATTGACCAACATATCTTTCGAGGAGAGAAAGGAAAGAACCCCCCACCTCTGCATTCCCGGTTGCAATTTTATCTGGGTCCGTCATATCTGAATCGTCATGCGGCAATTCGGGTTTGTCAAGGGACCAAAGGAGGCCGGGGGGTGCAACCTGGTGGTCAAATGTAGATTCGGATTGGCTTTCCGAGCTCTTTTTCATTGAATTCTTGCTGAGCTTGGAAGCAGCATGGCGCAGCACCTTTCGTGCCTTCTTCCCCAAAGACACCATGTTGCTGGCCTTACAGGAGGACACACACAAACACACACAACAGCATCCTTTCAAAAAAACACAATTTGCTACCCCAAGGTTCACCACAAATTCCACTAAAATCCAAGAGAGTCTTGCATGAGCCCAAGCACATTGCACAGCTCCTTTCAGGGAATCTTGCGCTGGAGGCGCCTTGACTAAGAAAACGAACACCACCTGGGCTGCGATCACTCAAAGATTGTGGTGTTTAGGTTAACGGTTGTCGGAACTTGGGTGAGGAGCGGCGGAAACTACAGTCTGAAAGACAGACACCCCACTCGGTTCGTGGACGCATGCGCACCTTTGTTTTTTTCGTCACTGCGCCCCTGCCATGCGCCGAATGAAATGCGTGGTTGCTGCTGCTACCTTCTCGGCCAATAGCACAGCCAGGGGCACGCCCGCTGCAAGTCGCGTGTGACTTTTTTTCCTGTGGTGAGACTCGAGAGGAAACAGTCACACAGAACCGGATCAAACCATCAATTAGATAACGTTCATTTCATAAGCAGTGCCTGCAGAAATTCATTGTCGTCGGTGGATGGGGTGGGGAGGTCCCTGGAGTTGCCTCTTTCCTTGCAGAACGCGGCCTTGCACAGAGTTCCCACAAATTTCGCCGACGCCAGATCTGACATTCTTCTCATCCCTGAAAGACACGAACGAAAACAGAAAAGTTCTGTTGATGGACGTGCGTTGCATATGGTTTTCTTGCCGTTTCAGTGTTCGATGGTGGAATTGAACATTGTTATGCGCAGTGCTATGGACGTTTGTTCCTAGGCGCGCGCGCCACTCGGCAGAACGTTTTTTGGAGCGTATGCAGTCATTCCAACATTGTAGCATGTGTCTTGCATGATGGTGTGTTGGGGTCAATTGACCCCCAGCTTGCAAGCTGGACAAAAAAAAGGCCACCATCGAGCGCGAAAGCAAATGCACAACCACAACCAGCCCTGCGGGGCCCGCCTGCGAAACTCGAAACATGGTTGGACGCATTTCCATGAATAGATTATTGCAGAGGGCGCGCAGCGTCCGTGAGAGCGCGGCTGTTCGCTGATCGCGACGTGTGTGCGCATGCACGCTTTAGGCTGATGATAAGCGTTCAGAGCGACGTCGCTTTTTGATCCTTCGATGTCGGCTCCTCCCTGTCATGCGCCCGCAGAAGTGTGCAAGTGTGCGATTGTTCGCCGATCGAAAGGGAATGGGGGCTGGGTTTTTTTGGACTTTTTTCTTTCCTTCCCTATGCGTTTTATGCGTTTTGGCATAAAGAACTGGCGGCGGCGGTCACATCCTTTATTATGTGCTGTTGAATCACCCTGTCCAAACCCTCCTCGTTTTAAAGACTGCGAAACCTCTGCAATGTCTCGGTGGAGCGCAGAGAGAAGGTGTCGCCCGAACACGGTTGTGTGGAATTGATGATTGGATGCATCGTGTCGCCAGAGCATGCTACTTGATTTTCGCCGCTTGTGCTTTCCAATTGATTGACGCTCAACGGGCTCATAGTGCGAGGTGCATTGCCAAAGTCCACTACAAAGCTCGTGCGATCAATCCTCCTCAAGCTAGTGGCGACTTGTTCACAGCTGCATTATCTGTGTCCAGTAGCGAGGTATTTCTTTTCAAAGCAAATTCTTGTTGAGATTTTGAAGGAAGTTCCGGTTCTATTTTACCTCATTCCCCAAATGTCAGCTTTTATTTCATGGATGCATTACCTCGGTTGCATTCCGAATTGACTCGCTGATTATCAGCACATGCAAAAATTGATGTGACGGAGTGCCATTTTTTTTTTCAAGTAAAATGACACAAACACACACCTGCAGGTAAAGAAAGATAAAGCAATTCGGTTGGCATGGACATTTTGTGATGGAGGTCGGTTGGAGAGTATTTTTGATTTTAGCGGACATGAAACGCTTATCAATCATACCTTCGACACACTGGAAAGGCAAAATGTGGTGGTGACCTTCTCAGCAGGTATTTTCAGATATGGAATGAACACGCACATAAAAAAAAGATAAATCTTTGATTAAAATATGTGCAGGGGTTGATCACATGATCGCAAGATAGTCAATGGATAGGATATCAAACTGGCACAATAATACTGCTGTGGTCAAATTTTGATTGGGGAAGATAAAATGTACGAAACCATGTTATTTTTTCACAATGGAGGGGTCATGAGAAATTAATGAACGCTTTTTTTTATGGTGGACAACTGATTGCCCTTCGTGTGAATGCTGCTTTCTTGAAGACGCTGACGATCATGCCAAGGTGGAATTTCTTGGATCGCTCAACGACATTGGCAGGATGGAGTGTGGTGCTGGGCTGCCTTTGGAGGTCAAAGTGAATGATCTGCACTGTGTTTTACCGCCAGAGCTGACGGAGTCAGACATGGTGTGCATCACATTATTGGTTCTCTATGTCTTACTATCTACACAACAGGCCCCGGAATTCAATTTGTTGTATTTCAAATTCACTTGAATTTAAAAACAATCGTGATTTTCTTAATATTTTTTTTATTTAATTGCAAATCTTCAAGACCTTAAGTTAAAGAATTGGGTTCACCCTTTCTGAAGGGGGATTTAATTATAGGGGTGTTGGATAATAACTCAGGGTTGCAACATGGAAGGCACCTATTGCTGTAAAGCTCCCCAAAGAGTGAACTCAGTCGACGGCCCATCCAACGCCACTCATCCAAAAGATGGCCGGCATTTTTCACGAACGAGCAGTCCCTTGTTTTGGATGGTGTCTACCGGGATAGCTTTCTGCATCATCGTTGTTCTGCTGATCATACTTGTGAAATCCAAAATTTCTCGACCGAGTGAACCTACGAAGCCGCCCTCCAGCGATGGAATGGTCAGCATAGATGTTTTGACGAGTGCACGAGGTCCCCCCACTTGTATCGTAACGAGGTTACGTACAGCTTCGACATCCTGGTTGAATAGAAATCCTCCAGCCCCCCAAAACAAGGCGCATCTGGAGATATATTCAAAAGTGATTCGATCCGAACAGAAATGGGGCTCGATGTGCTGGAAAAAGCATCTGAGGAAAGGGGCATTGGAACGGACCGTTTCGAAGTCGATATACATGTTTGGAGGGAGCGGGAAAAACTTAGGAGCAAACTCCAGCACCTTTGCATTGCATACACCAAGACTGGATGATCCAGTCCGGGTGGACATTACCGAGCGAGTGATCGGCACTGGGGCTTTCAGTGTGGTGAAACTCGGGATTCTGCGATCGCCGGATTACAATGCCAAGAAAGTTGCTGTGAAATTGGTGGAGCCTTCCATGTTTGTGCAGCTGGACACCACCCGCTCGAGCCAGGCGATCAAAGCGATCGAGAAGGAACTGAAGGTTTTCCAAGGGATGAAATTGCACGACAACGTGGTGAGGTACTATGGGGGGGCTTTCAACGAACAGAGAAGGGAGGTCTACGTGGTGGAGGAATTGATGAAAGGGAATTTGAACGATTTGATTCACAACGTGGAGCGAATGTCCAAATGCACCTTCGCACATCTTCTACGCGTGTTCTCCGACATTGCAGCTGGGCTCCTCCATCTGCACAGTTACGACATCATCCACCACGACTTGAAACCTGCGAATGTTCTCCTGGATAAATCCTTCCGACATGCGAAGCTGTCTGACTTCGGGTGCTCCCGGCTGAAAGCGAAATCTGTGCTGACAGCCCGTTTGATGGGGACTCTCGGGTATTTACCCGTGGAGTGCATCGTTCCTTATTTCAAAATCCAAGTCAGAGCAGAAACCATCGATGTATTTTCCATGGGGGTGGTCATGTGGGAAAGCATCACAGGAGTTCGACCGTCGAATCCATATGCTGCCCAATACTCGATGGACAGCAAATCCATTCATGCAGAAAGCGAAGTAAATTCGCCGTCGAAAGCCGAAGCTTGGCCGTATGTTGATCCTTCGGAGAGGTATTCGATCGGTGGCAATTGCCCGAAAGAATTGAAGGAGCTCATTTGGAGTTGTCTTAGTTTCAGCTCCGCAAGGAGACCTTCGATGGGTGGTGTGAGTGATCATCTAAAAGACCTACAGTCCCGTCCATGGGTAAAGTCGTCAGTCAGACATCAAGCTTGAAATGCAAGGATCGATTTTTTTTTTTGGGGGGGGGGTGGTTCAAAAATTTGAAAAGGGATGATGGGGTGACACATTTGTTTTTGGTGTTCTTCTTGCTGTACAGGAAAATTAAAGAAAAAAAGTTTTTTTTGAGGCGAATTTAGGAGTCGAGTTTTTAGTTGCATTGGAGTTGATGCTCCTGGAAAATATGTACAGATGCGCAGAGCTTGATGGGGAAAAATATAGGTGGAAAAAATATATCTACCATGAAACAGAGAAATCGTCTGTTTCTTTGTGAAAGAACCATACTTGCGGTTTTGTTCTGCAGTTTTTTAGTTTCTTTTGATGTCATCATGGGGGGAAGAAAAATTTGACCAGTGATTTTCCCTGATGGAATTTTGGGGTAGAATTGGCATTGCATGTTTGCAATACTTACAAAACTAGAAAAGAAAAGTTGCTGCTATATTACATTCCAAGGGGGATGATTTTGGGGGGGGGCGGGGGGGTTCCTTTGTCTTTCTCAAGAACTTTCAACAAACCTGGGTCTTGTTTACTTTCCTTTTTTATTATTATTTAGCTGTCATGATGTGACATGGGTGAAGAATTTTGATTTATGGGTGAAGAATTTTGACTTGAGGGTTCGTGTCATACTGGGGTAAATGGGGGTTGGGAATTTCTGTTCTGCTTTGCTTGATAATTGATACATAGGTATGGGAAAAAAGGGAAAAGAAAAGATGTAAAACTATGAAAAATAAGGATAGGTGGGGCGATGACACACATTCAATCGAAAATAAACCTGCAATAGTTGATTGATCGATTGATTGATTTCGGCTTTGGACAAAAGTTTGATGATATGAAGGCGTTTTTGAAATCTTTCCGAATGGAGGGCTATATTTGTAGTTTCTGTGTTTTTATTTGTGATTTTTTTAAAACAAAGGGGTTCGTTGGGAAGTCCTGCGAGAAGCAAAACACTTCGGTAAAAAGGTCATAAGAAATGTCGGTCCGATCTCGCACGCCATTTACCGCAACTAAAACGTGCAGGCGAAAGGGTTAAAATTGACCTCCCTGCATCGGGTGGGTTCCACTCGAATTTGTCCATTTCCTTCCACACCAACATCACTGCCACCTTCGTGCTGTGCCCTTTGTCTTGTGGTCGCACTTCACCAGAAAATCGGAACGAATTGGTGATGAAAGCTGGCGCAAAAACGGTCGATTCTTTCGTTTTAAATTCGCTCAAGGCACCGACGCCCCCCGTCGTGTCTTTTCTGTTCTCCTGTCACGTTTTTACCTGTGAAAAATTTGGCAAGTTTTTCCAGAGTTGAATTCACCGGTGCATTCTCGTTCGAGAACGAGAGGGTGAAAAATTTGGCGCGCGTTCGGCCTGGCACATCATCGTGAACAGAGGGGACAGTCGACGGAATTTTCCCCGCTCGTTCAGACCCTCTGTCCACGGGCGATCGCCATAAAGACGCAAGGGCGGAAAAAAGCGTTGCTCGGACAGCGACCCGTTCTCCTCTGACGAAGCCATATAACGGAGGGAAAAAAAAACAAAAAAACAATTCACCACCACTTGCATACATACGCATATACAGCGACGGCGCGCTGCAGAAGGGTTGTTCGTCTGTCGACTGCGGTGAGTGACGTGTATCTCTTTTTTTTTTTCGTTATCGACTACGGTTCAGTTGTTTGTGGGAGAGTGCAGGGAAATCTCTCCCTCAAAGTGTAAGGGAAAAAGTGCTGGAGTTTGTCGGCATCTTGGGGTTTCTCGTTCGAGTTGGCCAGACGAGTTTCCCTGTTTTTTTTTCTTTCTAAACTTCGATACGGTGGCGACGCAGGTGTATCGTAGGAACGGGGGGACGGTGCAGAATTCTTGGACATCGCGAAATCTCCCTTCCGTTCAGCGCCAGTGTTTATCGAACGCAATGCAGTCTGGAGACTTCATCCCGTGGAGCGAGACGTCCGCGCTAGACCCCAAGTCGCCCGTGCTGGCGACCGCTCTTCGTATACTCAAGGAACGGTTGACTCGATTGATGGAACACGGTGGCGTGGGTATAACGGGCGAATACGACCGAGTGCGAGAAGTGGGAAATCCATCGTCGGATTCGCACTGCTGCTCAGAGGCGTCCAGTCGACGAAACTCCAACAAGAACAGGTACATAAACATCGTGCCCTACGACTCCAACAGGGTTCGGCTCGGTGACGTCAGGGGATACATAAACGCCAGCACGGTGGAGAGCGCGCCTGGCGAAATCCCGTTCTGGTCGTTTATTTCGACGCAGGGCCCGTTGCGGTCGACGATTGAGGACTTCTGGCAGATGGCGTTCGAGCAGAAGTGCACAGCGATTGTGATGCTCACTCGGGTGGTGGAAAAGCACCACGAAAAGTGCGCTCAGTATTTCCCCCTGAACAAGAAGGATTCCTGCACTCACGGCGACTTCAAAGTTTCTGTGGAGGATGCTCAGGACAACAGCATGGACATCACGGTCAGGAATCTGAGACTCACCCAACTCAGCACTGGCATGTCCACCAGTTTGACTCATTATCATTACCACGAATGGCCCGACCATCGCGTCCCAGAATACACCCGACCGATCCGTGATTTGATCAACATGTTGGAGCGCACGGGGCAATCCTCGGGCAAAGTTATAGTTCACTGCAGTGCGGGGGTGGGGCGAACGGGGACTTTCTGTGCCGTCCATGTGGTGCTGAAGAGGCTGCGTCATTTGCAAGCCATGCATGAGGTGGCGCCGGAGAAAATCGAACATGCGGTGAACGTCATGCAGTTGGTGGGGAGCTTGCGGAATCAGAGAATGGGAATGGTTCAAACGCTGGATCAGTATTATTTCTGTTATCAGACGATAATTCAAGAATTGGATTCCGTGTTGAAAGGCAGGCAAAGGCAAGGGTAGCGAATGGCAGCGTGATGTTTCGTCGGTGTTTTTTTTTTTTGGCTTTTTTTTTTTTTTTTCATTCACGTGGATGTGGAGAAAAAGAGAGAGGAAATTGTTGAAATGGTTGCGATCCAGAAAAGACGATTGGGGGTGGGAAAAAAAAAAGCTAAGAAAAAAAAAAAAGAAAAGAAAGAAAGCGTATTAACATGGATGTGAGGGTGGAATCGACTCGTGACTTGCCAAGAAAAAGAGGGGAAGAAAAAAAGAAGGGAAAACAGAACATGGGAAAAAGGAGGCAGAAAAAGAAAACAATAGTGATTTCCTGGAAGTTTTTTCTTCTTTTTTTTCTTCTTTTCTGGTTTTGTATTTGGTTGAAGAGAAGAAGAAACAGTGATTTCCTGGCATTTAGTCATTCGTTTTCTTTTTTTATTTCTTGTTCCAAGAAACACTCTTGGAAGTTTTCTCGTTATTCTGGGTTTTTTTCGGTTTTTTTTCTCTCCAAGATTCTGACGATGTGATCCATCTTTTTTGAAAGGACAAAACATAAGGAAAGGGGTTTTAAAAAAAACAAAGAAAAAGTATGGAGAGTTTTTTTCTTTAAACAGAGAAGAAAGAGTCAAAAGGGACTAAGGAAGAAACCGAAAAAAAAACAACGTTGCATTGTCTGGATGTATGGGGAAGAGCAAAAAAAAAAAAAGAGTTAGTGAGGGGAAAAAATACATGGGGAGATTCACATCTGCGTATGTGTGTGTGTGTTTTTCTTAAATGGATTGCATCTATTAGATGCCGACAGAAAAAAAAATGCTTCCGTCTGACTTGGTGCCTTTTTTTAAAGTAGGCGCGAATAAATCAACAAAAGCAAAAGAGGGAGAATCAAAAGAAAAAAAAAAGAAGAAAAAAAGAAAAAGGGGTGATTTTAGACTGCTGAAAGGGGGACTGACCAGTATTTCTTTCCTTTTTATTGTATTACACTGTCGATAGCAAGAACTGGGACTCAGAAAAGAAAAGGAAAAAAAAAAAAGGAAAGAAAGAGCATTTGGAAATTATGCAGTTTTTCATCGAGAGAGAAAAAAAAAGAAGAGAGGGTCATTTGTGATGTGAATAGTCTTTTAGGGTTGGGGGTTGGGGGAAGGTTTCCCTCAAGGAAAAAAAAAAATTCAGAAAACTAAAAAGGAGGAAAATATGTGGAGTTAGGATAGGGTGCGTGCGCTAAGAAATGGAAGGAGAGAAAAAAGAAAAGAAAAGAAAAAAAAACCAACTAAAACAACAGAAAAAAAAACAAGAGGCAAAGGCTGCGAAATGACCTCCATGAGAGCATCTCATAAAAGATCCCGCTGTTGATTTTTTTTGGTGGGCTTGATACATAACAGAACAGATAAGAGCAAGCGAAAAATGGAACAGTTGACATTTTTGAAATCAATCATAAAGGGAAAGGTTAGATTTTTAAAGAATTATTTGTAGATCCTTAGTGGAAAAAAAAAAGAGCAAAAAAAAAAAATTCACACATAAAAGCAAAAAAACAAGAGGTTTGGAAAGAAACACACAAAAAAAAACAGAGACAGAAACAAAACTTACCAGCCAAGGAGGGTTTTGTTTGGTTGTGTTTGGGAACAGAATCGGAATACATCTTTTCGAGGTTGGGCATAAAAAGTTTACTACAGGTTTTTATTTTTAGTAGATATTTTCGTACCGAACCTCCCGAAGCTTTAGGGATAAGAGAGAGAGGTTCGCATGCGGTTTTTCTTATTTAAAAATTTCGTCTCCTTTTTTTTTCTATATATATTTTTGTTTCCATTTTCTTTTCTTCGTCTCGCATATGATATTTTCGTCTTTTCATTTTTTTTTCTCTTCTGTTCACCCGAAAATGGCAGTAATGATGAGGTTTTATGTTGGAGGGACTTTTTCTTTTTATTTGCAGAAAAAAAAGGAAAAAAAAATGATGATGGAAAAGTGAGAATATGAGAGTTTTATATGTGAAATTTCTTTTCTTTTTCCCTCTTGGAATATCTATGTGTGTTTTTTTTATATATTTTTTCTGCCTCCTCTTTTGTGGGATTTTGGGAAAACCAAAAGAGCAATCCGTCGATAGATAACATCATCGATGGGGGATGGAGCGGAAAAAAAACAAAAAAAAACAAAAAAACAGAAGAGAAAACTGAGTAGTATGATGGTTTGGTAAGACATGGAAAAAATGGCCTCTATCGGTTGCCTGTTTGTTATGGGTGAAAGGGAAAAAAAAAAGATTCAAAAGAATTCCGCCGATACGAAGAGATGCAAGAAAAAGAAAGGAGTTGGAAAAGATGGATAGGGGAGGGGGTACATGGATGGGCTTAGAGTTTGAAAAGAAAAAAGGTTTTTTTTCGTCTTTTTTTTGTCCCAAGCCCCCCCTCCAAATTTGCCCAGAGAGAGAGATAGCGAAAGGTAGATTCATTTTGGGGAAATGAAAAGAGAAAAGAAAAAAGAAGGGAAGGAAAAAGAAACAAATACAATAAGTGGTAACAGCGATGTGTGCCGCTTGCCTTCGAGGATAGAGAGAGAGAGAAGAGAAAAAAAAAGAAGGAACAAAAATTTATACAGAGAAAGGGTAGTTATTGGACGAAAAAAAGCATTCATTTCATTCACGTATGTTGGGTGCGTTTTGTTTTTTTTTCTTGTGCAGCTGTTTTCATCATTCGATCTGTGGCGATGCGGTGTAATATAGTGACTGTCAAAATCACTATTTTGTTTTTTTTCTTTCAAAATTATGCAAAACTTGCATTCACTTGGTTGTATGACTGATTCACATATGAATAAATCATGTCACCCTTGATTGATATAGAAATAATTCCCTGATGAATTATGCCTGTTTTGGAATGCACTGTGTTTGAACATGGTTCAGTACTGTTTGGTTAATATTGTTGATCCAGAAGACAAACAAGGACATTCGCCTCATACAATTTGTTTGGGGAAATCGACCCAACTGCTTCCAGTGCTGTCCATGTTCAGAACACCAGAAGAAACACATGTTTGATTATTGGTCAGGTTATCACAACCAAAACAAAACAATGTACTGTTTGATGGAGAGTGAAGCAAGTGAAACAGCTACCACCTCGCCTCTTTCTGGATCTATATTCTGCATATGTATTCCTTGACACTCACTCTCTTTGGAACGTTATGAGTCAAGAGTGTTATAAGGTTGGGCTGGTAGCATCCAGTGGTATATGACAACTTTTTTATCCAAAGATCCATGATCCCTTCCTGGAGAATTGAGAGGGGGGGGGGAAAGGGATCCCTGACCTTCCCTAGCAATTTTTCCAAACCAATAAGATCTATCATTCGATTTGTTTCTTTGCCAAAAAGCACATCAATTTCCTGTAATTTGGGGGGGGGGGACACTGCAACAATGGAAGGAAAAAAGGACCTAGTATTGATCGTCCAGTGGTTTCCTGCTCCAAACGACGATTTTTCTTCTTTTTTTCTGTGCGATCGTTAAAAGTGTCTTGAGTTTAAAATTTGCAATTTTTTGCAAAGCTACAAGTTCATCCTCGTCAAGAAAAAAAAAGACTAATCGACGCTGCAAAGCGTCAGCCAACACTGCCATTCTATCATAAAAGAGGGTGAAACAAAAAACTCCTCGAAAGATCTAAGTTGAAAAGAAGCGTTACAAAACACAAAAACGTCCTATCCTGACGCACGACCACCACCACCACCCCCGGCCCATGCAGGCAAATTTTCCACTGATTTTTCCTCGCTTTTGAATCTCACGATGATCACCTTCAGCATCCTGACCAACATCTGCTCGGTTTCCTCATCCATGACTTTCGCTTTCAAAACCTCCAAAATCAATTCCGGCGGGGTTTGATATTTGAATTTCGGCAGCACTCGACGCTTGATCTCCCCCATGAGTGTTCTGAGAGGCTCTTTCTCCCGGCATCCCATTCTGATCAACCCGAACAAAACGTTCGACAACCCTTGTTCGGTGAAGCCCCTCAAGCGGGCCTCCTTGGTGACTTCCTCCAGACACATCGATATCACCTTCCCGTTTCTATACTCCAGATTCCCCCATGCATATATTATCATGGCTAGCCCATTGTGGGCAAAGTCGCTCAATCGTCCAACGACCTCCTCCCCAAACCTATCATGGTACTCTAATTTGTCTACTTTCATCCTGCCTACGGAAAAAATCACATTCGCCAAACCCTGGTGAGTGTAGGCCGGCACTCGTTTCGCACTGCAAGCCTCCTCCACCAATCTATCCAGCAACTCCCTGTCGAGATCTCTGAACATACCGGCCACCACCAAACCATACATGATGCTCGCCAGGTTTTGCTCCGTATACGACGACAGTCTGCCTGGACTGCACACCTCCTCCAGCATCTCGCTCGGCATTTCGAAGTCGAACTGCCCAATCATCTTCCCGATATTGAGAATCGTGTTGGACAGGCCTTGATTCGACAGCTTCCGTGGGTTCTTTCCTGAAGTCAGAATCTTCCCGACTTTTTCCACCTCAGCAACCATAACGTTGGCCCTCCCTATCCCACTCATGATCGCAACATACCCCTCCAGCGTCATTCCGTCCCTCGCAGCCCGCTCAAGATCAGCAATTTCCTGAAAAAAGGTGCTATACACCTTGGGATTTTTCACTCGTAGAGTCCCCAAGCTGTAAATGATGTTACAAAGATGCTGGGTGAGGAATGATTTCAGTCGATGGGGCCGGCAAGCTTCCCACACCATTGCTCTCAGCACCGTCAGCGGGATGTTTGCACCCGATATGGCGATTCCATACAGCGTGTTGGACAACCCTTGTGCAGAGAAATGCCTCAACTTCTCAGGCTTGGACAGGAAATCGCCCAAGCTGTGCAGCAGAATGGGGTGTCGAAACCTCAGCAACCCAATAGAATACACGATTGTGGAAAACTCCTGTTCCGTGCATGACTCTAGACGCTCTTTCCTAGCCACCTCGGATGCCAGCAGATTCAACAGAGGCCCATGTCGACGTTTTGACAATGCCAACCCATAGAACATCCCAGCGATCATTCGAGGGGTCAAGCTCGATTCCACCCCCGAGTGTATCAGACAACCCGCCAAGCTGTCCAGGAGGAGTTTGTGATATTTGAAAGGCACATGCGTCATTTCCCCTGCCATTGTTCTTCCTTTCCGCTGAAACCGATCGTTTCGTGCAAGAAACAGCACTCCGGTGGAGTATATGCAGCAAGCCATTTGTATCGGTTTGAACTTGATCAATTTGGGGGGTTTCAATATCTCCTCAGTCATGGCATCCAGGAACCTTGAATTGACGTATTCCAGCTTGGCGAATGCATGCAAGATCGCACAGAAATTCCAGCTGTGCATTTTGGGGAGCAACACCAGGGCTTTTTCTGTTAGGCTGTCTAGAAACGGATCCGGCGGTCGTCTTTTTAGACGTTTTAATACATTGAACGCTGCAGCTAAGTGCTCGACCGTCAACCCCTTGTCTAGCTGCTTAATTTTCTTCTCGACATCTTCCCATCTGGGACAAAAAAAAAAGAGAACCAAAATGATTTAAAAAAAGAGAAAACCAAAATGATTTTTTGGAAAGAAGAAGCGAAGGTCGTGTGCATACAGATTAACACAGTAAAATGTAAAAAAATGCAAGTCAAGGTCCAGAAATACAGAGTTGAAATTATCGCAACTTGCTACAATTTTGAACGGAACGAAACCCTGGCAACAGCAAATGAAGACGACAACATGCAGAATCGGATGCCATACTTGGTGAAAAAAAATTAGTTGAAAAAAAGTTATTACAGACTATAATATCACTTTCCACACATGAAGTAGCAGCGAAACTAGAAAAGAAAGGGGGGCTCACTCTTTTAATTTATAAAACCGGTCATCACGTGGTTCCTGCTTTCGAGGAGACCCTCCGCTTTGATCATCGCCAGCCATCGTCGACAGCCTCGATCTTTTCCTACCGGAACGTTTAGGATTCTGCGATGATGATGCAGAATTAGAATTTGAGATTTGGTTCCCCAGCGAGGGCCAAGGAACGCGATGTTGTTGTTGTTGTTGCGATGTGCTGAGATCCCTCGCCTACACCAATTCAGGATGTAGATCATCGTCACATACATCAACCTGCAGGCACAATGGCCACAAGGCTGATCGCACCCGAATCTCTGTCTCTATCTCTTTTCTTTTTTTTTTTCCCCTGTCCCTTCTTGGTTTTTCTTTTGTCAGAATTTAACAGATCCCCACCCCCTCTGTTTTGTTTTTTTTCTGTTCAGGAAAATCGATATCTGTCGATGCATGTCGTCTGATGTTTTTTATCAATGGTTCGAAAAGACTCTGTCAAGGTTCAGTTTTCTTTTCCTGGGACATCCTCTGCATTGTGAATGAGGGTTACAATTGACCAGAAAAATTCTGACATTCCTTGGAAAACCGAATCGGATCGGATGGGTGGCGACCCAAAACAAGCAGCCTAGCAAGAGAAAGATGTGTTGATGAAGTCCCACCTGTTGAAAGACCCCGCAGTCTGAATAACTCGTCGAGCAGCCATCAGGAACAGCGCAAGGTGAAGTCCATCCCAACACGGACGACAACTGTTTCAAGAGCACCATTTCGTAGGCACCTGGCAGCGGAGATATCATACCACGCCGAAGTTAGAAACGCGTGGATGGCGTCGCGAAAGGAAATAGATCCCAAAGAGTTCCGTCTCGTACGGAGACAGAACAGGGCTGGCCGACGTAGAGGCATACCGTAGCATTTCCTGAGCAATTGAACGCTCGTGTATCTCAAGCAAGCCATAACCGAACCGCCACACGATTGTCACCATTCATAGTGGGTGGCGCAAATCCAGATTTTATAGTTGTGAAAAGTTCGACACGGAATCCTCGTATGACATAGGGACGTCGAGTTTCTGTTATTGGCGGCGGGATTCAACTTTTGTGTTCTTGTGTGGAGGCACGCTTGAGCTCGACGAACGGAAGAAGGGTGGATCTGAATTTGATTGGACGATGTAGAATAGCGCATGAAACTGAATACGTTATTGGTTCCTTTTTTAGATTCAAATCATGAGTGGTTATCAAAGTTATTGAAGTTGTTATTGGTCGGGGGTTTGTGTTGACGGTTTTTTACCAGTCAATTGTTTAGGGGGTTTCTTGGTTTTTTTTTTTCTAATTTGGGTTTTTTTTTTCATCTTCTGGGCTTTCAAACTTGGTGGTTGCTCGTTGGTGGGTGGTAGAATTACTTAGAATTGTCACGGAAGTTTCTGTTTGGTTTTTTCAAAAAAAAAATACGTTGAGGATGTCCCAATCTCCCTCCCAACCAGAAGCCAACTCCATTCGTTCATTTTGGGCATTGGCCCATCCATGGTAGTGAAAGGTTGGGTGATTGCGTTCCAGAGAAGAGAATCGTTGACGCAGCCGCTTTCAACATATGTACACTTGCGTATTAAAACACTAATGCCACAACTTTGAATTTGACCGCGGGTGGTCTTCTAATGCTACCCTCTGTTTCTGTACGAGACAAATATTTCTCCCAATTCATTTTTCAGGCCAGTTTTTCTAAAACACTATTCTTTGCTAATAAGAACTTCTATTCTAGCTGTGAACCTATCGAGCAAGTCCTTGGAGCTACTCATCCATTGATCTAATTTCCCTGCTCCACCTCGCTTTTTGGCCCTGCACAATTCGTGGCTGCTGAACTCGGTGGAATGGGCAACGAGCAGTCCATTCACGGCATCAACCTCTTTCATTTCGACATCCTTGAACAAGCAAACAGCACCCCTGTCTGTCCTGTGCTCCAGGAAATCAACAGATTCGATGCATCCGCTGAACTTGATTGCCAGCAGCCTGTCCATGTCCCCACTGATGGTCTCGTCCACCAAAAACACCCACTGATCAAAATTCCAGCCCCCTGCGTCGCCAATCAAATTCCCAACGAACACGATGCACCCTTCGAAATCGAAAAGGCTCTTGGTGGGCAGGTTGATCAGCCCAGGCAGAGTGATCCTTCGCCTCGGATAATATTTAGTGGCGAGTTGTTCTGGCAAATCATTGTGGTCAGCAACAAACTCCCATTTGGTCGAGGGCTGGGTGCTGAGCTCCAGAGTCCCATTCGATTTTCCAGTGACATTCAGATTCGTTATATCGTACACCCCCCCTTCTTGAAGCGAACCGGAATCCTCGGTGGGACGCCACACCTACTTGCAAGAAATTGACAAAACCAGTCATGTTTGCTGGGAGTTTATAAATTGAATTAAAAAATGAGCCAAACAAATTGACACACAACTGACTATTCTGAATCCTCTGGCTTTGGATGGAGTTCACACAACTTTATGGATCCAGGTAGCTGTCGGAGCAGGTTTTCCTTTGAACCCAGCCCACAAAAGAATGCTATTCTGATTTTTTCCATTTGGGAGGGGGGGGGGGGGGTTGACCCTTGGTATATGAAAAGGATGCTAAAACAACTCAAAATCAAAACAGAATCGCCCCTTAAAAGATCAGAGGATGTGGAGGGGCAAAGCTTTTACTTTGATAATAGCATTGGTCGACATTTTGTTCATGTTTTCCTTCTCCAGATCCACGCTGCTGACCATCAGCCGAATATACGGCGACCCTTGAACCTTCTGGATGTCTCTCTGCTCCATTTTTTTCTGAAGTAAGTTTTTTCCCATCAGGTGCATTCGTGCTTGCCGGTCCTCCAGACACCTGAATTGGGATTTAAAACAAAACAAACCATTAATTGAATAGATTCAGCCGCTCTCGAGACTCTCCCTGAGCCCAGTTATTCTCAGGCATCCCCTAGGTTTTTCTTCCAGTCAGCAAAACAATTTCGAGGGTATCCCACCCCCATCACATAAACCTCTCTTGGAAGATCTGGGTTTACAGCTATTCACATAATTCCTAGTTGGAAATGAATCAGTAAGGTTAAAAAATAAAAAAAACTTGTGGCACCTCGAAAGCTCTTGCTTCTGGTCCATCGTGAGTTCCACTCCACAATCACTCGAACCTCCATTTTTCAGCATATCATGCGCAACCTTCTCCACCAGCCCCCCCCCAGCAGCGGCATTCGACGATTCCAACATAACCTTTCGATGAATCTCTTCTTGAACCTCGGCTTCGACCGCCGCTGCCCTCTCTTCGAAAGATTTCCTTGCTCGTTCCCATGATTTCGGTGTCCTCGAGATCCCAGCTCCACTGGGCAATTTTCCCCAGTGCATCAAAGGGTATCTCCGGACTATGCACACCAAGGTTCTCGAAATCGGGCCGCCGTTCGGCTCGGCCAACCCCAACGAAACAATGGAGGATGCTCCTCCTCTCCGATCGATGCCCAAAGGCTCATCCCATCGAACAGGATGGCAACCGTTGTAATGCAATCTGAGGGTCGAGGATTTTACGGCTTGCAGGGGCTCATCTGGTCGGCTGGCGATCAGAGAGGCTCCTTTCACTCGCAATTTGTCCCCGACGCTGATGCATCCTGATTCTATCAGTTTCGTTAACAAGCTGTCGGGCTTTGCGATCACCGGGTACCAGCCATCTGTGAGCTCCACCTTCAGGCAAAGTTTCTTTGTCAGACTTTCATAGCATTCCATGACTGACAGAAACAGTGGAGGGAAAACCAGCCTCCGATTCTCACAGGTGTATATGCCCAATCTAAGAAGTATAGAATGTGAGAAACCAGCATCGCCACTAAACAAAGGAATAAAGTAAATATATATTCACATGTCCCCTTTTCTCATCCAAATAAATTAACAAAAACTCGCTATGTTTTTTTCCTAAATCCTCAAACTTGAAAAACAACTCAATATACATTTATCTTTCAACCAAGTCAAAGACATCAATGATCGAACTGCAGTTCAAGCAATGTCAGAAGGGAAACATACGAATGAGGGTTATTCTCACTTTTATGGTTGGATGAGAAGATGGGAATTGGCCCTCAGTAGCCTCCCTGATAATCCGTGAAACGAGAAGAATCATTGGGTCGCTTGATGTCCAATCTTGTTCAAACATCATGTGCAATACGGAGCGATCGCCTTTCCCATATTCCACCTCATATCTAAAAAGAAAAAAACATGGAATTTTCTTATCGAAACAGTTCAACAAGCTTGCTAAAAATGCACTGATATTTTATTGAAGAATCGATTGATTTTATTGATTTTATTTTATCGTAGGGATCTCTTCCAACACTTTCACGAGCTATTTTTTGGGCTTTCTATTTCGGGGAGCAGCATCAACAAAATTTCGATATGTTGCATCTTTTATCAAAACGATACTGTCGATAAATTTTCTCTGTCAGATGAATCACAAAAGCAAACGAAAAAAAAGGGCAACACAGAAACGCATGAAGCGTTCACCTGTATTTTGAAGCATGTGTTTCACATGCTTTTTGTCCAATTTGTTTTTTTGGTCACCTGTATTTCAGTTCATCTAGCACTGCAGCGGGCATGAGCGAACACCCACCGTTGATGGAATCATGCGAGGCCAGCTTCCATATGATCCACTGAAAATGGTTTTTGCACCATTCCTCTGACGCATACTCAGGGTCACACCCACATTTCAGCATTTCGCCTCTCAATCCCTCGACAGACGTTCCGTCAGAGAACACGAAGTTTCTTGCTGTGTCCGGATCCATCGTGAGAGGTGATTTGGCTTGGGGAGTTTTTCCGAAATGCTCAGCGATTGTGCACCTGGATTGGCCATCATAGAGATCGTGCAAGGCCTGTCTTTGTTGCTGAGGTCCCACGCATGCTAGCGTTTGCACAGGCTGAAATCCATCTGGTATATTCGAGGGAACGAGAGGCCGCCATGACCTGATCCAACAAATCAGAATTCAGGTTCTGAATTCTCAACCTCCTCGAGGAGCAAGAGAGAAAAGCTGTTGCAGCTTGAGCTTGAGCCAGTACAGCTTAAAACTGAAAAAGGTATGAAATAATACCTCCAAAATGGCAAGACCTACATGGCAGACATAGGCTTACAAAGAACGAAACTCCTTTTGCTGCCACAGTATGCGTTTCGAAACCAGGGCATCGTTTTATATTGGTGTATGGGACGGATGCCCACATCCACCCACCTCCGGGATTTCCCTTGGCGTTTGGTGGGTGCTCCGATGGGACCTTCCAACGATATTCTCGGCTTAGCAAAACCCCTCCCTTTGTTCATACTAAGCCTCAGCTTGGGACGCAGCACAGGAGTCAGAGAACTCAATGCAGCCAGGGCCGTACATGGACTTCTCCCAGAACCTTAGGACCCACAAATGTCAAACCATTAGAAATGTTTCAAACGTTTCAAATGTTTGTTCGGGGGCAATATTGCTCTTTTGCACATGGACCTGCTAGGTGAGGCTGTCAGCCTTGATGGGATGGACTACATTTGCAACCAAAAAAAAAAAAAAACGAACAAGGTTTGAAGTTTTCGTGATAAAGACATGCCCGCCCCCAACTCTACTGTTGCTTTCTGTAAGGAAACTAACTTGAAACACAGTGAGCTAACACAACGTTTAGGTATATCATTCCTGGTGCATAGCACATTATTGATGTGAATTTAAGACAGGCACGTACCCGGTGTCACGTTGAATTCGCTCAAGGGTGAGGATTGCGGTGGTGGGGTTCGGGAAACAGATTGATTGCAAGGGCTACACTGTGGAAGTGGCGACCTCGGATCCTTTCCAACATCATCTGCTTTCCCCTCCTTTCCATCCACAGCAGCAGTTCCAGATGCTGGCAGCCCCAGTCGAGCCTTCACTCGTTGAATCCCAGATTTCGAAACATCCACCTGACGCCCTGCTCCGGTTTCCAAACGAGGAAAAGAGAAGGTGCTCTCCTTCTCTTTTGTTTTGTCTGATTCTGGTGCCTGCGCAGAGGGCATCTGCTTGCCAAATCCAGCAGTAGGGTCAGAGTTTGGAGCAGGGGACGATTCTGAAGACAGACCCAGCATTGATTGGGCAGCCATCAGCTTGGAATTCGATATCCTCACAGGCCCCCCTGCGCCAGTCATCAGAGCAGGCAAATTGCATGGTCTGTCAGAAAGCGGCTGCTGCATTCGGTGACCAGGAAATTTGTGAGGTTCAGACAACCTTCGACCCTTGGGGTTTCTCCCCCCATCGTCCAGCTCCTCACTATCCTTCATCAATGCTTGGGCTCTATTAGTCATTTCCATGGATACCCGAGGCTTCTTTCCACTGGCCATTTGAAACAGTCCGATTCCCTGATTCTCAACCCCTTCTCCGTGCGCTCCCTGACTGGGCCGAACAGGGTCATCTCTTTTTCGAAAAGGTTTCACCTCGATTTTGACACTGGGACCGTTTATTTCCATCGCTTTCAGGACACCAGCATTTGGTTCGTGGTGACTTCCAGCATTTTGACCCTCCCGTCGCCTCTTTCGTAGATTTCCCTTCTGCAAGCCGTCATTTGTATCGTCGTTGATGTCTGCAAACAGAGCAGCAGCCTGACTCATCTGTTTCTCCGACAAAGCCAGATTCTTGCCACCAGCGGACAGAAAATGGACCCCTCCAGGTGGCATTCTGAGTTCAGTCTTGACCAGGGGAATATTTTGCTGAGCCGAAGTCCATGATGTTTTGTGCAATGGTGGGGCAGCGTTAGCACTGTTGGATGGTAGAGGAGGGGGCCTGGGGGTGGGTTGAGCATCTCTTTGACTTGGGGGTGGTAGTTCTGGAGCAGGTGGGGTGGGGCGGGCAGGCTTAGCAAAGGAATCGAATGATGATGTATGTCCAGGGGGAGGCATCAGAGAGGACAGAGCATAGCACTGAAATTGCTTGGCTGCTGCACAGCCTGAAAGACAGCAGTAACCTAAATTCTTTCCATTTCATCCTTTTTAATGGGGGATTTGAGAGGAGGGAGGAGTGAGAATGAACTTGATCAGATATTCCCTCCAAAAAAAACCCGATAATTCAATGTCGTCAAGAAAACAAAATTCTGAGGGATGACAAGAATAAGGATTGGTGCACTCACCGGTAGAATTTGGAGCAGCATCTGGCGGACTATCCCCTAAGGAATAGTCGAATCGTGGTGAGCATATCATGTCGTTCGACTTTGGTGTACGAGTTGGGGTGGTCACGACGGAGCATCTTCCCTCTCCTCCAGGCGAATCGACAGCTTGTACACCCTCCAAATTCTTGTGGAAATCCTCCTCAATTTGGATGTTCTCTTTCGGCACATCAAAATTTTGAGGAACTTCTTGATTTCCCGAAGGAATGCTTTTCATATCATTTTGAGCCCCGATGGATTCCCCGTCATATAGTGGCTCTGGTGCATCCATGCTCACGTCGCTCTTCACTGTGGGGTCTTGAGTGTTACTCCCAGATCCATCCCCATGTAGTTGCACTATATTTCCCTCTCCATTTTGTTCCAAAGCATTTTCCTCCAAAGCATTTTCCTCCCCAGTTTGTGCCCTTCTCTCAATTATGTCCTCCCTAATGATGGACTGACTGGATCCCGCCTCAGCTCCCACCTCTTCTTCATTCTGTCCTTCATTCTGTCCAGTCGGCACTTCCACGTTATTCACAGCATTCGTGAAATTGGCAGTTGTCCCCCCTCCTGACTCATTTTCTGAGTCATCTCTGCTTGGCAAGCTAGTGGGGGCCTCACTCTGATGGCCACGTGGCTGTTCTGGGCAGGCACCATTTTCCAGAAGGGGAATTGCACAAGGGGGACCTGATGAAATGGAAAGACTATTGCATTTCAAGAAAGCAGGTTGCGCCTTGAGTCAGAAAGGATGTTTCGATGTGTTTTTTTTCCAAATGTTATACATCCAGGCTGAAAACGCCATCCAGTCCATTCACTGTGTAAGTGAGGGATATTTTCAGTTCGTTTTCAACTCATGTTGCTTGACTTGGCACTGATTTCCCTTTTTTTTGGCATTTTAGGGCAACAGGCTGAAGGGTTCGAATTCCTATTTCCCACCCAATCGTCGAAAACAACAGATCATTGAGGGAAAAACAAGGGGACCAAGAAAGTCAACACTTCGCGAGAATTTACTTGCCTTTCAGCTGAAATTTCGCGAGCTGGGAATCCCGGTCGACGGAGTTCCGTAGCGACTCCTCCAAAGAGAGAAACGCGTTGTCGAACTTCTCGGACTTCCGTCGCGAAACACGACTACCGATGCGAACGCAGGGCATAAACCTCTTCTCGAAAGCACAACAGTACGTATATATTCTTTCTTGGATGCCCTCCATATCACTTTCGTCCTTTTTTGTTCCAAAGCAGCGACGGAATTTTCAGGGCAGGGGGCGGAAAAGGAAAGGAAAGGGAAGTGGAATTTGTCGTCGAGCTCGTTTCTCTCCCTCCCAACTTAAACGAAAAACGTCATAATCGTCATCGATTCTGATGATGATTAGACTAGTAGAACTTCGTGCCTTTTTTTGAGTCCAGTTCGCGAGCATCTGTGAGTTGCGAGTTGGTGTCGCGCGATCATGGACGAAACCATGGCTGGGATGCAGAGCCGCCTGGAAGAAGTCATGCAATCGGTGATTTGAGAAAGTCCAGAGTATTTTTTTCTCGTTATTTATCTTTTTCAGGATTCTTGGGACGAGGGAGAAAAGTAAACAAACCAACTACCGCAACTTCACAGTTTTTTTTGTTTTCATGTTTCGACATGTTTTTGTCGTCACATCTCGCAGGTGCTATGCGGATATGGAGACGTCATTAGAGCTTGCGAACAGTGAGTGGTACATATAGACAAAAAGAACCCCCTTTCAAAATGACAATTTGCATTCACGTCCCAATCAGAGAAGCAACATGGTCAGGGCCCTTGTTTTAGAAGGAGGAAAATAAGGAAAAAGAATTATCCCGGTGCAAGTTTAATCTTTTTCATTAAGAAAATTTCATGATGCCTTGACAGATCAATGGTGGAGTCCATAAAAGCTTTAAAACACGGAGGGGATGTGGAGGAATGCACAAAAGTAAGCGGATCCTTTCTTTCAGTTCTTTTGTTTCTTTTTTTGTTTCCCACATGTTGGAAACACTCGCACACACACATTGAAAGGTGAAACCATTCCCCCCTTACTCGTCAGTCTTGAATTTTTTTTTGGGCAGTGATTCATCAGATGTCTGCGGGGTGGAGAAGGGTTTCTAGGTCGATCGACTGGTGGGGATTTCTGTCTGAAAACCAGCTAAACTTTTGATCATTGTTTTTGTGGGGATTCCTGCAGGTCGTCAAGCAAACTTGCTTTGGCCATGTATGTCGGATGACGGATAGCATTTATGCATTTCAAGACGCCGTGGAGGAAACCTTGGGCGAAATCCCTTCTTCCCCTCCGACTGTCCTGAATGCAGCGGTGTGTGAAGCCAATTCGTGAATGTCAAATTTGAACATGGAATATATATATATATTTATTATTATTATTATTATTATTAATAATAATAATTTTTTTAATTCTCTCAGAGGACAACTGGCGAAAAATTATTTTCTCATCCCACTATTTCAAGCAGTTATGAACTCGATTACAACACATATTTAAGTGTTGAAAGAGTGCATTTTTCTTCCTGAAGTTCTATGCACCTTCGAGATTAACTTTGTTATTTACAAAAAATTATTTACCTGGGACACTGTTTTTTAATTTGTTTCTTTTGAGTATTGAGGCTCTTACCAGTCTTCTGAAACACAAGGTTCTTGCGTTTGGTTGAATATCCCATGTGTGTGAAATATGTGCATATAGTGCTTTTTTTTTTCCTCCCTTTTTAGAGTGCTTGCGAACCAGAAGAGGAAAAACTATTGCTGGACGAAATCAAGGAGTTGGAAAGAGAAATTCAGAAGGTAAGTGTGTCCGTGCCAAAAAACCTCCTTACAATCTTTCCTTTGTGTTGTGAAGTATGTGCGGGAGGGGGGGGTACTTATTCATTTATTTGCTTCTTGATTTTAATGCTTTTTGCTTTAAGATTGGTAGATTGATAATGAAAAATTGAAGTAGTATTATGCCAAGAGGTGAAGGAGACCACATGAATACTGATATCTTTCTGAAAAGATGGTGGGTCGAGCTGTTTCGTTTTTTGTCTGTCCCCCCTGTGTTGGAGATCAAGATATGGAATGGAATGTTTTACTAACAGAATCAACACAGTATTCAAGATTCCCTTGAGAAGTCGAAGGAGCTTCGAAAGGATGAGATGCTGCTCGAACAAGGTCTTGAACAATTTTCAAATTAATTTTTTCGTGTGTTGTACATGGGGGTTCTCCGACAGCTGCTTTCAGAAGTCGAATTCTTGCACCTTTTCAGTTTTGTTCATTCTTTCCCTTCGTACCGTGCCGTTATTGTGTTTGTTTAGACCCTTGTGTGTGGTTCAGTGCGAGGACATCTAAAGGAGAGAATAGAGGCCCTTCTGGAATCCAGTGGTGTTGATGTAGCTCAAGAAGCAAGGGAGGCCATTGCGTTGCAAAGAAAGACAAAATCCATGCTGGAAGAAATTGAGGAGAACATATTCGCTCCGTTCCAAACTGCAACCCAACAAGGTTTCATTCATCTTGCTGTCTCTTTTTCGCTTTCCAAACTGCTCTTGAATCTTTCTGTAACAGCAACTTTACTATTTGTTTTCATTATGACCTTAAACTTGCAAGTGTTTGTTTCCTGTGTTCAAATTTTCCGTCCCTGTACTTTGTTTTTCAAAAGGCATGATATCAATGAATGAGACTGGGAAGTACCCGCATCTCGAAGAACATTGTACATTATACTAAGTTTATTTTTTTTCGATCCAGAGAGGACGCAGCAGAAAATGAAAGAATACCTGAGGCTTGCCGAGAAATCATAGCTACTTTTCAAAAATAATCGGGGGAGGGGGAGGGGTGGTATGCAGCTCAGATCCAAAATTGTACATTGTTAAAAGGGGTTTGCAAGGGAGGGTGGCAGGACTGGGGTCAGAAAAAAACGACACTTTTTTCTTGGTAGGATAGTGATTGGGAACGTGTGGAGTATTCACACGTTTTGGTTTGCAACTGTATAGTCTGATATGTAAAGCATGAATTGGAGAGTTGACATCCAGAAATATCAAAAAAATTTATACTTTTCTCCTTCGAGTTTGTAAATCCGATGTGAGGCTCAGTGGAGTGCAGGGTTATCTGAGATCTTTAGAGATGTATTACCGATTTCATAATGATGGAATTGTGTAACACTGGAGTTGGTTCAATCAGGAAAAGGGTCAAGGTGCAGATTCACACCCACAGGCTGGCACAACTGCTAGGCTGCATGTTCGAAAGAACAGCGATTAAATGTTCTGAAACGAAATTCTTTATCTAAAGGACAATCGAATTTTCTGAGATGGTAGCTCTCACTCCCAATATCCCACAAGTATGCTTCCTCACAGTGCACATAATGTCTGTGAAAGAAATGTAATGTCCAATTTCCTGTTCATCGTATTTCCAGTTTGAATGTAGCGGTGGCGCAGCTTTTTTGCAAGAACACCGCAAAGCACGACTGACCCACGGGGCCGTTACTATAGGCAGGGTTACGTATACAGCTGCAGTTGGGACACTTTTGAACGTGGATGGCGGTGCGTGAGTGATTGCTGCGGATTCCCGCCGCCACAATGGCAGAAAAACAAGCGTTGTGGCTGGTGGCGTTAACGTGGATTTCACTTGCAGGTAAAACCATAAGGGGCAATCCTGTCGAGTGGTGACTTGGCACTTTCCTTTTCATGTCGTTCTTTGCCAACCCCGAGGATTGCTCCCAGGTCACGTGCATACACAGAGCAGAGCATGCAGAATCAGCGACACTCCCAACATCCTCGAAAGACTCGACTCCCTCGGCTTGGATTCTTTGGTCACCATACTTCGAGCTCTAGAGTTGGACAGCGTTTTGCAAGAAGAAACTGCCACAACACTTTTTGCACCATCCAACGATGCGATCAACGAGTTCATCTCCAGCTCCCAATTCGACAGCGTCGACGAGCTCATCACAAACAAACCAGTCCTGAACCAAATTTTCAGTTACCATTTTCTTTCTGGTGACCCAAAAGACTCTGGCACGTTTCTGGAGGAGCCACTGGACACGCTTTTGAAGGATTTTTCGTCCTGTGGCCACGATCAGTTATCCTTCACTCGCCAGGGAGATTTAGTTACTGTGGAAGGGGGCAGCAGCAGTGCAAGAATCATCGACGCTGGTAACGAGGCTTGCTCCAGTTACATCCATGTCATCAGCGCCGTTTTGCTTCCCTGTGACACCACGTGCGGAGACGACACAGAGAAAGTGCAAGAGTTAATTGCACCGTACCAGGTCCTGGAGGAGCAGGGCTTCTCCCGCTTTCTCAGTGGATTGACGTTCGAGGATGAGATCACAATCGTTTCACCGTCAGGGCCCTTGTTTGTCCAACTGCTCAAGGGCAGCTTCAAGATAGATTTCGGAACAGATATCGAGGAGATCTTTGACGGTTTGCTGAAGCATCACATTGCGATCGGGCAAGGGCATATGAATGCCACAACGTTGACGACTGCTGAAGTGAATCAAATATACAACGACTCAGCGCCATGTGACAACGGATCCCTCATGGTTTCGATTGAGGGCAGCGACGCTGTCGACCGTGGTTCTGAGTTGAAAGAGCCCAACTCGGTCACCATTCTAGGGCCAGGTGAGGAAGGCGCGGAGGTGGCGGTTTTCAGTAGCTCGGGGTGCTCGAGCACTGTCGAAGCTTGGGATTTTTTCCTGACACCACTGCCGCCAACTCTTAAGGAGATCATAACGCGCTCCCTGAAAGAAAAACGAGAGCAGTGCACGAGCTTCCTGGACTTCTTGAAATCTTCGGAAAGCTACAGCATCATACTGAGCTTGTTGCAAATAGCAAACATGACGGACTTCAGCCATGCACAGACTCTGTTTTTGCCTGACAACAATGCAATGGGCAGGGCATTCTCCCAGCATGATATCTCTTTGCAGGACTTGACAAACTTAACCCTTCTCACAACCATCCTGGATTACCATGTCTCTGCAACGCATTTTTCTCTGCGTGAAATTTCTGAAGAACGGGTTATTGAAACCACCCTCAAGGTCAGCCTTCTGTGATATTCTTTCTAGTTTACCAGCTCTACTGTCCGCAAGCTCACAGAACAAACGCAGAAATAGCAGCAGTTGGTGACTACTTTCTGGTTCACAGTCGAGCGTGTGCCAGCGGACTTCCGTAGACGTGGTTAAAGAGGATTCATACACAGTATTGGTTGGGGGCGAGGGATCCCAGGCCCGCATCCAAAGCGATGAAACTGTTTGCGAGGGGACTGTCTACGTCATTAACAACATCCTCCTGCCTTGTCCGCTCCCAGTGAAGGAGAGTGACGACCCAAACAAAGGAGCAATGCCGCCCAACAGTGCAGGTACACGCCTGCTTCAGACTTTGATACCTGTGACGCATTGGATCATGTTCGTTCGTTTCTGATTTCTTCAATATGAATCCATGGTCAACAGGAATCTTGCAAGTTATTTGGTTGCTCACTTGTGTTCTTTGCAGGGCCTTCTGAAACTGGTTCCGGAGCTGCGGGATCGTCCTTGCACCTGTTGTGTTTATTGGGTGTTCTCGTTTTTGCGGAGATTGGCTTGCAGCTGTTTGCAGTGTAATATCTTTTGTGCAACGGGTCGGAAGATATCTTTATCATAACCACAATCATTACACGTTCATGTTTTACTCGTTGCGTGCCGCCAGGTAGCAAAACCTCCCTTGAACCAAAGCAAAACCACGATCACGTTGGTGGAATCTCGCCATCTGCCTCAGGACTGACTTGGGGCGGGGTGGACAGTTTGGCGACTCGTTCGATTCATTCGCTGCAGCTTCGAAAACAGTCACAATATGAATTTCACTCTTCATGGTGCCGTGAAGGCCGACAGGTGCTCTCACATCCATGGGAGAATGTGTCAACGCGGCGTCTCCGTTAAGAAAACAGTTCACCACAGTTGCCGTTGCCGTGGAAGTGAGGAAACTCACCCAAACCATAACCAACACCCATTCTGCGCTGGAACCAGTCTTGCCGCATTTTGTACAGAACGCGCTTTTTCCGAGGCTACTGTGCCCAGTCACTCGCGCAAGCAAGGTGCAAAACCTATCGCCTGCTAAGAGAAGAGAGGACTTGTGTAGTATCCAACCTCATAGAATCCTCCGTCCCTCGGTCCTCAGTGACGACAAGGCGTAACCATGAGTCGAGTTCAGCTCCTCGTGTACGCGCTGGCTGCACTATGCCTTGTATCTTCTCTGGCTGAAACCGCCCTGGCGAGCCAACTCTCCACCAGTGAGTGTCAACCCTCCAGCTGCATGCATGGAAAACCCATTACTTTCGGTGCTCGTCCGCCCTGTCCTCCTGGCGAGGTAAGATCTGACGTCTCGCAACCTTGCAGGTGAGGAGCGACCACATATGCGAAGTCTTCTCCAGAAAAAGAAAAAGGGACCCACCAAAGAAGAGCTGCTCGAAGAGGAGAAGGAGCTTGAGAGGGAGCAAAACGCTTTGGACGACTTCAGGGAATTCCAGGCCATCAGAAGCGCGGAGAAAGAAAGGCTCGTTGTGGCAGCCACGGACGAGGCAGAGGACATTGTGATAAAATTCGCCAGTCTGAGTAGGTGTTTGCGAACTTCGGGAACAGCCCCTAATCGTACCAAAGATTGATTCAATCTTTGAACAAGTGTGTGGAGTGCAACTGATGTCTGTCCAAGAGTGTGGGTAATTGATATCAATGGTTTGCATAATTGTTGTTGCAGACACGGGTGGCCAAAAAAAGAAGATTCTGAGAAATCTATGGAAGAATGGAAAAGGACTGGTACTGAGCCACCTCTTGAAATTCTCCATCGCTGATGGGAATGGAGACGAAGTCACTGAATGTAAGTACATGAGACCGATTCTACTTGAATCACAAAGAACTGAAAAAAGCCCAAGCCAGTCAATTTTCCAAGAAAAAAGCCTGGATTTCGCTGGCTGATCCACTCTCCATTTTGAGCTGATTGGATGTATATTGAATTCAGTGATGATGAAGTCGATGAGCGATGTTGAAGACGAAGGATTTCAAATCACTGTTGCGGAAGCTGTGTCGGCAGCATTGACAGTTGTGTTGGAGGATGGCGAGGCCGACCACTTTGTTGATTTCTTAATGTTGAGGATGGAGGAAATGAACAAGGAGAGCAAGAAATCGGGATGTCAATATATCAAGTTCATGCTTTTGGGTAGGTTGATCGAAACAAAACAAATTCAATACACAACCCTTCCTTCCACTCAAGTCTCAACCGATCTACGCTAGTCTTGTCATGTTGCTTTTTTTCGTCCTGAAATGTCTCAGATTCCTGCATCCTCACCCATGGATATGATTTTTTATCACACTGGAAATAATGCTCCTTGAAAAACAACTTCTGACCCAGTGTGTGGGTGTCTTTGCAGATGCGGAAACATTTGCAATCTCAAACTCAAGGGAAATCGACTTGACTTTTGCGATTGACAACCCCCGACACACCAAACTTGCGGAGTGCTTTTTTGATCCATGTGAGGGCGACGCAGCGAAATGTTGCGGAGACGATGACACGATCTCAGCAGGGCTGTGCAATTGTGGAAAGGGCGAGGCGTAAGTGAACGACACATTCTCTTCTTCAACGTCAGATAGTATTTCACAGAAAAAACAGGGTGCACCACAAAAAAATGAGTGTCAGGTCGGAGTATGATTCGTGTCCACCGTCATTTCTGATGATAGAACGACAAGAGGGTTTTCACTTCAACTTTACAGCTGAAATTTATTTTTATGGTATAACGCAACAAGCATCGCTCTTTGTTTCTTTTTTTGGGGGGGGGGTGGGGTGAGTTGTTCTGGGAAAGGAGTGCAAACTGGGTGAAACACTGACTGTGCTCACTCCTGCCTCGCTGCATAGGTCTCGTGTCTGTGACTTCAACCTTTTTTCGAATCGACCACGTCCAATTTGGCTGTGTAACACCGCCAATTGTGAGGAGTTCCAGAAGTGCCTGTGCCCCAGTGACAAAAAGCTTGCAAAGCTATTGAAGGCGATCAAAAAGGGCAAAAAGAAGGACAAAAAGAAGGACAAAAAGAAAGACAAAAAGAAGGACAAGAAAAATGCCTCCAAGAAAAAATCTTCCAAGAAGAAATCTTCGAAGAACCAGAAAAATAAAAACAAGAGAAACAAGAAAAAGACATCTTCTTAAAGGTGGAGGAGTGCTTTTGCGGAGGATGTCAACATACAAGGATTCATACTTGATTTTTCGTAAAATAGGGTGGGCACGAATATATTTCAGGGAGGGGGGAAAAGGGGGAAAAGGGGGAAAAGGGTGTGTTTCGTTTCTTAGTCATGATTCCATGCCCGAGTTTGTTTCAAAGTCGGGAGAAAGCGAGTGAATTTATAAAAAAGAAATAAGACGGAAACAAACAAAAATTTGGAAGGCCTGAGCCAATTCTTATTCTGTTGCCGTTGGGTTTGGCAGCGTGGCTCCGGCATGCAACTTAGTTTGCGAGACGTGATCAAGCAGTCGGATATTTGTTGTTTTGCATGATACCTAGAACCCCTGAGAGTGAGGGGCGGGGGGTTATGGCGTTGAGGGAGTTTGTTTTTCCATTGAATTGTTTAATAGGTTCGCACTCCTGACAATATTTATTCTTGTTGTGATCAAATGCCTCCCGAATGAGGGGGGGGAAGTGTCTTCTTTTTCCTTGTTCTATCTTTCAGGCCTCCTGTTTTACCTCCCTGCATCCCCCCCCAATCAAAACTTTATCCCTGAATGAAAACGAACAAAAGAACTGTCAGCGAAAGTATGGTGGAGTAGGAATGAAAAGGGGCGGACCCCACTCTGGGTCCCTCGAAACATCATAACCGTTCAAGGTTGAAGACAACATATGCTGCATGCATATATCATAGCTTTCACTGAAGCGCTGTTGAAAACACGTCCCTGCTCCCTGCTCCTATCTGGTCGACATCGTTTGGATGTCGCCCTCCCGTAATTCTAGCCCCTGATGACACAACTCCAGTCAACCTCATTGCCAACGTCAGCATTCCCAACTTGGACGATCTCAGACCCGCGCCTCTGGACAACTCCCACACGTCTTGACGACTCCTGTTCCGTGCGAGATCGGTCATCGCCATTGCCGTTGAAGCCACCGCGACTCGTCAACTCGCTGCGCGGTTCACAACAGACACGTATGTTTCACTGTTTTCTATCGACCAGCCGTTGAGATTGGAATCGACGTCCTGGACGTCTTACAGGGATATCCCGCCACGTTTCGTTTTCCGTTTCGTTGAGCGATGGTCTTTCAAACCACCGCGACTCTTCGAAATACTGCGTGGTTCACAACACACACGTATCTTTCACTGTTTTCTATCGACCAGCCGTTGAGATTGGAATCGACGTCCTGGACGTCTTACAGGGATATCCCGCCACGTTTAGTTTTCGTTTTAAAGACAATTTATCTTCGACAAAATAGTGATCCTTCAGTGATCCTTGGAGAGGGTATTGACCCTTAGGAGTTCGAATCTCCTGTCACTTTTTCTGATCCCTCGGATATGTTTGATTTTGTTGCACTGTAGGTAAAATGGGGACCGACTTGGTATGGAAGGAAGTAAGGGGCCGTTGGGACGGTGACTAGTCTATATACTGGAATGTGTGCTCATGCCACGAAGGGATGCAAAATAATGTTTGCAAACATGTATTAAGACTTCTTCTAAATCTGGGGGTAGAGGAGGAAAGCATTTTATCGAAGTTTCGATTTTCCTCGGCAAACTGTGGTGTTGGAGCGAATATGCTCGATACAGAGATTGATGATACTACTCCTGCTGGACCAAGTCAGTCGCCAGAGAATTTGGACAACAGTGAGGAAATAGCACCGGAATGCCTTGCTGACCTTCGACACGAATCCAGCACCAAGGGGGGACACGAGGCACCAGAATTTCCTGATGAGAACTCAGCCCCTGACCAAGATACCACAAGGAACACTGATGTCCGGCACAAATCAAATTTAAAACTGTGGGAACAGGTGCAGGCAAAAATGATAGAAGCAAATGATCAATTGGTGGATGGCTTTGTATCGGCATCTCTGAAAAAGTTACTAGAAGGGATAAAACAGTTGCAGGCGAAGGGGCAGCATCACAAACCTAATACGCTCGTGAGAAGGGAAGATGAAAATGGCTGGTCATTGAAGAGACTAAAGCCTTTTTTTGAAAGGGGGAGCAACAGGATGAAGAAAAAGGAACAGAATCAGTTGCGGGTCGAACCCTTCCGGTCAAATGTTAGCAAGAGACCCAAGCTGCCACTCATGGCTGAAGTTCGTGAGGCTAGCCTGAAAGAACAGAAAAGAAGGAGAACAGGAGAGGAGTAGACTTCATTGGGTCGAACTTTCTATTTTTTAATTACTAGTTTTCATTGATCTGCCCACACACTGATTTTGACATAGTTGTTATACTTCACCGATTTCATGCTCATCCTCAACTTTTTGTCACGTCAGAGAGGAAATCCAATGCTCATCTTCAACTTTTTGTTACTTTAGAGAGGAAACCCAAAGTATTGCAACCCACAGAAGCAACGGTGTACTCCACAAAAATTGTTCCACATCGTTCAACGAAATAGGAAACGAAACGTTCCTCACGTCGACTCCAATCTCAGCGATCTGGTCGAAAAGAAAACTGTAAAACATACGTATCTGTTGCAAACCGCACAGCGAGTTGACGGGTCGCGGTGGCTTTAACGGCGATGGCGACCTGGTCATCGGTCTGGATCGTACGGAACAGAAAGGAACAGAAAGGAACAGAAAGGAACAGAACAGGACAGGAGTCGTCGAGACGTGTGGGAGTTGTCCAGAGGCGCGGGTCTCAGATCGCCCAAGTTGGGAATGCTGACGTCGGCAATGCAGTTGACACAACTCCAGTCAACAGGGGCTAGAATTACGGGAGGGCTTGGATGTCCACGGACACGTGACTGTATTGCCCTACAATTCTGTGTGGTTGATTGCTAAAATGATGAGTTTGTCGTCAATTCGACAAAAAACAAAACAGACAGCTTCGTCAGTGCGTTCGTCGTGGTCGGAACTTGGTCGTCACCCGCGACTTGTGATGCTACAGCGTTTAGTCGTCCTAGTGCCATGCTTTGGCAGTGCGGAAGTATTGCCGTCGAGCGTGTTGCCAACGGACGTCCTGGCCGGGGTATTGTACTTTGTCCACTTCGTTCATTTTAGTTTGCAATTTGCCACGTCCCCCAGTTCGAACCGGTTAACAATGCTCCGGTTTGGGGTTGGATATTCGTTGTGCCTGTGTGTTGGAAGGTTGAGGGTGTCTATCCATGAGCATTGTTGGTTGTTGCGCTGTGTCCAGGGACCCGTTTTGAGTTTCTCGATTGCTCGTGACAAAGAAGTGTTTTGGTCCGTGGGGGCGTACCACCTCCAAGAGGTAGGTTTTGAAGCTGCAGCAGTCTTACCTTCCACCACGGGTGCATCAGTTGCACTTTGATATCATGTCGGGAGTTTACGGGTGGCAATATTAGGTGAACGAGTTTGCGAGCGCTGTGGCGGGCCACGCAGTGAAAGGGGATGTCTGCATCGTACAGACGTTTCCTAAAGGTGCCTTAGGTTGCCTGGGGGGTCGAAGTCTGGACGACCTTCTGAAAGAATGGAGGTTTGGTGCGAAACTCCACCGACAGGCTCGCGAAGAGCAGTCTTTGCTGGTCGGACTCGAAGAACCGAGCTTTGGCGTGAAGCAGGTGCGTTACCAAACCAACATCAACTCCCAAAAATCCAGCGCCAATGTTTGTTCCAGAGATCCAAACACCCCACAATGTCCAGACTGTCTAATTGTAAGATTTGTTGGTCTTGGCAGCTTGCATTTGAACACAAGTTGTGGATCAGGGAAGAAAAATGGGAATAGTAGGGTTCTTTTCCTCCCAAGGATCTCTGAAGTCCAGAAAATCAGAAATCTGTGAGGTGACACAGGTTTTCTTTGTCTCCCCATGGTTAAGGACACCATAAGCACAAGTGTGGAAAGTGACAATGGGGCTGTGGTGGAGAGTGGCCGAGCCATCAACACCTCAGGAAGCAGCGTACAGAATCCCAATGGTTCTGTGAATGTTATCGACCCCCACATCCGCCCCAGACCCTCATTCACTGGATGCGAGTCCATGGATGCCACTGCCAACACGTCATCCACCCCAAGACTGAGAGAAGATGGCAGCAGGCGACAGTCAGTGGGTATGTTGCCCCGAAACCCACCTCAACAGCTCCGGTGCACAAAGCACAAGTTTCTTCTCCAGGGCACTGGCTTTATGGCTGGACAAGACGAAGGAAAGGACGCATCGGAGAATCCTGTTCAGGGTTGGGATGATCTTCATCCTGACATCTTGTGCTGGATAGCTCGAAAAGCAGAATCAGGCAAGATGGTGATCGCGATGTGTGGGGTGTCGCCTCATTGGCGAAAATATATGTTTAGTGATGCTCCGATGGTGCGAGGCATCCCGTTTAGACTGAATTTGTCTCGTCCCTTGCGGAACGTTTCCGGGTGTGGGGTCCTCCAAAAAACCTTGCACAGGAGGCATATCGGAAGCTTGCCGAGGATCTTGCTCAAAGTAGGATGTTTGTTATCTGCGGCTGGCCATGTTTCCAGTAATCAATTTGATTTTTTTTGTGTGTATTTGGGGGGGGGGGGGGGGGATCTGGTGAGTCTTTGGATATGTATAGAGAAAGATATAATATGCAGCACAAAATTGCTCAACAGCACTGACGAATGAGAATACAGTTGACCAAGAATCGTTTTCCCCAACTCATTTTGTGGAGATTTGATTGAACTGACTTGAAATGTATGTCAGGCTGCGGACTTGAACAACATCCATGCCATCTCTTCTCTGGCCAATTTGTATGAGGCAAGCAGCATGCACGTCGACGCTGTTCAGCAGTGGAGGAAGCTTTCGATGACTGGTGATTTGCATGGGAGCTGGAAATATGGCGAAGCTCTTTACAACGGAAAGGGCATCGGCCGGGATGCAGAATCAGCTCAACATTTATTCCTGAGAATTGGCAAACAGGTGGTTTTTTCGCTCCAGATGTCAAAAATTCATAATCCATGTTGCCATTTGCATTTAAATTCAGACGACGGAACGAATTTCCTTTGTGCGTAATCCAGTGACTGAGAATGTGGTTTCCCCTTATGTGAAAATAGCCAGGTGGTCAATTTTTTTTAATAGAAAAAATTGACAAATTCTTTGTTTTATTTGTTTTGGGGGGGGTGTTGCAGATCCTTCGATCAGATGCTCCAAAGACCAGCGAAATGCTGCGAGGCATTGGGCTCTGTTTGGGATACCTGTTCCTTGATGGGGAAGCGGGGAAACAAGACAATGAAAAGGCTGTCCATTGGTTTCAGATTGCTGCCGAAAATGGATGTTTAGAATCCGAAACCACCCTGGGATGGATGTTCAACACTGGCCAGTATGGCTGATGAGCGCTTTTCGTGTTTTGGTTTCTGAGTGACAGAAACACATTCAAGATAAATGACGCAGAAATGAGGCAGCACCAACTCATGTAGGGCGCAAATCTAGAAAGCCAGTCTTCAGTGATATCTTGTCAGGTTTTCCAATGAAGGCAAATGCAAAGGGGGGGGGGATATTTCTCGATGAGTCCTCGGGGGTTCCTGTGATGCAATTTGGAAAAGTGGGTTGTGGAATCCCTGTGGTCATTGTAACCTTCAATGTACGAAATCTTTGATGTTCAAGAAATCTTTGATGTTTCTTCGGGTGGGGAATTTTGTTGTTAAGTTCTTTGTTTGACCCTGAACTGCCCTCTGATTGCACTCTGGTTCCATTGCAAAGAAGAAGTTTTGGGGCTAAAATGGCCGTCGAGGAAAAAGAAACCCTCATCACCATGGATCAGACCAACTTGTACCATGTACCAAGGATGTCGGCGAGACGCCAGCGGCTTGGCACTCCAAAGCATTGCAATTCCTTGGACATATTCCGCCTCTTTTCGTGTTTCGGTTGCTCGCTCTGGAAGGGGTTCCAGTTGCACAGCTTCGATAGACCGAAGCACCAGCTGAGGTTAACCATTGACATGAGAAGATCAAGTGCGTAGGTGGTCGCCCCAAGACGCAACGATCGCGGACTGCAGGATTTTCGTTGGGAAAGTGAGATGGCTGTCATGGGTACTGCGAAGCGAGCTGGAGTCACGGTCCATGACGTCCATCATTCCCTGGTTTTCTGGAACCCAATCCTTGGAGAGGGTTCTTGGACGACGCAAAGACTCAATACAGGTCGGTGTAGAACGACTCGATCTGGAGGTGTCACCTTGGGCGAAACAATGTTCATGAAGTAATCCCTGGGAGTCTGCGAAAGTGATCGAGTGCACCTTGTGTGGCTGTGAGGCGACCCAACACCAGACCTCGCTTTGCAAACCACAACAAAGCCTCGTGTGATACTGCGTACACTTTAGCGCAGGCCTACCTCTTTTCGGCGCTTTATTTTGGCGCCAACGAAAGAAAGGCCGCAACAAGACTTCTCCATTATCTGTTTGAAACTGGAACGCTCGTCTCCAAATCGGGTGCCAGAATGTGCAGGTCAATGCTACCTGCGATAGCAGTGCTACTGCTTTTCGTTTCCAAACCAGACGGCGCGTCGGCGCAGTGCGATGTGGAATTGGCGCTGGACGGGTCGGAATCTACTTTTGCCATAGCAGGCTCGGCGAACGCGACAATCCTGAACGGCCTGACCCTAGCGCCTAAGAATCCTGACCAAGTGGTTGGGCTTATCGGCAGCCTGTTGCTTTCTTCGGAAAAGGACTGCCCGAAAGATTCGTCCGAATTGGTGGAATTTGCGAAAGGCGCGAAAATCGTGAAGCCAGATTCCCCTCTGGCGCTGTACCCAGACGGCGTGCAGTTGGTTGTTGATGGAGGAATCGCCGAGCTCACGTTCGCGGGGGTCGAAATGGAGTTGACATCGGAAGGTCTGAGCGTAGAGGAAGACGTCGTAGAGGGGTCGTTCAACATGACCATAACATCTGGTGTCGTGGACTATGTCGTCACTTTGAATCTGGGAGACCTCGACGTCGCCCCTGGCAACGCCTCCGTGACAGGTTTATCGTCCATTGCCGAGCTCAAGGGAACCATCGAAATGGATGGCGCGGAGGTGGTGTTGAAGATTGAGGAAGTGGGGTTCAGTTTCGACGTCGCGTTCGAAACTGGCATCGAACTGGTTCCTTCCATCGAAACGAGGCTCGAGTTGGACGGCAAACTGGATGCCAGCGGTGGCGTGGGGTGCGATGGCTGTGGTGAGAACGGCCGGTGTGTGTCGACGGAGGAGGGGGACGCTGTTTGTCAGTGTGCGTGTGGGTGGGGAGGCAGTGAGTGCTCTGAACGGAGTGGCTTCTGCGATCGATTTGGGCTGCTGGCAACCAGTAGTTTGGGTTTGCAGGAAAATTCATCTAATGAGACTTCCATGGCCGCTTCCTTGTCTGAAGAAGATTTGGAGGAGACCTGTTCTGAACTGTTTTCCTCCAGGCAATGTGTCGACTGGAGATCTAAGTTCAGTCCAAAGACTCAGGTGTGCGAGTGCGAGGCTGACTGGGAGGGGAAAGACTGTGACATGTGCACTGCCAATAAAGCCTGTGATGAATTCCTGGGCGTCACGGGGTCCGCGTGCAAGTTTGACTTCGCATACGAGGAGCGAACTGCCCTCAAGCTGTATGAATGCGATTTGACCGGAACGAGTTATGAAAGTTTTGTGGGAAGTGCCTTGAATTTCAAATGCAACACGACGGGGCCAGGGTTCAGCAGCGATGAGGTTGCAGACACTGGGGAAGTCGTGGACGTGGTCGGCTCATCGCCTTTCTGTGAAGTGGAGTTCGATTATCTCACCCAGACTCCCGTGAATTGCACTGCCTGGGGGTGTCGGTATGCCGTCGGAGGGTCCGATGTGAAATGCCAGACAATGATTTGCGACTGCAAGAGCGATTGCCCCGACAGTTTATCATCCATAATCAAAAGTATAACCGCGGTCGATTTCACTTGCGACGAGGGGACGTCGGAGTGCATTATGGCTTTTGGGGGGGCCTTGCCAGTGGAGGTGAAAGCTGGGTGTAAGGCACGGGAGTGCTACGACTCAAACGCCCCAGTTTTTTTGCAAGGTGGCTTCAAGGATGAAGGTTTCAAGTTCAAATGGAACGTTTTAATAATATCGCTGCCACCCGTGGTGGTGGTGTTCCTGGCATTGGCTCTGGGGTTTCCCACCTATGCTTTGTCCAGAAAGATGCGTTGGCAGCCGGAGGATGTGGGGGCGGCTTCCCACAGGAAATTGTCATGGGCAAGCATCAATAACATTACCTTTCACAATGTCGTATGTTCGGTTCCTGTGGTGGGGGAAACCGACACCACATTATTGACCAAGTCCTCCCCGTCTGACCTGGAATCAAAGGGATCTCCCATGGGCAGGTCTTTCACTATGGCTGGGTTGGACCCTGGGCTATTTGAGTTGATGGACAGCCGGAGAAATTACAAGTCGATTCTACATGGACTCACCGGAACTTTCAGAAAAGGAGATTTGGTGGGGGTCATGGGACCATCCGGCGGGGGAAAAACGACCTTTTTAAGCATCATTTCAAACATGTCTTCAGACGCCAATACTCAAAGAAGTGTCAAGGGTAGCATTTTGGTGGATGGTCGACCTCAGGGCAACTGGACCAAGAGACTTTCTGCGTTTGTTCCCCAAGAGGACAAATTATTGGCGACGCTGACGGTGCGAGAATCGTTGATGTATTCTGCCATCCTCCGATTGCACGGATCCAGCATGGATTCTATTTATAGACGAACGGAGGAAGTGCTGCATGAGCTCGGGCTGGTGGCTGTGGCGCGGTCCCTCGTGGGAGGGGTGCGAAATATGCGGGGTATCAGCGGAGGTGAAAGGCGGAGGGTTACGATTGGGATGGAGCTGATTACCGACCCAAGGTTGGTCATCATGGACGAGCCTTTGTCTGGTTTGGATAGCTACAGCGCTTTGAATCTGATGTACACCCTGAAGAGTGTGAGTTCTGCTGGTCGCATGGTGGTGTTGTCGTTGCACCAACCGACTCCAGCGATGCTCAACCTCCTGGATCAAATGCTGCTGTTAGCAAAGGGATTCCAAGTCTATCTGGGTAAACCTCAGGATGCCCCGAAATATTTTGCAGATGCTGGGTTTGTATGTCCGGAAGCCACTCACATCGCCGAATATCTCCTCCAAGCCATCAGCAACCAACAGACCCTGGTTCCTCTTCTTAACGCCGTCTACAGTCAGACTCTGAAACCAGCACTGGAGCAGCCGATTGTCCGTAGCGACTCGGGGGAAATGGTTGGACATCACGTGGAAACATTGGAGGAAAGGCAACATTTCAAGGATTTGCAAGTCTTGACATGGAGGGGCTTTGTGGATATCGTCAGGAATCCGTCCCTTCTTCTGGCACACGTGATCATGGCTTCCATCGTTGGTATCACATGTGGAGTGGTGTTTTTCGATGCGAGCTTCGACTTGAATGGTGCGCAAAATCGATTGGGAGGGATTTTCTTCTCACTGGCCTTTTTGGCTTTTTCCTCCCTCACCACCACTGATTTGCTGCACACGGAGCGGGGCATCGTGATTCGGGAAATCAAAGGCGGCTACTACGGCTCGGGAGTGTATGTCCTGTCGAAAGTCCTCCTCGACGCGATTTTGCTCCGTATCCTTCCTGCAGTTCTCTTGGGCACTCCGGTGTACTTGATGATGGGGATGCAGCAGAAGCTGACCAATTATGTCATTTTCATGTTTGGAGTATGCACGTTCAACCTGGTAATTGGGGCCTTGTCGATGGCAATAACGATCCTGGCCCCCACCCCTGGCATCGCATCTTTATGCATCAACACTTATCTGTTGTTTGGTTTGCTGATGATGGGACATCTCGTCCACCTCCCTAGCATTCCCGGAGTGGTTCGGTGGATGCATTATGTGTCGCCGTTTGCCTATGCATTCCAAGCGCTGGCGGTGAGCGAGATGGCCACATTGAAGCTTAATTTTGTCGTACCTGGATATGCCTCGGTGGATGGTATTTCTGGGGAGGTGTTCCTTCGAACTGTAGGGTTGGAGAAGGATGAGTTACGGAGGAATTTGTGGGCGTTGGATTTGTTTTATGTCGGTGCGGTAATTGTTGTATTTCTTGCGCTAACCATCAGCATGCATGATGGCCGTAGACAGAGGTTTTTTAACTGGTTTAAGCGCAGAGTGAAACGAGGACAAACCAGACCATCTGGATTATAGGTGATTGCATGCACCTTGTGCAGCAGGGTGTTTTGATGTGGTGAATTTGATATATATAGAGGGTTGAGAAAGGGTTTTGGAATTTTTCAAATAATTGGATCAAGAAGGGGGGGTTTGGGCTTTTTTTTTGCATTCCAGCAGTGTGAGTTGGGGGACAAGCCAAATGTGTGGAAACGAACAATGGACTGTACGATGATATACCACATTCAGTGTGGAGCTGACTTTTCGGATTTGCAATGTGATTTTTCTTCTTGTTTGGGGTTTTACTAATGCATGTAATTGACAAGTGTAATGTAACAGGTTTACAAAAAGTTAAATCCGGTTCTTTATGGACTGGGTCAGTGCTTTATTGTGGCCAGCACCAAAAAAACAGTTGTCCAGGAAAAATTGTCTTGTTGGGAAAAGGGCAATTTCCACCCGAACTTTGATAGAATTTTTCCCACATAGTTCAGTGATTTTTAGAATGGGTCGAACCAAAGGAAATGAGCTGTAAACTTGTACAGTTAAACTTGCGCATTCTGTTCGACCATGTTTGTCTGAACACATGTCACACTTGGGGGAGATGAGGTTGTAGTTCATTGGTTCAGGTTCCTTTGGGGTCACTTTTGGGCCAACGAATGAAAAAAACAAGTGTGCTCGCTGGATACAGGTGGTGTTTTTAACGTCTTAACCTTTCCCCCAATTATCCCCAACCGCCAACATCACAGCAATCCATGTTCTTTTTGCACACAAAGCACTAGGAAAAATATCACCCTCTTTCCAAACACCTGTGTCCTGTGGCGGCTGTATTCCTTCACTCGAGTGATCTCACAGACCACCCCTCCTCGACTGTATTACAACTCAAGTGACGTTCTGTGGTGTGTCCTTGCGATGGGACAGGGCGTCTTCACACGTACCCTATTCCTTTTCAACTCAAAAATGCTGTGGCCAGCAGGCCCAATACCATACCTCCCCATCAATTTTTGGCACCCAGGATGAATCAAGATTTCAAAGTCGTGGGTGGGAAAGAAACAGCGCCGCCTAATGGAAGAAAGGTGATATTCGATCGACGGGCTCGTCCCGTCGCCTCCACGCCGTTTTGGGGGTTTTGTTGTATGTGGCCACTTGGTGGATTTCCTGCCTGACTGTGCAAGGACCTCACGACACATTCAATGATTGGTTTCGGACGGAATAGTGGAAGTTCGTTGTTTGGAGTTTCTTGGGGTGTCGTGAGGGTGTTTTCTGATCTGGAGTTGGAAAAGACATTCTCCGCATTGTAGAATCATTTGTTTGCCAGGATGGGATGGGTGGAAAGACGCGTTCTCACGTGTTTAAATGAGTGGTTTCTCATTGCAGCTGTGATTGACATGCCACAGGTCCTAAATATGTACCAATCTCTGACCATAGGAATTGAGTCGTTTGCCTTACTTTTTTTGAGGAAAACCCCCTGATCTTGGCGTGGTGTTGCAGATTCGCTGTTTCCTGGTGATCTTTCTCCTCAACCTGTGCATCGGGGCCTCGTTTGTTTCCTTGACTGGCACACGAGAGGGTTGGGCAAAGGTGTGCAAATCTGGGCTCATAAGGGATCAGAGCCCATACGCTGGAGCGATCAAATACTTGTTCTCGGTGGATCCTGACCCCAGCAATGCAAGCCCCCTCTTGATCGATGCCATCGAGTTCCAGCTTCCCCCGGGCGAGACTGCCCCTTTCGACATAAAAGTGACGTGAGTACCTATCCATTTTTCATCAGTGCTTCTTGGCACCTGGCTCCAGCCTGGTTTGGGATGAAAGCTGCAAAAGGGAATTCGGAAGGAAATTTGAGGCGTTTTTGTATCGACAGGGAAGGATGGTTGGACCTGGAGACTTCTGTGTGGATCACTGGCGGTGGCCGTGTGGATCCTCATTTGCATGTGTTGGCAAGAATTATGACTGCCGAAAAGTATCACAAGAAGCTGAACGAGATTTTGGTCGATGGTCAATCAAGCTTGGTGGAAGACTACAATGTATGGTACTCTGCAGAGGCACTCATCGAGAGTTCGATTCTCGATATGAACATTTCGCATCCAAAACAGCTTCCCCCATTGCGTTATTAATATGTTGCATCGAGTCGATCCACTGGCAAACGAGTGATTTTGATGAGTGCATTTTTAACAGTGCCGTTGTTTTGGGCATGTTTTGGCAGGATGACAGAGTACTTGCCAAAATCGTTGGGGGTCTAACCGCTGGGACGTTGATCGCCTCTGCTTTCCTGGCTAGCGGCTTGCTTCTTGGATTTGTGGTGTCATGTTGGCGAATATCCATTCCAAGATATTCTGTTTGGATCGCCAAAAGAGCCAATATTTTTGCGTATGTCTGTCATTGTTTGCCCAGTTTTCACATTTCGGAAGAGAAGATTGCCTCAGCACCAAATTGAATTTTTTCCACTGCCATTGAATGCAAGACAGGCCCAAAACCCCTAGTGTGTTGATTTATCCTCCCTTTGACCTTTTTCCTCTGTGACTCAAAAGCTGCATTATTTCCTTTAGATATGTACTGAAATATTGGGCTCCAAGAATGCCTGGGAAGATCATTCTCTTGTACGTGTCATAAAGACAAATGGCTTGCACCACTTTTCTGTGTGGGCGTCTGAAAACAGCTCATTCATTCGATGCCAGTTGAATCTGAACCAATTGAATTTTAACACAAGGATTGGGGATGGAGAAAAACTCATTTTCCTGTTGATGGCTTGATAGGCTGTTCTCTTTCATCATCTACATATCAGAGTATGTTGTTCTGGCTGTCGGAACTCATCGTGACTTGAAAAAGAACCCCCTGGTGCGACAAGGCATCATCCCTTGGCCTGATTGGGGCTGGTTTATTGCAATCATGGGTGCTACATGCTGGCTGGGAGTGTGGACACTTTGCCGCAGAAATGATGGTGAGCTGTGTGGGTGTTGCATTGCTTTCTTGAACCTTCCGCCTTCTTGCTCGCCACCTTGATTGGACGTGCACTAAGATTGCCGTTGATTTAGAAATTTGATGTGGAAAAAAAATATGTCAATAATAAGTATGAAGTGTTAATTATGAAAAAGTACCTCATACTTATTGTATAGTGTTATTTCTTTGGAACTAGAACGTTTTTTTATCGTCAGGCGGGCGACAGAAATCAAATCTTTTTTCAGAGCAAGCAAAATAAAACGAGGTTGAAATGTTTCGTGTTAGATCAAAAACGTTTGAGTGGGGGTGCCTTCTTGGCCAGTATGCGTGTGACTAGCAGGCCTGGTACCTGGTGAAAAAGAGCGAAAATTATTTTTGGTGTTCGTCTGGATCAACAAAAAGGGCTTCTCATTGTTTTCGCGCATAGATTCCCTCAACTTCAGGGAAACCATCGCGTCTTGGTCAGTGGGCTCAAAGAAGAGCTGGACCATATCCAGTGCCAATGAAATCACAGTCGAAAAGGACATGCAGAATGAAGATTTCTCACCAGAGAGTACTGGCAAAGAAACCGAAAGCGAGGAGCGGCTTGATGCGATCCCTTGAAGTGCCCGCTGTAAAACCAAAAAAAACAACCTAAATAAATTATTGGGGATGGAAGAAGGGAATTAGAAGCTCAGGGGGAATATTAGGTGCAAATTATCGAGCGGTGGTGATCGTTTCAGCTGAGTCACCTTTTTTTTGGCTCATATTTAAGCATCTGGCTTAGTGGAGGGTTCTTCTTTTTTTTTTCTTACGAATGGGGGGGTGGGGGAAGTCGGTTAGGAGAGGAAATTGTGGTCAAGGGGGCAGGGCAGTAGTATTCTTTTCAGGAAATATTTTTCACATCGTGGGGAAATGCTGTGCGCAGTGGTTTTCAGTGCACTGTTGCATGTCTATATTCTGGTGTAGGTGCAAGTGCAAAGAGAAACCGTTTTTCTTTTTTTTTCAACTTTCGAATTTGAACCCTGTAATCCCTGCAAACGCTGTGCAGTACTCACACCGTGTTGAAGGGAAAAATAAAATGAGCTTTGGTGCTTAGGGAGCTTTCGTTTGGTGGGGTGAAATTTTGTTTTGCCTCTTCTTTGTGTTCACTCCAGAACTCCATCTATGAAATAAAAAAAGGAATGTTCACAACGAAGAAGAGAAGTTTACAGTTCTAGATTATGAGTTGAGTCAGAAGGGGAAAAGGGGACAGGGTAATGTAATGGGCAAAATATCACCTGTAATAAAGAAAGCAGTGAGCCCATATATTGGATAGGAGAACCCAATGGCTTTTTTGTGATGTGTCGAAAAAACAATTGGAACGAAAGAAAGAGGCAGAAAGAGGCGTAACTAACAAAATTTGGGACGTGGAAGAACGAATCGGGCTCGTGGGTTGTTTATCGTGGACTGGGCAAGAATTGAATCGAACATTTTCTTTTACTCCCAAGCCCAGAGTGTGATCAAATGAAAATGATGTTTGTTTGTTTGTGATCAAATGAAAAAAGAAAGAAAAATCCGCCAACACAATCCCAACAAAAATGGGCAAAGAGGAGGCAGGATGGGAGGGGGCAGCCAATTGCAATGGAATGGGGTCGTCTCCACAATAATGCAAGACACTACTTCTTGGTTTGTCTGTTTGTGAAACGATATCCCAATCAAATATCCCACTTTCTGAGTTTTGAGCTAGGATCCCAGGTTTAAACGATGAAACCCAGCACAAACCACAACAAAATAGCCATACCTCTTTAATGACAACCATTGATTTGTGAACCGAAAGAAAGAGCCAAGAAAAAAGGAAAAAAAAACAAAAAACACCCACGTTCCAAAAAAAAGCAAAACAAAATCCCAAAAGAATTAAAAATAAAACGCATTCCCGTGCTTTTGCCCGTCCCCTTTCTGAAGACTCATTTGTTTCATGGCACGCTTCAACAGCTCTCCAGAAATTTTCCGAACTGCGATCAACTCTGGGCTGGCTTTCTCTTCTTCCTGCGGACACGGCTCACCCCCACCCTGGTTTGGACCGCCATTCAAGGGCTGACCAGCATGTGTAGAGCTTCCCTCCTGGCCTTTTAACAAGGGACTGGTATTCTCTTGCAGTGCTGGAGGAGCCTGGTGGGCGGGTTTTTGGTTTTCTTGGTCTGAATTAAACGGACTGGAGGGGACCAACGAAGCTGAGTTTGATGTCACCCCTGTCAGTGAAATCGTGGCCACAGCGTCAAAGTCGCGCTCCTTCCGAATGCCGAGAGCGTCAGGTTCGGAGGTATCATTTTCCCGCTCGCACAAAGACATTCTTGCCCTGCAGAGGGGCAATGAGATTGAAATTTTCTGCTCGTTTCTTCATCAACTATCGAGTCAGTTCCAGTTTTCGGGCTTGAACCCTTCTCCCAAGGTGGCGGAATACTGTATAGTATATATAGCATATATGCTATCTACTGCGATAAAGAGTGGCACAACTGAACCTGTTCTTCAGGAGGCGTTTGGTAGGCGGCTTCGTGGGAGTTCGATTTCTCTGTTCGCATGCTGTGGAATCTTTGTAGATCATAAGGCACAAACTCCCAATCAGTTTCAGGCCCTGGCCATGATCTCAAGATGTTCAAAAGCAGCACCGTTTCGCTCACCTCTTGAGGTGGCACGTTTTGGACGAGCGCGGCAATCGGATTGGTCTCTGTTCACGTTTTTCTCCTGGCACAGCTGGAGGCAGCAAGCAAAATCAATAACAGAAAAAAATATAAAGCGACCAAGAAAAAACTCGATTTTGCTCCCACCCTGGAGAGCTTCCTCTCCTGGGATGGTGGGACGGCTGGGACCGGAGACTGTACGTGAAGACCGGGCGAGAGAAGGATCGATTGGCAGCTGAGAAACCAGATGCGATTTCGTTCATCGACCTGAAAAAAAAAGGCAAGAGACTGAGGTCTTCTGTGTCGTTTCATTCAAAGACATAGATTGTTTTCATTTTTGTTTCAGTGGTGGTAAAAATAGCCACAGGAGTGTGTCTGAACAAAAAATTGTTTCATAATGCAAACTGATCAGGATTTTCATAAAACATTAACACAAAATATGTGGGATTGTGGAAAACTATAAAGCAAGTTGCACCACCTTGAAGGTCAGTACGATTCGACGGACTGCCTGTGGGCTCCCAACATCATTTATGTGGTCCACGATCGAGTTACAGAGATGCTGAATCTTTGTGGACAGTGCAGTTCCTGCCCACACATTTCTCGTCACTCAAACTCCAACTGTTGCTCCCAAGTAAAACAAAGAGTGTGTGCTAGCGATACTATAGTATACCTTTAATTGGAGCCGACTGAGACTTGGATTCCAACATCGTGGACGAAGAAGCATCGCTTGGGCGCACCATTCGACGCTCAATAAGACACACCTAGTGCAATCAATACTCCAATGATCGCTGCTTGCTTTTTGAGACTCTTTCCAACAACAAGACATGGGGAAACAGCACTTATACCCTTGGCGACCACGTTGCTTGAATTACGCAGTCGTCAGTGCAGCTGTCGATGGGTGGGATGAATTCCTGGAGGATTCCATCTGGAAGCACACGGGGGTCTACCAAACATTTGTACACGTCCAGTGCCCCGAGGTAGGCGATTTTGGGGTCGCAAGGAATCTGGGGAACACACATATCATCGCGCCTTCTTCAAAAAAGCACAGGAAAACAGGAGAATAACAAAGGAGGCTACCTTGTTGGGGGCGTCCGCCCTTGCCGTGGAGCACCAGGCATCGATACCAAAGCAATTGGCACTCTGCACACATCAGAGTTGTACCGAGTTCAGAAGGGTTTAAAAATACAAAATGCTTTGGCAGTTTGCTGCACACCTTACCTTCTTGCGCATAAACTCATGCTGGGCTGCTTTGCAAGTCAGATTGACCTTGTTTTTTCTCTTTAGCTGGGTGTACAACAAAACTTATTTTCAGAGCTTGGGTCTCCGATAAGAGAGAACTGCGGGAGCGTTTTAACGATAGGAGGGACCATTCAATGAAAACGGCAGATCTGCCGTTGTCGTGTCTACACAACACGACATCACACCTGGTGATCTGATCTGGATGTGAAATACCACGCTGAAATGCGACCCCCTTCCAGTATCAGCTACAGTCCACAAGCTACCGTCAGACTTTGAATAGGGGGGCTCTATGCTGGCCATTGCCAGGCCCACAAAAAGAACATTCATATTGAAGAGCAGTTTTTGGTGGAGTCATTCGTCTTACAGTCCGTGGAATTCTGATTCCCTGACAGGCGACCCCCTCTTTGTTTTTCCTCCAGAGCCAATTGTATATTCCAGAAACCAAGCAATCGCTACTGTGGATTGGCGAACTCTGAATCCACACAGGCAAAGTTGTGTTACAGAAAACCAACACTTTGGTCAAGATAACATGGAAAGAATCGTCTCGACACAGTCTTGTTCACAATCGAGGCTGTCTAGCCCCGAAACAACAGCCGTCACAGTTGTTGGAGATGAAACATAGTGCATTACAACAGGAGCGTGGAACGCTCCTTACTGTACGTACAGAAGAAACGCAGTCATTCCCCCCCATGTTTTCGTGACCCAGGCGCTCTATCGCTTCTATCGAACCCTTCACAAGCCTGAAGTTTGAATGACCTTAACGGGCTGACAGAAATCGAAACAGAATTCTGGCGCTCATCGCCGCCGCAACTCGGCTGGAAGGTGGACCATTCTCTAGAGCTGACGTGGAAGTCATTTCCATAATCAGAACAGTTTTGTCTGCAACAGCAGGGTCTACGGCTGGGGTTGACCCGAAGAAAGAGGATTTGTCAGGTTGCTCCATCGACGAGCCATGAAACTGATAGCGACTTCCTTGTGTCTTGTTCTGGCGATTCTGCTGGGACCGAAATATGTGTCAACTGGCGAGCGGCTGGTAGACCGCGTGTCCTTGGGGCCCAATGATTGCGCATCTTTCACGTTCGACATTGATCAGAAGGGTTTCAGCTACGAATTATACATCAGTGGGTTCGAATCTGACGAATGCAAACCCTCGCAATTCAGGTGTGGAATTACTGTGTGAAACTGAAGTGTGGGTCAGACCGAAGTCGGACATTTGGTGCTTTCAGATAATGCATATATTTCTTTTCTTTTGATTTTTTTTTTGAGATAAGGCTTTGTGTGGACTGGAGTTGAACTTGTGTGTGTGTGTGTGGTGGCTTGTGTCAAGGGTGAGCAAACTGTTCATGAAAGACAGTTGCTACGAGAGAGACAGCGACGGGGATCCAAATGATGATCAAATTTTCCCGACCTGGTGTTGGAGTAGGAACAGCAAGTCAGTGGAAGAGGGAGAGCAAGGGTGTTTCGATGCCTTCTATGGAGGTACAGTACTGGTAACAGATTTGGGGCGAGTTGAGTTCTGGATGGTAATCCATCCAGGCTGGGGGTATGAGTTTTGTCTGCAGCATTTCACTTGGAGAAGTTGTGCCAGCAGACGATCAACTGTCTGTCTTTCTGACACTCCTATTTTTTTGTCACCCCAGCCCCACCATCGTCATTCGTCAGCCTGCCTCAATTGCTCGGTGGAAAAGATCATTGGATAGATGGAGGGAACATGTGCTACATCAAGTCAGGAGTAGGTGTCGGGTCACCAACCCAAAAATAAATACTGAACTCCAACAAGGGGTAACAGACAGATATCCATTCTAAGCAACTCCCAGTAACAACTGGGGAAAATATCTACAAAGAAAGAACAGACCCCCCAAACAGAAATTTTTTGACTCTTGCAACAAAATTAAGTGTTCATGTAAAAAAACGCAATGCTATCCAAAAATTGAAAACTACTTTCCCCTGAAGTCGAGCAGCGTTTTCACTACCGAGGGGTCTGCTAAAGTTGAGGTGTCCCCGAGTTGACTCTCCTCCTTCGAGGCCACTTTCCTCAGAATTCGCCTCATGATTTTTCCTGACCTTGTTTTGGGTAGTCCCGGGGCCCAATGAATGCAGTCCGGAGTAGCAATGGGCCCAATTATCTTCCTGACGGTGTTTATCAGCTCCTTCTTGACTTCGTCAGGAGCCGGGTACTCGTATTCATTCATTAGGGTGATATACGCATAGATTCCTTGCCCCTTGATGTCGTGAGGGACCGGGACGACAGCAGCTTCTGCACATGCCGGATGACTGACCAATGCGCTTTCGATTTCGGCTGATCCGATCCTGTGACCGGAAACGTTGATCACATCATCCACTCGGCCAGTTATCCAGATATACCCATCCGAATCCCGTCGGCATCCATCTCCCGCAAAGTAGTAACCCTTGAATGCTGAAAAGTAGGTATCCTCGAATCGTTGGTGATCTCCCGCCAGGGTTCGCATCATGCTGGGCCAGGGACGTTTCATGGCCAGAACCCCGGCGCATTCCCCTTGTTGTTCATTGCCTTTTTCGTCAAGAACGACGGGTTCAACCCCGAAGAACGGGAGGGTGGCAGATCCCGGTTTCAAGGGAATCGCACCAGGCAGGGGGGTCACCATGTGGGCCCCAGTCTCTGTCTGCCACCAGGTGTCGACGATCGGACACCTGCTTTCGCCGACCTCTTCGTGGTACCAGCGCCAAGCCTCGGGGTTGATGGGTTCGCCGACGGTCCCCAGGATTCTCAACGACTTCCTGGAGTATTTTTTCACATGATCGGTTCCGTGACACATCAAGGCCCGAATGGCAGTGGGAGCTGTGTAGAATTGCGTCACGCCGTATTTGTCGCAAATGTCCCAACATCGACCTGGATCTGGATAGGTGGGTACCCCTTCGAATATGACTTGGGTGGCACAGTGGAACATGGGCCCGTAGGTGATATAGGAGTGCCCAGTGATCCAACCGCAGTCTGCTGTGCACCAGAAGACATCCCCAGGATGGTAGTCAAACACATACTTGAAAGTGGTGCCTGCCCCCACCATGTAACCCGCGGTAGTGTGGAGCACTCCCTTGGGTTTGCCAGTGGAGCCGCTGGTATACAGCTTGAAGGAGGGTTCCTCACTTCCCACCCACTCCACAGGACAATCTGTGGCCTGCTTGGGTACTACATCTTGCCACCACACATCTCGTCCCTCGACGAAGTTGACCTTGGATCTGTCGACAGCGATGGAGTGATCGTGCACCAACACCGTCGTGACCTTGTGGCCAGATCCCTCAGATTTCTCCACAGCGTCGTCAACAATCTTTTTCAGCTCCACCAGCTTTGCTCCGCGTTTTACAGCGGACGTAGTCACCACAACTCGAGGCTTGCTGTCCAAGATCCTGTTGGCCAGCGAGTCTGCGGAAAAGCCTCCGAACACCACGGAATGCACTGCCCCCAAGCGCACGCAAGCCAGCATGGTTATCGGCAGCTCCGGAGTCATCGGCATATAGATGGTCACGTCATCGCCTTTCTTGACGCCAATGCTTTTCAGATAGTTCGCGCAACGACACACTTCATCGAGCACCTCCCGATACGTCAGCTGGAGTTGCTGCCCCAGGTCGTTCCCTTCCCACAGAAACGCCACCGTATCCCCCTTCCCATTCTCGACGTGCCTGTCAAGGGCATTGTAACAGATGTTCGTCTCCGCACCCCGAAACCACTCGATGCGCACAGGCCCCTCGCGCACGTCGAAATTATAGGAATAGACAGGGTTTTCCCAACGTTTGTGCCAGTGGAAGTCCTCCGCGATCGTGGCCCAAAACTCGTCAGGATTTTCCATAGATTTCTTGTACAGCGCGTCATATTCGCCTTTGCTTTTCACGAGGGCCCCCGAGGCGACGCTTTCTGGTGGGGCGAACATGCCTGACTCCTGACCCCCAAGCAAGGTTTCTGGCGCGGCATCTTCCGAAACCGCTCCACGCTCCACCTGCAACGATCCACCGTCACCGTCCCATCAGGAAAACCCTGCACACGTCACAATTGTGACATAAGAATCGCTGGCTCCACCCCAACAAGCATTTCCTCCATGCTGGAAAAGTATGCATACAAAATATAGAAAGATATTGTAAGATATCAACCTCCTTACAATATTTAAGATCATTATCAGATGCCCCCCCTAAAAACATAAAAGGATGCTTCATTGACTGCCAAAACACCACGGAAAGAGATTGTGTGCTTACAGACAGGATTCGTTTACGTCAAAAGCACCTGCGATAAAGAAGCCAGAATCACAATCACGGTAAAGACTATTCATGGCCCACTCGCTCAAAACAGATTTCAAACTAAAATAAAATGTTTTTCTTCGGACCATTCGACAGAGATTTTCAAAAAGAAAAAAGATCAAAGTCGAATTCGACCAAGGGTTCGACAAATTTTGACGGAATATCTGACCAACTCCAGCAAAACATGTGCCATATTTGATTCTTAAGGACTGGGAATGTAACATGACGACTACGGAGCACAGTTCTTGAGGTTTTTTCCTAACAGAATTGGTTTGTGTTAATTAACGTGACCAGGCCAAGACCAGCAAATATCAAGGACAAACGTGGTGTTTCAAAGGGGCAGGAAATTTGGGGCCAGGATGGATCGCTTTTTTGACTCTGGCTGTGGCGCTAGTGTGCTTTATCCTAACAATCATCTTCTGTTGGTGCTTGCCATGCTGCCCATTGATTTGCTACTGGAAATCATGCTGGAGATGGAACATAGAGCAAAATCGGGCACTAAGTTTCAAGGTGGGTTTGGAAGCACGTCCTCACTATATAAAAATACCCGTATCAACAAATCTACTGCAGCACCATTGGCTGTGCAGGACTCAGGGAAAAACAGCAGGGTCTATCTCCTGATATAAGATATTTCATTTTGAAAACCTCAGCTTCTTGCAGTATTCCTGCAAGAGTGTTATGAGTCCAGGCACTGGTTCAATAATCCTTAGGATAGTGCTGTTGCAAAAGCAGTTGGATCAAGTTACCACATACGTTGATCTTGCGCTGGGATCGGCGTCCTAACCTCGTAAAATGGCTGTCCAAAGCTGGCACCAGTTGAAAGGTCTTGGCACCGTCGCTGTGTCGTCGGATGCTCGCTTCAGAACAAACGAGTTTTCGTTTCGATACAGCCGATACGTGGCTTCTTCCTTGGGGAGGACCGATAGGGGCTCCCCTTCCAGCGCTCGATCCGATCATCGACTCCATAGTTTCTTGTTGGAGAAAACAGTGCAAAACACCAGTTTTCATGTCCGGGCTCGAATGTGTGTGTCAGCATTGCTGTCGTAATTGTTGCATTCTACTTTTTGAATGGTTGGTTGGCCTGTGATGGGGTCTCCACAAGATGCAGTGTTGTCTTTCTGTATATCTCTCCTACACAATGTAATTGATGTTTGTTCGTTTGTTTGTTGTCTTTCTGTCTTTGCAGGGGCCATTTGCATATCCCCGTCAAATGGACGAAAGCATGACCAGCAGAGTGGCATCTCCTTCATTTGTTCGTCACCCGTCGAGCCTCCATCCAATGGCACACTACCCTGATTACGAAGCCAACAGACCGCACTCGTTCAGTGCCCCAACTCATCAACATTACAATCAGTATTCAAACATGGGGGTTGCACCCCCCCACCCAGGAAGACCAGGTATTGCATATCACGGTCCCTAAAAGTATGGGGAGAAACAAACTCTTCCACCGTAGCGGACATGCTGTTTTTTTTTCTGTTTTTGATACATATCCTGTCATTAAATGCACTTTGGAGCAGATCAGAGCTGGGCAGGAGTGATGGTCCACGCTCCAGAAACGCTAGACCAGATTTGTGATTGTTTCACTTTGCTTGGAAACAATCTGTTCTCAACTCCATTCCATGACAGAGTGACATGCGCATTGTACATTCCCCATTCGTTTCAAGGATCCTCCCAAGTATTGTTGTTGTTGTTGGGTGGTGGTTGAACAGCATTTTGTGACTGTATGTGGACAGGCGTTCAATTTGCAGAGCCTGAGGAGATTCACATGTCAGAGTTCAGCCCATTGCACCGCCACAAGCAAAGGCTTAGGATGTTCCGTTGACGATGGAATTTCACCTTCGTTAGATATCTTTAGATACGATAAGTGTCACAGGTTTCAGTCTAGAATTGACTTGGGGTTTATGGAACAAGAATCGTTGGGAGAAGTTTTTAACATGTGTATATTCTTTGGAAATGGTGCTCTCAGGTTTCCCCTATCACAGTAGCGCTCAGTCAGACACAACGGTTGTCCCAACCTCATATGGTTAAGGTTGGCCATCGGTGCTTAAAATATCCTTCATGTTCCAACACAAATACACAGAATTTGTACTCTTATTTACGTATTATTGAAATAAAGATGGATCCTTTCATCTGGGGTTAAAAAACCCAAGGGGGATGACAGACGTGCCAGACTCGACTGGAGTCAAGTAGACGACTTCATATCATGTTTCATTACAAATATCAATGTAAAATTGCCCCCCCCCCAAATCAAGGAGGACAGAGGTTGTCAAGAATGGTAATCCCAAGAAATAGGCAGCCCGGGAAAAGACCCCCTGCTTGTCTGCCGACAAATCCCAATCGAATCAATAGTCAAGAATCTGGAAAAAGAAATTTCACGGGAAGTTGATTCAGAGCAAAGAAAGCTCCTCGGTGTTGGCACGGGATCCTGCCTTGAGGGCCTTGTAGAATCCATTGGTCTCGTTGATCACTCCCATGGTGAACTCCTTGTTCATGCACTTGTTGTCATAGCCGTAAGCATTTTGAGGCTTGCCATCGGGCATTTTGTAGTCACGGAACCACACCAGAATCTTCTCCAACTCCCCGGGGAATTCCCTTTTGGAGATCAAGCAAATAAAACCATTAAAATCCACTGTTTGCGGTTGGGAGGGTTTTCCTGCCACGATTGGACAGGGAAACGAGGATCCAAAGGGCGCAAGGTTGAAACTCTCCCAAGATGAGGTTGGCTCCGTTTCCTTCGTGCCACAATCTCAAAAAAAAATCATGGTTGGCATGAAACAACCATGCATTTTTCTCCTACCTCTCGACATCCTCCACATCATTGACAAGTGATGCCTTGGGGTCATCGACATTGATGGCAATGACCTTCCAGTCGAGCTCTCCATCATCAATCATGGCGTACACACCAAGCGGTTTGACCGCGTAGACTCCTCCCATCTTCAAAGTTCCCGAGCCGATTTCAACCACATCCACTGGATCGTTGTCGCCCTACTCCCACAGAAAACCCCTCCATCATATACTCTGGCGATAATACCTACATACATATATATATATATGTATATGTATGTATGAATATATTGGCCAACCATACAGACAGGAACTCCAATCATACAACAGAAAAAGCAGTACATACAGCGATGCCATCGAGATCAGCACTCTTGTGGTCTGGGTCCTCCCAGGTCTGTGGCAAGAGGCCATAGTTCCAGTTGATGTTGTATGGGTAGAAGCGAAGATTTCCCTTTTTGATGTCCTGCTTGATTGGAGTGTTCTCCTCATCCTATCCAAACACACCCAGTTCAGCACTCATTCACATTCAACCCAGCACGACGTCCAGGGCATCCTTTAGAATGTTGCTACATTTGTGGTTCCAGCACATCTATTGTTTTCAGATCCCTTTGTGTATGCAGGCTGTGTGGACCTGAGTGAGCAGGGCTTAATGATGCACAATAGCATATTCTCACCGTGGCAACCTCCATCTTGGCAGAAGTCTCCTTGGGGATCTCACAGACGAAATTCAGGAGGCCCGCCTCAGTGAACAGGGGAATGTCGTGCCAAGGCGAAACAGTGGTCCCTGTGCAGCACCATTTCATATTATTATTATAAGTATTTCTTTTTCAGAACTTGGTGAAAATACTGAGGGCCTTTAATGGGGACCTGGGTGTAGTACACCCAACTCCGATGTGCCGGATATTCAATAAATTCCATGGCAATTTGTTGTGGAGAGCAGTGGAATCGATCAAAAACAGGTTCAATTTCAATACAAGACTACTTCCTGGGTTCTCTCTGGCTCCAATTAAAGAAAACTTGAATGAATCTCTAAGCCTAGAAGAGCAGTGGCAGTTGCTGGCCGATAATGAATCTCACCTGATTTGTCGTTGAAAAAGATGCGATAGTCAGTGGTGTTCTCATCACCCTGCAACCCAATCAAATCAGCAGAAATTTAAAACAGACAGATTCCAAATTCAGAGGGAAATGTTCTCTTTCAGCAGAAAATACGCCACTGGATCATGGATGCCGCACGTTGCTTGTGACGGCGCGATCGCCAAAACTGATCATGATGTTCCAGAATCGCGAGATCGCACGTGTTGAACCAGCACTTTTCGCAATGTCATGTTTTTTGTTGGTTGGCTGATACGCGGTGGCAGGATGGAGTTTCCCGAACCTTGACGGTATTGCTGTATGAGGCCCTGACGACCTGGGACAAGCGGGCGAGGCCCCGCTTTGGAACTGTCCTCGTCTCGAGACGGGCTCCGATGAGAGAAGTTCTCGACGTCAAGCCCTGAACATAGCGCAACCCAAGCCATCTTTCTCATAACGCAGAAAACAAAACCCACACCAACCGCTCCCTGAACCTCGCCGAGCGAAACGACGAGCCGTCGTCTGGGCACCAAACTGAAACCTGCGAACGTACGGAGGATGGTTGCGAAGCACGCATCCCCACGGTGCGGGAAGTCATTCTGAGAGCGCTCCTCATAGTAGCCGCCATTTTTTTCGAGACACACACGACACGCACAGCGACAATTCCCCTGCCACAGAAAGTGGTTCAAAATCGTGCCATCGGGCCTAAAAAAGTTGAATCCCCAACGTCGTACGGAGGTCTGACGAATCTACTGGTGTTCTTTTTCCGCTCTGACCCGAATCGTTTTTTCCTTTCCCTCGCTTCATCACCCCAAATCGCTGCAGGGATGTCTTTGCTTCACGCATGCCCTGGCTCGGCCACTGCTGGGCCCTGTATCCCACCCAGGCGACTCCCTCTTTCCCGTTTTCCTTCTTTTCACCACCAGCCAACAACCAACTCCATAAGGGGAGTATGTCGACCGGTTCAGTCGTCAAGGCAAAGGTGTTGCTCCCAGCATAGTGAGAGGGACGGCAGCGTTCAGTCAACAGACAACTCTCCTTCGTTGGATTCCAGCCAGGCTTTGGGTTTGGACAGCTCTTCCCTGATTGCCATGACAGCACTGGGTGCCCTATCATTGTTGGCAATGTCGGATCCTGCATTAGCTGATTCTTCTCAGCTCACAACGCATGATTCCGGTGCTCTGCCATTATTTTCCTTGGCTGAGGGGGAGGATTTTTGGGCAAATGTCGTGAGGTACATGCGATTTTTCGTTTCGGTGATGGTGGGGACTGGATATGTCATGCTGAAACCGATCGGGGAGCTTCTGAAGAAACCCAGGACAGCTATTCTGGTGATTGGAGGTGGCGCGCTTGCGTATGTCTTCCTCAAGGCAACCATCGAGTCGATGTTGGGAATATCTGAATTTGAATATGAGCCCACAAGTTTTGTGACGAAAGGTTTTGGTGGGTGAATAGAAAGAGAAAACAAGAAGGGGGGAGTTGGGGGGCGTGGAGGGGGTATGTCAAGGAATTCCTGTGTTTATGAAAGAAGGATGCATGTGGATCTAATGGGAAACAAGGATTGAGTCTGAAACTGAAGACAGTGAGAAAAAGCAGGCACTCGAAATTTTGGACATGAAAACACCAAAAATTTGCTCTGTTGGGTTACAGGGACATTCACGATTGGGGAGAAGAGGGGTTTCGGTCATTATTTGCTATATATGAGTGTTGAAAGTAACAATGGATGGTTTCGCCTTTTATATTTTTTTAACTTGTTCATTCACATTGCTTTGAACTGACAATGTTTGCTAGATTCACAATGTTTCACATCGGAAACAATGGATGTGGGCTGGGTTAAGTTTGGAGTGCAACGAAATACAAGGCCTGATGCTAAAAAAGTGGGGAACATATCCCTGCTTTCACTAATTCAACACAACTGCCGTTTTTTGAGCCACTAATGACTTGATCACAGGATCGCCAAGAAATATCTGGGTCAAGCTCGTTTGACAGATACTTCTGCATTGGACCATCTTGTGTTTCAAGCACACTCGAAGATTCACAGCAGGCTTGTAGACCAAATCGGAAAGGCCTTGGCAAAACCCATAAAAAAAAGGGTTATTTCAAAACCCTTTCGAAATAACCATACAAACTCCGAAACTACTTCGCCAACTTCTGCATCAAGGCCACCTAGACATTGTCTCCCCCACGAACAACTTCGCTTGTCCATGAATGATTTCTCATTCTCTGATATACACATATATATATAACCGACATAGTCAAGCAGAATCTTAGCAGAATCTGTGCCTGACCAGACTCTCACTAGCTGCAGAATAATCTCTATGCTCATTTGCTAGTACCGTATGTGCACACTATATGTATGGTATGAATAGCAGCCGCGATCATTAAGACCAACTGGTGCTTGGTGTCAAGATCGATGCCAGCAACAACGACAGTCGCATGCATTTCCCTACTCTTGCTTCGATGCTTATTTGCAAAGATTCCCGACCAGGCTGAGAAAACAACAACCGTCACTTCCGTTAGACAGCTGGTTCTCGCCCTGAAGTCCCCTGTCCAGCGAATTCACCTCGGCAGCAACATTACCGTGACGTCAAGAAACTGGCCGCTGGGAACAGATGTGCCAGCAGTGCAGGGCGAGCTTACAATATTCGGTCAACATGGTGGGTTCTTGATGTTTCGAAGGGGTCCTACTGTTTCTTGCTCGACATGGCTCTAATTAGAGTTAGAACTCCCCTGCAGACGATATTGTCTGGGATATGAACGACATTGAAGGAGGGCTGAGGATCGGACCAGACGCCTTACTTGTTTTCAAGAACATCATATTCAAAAACTTCGGCACCTATCGAATCGGTTGCGACGGCCTCCAACCTTTCTTTCCCTTCTTCTCGTTTGATGAGGATAATTCATCTCTCGACTTGGAGGGGGTGCATCTGGCCTACGAGTCGCAATTCTGCAGCAGACCAGGAGAGACTCTACCCGCTTTAGGAATCATACAGTCTTATGGGGAAGCCGCAACGATTCATACTTCTTTCGATCTCGAAACAAACGGGACTATGATTGAGTATGGGAGCGCTTCAGGTCATCGCTGTTTTCCTGGAATTATCCAGCCCTTGCAGGGGGCACCAGAGTGCGTGCAAAAGGTACATATGGGCAACTCGGCCAACCCATTCCAATTCTTTTTTTTTTTTGCCCCGCCACAAATGTGACACACCTCTTCTTGGAATTTTTTTTTTCAGGGGGTCATTCATTTGGAACTGGTGAGAATTTATTGCTCCCCACAAAGTGTAGGCGGGTTGGGGACCGCACAATCGCGGATACGTGAAGTAATGGACGCCGAACAGCTGTTGATGCAAGTCACTTCCTCATCAGCAGATGTTATTCGTCTGCTTGTACCAACAAAACTGTATCGAACAAGCCGCCCCTCTGGTGGTATTGGAGTGCGGAGATATCTCACTGTGGACTCTGAAAGCAGCGTAGACTGGATCATTGAAGGAAGCGAACTCCTGCTTCTCGTGCTTCCTGGTGCACATCTCAAAATTCGCCAGTTGAGGATCTCCGTGGAGGGAAATGCTTCATTCAGGTGCTCGAAGTTACCCATCCAAAACAGAATCGCACGACTCTGGGTGTATCCAACTTTGCTCCCAATCGCCGAGACAAGCTAATAGTGTTTTTGTGGCAGCACGATGGGTGTGGGCAACTGCCCGAGCGGAATCGACTATCTTGAGTACAATTCGCTGCTGATACTTGGCGGCGTTGTTACTCCTGGAAGTTGGGCCCAATTGAGCTTCGAGGGAGTCCACATCAACTATGAAGTGTGCATCAGCGACGGTATAGATCTTGATCATTATGTGGCACATTTGCAATCCCTGGCGAATTTTGAGGGATCCGTTGAAGCAAAGGGCCCATATGAGCTAAAGATCGAAAAATACGAAGTCAATTTTCCGATATATCTTGGAGGTTCTTACACAGGTAGGCCAAATGGGGCGCTCTGGGATCGTGGACCCCATATTGCGTAAGTTTTGCAATAAATTGGCGGAGAAGCTCGAACGTGTTGAAAGTGGGCTGTGCTCGATTGCAAGTTTTTTCGATTGGTGTAGTTTTGATCCCGTTCAGTTCTGATGACAGGATCGACAAGGATAAATTTGTCGAACAGCACAATCACATGCAACAGAATCGAAGCTCGACTGGAAAGTGTTGACCCAGCTATTATCGACCAAGGTGGGAGCGATTCAATTCCAACAAGCGCCGGGCCGACACCGTTTCCTCTGAACAAGTTAATCATTCTATGTGCGGTAGTCGCTGGCTCCGCGTTCTGGATCGCTGGCGCCAGTTATTGTGGCTTGAGGAAAGCTCGCTCGGGTGAGGTGGAAACGAGGCTCTCTTTCTGATGTCCTTTTTCTTTTTGCCTTTCTTACTGTTCTTATTTGTTTCTATTTGTGCTTCAGTTGGCACATAAGAGAGGCAGCTCTCCTCTTCAGTCCATTTCCACAGCAGTTTGCCTAACGGGGCAAACATTTGACGAGTTCACAAGGATCTTTTTTGGGCTGTGCTTTTTTTTGTGTGTGGGGTTGTGTTTATGCTTGATTGCAAACTAGTTGTACAAAATATCCACAAGGGTGAGTGTGTACTACACACTGTGTAGTTATAAGAGAAGTGTTAAATAATGTAAGAAAAAAGTCCGGATTTTGGAAATCCACGAACTTGAAGTTTGGCAAAAGAGCTTCTTGATCCAGAAAATCATATTTCGATTAATAGGATTAATGATTTGGATTAATAGAATAAATATGATTTGATCGAATTGAATTTTTGAGTGTGGAGGACCCGCGTTTTTTGTTGTCACCGTGTCTATTTTTTAAGACACGATGCGCTAGGGCGTCCCTCGTCTATCTCCCTCATGGACTTTGGAGCTTCCGGGCAAGCTGTGAACCGCTTCCCAGTTCCACCGTGTCAGGGCTCCCGCCTCACGACAACTACAGAAATTGCCGGACTTAGGAGGTGTTGTTTGATCCTCTGCCGTGCCTTTCGAGAAAACCTTGCTCATGTTATGTTCGGGAAATTTTAGACGTGCTGCTCGTTTCGTCGTTTTCGTGTAACTTTTTTTTTCACATTTTTTTTTGTTCTCGCTTCATTATGAACCACCACTCGCTGACCTTTCCGAAGTCCATCAGTTAGGCTCGTTTCGTCGTCGTCGTCGGTTTCGTTCACTACCTTTTTTCTGGCAACTCCGACGTCAGGAAGGGAGCCGATCGACTTTGTGATCGTTTGCTGGGGGCAGATCAGAGCCATCACAAACGATAAAACGACGTTCCTCGTCTTATTAGGCTAGTTAGCTGTTGCAACGGACAGGCGGACGAACGATAGTGGGGTTTCGTGGCAAAGGAGGATCCTCCAATGGTGCCGAACCAGCTTACAGACAGACTCTGAGTGGCATCTTGCGTGTTTTGACATTTCCCAAAGTTGAAGAGGTTTGTTGATAAACAAACCGAAGTTGGCCCAACAGGATGAAGGTTGATTGCGTGCTCACGTGTGGGTGGGCCCTCTTGTTTGGCCCAACAAACCTTGTATTGGTGGCCCAACCAACCTTGTATTGGTGGCGTATCGATTGTTCAAAAACATGGCAGCTGTGTTTTTGTTTGAATAATTATTTTTTTGGAATCTGCAACAGTTTTTCCTTATGTTGCTCTTTGGCGCGTCACTCTGCAACATTTGCATGTTGGTTTCATCGTCGCAGCACAGCGCCACGACGAACAGAGAAAGATTGCAATTGCAGAAAATCCAAAATGGGTTTTCTATAACCCATGTAATACACAAGAGAACTCAAACAATTAGAAAATTATGTAGGTCAATCTAGAAAATACCAAATACGGGTGAACTCAATGAACCACCTCTCTCCCACACACTTCCGGCCCCTTGATGGGAGAAATGCCATATACAAACGTTCTATTGCAAAGCTGCACGAGTCTACTATTCCTGGATAGTTGCTAAGAAGCAAGAGTCAATGTTTGTGTCGTGACTCTTCTATGACAAGATTCTCGGTATTCTATCTCATTATTCTGGCTCCAGAAAAAAATATCTGTTCAGGCGGCATGCTCAAGCAACATCTTCCGGATTGTGCCGAGATTCCCAGATATGTTACAACGGGGTTGATAGGTTGTGTACTCTCTGTTCTTGATTCGTGAGGCGATGTCTGCCAGCTCCCTATTTCCACACAACCCATGTTGATATCTAATGTCCTTCATTTGTGACCTAATCCACATTTGGTTCTTGCTGATTTGATTTCCTACCCAGAAAATGTGCAAAAAAAATATAAAATAAAATAAATAAAAAATTAATAAATTAATAAATTAAAAAAAAAATCTTTTTTTTTCCTGTGATTGTGTTTCAAGCATTTATGTGTAGCGATTCATGGCTGCTGGCATCTATGCCCATCAAGAGTGTTTCAGGAAGGAAAAGAGTGGGCCTAAGGAATTTGTTCTTGCGAGTTGATGACTAATCATAGTGAAAAGACATTTTTTTTCAAGGTTTATGTGTCAGACTGGTTCCTTTGATTTCACATAGAATTTGCATCCCTAGTCCCACTCACTCGACAGACTGTGAGGACAGCCTAGCACGCCGCATGGACCCTTCAACAACACTCAAAGCTCTCGACTCTCTCCCTGGTGAACACAAAAAAAAAATATACGTAGGGCATCCACCTGGGAAAAACATAAGATTAACAAGATAGAACAGAAACTGTGCACCCACCAGCTGCACATTCCATGCTGACGATTTCCTCCAGTAGACAGACTTGATTTTTTCCATGTGCCCTTCTCAAGCCAGAATGCAAGAACACGGCCCCTTCGTTTTCATTCCGCCACCACACCTGTCTGCAGTACCCTATCCAAATCTTGACGTAATCTTGGGAATCAGGCGTCACCAGTCCTATTGCCCACAAATACATGGTGTGCAGACTCGGGGGAACGCCCCCTGCAAGCACCCGCTCCACGTCCAGTTCGAATCCATCTCCCTCCTCATCCAGACACTCCTCGTGAAAGAGGAAATTCCACCAGTCAGAAGAGGATGAGGGGCCGCTGTGAAGGGCGTTGGCCAGGGTCACTCGCCTTTGCAGAGTTTCGGGACTGACGGCTATTCTTGCTTCCAGGTACTTCCGCAAGTCGCCCTCCCAACTTCCAGGATCCGCAGATAGGTTCAACGACGAGAGGTGAGACTATGATGACAGGGCAGAAAATAGTCCGTGAGGCCTTAATTTTTGAAAGGAGTTTGAAGTAGGCTAGAAACAAGACCCACTCTGTGGATCACCAAATCTTTCATGAGTAATGTGAAGTAAAACTGAATCTATATGGTCTCCCTTCCCTCCCCTTTCTGAAAAAATCGGAAGCCAAATGAACAACTCAGGTCCAAGGAATCATATTTCCCCTTTGTAAGTCACTATTGTTGATAACTTTGAGCATGAATCAAGCAACCAAGGAAAGATGGGACATTTTGAGAACAAACCTCACGATTCTTAACAGGAGAAGGGGAATGCACCACAGGAGCTCTTGCAACAGCAGTCTTCGGTGCTGGACTGAACCTCTCCGACATTGTCTTCGATTCTGACCCCCTTCGACGTCCTCTAGCCTCTCTCTCTGTAACCCACCCGGTTGGAAGACTAGCGCGACTCCCCCCAACTTGAAGAGGACTTTGCCCAGAAGCCTTGGTAGCTGGGTTCAGATTTTTCCCCAGAACCTCTCCATGGCTGCTGGTTTTGCTGACCTTATCTTCGTCCATGCACTGAGCTGTCCCACCCTGATCGGCACCTTGTGACTGCGTCTTCTCAGTTATGGCCAACCCTTTCATTGCATCCACGGCGTCCTCCCCAGCCTCTGATCCGGCCCCAACTTCAGTGCCAGCCTCTGAACCCTCTACCGCAGCGGTTGTTCCAGCGGACTGCGATTGATTCCAATTGAAGGAAGCACTGCCCTCCTCTTCCTGAACCGGAGACAATCGTCCTCCCAGCACTCCCGTTGCAAACAAAGCCTCTGTGGGAGGCCCACCTTCTTCCCCATCTGGATTGAATCGGGCATTCGGGCTGAACCCCATGATCATCTCGGTGGATTCTTGCAATTGTGGCACAGTGTTTGGAGAAGGAGACAGCCCACCATCGCTTTCATTGGACAATCGTTTGTGCCACAACGTTGACGGGGCTGAGCAGAATATGCAATTTAGGATCAGCACTGAATAAAGTGTCCAATGCACTCAACATGACCCTTGTTCAGAAAAGGGCACTACAATACGTCATTTACCTTGAAATGCCAGGGTATCCTCCACTCCTGGTGCAAATCCAAAATCTACCAACAAAACAGAATGAAACACTCCAGTTAATTTATAGAAAGGGGTCAGGAGAGAAACTCACACATGCATCCATATACGAATTCGGGAAGGGCACTGGGTGTGGAAAATTCAAAAAACAGCCTGCTCCACTACTGACCAGCAACAGAAGCTCACCGTGGCGGTGTGACCCATGTGAACCAAGAGTTTCACTTTTACTCCTGTCGGTGGAACAGGTGCCAAAATCAAAGCCAGGAGTACCACCAGATCGCCCACCTGAAGATGCAGACAATTTCAGAATTTTAGGAAAATAGCTCTGAATCCTGCATACAAAGGATTTCCAGGGAGCTCACTGCAATGTGACCAAACCTCATCCAGCAGGAAAGCAACTCCGTACCGAAACTGGGAGTGGCCGTCTTGGGGAGGGTTTCCCCGGGAGAAGGAGGGAAGTTCGGTGTCCGCGGGGTTCCACGAACTACGTCACACAATTTCCAAGCGTGACTGAGAGTTCGACTTTTTTTCTGCACGTCAGCAAGAAAAGCAGGACGGCGCTGCAGGACATGCATCCAAAAACGGAACTCGTTTCATGGCATCGACATCTCGCGCCGTGCGTCACAGTGCAGAGAACAAGAGATTCACCTGGAGTGTTAGCCACCTCAGTTCGCGCGGAAGCGGGACCTTGCGAAGCTGACTTCCGGGATCCCACGCTCCAACGCCCTCGAGGTTCGGGTGACTTCCCGCTCTGCGCCAAGGTCCTCCTTGGTGTTCTCAACCGCTGCACAGAGAAAACATGTCACAGTCCACCCAAATTCCCCAGCATGGCTTTCTGACTTGGAACCAGGGAACAGAACACCTCACGACACCTGTTTCGGTGGCGCTGTTTTGGGGCTTTTGATTGGTGTCTTTGCTAAGGTCCTTCGCGGCGTCGTTTTGCAAATCTTTGGAGTGGCTGAAAGCGGGGTGTGAAGGTCGGAGTTTCTCCGACGCCGCGACCTCACAGGCGTTTTGTCGAACATCTTCGTCTCTTGTTGGGAGGGTGCGCAACGGATTCCGAGCCCAGTGTTTGGGGTATGACAGAAATTAGGCAGTGGCTGTGTATGACAAGGAATCAACCGTCAAGTGTGACATTTTGTAGAGCGTTACAAATAGCATCTTGCTCCACCAAATGTTTTGGAGGCAGAAGAGGACATGGTCTGAAGAATAGCGGGATTTTCAAGTCCTGCTATTTCCGTACAGTCGTTCGAAAAACACGGTCAGGCATACGCAACTACGCTAACGCCACCTCAGCGAGCAAGATCGACTTAGTCATACTCAAAAAGTCGCGCGACCGCGGTCACCAGCCCCAAGAAAGAGCTGGGGGCTCGCCGCTGTCGTCGTTTCGACGACCCAACGCAGGAAGGAAGACGAACGCGACTCGCGACGGCTGCGCGCGGAACGCTGCGATGTGTCATGTAGAACTGGTCCGTCATGCTGCTGTGAAAATAGCGTTCGTGAATTGGACCACCCCCGAGAAATTTCAATTCACGTTACGCTATTTGCACTGTCGTACGTGAATTAGCGGGCAAATAGCGGGATTACAGTGCCATCAGACCATGTCCAGAGAGGACTGAGTTCGGGACTTATGGGGTGACGGTGCATTTTGTGAACCGCATTTTGGGCAGCGGAGATGTTTTGCGAGAGATAGAACAGGAAAAAAAAAAAATATTCAACCTCGAACCCCACATTTTCAATCAAGCAATGATTACATGTTGCCGGAGAAGCCACATTTATAGCCACCCTGATCAGTCAAGTGATCACTTGACTGCCATGCGACCATGTCCAGTGCCACTCCACTGCACATTCATCAACTGTACAATCCAGACATACAGTCCAAGGTGCAGGAAGCTTGTAATGATGAAAGATAGGAATATGATGGTCATAATTGGCACTGGGAAGGAGGTGACATGGAATTTGATACTGACAGTAAAGCAGAAGTGTACAGAAGTGACATTTTATCGAATTCTTGCTAGAAGCTCCATTGGCCGGTGGGCACAAGGCTGGGCAATAAAGAACTCTCCATAAAATCAATCTTAAAAAAAACATCGCCATTACATATATTCCAAAAGAACATCACCATCATGTATTCCCTTCAGCAATTTTGCCTTTTATAAAAAAAAAAAATTGTTCCAAAAAAGTGTTCCGAGTTTGAATTTAATTGTACCTTTTAAAATTTATTTACACTTTATTCCTATGCCAAATCAGCACAATTCTATGAAATGGCAAGTGTCCCTATATTGACAACCCCCTCCAAAAGCTCTTTTATTCGAAACGGGCAACCCACTACAAAATCAGATTTAGGAATTTAGTATGTCTCAATTATTTGTTTGAGAACATGACCTAAATCATATTGCCCTCGACGCTCTTCTTGTACACAATTTACTATTTCCCAAGCTTTGCTTCCAAAAAAAAAATATCCATGTCATGATCTTCTTTCAATGACATTATCTTTGTTCAACGACCATCAGCTGGTCAATTCACACATTGATTAGGTCTCAATCGCTTATGCTGAAGAAAAATAAAATACTCATGATCAAAAATCTTATCAGCTAATCAAATAAAATCAGTGCACAATTGCAGTGCACGTTTTTGGATCTGCATTATTCACATGCATACTGTTGGTCTCAGCAGCAGAAAAATCTCCCCCACAAAAATAAACATGCCTATTTCCAGCTGACATAATCAGCAACAGAAATAAAGCATGAGAGAATAGTGCTGCAAGTTTTCCAAAGTCAGGTGATGAACTTCCAGAATATTGCATCTTAATCCTTTTTTTTGTTGCCCGACTTCTTGTTGTTTCCCTTCTTGTTATTCCCACCACCATTCCCACCGTTTCCACCATCCCCACCATTACCGCCGCCGCCTCCCCCACCACCGCCTCCTCCCCCACCACGACCATCTTGGCCATCCTGTCCATTGGAACCACTTCCTCCTCCATTCCCACCTCTTCCACCATTTCCTCCTCCGTTCCCACCGCTTCCTCCTCTTCCACCATTCCCACCGTTTTGGCCATTCTGTCCATTACCGCCATTTCCTCCTCCGTTTCCACCGAATCCTCCATTTCCACCATTTCCTCCTCCGTTTCCACCAGATCCTCCGTTTCCACCAAACCCACCGTTTTGGCCATTTTGTCCGTTCTGTCCATTACCACCACCATTACCTCCAAGTCCTCCTCTTCCACCACCATTCCCTCCTCCATTCCCACCAAATCCTCCTCTTCCACCACCATTCCCTCCAAGTCCTCCATTGCCACCAAATCCTCCATTCCTTCCACGTTGTCCATTCTGCCCATTTCCACCTCTTTGGTTCCGACGCTTATTGCCATTCTGGCCGTTGTTTTTATTTTTGTTTCCTGAATTGTTTTGTTTATTCTGCTGACTTCCCCGATTCCGAAGCCAATTGAGGGCCTGGCCACCAGTCTGCCTACGCACAAATGGCTGGACCCCATTAAAAGGCACTCTCTGCAACCCTGGGGTGCCCACCGATTGTGAAATAGACACCTGACTCTGCCCACCAAGAGTTCTTGCTGATACCTGACCTCGAACAGCTACAGGTTGACTTCCTAATGAACGCTGTGGAAACACCTGACCAGCTGAAAACGATTGGCCCTGTCCACCTGGCATTCCAGGCTGTCCCTGAGATCCTTGGAACCCTTGGCCACCGGCACCACCTTGCCCCCCCATCCCACTGAGCAAACTTTGTCCACCAGGTGTTCCAGGCTGACCCTGAGATCCTTGGAACCCTTGGCCACCTGTACCACCTTGACCCCCCATTCCACCAAGCAAACCTTGTCCACCAGGTGTTCCAGGCTGTCCCTGAGATGCTGGGAATCCTTGGCTACCTCCACCACCCAGTCCACCTTGGCCACCTGCACCGTTTTGTCCACCAGGAGTTCCAGGGGTACCGGGCTGCCCCTGACCTCCAAACTGGCCCTGATTGTTCTGTGTCTGGACTCCCAAAACTCCTTGGGCTTGTTGACCAGTAGAAGGATTCATAAGTGCCTGATCATTTTGAGACAATGGCTGCCCAGTGGCAGGATCAACAAGAACAGGTTGGCCATTCTGGTCGAGGATGAAAGATTGGCCAGTGTTGGGATCAACTTGGATCTGAGGGGCATTAGGATCAGCGGTGTTAACGTTAGGATCAGTAGCAGGGGCAGGCTCGGCTGGGGGAGCCCCAGGTTGTTGATCGAGAGGCAAACCCGTGTTTGGATCAACAAACACCTGAACACCTGGACATGCACCTCCCACTCAATCGCTTTTCAACAAAAACAGTGAAGAAGTAGAGCGACGAAAGCGATTATACAACGGTGGCGTACCATTTGCGTCTGTGACGAATGCTTGACCATTCGCATCAAACTGGATGCCTGTATCTTGAGAAAGAGGCAACCCGGTGTTGGGATCAACAAATATCTGTTGTCCTGTGGCTGGATCGATGATGAAAGTCTGACCAGTTGCTGGATCGACTTGAAACTGTGCTTCGAAGTCATTGCTATCGTCATCATCATCCGTGCTATCACTGTCATCATCGTCATCATCATCACCGCCAGTGACCGCTCTGATGAGCCGCTGCACGGGATCTAGGGTAAACTGAACGGCAGGAACACCGTTCACGCCAGGCACCGTCGTGGTGAAAGGGCCACCGATGGTTGTTCCCGTCACTCCGCCCTGGAGCTGAGCATAGCGACGTGCAAGGAGAAAACCCAGGGAAAACAAGAATTTCAACTGGCGACCCCCACTTCGATTCTGCAGCTCGGGCCAAGACCCACCATCGCCTTCATCTGTCAAGCAGAGATCAATCATGTACCAGGCAGTGCAAGTTTTTTTTTTTAATGGGGGTGCAATATGGGTTAGGAACGCAAGCGCACTGCACCACACTTTAATAGACCTGTCCTGTTCAGTTGAACCCTCGGTGAAGTCACAGGAAAGATCTGTTTTCCTAGAGCCGCCACGAATGTCCGTCGAAACCGAAGCAAATTTCACAAGGATCAAGTTACCTGATGCCTGGAATCGCAAGGGTCGACAGCATACAAGCGAGTTGGATAGCAGCAACGAGCATGCAACCAAACCAACCAAGAAGGAACGAGATCGACGCAAGTCAACCATTTCAAAAAGAATTGAGGCCAAACAGTCGCGTTTTTGGCGAGTTTTTTTGCAGGTGTGAATCGTCCTGTTCCCTTTAACCTCCGGGGGAAGCCAGGGCCAACTGATCACGTCCCATCAATGAAAGACATCCCATTGGTGGCTGCAAGTTGAAAGTTGTATTTCCTCTGACGTCAGGTGTCTTGGCGCCAACCCAATCAAATCACGAAGGTGCTTGATGTGAAAATTTTGAGCTGTCAAATTATTGTGCGTAAATCTTGCTCATTTTGATCCATTTACTGCGTGGAACTCGATTGTCGATTGTGTGACGACTGGGGGCTGCGATCTGGTTTTTTACGCACCGTTCCTTGCGTTTGGGGCCCGCAAACCGTCTCTCCGATACCCGCCGCCAGTTGCCCCGATTCGATTTTCCCGTCTCTTTCCCTTCCCGATTCTTTGTTGACGTCCTGATTCTGGTCGGTGAAGATGGGTGGTTCCCAGAGCGCATGTGCAGAGTTGCACCCCTCTCAGCTCAGAATTCCAGAGCCCCGTTTTGTGCTCGCCTCCGATCTCGACTTTACGATGGTCGGTCAAGTTGTGTTTTTGATTTCGTTATCCCGTGGAGGTTTGTTTCGGGCCATTGGAGAACGATTGAAAAAGGCGTTGGAACATAGGTCGAGCACAGTGACGAGAAACACTCATCGCTGCTCGCTTTCAACAACACATGGATCTCGAAATTCCGCAACGACTCGCTCCTCATATTTTCCACGGGAAGATCGCCAACCTTGTATTGGGAATTGCAGGTGGGGGGGCCGATCGATACAATTCATGTCGAAGGAAAGTCTTTGCTCCTGAACTCCATCTTGCTCACATTAGCCTCAAAAAACAGGCTTGAATGCTATTCACCACCAGTAAATTGAGAGCAAGTGTCTAAACTTCGTTTCAAAAAGAGTGAAATTCGGTTGTGGATTACAGCTGAGTCCACTAGAGCACAGTGGAGAGACTGCATGTGGCTTCAAGTAACAGTGAAATTTCTTGTTCAGGAAATCCCATTAACAAATTTGCATGTGTGTGTGTGTTGCTGCCTGGACAGGCTGCTGTGCCACTGCTGACTCCTGATATTCTGGTATGCTCTGTTGGCACTGAAATCATGCACCGCAATGATGATGGATTCAGTCCAGATAAGGAATGGGCTGCTAAATTGGACGATGGCTGGAATCGCTCAGTCGCCATGGAAATGGACAAGTACTTTGATGCTTTGACTCTTCAGGTCAGCAGTTGCTTGTGGAAATACGTTGCATGTATGAAGTTGAGGCGTGGGGGTGAATTTTAATTGTTGCATGTGCTAGGAAAATCGAACTTTTTTCATCTAAGCCTTTCTTCGTTGAAGTTTTTGCAAGTTCGCCTGGAAAATATGTAAGTTTGTCTTTGTCGGAAACCATTCATGGTTTTAATGTTATTTGAGGGGCAAATTTCTAAAATATATATAAGTGCTTCTGCAGCCATTTTTTTGGTTGAGTGACTGTGCAAAGTCGTGATTCTCGCGTCGAATGCATATGGTTGGGCTGATCTGTTTTCTCATCTTTTTTTCGTGCAGAAAGAGAGTGAGTTGCGGCCTCACAAGGTCAGTTTTAACATTTCTGTGACGGGGGATGAGGCTGAGGAAGTCATTTCGGACCTCCGCAACAGACTGTCCAGGAGGGGGATGAAAGCAAAGGTGATATACAGTGGTGGAGCCGATGTCGACGTCCTTCCTGAAGGTGCTGGCAAAGGAAAGGCATTGGAGTATCTCCTGGAAAAAGTAAGGACCCTGTCACCATGTCACAGCCCAACTGCTGGCTTAGTTGATATTGAGGAGACATGAAAGTGTTTTTTTTTAGCCCAAGGCTTTTTTTTCTTTTTTTTCCTTTTTTTCGGGGGGGTTGCCTGTACACCTGCACAACATGTCGACAGAATTACTGTGGCACAAGCATATCCTGCTTGGTTTGTTTTTATCTTAAATTTCTGCCAGAAAAACGATATGATTTCTGTGCATAGCAGTGTGCAGTTCCAATTTGTGTGACAGTGGCTCATTCTCATGCTCTTTTTGGCAGTTGAGGACGTCTAACCAGTTTCCTCCAGGAGGTGTCCAAGTCAATGGCGATTCTGGAAACGATATTGAACTGTTTCAAGTGCCTGGTGTGAAGGGTTGCATGGTCGCAAATGCACATCCTGAGCTGGTTGAATGGGTGGATGAAAACAAAACGGATGAAATTTTCAAGGTAAGTGCTGCAGAATGAACAAGCGCCTTGATTTAAGGAGAGTGTGCAGGAGTCTCAATAGTCACAGTAAAAGACTGGATATGTTTGCTGCATGGGTGGTTTGGGAAATTGCGCAAATATGCCCCACTGGATGCATGTCTTTTTGTTAATGTGTCTGCCATGTCGCAATGTTTCCTGACAGACTGGAGATCTTAGGTGTTGGTGGACTGGGTAGGATGTTTACATGGTTTCTTGAGACTGGAGCTGACTCACGGTGTGCTGAGACTTTTTCTTTTCATTTTCTCTCTCTCTTTAATTCCAGGCCACCAAGAATTGTGCAGCAGGGATCTTGGAGGCTCTGCATCATTTCGGATCAATTCCTGAGCCAGATAAATTGTCAGAGGTGGCAGATTTTGTTTTGAAAACGTGCTGCGGGTCACCGAGCGATCTGGAGTCGGCCATACTTGATGACTTTGCTTGTATTGGGGCTGATGGAAAGGTGATTAATGAAAACCCAATGAAAGTGAGGGTTCTTGTTCAGTTCACCCAACCTTCCTTTATGTTTGCTCAGTTTTATTGTTACTGGTGTGGATAGATACACAAAGGCAAGGCTGGGGTACCGAAGCTGTATGTGTCAGAAGAGTTGAGCTGGATCGATGACCTGGCGATCGGTCGTGTGGGAGAGAACTTTGACTTATCTTTCCAAAGTTGGAGAGGCTGTGGCAACAGGACAGGAATGTATGTGTCGGGCTTCATCGTGCCTACTGAGGGAGGACTCCGGTGGAAGTCCATGCATATGACATCCATTTCAGTGAATGAATGACTATTGAATGCTGAGGGGACTGTATATTCTTTTCTTTTCTTGCCTTGTGATTTGTCGTAGCTGGTTTGTGAGGCAGAAAACATTAACATTAACATTTAATGAGTCCGGATCAGGACATGAAATTTCATCGATGCAGGTTTTTTCCATGTTCATCTTCAAACTCAATCCCCAAGAAAGTGAGCATCTTTACAATTGCTGTATTCGAAGGATGGTTACAACACAATCAAGGCTACCGTAGAAAAAAAATAAAAAATTAAAGGGTCGTCAGTGTCCTTTCCCCCAGTGGATGAAATTTGTGGATTTCAATGTGATGTCCCCCCCCCTCCCCTTGATTTTTTGCGAAGATGAAAACAAGGTAAAATGTGCCCCCCCCCCCAAAAAAAAAAAGAATAAATAAAAATGATGAATCACATGTGAGATTGAGCTGGTGGCGACAATGTGAGTGAGGAGCGCTTTACACAACGCCCTGAGGTGGTGCCGAGGTTTTTCTTCAGGGAATTGCGTAATGACGCCTGGACGCTTTTCGTGAAATTTAATTCCCCCTTGTCTAAATTTGCGAACCCGAAAAACAACTTTCGGTCTGCCCCCTCTCCCCCACCCCCGGGTCTGACGACCCTTTAAATTTTCTACGGTATCTTGATGGGTTGTAGATAAGTCAGAAGCGCTCACTCTCTTTTTTTCATTCTGAATCCTCGGGATTTCAAGGGCAGGGCAGCCACATTCCTTTTTCACAATTGTAAACAATGAACTCATTTGCTGGAACAGCAAATCACACTCTCGCACACACACGCACACACAAACCCCGTTGACAGTCCAAAACAAAAAAAGCAACATTCTGTGGACAACAAAATTTACCTTCTCTCTTCTCTCTCTCTCATATCACACGAGATTGTGATAGCTACTACACAATGAACCAAATCATTTCTGCCCGCAGTGGTTTTTTGTTTTCCTTTTTTTCTTCCTCTCCCAATCAATGAATCTAATAAAATAAAAATGCCATGGAAACGAATTCGTCCAACAAAAAACCCACCATTGCAGCATGGCAGCTTTCCTTCCAATGGGGCAAAAAACCACCTCAGGATATTGGAAAAAAAACAAAACATCACCACCACTCTCCACCAGCAAGCACGAGCTCCCATCACAAAAAAAAAAGAAATCAAGGAATAGCAAATATTATATCTCTTCTCCATGTTCAAACACACATGATTGATGATACTCTTCAATTTTTTTTTCTTTTTTTTCGGGGGGGGGGGGGGGAGGGACGTTTGACTGACAAATTTTCATCACCTAAGTGTTAAGAAAAACCCCAGCATTGAAATGCCCTTCTCCAGTTGGAACATTTTTTTGCTGGAATCTAACCCCCCTCTTTTTCTTACTAAAGTATTTTTTTTTTCTTTTTTCTTCCGACGCTTGATAGAACCTTCACTCGTACTTCATTCCCCCAGACCTCCTCACCACCTTTTTTTCCCCCCCTTCTGTCCCAGTTGATTTCTCATAAATAAGGTCAATCCTCCTCACCAAGAATTGCCAGCATAATTTACTTGGAACAGAAATAATGAGGAAAAAAAAAGATTTGAGTGGTTGAAAAGGCATGTGTAATTCTTTTCTTTCCCGTGCTTTTTTTCTCCTCTTTTCATCATTTTAATTTCATCTTGTTTCTTTTTTTACACGACGCCTGCCTAAGACATGTCCTATCTGAAGTAAATCAAGCCACGCATAGATTTGACAAAAGAAAAAAAGAAGAGGGAAAAAGAGAGGGGGAAAAAAAAGAACAAAACAAAAAAACACCATGGGGTTGTTTCTGCACTTAACGAATGCTCCTGGATGTCGCATATAAAAAAAACAAAAACAAAAAAAAAACATCACCCCCAGTCGATCTTCGAGTTATGTTTTTTTTTTTCTTTCCTTCCCACACATTACTCCAATCCTGTTTGGTTGGTTTGCTTCTTTTGTTTTTTCATGAAAGAAAATCCAAACTCCTCATTCTAGTAAGTCAACTCCATTTTTTCTTCCTCCATTAATAATGCCACCTCTTCGAGCCTGACCCAGCATATCCCGCATAATATCCCCCCAAAATTCCCAGAGAAAAGATTTAAAAAAAAAAAAAAACCGAAAAAAAGAAATATGAAGCATTTTCACACAGGTAGGATGTTATGCTGACCAAACGACATAGGGCTCGGAAACCTTAGTCATCTGTTGAGATGCATTTCCCCATATGCTTTCCCCCCTTTCCCTTTTGAAAAACAACAGTCATTTGTGTTTTGCTTTTGCTTTTTTTTTTTTTTGGCGCAAACCCCAGAGAATTAATCAGTTTTCATAGTTCTTATCCCTTTTTTTCCCCATTTTCTTTTTTTCCACCTCCCATATTTCAAGGCTTTTCCCCCGGCCGTGAACTGTCCATCCCCACTCTTAAAAAGCACACCACCACAAAGAAACACACTCACATACGCACACCACAGCAAACCTGCATGAGAGCCTTAATTCGCCATCTCAAATATATGCCCCTTGCCTCAAGCAACCAAAATCAAAGAATCACAGAAAGCAGCAGCAGGAGGACTAATCCCGGCCACCCCAAGGCCGTCGACGTCTCAAAAATTCTGGGATCTGCACACCCCCCCCTCCGCTTCCACCATCGCTTGGAGGAGCGTCTGTTGCATCTGGTTTGCGATCTTCTGGGGTTCCTTTTGCGCCAGTTTGTTTCTCCTTGAACGTCGTCAAAACATTTTCGGAGCTCGTTCGGCCACCGAATCCTGTGGCTATCAGAGTGATGCTTACCTGCTAATCCCACACACAGTGCAAGTGCAACAAGAGTTAAGAAGAAAACATTAAAAAAAATACGTGGTAGTCCCTGGCCTCACCCAATTCACAAACTCCAAAAATGTCAAAAATTCTACATTGCAGCGAGAGGGACGACAGTCCATATTTGCATTGGCTAAGATTCTGGGATTGATACTGACCTCCTGCTGCAAAGACCGGTCGACCACGGCACCAAAGATCAAATTGGCGCTAGGATCTACAAGGTCATAAATGATCTCGGCTGCTTCATTAACCTATAAATGAACATCTTTGTCAGCATCCCAAAGAGTGCAAAAAAACAAACAAAAAACATGACCCCAACAGAGTTTTTCTTTATCAAAGCTCACTTCGAATAGAGTCATATCGGATGGGCCTGTGATGTTCCAGACGATTCCGGTCGCTCTTTCGATCCCCACGTCTAGGAGGGGAGAGGAAATGGCATTCATGGCAGCTTCTCTTGCCCTTCCTTTGCCGGTGCCTAGCCCTTGTCCCATCAAAGATGACCCAGCATCTTGCATGATAGCACGGACATCGGCAAAATCAACATTAACCAACCCTGGAACCTGGTGTCATCAACGAGGATCTCAGTCAAGTATGTTCAGCAAATACACGCAGTGGCAATAGATCGGGGAAACCCTCAAAACTTGACAATGCATTGGAGAAGCCTTTCTGTTCATGTTAGGGTGGTTTAATATAAGCTTACTGTGATGATATCGGAGATCCCCTTCACACCCTGCTGCAATACATCGTCTGCCATTCTGAAAGCCTCCGTCACAGGCATGTTTGAATCCACAGCTGAATAACACCCAATCACCCGTCAGTTCTGGTGCCATTACCAGTCTTCTGGACATACTTCTTTTTGGGCCTCAATGCCCTTGCTTGACAAATTCATTGGACTACGTTATTGATGGTGATCCAGCTGATGTTACAGATAACCTTGAGATGGAAAAAAGGCAATACAGATACAAATGCACAGGCGTAGATACGCAACTATACAGAAAACAACATCCTCACCTTTCAGCAGCCGGTCGTTTGGAATGACAATAAGTGTGTCCACTGCATTCTTCAAATTGTCGATAGCATCCTTTGCCTGAACAAAACCACCCGATGCTCTCCTTAGTTTGATTCCCTAGAGTTTCTAAGTGTCCCATTCGACCAACAGGCCAACAGCATGGGCAATATTTCCCCTCGCATTTTCTGAATAGGGATGCTAAAGGGGGCATAGGAAGGAATTCCTCGATAGATGGAGATCTATCGAGGAATCTATTGAGTGGATCTACTTCCACTCAATGTGATTACACTCTTCTGTCAGCGAAAGTCTCTGCATTTTCCAGAGGAAAATAATTGGTTGGAAATATTTGATAGGACATTTCATGAGTGTTGCTTCCCCTTTTCCCCCCCAAAAAAATTCAAAATTTTAGAAGAAACTCTTTAAACTGTCTGAAATGAAATGACATGGATTGATGCTCCCGGATAAATATGAACAGATTGAAGCAATATTGATATGTCGGCAATACCTGCTGCGATCTCATTCTTCCCTCAAAAGAAAATGGTGTTGTAACAATGGCAACAGTCAAAATACCCATGGCCTTGGCAGTTGATGCCACCACAGGAGCAGCGCCACTGCCAGTTCCACCACCCATGCCTGCCTATGAGAACATGAAATCACATTTGTGGGTTCAAGCACACTCGCTCATTAAAAAAAAAAATCCTCCTCGAATCGAAAAAACTGGAAAAGTTAACTGGGTTAGCCACAATGATTTCTCTCGCAAGGGGAACACGCAGAGGAGGGGTCGCTGGTGTGGTTTACAGTTTTCCAAAGATTAAAAAAAAACAAAAACAAGGTGATTTGAAAACCAGGTTTCGAAAGAGAAGAGGATGCACCTACCGTCACAAACACCATATCGGACCCTGCCAATGCATTTTCGATTAGGTTCTTGCTTTCGTTAGCAGCCCTCTGTGGGAAAAACAGAAAGAAAAAGGTCAAGAAAGGATTTCTCCCCCGATGAAAAAAACACCAAGGTGGAAAGGAAACATGACTCATCGTTTCCTTCGATATCGATAACAAATCGTTGCAAATCATTTACCAGACCGATCTCTGGATTGCCCCCTGCTCCAAGTCCCCTTGTCAGCTTTGTGCCAATCTGGAGTTTATTTTCTTCCAGTACTGGTGATGCAATGAGGGCCTGCACAGCATAGATCCGTGAATCATAGACAATGGTCCCAACCATTCCTTGAATTCACACACCCTCACTCCCGCCCTGCAGTGTTTCTGTTTATAAATCTTACAGTTATTCCTGCAACCCCCGAAAAAGACCTGCAGACACTGATGCTTCTTTGGCCTTTGTTATTTTTTGGGTTTCCTGCGTTGTTGAGGGGGAAGGTCGAAACTGTGCGCATACTGGCGTTCCCGGTTACCTGAGAATCCGTGTTGACAACGAAGAATTCCACGCCGTGCACTTCACCCTGCAACATTCTGTTCACTGCATTGGAGCCACCTCCACCCACTCCAATCACCTGCACGATAACCCGAGAAGCGACACTTTCAGTTGCTTTTCTTCCAGCGTCGGACAGCCTTCCAGTCGGAACGACGTTTTCAATCAACCGGCGCGAAATGCGCCCGCGGTGTGGGGTCTCACTTTGATGGTGGCCTTGTCCTCGAGAGTTGAAGGGCTAGCGTCCTGCTGCTTGTCGGCCGTGGTGGGAGAGGCCCTGGAGAGGGTTCCGTTTGTACTGGTTGGTGGGGCGTCCGCAGCGCTGGCGAAGTTTCCTACGGCGGGGGAGCCAACCTTGTGGCCACTTCGCGACGACCCCCAACACGTGCGAAAAAGAGACTCCCCGCTTCCTCGCGCTCCAAGCAAGCCTCTGGACGCGCCCGGAAGTGACTGGCGCTGTGGTGACGCCAGGTGAGGGCCGCTGCGGCATGTGTGCTCCCAGACGCACGCTCTCATCTCTTTCACGCACCGAAAGTCTCGGCGATTGGGGGGAAAAACAAACGTTTGGTTCTAAAGCGGTTTCGGGTTGCACTGGAGTCCTGGTGACATCCGACTTCAAAGTAAAAAAAACATAAGATTGAGTATCTGGAATTAAGTAGACAATTGGATTTCATTCCTACAAATTTTCCCCAGTGCCAGCAAATCGAAGACGGGCAGCCGAGTAGGTTTCCTTCGCTTTGCCTCGTTTCCTTTCTCGACCGTCCCAGCGGTTCGCCACCTGCCCCGACTCGCGCCACGCCGACTGCCACCACGCAGCGAGGTTTCGGTTGGTCGAAAGCCGGTCCTGAGTCCCGTTTGCCAGGGGTCCGAAGGGAGGAAAAGTTTCGGGGGGACGCCGGGAGGAGTGGATAATGCTGCGACGACTTGCCACCGGCGCGTCTCGACTTCACGTGGGGGGATCTGTGCAGGAGGCTCTCTCCAGCGCGTCTGTAGTGCGATGTTTGCTGGGAAAAACGTTGGGCGACTCGACCAGTGCGCAAGCCGTCGGGATGCACGCGCAAGCCCAGCCCGCTGACGACGAAGAGGAAGTTCGTGAGATTTCCAACCCACGAATTCATACTTTGGCGGACGAAATACTCCAGTTGAACTTGCTTGAGATCCACGACTTGACGAGCATTTTGAAAAAGAAGTTGGGTGTCACGGACTCGCCGATGATGGGAATGCCCATGGGGATGCCGATGATGGGGCAAGCAGCTGCTCCAGCCCAGGCTGCAGCGGAGCCCGAGGCCAAGAAAGAGGAGGAGAAAACAGAGTTTGACGTGAAGCTGGAATCCTTCGAGGCCACTAGTAAAATCAAACTCATCAAGGAAGTCAGGGGCCTAACAGACTTGGGACTGAAAGAAGCAAAGGAGCTGGTGAGAGATCAGAATGGCAATCGATCAGGGCTGGAGAGAAATACCATCATTCTCCTTCAGGAAAATGGTCCAAAATTGCAACTAGAAAAAAATACTATTCTGGGTCAAGTTAGGTTCTTCGATTGCAATTCGAAAACTCCTCTGCAGCTCTCCAACGTTCTGAGAGTTTGACACTGGGTGTATTCCAGGTTGAGAAAGCGCCAGTGATTGTCAAGGTGAAACTTGACAAGAAATCTGCCGAGGAGGTGAAAGAGAAGCTGGAGAAAGGTCAGTGGTGGTCATGTTGGATGCACACACCGTTCCACATCAAATTCAACATGAAAAAAAACATAAGCTTTTCAGTCGGGTCATAATGGGGGACTCAATGACCCGTCGAAATGTATTTTCCGATGTGGGAAATTGACCTTATTTTTAGTTTTTTCGTACAAATACCCAAGACCAACATGGAACACAAACTGTTATCTGTTTTTTTTCTAATAGTGTGTGTATACATGTGGTTGAATGATGTCGAAGTAACCTTGACTTAACATGCACTTGAAAAACATCACTCCACTTAGCACCCAGACCTTGAGGAAAGAAAAGAGAAAGAATATATTTCATGCATATTCTGGTTGATAATTACTTATTTCGACTAGAAAAAAAAATAATGGAAGGTAATGGTGACGGGAATTGGATGGAAGACCAACGTGCACTTGTGTGTTTTGCGCAGTCGGCGCAAAGGTGAATCTGGAGTGATGTGTCTTCCCTTGTCAAAATTCTGGCCAAAAATGTGCGAGAATGAAGAGTGCCCTCCCTTCCATTGCATTTTGGGCAAAAAGCATTGTCAGGTTTCGCCTCTTCTTGGGTCAAATTTTTGTATGGAGGAGGGGGTTTTCTTGCAGAAAATCCTGCTCGAAGATAGGCAGAGAGCCCATTGTTGGGTTGGGGGGGGGGGTGGAATATCAAAACCACTGAATCAAATGTGGGTTTGAAACAAAAAGTTTCATTGGGAAGCGGGGGGGGGGGGGGGGCTCATCTCTGGCAAGGTTTTGGGGACATAGCTGCGGTGAAGGAAAGGGAAGAAAAAAAGGTTAACAAACATCATGGATTCACGCATTCGTTTCTTGTTGTAGCGGAAAAAAAAAACAATTGGTAGAGTCTGGGAGACACGATGTTCTTTTTTGGTGCCACTCCAGCATATAGGTTAGGGGGGAAGACAACTCCCATCTTTTCCATGGAGATGTAAATACTGGACACCTCCTTACATGTATTTGTTTGGGGATTTCCTTGGTATATGGCAGTGATGCTCCCCTTGAAAGTCAACCCCAGATACCACAAAGCGGTACAGGGAGTCCACACACTAAAACTCATGGCATTTACACGAAGCAGTCCAAAACTGGATCAAACCTTGGAACCCAACCGTATGAATCTACCCAGATATATCTAAGGGCATCATCCCGTCACAGTGCCATACGTTCTCGAGTGTTTTGTTTTCCTAGAAGCCCTGTAAACATCCCTCCATCCCAAGAACGGACGCTGGGACGTGTCTGTCAGGTGCACCGTACAGGCTTAAAATTGTAATTCAAAATGCCAATGCTAATGACTGTGACTGATCCCTTTGATCAGACAGAACGGCCTTCCAGCAAGGCGACGGCAGAGAGAAACAAGCTACCCCACCGCAACAAAAGCATCCACCTGAGAATCGTGTCTTCTAGGGAATTGACGACAGCTCCTGGTAATACATCGTCGGCCTGTTACTCGCCACGTCGAGAACCTAGCTTCATCAAAGTAGATTTCGGATTTCGTTTGCACACAAATTGCAGTGGATTTGACACATCTTACTCTTCTCTTTTCCCAGGTCGAAAGAGCTCAACATCAAGTGAATACTGCATCACAGATTTTCAGAAAATGGTTGTGCAATCCAAGTGGAGTTTCCATCTGGATGCTCTGCGACAGAAGTTAGGTGTTTGGGCAAACCCAGTTCTGGGAACCCTGGATTCCACCATCGAATGCTTTGACTTAGAGCTCCCATGGTGTGGTCGAACATTGAACTGGAAGGTGTGTAGGGATGTGCTTTTGTTTTTCCTGCCAAAAGGAGAGAATCGCCACTGTGGTTCATTGGTAAAATAGACTTTTGCCTGCCAAGAACAAAGAAAAGTGGTGTTGGTCTTGGACAGGCTCTGTTGGATTCTTCTGGCAAACTGGCGCCTGATTTCGTGTTCGATGAGGAGATGTTTTTCCCTCTGTCACCATATTCCGTTAATAGCGATTTGAAGGTTACTCTTCGTGGATGGAAGCCTGCGGACACGGAGGGACTGACCGCCATAGTGAGTGCAGTCCTCAGGGCATTCAGGTTGGATTTGAAACTGGTGACGATGATTGAGACATATTGTTTCAACTCTGGCCATTCTGACAGATTGCGAGAACCTGTAACAAAGGGAACCACTCAGGGGCTTCCTTATGATAAACATACTTCCCATTATCGCGTCTTGTGACTGTGCTTGTCCTGTAGACGCATTCATCAGGTTTTCGACGCACTGTTTTTGGTTTTCGATGGTTTTCAAGAGATGTGTTTTGGTGAAGCATCCAATGTTCCTGGAATGTGCAGATCACATCACCTGTCCAAAATGAAAGCCTTGAGTGACAGCCGGTTGCAATTTGAGCTGGACACAGTGGCAACAGAAGGAAATTGTGAGTTGCTGCTGGTGGATAATTTCAATGGTATGAAGGTAAGCAGAGCACGCATTGATGTTTCAGAATCGAAAAAAATATTGACACGATGTGTAACGGGGGTGTTGCTGGGCTCTTATGTTCATAATCCAGGCACACTTCGGTATTAAATTGGACGGAATTGATGTGAGCGAGCTGATGGATTTGCTGCATCCACCTGTGTATGGCTCCCAGCCAGCCACTCCGCCATTCATGTTGTATGTCGTATTCCCAGTTGGGAGTTCAAGCCAGCCGGAAATCACTATCAAAGTAAGGTATTGAAAACACCCTGGTCATATCATGAAAGTGCTGCGTAGTCAATGCCTGTGCATGTCTGCGAGATCATTGTGGTGTTTATCGATTTGCATTGTGAGGGCAGTCTCAAAACAGGTCTTTATTCACTGAATGGAAGTGGATATCGATCCATGTCGAGAAGAAAAGTACATAAATAGACAGTGAGAGACATCGATTATATGGAGGATCCGCTGCAAATCCCACAGTTGGAATTCCGAACATTTGGTGACAGGCTTCATGTTTTCTGAAACACAGGTGCCACCCTCTCTGTCCACATTTTTTGCTTCAATGACAACTTCGTTGACACCAGCTTGGAGCGAAAACACGTGTCTGGCAGAATACCAGCCGAGTGCCGTTGATAGCATCAACGAGCAGATTAAATTGTCTCTGAAGAGGCTCCAGAATCGGTCCATCGTGATCGACAAACTTTCAGAGTCCCTGGGGCATGCTTTGGAGAGGGGCTTCGGAGTGAAAGAGACCGCACTGTATCTGGTTGCTTTCGGTGGCACACAGTTCTTGCTTTTCTTGGAGATCGGTGCTGGTTTTCCAGAAGATAAACCATCGCTGTCCGTTCAAATGGTCAGGTGTGCCCAAAATTCTCTTCGTTTTCTTTTGCTGTGTCCGTCATTTTTTTCTCTTGATCGAATGAAGACATATTTGGGCTCCGAAGACCCAGTGCTTGAATCTGAAATGAAGCTCTGGTGCTGCTGAGCTGGTAGCAAGGTTGGGTAAAGTAGGATCGACACTCCACGTATCTGTGGGGCGAGCAAGTCTTGTTGCTTACCTTTTGGGGGTGACAGCCTCCCCTGTTCAACTGATAAACAAGTAACTGTGCTGGTTTCGCCCCACATATGATTTTGTTGCATTGTTGTGAAGCAGACGGCCCACTTCAGATGGTCCTTTCACAACACTTGCCTTCAACAGATGGAGTCCACGATGGAGTCCAACAGAGATGGCGAAAAGACTGATCTCCTTTTTGAAAGAAGAGGCCCCAAAGCTCAGGCAAAACAATGACATTTGAGGCCAGTTGGACATCGTCATGGACGTCTTGGGCAGTTCTCTTTGGTGTAGGATGATTGTAACATAGTTGTTTATGAGTTCAGTCCTACAAGGCTCTCTTCTTGTGTTGGTCAAGGACCGCTCAAAAGTTGTGGAGAGTCTGGACCACTTTGTTATTGCAAGTGACTTGAATCCTAGCTGCACAGTGGAAACGGTCTACACAATCCTAACCAGCCACGATCGCCCTTGCTCCATGTGACAGCTACAATCTCATTTGTTTCCTTTTTTACTCACTCTCAAAATAGAAAAGAAAGGAAACAGCTTTAAATCAACCCCCCACCCCCCAACAGGGGGTCCCAGCTTCCAATAGAAAAGTGTGCCATCATTAAACCCATGATGTCTTGGTGTCCAATCATCCTGCCGCCATAGATAAGAAAAGAAAAGCAATGGAAATGAAACGGCGCCACGAAGCCTGTCAAGTGCTTGGATGCACAGTAGTACCCATGGACAAGAGGATTTCTTCTTCGCCCCCCACCTCGATCAGGTTCACCCATCTAGAACTCTCAGGTCCTTGGAGAGTATCCAGGCATTTGGGGGGTCCAGTTTCTTGTAATAGTCTTTTGCAGTGCCAGTGTTGGAGAAGCCAAACTTGGTGTAGAAATCCACTGCTTCTTGATTGTTCACTTGGACATGCAGGAACACCTCCACAATGTTGGGGTCTTGTTTGCAAAAGTCCAACACTCGCTGCAACAACCTGGACCCTGTTCATCACAAGCCACCCATGTTTATCATTGGCAGTTTGGACCTCGGAGCAAGACTTTTCGAAAAATCCGACCCAAAGAGCAGATAGGAAAAGAACATGTACTGGATGTGATTTGTACTGGGAATTGCATACAGATGCTGTTTTGTAAACATTTCACAGAATAATGCAACAATGTGGTTGGTAATGATGAGTTATCCAGCAAGCTATGTTTCTCCACATTGTCCGAGTCCTTACCAACACCCATTCCTCGATAAGGAGCAAGAACACCAAGCGTCATGATGTGGAGTTTTGCTGTGCCATCAGGCTGGGGAAGAAAGAAACCACTCAACTCGATTCAACTCGAGAGACACTGTATTTCCTTGTCACATTGGAAAACAAACAAACAAACAGAGCTTTTTTCTCCATCCCAGTTTCTTTGCAAGTCCTGTAACTCACTCCACCCAGCACATCAAATACAAAAAAACAAAGGAAAAAGGTGAAAAATCTTCAGAGTCAAAATCCCTCACCTGTTTTTCTAATCTAGACCCGATAGCTCCGACCGAAACGTCGTTGTAGAGTGCTGCAAAAGAAAGGTGTCCACATTCAGTGAAATATTCTCAACCATAGAGAATGTTTATCAACCCTTCATCAATCCAAGCCATTTGTCGAATGTCTTGTTTTATTTGGGTAAAGTACAGCAGGATGGCCATACAAATTCACACCACCATGTGCCCCCTTACCAAATTGATTGACATCTTGGCAAGCCAAGCAATCCTTGTAAAATTTTTCCTGCACAGGAATACAGAATGCTGGAAACAGTTATTCTCGGGATCCCTGCCACCATGACATGCCCCCCCAACTTGGCCAGAGAATGGTTCGCACCTGGTACCTTATCGGGAAAATAACGTTGTTAAGAACCCTCAGCTGCTCCACGTTTTTGTCACGCACGCTATCGAAAGTTATGGGGAGCAGCGGTTTCCCATTTCCGTTTCGATTTTCCGACATTGCGGTCCAATCTGAGTCTGTCGCGGTGGAATGGCGTTGCTGTTTGGAACCTTGAGGTTTTTTTGTGGGGAGTGTGGGGCACCCAGAAATACTGGAGGACAAAAAGTGACGAGTAGATGTGACATGACATCATTCATTCAAGAAGAGTGTGTTGAGAACCCAAACTGGATTATGGCTCCCAGTTGTACTTTTAGATTCTTGCAGAGGCTGGACTTTGGGAATCCCATAGATATGGGAGGGGGCGGTTCCCTTCCAGAGATGCTCAGGTTTGTCCCAACCAAACAATGCTCCAAGGTGAAAGCGGTGAATCACTGGTATGCTGGGGCCCCAGGGGCCTTTGGACACAGACTGGCTTGTTTGACCAAGATGTGGTGGATAAATCGTAGGAATTCATCGCCTATCCCGTGTTTCTGCTCCCAAAAGGTCGATCTGATAAAGGATAATGCTTTTTTTTATGAAGTTGTTCACTACCATATATTGTTTTTGGGTAATCACGAACAGCTGGGTTACTTAAAAACATAGCCCCACACCCCCATTTCAGCACCGCCCCCCTTTCCCCCACTTCAAAACTCCGAACTAATAAGTCGTGGACCTGCCCGCAACATACGAACATGTTACAAAACACCAGCTCTTGCCACACGTGCGTACAGAAAAGTCATTCATTGGTATCCTCAAGGGAGCAACCAATCCAGCAGGATGCAAAAGGAGGGGGGGCATGCACCGACATCTGAACCGTCAGCACAAGTCGAAAGAGAAAAGACTCCCTCTCTCTTTCTCTATCCAGCCCCTCCCTTCACAATATGTGTGTTTTCATGTGCTATCCAGAAAAGGCACATGTTTTTTTCTTAAAATCTTCTCGAGAGAGTCCTATCGGAGTTCCCTATCCTAGAAATCGAATCAAATGAGTAAATGCAACATGCCAACGCAACATTCAAAAAAAACATCAATGAATCCACCCGCACCATTGCCCCTGCTAATTCTTCTTTTTTTTGCCTTTTTTAAATCAACAAACATGGATTCCCATCAGCCCTTGGTTTTGTTTTGTTTAGTGGATCGTTGAAAAACCCTTGTTTTTCTTTTCTTTTTTTTGTTTCTTTTCATGTGTCGGTTTTTACATGCCCCTCCCCCCCATCGAAAAAAAAGGCCCAAAAACACAAGTTATCATCCATCCACCGTACACATGCACACCACCTTCCAAAAACAGCACTTCTTTCTTTCCAGGAACCCCCCCCCAACTCTACCATAGTTTGCTTGCTTTTCTTTTTTTGATTTTGTTGTTTTTTCTTGTTGGTTTCATTTTACTTCCTTCCCCCCACACTATCCACCCGCCCCCTTCCTCACATTTTTTGCCTTCCCACCTCTCCCTTTCTTTTTTTTTTCTCGTCGTACTCCACCCCCTCGAAACCCCCTCATCCCTGAAAGAACCAAATCAAATGATCCGTCACACAGAGCCTCAACGCCAACCCAATCCCAGAAACCAATGTTGGCTCTTCCCCCAATTTTTTGTTTTTTATATAGTATATTTCCTTTCATCGACCCCCGTCTCCCCCTTTCTTTCTTTTTGGGTTTCTCTTTCTTTTTTTTTTCGTTATCATGATTTCCATTTCCCCCCAAATTACACACAAGATGAAAAAAGAATTTAAATTTTTGCAACACATATTAACTTCCGTTCGGTGCAGAGGGGCTCAAGCCTCCGTGGGCCATGTGTTTCCACAAATGGGTGTCTTGAAAAATTCATGCTTCAGTGCCTCCCTGGCTGTGATTCTCTTCGAAGGCTCGTAGCACAGCATTTTTCCAACGAGATCCAAAAACAGGTCTAGATGAGGCCTCACGGACTTGTCTCCCAGCTCGTGAATGAGTGCCTTCAACTTGAGTAAACTGCGTACGCTCCTTATGTTTTTCCTCGACTGGGCGCCCTCAGGCCAGTTCAAGCGACCCCTCACAAAATATTTTTCGGTCTGGCGATTGCACTTCTTACTCATGCTCTCTGGAATGGGACCCAAAACCTGCACCCACAACACCACCATTAAGAGGGGGCTAACACTAGGAAGATTTATGGGCTGTGTCGGAAGGCTCAGGCTTAGTAATTCCCCTCCCTTGAGCCAGCTTTTACAACCCTGAGCATCTGATGCTAGCTTGGCGAAAAAAGGTATCTATCCTGACCATTGTAAAGCATCTTTAACTCGCACCTGCTCCATCATTGCAAGATGTTCGAGATTCTCATGGGTGTGGAAGAGAGTTTCCCCAGTGATCAGCTCCACGAGAATCGTTCCAACGCTCCAAATATCGCAAGGAAAGCTCCAACCATGGCCCAGAATGATCTCAGGTGCCCGGTAATGTCGTGTGGATACGATGTGACTGTGATAGGATTCGTTGAACGTCGCACTGCCAAAATCGATCACCTTGACATTTGAGGAGATGGGCACACGTTTTGCAGATCTGGCACCCACACTGCATATCAGACTGCAAATCAGGAGAATGAACACAGTCATGAGTCATACTTCTGAATCTGTTCTGATTGATGCAATCAACGAAAAAAAAGCGACACCAAGAGTCATGCCCGACTATTTTCCTGAAAACCCATCCAGCAATGAAGCTCACCTCGATGCGGGCGAGGATGAGCACCGCTTGTAGCCGTTTTTTTCCAAGAGAATATTTTCAGGCTTGAGATCGGTATGAATGAGTGACAGCTCGTGCATGTAAGCAACGGCCTCGAATATCTGCTGGCCAAATTGCTGCACCTTGCTGATATCAAATGGCCGGTAACCATTTATTTGAAGGAAATCGAACAAGCTCGGCCCAAGTCTATCAAAGACCTGCACACAGCCAGGTAAGCGTAAGCGTTTAGCACATATTGTTGCAGGATGCGATTCAGTTTTTGTGGACACATTTCAAAAAAAAATAAAAAAATTCCGTGACCCACTCACCATGCAAACGTGCCCTCTATAATCAAACCAGCGCTGGAGAGAGATGCAATGCCTGTAATTCAACACAGCCAACAATTCAAGGTTTTTCCACTCCTCCTGAGGCTCTGCAACGAATAACGCATCTGAGCCCCGCTGTCAGCGGCAGATATGATTCGCTTGTCTTTAGATACCTACCTCTTTCCCTCCGTATCGTTTTTCTCGAGTGTATTGAGCACCTCCAACTGCAACGATCACCACAACGGACGTTGAAGACAGCTGGTGATGGTGTTGGATTCAAGTTTGTTCCGTGGATTTGCGTGTTATATTGCTACTGCACTACAACTGCGGTCCGGGGATGGACAACCTACCTCGATCATTGCGGCACGACGGTATTTATCGATGTTCCTTATGACCTTGGCTGCCACGTAATCTTTCGTGATGCGATCCCAACACTCCAGGACCATTCCGAATGTGCCTATTATTTAGGACAACCTTTTTTTAAAATACTTTTCAATGATGCATCGACTTTCTGCAAGCCAGTATACGTTTTCAATCACCCAAAACATACCTTCCCCAAGCTTGGACAATATCTTGTCTGCAAAAAACACAAGGCAGTTTAGGTACCAGAAGTTTATGAAAAAAAATGTTTGGTAAAAAAACCCAGCAGGAATATTCAAAAAAGGGCATTTTTTTTCCTTCTGAGCAAGCTCTGAGCAGATGAATAAACCAAAGGGAGCGCATAGTATCTTCCACTCACATCGAGGAGACAGGTTTTCCCCGCAAACATAGGTGTAGTATCCGGCCTGGACAGCACATCGACATATCAGTAAGAAAAAGAAACCTCAGCTGCCGCGGGACAATGACAGGCATGCTTCCTTCTGTTGGAAGGTGTTAGAGCACGGTGATAAACCGACCTCGTCGTCCAGCCGAGGAGGCGGAGAGTAGCGGTCCGGATACTCGAGCTCCTGGCGCTCCGTTTCAGCAGGGGCTCCGGGACGACAAATCTCCTTGGTCGCGCGTAATAGAGGTTCCTCTTCGGTCTGCGAGAGCTACAGCGATATTCGTCACTCTTACTGGTGGTCGAGACCCACCCACCCCAGCGTTCGCCTTCCCTCTTCCCCCATCTCGTTCCGCCCCGCCATAAATTTGTTTGGCACTTTCAAACACCAGAGCGCCGAGAAACGCCCCCCCAACCCCCAACAGGTATTCAAAAAAACAAGGACGCACGCAACGAGTGTCGAAACCACGACGCGGTTTCCCACCTTCTCTTGATTTTTCAGCGTTTTCTGTTTCTTTTTTGGTGGCCCCGGTGGAGACGAGCCATTAGAGTCTTGTGATGAAGGTCTTGTGGGTCGTCGGCGTCTATTGTCCTCCACATTTTCGGCATTGCTGGCCTTAGCTTGGGATTTCTCCCCCGGGGAGTCGTCGGAACTCATCCTCTCTCCAAAACACCTCCAACTCACCCAGTCGCCTAGAAGTGGCGAGACAGGGTCGACCCGCTACAATATTAGCGTCTGTTGAGGGGAGACGGCGTACCAGCAGCAGGACGGGTTCAAAAGCACTTCTGAAGAACCCGAATGGGCAGCGTGAGGGAATGGATCATTCCTTCAGTTCCACAAGAGTGTCGTACCGTTGTGAACTGCGTTGTTCCACATCGACTTCAAGAATCCACGCCCACTGACCAACTCGCTTGCAGCCAGCAATGAAAGCACAAGAGAATTTGTCACACCTTTGCTTCTCCTCTTTAATCTTCCACTGGCGTTGGGTGGATAGCTTTGGAAAAACACCACCATCGTTCTCCCAGCCCCCCCTCAATTTGAGCCATGTTGTCCCCCCCCCCCTGGATCTTGAAATTTGGTTGTATGCTTGTCTCCTATCAAAAAAATTTGTCAGAAGAGTTGGGAAAATCTAAACAGCATTCCACACTTGTTTGTGTTTGTCATTCTGCTGCACAACATGCCGTTTCAGCAAAATCCTCCGTTATCAGAGCGATCTGTCAGAAAAGATTGCACACATTCTTCTGCAAACTGCATCGCACACAGACAGAAAGCACATCAAGCATCACGTGCTTACAAAGCCACGCCAGACCGAAAGCACCACCCCTCCCAACCAACAGCCGGATCTGTGTTTCTAATGTCATTTGTCTGTTGAATCTGGGATGTCCACAACGATGGATGTGGTGTGTCTAGAACTGCTCAGCAGGTCGCTGGGGCCTGCCTGCAGCAACGTGACACATTTCGTTTTGGAGGAGCGAACGAGGTTGTATAGGGCCTACGGCGTTTCTGGTGGCACCGTGATAGTTCAGGCCGTTCAGGTGTGGGGTGGCAGAAAAAGGTTTTTTGGAAGCAGGGACAACTTCTGGTTGATTGCTCTTGCAGTGCCTTCCATCATATGGCAGACAGATGCTCCAACCCATGAGTGCATGCATGACTCGATTCCAGATGTTGCAACAGTCATGGCCTTATTTTGTTGTTGTCATTGCAAGGCCACATATATATATTGCCAGCCAGCTTCTGGGTGGCTGTCTGTTGCACATTGTCTTCTCACACTGCATTCTGGGATGTTTGCAGATTCGGGGGACCTCCCACAAAGAGGAGCCCATCGAAACGATTGTTGTTATTGGTCCCTCTTTGGCGTCGAATCCAAAGGCTGATGATGTGGAACTGGTGGAATGGGGTGGGGGCCAACATAAACTCATCGCTATCGCGACAGCTGAATCAATATCAGTGTGTTCGCTCTCGCTCGATTTAGACGGACAAAAGAAGAAAAGTGGACAGGGCCCAACAGCAGGGTTCCACTATTTGGCCACCTGGGAGACAGAAAGTCAGCCCATCAGTTTGTCATGGACGCAAGATGCCTCTGGCCTTGTAATTCTGGAAGACACTGGTCGGGTGTCCTGTGCTCTTATCAAAGCCAAGGAAAAAACGTCAGAGGGGAGTGCTGCAGACCCCCTTGCCAAGACATCAGGGAGGGTGCTGGACAAAACATCATTGCGTGCCCAAGAGGACAGTATGTATGCTGATGTGGAAGGGATGTGGTCAGGGGTGGCACAATTCAAACAGAGCATTCTTTCAGCAGGCCCATGCCCGGGTGACCCAGTTGCAACCGCCGCTGCTGGTCTGTCAAATTTTGTGATAGTCTGGTGGCCAGATTCAAGTGGAGGGGCAAGGCAAGAGAGGCTGAGACATCCCTGTGCAGTTCTGGGTTTGGACTGGAGCGAGCCTACCAGAGATGCACCTACCTCTGTGCTGTTGTCAGTTTGTCAAGATGGGGTCGTTAGAATTTGGGGAAAGCTGGATTTGGATGCCCATGATGTTTTGGGGAAAGAAGTGTCAACCCCCAAACATCTCCCTGTATTCTGTTTGATGTTGGTTGTTGAGCCTCCATTCCCTGCCATGCCACCGGAACAGGGGTCCCAGGCTGTGTGGGTGAAGCCTCCCAAAGGCAAAACGCCAGGATCGAACTTGTTGTGGTTTATGTCTGCCCATCACGACAATGCAGCCAGCAAAGACCTGCAGATAAGCTTATGGGGGATTGATGCTGCCCAGAACGGTGCATCTGGGGTATGCCAGGGACCTCGAGCGATTCCGTGGGGCTCCACAAGTGTGGCTGGACGCTTATTAGATGTTTCCAGACTGGCAGCATTCATGGTCTTTCCTGAGCCTGGTTTGGAAATGATGCTGGTCGAAAGCACATGGGACACCTGTGGAACATCTGCTGAGTCACAGGTTTCTCTTCTGCACTGTGGATCTTCTCAGCTGTCCAAGGCAGTACACAGGAACTTTGTCATTGATGGACCATTGTCTTCCGTGGAATCATTGGTTGTTCATCCATCCCTTGATTTAATTTGTACGATAAACGTGGAGCTCTGTGCAGCAATCTGGGACATGTGGCCTGTTCATTGTTTAGCTCACATCCACCCAGCATCGGTTTCTATGCAGCAGGGGATCCAGTCATGCCAGTGGGTGGAGAAGAGCCTTTTGAGCAGGGATTTTCTTGGGTTTCTGTTGCTGGCTGGAAGCGATGGTGCTGTGCTGTGCTCAGTGACTCTGGACGTGTCGAGGTTGACAAATGATTCTGCAGAGATTGACATCATTGCTTCTGTCCCGCTTCCGGAGGGACTGAAGTCTGTGACAAAAATAGTCCCCATTTCTGGGAGGACGCCTGGAAATGAGCAGTTCTGGTTCATGCTCTGGGACTCAGGAAGGTCAACTGCAGGGCATCTCTTGCACTTACAGTCGCAAGATGATCAGGGTTGGTCAATGTCTTTCCCACATGCACAGATACCGTTGACCACTGGGAATGCTGCCTTGACAACCATGGGAAACTGCTTGCATCACCCAATTATATTGAGCGGGGACTCGAAGGGGAGTGTATGGGCTCAAGAGATTGATTTGGAGAAGGGTGGGATTACTATGTCAGCAGAGTGCAAACTGGGTACCAGTCGTGAGGTAGTCGGTGTGATTCAGTCCCTGGCCGCTTGTCGACATGCCCCCTATGTGATCTGTACAACGGAGCTCGGACCGGAAGGCCAGGAGGATACTGTTTGGGTGCTGCAGTCTGAATCCACGGGGGACATTCTGAAACATGGTGTTGATGCAAGAATAGAGCTTCCGAGCACCTCTGCAGGTGATTTTGGAAAAGCTGGATTCACACAGAGATGAGACCGTTTCCTAGCATTCCTCCTGCGAGTGGGAATTCAACCTACATTCTGTCTCACATATTTTGAGAATCTCTCTGACATTTGTTTGCAGTTGATAGCCTCGTGGAGTGACAGGTTTTGATGTATGGCAGATGTTGCATGGGTGCACGGATGCTCAATGGTGATGGCCTTTGTGGTGTGCTACGAATCTGGGGATGCTCAAGTTTGGGTACGCTCGCGAACAGGATCCTGGGAAGCAGCTGCCCAGTTTTCTGTAGGAATCCCAATATCATGCATGGGCAGCACATCCCATGGTCTCCCTGTAGTTGCTGCAGGTGATGCACACAAACGGCACGCATGTGCTCAGCTGGTTTTATGTCGTTGAGAATGATCATGGCTATTCCTCCTTACAGCTTGTGCCCAGCTCAACGCATTGTTCCAAGTGGATTTGGACGATTTGATGGCTTGTGTTGGTGCTTTTTGTTGAATGGAACTGTATTGTGCTTGTAGGAAAGCACCTTCTGGTGCTGTCGTGCTCTTCAGATGCTATACATCGGCGGTACTTTCTTGGTGACAGCATTGCAGGGTGCAATCTGGTAGCAGGGGGCACCTTGAGCGATTATCACCCAGATCATATTCGTATTCTCGCACAGGTGGGATTTCTGAGTACGGCACACTCAATCGGAAACTCCCTGGTGGAATGGTTGAGGCAAGCTGCAACGGGGGACGCTCGTGTGGCATTGACAGTTTTAGGTCCTGGAGCTGCATTGCAAGATCTGGTTGGGGAAGACATCATACCAACGAAAATCAAGTGGCCGGAGCCGTCAGACTTGGGAAACCATGTTCCATTCTCCCCACTTGCAGCATACGGCGTGAATATGTCGGACCGCCCGGCAAGGATCACTGCAAAAGCAAGTGATAGTGTCGTCAAATCTAGCGCCATGAATTCTGCAGGGGCCACTGGACTCCTTGATATGTCTGCATTTGGCCAGAATACTGGTGGCAATGCAGCCCCAGGAACTGGCACACATTCTACTGTTGAATCTGGGATGTTGGACATGGGGGCGTTTGGAATGGATACATCTCCGCCCTCAGAGCCACCCAAACCACCCTCCACTGTTGAGTCTGGGATGTTGGACATGGGGGCCTTTGGAATGGATGCACCTCCACCCCCAATGCCACCAAAAGCACCCTCCGCTGTTGAATCTGGGATGTTGGACATGGGAGCCTTTGGAATGGATGCACCTCCACCCCCAATGCCACCAAAAGCACCCTCCGCTGTCGAATCTGGGATGTTGGACATGGGAGCCTTTGGAATGGATGCACCTCCACCCCCAATGCCACCAAAAGCACCCTCCGCTGTCGAATCTGGGATGTTGGACATGGGAGCCTTTGGAATGGATGCACCTCCACCCCCAATGCCACCAAAAGCACCCTCCGCTGTCGAATCTGGGATGTTGGACATGGGAGCCTTTGGAATGGATGCACCTCCACCCCCTGTGCCACCAAAACCACCCTCCGCTGTTGAATCTGGGATGTTGGACATGGGTGCTTTCGGCCTTGACACGCCCCCACCACCAGCACCAACGCAGCGTTCCTTGGGACTCGAATCCGGAATGTTGGACATGGCAGCGTTTGGGCTTGATACGTCCCCACCACAACCACCTCAACCTGCGGTGGTTTCGTCTGGAGTAGTGGGCACGTCAGCACTTGATGCTGGGAGAAGCAGGGAGGGGGGCCCGTCTACACCAGAAGCTATTTCCCAAAATGTTGAGGGAGAGACGGAGCAGTGCTTTCCTTTGAAGGCTACTTCAATGTCGCCGTCAGGTTCTAGCAGAAACGACCACAGGTTACCCAAGGATATGGCAGATTTCCTCTTGTCGTTTGTGCCAGATGAGAGTTGTCAGAGCACAGAAAGCGTTCAGAAGACTGCATCTTTGTTGGGACTGACGGAGTCTGAGCTTTTGGATGTCTGTGGAATTATTGGAAAACAAGGATCAAGCACCCCTGATAGTGCCTCACGATTGGATTTCGCTGGCAAGAAGGCTTTCATGGGTGTAAGACTGGCCAGTGCCCCCATTCCTGATACCAACAATACCAACGATGCACCCACTGAATCTCCCATGCCATTTCCTGGGGGAATGGGAATGAGCAGGCCGATTTCTTATCAGTCCCTGCCATCCGCAGGAGCGTCATTCAGCACAATATTTGAGGCGGAAGGTGCTGGAGGTGATGAGCTTTTCAGGTCCATTTCTGTCATATTTTTTTCGGCTCCGAGATTCTGATTTTTCGCAAGTGTTACACTGTTCATGTGCGCTATCAGATACCTCAAGCTGGTCCCGGAAGGTGGGACTGAATCCTGGGATCAATTCCTGCGATTTGCTTTGGGCAGCCCAATCGGAGACACAATCGGATCTCATAACCTGCTGCATGGAGGCAACCAAGAAACAAGAGACAGCGTCTGGGTCGAGTTCCCAGACGGCTGCTGATTTCATGATTGTCAAATCAGCGCCTCAGAAATCCGACCCTGGAAAAGTGAGCTCATGGGAGGAACTGAAAGCCTTTGGTGCTGGGTTTTGGTTGAGGGACCCTGCGGAGATTGCAAAGCTATTTGAGGATCTGGCACGGCTTGAATTTGCGAGACACCGGGACCCACACAGTTGTGCCTTATTTTACGTTGCCCTGAAGAAGGAGCGGTTGCTTAGCACACTCTTCCGGGGTGCTGGTCATTCAAGAGTTGCGGATCTTCTTGGGAGAGACTTCACAATTGAGAGGAATCAAGAGGTGACAGGGTTGCATTCTTTTTCCTTCTTTGCTTACTTTCTCGATAGATAGCTCAACAGAGGCAATCTCCTTGGTGAGATATATACCAGAGTTGATATTCTGCTTTTTGGGGGGGGCACAAATTGAAGGCTTTTTGCATGGTGTTTGGGGGGGCAGAGGCCGCTCCTTAAAGCAATAACCAATAACCAAAATGATAGCATCGCAGGTAGCTGCCAAGAATGCGTTTGCTCTCCTGGGGAAACACAGATACTCTCTCGCCGCCGCATTTTTCCTTGTGGGTGGTCACATTCGCGATGGGCTTGGGGTATGTGCACGAGAAATGGGTGACCCACAATTGGCTATAATGGTTGCTGCTCTTGTGGATGCACCAAACGGGATCCTCAAAAGACAGCTTGTGGAATGGGTAAGGGGGAATCTGGAGCAGTCTCATCAGAGGAGCTTCCAGTGCGATATGTGCTGGATATGTGGCAACCCAATGTGTGGGTTATAAATATCAGAGGGGTGTGTTGGTTGAGGGCAATCTTTTGTGTTGTACCAGGAATTGTTTTCAGAGGCGGTCAGGTTTGGTGACCGAGGGGCACAAGCCCTCCTTCTATGGGGAATTGGAAAAAAGCCAGAGGCCCTTCTTGCGCTGGCAGACGTGCCCCCTTCCAGCCAGGGGCTTTCACTCTCCCAAAACACAGTTGCCTCTGAGGTGTCCTTGCTGCAGTTTGCGCTTGTGCAGGGGTTGCCAAGCCTTGCAGGCAGGTAACCCACACATCTATGTTCAAAAAAGCACCAGATACTGCACAAAGCACTGTGTTTCACTTTTTATGGCATGCTTTACAGGTACATTCCTGTTTCTCTGCTTAAAAAGCTTCAAGGGCAAGCAACAGTGTGTGCCCACATCTTGGGGGTGTATGGACTGCCATTGTTGGCCTTGCAAGTGTTGCGTGCAACTTCTGGCCTGACGGATGTGGCAAAGAACTCCGGTGGAGCGCTTGGCAGCATGCTGAAAGATTGGGAGCTCAGACTTCTTACTGATGTGATGGTTCGGCGTCTTCCTGCCCCACAGGTTTGCATTTAAGAATGAAGGATTGGCTCATTATAGCAAGTTGAAACTTCTGTCGCCTGGGAAGGCTCTCTTGGAATTGTGAACTGCACCTGATGTGTGCCATTCTCACTCGAAGCACCACACAAAGCTTGACATTGCACATGTTTCCTCACCAGGCCGTGAGTGCACGTGAGCCGTATTTGATAGCTTGGCATGAGCATGTGAAATCAGATCTTGGCCTGCTGAAAGAGCATGGCTTTGTTGCGGACAGTGATGCCGTGATTGCTTCCTTGGAAGGGCTCATGGAGGCCCTCTTTGAGGTTCCAGCTCATCCAATTCACAAGCGATCCTACAGTTCGCAGCCGAACCTTGGTATGGAATTAAATTCCAACCCACTTTCCGTCGTTTAGTGATTATGGTCTGCTAAAGTGCAGTTGGCCTGAAGTGCTGACTCTTGTTTTCTTCTTTCGTTGCAGCGTACACAAGGGACAAGCCTCCAATATCTGGGAGTTCCAGCATACTCCCGAAGGGAGGCCACCAGCTGTGTCAGAACCCGCGAGAGTTGCTTCATGTGGATGGCGATCGATGTGCTGGTGTATGCTGTTCACATGAGGCTGAAGAGCATGGTCCCACTCCTCCTCATATTCACAGGGTCGCCGTTGGGACCAGCAGGCATGGGATGCACTATGTTGATTGGGGACCCTCCACATCAACGGATGTTGGTGAGTCTGAAAGTTGTTTTTTCTTGTTTTTATCAAGTGTGCTTGAGTCTTTTTTATTGACTGCATTCTGGTGATTCTGTCCTAGGTGAAATGAGGCACACTTTGCAACTCCATCGATGGCCCAAGAACCGGTGGCTGATGAGCAGTATGGTGCGGAAAATGTCGGCAGGTTCTGCAGTTGCACCACAGGAATTGAACACCGGTCCACTGGTGTCTCACCCTTGTGTTGGACTATTTTTGTCAGGTGGGGGGCAAGAATGGCACCAGATGCGTTTTTGCGTTTGTAACAAATTCAAAAATCTTGAAAAACCAGTGTCTTTGTATCGGGTGGCCCAGGTGGGAACACAGAGGCAGTGAATCTGTGGAGGTTCGGTGAATCCTCCCCTTGCGCGAATTTTATTCCCGCCGTTGCACGTGATTCCTCTACCCGAGGCTGGGAGTCTCCAAAGAGGATGTGCTGGAACGCATCTGGTGATAGGCTCGCAGCTGTTGGGATGGATGGGTCATGTGCGACGTGGCAGCTGGATGCAGGAGCTCGCACAGAGGCTGGCGGCGTTGCTGGGTGCTCAGAACTGGTGGGTAAAACCTTTTTCCTTGTTGGATGCGGTGGGTCATTTCCATCCTTAATTCGTGTGAGCGTTTTTGGACCCCATTTCTGTGAAACGTCCAGGTAGTGCCTCGCAGAGGGGGGGACATCAAATTCGTTGACGGCAGTGGGAGTATTTTGGCGGTGTCTGGGGAGGACGAGCATGGCCACGGGAGCATTCGATTGTGGGATACTTTGTCTCCTCTTGGAGCGGGACGGATTGTACAGGAATTCGAAGGAGCAGTGACCCAGCTCGCTATGATTCCTTCAACTCAGATCCTCGTGTCTGCCTTCAATTCCGGAGCAGTTGCCGCCCACGATCTCAGAATGTTGCGGGACGGGCCAGCTACGCCCTTGTGGTCGCTTCCTGCTCACAACGGCCCAATCACGAGCATGATGGTTGGGTGGGGCCCATTTGGCGGCTACGAGAAGTGGGATCTCGTGCTCGCGACGGGAGGGAAGGATGGAGACGTGTGCGTTGTCGATCAGCTGCTGGAAACGGGAAGGATGCGGCAAAGGATACAGAAAGTTCACTGGAAGAAGTCGGGGCAACTCTCGGGCTTGATTATGAGTGGTTTGAAGGGCAATCTGGGGATCAGCGCTTCCTCACGCACCTCCAACCGCGTGAAGCCATCAAATGCCGTTGGAGCGGCAGTTCTCGATTTGGAGTGGTGTGATGAGGGCCTGGTGTCGTCGGGCGCTGATGGGGTAGTTTTGTTGTTTCCGTGGGAAAGCACTGGGTCAGAGCCAAATTGAGCCTTCTAGGGGGGTAGTTTTTCTTTGTATGGGCGTGGTTGAAAAGTTGTAACGATTTAAGGCTTCTGGCACCGTCTTGGGGATTGTGTGCACGTGTGCGATAGCTGAGTTCTTTCTCGGAAGGCCGTAGCCACAGGAAGTCGCGGAGTTGCAGTCCCGTTGACTGCCATGGCCTCAGCATCAGAAGAATGCCCTGGCGCTCTTTGGAGGGTAACATTGTACTCAGTGAATTCGACGCACATATTTTGCAAGTATCGTTTGTGTTTCATTTCATTACAGTTGAGATATGCCTGGAACAGAAGCTGTGGGTGGTTGGTGAAAGTCTTTCCCCAGACGAGCTGGAGCCCACAGATGTGGCAAAGATCCATTGGACAAAAATCCTGAGATACAATGATCAGGAGACCGAGCTCCTTCCCCACACTGTTGCTCTGGGTTGCGGTGTTCTACTTGTCTGGATCTTTCTCATTTGGTGAGCGTTCACCCCGTTGTCATGTGGATTCCTAACGCCCGCACAATACAGAAGCCTTGTGTTACCAGTCTCAGCTTTCCAACCCCTGCTCCATATCTTTGTGGTGTGTTCCCAGGCGGACTTTGCGGTACACATTTTTGCCTGCAAAAACCGCCCTGAACGTGAACAAAGTGTTGGATACCAAATCCATGACACTGTTAAAGGTGCGTAACGTTCGGACAAGCAGCTCGTATGTCCAAAAACACTACTCGGGGAGAGATTCATCCTGTTCGGTCCGCAGGTGTCTTTGCTGTGTTGTTCGGGCCTTTTGCTTGCTGTTGGAATCTATGGATGCGTGAAGATCGATCGAAACATACACCTCAAGGGACTTGGCGCAATCGAGCGAATGGAGGTGAGGTAATGTACTCCAGACAAGCTTGGTGATCCTGGCGTTTTGAGACAAAACCCTGTCTTACATAATCTTAAGCTGTAGTTTTAGCTTTTTGAAGCACTGATGTCGTCAGCTTTCGATCATCAGGATGAGCTCCAACGCATTGCATCTATTGGGTCGGACATCTTCGCCGGTATGGAATCCCTTGACGACGTTGTTCAAGATGTCCAGGATGTCCTTGTGAAGGATGTCAGCGGACAAGAAATACTCTCAAACGTCGAGGTGTGAAAGGGTGGGGGGAGACCTGCCGTTATATTGAGGAAAAAGATAACTGCTGTTAAATTGTGGAGTTGCACTGTAACCCTGTTTCTGGAGACAGATCGGAACATGAAGGTTTATATATTTGTGGTCCACAGTGCTCAGAAATATATCTTAGAACGCTGTTCCCAGACACTGCCGCATTGCAAAACGATACAAAGGTGCTGGATGAAAGGTTGGACAAGGAGGTTCAACCATCAATAAGCCAGTTAGATAGGAACTTCACACTCTTTTACGCTCAGACCACTGACGACTTGAGGACATCCACCGCCACTCTCTCCAACACATCTGATGACCTGATCGTTGCAGCAACTGGACTTATGGGTACCTTACCGCAGATGAGAGTGGTGCCTGAGATAAGGTTGAAATGCAAGTCGCAATACATCGGCTGACATGGGTTTTTCGACTGGTGGGCGGTGGATGATTTTTCTGCTTGGTTTGAAGGAGCGACGATCTTAATTTGGAGGACCTAGCAACACTTCTTGAGAATGCAAGCAGCGACGTCCAAGACTTTCAAGAACAGACCAAGATTGCGGATGAAGCCGTGGTGGACCTCTCCAGGGTTCTTGTGGATTCATCCTTCGAAGACAGCGCTGCCAACGAGACAGCGCTTGGGCTTCTGGGCATGAGCGAGTTGATTCAGGACTCTGAACTGGTAAGGGTGCTCGGAGCTGGCGTACGGGTTCACTTTGATTGGGAGGATACTGGGACCCATTGTTTCTTTGAGGCCTTGGTTTTTTGTGACGTCCAATGTGCATTATTCTGGCTGCATCTGCACAGAACCACATGGCGCTCTTGTAGTACAGCGACCAGAGCTTGAGTAGTTCTGTAGGGAGTGGGAAAATCACCATTTCTGTTTCTTTCAGCGAAGCCTTTTTGGAATTATTCCTGGCGACTTGGTGGATGCGTTTAACAAAACTACAGCGAGAGGCGAACTCTGCGTCCATCAATTGCGGGCCAGACTGGAGTACATCAACGCCACCAAGCTGACACTCACTGAAGAAGTTCACAACGCAACGTTGCGTCTTATTGAGTTAGACGAGGCTATCCGAAATATGATTTACGTTGGGCCAGTGACATTCGTATCGTACGCTGGGATCCTCGAGGAGGTAAGGTGCTGGTGCAGATTTGCCCGTGGAGATGTCCACAGAAGACCCCTTCTTTTTCGTGTTGTTTCTCCTAGTTGATAGGTTCTGTGTGCCATTCAGATAGGCTCCATTCTGTACAGTCCTGTAGCTGAGAATCTGGACGAATGGGCAGGAAGAATCGACGTACTGATATCTCAAATGAGATCGTTTCCTGACATCGTCGATTTCAGCTCGTATCTGTTGCAAATTCGACTCGATGCTCGCCGTGTGTCTCGGCTCATTTCTACATCCATAAAATTGTTTGGAAAGTATGAGACTCTGGTGTCCAACTTGGAAACCTATCTCGACTATGAAGACGAAGTCGATCTTGAGGAGCCGTACAGCGACTTCTGGGTAGGTCCACCCAGAACAGAAGCATGTTTCATTTTGCACACCAACGCTACCAAATGATTCGCAATGGATGATCGATATATATGGCCTCCTCATTCCAGGAATCTCTACAAGACGTTATCACTGGGATTGATGCACTAGCAAGAAAACCAGAAGTTGATCGCACACCACAAGTCGTGGCGTTGGAGCAGGCTTCGATCCAATTGAACGAAGATGTCGAAACGATAGTTGAAGCCCTTGATGACTTTCAAACAAGTTTCATGAGGAACCTATCCTCCCAAAATCGCGCCCTGCCAAGGGGTGAGACGTACGTGAAGTCTTTGCAGGAGCTTGGAAGAGTGTACTCGAGGCTTGAAGCAGAGGCCCCAACCGTAATATCCCACATCGGGTTGTCCTTTCTTTCTCTTGTCGAATCGGAATCTCTTACCCTGAGTGCATGGTTTTGAAGTGCCTGGTATCTTTGCTTCCAGGATGGCGACCTAGCCTCGTTCCTGCGCGACATCAATCCTATGGCAGCAGAGGTCGGGGTGGAGATGGTCGACGTTACGATTCTGTTGCGATCCATTCTTGAGCAAACGGTAGCAAGGGGGGAACTTGGTCTGGGCCACATTCTCGGTACTATGATCGGAACTGTGGATAAATACAACCTTGCCACGTTTTCAAGGAATTATGCGTCAAACCAGTACAAGGTAAGGTTGAACAGGGGCTCTCGAGCGCGTCTCAGCTTGTCCAGATAACGGAACAGTCGTCTGCCTTCAGGGCACAGTGGCGTTGCTGGTGCCAATGATTGCTGTGACGATCTTGCTGATGATCTCCTTCGTCTGGAACCACGAGGCTGGGGCAAACATCCTTGCCCTCTTGCTGATAATTTTGCTTGTTGGGGCGACCACCGCAGCGTACATCGAAGCGCGACTCTTGCGATCCGGAAACGACCTCTGCCACAACCTGGATGGAGAAATCATCAGGACGCTCCTCGACGACACAACTGATGAAAAGGGCAGGCAGCACGTAAGCGAATTTTGTGGTTTGGCCCTGGCGTTGATTGGATGGCATCAAGTGTCTCAGCGCCTTTGCAGGTTTCGAGAGCGGCATCTCCTACACAATGTAATTTGATGTTTGTTTGTTTGCAGGTTTCGGGGCTTCTGAATCATGTCGTCTACAATACATACGAGACGCAAGGAATCGACGTTGTGGAAGGACTCTTCCTCATCAACACCACACAGACCAATATCGAAATCGAAGAATTCAGAAGAATTCTCGCAGTCTTGATGACGAAGTACGGGTTGCGAGGAGAGAGCGTGGCGCTGGTGGCCCGATCAAACTCGACGTCTGAGGTGGTGCAAACTAGTCTGGGGGAATACCACGAGAGCATTAAACATGAGCCACTGGGAAACAAATACAGGTGACATTTAGTTCATTTCATTTATTTTATTTATTTCATTTTTGGACCCCAGAACCAACGACAAACATGATTTTCTCTTGAATATGATTGGTGTTTGTAGGGATATAAAGAGCGGCTTTTGCTGTGACGTCCAAGGGATGGTGGCAGATTTATATCTGTGCTGGACTGGAACATCCGTGTTCATTTTATGTACAAGTGTGGTGTTGTGGATATACTTGGGACAGCTTGACAGACTCCCGGCATCCAAAGTAAGCAACAGCTCCACAGCAAAAACATCATCATATGCAACAGGGCGGGATCCACTCTCAATTTTGAGCTTTGTGTGGCTACCTAGGAATTCACGGCCTGGGGATTTCGGTCTTTCGACCGATTTACAGGAGACGCAAAGTATGCCCAGGAGAAACTTGAATTTTCCAAAAGTCTACAGGACAGCAAAGCCTGACACAATTTTGAGAATTTTGATATCCAAAACCAAAGACTACACCTACCCTGCAGCCAGTCTGCAAATTGGCCTTCCACCAAACCACCTGCCCTTCATTTCTTTTCCAAAGAGTCTACATCGATTTCCACTGTTGTGGACCTCCCAAAGATATCCAGCTCAACTTTTATCCTCGATTCTGAAACTTCGGAAACCACCTTGCCCCCAAACTCCTGGAAGGGACCTGACACGACAGCAATCGAATCTCCCACACCAAACCCATTTCCAGGAACTGTGGTTTTCGACGATGCATCGTCTGCAGTCACAGATGGCTCCCCCTGCACACAACACAGCACAAATTTCACCTTGTTATATATGGTGTTATATATAGAATAACACCATTTTACACATAGGTGAGAGTTCTGAAGCGATACCTTCTTCCAACTCTGGCGGGGGGCCACCTTCTTTTCAGGTGGTGGCAATGGAACAGGGATCTGTGCCAGGGAATCATCACCCCTATCCCCTTCAGCCCTCTTGTTCGTTGACGATATCAAATCATCAGCTCTTTCCAATGGGTCAGCATCGCCCAGGCTGTCCATTAAAGAACTATCCAACCCCCATCCTTCGCCTTCCCCATCAAAATCGTTCGAGAATTCCACTGCATCATCAGTGTCCACTCCAGGATCATCCCATTTATCCACAAACAAGCTTGCAATATCGGCTTCCGACTCTTCTTCGCCCATGGCTTGCTTGCCCTCTTCCACAGGAGCGACATCCCCCCAGCTGGCGCTAAAATCTGAAATGAGATCGCTGAGATCATCATCAGCTGGAGGATCGAATTTCGCTTCTTGTGTTGATGTATCTTCACCAAGAGCGTCACGGCTGATCTTCTCGACAGATTCTTCCTGGAAACAAACACCATATTCCTTCATTGAAAGTCCAAAAACTCAGATATTCAAAGGTGGGAATATCACCTGAGTACTAAGAGGATGCCTCACCTCTCCTTTATTCTCCCATTCTGCATCCCATGAGGCCAAATCTTTGTCAGAAGATTTACTCCATGATTGCTCATCTGAAACCTGTCCCCCAGAATCCCAGTCTGCAGCACCACCAGCTGATGATGATGCAGACACTGCTGGGGATTCAAACCAGTCCTGGTCTGACCTGCTTGCCCTGCCTGGTTTATCCCCAGATTTGCTCCTGCAAAGCAGAAATCTCGCATTGCGTGATTGCCAATCATTGAGAATTATCGTTGACTGATCCCCTCTTTAGTTCTATGCCAACATACCATCTTGAATTGTCATCCCTTGAACGTGAACGACTGTCATCCCTGCGCCGTCGAGATTTACGGGGCCTGATGCACACAGAGAAATGGGTGATTGCGTGCCTCAGTGAATAATGCTTCAATACATTCACAGACTTCCAGTGCTGTGCACCTCTGTTTCTTGACTATGCGATCAAGCGCCTTGTTTTCTTCCTGCTCTCTCTTTTCCCTCAACGCCTGTGCATTCTCCTCCACACTCTTTCCAGCAGTAACAAGATCAATGAATTCCACTGCATCATCTGTCGACTGGGGGTCCTCATCAACATCCGGGATAAAAAGATACTCTTTTGCAACCTGACAGTATCCCACACATTGAGCCATCAGTGTCAGAGTGGCTAGTTATCAGCGGGACTTCTGGGAGGAGAAGGACGTACCTCGAACTCACTGCCTTCCAGACGGCGATGCGTTTCTTGCTCATCAACATCGTGGTCTTCCCATATCCAATCATAGGCATTTTGAATCAGGGCATCTGTGCATGGCATGGGAACCCAGTCCTGGAAAAGAACTACACTGATTGTTTTTTCCAGGCGATATATAGACGTGCAACCAGCTCCAACTCCAAAGAAAATTGTTTACCATCAGGGGATGCATATCCTTGAAAGATCGAATCATGATGGCTCCCTTGACGAGGTTGAAGATTTCATTGTCCATTACACATTCCAAGAAGATGCTATCTCCATTTGCATACTTCAAGGTTTTTTTGCTCATCTTCTTTGTCCTACAGAACCGGTATGCAAGAGTTCATCCTTTGTCCAGTCCCTAAGAAGCCACTCAATGCTGCACTGATGGTGTTGAACGAAATGACCTCCATTCTGTTGGATGTGCATCCCGATGGGGATAATGCTTCCAGAGACAATTAAGATTTTTTGGCTAGAGTGGCCAGCTCCTCATGTAGTCCCCTGCATGTTTCACCAACCCGTTATTCCATGCTTGGGTCTCTTTCGTTGGATGCCACACAGAGAATTTGCGCTCTGACAATTCGCCATTTGCAGCAGCCAGCGGAGGTAGTTTTGGAATTTCGGCCATCAGGTGCTCAACAGCCCTTTTCTCCTTTCGGTAGTTTGTCTGGGAGGAAAAACAGCACATTCGTGACATAAAATTCTTCGATTCTCCACAATCATGGACAAAAGCAACACACTCAAGCCTTCAAGATGTCCCTCTCTCACCGACAAGAGGTACCATCGCATGCCTCTTCCAAAGCATCCGCTGTCCTTCACCATGGATCTGAATGCAAGTGAAATCACAAGTGAAACCGTGGAAGCAAGTCAAGACAACGCAAACGCTTCAACTCGTTTCGACGTCAGGAGACACGTCAGTTCACTTGCTTGCACAATTTTTGTACCCGTCGACTTCCTTGTATCCAGGGACGGGCTGGGTTCGAGACTCCAACACTGGCGAAGAAGCAGTGGATTTCTTGTTCGTTGAGGGCTCGTCAGACTCGCCGGGACCTTGCAGCTTTTTGCTGCGTCTCCCGCTTCTAGTAGAGCCCAGAATTTCATCGGCTTCGTCAGTACTTGGAGAACCCCAGCTCAGCTGCTTGCGAATCCCATCAACTTGGACGCCCTCCCTGGTGTAGCCACTGTCCGTCACAACAGCGTCTTCCTTGTTTGTACGTCTCGCTCGACAACGGTGCGAACGTGACCTGAGAGAATCCTTGTTGCGTCGAGTGCATGGGCGAACTCTATACAGCACGTCAACCGAGACGCGCGTTTGGTTGGTCGTCGCAGGGACAGCGGTGGGTGGCATCGCCGCCGATTTGCTGACAAGCACTGTGTTTCTGGCGTTCCGACATGCAACGATTTCTGAAGAAGTGCCAGACTCCGCGATCTTCTCATTCTGCTGAACGTGAAAAAATAGAAAGAATGGGTGAATCAACGTACTGGTGCAGCAGTGCGATCCGAGAAAAACGAGGAGCGGTGTGGCACGTTCCATCACCACAGCGAAATGTGTGTCCACACGAACACCAATGACCAAACAAACCCCGCGTACGCCAACGCATCCAGGTTCGCTGCTTCTGAATTCCTGCTTTGGGAGATTCCCTCCGCCGCCTTTTTGCAAGATCGGATTGGATTGCAAGGTAAGTCTTGAGGACAAATGCGTTGTTCGAGTGTCGGATTGTCCTACCCCACCCTTCCAAGCGTGGAGCTCTGTCTGTTGTGGTGGTGGCTCGTGTCAATCGTTTGTGGCGCGATCTTGCAGAATGTTGCGGCGATCAAGGCCGGATGACTCGGCCACGGAATTTCCGTCCCCACAGCAGCTAGCAGGTTCCCCAGAAGCGCACGGGTCCAGCGAGGTTTCATCCCAATCGTCGGCTCCGGAGCACCCTTACGCGTGGGCGGGGGCTCTTGAACCGAAAAAATCACACGAATACTCGGAAATCGACGCGGTGATTGGATGCTTGGCGGCAGTGGTGAATTGTTGTACGGGCCCCAAGGCTTTTCGCGCTTCGTGGAGGTGTAGGATGCAAATGAGCACGCTGTGCATTCTGGCTACGCTCCTTGTTGTGGGAATAGGCTTGTACACATATCCCAAAGACGAGGGAGAATCATGGTGGACTCCCATGATGAATTCCACCTTCAGGTAGACACAATGACTTCCAGTCAGGTTCGTTTTTTCTGTTGAAAGACAACTCGAACAGGAGCCAATATTTCTCATGGTGTACTTGTTGCAGATCAAGCGATCCTGCGATGGAGAAAATACCCAGCCAGGATCCTGCTGTGGGTGTTGGCCTGGCAGCTGAAAAAACGCCTGTTGGTGCAGTAATTTCCACACATCATCGGACAGGAACTGTATTGTTTCAAAACATGGGTGAGCGCTTGTGTGAGGTGTTCCTGATGGATTATGAGCGAGTCGACGAGCCCTTCAAGCTCCAAGAACCAAACGCCACTCGGACTTTGCTTTATCAACGCTACTGGAACGCTACTGAGAGGGTAGTCGTCACGATGCACGGATTCACAGAGGAATGCCCGGAGGGACAGGATGTAGGAATGTACTGTAAACCTCTAGATTATGATTGCTGGCTGGGGGCATGCAAGGTTATTCAGCAAGATCCACAGGTATGACTTGTCTGCAACTCTGTTGGGTCGTCCCTGACCTCCTCGTACATCAAGAGCTGAAGTAAGGAATAATGTTGCTGCTGCAGACTGCCGTAATTCCTGTGGCCCATGTTGTTCGGAATCCAGTGGAGGTTTTGATTTCTGCGTACCTATATCACCAGCAAGATCCTCCACCTGAAGAATGGTTGTACAATGCAAAGCCTGATGCTCTGGAAATCCTTCCAATGGATTTGCAGGAACAGTATGCAACAGTGCCATACTACAAGGTAGGCTTAATTCCTGATGCACACGAACCCACCCCCTTCTGTCTTCTCTGTGCTTTTGTTCAGTGGTTTTTGCCTGTGTGGTGTTCAAAAATTACAGGTTCTCCAGCAGCTTCCACCGGAGCTTGGCATTCTTTGCGAGTTCACGGTGGAAATGGAAGAAATCTACAGAATGACCAGGAACTACAGGGACATGGCTCTATTGTCCTCTGCAAAAAATCTCCATTTTGAGAGTTTCAAGAAAGAGTTTGAGCAGACTGTGAAAACCGCATTGGATCATCTGGAAATCACCAAGAAAAAAGGCTCAGAGAAAGTCATGCAGGTAATTGGTTTGTGTGTGGCAGTCTCATTTTGTGGCAGACAGAATCGTCTGTGAAAAGGTGTTTATAGCGTGACACAATCGGTGTGCCTGTAGATTGCCATGATATTTGATTTAAGCAGCATGCCAGAGATCGAGCGGAGGGCATACCAAGTGGAAAATCATATCACGGAAGGCAAGCATGACAAGGATGATTTGCGAAAGATGTTGTACAGCAACACTACCACAAGGGCAATGCTGAACAAACTGGCGACACAGATGGACTATCCCACTGCATTTCCTTCCCTTGAGACTGGCGTACCTTTAGAGGCACCAACTACAGTGGCAGTTGGAGTACCAGTCCCAGCCCTGACTGAAGTGCCAACGCCTGCAGCACTAAATCCAAATACAAGCACACATCATGGGGATGTGACACATGTGGGGGTCGGTGTGACGCAGAGGCGCTACAAATCCAGGAAAGATATGCTTGTGTAAATTGATATTGTCCGTCTGGGGTGTTTCTGGCAGTTGAGGGAGTGGATCCTTTTTAGAAAAGGGGTAGGGGTATCGGACAAATTTTCTGTGATCAAATAAGGATGTTGTGATTTAGTGGGATTGGGTCGTGGTGCAGCTCTGAACAGCATTGTGTCGCTGGAATTAACTTGGGAGCTCAAGGTTCAAAAATATTGGGAGTTTGTGGGTGTGCTTTTTCTAGGCAGATGTAACTGCTGATTCTGGAATCGTCCTGCACCAAACAGCAGTGTTTGTTTTATACCCCTCTGTCATAGCCTTCCCGTTGTTTGATTGGCTGGACAGAGACCCACACGAATCATAGCACAAACCCCACATCAACGTGATATCACACTATGAAAAGGAGACAGATGACGGAACACATGTTGTGTCCATTCCACGATTTCAAATGTGCAGTAGAGAGATGATGCCATTGCACCAAATCAACAGAGACAGTTGGAACTCTCATGTTTTCTTGCGGGGGGTATTTTGGCGATGTGAGTGCGCTGGAAGCGCTGCACTATGAAGGGAGGCATCTGTGCTTGGCTGGTGCGGACTCGTGTCGGGAACGTAGACTCGTGATTCGACTCTGCCTTGCTTTTTTTTATATATTTTTTCCTTGGTTCAAGGATTGCATTCCCATTCCCTTGTCATTTCTTTCCCTTGCATTAGACTTTGTACATTCAGAGCTCATGCGATCGATTCTACATCAGGAACAAGTGAAAACTGTGATGTGTGTCCTGTGGGGCGGCTGAATTGAGAGACCAACTTGCCTGCCATCCCTTTCCAGGAATGGGACCCTACCTTAAGGTTTTTGACATTCCTTCTCGATCCCTTGTCATGTCTCATGCCGTGCTGGAAGGTATTCGAGTGCATGGAATTCAAACATGCACCAAGACAGGACTCTTGGTGGCTGTTCATGGGTCACGATCTCTCAAGGTACCCGTCGTGCTCTGGTAATCTGACAATCTATGCAGTTTAATTCAAGTTGGCTGCAAACAGAGCAAGAAATCCATGCAATGGGTTCATATTCTTCATTTGTCAACCAGTGTCCTGGATAATTTAGGTTTATGAAATACAAAATTTGACTTCATGCATGCGAGGAGCCCCAGACTTTGATGCTCTCCTGGATCCAGACCCCTTTGTCCATTGGCTGATGGCTGTCAAGATTCTTGATGTTGCGGTGGACCCAGGGGGAGGTCGGCTGATGCACGTTGCTATAGGTCTAAGTGACAACTCAGTTGGGATGTACTCTGGGAGGTTGTCCAAGCATGACCCGTCCTTCACAATGCTGCGGCAGTTTAAGTCATCAGTGCAAACCATGTTGTATTCCATGGCGTTTTGGGCAGATGGGGAGCAAGATGAACCAAGACTCTTGGTTGCATCAGGGACGATGTTCAACGATATATATGTCTGGAAATGTGACTGTCTCGGGGGTGACGCCATGGTGGAGCCCTCCATGAAACTTTCGCAACACCAAGGAGCTGTTTTAAGGTGGACTGGCAATCTCTGTTGGAGGGGGCTTCTTTAACCTTATTCACCAGCAATAAAAAAGAGTGGTTGAAGCAGTTCTCTGCAATCCAGGTTGCGATTGTCCCACGATGGCACCTTGGTCATTTCGGCATCAGAGGACCGTACTTTTGCGATTTGGGATATTGGCCAGGTGAACTGAGCACGCCTCAATGTGCCATTTGTACCTAGAAGAGGTATATATATATATTGCAACGTGCCGGCGTTTGTCTGCTGAAGGGTTTGTGTAAAATCCTGTCCAGGAGGTGGAATCCCTTGTTGAGGTAGCGCCTCTTCTCAGGAGGTATGGTCACAAAGGCCGAGTATGGGATGCAGCTCTCTGCGATGGCATGGTTGCGACGGCCAGCGAGGACTGTACCTGCAGACTTTGGTCTCTCGTCGATGGATCAGAACTCAAATGCTTGAAGGTGATCTCCCATGTGCCACCTCCTGTGTTGGTTGATTGGATGGCCCAGCCGCTGTGGAAGTGTTGGAAGAGGGTCTGATGGGGCTGCTACTCTGCTGCAGGGACACCATGGAAGGGGTATATGGTGCTGTCAATTTGCTGGTCAGCTGCTATTGACTGGAGGTGCTGATGGCTCCATAAAAATGTGGGATCTTCGTGGCCTGGAAGAAGAATTGGAAGAAGCACCATGCTCTGCTGTTGCTGGTCTTGCTGTTGCCACAAGAGTCGAAATCCAGAAAGATGAAGTTGTGCGTGGCGTGGGAGTGGGCTCCAATCTTGATCGCATTTTCCTTGCCACAGGCAGTGGACGCATCCTTATGGTTGCTGGCTTTGGGGTTGGTGGGGAGGGAACTGTCTGGTCCGAGGTTTTCAAGTGCACAGATCCTGGACCATTGGTAGACATTGACGTAGTCGGACATAATGGTTTGGACTGCGTGTGTGCTGGTCATTGCAAAGGCATTGGCGTGGTCGCTTTTGTGCCTTGTTCTTCAGTGGAGGAAAACCTTGTGGGAGGTGAGAGCTTGTTTCGGGGCATTTGTTGGCTACAGCCGGTTGCGAGTGTGTCTGTTGACCGTCTGTTCCAATTGATGCAGCCTTGGAATGGCAAGCGCATGGTTGCATTCCCGTCTTGAAGGTGACCTGGGGCCCACGGCTTCCCTCCAGCGGGGATGCTGTGTCTGCGCTGGTGTGTACAATGGACGGATGCGGTTCCATGGCGTGTTGGAGGGTTGAGTGGGATTCCTCTGAGACACAGACCATTCCACAACTTATTTGCAGAGTCAAATCGTGCCTGAGATCAAGACTAGTGTGTGGCACAGCGCTGCTGGTGGGCGAAGACTTGTTTCTTGCTGCTGGGGACTTGAAGGGAGGCGTTATGGCGTGGGCTGTCAGGGAGGGATCCGAGCCGGTGATTACAAGTGCAGATTTATACTCAACAGAAACTTTAGATGGTTGCCTTACGGCTCCATCCCCACAGAACTGAGATCCAAGTGCTTCATGTTGCGGTTGTGGGGACGAAATGTTTTGTTCTTCATCAGTTATAAAGTGAAACAACCTATTTGTGATTGTCCCACAGGAGTCATTGGGTTTTGTGAAGGGCGTGCATGGGAGTCACCCAGTTGGACTGATTGCGGCAGATGCTAGGTCTTCCTCACACTTTGTCACTGGTGGTCAAGATGGTTGCCTAAAAACGTTTAGTTTAGGGAACCCCATTCAGCTCGTAGGAGATGAATCCACTGGCAGCATATCTACTCCTGAGGTAGGCAGATATGGAAAGCTTGCAGGCAGTAATTGTCGAACATGAATCGGGGAAAAACTGTAGACTGCATCCCTTTGCGTTGCAGGTGCTCTTGGATTTTGAAGGAACTGGTGGGCTCACCATTGGTGGATTTCAATCAACGTGCTTCATCTTGTGGAGCTGTCGCCACAGCACAGAGCTGGCGAGATGGGAATGTGGTGGAAGAAATCGTCCACATGCCTTTGGAGTTGTCAAGGAGTCTGGTGCTTTCATGTTTGCTTTCCACAAGGATGGGGTTGTGTTCATCATGGAGAACACCTCAAAAGCCGATGCTGAGACTTGGTGTGTTGGATGACTCTTTCCATTAGTTTTCCTCCTTCTCTTGGTTGCAAAGCACTGATGGAGTAGATCACCCAGGTCACCTGATGTTCCAGTCCTGCATGCCAGCCATCATGGAAGAGAAATTTCCTGCTGTTTTGCGCTCACACCTCCTGTGGATGAGGGTCATGGCTTGCTGATCCTCACAGGCTCGGACGAAGGAGTTTTGAGGGGCCTGATGCACAAGTCTAGAGGTTCTGGTACTGTTCATTGCCAAGGGCCGCACGATTCCATCCTGTCCTGTCGCCAGTGCGTGACAAAGCCTGGAATTTGAGTTGGATGAGCAACATTGTGTGGCCTTGCAGAATCTGCTATGGATCCTTTTTCTTGGAGTGGAGAATTGGGGAGGTCCAACGGTGGCACAGCTATAAAGGCCATTACTGCGCACAGGCTGCCAAGTGCTCGTGGCGAAGGAGGTATGGTGCAGACTCTCAGGACCGAGTGCTTCTGCGCAAAATAGTGTCGAACATGAGATGAAGCAGTTTTTTGGTGTGCAGACCGGTGGCTGTTGGTGACAGTTGGTGCTAAGGAAGTAGTGATGGCATGGACTCTCACCATCGAATGGAACGAAACTGATGCTGAGAGGGAAAGGTATCTTGGTCTTGGTGCTGGATCCATGATGAAATAGCCTCCAGGAAGCTCCTTGTGGTCTGGAAAGGATTGGCTTCCTTGGCCAAACTACTAACAGGTGGTTGCCTTGCTTCTTTGATGATAGGTGCCGTTGCCAGGTACACATGCTTTGCGGTTTGCTCCCAGCCAGAGAAGGCCTCAGGCCAAAGGCCAACAGGAGGTGTCTGATGGCTGGCGCACAAAGTAGACTGTTGGGGGTGTCCATTGTCCATGTGTCCCATTGTGATGCTGCAAGCAGCGTTACCACCAATGCCTTGTCAGATCTCACAGCAGTTGTAGTATTATCTTCTTCGGATGGTTTCTTGAGAATGATGGCTTTGGTTGATAACCCACCATCGTGGAAGGTGGTGGCAGACATGATACACCACCAACAGCCAGTGTTGTCATTAGATCATGTGAAACACAGGGGTAGTTGGATCTTCACTGGTGCAACAGATGGCAGTATTGGGATTTGGGAAGTGGAAGATGTGATTCATCGATTCGCTGCAAACTGGAGGAATGGATGGAACAGTGCTAGTCTGGAACCGGTATGTGTACTGGAGAAAGTGCATCAGTCAGGGGTGAATTGCATGAGTGTCGCCATGACCGAGGTGGGAGACAATGGCCTGTCTCTGGTTACTCTGGTGTCAGGTGGAGATGATCAACTGCTGAGCTGTGTTAGGATGAGCGTGAAAGACAGTTTTAGGGACTCCGAGAAGGTGACCATTGATCTGGGTCCATTTTCCCGAAGGGATGCACACCAGTTCCTGAAAAGTGAATTGTGGAATGCCTCAGTTGTTAGAATTGCCAATGCTCATGCGTCTGCATTGCGGGGCATTTGGACAAATGGAGAGAATATTTTTTCAGTTGGTCTTGATCAGAAGTTGAGGGGCTGGGAATTGGAATTGTTGGAGTGTTCTGCCAATCAGGATCAAAAGTATGGAGTATCCGAGATAAAAGCCATAACATGTGCGGTCCCCGAGCCTGCAGATTTGGCAGTGACGTGTGTTGGGGGGGGTCTGCAGTTTGAGATTGTGGTGGTGGGTCGAGGTGTTGAGGTGTTCGAATTTCATCAGGAATGTTTGCCCAAGAGTGTTGGTTACCATTGAACGTGGGTACTTTTAGATCATGTCCGCCATAAAACATATTTGCATGCTGGTTTGAATCGTTCGTCGAAACGGGACGTCAGGGGTGTGGAACCCTCGGCGCTGGTTTCCCAAGATAGGGACGCCCCACAAACACCTTCTCGCGAGTGAGGTCATGGTGGCGGTCCACAACGCGGGTCGAGGTCAAGAGTTATCAGCCGTCGGGGCATGCATCTATTACTGGATGTAACTGACGTCTTGGACCTGTGATTTCTACCCGCAACCGCTCGCGGAAGATATCAAAGCACCCAACATACAAAGAAGCTCAGTGAGGATGTTTTCCTCGCTCCCAGAAACCTCTTGTCGGTGTCGAAACCGGTGGCCTGGTCGAAAAGAGAGCCCCTTGGGTGTCCAGATATTTTTGGAGTCGTTCTTGTCGACCAGACCATCGTTTTTGATGCGACGATAACACCCAACTGAAGGCAAGAATCGAAAAGCCATCTGTTTTTTTCAGCGAGATCTGTACCATCTTTCAAGTAACAACTTTTTTCGACCAGCCAGAGGAACTTTGGCTCTTGGGGGTCTGTTTTTTCGCTCTTGCGGCTTGCCATCGTGAAGAGTTGTGTCAGTCGCGTGTTGGGTGCGTGCTGGCTGAGTCGATTGAGTCGTTGTGGGAAGGATTTTGACTTCCTGACGTCTTGGTAAAAGTAGAAAACGTCGTTAGTGCTGGGTATAAACTTGGACGTCAGTACTTTTTGACAAAGGGCGTTCGCTATTGTGTGCAAGGAAGGACTCGAGTTGATTTGTCGGCACAGTTGGCCACTGGGTGCCTTTGTCCCAAAGTGGAACAGTGAAAGGCGACAGAAACACTCGTGGCGGAGTCGGACAGAGAAAGAGAGCGCCACTACGTGTTGACACGAACGAAAGGGTAATCAAAACAAGTCGTGGTCGCTGAAAAGGTCGCCACTCCGGCGTGGGTGGTCGACACTCGTCGTGACTGGAGGACACCAAAGCGAACGATCTGCGGGACACCAAAACGAACGATCTGCGGGACAGAAAAAGAAAAAAGGAAGTACGTGGTCTTGGTCTTGGACTAACAAACAGGACAAGGAATAGTCGTCCACGAAAAACAATCCTCAATTTCCCCGTGCACCACAAACCACAAAGCTCACTCACAGACCAACTCCTTTTTTCAGCAAGGACCTTTGCTCACGCTGAGGCTTTTCTGACGAAAGTTTTTATTTATGATGTCTGCAATAATGGACGACGAGTAACCTGATACCCCGACAAGACGGGCAAATCGGGGGGGGACTTCATGCAATTTTGGAATCGGAGGTGGTGCCCGAAAAACAAAAGGCGGATGCGATGGAAATGATCATCAACCAACCCGATGAACCGTTGTTCATGTTGGCACAAAAGCTGGGGGTGAAACAGAAACAGAAACAGAATTACAAGTTGCGTAGGGCAAACCGCCCTGTTGCAACGACATACATGAGTGAATCGTTGTCCCAACGTTGGAAGCAAGGCAAAAGCCTCTTTCTGTATGCATCTCCTAAAAAACGAAATGTCCTAAAAATAAAAAGATCTCTTACATCTCTGAAACCTGAAATACCCGATCGAGACTCGAGAAAGAGCCCAAACCTCGAAACAAAAGCACCACAAACACCAGAATCGGTCGCTGCAAACTCAGAAGACCAAAGCGAGCGCCCGACAACGAAAAAATAACCAAGAACACAAACGTCCACAAAACGTCCCGAGTGTAGGACTAGAACTCATCATCCAAACCCAGAACTCAATCCTCCTCAGAGCAAAGAACCTCCAAATAACCATCTGGATATTCCCACACGCTCTCATCACCATATTGATGAAACAAATGTTCATCTAACGTTTCCAATCGTGACCGACTCAGAAACAGAAACAGAATTACAAGTTGCGTAGGGCAAACCGCCCTGTTGCAACGACATACATGAGTGAAGCGTGTCCCAACGTTCGAAGCAAGGCAAAAGCCTCTGAATGTAATCAACTCCTAAATGAACAAAATCTCCTAAAACAAAATGATAGGGGCCCTTCCCCCAGAGGGGGAAGGGTAGATAGGGGCCCTCCTCCAAGTGGAGGAGGGTAGAACGTGGGAACACAACACAATAGCAAACCCAGCCCCAAAGGTTACACAATGTCAAAAATACAACCCTTTAAGTACCGTCCACAACACACTAACCCCTTACTCTACAGTGACACACCCACCGATGGGACATCTAGACACTAACCTCGTCACCTCGTATCAACTACTCCCCCCCCCCCCCCCGAGTGGTGTCCTCAGCTGATACGAACGTGGACTCTGGAACGAGTACACATTCACCTAAGTCAATCCAGTCGGACTGGATCAGCCTGGTCCGGTAATCAGTGCCTGGTTCGGTACCAGAGCCGGTCCAGCAGTACAGTCCGACTGACCCAAGTGAGAGGTGGACACGGTGGCAGTTACCATGTCCACACAATCCAACCAACGGTCCTGAGAAGGATTTGGTCTGGATCTGTCGGTCCAGTGGACGCTGGGTCCGACAGCTCTCAACCGTTCCTTTTGCCAGGTTGTCGGTCCGGCCCCATATTTATTGGATCCGGACCGAGGTAACAATGTTCTAGAGTAAGCTTGTAAGCAAAGACTCTTATCCGTGTTTCCGTGGTTCTAGACGTAACGTCTACCACTACTCGATACTTTCCCGTGTTTTTATCAACTGGTTTCGGAGCGAGTTCCCGGACTCGCGAACCGCATCACCAAGGAGATCTATATGTACCCTTCGACACCTTCGAACCTGACCGACGCATCCACTGGCTCGGAGTTCCAAGTGCCAGTGTCCGCAGCACCTACCGTTCCCGATCCAGCTACCGTCGCGCATTGGAACGCGTTTCAGGTGGACTTCCCAACAAGTTATCGTGGCACACCTCTGACTTTTGTTTCCGGACCCAGCTTGGCCGACATACCTGTACCGCGTGGACCGCGGGACGAAGATTTGGAGAGCGTGGGATCCTGTGACTCCGTGTTCACGGAGGAGCAGAGGAACGACCCCGATTTCCAGGCCTTGTATCAGGAGGTACTCGAGGTTCAACGAGCCCAGGCCGCAGCCAGAGAGACCGCTAGGCGCCAGGCATGGACCTTATCCCGTACGAGGAAGCCCCAGCCTATCCCGACCATGTGGACGAGGGAGACGAGATGAGTTTGGGGACCGAAGACGACCCTCCACCACCGGCCCAAGGACCCATGTTCGTGCAGCAGAATTACCAGCACGTACAACAGGTTCACGTCGAGAACAACCAAGCCGACGTACGCATGAACCAGTTGGAGGTGGACGCGGGTCAATGGGCGGACCGGACCGTGGCCAACCTACAGGCGGCCCTCGAAGAGGTCCGGGGCCAGCTGCAACAGCAACAGGAGCACGCAGCCGCTTTGCTAGACCAGCAAGCCGAAGATCTCGACTACCGTCTCGAGGCCCAGAGGAGAGAAGCCGAAGAACGGCAGGCGGCCCTCGTCGATCAACAGGTCGCGGGTCTCGCCGAGAGATTGGAGGCACAACGCCAAGAGTATGGACAGCTCACCGCGGAGCTGGAGCGCCGTCTCCAACTGAGCCAGGACCGCGTGGCCGCCAAGGCCGAGGACGATGTCAAGCACCTTGGGGCCAGGACCGAGTATCTCACACATCAGCTCAACGACAACAAGGTCGCAGTAGCTACACTCGACGTGGTTACCAAGGAGTTGGAGAAGGACAAGGACCGACTTTGGCGCGAGACAGAAGCCAAACCCAACGTGGAAGAGCTCGTCAAGTTATGGTCCAAGCAGGTGCCCACCGGACCGCAACACGTTCCCGTGTACGTTGGAACGCAGACGGTCCAGGCACCAACGGCTCCACCTTTGGTACCCGTGGTCACGACAGGGCTGACCGGTGTACCGGCCGTGGCACCAACAGTAGCCACTTCGTCAGGACAACCTCAAGTATCGCTGGTATCACCTATGGACGTCAACGCCGCACCTTTACCTGTGCTCGTACCCCCCAGAGGAACCGCCGACCCAGGACCCAGGTTGAACCGCAGGCCAGGTCCCGTTATTCGAGACCAAACTACCGACCAAGGCAGACCATGGCCCGCAGCACAAGTGCCACCAGGAGCCATGCAGCAGACGAGTGGTCGGGGAGGGTTCAACTCCGGATCGGACCCATTCGCTGGGATGGGATCATACGCATCAGTGGGCCAACGAGACCCAACTGGACAGATGAACCGGCGACAAGGGACGCACCCAGCGGGAGGCGGCGGAGGCGGTGGAGGCGATGACGATGATGATGGACCAGACGGATCGAGGCGACCAGGAGGGCCAGGAGGACCCAATGGACCAGGCGGACCAGGAGGGCCAGGAGGACCAGGAGGACCGGGTGGACCAGGTGGACCAGGACCAGGTGGACCAGGCGGACCAGGAGGTCCGGGAGGACCACCAGGACCAGGCGCACCAAACCCACCGGATGGACGCAACCCTCAGCGCCACTTGAAGTTGCAGATGCCTAAACCCTACACAGGTGACCACGATGTGTCCATACTATGGATCTGATCGATCTTCCAAAACTAAGGTAATATTAGGTCACAGCAGTAATCCGACATCATAACTGCGTCCTAGAACCGATTTTAGCAATGATCGGTTTTTTTTTTTTTTTTTTCATTTTTGGCTGATCGGTGATCGTGATCGTGATCGGCCGATCAAATGTTGATCGTGCTCTTGATCGTCCGATCACATGTTGATCGTGATCGTGATCGGTTCGCCGATCACCGATCTGATCGGTTGTTCCGATCACGATCCCGATCACGATCAAGCGCCGCGACCTGTCGGCACTTCATCGGCTGACCTTGATCGGTGTGATCGTGATCGGCCCTGCATCCGATCATGATCGGTATTGATCATTTGATCGATGAATTGATCGGTCTCGCGAAAATGCCGACAAGTCACCACCCGCAGGTGTTTCTGAGGTAGAAGGATTCGAACCGGGTACCTAACGGATTAGAAGCATACTCACTAACGCTTGGACCACTCGGAGCCACGGTTTGTAGGTCATCCGTGTCATTATATACGTGATCTGTCAGTCCGACAAACTGAGGTATATAATGACACGGATGACCTAATGACCGTGGCTCCGAGTGGTCCAAGCGTTAATGCGTCTGTCTCTAGTCTGTTAGGTCCCAGGTTCGAATCCCTGCACCCCAGAAACACCTGCGGGTGGTGATTTCTCGGCATTTGTGATGGACCGATCAATTGACCGATCATGATCCGATCTAATCGGCATCTCCGATCCCGATCCCGATCCCGATCAAGCGCCGCGACCTGTCGGCACTTGATCGGCTGACGTTGATCGGTTTGATCGTGATCGGCCGATCAAAGTTGGCCGATTAAATCGGTCAGCCGATCAGATTGGTGATCGGCCGATCTCCATCGATGATCGGCCAAACCGATTTGATCGGCGATCGATCTGATCGGAAAAACCCGATCACGATTTAATCGGTCGGACCGATCAATCCACGACCGATTAGATCGTGATCGGATCCATAGTATGGATGTGTCCGTCACCGAGTGGGTTATGCAGATGGGCAGGTGGTTGCGGGCCCAAGATGTCCCTGTCCAGTGGATCCGAGTGCTGTCGGCCCACGTTGGAGGAGCGGCCTCGCGTTGGATGAACCTGCAGGAGCTTCGCATGGCTGAGGGGAGACGCCAACCCTTCGCTGATTGGCAAGAGTGGGCAACGGAGGCACGTCGCCAATTTGAGCCTACGACTTCGACGGAACGGGCCCGGACCGAGTTACGTGGCCTCAGGCAGGGAGGGACCGTGCGTGACTACGTGCGCCGGTTCCAGCACATTTGTTTTCGCATCCCGGACATGACGGAGGCGGAAATGTTTTCGACGTTCGTCGCTGGGTTACGAGACCCTCTTCGCACTACTATCGCTGGATTCGTGCGAGGGGATGTGCAGGAGGCGATCGAAATGGCTGAACGACTCGACGGTGTCCGGACCCTACATCCACATTCCGGTGCCAGGGGCCAAGGAGGCAGACCAAGATGGAACCGACGAAGCCGAGTCAACAGCATTGGCGATGGACCGCGTGAGGACCGACTTGGAGCCATTGGAGACCGAGGCCGTGGCCGTGGCCGTGGCCGAGTGTTAGTCTTTTAGCGCTATACGAGGTAGTTTGGGATAGAGCCGAGGGTGGCTGACGCATGTGGGTTCACGAGTAAGACAGATTAGACCCAGAGTTTGGGGCATGCGTCAGCGTACTACACTTAGGGGTACTTAAGAGGCCCACTCGTTGTTTTGACACTCATAGTTACTTTGTAAGAACTCGGGATTCGTGGGATTGGTGTGTTCCCGCTTGTGTTTGTGTGTGTGTGTGTGTTAAGTGTTTGCCTGACGCAATCACTTCCCAACCCAAGTGCTCTAGTAGCGTTCACAACCGCGCTAGCTAGAGAGTTGTCTAAACCAACAAACCCCACAAGTATACTTGCGTTAGCCAGCAAGTTATCACGAATCCAACCAACACAGCCGACCACTATTGCGTCACCCACAAGCTTCACTATCACCGAGGAGACGGAGGCCGAGGCAGAGGCCGTGGCACTGGAGGCCGACAAGGCGGAAGAGGGAATGCAGGAGGCGGCGGCAGGGGACAAATGTCGTGTTATCTTTGTGGAGGCAACCATGGAGTGCGATATTGTCTGAAACTGTCGGATGCCAAAAGATCAGTAAATTGAAGGTCCGAGGCGCAGGACCACCAGCCTTGGACCAGGAAACGGGTGGTGATGAGGCCAGCGATCCGGGAGATCAAGGGCAAAGGGAAAAAAGAGTACGCTGGAAAGATCAGCCGGAAGAACCGAAACACAGCTCCAGTCCGCAAGACAGTCCCCAAGATACAGCAGATGTGCGGACCGGGTCACCAGGGACGGGACCCTTGAGAGGAGCCACCGACGGTCAAGGGCAAGAACAGCCCGTGGGGCCATCGGACCACTCGGAGCGTGATGCATCACTTGAACCAGGGAAAGGTCAAGGAGCTACCGAAGTGGATGGGGAAGTGCTAGGGCAGGCACTTAGTCGGACCGGTTCTGCGACGGCCGACAATTTTTCTTTTTTAGCTAAGACCGGCGGGGCCGGCAAGAATAGTCGTTTTACGGGGTTTGAAATAAGGGTTTTTATTAATGACGTGCCAGTAGTGGCTTATGTCGATTCGGGCAGTTGGGAAAATTACCTTTCGAAGGAAGTAGTGGAGAAAGTGGGTGTAAAGGTTTTCCCCGAACAACGGACTTTGGTTATGGCAGATGGTTCCAGGAAACAGGTTACAGGACGAGCGGACCGGTTACAGTTCCGGTCCGGATCAGTTAACTTTGTGTCTGATTTCCACTTGTTCCCTGGAATGGCATATGAAATGATATTGGGAATTCCGTGGTTGGTTGCTGAAAACCCCGATTTGTGTTTTCGCACTCGGACCATTAAGGTTCGTCGGGGCCGGAGCCAACTATCATTACCATTAGCTATTTCAACTCAGCCAAAACCAACTGAAGTCATGAGTATTGGGGGATTGGAACCGACATCCGCCACCAACGTTTGGCGAGGGATACGGGCCAACGATTGTGGAGCTTTGATGGTGGTAGTTACGGAAGTGGAGCCAGAAGACGGACATCAGAAGGACGATGTGGAGCGACTGATTCGGGAGGACACCTCTCGAAAGATTTCGACCCTACTGGAGAGCTATCGGAGAGTATTTGCCTCGGATCTGCCCAAGGGACCGCCACCGGTCCGAAACGGGCACGAGTTCGAGATCAAAGTTGAGGAGGGGACGAAGCCAATCTTTCGTCCCATGTATAAGCTATCTCCGGCGGAGCTTCAGGAGGTCCGTAAACAGCTGGACTATATGTTGGACCGGGAGTTGATCCGGCCCTCCAAGAGTCCATGGGGCGCACCGGTCCTCTTCGCTAACAAGAAGGACGGTGGCCTTCGCTTTTGCATCGACTACCGCTGGCTCAACCAGAGGACCATCAAGAACCGCTATCCACTACCGCTACCCGAGGAGCTATTGGACCGACTACAGGGGGCTAAGGTGTTTAGCCGGTTGGACCTGCGATCCGGCTACTGGCAGATGCCGATCCGGCCTGAGGACCAGGAGAAGACAGCGTTCCGGACCCGGTACGGACACTACGAGTACAAGGTGGTGCCATTTGGGCTCACAAACGCCCCTCCGCAGTTTATGGCTATGATAAACGACCTGTTCCGGGATTTCCATGACCGGTTCATGGTCGTGTTCCTCGATGACATCATAGTCTACAGCAAGAACGAGGAGGAGCATGCGGAGCACCTACGCTTGGTATTGGACAAGCTAGCGGAGCACAACCTGTACGCGAAGGCATCGAAGTGTTCTATCGCCGTGAAGGAACTGGATTTTGTGGGCCATTGGATCTCGGCGAATGGAATCTTGCCGCATCGGTCCAAGGTCCAGGCGATCCGGGATTGGGAGCCGCTGACCTCTGTTCCTGAGGTCCGAAGTTTTCTGGGGATGGTTTCGTATTACCGTCGCTTCATTCGACAGTTTTCGAAGGTAGCGGCGCCGATCCAGAAGCTTGTGAAGAAGGACCAGCCATGGGAATGGGGAGCCGAGCAGAAGGCAGCTTTTGAAGCCCTGAAGGAAAGTCTGACGACGGCTCCGGTCCTGCTGATACCGGATCCGGACAAGCCATATGTAGTTGTCACGGATGCTTCGGATTTTGCGCTGGGAGCCACATTGATGCAGGAGGCTGACGATGGACTTCAACCGGTGGCGTTCCTCAGTAGGTCCCTCAACTCAGCCGAACAGAAGTACTCGGCCTATGAAAGGGAGCTTTTGGGCATTTCCTATGCCTTGGCTCAATGGCGCCATTATCTCGAAGGCGCGCCGAAAGGGACCACTGTCTACACGGACCACCAGCCCGCTACACATTTCCTCCAGCAACGGGTCCTGTCTCGGACCCAGACCCGCTGGTTGAAAGCGGGATATTTTCAGTCTATTATGCCGAAGATCGTCTACCTTCCGGGCCGATCCAATGTGGTGGCTGATGCATTGTCACGCAAGCCTCAGCTCAAGTTGAATGCAATTTTGGAGGCCAAAATTTCGCCCGGGGAGGCGCAGGAATGGACGCAAGCGACCACTGATGACCCTACTTTGAAGCGTATTCTGGACCAACTGGACCAAGGACGACATGTACCCGGGTATTCTCGGACCGAACCGGGAATGCTTTTATATCAAACCGAACCAGGAGTGGACCCAAAACTAGTGGTCCCTACCACAAAACGACAAGTGGTGTTGCACGATCACCACGATGTTCCGATGGCGGGACATCCAGGAGTGGCCAGGACGGCCGAGCTCGTGAGCCGAAGATATTGGTGGCGCGGTTGGAGACGAACCGTGACCGACTATGTCCGCTCGTGCCCCACATGCCAAGTGATGAAGACCGAGAACGCGAAGCCCAAAGGATTGCTGAATCCGCTTCCCGTTCCGACATATAAGTGGGAACAGCTGACAACGGACCTTGTGACCGATTTGCCGAAATCGAATGGGTATACCGCTGTCGCTGTCTTTGTGGACCGGCTCACAAAAATGTGCAAGTTCGTGCCATGTACCAAGGAGGTATCGGCAAAGGAGTATGCCGAGTTGTTTCTATCCCAGGTGTTCCCTACCTCAGGAATACCTGAAGTGATCGTTTCGGATCGAGATCCACGGTTCACGAGCCAGTTCTACAAGGAACTGTTCAGGCTCGTAGGAACGGATCTGCGGATGTCAACTGCTCACCATCCACAGTCGGATGGCCAGAGTGAGGTAACGATCCGGACCCTGGAGAACTTCCTTCGGCCCTATATTGAGGCCAGGCCGGAGAAGTGGAGCGACTACCTGAGCACGGCAGAATTTGCAGCGAATAACTCGATCAACGCCAGTACCAAGTACACGCCGTTCTACCTTATGTACGGCCAGCATCCGAAGGGATTGGAGTTGGACCGGCCCAAGAGTAATGTTGAGGCCGCAGAAGCCATGGTGGACCGAATGCGGGACGATTTGATGGACGCGAAGAAGAACTACCACGCCGCCCAGGAGCAAATGTGCCAAGTAGCCAACAAGAAAAGGAGGCACGTGGAGTTCCAAGTGGGCCAAGAAGTGTGCCTACGAAGTGCACATCTTCCTTTGGCCGTGACCAAGCATGTACCAGCTAAGGTCCGAAGACGGTTCATCGGGCCATTCAAGGTGACCAAAGTGATATCACCGGTGGCCTACCGCATTGATCTACCAGAAACATGGCGACTACATCCAACCTTCCACGTCTCCAAACTCAAGGAGGATATACGTTCCGAGGAATTCAAGAGGGACGATCCTCCAGGACCGGCTCTGGTGGACGAACTAACTGGAGCCGAGGAATTCGAAGTGGAGACGGTTCTACGATCCAAGGGAGCTGGAAAAAGAAAGAGGTACCTGGTACTATGGAAGGGTTATCCGACCCATGAGGCCACATGGGAACCGGTTGCACATCTGGAACACTGTGCAGAATTGTTAGCTGAGTTCGAAAGGAAAAACTCAGCCAAACATGGCCATAACTGATACCGGATCGCATTGGAGCCAGCGATGGGGGAGTTGGATCCAAATGGAGACGGACCGAGAATGATCCGACCCCGGCTGGTATGGGACAGCTTAACGGGGAAACATCATCTCAGTCCTGAGGTAACTCCCAGCTGACTACACGATCCGAGGAAGGCATGGCTGTACAGACGTACTGGATCTGGAACCGGAACACCGTACAAAAGGCGTAAGGAAGAAGGAAGCTTTACGCCAAAGTCTTCTGATTATCGTTGTCTATTGCCTTGATTGCTCTCCTCTCGACGCTGCCTTGTTGCTTTTCGTTCTCGACCACCTTCTGCCAATGTCTGCTCCCGTTCCCGGCTCCGTGTCCACCGCTCTCGACGTGCTGTACCAGACATGTGCGTCGGAGTTGATTTCGCTGAGGGCGGAGAAGGAAGTGCTGGTGAAGCGGGTGGCGGAGCTGGAGGCGGAGCTCGTGAGTACTCGGCGCGAGGCCCAGCGGGTTGCACAAAGTGCGGCCAGGAAATACGGGCAAGAACGTGAAACAAAGCTCGCAGGGGGTATTCGAAACGCTGTTCAGGAATTACAGAGCACGTTGGCGGACCTAGGGCTTAGCGAAACCCCCCCAACGAACCGGCCCAGGCTACGACGGAGGAATCCATTCATCGAGGATGAGGCGGAAGTCGACGAGAGAGAGGAAGAAGAAATTAATGACGACATGGAGGGGGAAGAACGTGACGAGGAGCTGTTCGACCAGGGCCAGGACGAGACAGAGAGCGAAGATCTTTTTCCCGACGATGACGAACCACCCAAGGAAGCTGCAGGAGCCAGCGGTGGACAGATGGAAACGGACCGAACGGACGTCAAAGAATCCAAGTCGCAGCAAAGCGTGCTGCTCACAGAGACGGACTTCGACTTCGAAAAAGAGGAACAGCCACCAGGGCTGAAGTCGTCCCCGGTCCCACCTGCATCGCCTGAGGACCAAGAGCGTTTGACGTCGTATAGCTGCATCGCTTGCGGTATCACGCGCAATCGTCCCCGGGAGTCCGACCAAGTGTTGTGTTCGCGGAACCATCTCGCATGCCGCACGCATCACGCGGGTTTTCGTCTCGCTGAGAGAGCAGCAGCTTTTTACGCTAAGGGCGTAACTCCGACTCTCGAGCAATTGCTGGCAAATTGCACGGAACCGAGCGAGGGCGCCGTAGCGCTTATCCCTGCTTGGGGACAGTCGTTTTCCTGCTGTCCCATGTGCAGAAAAGATGTGCTTCCGCAGTGGACCGGGAAGAGCAAGTCGGAATTGCGCGGATAGAACACTGCTTACTCACGAGCGGTCGGTGTGGAACCAGTGGGGAGCAGGCAGACTCGAGTTTCGACGCCGCAGAAGGCTCCAGCATCGCATGACCATTCGGGAGCGTCATCGCAGCAAACGCAGGCGATCCAAGGTCCCAGAACGCGACTTCGCAGTCGTGGCCAGAAATGAGTTACAACAGGTCTAACCTGTTGGGACCAGTGGAGTGATTGGTGTGTTTGTTTTCTTTTGGTTATAAACTTTCTGGACTGGGACCAGTTTTTTGATTCATATTTGCTATACCTGTTTGGATGGACCCAACAGTCAGTTTGGGATTTGTTTTATTTTGCATACCATCCATTTTCTGTGGAACCATGAGGGAGTTCTGTTTTTGATCTGGTTATGATTTTCCTGTTTTTATTGAAGTATCAATTTGGGTTATTTGGGTGTTCAGAATCAAACAATTGAGTGGATCCAGGCTGGGATCCAGAGGTTACCTTACTTTTCTTTCTAAGGTAACAGGGAACTATATCGATTTTGCAGACATCATTGGATCCAGGGTTTTTTGTTTTGGTTTGTTGGATCTCAAGGTAACAGTGGTCAAGGGGACCAGTGTCGGATGGACCGATAAGAACCTCGTTTGTTTTTGAACACAAACATTTTTGGCATGTAAAAAGGTTCAGGGTGACTTGGGTTGTGTAAACTAATCTCCTCTCATACACGTGGTGCTCGGGACGCGCACTTGATGGGGGGGGGAGTGGTTGATACGAACGTGGACTCTGGAACGAGTACACATTCACCTGGATCAGCCTGGTCCGGTAATCAGTGCCTGGTTCGGTACCAGAGCCGGTCCAGCAGTACAGTCCGACTGACCCAAGTGAGAGGTGGACACAGTGGCAGTTACCATGTCCACACAATCCAACCAACGGTCCTGAGAAGGATTTGGTCTGGATCTGTCGGTCCAGTGGACGCTGGGTCCGACAGCTCTCAACCGTTCCTTTTGCCAGGTTGTCGGTCCGGCCCCATATTTATTGGATCCGGACCGAGGTAACAATGTTCTAGAGTAAGCTTGTAAGCAAAGACTCTTATCCGTGTTTCCGTGGTTCTAGACGTAACGTCTACCACTACTCGATACTTTCCCGTGTTTTTATCATCAGCACTCAAGAAAGTTAATCGCGAAAGAAAACCCGAAAGAAATAAAGAGTAAGTACTTTGATTGGCCGCTAAAAAGAGAAACAGGGCCATCCACTGAACAAAACACGAAGAAAAAGAGAAAAATAGAAAACAAACCTCACAATCATGCAAACAAGATGATTTTCAAACGGCATAACAGATCCCATACTCTGTGAAATCCAAAAACCTTGTGTCTCTTGCTTGGACGGATGCCCGCATCTTCGTCTGCTTGCTTCATCAGGGCATTTGGTAATAGCCCGCTCAAGCCTCTCCTAACTCGTGGTTCTATGGTGCGGATGTGGATTCCGCCCACGAGTACCGCCAAGGAGAAGGTTAAACATGGCATAAGCATTGCTTGCAATGTCTTCTTGCTCGTGATTCAGCACACGAACATGAAGAAATGCCCGCTATGCTTTATCCGTTCAAGACTCCAAGTCTGCGCAAGCTTAGATTATAACTTCCGCTCGCTACCTCGCTTCGCAGTTTCACTTAGTCGGAAACCATAAGCTTCGCTCTTGTCAGACACTCTCCTGTAGTCCGCTGCTGTTGATATCCGCTGCGGCTTTTCATCCATTGCAGTTTTGGTCAATTCCAATTCCGCTGCAATTCCTTGGTCAGATTTCCACTTCCGTTTTCTTCATTTACAACTGATAATTTTCCTTCCTTCCACGGTACATCTTCGTTCTTCGCTCGGTAAAACGCTTGGTCGGATATCACTTAGGCACAACACTCCATTCGTTACGTTTATCCGCTAGTATATAAGCGGTCATCAGTGTAGAGATTTGTCCGAGGCCAAATCCTATGCGGATACCCCCAGGATCTCACTAAGCTGGTTGACTGCTAGAGTCCCCACTTAGCAGCGAGAGCCAGTACACCGATGAGAAGTCCGGCCGATCTCTCAGCTTCTTCTCTCTTCAACGTCCCTACGAATCTCCCATGAGTTTGTCCGCCGCAACACCTCAGAACAATAACCGCTCGAGCATATCCATAACATGTATGGCCACTGCTATAGAGATTTGTCCGAGGCCTACATTTTCCTCAGGATCTCATCGAATCATAATCCGCTGGTTGGCTACTAGAGTCCCTACGTAGCAGCGAGAGCCAGTATATACAACAGAGCGTCCGGCCATTCCCTGACCTCTTCGTCCTTTCTGCTCCAGTGCTATTGTCTTCGATGGTCCGCTCCAATGTTTTTCCGAGTTTGGTCTTCAAATAATGTCCGCTCCTTCTTCGGCGGCAGAGATAGGACTTGGGCCAAAATTCTGGTCCGGCTACGGTCCGGTCCGGTTACGGTCGAGTTACGGTTCCGTATTACGGCCGTAACTCCGTACCGTAACCGGAGTAATATGTTGTTTTTACGGTACGGAACAGGTACGGTATAGCTACGGTAGCCCCTAAATCATCGTGAAGTAGTGTGGTTCAGTGCTAAAGCGTTAGGCTGTAGTCTGTAAGGTCGTGGGTTCGAATCCCCCTGGGTTCCTTTGGGTTCTCGGGACCCTGCGGGGGTTACTATTTACGGTTTACGATTGGTACGGTGGTTACGGTCGGTACGGTCCGGTACCGGAGCAGTACGGAGTGGTACGGTGGTCCGGTTCCGAGCACGAAAACCACTCCGGTCCGGACCGTAACTACCGTAACCGTAAGTGACCGGAGTGGGGTTACGGTACGGTTTACGGTACCGTAACCGGAAAGTCCTATCTCTGTTCGGCGGTTTGAATTACTCCGCCTTGGTGGTCCCATTTAATCCACCCTGGCGATTCTTTGTTGTCTTCGGCCAATCCTCTGATGCTTTGGTAAACCCCCATAAGTCTCCATTACATCCTCAGCTTCAGAATATCCATAATCCGCTCGTGACTGAGTCAATCGTTGCATAACCACCTTCACGCCTCCAAGTCGGTTGTCGATCAGAACTTCCGCTCAGTGTTGTCCGCTAGGTCGCTTCAACGTTCGCTTTGACGCCCTTTCATTCGTTCCTAATTGTACGTGCGATCGTGATCCTCAAATTCCGCTTTGGCTGATATTTTCCGCCTTGGCTCTTTGAGATCATCAATTCCGCCTTCACATTCCGCTCACTGGAATTGTGTCGCTTCTTCAGGCACAATATCCGCTTCTTCAGGCACAATATCCGCTTCTGCAGGCACGATTTCTGCTTCTGCAGTCACAATTTCCGCCTCTGCAAGCACAATATCCGCCTCAAGTAATGGATTTTGTCCGCCCAAATGCCTCTTGTCTTCGTATTAACAATTTGATTCCGTAATATTAACTCGCCAGTCATATTTCAACAGGCTTAATCCGCTGGTCACAATCCGCGAGTCGAATACCCTTCAAGTTCTCTTCAGAACTTCGCTTCTTCCGCCGTAGTCGAAGTTGCTTTCCTCCTGACAAGTGCATTGTCCGCTTCAGTTGCTGTTTCCGCCAACTGATGTACATTTATCCGCCCGAACGAATTCAGTCACTCAGCTGTATGTGTTTTCCGTCTCCACGGGTCATAGTTCAGGATTTATTTCGGTTTCTTTCTTTGCTCGGCTTCTGTGGTAATCCGCCCTTCGGTGAGTTCCACGTCCGCTCGAGGTTCCTTCTTTGGAGAAGAGTAATTTTTGAATGTCCGCACATTCCTTCTTTTGTTTTCCATTGCATGAGCCGCCACCTCCGTCGTCTTTGGATCCTTCTCACGGCATCGCTTTGTCAAAGAAACTTCTCAAAGTCTCGCGGTTGCGTCTATAGGTAGTAAATAACCAACTGGGTATCTCCATTTACTCCATCCCTATAGAATCGCTCTCAACCCGCTCACTCCTTGATACTGTCTGAATCCAAAAACGCGTCGATTCTTTTCACCGCAGATAGTCCGCTCTCATCAATGCTCGGTTAGTCCCCAAGTTCCGCCACTTCAAAACTTGTTGACTTCCACGCGAAATATACTCCATATACCTTCCGCCACAGAGATTTCCTTTTAACCCCCGCGTTCCAAAGAACCTTGGAAATAGTCCGCCAGCAACAAGACGGTCTTGTCCGCACTATCCATTTAGATACCACTAAATAGAAAGTTCCGCAAGAAAGAGTTAAAGGAATGTCAGTCCGTCGACTTCCGCTCCTCAGACAACGAACTCGGGTACCACTTGGCAGTGTTCACCTTCCCCGATAGTTTTTGTCTCTCTTTTACCTTGCACGTCCAAAGTTAAATCGCCTTTGGAAAATCCCCTTGGTCCTCCTTCTGCGCGCTTGTGGTTTGGCAAATCCGCTCTTGATCCTATTTTCAGCGAGGTTTAGTTTGCTGGAAGTTTATGCACGTCTTTCCGAGAAGAAAGTATCCGGGTAACCCCCGTCGGGTTACTCCTTGTTCGAACAGCAGTTCCGCCTGAGGGGAACTGTGCATCCCTGCTCGCCCCTTGACAAGCGACTCAAAGAAAAAGGTTTGGGAAGGGCAGATAGGGGCCCTCCTCCAAGTGGAAAAGGGTAGAACGTGGGAACACAACACAATAGGTGGCGGAAAAAGGGAGCGGACAGAACTCCGAGGTAGTTCGCCAGAGCCAGAAAAACGAAGTCCGCCAAAGCGGTTAAACGGAAACGGCGGAGAGTGAGGGCGGACAGAGGTAGAAGGCGGGCAAAGTGGCCCAGTGAACCGCCTGCCCTTACACTCTGCTGGGCGGACAATGATATTCCAACGAGGAGGAAGAATAGGCGGTGTTGTTGTGGAGCGGAAGCGGTTGAGCTTGGAGGAGCACCAGCGGACACACAACACGGAATATTAGCGAACTATCGAGGCTAGAACTCCGGTAGTTTCACGATCGCGTTGGAGGCGGATTTTAATACATCAAGAGTTGGAGGCGGTCATGAAACAGGAGCTGGAGGTTGTGTTACATGGCAGGAGCAGAAATGAGTCTGTATCAACGCACAAACCGCCTGGGCTGATCACCCAGCGGACTAGTAACCGCAAAAGAGCGGATTTTCAGTGCGAAGATAAGAAGACGAAGATCTTAAGACTTTATACTGCCAAGAGTTGGACCATAGCGGAAGAATGTGTGCACAACCAGCGACAAGAAGACAAAGAGAGAAAAGAAGTCGCCAGGCTAATGGAGAGCAGAAGAGCGGCCTGCCAGTTACCTACAAACCGAGTTCAAGCGATAGTGGAGTTCAACGCACCCAAGTGGGGGATTAAACCGCCTGCAAAGCTGCTAAGTATGCAGGGCGGTAGAGATGGAATCATCTGCTAAGCTATTAAGTATGCAGAATGATTTGTTGCAGAAGGAGCTGGTGGAGAGTATAGTTCGTTTGGAATGGACTTTCAATAAGCCAAGACCTTACACAAGCGGATATAAGACGAGCGGATTAACGAAGCTTGCCACGAGCTATCGAGCGCTCTCGAGAGTTTGAATCTGATTAAGGAGCACGCAATAGCAGTGCCACATTGGATGTTTGTGACTTAATGTTATGAGCGGGCAAGTGAAGCATTGTTGAAGCTCTGAGCGGATATCTTGTGGGTAAACTTTGAGGTCTAATGGATGTGGTAGCGGACTGTGATATTCTGGGCTGAGTGAAGAAGAAGAATTAGAGGTTAATGCCGTGGAAGTGTATGGTGGTATTCTTTGGAACTAATCGAGTTGCCATGGAACCAACCGAGAATCACGAGCGGAAAACTCATTCTCTTTTCAACAGCGGAATAGCAGAGGCGGACTAAATGAGGTCGTCAAGGCGGACTAAATTATACCGTCAGGCGGATTAAATTAGACCGTCAAGAACCTGAGCCAGAGCGGAAATAAAAGAGCCAACCTGGATGGTCAGGTCCAAGGACTATTGGCTGAAAGACTAAGCGGAATCATACGTCTGGTCAGGGCGGACATTACCACAACCCATTAAGCGGATATGGCTCATAATACTAGCCATAAATGGAAGTCTAGCGCCAAGAACAACACCCAAAAGTCTAAGGAGTATTCATCGACCAAATTACAGCCGTCAGACTATTGCACTAAGCGGACTAAAAGCTAAGCTAAAGGCCCTGTCAGAGCAGAATGCAAAGGCAGAATGCAAAGGCGATGAGGGTGTGTGTCTTGAGCGGAAATTCCAATGCAGCAAAGGTGCAAGCGGACTAAGTGACAGACAATACAGGCATCCAAAGAGCGGAGTGAATGTGTTCATATGGAGATAGTAGAACTGCCAAGCGGAAATCAACAAAGCCAGAGCGGATGGTGAAGCTGCTACTGGGATTATATGTGATTGCTTGAGCGGAAAGTTCAACTGCTCATGAAGAGTAAATGCCATAAGCTGAAGCGGAAATGGATGAAGATTCCAAGCTAATGTTGTGGCGGACATTGATCACACTCTGTGGCCGCAGAAGCGGAAATTTGTGCCTGCAACGTCAAGTGGCGAAGGCCATAAAATGGCGGATTGTCTATAGTCACCTACCTCCATACAAGACCCAACCTGGAGCGGGTAGAAGCCAAGTTTCCCTATATTGGCGCTTATATATCATATGGAGCATTCAAATATGATCACCGACAAGCGTGTTCTGTCAAAGCTCGAACAGCATGGAGCGCGAGCAAAGAGTCAGCGGATTTTTGTCAGAAGCAAGAGCACAAGCGGCTTATCAACTGGATTGGAAGTAAGGGCGGATTATACTCGTATTAGCCAGTGTAAGGCATTGAGTTAACCGAACCTGAAGAGCGGAAAAAGCTACCAAGCGGATAAGGAGTGCTACTGACAAAATAATTTAAAGGAAAAGCGCAAACTCAAGGATCAGCGGAAAAAGTTATGTGTCTGGGGGAGTTGAGCGCTGAAGAATGGATTCTACTGCTGACAAGCGGACAAAATTATGGAAGGTCCTGCAAATGACAAAGCATGCGGAAAAAGATGCATAAGAGCATGTCGGAGTGGAGGAAACTTGTCAGAGAAGCGGATTATTTAGTGCCAGGGAGATGAGTCCTGCCGCAGAAGACACATTTGGATGAAGTACTTCACAGGAGCGGAATTGCATCATCACCAAGACGTCAAGAGTTGCTGGAGGCGGAATACTACTGTCAGTTGGGGATTAAAGTGGAAATTTTGAACAAGTAGGCCGACCTAAGAAGGGCGCCACTAAATAGAGATTTCCAGGAGCTTAATCCAAAGCTTGAAGGACCAGCAAGCGAAATATTGACGGGAATTGGAATTGGAAAGAAGCTAACGACAGATATCCACGACATGGGCGGATATTGCTTCAGATGGCGGAACACTAGAGTGTATAGGCGGATTACTAGCTTGAGCAGCCTATGGCGCCAGCGGATTCGACCTAAACCGGACAATCCTGAAGCAGGCATGGAATGGATGGATCCAGCAATGATGATGAGGAGAATGGACTCCAAAGCTGACTCAAGGCGAACTATAAGGTTCCAAACTATCCCAGAAACCGAGAAGCGAGTAAATGGGAGTTTTGAAGCTTTGTGGCCGGGAAAAGGAGTGCTTTGATTCCGTAGATTGAAGAAGTTGTCCACCATTGAGAGGGTGGAAGAACCACGATTAAAGAAGGGGAATACAGCTCTCATTTGAAGCCTTAGCGGACAAATATTGACCGAGCATTGCTCAAGAGCGGATTCCAGCAAATAGTGGTCACCAAGAGCGGAAATACTACGTCTTGGTAACAAGCCTGGAAGGATGAATTAGACTACAAGACAGGCGGATATTGCTTGATCAATGGAGGACAAGTGGCGGAATTTAAGTGTCACTACACTTTGTGTGATATATAGTTTCCTGGGCGGATAAGAAATGCTTGAGGAATAAGAGACCATTACCAGAAGAACCCAAAACGCGGACAAAGGAAGCAGCGAATCAATCGGACAACCGCAGGGAAGTGGGTCTGATAACGGCCATCTCAAAGAGAGTTGGGGCGAATTTCCAGAGCGGATATCTTAAAAGGGATTCGACTGGCTACTTGTCAAGCGGAAACAGGGGATGGGGACTTCCTGGAATGGCGAAAAGCATAGCTGAAGGCGGATTGGCTAGAGAGGAGGCAAATAAAGATTGAGCGTGGAAGCGGCGGTTATGCGTGGAGCATAATCAACAAAGAGGCGGAAATCCAGGTGTGCACGATGGATGGATGCCAGAAGGCCGGACAAATCCCGAAGACCAGGGATGGCGCAATCCACGCCAAGGTCTAACTTTGTGGAGCAACCAGAGCAGCCTAAAACGCCATACCAAGCAATGAGCACCACGTGGACGAAGAAGCTTGGGAAACTATTGAGGTGCGGTAGTTTCAACCAGTCTGGCAAGACTGTTATGGTGTATACTGAGAGACCCAAGCTAGGAGAGCTTGAACCAGGCGAAGCAATCTGGTTGAAGGTTGACAAACAAACAAATCGCGCTAGAGGTCCAAACTAGCGACCGCGGAGTATCCACTGACAGGTGGTCAGGGCGGAAAACAGAGTTTCCTTGGATGCTACACTTAAAGGCGAGTGAGCGGGCAGATTTGTTGAAGTGGAGAAATATACCAGTCGAGAGAGAAGTGGTGAACCTTTTCAAAAGGCGGACTAAGAGGGAAACCAAGTACCTTGGAGCTAAGAACGAAGCGTTGGAACGCACACCAGAACTCCTTAGAGTTAACTGAGTGTGGCGGATTGTTGCAGATGTTAATAAGTTCGACGAAAAGAAGATGCTTCAAGCTCTGTCAGCGGACGGCAAATATGTGTGGAGGAGGAATTTAATTCGAGTATTGTGCATTGACAGCCCATTCAGTGAAATGTGCAGAACCGGGTAATCCGTCGGCACCCTTGTCCATAGGGAGAACGGTCTATTCCTGGTTGTTTTGAACGCCTGTGTTAAGGTGTGTGTCTTTACTCGACATTAAACTTCCGAAGGATTCCTTATATCAGCAAAGTTCAACTTGGACAAGGAGGAACACGATAATTTGAAGTAGAAAGTCCAAGACCGCAACCTTGAGGAAGGCGGATCTGAGAAGCGGACCTGGAGGGCGGACTAAAGAGGACTAAGCCCTTAGACGGATTAAACACCTAGAGGGCGGACTAAAAGTTTAGCCTTCGGGCGGATTAAAGCTTCATCAGGCGGACTATGAAAGGCTCAAGGGCGGACTTCAAAACAAATTCCAAAGGCGGATGAAATCAGACAGCCAGAGCGGGTTAAATACGACCGCTAGAGCCGGATTTTGAAGGTGAACTTGCGTGGAACTACAAGAAGAGACGACTATGCTGATTTGGAAGGCGGATTACAAGACTTTCGTTCAATACAAGACCACGGGCGGAAGTGCCACATATTATGCAGAAACCAGCGGACAGAAGAGGATATGAAGAGCTCAAGAGTTCGTTGTCTGAGGAGCGGAAGTCGACGGACTGACATTCCTTTAACTCTGTCTTAGGGAAACTTAAGCTCTCAGCTTTTCTTCCACTGCTGTTCAAGCTCTTTCGACCTGTTTCGAACTCTTTTCGACCACTGTGCTGTCCTTTAGGTTACCAGTCACAAGGTCACCTGAAGATTTCTGTCGATCTGACCCTTAGATCTCTCCCTGCGACGGGTTCCTTTTCGTTTCCTTTTTCGTGCCTCAACCCTAACCGCCCTGGTGCTCACGAACTCGTCGCGTGCACTCGCACTCCTTCGATCCCACCTAACACCACCCCCTTTGGTGCCATCACTCCTTGCCCATCCCCTCTTGATAGGCACTTAACCTAGCCACTGACTTTTTCGTCGTCAGGTGGCTCCTCCTACAGGGTCGTTCGTCCTCGTCGTTTAGGGACGCCCAAGCTCCGAAACCAAAATGATAGGGGCCCTTCCCCCAGAGGGGGAAGGGTAGATAGGGGCCCTCCTCCAAGTGGAGGAGGGTAGAACGTGGGAACACAACACAATAGCAAACCCAGCCCCAAAGGTTACACAATGTCAAAAATACAACCCTTTAAGTACCGTCCACAACACACTAACCCCTTACTCTACAGTGACACACCCACCGATGGGACATCTAGACACTAACCTCGTCACCTCGTATCACAAAAAAAGATCTCCAACGTCTCTGAAACCAGAAATCCCCAATCGAAACTCAAGAAAGAGCCCAAACGTCAAAACATAAAACCAAACACAAGAATCGGTCGCTTCCAACTCAGAAAACCATAGCGAGCGCCCAACAAACAGAGCAAACAACAAAGAACATCAACTTCCCCATCATGGCTTCAACGTCAGTTGAAAAGTTTATGCGGCAGTTGGGCACAGGGCGGGTAGTTTCGTGGTTGTGGAGGTACTCGGCTTAGCTGTACTCGTTTGAGTGGTCAGGATTTGATGGGCATATTCGGTGGTTCTGGTGCTGCCAGGGTGGCAGTCAGACATTTAGTTTGTGCGGTTCTGATTGCAGCATTACAATGCACAGCACAGCAACGCTGTACGACTGTAGTGCTGCACAGCAAGGATATAAGCGGGCCATTTGTTTTGCTAACCACTTTTCTGCTCTTCGAGCAGCCCAGCAACCTTTTGCTGGCTCCTTGTAAGGAGATCTCAGTGTGTGGAGCGACACTCTCTGGAAGAGGATCGTCAACACGCACAACACTCACCTGGTCGCAGCCTGGGGCACTACATCGGCGAATTCGGGAAGGGGTCGTTTTTGAACGGTCATATCGACAATTCACAGCTGCTGTCCCGCCTAAAACCACGTCCACGGTGCCTGCTGTTCGCTCCCAGCGCTGTGCTGCGCCAAAACCCTGCTCTGGTGCGCCAAGTGATGGGGCCAAAAGCTAGGGTTTGTACTGCCTGATCCGCGTGCTGTGAAGAAACGGCAATACAGGATCAAAAGCAGACGAGGGCGCTCACCAAGGAAAAGAGGAACGAAAATAGGACGACAGGGTCCATGGGAGATGACCTGGACTCGACGACACAGGGACTGGAGGACCTGTCGGCACAGTGGACGGCGTTGAAAGTACGACGGAATGGGGGTCAGTGGCGGAGAATTGGTACATCGCAAGAGGTACTGCGAATCATATCAGGGGGTGTCAAAGTGCGATTTGACGGTACACCACGAACCCAGCAGTTCGGTGGTTCTTTTCTTAAGTCTGAAACTCAAAGAAAAGAATGGAAGGAAATCAGAAAGGATTATCTAGAGAAGGGTGCAATTAGCATCGTGGATAATCCTGATAAATCGGCTCATGTCAGCCGATCATTTTTGGTACCCAAAAAGGATGAATTTGGGAATAGAACTGGGCAGCGTCTGATAATAGACTTGAGGCCTTTAAATGCACAGGTGTTGCCCTACCCTGTGCATTACGAGGATTTGCGCTCGTTGCCTCATATGCTGCGCCAGAACGATTTTTTGATTAAGTTCGATTTGAAGGACGCCTTTTTTCACGTCGAGATTCATCCAGATCATAAGAAATTCTTTCAATTCGAAGTGGATGGTGAGCGTTTCCAATGCGAGGTGTTGCCGTTTGGATTCAGGGGTTCGCCGAAAATTTATTGTGATTTGATTAAGAATTTGGTCAGGTTTTTGAGAAACCCAGGGATGATAAAAGAAATGAAAAAAGAGGGAACGGATGATTTTTTGTACGAGTACTGGAAGCGTTATAGAAACGAGAAGAGAGTGAGATTGACGTGGTACTTGGATGATTTTCTCTGCATGCATTCCTCGGCTGCAGAGTTGAGAATTTTTGGTCGAATCATCAGAGGAATATTCGATCAGATGGGGATATCGTGGAAGGACTCCAAGTGTGTGTGGGATCCCTGCCAGAACCTGCAACATTTGGGGTTCCTCGTTGACAGCAAGGCAGCGTTGTTTGTGCTCCCACCACACAGGCTGGAGCGCCTTCGAAAACATGCTCTTACCCTGAGACTGCAGATCCTCAGGAGTGGTCGCCGCATCCCGGCCAGGAAGCTGGCCTCTTTTCTGGGTTTCGCCCAGTCATGCACCCCCGCAATCAAAGGAACGAGGTTCTGGCTGCGCCACCTGTACGATTGTCTCAAAGGCAAGAAGAACTGGAGCACCAGAGTGCAGGTTTCACGGCCTGCCATCGCAGCACTGCGGTATTGGGAGCAGCTGTCTCCCGAGAAGACCACGATTGATAGTGAAGCTTGTGGGTGACGCAATAGTGGTCGGCTGTGTTGATTGGATTCGTGATAACTTGCTGGCTAACGCAAGTATACTTGTGGGGTTTGTTGGTTTAGACAACTCTCTAGCTAGCGCGGTTGTGAACGCTACTAGAGCACTTGGGTTGGGAAGTGATTGCGTCAGGCAAACACTTAACACACACACACACAAACACACACACAAGCGGGAACACACCAATCCCACGAATCCCGAGTTCTTACAAAATAAAGTGAACGTCAAAACAACGAGTGGGCCTCTTAAGTACCCCTAAGTGTAGTACGCTGACGCATGCCCCAAACTCTGGGTCTAATCTGTCTTACTCGCGAACCCGCATGCGTCAGCCACCCTCGGCTCTATCCCAAACTACCTCGTATAGCGCTAAAAGACTAACATACGCCCCCCCCGCAAAAAGTGGGCGCCCACGCACACCAAAACACAAAGAAAAACAAAAACACAAAAACACAAACACAAAACTCACCCACTCCCATACCCACATCCAACTGTCTTGGACCTGTCTCTTGCTCTGACGTCTCTGACAGCTGCTGCACGCACACACTTGGTCGACGATAACTCCTTTTCCCTCCTCCTTAACGCTGTTCCGGCGCTTGCGCTTGCTGAATAGCACGCTGCTCCTGCGCATGCGCTTGCTGCACTGCACGATACCGGACACAGGGATCAAATGCGGCAGCCACCCTCTTGGACTTAAGGAATGGCAGATCCCTTGTGATGCCGGACACCTTGAGCTGCCGCTTCACACACATGTTGCAGTGTGGCAACTTCTCGTGCTCAGCTGGGAACGGAGGGATTTCTTCGAACGTCGAGCGTGTCAGCTTCAACATATGGGCAGGTAGAGAGAATGGGGAGACGGTGGCGATGGACTTGTTGTCCACTTCCGCGACTTTTTGGACCGCCGTGACGATGCGCCCCAGCATCGAGTATGCCAACCAGTGAGCATCACACACGAGGTGATACCCACAAGGAAGGACGGAATACTTCTTCTGCGTCAGCCGCTGAGCACTTGCTTGCATTGGGCTTCTCCCGCACCAAATGCACATGGGCAACTCGTGAAAGTGCCGGTTGCCGCGGTAATTTTGCAAGGCTCGGTCCCTGGGGTTAGTATATTGGACCTTCGGCCATTTCTCTGACGCAGTGATGGGGTTGCAAGCCTCCTCGATATCCTCCCGTGACAGGTTCACTTCGCTGGGTGCAGCATCCACTTTGTCCTGAGCAGCCGCCCTTAGTCTTCTGAGCTTAACCTTTTCTCGGAAAGCCCGAAGTGCTGCTTCTGTTGGAGCTAACTCCAACGGTGGATGGACCGCACGCTGAACCTCTGTCACCTGGCTTGGCCCTTCATCATTCCTTATTTCCCCGTCCTCCAGTTCAGAACTAGGACCTTCGAGCCTAGGAGGTGGACTGCCGAAGTCAATTTCTTCGTTAAAATCCAAGTCCAAAAGCTCCTCCTCTCTCATGTCGAATAAGTCCTCCCCCGGTGCTATTGCGGTAGCCTCATCTCCGGGAGTCTGAACTGTTGGCGCTGGTTGTGAGGGTGCTGGAGTCTTTAATGCGGCAGCCTTTAACTTGAGTAACAAGTTGGCTCTTGCTGCATCTCCAGGCATACGATCCCTCGGTGGCTCACCACCTTCATCGTCACCGTCCTCTCGCCTTCTCTTTCCGTGTGGATCTTCATCCCTACACGGCGAGCTTGGGCGTTTGTTTTTCCCTTTCCCCTTGCCCTTGCTTGAGCCTCCCGCATCATCGTCCTTGGACGGTTCCAGATCAAGTGTTGCGTTTGACAACAGAACTTGGACTTGGCGATCCAGTTCTTCGCGTACCCGTGGTGCTGGTACCGCCGGGTTCAAACGCAGCATCTTGTCCGTTGTTTCGCTCTGCACTTGAAGTTTTTCAGAGCCGTCTCTGAGGGACTCTCCCAGCAAATCGATCTGCAGCTCTTGTTCTGCCAATTCCTTCTTAAGATTGTTGGCTGCTGCACTCCACGCGGTTGCTACAGCTCGCTGCAGCGTTTCCTCTACCGCGGTAAATCGATCCACCATTCCCCCGAGAGCTTGTTTACGGAGGTCATTCTCACGATGGTTAGCCATCATGTGAGATTGGAACCTTTGCTTTTTCAGCTTCATGGCTTCCAATTTTTCTTCCAAGACCTTGGTCTTGTCCTCCGCTTCTTTCTTTTCCGCCTCCGCCTTTTCCTTGGCTTTCTCCGCTGCCTCCTTCGCAGCCTCAGCTGCTTTCGTCCGGTCACTCAACTCTGAGAGCTGCCGGGTTAAGGCCTCATTGTTCTGCAGCACTTCCTCTGCGGTCGACGTAAAGTGCTGCAGCTCCTCTTCTTTTTGAGCTACCTCCGCTTCCAACCTCGCAATAATTGCGGCGGGTGTATCGGCAGCCATTATGTTTGTCGGAAAGAAAGATATAAACAACGGTTTGTGCGTCTTTAGACTCTTTTTCACTCAGGAGCTCGCTCCGTTTACACAAACACTAGGGCAAAATGGTTCGAGGGCTGCGCTTATAAGGCTGGGTGACTCGTACACTTTCCTCGTTGGGTTATTGGGGTGAGACACCAACGTTTTGCTCGGTTGGAGTCTCGTCAAGACCACCTCAACACGTCACTTGATAGGGGTTTTCTCGGAACAACCACACTATCTCGAATGTGACATCGTTTGCCCGGTTTCTAAAGTACTACTGAAGCTACACTTACTGCGCCAGCCAAATAACTTAGGCACCTAACGCATTAAAGTTAAAGAGTTGGTTTGGAAGTCGACAGAGTTTTTCTAAGGTATCCTTTTTCGCGCCCCCTTGCTATAAGGAGTTCCACCTCAGCCATCAAACACTCTGCTTCCCTATTCTCTTCCTTTCTGCAACTCTTTTCTTTCTTTCTCTTTAAATGCGCGAAGTATATCTGGTGCGTTAACCAGATTAGCTTCAGGTTCCCAAGTAGCGTCAAGTAGATCGTATCCTTTCCACAGCACTAGGTATTCACGATTGCGTTTACCTCTAGCCCTTAGGATATTTTCGACCTCATACTCTACTTCGCTACCAATCAACTCTCCTTCTGGAGGTTGTATCTGCCTGCTGTTATCACTCGAGGCGTGATAACGCTTGAACTTAGAAACATGAAACACTGGGTGAATGAGCCATGTTTCCGGAAGTTGAACTCTGTAAGCCACCTTTGATATTTTCTCCACAATTTCAAAGGGACCCACAAATCGACGGCGCAGTTTGGGACTCACTTTGTTCAAAGCAGCCAACGGAATAAAACGGCTTTTTATCAGGACTTTATCCCCTTTCTCAAAAGCAATATCTTTCCTCTTCTTGTTTGCACTCACACACATTCTGTGTTGGGCTCTAGAGTAATATGCTTTTGCGGTATCTAAGTCCTGTGCCATCCGTGCTACCATAGTCTTAACTGCTTCCACTTGAAATTGCGTTGCCGTCCCATCAATGTTTGGTGTTTCTGGATGATACCCATACATCAAATATGCAGGTGCGAACCCTGTACTCGCATTCACCGCATTGTTTGCTGCAAACTCTGCTGTAGGTAAATACTCAACCCACTTATGGGGATACCTCTCAGCATATGGCCTTAAGAAATTTTCCAGAGTACGTATGGTAACCTCACTCTGCCCATCCGTCTGAGGGTGGTAAGCTGTACTCATACGAATCTCTGTACCCAGAGCTTTAAAAAGCGTCTGCCAGAACTTGCTGGTAAAGCGAGGGTCTCTATCAGACACAATCACTTTAGGTAGGCCATGGTTGCGGTAAACATGTTCGATAAAAAGTTGGGCGTATCCTGCAGCGGTAATCTCTTTAGTACATGGGGCGAAATGCACAAACTTGGTAAGTCTATCGACAAAGACAGCTACAGCACTAAACCCATTGGATGCTGGTAGATCTGTCACCAAGTCAGTGGTAATCTGCTCCCACTTCCGCTCAGGTATTGGCAGGGGTTGAAGTAAGCCCATAGGCTTCTGTGTGTCAGCCTTTATTTGTTGGCACACAGGGCATTCGCGCACAAATGCCTTCAACTCATTCATCCACCCCTTCCACCAATATCGCCGCGCTAGGATTTCTCCTGTTCGCGCTGGTCCTGTATGGCCTGCTGAAGGTGTCTCATGGCACTCCTTCATGATCTTATTGCGCTGGCCTTTAGGAACCACCACTTTCTCGACTAACCCTCTCTTTGGGACCGTCCAGAGTATTCCCTCTCTGAGGAAATATCCCTCAACTTCCTCGCCACTCTCAAGCTTCCGCAATATCTTCACCAAGGAGTTATCAGCTTGGAGGGCTTGTTTCCACTCGTCTTGGCTTGCTTGATGCACTTGCCAAGTGGAAATGTTCATCGCAGTTTCCACGGGCTTAGGAACACTGCGGGAGAGAGCATCTGCTAACACATTAGCCTTGCCTTTGATATAGGAGATCTTGGGGTTGATCGAAGTCAGGTACCCCGCCTCAAGCCATCTTGCTTGGGTTCTAGAAAGGTTCCTCTGCGACAGAATATGCGTCAGAGGTTGGTGGTCAGTGAACACTGTTACTCCACCCGCACAACCTTCTAGATAATGTCTCCACTGCACCATCGCATAACATATTGCACACAACTCTTTGTCGTATGGTGCATAGTTAAGCTCGGCAGGCTTGAATCTACGTGAGAGGTAAGCTATTGGCTGCAGCCCCTCTCCGTGATCCTGTGTTAACACGGCACCGATGGCCTCATTCGACGCATCAGTGATCACAGTGTAAGGCAGTGACGCATCTGGAAAAATAAGGACGGGAGCTTGACTTAAACGCTTTTTCAGTTCATTGAATGCGCCACGCTCAACCTGTCCCCATCTCCAGGGATGGTCTTTTTTCACTAAGTCATGGAGTGGTCCAGCAACATGTGCAAACTGGGGAATGAATTTTCTGTAGTATGAAACCATTCCAAGGAAACTACGTACATCACTAACACTCTGTAGTTCCTTCCACTCCTTCACTGCCTTCACTTTTTGTTCCTGTGGTTTTAACCCACTTCCGCTAATGCGGTAGCCAAGATAGTCTACTGTTGCGACAGCCAGCTCACTTTTACTTGCCTTAGCAAAAAGCTGATATTCTGCTAGTCGCGACAGGACTTTCTCTAAGTGTTCGGCATGCTGTTCCATGTTTTCAGAGAAGATGAGTATGTCATCGATAAAGACAACAACAAATTCATCTAAAAACTCTGCGAGTAGGTCTTGCACTAGAGTTTGGAATTGCGCTGGGCAATTGGTTAGCCCAAAAGGCGCTACCAAAAACTCAAAGTGACCGTATCTCGTGCGGAACGCTGTTTTATCTGTATCAGATGGCCTTACTGGAAATTGCCAATAGCCTGATCGCAGATCTAACTTCGAGAACACTTTGGCTTTGAACACTCTATCCATCAATTCTTCTGGCAGGGGTAAAGGATACCGGTTTTTCACCGTCACCTTATTGATCCACCTGTAATCCACACACATCCTTAAGCCTCCATCCTTTTTCGGTACAAATAGGATTGGCGCGCCCCAAGGGGACTCGGATGGTTTGATTTTCTTCTGTTCCAGAAGGTAGTCCACTTGTGCTTTCACTTCATCCAGCTCTGCTGGTGAAAGCTTGTATATTGGACGATGGATAGGTGTTGGATCCTCCAGGTCTATCTTAAACTCATGACCTTTTCTCTTCGGAGGGATCCCTGGGGGTAAATCACGAGGGAACACACCACGGTGTGTTTCTACCACCTTTTTAATTTCGGCAGGGGTGTCTGAACGAATAAGTTTGCCAATCTCATCCTCAGTGTTGAATGGCTGTGTTCGCTCTATTGCGTCAGGCAATTCATGTTGGCCTAAAGCTTTCTCTTCAGACTCTTGCACTACAACCATGAATGCTGTCTCTGTTTTGAGATGACGCATCATTCGTTTAGCTGAACACTCAGTCACTGGCACTTCTTGCAGTATCGACTGTACTTTTCGTTCAGGTTCAATACTCTCTTGGGTTGGATGTCGCAACGGGAGATGAAACACTTGGCTGTTTTTGCAAACTGAAATCTCATTCTGCTGAAAGTCTATGCGGGGGTTTTCTTTCTGCAACCAAGGCATGCCCAATATTAGGTCATAACCAAGGTCTGGGAACAGATCCGCTTTCATTTTGCACTTCAGCCCTCCTATCTTTACTCGGAGGTTGTTACAGCTGCCAGCCAGTTCTTTGATATCTCCGTTTGCCAACATTGCTCTCTTGGAGCTTGGTGTAATCGACAACCCGAGATCACGCGCTACCTTATCATTGATATAGTTTGCGGTACTTCCACAATCAATGAATGCATAAAGGTCCGTGGTCTTGATCCGTGCTTTTACTTCGTACCCTCTCACAGGCACTTCTTGAATTTTTAACAGAGGGCATGTGTCACCCTTGGTTGATGAAGTTGATCGAACTTCTGACACATTAACTCGCTCTGTGGTAGACCGTTGGGTTGTTTCTGACCCACTATCGTCTACGTCTGCAGGCAGGGACTCCTGTAGACTACTCTGCGACTCCAATGAGCCCACAGATTCACTAACAGAGGGAAGAGATGCAGATGACGCATGAGGCGCGTCCATCTCATCCGGTGTGCTTTCCTTCTGTTCATTTTTCCAATCGCAGTTGTCATGTGCCGATTGGGTAGATGTGGAGAGTGTCTCTGTTCTCTCTTCACGCGGTGTACTAGTCCGCTCCTCAGGTTTTCCGCTGTGAGTACTTTTAACCTTTTTCGAGGCACCTACTTTTGATCTATGCTTCCTACGCCGCCTACGAACTCTATTTCGCTTACGACGTTTGCGTCGGCCAGGCTCAGACGAAGCAGTTTCCTGCCTGGCGGTCAGTTTAACATTTTTTTTACATCGGGGAGGTTTTTCACCTCCTCCAATCTAGGACATTGCCTCACAGGATGACCCTTCTTTCCACAAAGATAACAATTATATCCCCCTCCCCCCTGGGGGTTCTGTCTTCCCTGATTGGCTTGTCCTCTTCCACGGTTACCACCACCGCGTCCACGTCCACCACCACCACGTCCTCCTCCTCGTCCTTGTTGCTGTTGCTGCTGCTGTTGCACTCCTGCGGCAGCTTGTGGTGGTGCTTGGGCTGGTGGTGTGGGGTTCTGCTGCTGCTGACCCTGATTCTGGCCTTTCTTCTTTCTTCCACCACGCCAGACTCCTTTCTTTTTCTGATTGGTTTGCCCTCCTTGGCCTTGTGTTCCAACTCCAAGGGCTTCCAATCGTTCGGCTGATATGATGGCGGCCTCGACATCTCGAGGTACCGTTGCTGCGACTAACTTCTGAACTTCACTTTTAAGTCCATCCACGAAGAGCAAATACTGGTGATCCTCTTCGAGGTCTGGAATCCTCAAGACTAACCGCTGAAACTCTTTGACGAACTGTTTCACGGTTCCAGTCTGCTTGAGTTTATGGAGGTCACGCCACGCTTCATCTCGATCACTAGAGAATTCGAAAGCTGTAGCTAAGCCATCCATGAAGTCCATCCAGTCACGGAAGGGTGGTCTTTCACCTCGGTGAATTTTCAATTCTTGCATCGTTAACCAATCCGAGGCAGCCCCATAAAGGTTAGTGGCCATAATCGACTGCCACTGTGCTTCATGCACTCCGCAGGTTCTCAAGTACCGCGTCATGAGCACTTGCCATTTACGGGCTTTTGGTTCTCCACTTCCGTTGAATGCGCGAGGCATTTGCAACTTGACGGTGCTAGGCAACCACTGTCCTTGCCTAGGAGGTCCTGGGCCTGCCGGTCCAGCGCCACCTCCACCTCCACCTCCATCAGGAGGTCCACCGGGAGGTCCACCGCCTCCACCATCTCCACCGCCGCCACCACCTCCTCCGCCATCAGGCGCACCTGGAATGCGGGAAGGTGGGCGGTTTCGTCTGTCGCGGTAATCATCACCGCCATCATCATCTGGGTCGTCATCACCAGGGTCTCCAAAGTTACCTCGCATGCGAGGAACTCGACTGGGTCCACCAGTAGACTCATATGAACCAAGTGCAGCAAAGGGATTATTTTCTACCCTTGCTCCCAAAGCACTTAACCCAAGTCCCAATCTTCCAGTACGGGTGGGGATCTGCATGGGTTCTTTTCCTTTCTCGTCTCTGACCTGTGCCTTAGCACGCTCAAGGTCAATTTGATATAACACTTCTGCTGAGGAGAGAACTCTTGGGTTAGTTCGTGTGGGTCTACGTGATCCATCGGCAGAGTCGGGTTCTGAGATGCGTACTCCAGGCTGAGCTCTTGTACTTGGAGGTATCAACTGAGGGAATGTGAAATCAGCGTCTGGTGCGCTATCCACTGCAGTGCATGGTGGTGCTTCTGCAGCAACAATTTCACCCTCCTCGACCTGTACTGCTGGAGGAGCCGGTATTGTTGAGGTTCCTGCCCCAACCATTCCTACCGCGAAGCTCTGGTCTAGTGGCGGCCATGATGCAGCCAACTGCTTTACTGATTTCTTCGGCAGCGGCATCCCAAAGGCTGAGTCCTCAGGCTCAGGGGAAGTTGATTCTTCTCGCTCTGGTGATACTGCACGAGCATCACTTCCACTTTGGGCACTCTGACTTCCGCCACTCACATCCTCCATGCTTCGTTCCAGGCCAGATAATCTTAAGGCAACCACATCAGCTGCATCTTGCTGCTGATCCCAGGTCTTGGATGCCTTTTTCTCCAAGGCAATCAAATCTTTTTGAATTGCTACTCTGGAGCTCTGCAAACGCTTCACCTCAGCACCTTGCTTATGCAAGGACTCCCGAAACAATTCTAGAGTCCGTTCGACTTTTTCGTTGGAATCCGCAACAGTTCCTAATAAGCCTTCAATTCTCCGCCCTTGAACAAGGGATAACTCGGAGAGTTGTTTTAACTGAAGTGCTGATGCTTCAGTTGCTTCTTTTAGGTCAGCAAAACGAGAGTCCGCTAGAATGTCTGCGGCATCCATTCTCCTCGTTATTGCGTCCACAGAAGCTTTGATCTCGGCTCTTTCTTTTCTATGGTCGATATCTTGGCGTAATAGCCTCTGCTCGTATCGACTATGTTGAGCCGCTACTGAATCCAGCTTCTGCTGTTGCGACACCACCGCATGCTGTGTGGCCTCAACCTGTTGCGCATGCTGGTGCTGTGTTTCCAGCGCCTGCCCGATCACCTCTGATGCGCCAGCCAGTTGGTTCGACACAGAGGCCTCAGCATGGGCTAGCCTCTGCCCCAGTGTCTGGTCAACTTGCTGCAGGTGACCCCTTAGCCCGTGGGCTAAATCGTCCACACGGTCATGGACCGCATCCACATCCTCTCTCAAGGCTTCCGCATCAGCTCCCATGTCTATGTCGACAGCTGCTTGCTGGACATTGTGGATGTTCTGGACGTTTATTTGTTGATACACAACATTGGGTGCGTCAGGCAATTCCTCATCGAACTCAGGTTCAATCCCTGGCTCTTCAACTTGAGGCTCGCGCACTGCCAATGCGTGTTCACGGTCAGCCATGGTCTCTCAGCCACTATTTGGGAGTACTCAACAACCACGGTTGGAGTTTCTCTCTACCAAACAAACAAACAAAAACGTTTGTTGCGCCACGTTCACAAGTTTCGATCTCAAGAACTTAAAGTTCTTGCCCAGCTCCGAAACCAATTGATAGTGAAGCTTGTGGGTGACGCAATAGTGGTCGGCTGTGTTGATTGGATTCGTGATAACTTGCTGGCTAACGCAAGTATACTTGTGGGGTTTGTTGGTTTAGACAACTCTCTAGCTAGCGCGGTTGTGAACGCTACTAGAGCACTTGGGTTGGGAAGTGATTGCGTCAGGCAAACACTTAACACACACACACACAAACTCACACACAAGCGGGAACACACCAATCCCACGAATCCCGAGTTCTTACAAAATAAAGTGAATGTCAAAACAACGAGTGGGCCTCTTAAGTACCCCTAAGTGTAGTACGCTGACGCATGCCCCAAACTCTGGGTCTAATCTGTCTTACTCGCGAACCCGCATGCGTCAGCCACCCTCGGCTCTATCCCAAACTACCTCGTATAGCGCTAAAAGACTAACAGGCGCAATGGATTCCTCCGTCCACGCTCCTCAGCCATCCCGTCGAAACCTGGCTCCGAAACCAATAAGGGGGGTCGTTCCAAAACACGGGGACACAGTACTTTAAGCGCGCTTACACAATCACAGCCTGCCCAAACCCGGAGCTACACTTCCTTTCCCGCGTTCCTTTTTATATCTCCCCCCGGTCTGACATACAAACTGTCCCCACAATTCACCTCATCCCCCTGATTCGTCGTAACACGGGCCATTTGTTTTGCTAACCACTTTTCTGCTCTCCCACCCACCCGCCCGGTCTATCGGTTTTTTGAATTACATTAGGAAGTTTGGATAAATGGATTTTTATGGATTTTTGTCGCTCTCTGGCTCCGAAAAGCCAAACTGGGATATTCTTCTTTGAGAAGGCAAAATGATTCTATCAAAACAATGGCTGTGTTTATTGGGACAATTCTGGTTTTTATTTTAAGATGCTGTATTTTTATTACCTAGTGTTCATGTGTGTCCGTGTTCTTGGGTGGGACTGCCCCAACGATTTTCCGTCATAAAAACGAAACATCCAGAACAACGAAAAACAAACACCACCAGTCGCTACAAGCTCACAACGAGCGAGCGTCCAACCACTCCCTACGCAAGGCGAGCGCCCAGCGAATATGAACAGCCACACGAACCTGCCCCGGACAATTAAACAAACGAAACAGAGAGCCACGACTCTCTTCCACGACCGAGTTCACACGCAACCGCACATAAAGCGGACAAGCAAAAAGAAAATGCACCTCGTTTTCAGGCGTCGAAACCCCAGCATCCAAACAGAACGGACAATACCTCTCGTTCAAAGGCACGTCTCTATCACTCAAGTCCACAGCATCGATCTCCAAACCGTGAAGACGAGCCCGAAAACGCACCCAAGTCGTACGCAAACCCAAATCCGTAAAAGAAGACAACGCGTTCGTGTAACAAAACGTCGGTTTGAACCGATTGTAATACGCCACGATACGCGGATGTCGAGAACGCAACTGACCCACAATATCTGCCTTGTAGGCACGCGCCCAGGTCGCCACGTCCACCTCCACAAACCCATCGAACTGTGGAACAGAGCGTCTCACCATATCACGAAACTGGACCCACCAAGAACGCCGAGAATCCGGCTGACCACGCAACCAGAACAGCATCGCCCGCGTGGGATGCGTCGCCGGCAATTGCATCAGTCGATTCCAAAACTTCAACGCATTCCGGTACAAATAAAACGACTCCTGAAGTACTCATCCCTAGCAAGCTTATAAGAAGAGACAAACCCCGATATCTGGGTGTTCAAATGAGAACGTGCATCAACCACCTCCCGAGACGATGGCAAGCCCTCTTACAAATCCACATGCGAGTAAAGCATTTTTAACTCAGCCCGTGACTCTATGAAACGACGTCCTTGCGCAAGCACAGAAGCATGTAATGTGACATAATTAGGCCACGATGTACCAGCAGCAGGCATCTCCCCCATCAGAGATCGACTAGAAGCCACACTTGGTGGGGCTGACCCTGACCGCTCACCATCAGCCACACCAGATGCAAGATCGGCCAATGCAACTGTAGCGCGCAATGTTGTCAACAAAGCCTGTTGAGTGTTCATCTCACTGATCCATTCGGATCGCAAGGAGATGGTCTCTTCAGTTGTTGGCAAAGCATCCACACGTGTCAAAGCCACCTCATATCGCGATAACTGTGCTTCCGCCGAAAGCAACTTCGATTCAAGTGAAGAAAGCCCAGACGTAACACTCTCCATAGCATCCTTTTGGGTTGCGAAAGCCACATCAGTCTCAACGAATCCCTCCACCAATGTGTTTGGTACCAGAGAACTGCGATCTGTCTGAGTACACATGTCAGCAAACACTGCAGCACCCAACATACAAAGAAGCTCAGTGAGGATGTTTTCCTCGCGCCCAGAAACCTCTTGTCGGTGTCGAAACCGGTGGCCTGGTCGAAAAGAGAGCCCCTTGGGTGTCCAGATATATTTTGGAGTCGTTCTTGTCGACCAGACCATCGTTTTTGATGCGACGATAACACCCAACTGAAGGCAAGAATCGAAAAGCCATCTGTTTTTTTCAGCGAGATCTGTACCATCTTTCAAGTAACAACTTTTTTCGACCAGCGGAACTTTGGCTCTTGGGGGTCTGTTTCTTCGCTCTTGCGGCTTGCCATCGTGAAGAGTTGTGTCAGTCGCGTGTTGGGTGCGTGCTGGCTGAGTCGATTGAAACAGAAACAGAAACAGAAATTACATGTTGCGAAGGGCCAATCCGCCCTGTTGCAACCACACACAATGTCTCAGCCATGTCCAAAAGTCCACAGAAGATGAAGTCTCCAATAAAACCCCAGTACAATCAACGAGAGACCCATCACTAAGGAATCAATGTATCAGAAAGTATTGCCAAAAAACGTTCCCAAGAAAAAGAAACCCGGAACACCGATTGAGTCGTTGTGGGAAGGATTTTGACTTCCTGACGTCTTGGTAAAAGTAGAAAACGTCGTTAGTGCTGGGTATAAACTTGGACGTCAGTACTTTTTGACAAAGGGCGTTCGCTATTGTGTGCAAGGAAGGACTCGAGTTGATTTGTCGGCACAGTTGGCCACTGGGTGCCTTTGTCCCAAAGTGGAACAGTGAAAGGCGACAGAAACACTCGTGGCGGAGTCGGACAGAGAAAGAGAGCGCCACTACGTGTTGACACGAACGAAAGGGTAATCAAAACAAGTCGTGGTCGCTGAAAAGGTCGCCACTCCGGCGTGGGTGGTCGACACTCGTCGTGACTGGAGGACACCAAAGCGAACGATCTGCGGGACACCAAAACGAACGATCTGCGGGACAGAAAAAGAAAAAAGGAAGTACGTGGTCTTGGTCTTGGACTAACAAACAGGACAAGGAATAGTCGTCCACGAAAAACAATCCTCAATTTCCCCGTGCACCACAAACCACAAAGCTCACTCACAGACCAACTCCTTTTTTCAGCAAGGACCTTTGCTCACGCTGAGGCTTTTCTGACGAAAGTTTTTATTTATGATGTCTGCAATAATGGACGACGAGTAACCTGATACCCCGACAAGACGGGCAAATCGGGGGGGGACTTCATGCAATTTTGGAATCGGAGGTGGTGCCCGAAAAACAAAAGGCGGATGCGATGGAAATGATCATCAACCAACCCGATGAACCGTTGTTCATGTTGGCACAAAAGCTGGGGGTGAAACAGAAACAGAAACAGAATTACAAGTTGCGTAGGGCAAACCGCCCTGTTGCAACGACATACATGAGTGAATCGTTGTCCCAACGTTGGAAGCAAGGCAAAAGCCTCTTTCTGTATGCATCTCCTAAAAAACGAAATGTCCTAAAAATAAAAAGATCTCTTACATCTCTGAAACCTGAAATACCCGATCGAGACTCGAGAAAGAGCCCAAACCTCGAAACAAAAGCACCACAAACACCAGAATCGGTCGCTGCAAACACAGAAGACCAAAGCGAGCGCCCGACAACGAAAAAATAACCAAGAACACAAACGTCCACAAAACGTCCCGAGTGTAGGACTAGAACTCATCATCCAAACCCAGAACTCAATCCTCCTCAGAGCAAAGAACCTCCAAATAACCATCTGGATATTCCCACACGCTCTCATCACCATATTGATGAAACAAATGTTCATCTAACGTTTCCAATCGTGACCGACTCAGAAACAGAAACAGAATTACAAGTTGCGTAGGGCAAACCGCCCTGTTGCAACGACATACATGAGTGAAGCGTGTCCCAACGTTCGAAGCAAGGCAAAAGCCTCTGAATGTAATCAACTCCTAAATGAACAAAATCTCCTAAAACAAAAAAAGATCTCCAACGTCTCTGAAACCAACGTGGCTGTTGGGCGTTTGCGTGCGAGGGCGTTTGAGATCGGTTTGAGGGATCCACGGACTCTGGTGGCTCTCTTCAAGATGTACGTTTTGGGGAAGGTGCAGTATGCTGCGCCGGTTTGGGTGTTCTTTCTGACTCAGCAGCACAAGCGGGAGCTGAACGATCTGTTGGTGCGTTACCTAAAATCGGTGCTACGTCTTCCGACGAGGGCGCTGAAGAATTTCGTGTATTTGGAGTGTGGTGTTTTGCCGGTCACGTTTTATTTGTACCGGAACGCGTTGAAGTTTTGGAATCGCCTGATGCAATTGCCGGCGACGCATCCCACGCGGGCGATGCTGTTCTGGTTGCGTGGTCAGCCGGATTCTCGGCGTTCTTGGTGGGTCCAGTTTCGTGATATGGTGAGACGCTTTGTTCCACAGTTCGATGGGTTTGTGGAGGTGGACGTGGCGACCTGGGCGCGTGCCTATAAGGCAGATATTGTGGGTCAGTTGCGTTCTCGACATCCGCGTATCGTGGCGTATTACAATCGGTTCAAACCGACGTTTTGTTACACGAAGGCGCTGTCTTCTTTTACGGATTTGGGTTTGCGTACGACTTGGGTGCGTTTTCGGGCTCGTCTTCACGGTTTGGAGATCGATGCTGTGGACTTGAGTGATAGAGACGTGCCTTTGAACGAGAGGTATTGTCCGTTTTGTTTGGCCGCTGGGGTTTCGACGCCTGAAAACGAGGTGCATTTTCTTTTTGCTTGTCCGCTTTATGTGCGGTTGCGTGTGAACTCGGTCGTGGAAGAGAGTCGTGGCTCTCTGTTTCGTTTGTTTAATTGTCCGGGGCAGGTTCGTGTGGCTGTTTATATTCGCCGGGCGCTCGCCTTGCGTAGGGAGTGGTTGGACGCTCGTTCGTAGTGGGCTTGTCGCGACTGGTGGTGTTTGTTTTTCGTTGTTCTGGATGTTTCGTTTGATGGGGAAGTTGGTGTTCTTTGTTGTTTGCTTTGTTTGTTGGGCGCTCGCTCTGGGTTTCTGAGTTGGAAGCGACCGATTCTTGTGTTTGGTTTTATGTTTTGACGTTTGGGCTCTTTCTTGAGTTTCGATTGGGGATTTCTGGTTTCAGCGACGTTGGAACTTTTTTGTTTTAGGAGATTTTGTTCATTTAGGAGTTGATTACATTCAGAGGCTTTTGCCTTGCTTCGAACGTTGGGACACAATTCACTCATGTATGTCGTTGCAACAGGGCGGTTTGCCCTACGCAACTTGTAATTCTGTTTCTGTTTCTGTTTCTGAAACCAGAAATCCCCAATCGAAACTCAAGAAAGAGCCCAAACGTCAAAACATAAAACCAAACACAAGAATCGGTCGCTTCCAACTCAGAAAACCATAGCGAGCGCCCAACAAACAGAGCAAACAACAAAGAACATCAACTTCCCCATCAAACGAAACATCCAGAACAACGAAAAACAAACACCACCAGTCGCTACAAGCTCACAACGAGCGAGCGTCCAACCACTCCCTACGCAAGGCGAGCGCCCGGCGAATATGAACAGCCACACGAACCTGCCCCGGACAATTAAACAAACGAAACAGAGAGCCACGACTCTCTTCCACGACCGAGTTCACACGCAACCGCACATAAAGCGGACAAGCAAAAAGAAAATGCACCTCGTTTTCAGGCGTCGAAACCCCAGCATCCAAACAGAACGGACAATACCTCTCGTTCAAAGGCACGTCTCTATCACTCAAGTCCACAGCATCGATCTCCAAACCGTGAAGACGAGCCCGAAAACGCACCCAAGTCGTACGCAAACCCAAATCCGTAAAAGAAGACAACGCGTTCGTGTAACAAAACGTCGGTTTGAACCGATTGTAATACGCCACGATACGCGGATGTCGAGAACGCAACTGACCCACAATATCTGCCTTGTAGGCACGCGCCCAGGTCGCCACGTCCACCTCCACAAACCCATCGAACTGTGGAACAGAGCGTCTCACCATATCACGAAACTGGACCCACCAAGAACGCCGAGAATCCGGCTGACCACGCAACCAGAACAGCATCGCCCGCGTGGGATGCGTCGCCGGCAATTGCATCAGTCGATTCCAAAACTTCAACGCATTCCGGTACAAATAAAACGACTCCTGAAGTACTCATCCCTAGCAAGCTTATAAGAAGAGACAGACCCCGATATCTGGGTGTTCAAATGAGAACGTGCATCAACCACCTCCCGAGACGATGGCAAGCCCTCTTACAAATCCACATGCGAGTAAAGCATTTTTAACTCAGCCCGTGACTCTATGAAACGACGTCCTTGCGCAAGCACAGAAGCATGTAATGTGACATAATTAGGCCACGATGTACCAGCAGCAGGCATCTCCCCCATCAGAGATCGACTAGAAGCCACACTTGGTGGGGCTGACCCTGACCGCTCACCATCAGCCACACCAGATGCAAGATCGGCCAATGCAACTGTAGCGCGCAATGTTGTCAACAAAGCCTGTTGAGTGTTCATCTCACTGATCCATTCGGATCGCAAGGAGATGGTCTCTTCAGTTGTTGGCAAAGCATCCACACGTGTCAAAGCCACCTCATATCGCGATAACTGTGCTTCCGCCGAAAGCAACTTCGATTCAAGTGAAGAAAGCCCAGACGTAACACTCTCCATAGCATCCTTTTGGGTTGCGAAAGCCACATCAGTCTCAACGAATCCCTCCACCAATGTGTTTGGTACCAGAGAACTGCGATCTGTCTGAGTACACATATCAGCAAACACTGCAGCACCCAACATACAAAGAAGCTCAGTGAGGATGTTTTCCTCGCGCCCAGAAACCTCTTGTCGGTGTCGAAACCGGTGGCCTGGTCGAAAAGAGAGCCCCTTGGGTGTCCAGATATATTTTGGAGTCGTTCTTGTCGACCAGACCATCGTTTTTGATGCGACGATAACACCCAACTGAAGGCAAGAATCGAAAAGCCATCTGTTTTTTTCAGCGAGATCTGTACCATCTTTCAAGTAACAACTTTTTTCGACCAGCCAGAGGAACTTTGGCTCTTGGGGGTCTGTTTTTTCGCTCTTGCGGCTTGCCATCGTGAAGAGTTGTGTCAGTCGCGTGTTGGGTGCGTGCTGGCTGAGTCGATTGAGTCGTTGTGGGAAAGATTTTGACTTCCTGACGTCTTGGTAAAAGTAGAAAACGTCGTTAGTGCTGGGTATAAACTTGGACGTCAGTACTTTTTGACAAAGGGCGTTCGCTATTGTGTGCAAGGAAGGACTCGAGTTGATTTGTCGGCACAGTTGGCCACTGGGTGCCTTTGTCCCAAAGTGGAACAGTGAAAGGCGACAGAAACACTCGTGGCGGAGTCGGACAGAGAAAGAGAGCGCCACTACGTGTTGACACGAACGAAAGGGTAATCAAAACAAGTCGTGGTCGCTGAAAAGGTCGCCACTCCGGCGTGGGTGGTCGACACTCGTCGTGACTGGAGGACACCAAAGCGAACGATCTGCGGGACACCAAAACGAACGATCTGCGGGACAGAAAAAGAAAAAAGGAAGTACGTGGTCTTGGTCTTGGACTAACAAACAGGACAAGGAATAGTCGTCCACGAAAAACAATCCTCAATTTCCCCGTGCACCACAAACCACAAAGCTCACTCACAGACCAACTCCTTTTTTCAGCAAGGACCTTTGCTCACGCTGAGGCTTTTCTGACGAAAGTTTTTATTTATGATGTCTGCAATAATGGACGACGAGTAACCTGATACCCCGACAAGTTCAAACCGACGTTTTGTTACACGAACGCGTTGTCTTCTTTTACGGATTTGGGTTTGCGTACGACTTGGGTGCGTTTTCGGGCTCGTCTTCACGGTTTGGAGATCGATGCTGTGGACTTGAGTGATAGAGACGTGCCTTTGAACGAGAGGTATTGTCCGTTTTGTTTGGACGCTGGGGTTTCGACGCCTGAAAACGAGGTGCATTTTCTTTTTGCTTGTCCGCTTTATGTGCGGTTGCGTGTGAACTCGGTCGTGGAAGAGAGTCGTGGCTCTCTATTTCGTTTGTTTAATTGTCCGGGGCAGGTTCGTGTGGCTGTTTATATTCGCCGGGCGCTCGCCTTGCGTAGGGAGTGGTTGGACGCTCGTTCGTAGTGGGCTTGTAGCGACTGGTGGTGTTTGTTTTTCGTTGTTCTGGATGTTTCGTTTGATGGGGAAGTTGGTGTTCTTCGTTGTTTGCTTTGTTTGTTGGGCGCTCGCTCCGGGTTTCTGAGTTGGAAGCGACCGATTCTTGTGTTTGGTTTTATGTTTTGACGTTTGGGCTCTTTCTTGAGTTTCGATTGGGGATTTCTGGTTTCAGAGACGTTGGAACTTTTTTGTTTTAGGAGATTTTGTTCATTTAGGAGTTGATTACATTCAGAGGCTTTTGCCTTGCTTCGAACGTTGGGACACGATTCACTCATGTATGTCGTTGCAACAGGGCGGTTTGCCCTACGCAACTTGTAATCCTTGTTTCCTTGTTTCCCGACAAGACGGGCAAATCGGGGGGGGACTTCATGCAATTTTGGAATCGGAGGTGGTGCCCGAAAAACAAAAGGCGGATGCGATGGAAATGATCATCAACCAACCCGATGAACCGTTGTTCATGTTGGCACAAAAGCTGGGGGTGAAACAGAAACAGAAACAGAATTACAAGTTGCGTAGGGCAAACCGCCCTGTTGCAACGACATACATGAGTGAATCGTTGTCCCAACGTTGGAAGCAAGGCAAAAGCCTCTTTCTGTATGCATCTCCTAAAAAACGAAATGTCCTAAAAATAAAAAGATCTCTTACATCTCTGAAACCAGAAATCCCCAATCGAAACTCAAGAAAGAGCCCAAACGTCAAAACATAAAACCAAACACAAGAATCGGTCGCTTCCAACTCAGAAAACCAGAGCGAGCGCCCAACAAACAGAGCAAACAACAAAGAACATCAACTTCCCCATCAAACGAAACATCCAGAACAACGAAAAACAAACACCACCAGTCGCTACAAGCTCACAACGAGCGAGCGTCCAACCACTCCCTACGCAAGGCGAGCGCCCGGCGAATATGAACAGCCACACGAACCTGCCCCGGACAATTAAACAAACGAAACAGAGAGCCACGACTCTCTTCCACGACCGAGTTCACACGCAACCGCACATAAAGCGGACAAGCAAAAAGAAAATGCACCTCGTTTTCAGGCGTCGAAACCCCAGCATCCAAACAGAACGGACAATACCTCTCGTTCAAAGGCACGTCTCTATCACTCAAGTCCACAGCATCGATCTCCAAACCGTGAAGACGAGCCCGAAAACGCACCCAAGTCGTACGCAAACCCAAATCCGTAAAAGAAGACAACGCGTTCGTGTAACAAAACGTCGGTTTGAACCGATTGTAATACGCCACGATACGCGGATGTCGAGAACGCAACTGACCCACAATATCTGCCTTGTAGGCACGCGCCCAGGTCGCCACGTCCACCTCCACAAACCCATCGAACTGTGGAACAGAGCGTCTCACCATATCACGAAACTGGACCCACCAAGAACGCCGAGAATCCGGCTGACCACGCAACCAGAACAGCATCGCCCGCGTGGGATGCGTCGCCGGCAATTGCATCAGTCGATTCCAAAACTTCAACGCATTCCGGTACAAATAAAACGACTCCTGAAGTACTCATCCCTAGCAAGCTTATAAGAAGAGACAGACCCCGATATCTGGGTGTTCAAATGAGAACGTGCATCAACCACCTCCCGAGACGATGGCAAGCCCTCTTACAAATCCACATGCGAGTAAAGCATTTTTAACTCAGCCCGTGACTCTATGAAACGACGTCCTTGCGCAAGCACAGAAGCATGTAATGTGACATAATTAGGCCACGATGTACCAGCAGCAGGCATCTCCCCCATCAGAGATCGACTAGAAGCCACACTTGGTGGGGCTGACCCTGACCGCTCACCATCAGCCACACCAGATGCAAGATCGGCCAATGCAACTGTAGCGCGCAATGTTGTCAACAAAGCCTGTTGAGTGTTCATCTCACTGATCCATTCGGATCGCAAGGAGATGGTCTCTTCAGTTGTTGGCAAAGCATCCACACGTGTCAAAGCCACCTCATATCGCGATAACTGTGCTTCCGCCGAAAGCAACTTCGATTCAAGTGAAGAAAGCCCAGACGTAACACTCTCCACAGCATCCTTTTGGGTTGCGAAAGCCACATCAGTCTCAACGAATCCCTCCACCAATGTGTTTGGTACCAGAGAACTGCGATCTGTCTGAGTACACATATCAGCAAACACTGCAGCACCCAACATACAAAGAAGCTCAGTGAGGATGTTTTCCTCGCGCCCAGAAACCTCTTGTCGGTGTCGAAACCAATCGGAAGCCACGGTCTCTCAGCGCTCTTGGTGGGTTTTGTTCAAGGATATGGTGCGCCGATTTGCTCCTGGATTCGATGGATCTGGAGAAGTGGACCTTGCGTCGTGGACCGCGGCGTATAAGGCGGACATTGTGGCTCGTCTTCGTTCGGGACATCCTCGTATTGTTGCGTTTTACAACGTGTTCAAGCCGGTGTTCGGCTACTCGAGGGCGCTGTCTTCTTTCGAGGATGTGGGGCTGCGGACAGTGTGGGTGCGTTTTCGTGCGCGTTTGCACGGTTTGGAGATCGACGTGGCGGATCTGCTACGGAGGGATGTGCCTTTGCACGAGCGTTTCTGTCCTTATTGTTTGTCGCAAGGCAACAGGACGGCTGAGAACGAGCGGCATTTCCTGTTCTTTTGTCCGTTGTATTCTGGTTTGCGTGTGGGATCGGTTGTGTCTGAATCGGGGTTTTCGTTGCGTCGTTTGTTCAATTTGCGGGTCAGTATCGGGTGGCTGTTTACCTTCGTCGGGCGTTGGATTTTCGAGCTCAGTGGCTTGAGGCTCAGCCGTGACGTGGTTTTTGTTTGTTTGTTTCGTTTTGTTTGTTGGTCGTTTGTGGTGGGCGTTTGACAGTAGTTTTCGCTCTCCTTTTGGTTGTTGCTTGGTGTTCCGGGTTTCTTTTTCTTGGGAACGTTTTTTGGCAATACTTTCTGATACATTGATTCCTTAGTGATGGGTCTCTCGTTGATTGTACTGGGGTTTTATTGGAGACTTCATCTTCTGTGGACTTTTGGACATGGCTGAGACATTGTATGTGGTTGCAACAGGGCGGATTGGCCCTTCGCAACATGTAATTTCTGTTTCTGTTTCTGTTTCAAAAAAAGTTCAGTGAGGATGTTTTCCTCGCGCCCAGAAACCTCTTGTCGGTGTCGAAACCGGTGGCCTGGTCGAAAAGAGAGCCCCTTGGGTGTCCAGATATATTTTGGAGTCGTTCTTGTCGACCAGACCATCGTTTTTGATGCGACGATAACACCCAACTGAAGGCAAGAATCGAAAAGCCATCTGTTTTTTTCAGCGAGATCTGTACCATCTTTCAAGTAACAACTTTTTTCGACCAGCGGAACTTTGGCTCTTGGGGGTCTGTTTTTTCGCTCTTGCGGCTTGCCATCGTGAAGAGTTGTGTCAGTCGCGTGTTGGGTGCGTGCTGGCTGAGTCGATTGAGTCGTTGTGGGAAGGATTTTGACTTCCTGACGTCTTGGTAAAAGTAGAAAACGTCGTTAGTGCTGGGTATAAACTTGGACGTCAGTACTTTTTGACAAAGGGCGTTCGCTATTGTGTGCAAGGAAGGACTCGAGTTGATTTGTCGGCACAGTTGGCCACTGGGTGCCTTTGTCCCAAAGTGGAACAGTGAAAGGCGACAGAAACACTCGTGGCGGAGTCGGACAGAGAAAGAGAGCGCCACTACGTGTTGACACGAACGAAAGGGTAATCAAAACAAGTCGTGGTCGCTGAAAAGGTCGCCACTCCGGCGTGGGTGGTCGACACTCGTCGTGACTGGAGGACACCAAAGCGAACGATCTGCGGGACACCAAAACGAACGATCTGCGGGACAGAAAAAGAAAAAAGGAAGTACGTGGTCTTGGTCTTGGACTAACAAACAGGACAAGGAATAGTCGTCCACGAAAAACAATCCTCAATTTCCCCGTGCACCACAAACCACAAAGCTCACTCACAGACCAACTCCTTTTTTCAGCAAGGACCTTTGCTCACGCTGAGGCTTTTCTGACGAAAGTTTTTATTTATGATGTCTGCAATAATGGACGACGAGTAACCTGATACCCCGACAAGACGGGCAAATCGGGGGGGGACTTCATGCAATTTTGGAATCGGAGGTGGTGCCCGAAAAACAAAAGGCGGATGCGATGGAAATGATCATCAACCAACCCGATGAACCGTTGTTCATGTTGGCACAAAAGCTGGGGGTGAAACAGAAACAGAAACAGAATTACAAGTTGCGTAGGGCAAACCGCCCTGTTGCAACGACATACATGAGTGAATCGTTGTCCCAACGTTGGAAGCAAGGCAAAAGCCTCTTTCTGTATGCATCTCCTAAAAAACGAAATGTCCTAAAAATAAAAAGATCTCTTACATCTCTGAAACCTGAAATACCCGATCGAGACTCGAGAAAGAGCCCAAACCTCGAAACAAAAGCACCACAAACACCAGAATCGGTCGCTGCAAACACAGAAGACCAAAGCGAGCGCCCGACAACGAAAAAATAACCAAGAACACAAACGTCCACAAAACGTCCCGAGTGTAGGACTAGAACTCATCATCCAAACCCAGAACTCAATCCTCCTCAGAGCAAAGAACCTCCAAATAACCATCTGGATATTCCCACACGCTCTCATCACCATATTGATGAAACAAATGTTCATCTAACGTTTCCAATCGTGACCGACTCAGAAACAGAAACAGAATTACAAGTTGCGTAGGGCAAACCGCCCTGTTGCAACGACATACATGAGTGAAGCGTGTCCCAACGTTCGAAGCAAGGCAAAAGCCTCTGAATGTAATCAACTCCTACATGAACAAAATCTCCTAAAACAAAAAAAGATCTCCAACGTCTCTGAAACCAGAAATCCCCAATCGAAACTCAAGAAAGAGCCCAAACGTCAAAACATAAAACCAAACACAAGAATCGGTCGCTTCCAACTCAGAAAACCATAGCGAGCGCCCAACAAACAGAGCAAACAACAAAGAACATCAACTTCCCCATCAAACGAAACATCCAGAACAACGAAAAACAAACACCACCAGTCGCTACAAGCTCACAACGAGCGAGCGTCCAACCACTCCCTACGCAAGGCGAGCGCCCGGCGAATATGAACAGCCACACGAACCTGCCCCGGACAATTAAACAAACGAAACAGAGAGCCACGACTCTCTTCCACGACCGAGTTCACACGCAACCGCACATAAAGCGGACAAGCAAAAAGAAAATGCACCTCGTTTTCAGGCGTCGAAACCCCAGCATCCAAACAGAACGGACAATACCTCTCGTTCAAAGGCACGTCTCTATCACTCAAGTCCACAGCATCGATCTCCAAACCGTGAAGACGAGCCCGAAAACGCACCCAAGTCGTACGCAAACCCAAATCCGTAAAAGAAGACAACGCGTTCGTGTAACAAAACGTCGGTTTGAACCGATTGTAATACGCCACGATACGCGGATGTCGAGAACGCAACTGACCCACAATATCTGCCTTGTAGGCACGCGCCCAGGTCGCCACGTCCACCTCCACAAACCCATCGAACTGTGGAACAGAGCGTCTCACCATATCACGAAACTGGACCCACCAAGAACGCCGAGAATCCGGCTGACCACGCAACCAGAACAGCATCGCCCGCGTGGGATGCGTCGCCGGCAATTGCATCAGTCGATTCCAAAACTTCAACGCATTCCGGTACAAATAAAACGACTCCTGAAGTACTCATCCCTAGCAAGCTTATAAGAAGAGACAGACCCCGATATCTGGGTGTTCAAATGAGAACGTGCATCAACCACCTCCCGAGACGATGGCAAGCCCTCTTACAAATCCACATGCGAGTAAAGCATTTTTAACTCAGCCCGTGACTCTATGAAACGACGTCCTTGCGCAAGCACAGAAGCATGTAATGTGACATAATTAGGCCACGATGTACCAGCAGCAGGCATCTCCCCCATCAGAGATCGACTAGAAGCCACACTTGGTGGGGCTGACCCTGACCGCTCACCATCAGCCACACCAGATGCAAGATCGGCCAATGCAACTGTAGCGCGCAATGTTGTCAACAAAGCCTGTTGAGTGTTCATCTCACTGATCCATTCGGATCGCAAGGAGATGGTCTCTTCAGTTGTTGGCAAAGCATCCACACGTGTCAAAGCCACCTCATATCGCGATAACTGTGCTTCCGCCGAAAGCAACTTCGATTCAAGTGAAGAAAGCCCAGACGTAACACTCTCCATAGCATCCTTTTGGGTTGCGAAAGCCACATCAGTCTCAACGAATCCCTCCACCAATGTGTTTGGTACCAGAGAACTGCGATCTCTCTGAGTACACATGTCAGCAAACACTGCAGCACCCAACATACAAAGAAGCTCAGTGAGGATGTTTTCCTCGCGCCCAGAAACCTCTTGTCGGTGTCGAAACCGGTGGCCTGGTCGAAAAGAGAGCCCCTTGGGTGTCCAGATATATTTTGGAGTCGTTCTTGTCGACCAGACCATCGTTTTTGATGCGACGATAACACCCAACTGAAGGCAAGAATCGAAAAGCCATCTGTTTTTTTCAGCGAGATCTGTACCATCTTTCAAGTAACAACTTTTTTCGACCAGCCAGAGGAACTTTGGCTCTTGGGGGTCTGTTTTTTCGCTCTTGCGGCTTGCCATCGTGAAGAGTTGTGTCAGTCGCGTGTTGGGTGCGTGCTGGCTGAGTCGATTGAGTCGTTGTGGGAAGGATTTTGACTTCCTGACGTCTTGGTAAAAGTAGAAAACGTCGTTAGTGCTGGGTATAAACTTGGACGTCAGTACTTTTTGACAAAGGGCGTTCGCTATTGTGTGCAAGGAAGGACTCGAGTTGATTTGTCGGCACAGTTGGCCACTGGGTGCCTTTGTCCCAAAGTGGAACAGTGAAAGGCGACAGAAACACTCGTGGCGGAGTCGGACAGAGAAAGAGAGCGCCACTACGTGTTGACACGAACGAAAGGGTAATCAAAACAAGTCGTGGTCGCTGAAAAGGTCGCCACTCCGGCGTGGGTGGTCGACACTCGTCGTGACTGGAGGACACCAAAGCGAACGATCTGCGGGACACCAAAACGAACGATCTGCGGGACAGAAAAAGAAAAAAGGAAGTACGTGGTCTTGGTCTTGGACTAACAAACAGGACAAGGAATAGTCGTCCACGAAAAACAATCCTCAATTTCCCCGTGCACCACAAACCACAAAGCTCACTCACAGACCAACTCCTTTTTTCAGCAAGGACCTTTGCTCACGCTGAGGCTTTTCTGACGAAAGTTTTTATTTATGATGTCTGCAATAATGGACGACGAGTAACCTGATACCCCGACAAGACGGGCAAATCGGGGGGGGACTTCATGCAATTTTGGAATCGGAGGTGGTGCCCGAAAAACAAAAGGCGGATGCGATGGAAATGATCATCAACCAACCCGATGAACCGTTGTTCATGTTGGCACAAAAGCTGGGGGTGAAACAGAAACAGAAACAGAATTACAAGTTGCGTAGGGCAAACCGCCCTGTTGCAACGACATACATGAGTGAATCGTTGTCCCAACGTTGGAAGCAAGGCAAAAGCCTCTTTCTGTATGCATCTCCTAAAAAACGAAATGTCCTAAAAATAAAAAGATCTCTTACATCTCTGAAACCTGAAATACCCGATCGAGACTCGAGAAAGAGCCCAAACCTCGAAACAAAAGCACCACAAACACCAGAATCGGTCGCTGCAAACACAGAAGACCAAAGCGAGCGCCCGACAACGAAAAAATAACCAAGAACACAAACGTCCACAAAACGTCCCGAGTGTAGGACTAGAACTCATCATCCAAACCCAGAACTCAATCCTCCTCAGAGCAAAGAACCTCCAAATAACCATCTGGATATTCCCACACGCTCTCATCACCATATTGATGAAACAAATGTTCATCTAACGTTTCCAATCGTGACCGACTCAGAAACAGAAACAGAATTACAAGTTGCGTAGGGCAAACCGCCCTGTTGCAACGACATACATGAGTGAAGCGTGTCCCAACGTTCGAAGCAAGGCAAAAGCCTCTGAATGTAATCAACTCCTACATGAACAAAATCTCCTAAAACAAAAAAAGATCTCCAACGTCTCTGAAACCAGAAATCCCCAATCGAAACTCAAGAAAGAGCCCAAACGTCAAAACATAAAACCAAACACAAGAATCGGTCGCTTCCAACTCAGAAAACCATAGCGAGCGCCCAACAAACAGAGCAAACAACAAAGAACATCAACTTCCCCATCAAACGAAACATCCAGAACAACGAAAAACAAACACCACCAGTCGCTACAAGCTCACAACGAGCGAGCGTCCAACCACTCCCTACGCAAGGCGAGCGCCCGGCGAATATGAACAGCCACACGAACCTGCCCCGGACAATTAAACAAACGAAACAGAGAGCCACGACTCTCTTCCACGACCGAGTTCACACGCAACCGCACATAAAGCGGACAAGCAAAAAGAAAATGCACCTCGTTTTCAGGCGTCGAAACCCCAGCATCCAAACAGAACGGACAATACCTCTCGTTCAAAGGCACGTCTCTATCACTCAAGTCCACAGCATCGATCTCCAAACCGTGAAGACGAGCCCGAAAACGCACCCAAGTCGTACGCAAACCCAAATCCGTAAAAGAAGACAACGCGTTCGTGTAACAAAACGTCGGTTTGAACCGATTGTAATACGCCACGATACGCGGATGTCGAGAACGCAACTGACCCACAATATCTGCCTTGTAGGCACGCGCCCAGGTCGCCACGTCCACCTCCACAAACCCATCGAACTGTGGAACAGAGCGTCTCACCATATCACGAAACTGGACCCACCAAGAACGCCGAGAATCCGGCTGACCACGCAACCAGAACAGCATCGCCCGCGTGGGATGCGTCGCCGGCAATTGCATCAGTCGATTCCAAAACTTCAACGCATTCCGGTACAAATAAAACGACTCCTGAAGTACTCATCCCTAGCAAGCTTATAAGAAGAGACAGACCCCGATATCTGGGTGTTCAAATGAGAACGTGCATCAACCACCTCCCGAGACGATGGCAAGCCCTCTTACAAATCCACATGCGAGTAAAGCATTTTTAACTCAGCCCGTGACTCTATGAAACGACGTCCTTGCGCAAGCACAGAAGCATGTAATGTGACATAATTAGGCCACGATGTACCAGCAGCAGGCATCTCCCCCATCAGAGATCGACTAGAAGCCACACTTGGGGGGGCTGACCCTGACCGCTCACCATCAGCCACACCAGATGCAAGATCGGCCAATGCAACTGTAGCGCGCAATGTTGTCAACAAAGCCTGTTGAGTGTTCATCTCACTGATCCATTCGGATCGCAAGGAGATGGTCTCTTCAGTTGTTGGCAAAGCATCCACACGTGTCAAAGCCACCTCATATCGCGATAACTGTGCTTCCGCCGAAAGCAACTTCGATTCAAGTGAAGAAAGCCCAGACGTAACACTCTCCATAGCATCCTTTTGGGTTGCGAAAGCCACATCAGTCTCAACGAATCCCTCCACCAATGTGTTTGGTACCAGAGAACTGCGATCTGTCTGAGTACACATGTCAGCAAACACTGCAGCACCCAACATACAAAGAAGCTCAGTGAGGATGTTTTCCTCGCGCCCAGAAACCTCTTGTCGGTGTCGAAACCGGTGGCCTGGTCGAAAAGAGAGCCCCTTGGGTGTCCAGATATATTTTGGAGTCGTTCTTGTCGACCAGACCATCGTTTTTGATGCGACGATAACACCCAACTGAAGGCAAGAATCGAAAAGCCATCTGTTTTTTTCAGCGAGATCTGTACCATCTTTCAAGTAACAACTTTTTTCGACCAGCGGAACTTTGGCTCTTGGGGGTCTGTTTTTTCGCTCTTGCGGCTTGCCATCGTGAAGAGTTGTGTCAGTCGCGTGTTGGGTGCGTGCTGGCTGAGTCGATTGAGTCGTTGTGGGAAGGATTTTGACTTCCTGACGTCTTGGTAAAAGTAGAAAACGTCGTTAGTGCTGGGTATAAACTTGGACGTCAGTACTTTTTGACAAAGGGCGTTCGCTATTGTGTGCAAGGAAGGACTCGAGTTGATTTGTCGGCACAGTTGGCCACTGGGTGCCTTTGTCCCAAAGTGGAACAGTGAAAGGCGACAGAAACACTCGTGGCGGAGTCGGACAGAGAAAGAGAGCGCCACTACGTGTTGACACGAACGAAAGGGTAATCAAAACAAGTCGTGGTCGCTGAAAAGGTCGCCACTCCGGCGTGGGTGGTCGACACTCGTCGTGACTGGAGGACACCAAAGCGAACGATCTGCGGGACACCAAAACGAACGATCTGCGGGACAGAAAAAGAAAAAAGGAAGTACGTGGTCTTGGTCTTGGACTAACAAACAGGACAAGGAATAGTCGTCCACGAAAAACAATCCTCAATTTCCCCGTGCACCACAAACCACAAAGCTCACTCACAGACCAACTCCTTTTTTCAGCAAGGACCTTTGCTCACGCTGAGGCTTTTCTGACGAAAGTTTTTATTTATGATGTCTGCAATAATGGACGACGAGTAACCTGATACCCCGACAAGACGGGCAAATCGGGGGGGGACTTCATGCAATTTTGGAATCGGAGGTGGTGCCCGAAAAACAAAAGGCGGATGCGATGGAAATGATCATCAACCAACCCGATGAACCGTTGTTCATGTTGGCACAAAAGCTGGGGGTGAAACAGAAACAGAAACAGAATTACAAGTTGCGTAGGGCAAACCGCCCTGTTGCAACGACATACATGAGTGAATCGTTGTCCCAACGTTGGAAGCAAGGCAAAAGCCTCTTTCTGTATGCATCTCCTAAAAAACGAAATGTCCTAAAAATAAAAAGATCTCTTACATCTCTGAAACCTGAAATACCCGATCGAGACTCGAGAAAGAGCCCAAACCTCGAAACAAAAGCACCACAAACACCAGAATCGGTCGCTGCAAACACAGAAGACCAAAGCGAGCGCCCGACAACGAAAAAATAACCAAGAACACAAACGTCCACAAAACGTCCCGAGTGTAGGACTAGAACTCATCATCCAAACCCAGAACTCAATCCTCCTCAGAGCAAAGAACCTCCAAATAACCATCTGGATATTCCCACACGCTCTCATCACCATATTGATGAAACAAATGTTCATCTAACGTTTCCAATCGTGACCGACTCAGAAACAGAAACAGAATTACAAGTTGCGTAGGGCAAACCGCCCTGTTGCAACGACATACATGAGTGAAGCGTGTCCCAACGTTCGAAGCAAGGCAAAAGCCTCTGAATGTAATCAACTCCTAAATGAACAAAATCTCCTAAAACAAAAAAAGATCTCCAACGTCTCTGAAACCAGAAATCCCCAATCGAAACTCAAGAAAGAGCCCAAACGTCAAAACATAAAACCAAACACAAGAATCGGTCGCTTCCAACTCAGAAAACCAGAGCGAGCGCCCAACAAACAGAGCAAACAACAAAGAACATCAACTTCCCCATCAAACGAAACATCCAGAACAACGAAAAACAAACACCACCAGTCGCTACAAGCTCACAACGAGCGAGCGTCCAACCACTCCCTACGCAAGGCGAGCGCCCGGCGAATATGAACAGCCACACGAACCTGCCCCGGACAATTAAACAAACGAAACAGAGAGCCACGACTCTCTTCCACGACCGAGTTCACACGCAACCGCACATAAAGCGGACAAGCAAAAAGAAAATGCACCTCGTTTTCAGGCGTCGAAACCCCAGCATCCAAACAGAACGGACAATACCTCTCGTTCAAAGGCACGTCTCTATCACTCAAGTCCACAGCATCGATCTCCAAACCGTGAAGACGAGCCCGAAAACGCACCCAAGTCGTACGCAAACCCAAATCCGTAAAAGAAGACAACGCGTTCGTGTAACAAAACGTCGGTTTGAACCGATTGTAATACGCCACGATACGCGGATGTCGAGAACGCAACTGACCCACAATATCTGCCTTGTAGGCACGCGCCCAGGTCGCCACGTCCACCTCCACAAACCCATCGAACTGTGGAACAGAGCGTCTCACCATATCACGAAACTGGACCCACCAAGAACGCCGAGAATCCGGCTGACCACGCAACCAGAACAGCATCGCCCGCGTGGGATGCGTCGCCGGCAATTGCATCAGTCGATTCCAAAACTTCAACGCATTCCGGTACAAATAAAACGACTCCTGAAGTACTCATCCCTAGCAAGCTTATAAGAAGAGACAGACCCCGATATTTGGGTGTTCAAATGAGAACGTGCATCAACCACCTCCCGAGACGATGGCAAGCCCTCTTACAAATCCACATGCGAGTAAAGCATTTTTAACTCAGCCCGTGACTCTATGAAACGACGTCCTTGCGCAAGCACAGAAGCATGTAATGTGACATAATTAGGCCACGATGTACCAGCAGCAGGCATCTCCCCCATCAGAGATCGACTAGAAGCCACACTTGGTGGGGCTGACCCTGACCGCTCACCATCAGCCACACCAGATGCAAGATCGGCCAATGCAACTGTAGCGCGCAATGTTGTCAACAAAGCCTGTTGAGTGTTCATCTCACTGATCCATTCGGATCGCAAGGAGATGGTCTCTTCAGTTGTTGGCAAAGCATCCACACGTGTCAAAGCCACCTCATATCGCGATAACTGTGCTTCCGCCGAAAGCAACTTCGATTCAAGTGAAGAAAGCCCAGACGTAACACTCTCCATAGCATCCTTTTGGGTTGCGAAAGCCACATCAGTCTCAACGAATCCCTCCACCAATGTGTTTGGTACCAGAGAACTGCGATCTGTCTGAGTACACATATCAGCAAACACTGCAGCACCCAACATACAAAGAAGCTCAGTGAGGATGTTTTCCTCGCGCCCAGAAACCTCTTGTCGGTGTCGAAACCGGTGGCCTGGTCGAAAAGAGAGCCCCTTGGGTGTCCAGATATATTTTGGAGTCGTTCTTGTCGACCAGACCATCGTTTTTGATGCGACGATAACACCCAACTGAAGGCAAGAATCGAAAAGCCATCTGTTTTTTTCAGCGAGATCTGTACCATCTTTCAAGTAACAACTTTTTTCGACCAGCGGAACTTTGGCTCTTGGGGGTCTGTTTTTTCGCTCTTGCGGCTTGCCATCGTGAAGAGTTGTGTCAGTCGCGTGTTGGGTGCGTGCTGGCTGAGTCGATTGAGTCGTTGTGGGAAGGATTTTGACTTCCTGACGTCTTGGTAAAAGTAGAAAACGTCGTTAGTGCTGGGTATAAACTTGGACGTCAGTACTTTTTGACAAAGGGCGTTCGCTATTGTGTGCAAGGAAGGACTCGAGTTGATTTGTCGGCACAGTTGGCCACTGGGTGCCTTTGTCCCAAAGTGGAACAGTGAAAGGCGACAGAAACACTCGTGGCGGAGTCGGACAGAGAAAGAGAGCGCCACTACGTGTTGACACGAACGAAAGGGTAATCAAAACAAGTCGTGGTCGCTGAAAAGGTCGCCACTCCGGCGTGGGTGGTCGACACTCGTCGTGACTGGAGGACACCAAAGCGAACGATCTGCGGGACACCAAAACGAACGATCTGCGGGACAGAAAAAGAAAAAAGGAAGTACGTGGTCTTGGTCTTGGACTAACAAACAGGACAAGGAATAGTCGTCCACGAAAAACAATCCTCAATTTCCCCGTGCACCACAAACCACAAAGCTCACTCACAGACCAACTCCTTTTTTCAGCAAGGACCTTTGCTCACGCTGAGGCTTTTCTGACGAAAGTTTTTATTTATGATGTCTGCAATAATGGACGACGAGTAACCTGATACCCCGACAAGACGGGCAAATCGGGGGGGGACTTCATGCAATTTTGGAATCGGAGGTGGTGCCCGAAAAACAAAAGGCGGATGCGATGGAAATGATCATCAACCAACCCGATGAACCGTTGTTCATGTTGGCACAAAAGCTGGGGGTGAAACAGAAACAGAAACAGAATTACAAGTTGCGTAGGGCAAACCGCCCTGTTGCAACGACATACATGAGTGAATCGTTGTCCCAACGTTGGAAGCAAGGCAAAAGCCTCTTTCTGTATGCATCTCCTAAAAAACGAAATGTCCTAAAAATAAAAAGATCTCTTACATCTCTGAAACCTGAAATACCCGATCGAGACTCGAGAAAGAGCCCAAACCTCGAAACAAAAGCACCACAAACACCAGAATCGGTCGCTGCAAACACAGAAGACCAAAGCGAGCGCCCGACAACGAAAAAATAACCAAGAACACAAACGTCCACAAAACGTCCCGAGTGTAGGACTAGAACTCATCATCCAAACCCAGAACTCAATCCTCCTCAGAGCAAAGAACCTCCAAATAACCATCTGGATATTCCCACACGCTCTCATCACCATATTGATGAAACAAATGTTCATCTAACGTTTCCAATCGTGACCGACTCAGAAACAGAAACAGAATTACAAGTTGCGTAGGGCAAACCGCCCTGTTGCAACGACATACAGAAACAGAAACAGAAACAGAAATTACATGTTGCGAAGGGCCAATCCGCCCTGTTGCAACCACATACAATGTCTCAGCCATGTCCAAAAGTCCACAGAAGATGAAGTCTCCAATAAAACCCCAGTACAATCAACGAGAGACCCATCACTAAGGAATCAATGTATCAGAAAGTATTGCCAAAAAACGTTCCCAAGAAAAAGAAACCCGGAACACCAAGCAACAACCAAAAGGAGAGCGAAAACTACTGTCAAACGCCCACCACAAACGACCAACAAACAAAACGAAACAAACAAACACAAAACAAACAAACAAAAACCACGTCACGGCTGAGCCTCAAGCCACTGAGCTCGAAAATCCAACGCCCGACGAAGGTAAACAGCCACCCGATACTGACCCGGCAAATTGAACAAACGACGCAACGAAAACCCCGATTCAGACACAACCGATCCCACACGCAAACCAGAATACAACGGACAAAAGAACAGGAAATGCCGCTCGTTCTCAGCCGTCCTGTTGCCTTGCGACAAACAATAAGGACAGAAACGCTCGTGCAAAGGCACATCCCTCCGTAGCAGATCCGCCACGTCGATCTCCAAACCGTGCAAACGCGCACGAAAACGCACCCACACCGTCCGCAGCCCCACATCCTCGAAAGAAGACAGCGCTCTCGAGTAGCCGAACACCGGCTTGAACACGTTGTAAAACGCAACAATACGAGGATGTCCCGAACGAAGACGAGCCACAATGTCCGCCTTATACGCCGCGGTCCACGACGCAAGGTCCACTTCTCCAGATCCATCGAATCCAGGAGCAAATCGGCGCACCATATCCTTGAACAAAACCCACCAAGAGCGCTGAGAGACCGTGGCTTCCGATTGGAGCCAAACGATCAACTGCCGAGCCGGATGGTCGACAGGCAAAGTCATCATACGATTCCAAAACCGAACCGCGTTCTTGTTGAAGTAGTAGAGGATCGGCAGAGCACCCATCTCCAAATACACCACATTGCGAAGCGTCCTCACGGGAAGCCGCAACACCCGCTTCAGAAAACGAATCTGCAAACCGTTGAACGCATCCTTGTGCGCCTGAGTCAAGAAGAAGCACCAAACTGGCGCCGCATACTGAACCTTCCCCAAAACATACATGCGAAACAGAGACAGAAGCGTCTTCGGATCGCGAAGCCCCAGATCCCCGGATCGAGCCAACAAGCGCCCCACCGCCGCCTGTCCGTTTTGCAGAGTCCTGTCGATATGATTTCCAAACACGTTCACGCTGCCCGGACCATCCTTGAAGAAAACTCCCAAATATTTCATCGTCGATTGCAGCTCCACATCCACACCGTTGAGAGACACAGTCGTGAGCCCCCGCGCATTCACCACCATCCCTTCCGTCTTCTCCAGATTCGTCTTCACTCCCCAATCGTGCTCATACTGCCCCAGCACATCACCAACAGCCGAGACATCCTCCACAGACGAGCACGGCACCAGCGTGTCGTCCGCAAAGATGAGCGCCACAATGATCGCCAAACCCAGAACGATGTGGCTAACCTGCGCCCCCTCCAGCAGCCGCGGCAAGTTGTCATGATATAACGTGAAAAGCAGCGGACTGAACGGACAGCCCTGACGAACGCCCCTGCCGATTCCAAACGGCGCCGTGCACCCCTTCGTCCCACGAACCACCGCCGTCGAGTTCTCGTACATGAACGTCAGTACAACAAAAAAGGGATCAGCCAGGCCCAACCTCCGCAAGTGCAGCCACAATCGCGAATGGCTAACGCTATCGTACGCCTTCTCCAAATCCAGCGATAACAGAATCAACAAAGCACCAGACCGCCGCGCCTTGTACAACAAACCCCAAGTCACCAAAATCCACGTCGTCGTCTCGCAACCACGCCTGAAGCCAGCTTGGGAGAGGTGTCGAATCGGATCCAGAAGAGGCGCCAGCCGCTCCATCAACAAGTACACAAACACTTTGTACCACAAGGTACAAAGCATAATGGGTCGGTACCGGAACGGGTCCCCCCTGGAACCACGCCGCTTCCAGATAGGCCTGATGACGCCCAGCAGCCACTGCCGCGGCACGCGACGCTCTGCAAGGCACCTGTTGAACATGGCCACCAGCAGCGGCCGCCAAGCTTCCGCCAAGCCTTGTCCCTTGAAAAAGGCAGGAGTCCACGAATCCGCGCCCCCACAAGTCCGCACATGCAAACGCCCCAAAGCCGCCGCCACCTCGAATTCCGTAAAAGGTTCCACCAACGACGGATGAGACAAGCAATCTTCTTGGATCGAAACCCGAGGTTCCGGATCATCCCCAGCCAAACCACGTTCCGCAAAGAAGTCCGCAAAGTAACGCTCCCAGACGGCCACATCCACAAGGATACAAGGATTACAAGTTGCGTAGGGCAAACCGCCCTGTTGCAACGACATACATGAGTGAATCGTGTCCCAACGTTCGAAGCAAGGCAAAAGCCTCTGAATGTAATCAACTCCTAAATGAACAAAATCTCCTAAAACAAAAAAGTTCCAACGTCTCTGAAACCAGAAATCCCCAATCGAAACTCAAGAAAGAGCCCAAACGTCAAAACATAAAACCAAACACAAGAATCGGTCGCTTCCAACTCAGAAACCCGGAGCGAGCGCCCAACAAACAAAGCAAACAACGAAGAACACCAACTTCCCCATCAAACGAAACATCCAGAACAACGAAAAACAAACACCACCAGTCGCTACAAGCCCACTACGAACGAGCGTCCAACCACTCCCTACGCAAGGCGAGCGCCCGGCGAATATAAACAGCCACACGAACCTGCCCCGGACAATTAAACAAACGAAATACCGAGCCACGACTCTCTTCCACGACATCCACACCATCAGACGCTCGCTGGCCCTTCGGAAACAAAGCACGATGAAACGCCCGAGAATCACTCGTGAACAAAGCCGGCATCCTGTCGCCATAAGAACGATCAAACTCTCTGCGCGCCCGCCTCAACACCGCATAATACCGATTCCGGAGATTACGTGCCGATTGAGCCAACGCAACGACCGAACGCCGACAACGATGTGCACGCCATGCAGCACGATACGCTCTGTAGGCCAGCACACACGCCGCTGAATACCACGGCTGTCGCGCAAGACGTCGTCGTGGTCGAGAAGGAGGAAACCACTCCAAACGATGCTCCACAACATCCGAGACCGCAGAGCCCATCGCATCCACCGATGGCGCATCTTCGATCTCATCCAGCAACGAATCTCTGTGAACGGAAAGAAACGACGCCAACTGTTGCTGCTCTCGAGCCCCCAAACGGAAACGCCCTGCATTTACCTGCCGATTCCACTCCTGACGAAAGGACAAACTCAGAACAACAGGCATGTGATCCGATGCAATCGTCTCCGGACACACACGCAAAGAATCAGCAAACGCAAACAGCCCCGGCGATCCCAAAACGTAATCAATCAACTGCAAACCACCCGTAGAGCCCAAACGAAAAGTGGACAAGCCCTGAGCGTCGCCCGAAACACGACCATTGAAAATCCTGAGATCATTTTCTGAACACAAACGAAGCAAAAGCCGACCATTGGCGTCAACACCACGAGAATCACTAGAAACACGAACTGGCAATCCAGGAACGTCCGGTCCATCACTGGAAACCGCAGTGCTAGCGTTGAAATCACCCAGCACCAAAACAAAACGGGAATCTCCAAGCGTACCCAAACCAGAAATTTCCTCCGAAAGAAAGTCCCACACATCCAAATCGCGAAAATCAGAGCCTGCAGAAGGCAGGTAGCAACCAAAACAAATCAACTCAGAAGGACCAATAAAACAACGAACCCCAACAATCGAACTGCTGGCGTCTTGCACATCCAAAAACGAAACTGACGCATCCAAAGACTTCCGTACCATAACCCCAACACCCCCAGACCGTCGACGTACCCCCTGACGCGACCGTAACAAAACAGAAAAATCAGAAAACCGATCATAAAAGGAAACATCCCCAATCTCTTGTAAAAATAAAATATCCACCTGATCTAAAACATCTTCGAAAAAACAACCCTTCCAATCAGCCGCCGCCCGAACATTCCAAGTCCCCACCCTCAGGAAAACCGAACGGCGGCACCCCTAGTGACCACCCGAGGTGGAAACCAAGGCCATAGACGAACCTGGTGGTGGCATGGAAGAAGCGGGAGCCGGCGCAGAAGGACGAGCGCGAACAGGGCCATAAACAAGGTCATTGAGAGCGCTCTGGTCCATAAAGAGAGAACGCCAACGTGTGTCCTGTGCCAGCAAACCAACGGGCAGTGGTGCACCCGAGACTGGAACCACGAACAATTTCTCCTCAGCGAAAAAAGCCCGTGATATCCTCGAATTCGCCTTGCGCGACTCATCCCAAGCAAGGTGATGCACAGGCATCAACTCCCGACGCAGTTGAAGCTGACGCTGAGTCAAGTCCCTCCTGACCACCAACCCAGAAGGAAGGCCGTGACCAGATTGCACCAACATCTTGATGTCCCTACGGCTCTCCCACAGACGTTCGGCCGCAAGGTCCGACTTGAAGCGCACGAGCACCATTCGTGCACGGCCAGAAGTGGACGATCCCAATCGCGACACAAACGAGACGTGGGAGGACCAAGAGTCCGTCGTCACTGCAGTCTCGTCCTGTAATTCCCGTTGAAGGTTGTCCAACAAAGTTTTGATCGATTCCCGCAACGCAGGTCCACGTTCCCCAGGGCCTTCCTCAATGCCCGCAAAGATCAGATTCTTCCGCTTCGACTGTTTGGCCACCTCATCCGCAAGAGAACTCAGGCGGTCATCCAAGGTACCAATGGCCCGTTTCACCTCTTCCGTAGAGCCAGCATCCGGGGGGGATTGTTCTAATTTGTCGAGACGAGCCTCCAAAGCCTGAAAACGGCTATCAGTAGTGTGCCGCAACTGATTGAGATCCGTCACACACTCATTCACCTGCGACGTCAACCGCTCCAGGTTCGCAATACCTCGCACCAGCGAAACCAATACCTTTTGAATCCCCACCAAGCTCTCACGCAAGTATTCACCATTCAGAGGCCTCGTGGAAACATTGGATTGTAAGAATGCAACATCCTCATCATCCAAACACAAGCCGGAGCGGCTACGGGGCCGCGGGGTACCCGGTAAGGAACCGCCATCAGCAGCAGGCGCATCAGCAGCCCGACGCTTATCACGTGCGATCCCTTCCATATCGCCAGCAGCTGTCTCACGAGATGCACCTTCCAGCGACAGGACAGGCCTGCCACCATGCTGAATGAGAGCCTCACGCACACGACGCTGACCCTCTGAAGCGTCCTGAGATCCGGACATATCACTCCAAAAACGGTGAAGAACGCCAAACGAAAAGATGGTGACCAGAACGCCCGTGAATGTCCAATGCAAGGAAAGTCGTCAGCAAGGATATACCCCGAGCAAGGATACACCCTGCAAGTAAAACCAGCTGCAAGGTTACACCCTGCAAGCTTACACCGCCGGTTCCACGCCACAGTGCTACAGTAGAACAAGTGCGACACCCGTGGAACAGGTGTTACACCCCTGAGCAAGCGTGTGACAGGGACCCACAACGACCCTTCCAAGCGTGACAACTCCCTGCAGTGGATTTCTGGTTTCAGAGACGTTGGAACTTTTTTGTTTTAGGAGATTTTGTTCATTTAGGAGTTGATTACATTCAGAGGCTTTTGCCTTGCTTCGAACGTTGGGACACGATTCACTCATGTATGTCGTTGCAACAGGGCGGTTTGCCCTACGCAACTTGTAATCCTTGTATCCTTGTATCCTTGCAGTGGCTGTCACTATCGTGATAGACCTTGAAACGACAGGTCAGGCGCTCGAATCCCAGTGATCCCACAGCACAGCACAGCACCTCCCACAGCAGCTCCCACAGGCCCAAGCGAAGGAGGAACGATCCAGAAGGGAAGACAGCGCCAGAGAAGGCGAAAACAGCGAGCCAGAGGCGAGCAGAGCCGAAGGGAAGCGTTCTGAGCCGAAGGAGAACGTTCTGAGAATCAGGAAAACGTTCTGAGAATCAGGAAAACGTTCTGAGAATCAGGAAAACGTTCTGAGAATCAGGAAAACGTTCTGAGAATCAGGAAAACGTTCTGAGAATCAGGAAAACGTTCTGAGAATCAGGAAAACGTTCTGAGAATCAGGAAAACGTTCTGAGAATCAGGAAAACGTTCTGAGAATCAGGAAAACGTTCTGAGAATCAGGAAAACGTTCTGAGAATCAGGAAAACGTTCTGAGAATCAGGAAAACGTTCTGAGAATCAGGAAAACGTTCTGAGAATCAGGAAAACGTTCTGAGAATCAGGAAAACGTTCTGAGAAACATACATGACATACATGACATACACGACATACATGAGTGAAGCGTGTCCCAACGTACGAAGCAAGGCAAAAGCCTCTGAATGTAATCAACTCCTAAATGAACAAAATCTCCTAAAACAAAAAAAGATCTCCAACGTCTCTGAAACCAGAAATCCCCAATCGAAACTCAAGAAAGAGCCCAAACGTCAAAACATAAAACCAAACACAAGAATCGGTCGCTTCCAACTCAGAAAACCATAGCGAGCGCCCAACAAACAGAGCAAACAACAAAGAACATCAACTTCCCCATCAAACGAAACATCCAGAACAACGAAAAACAAACACCACCAGTCGCTACAAGCTCACAACGAGCGAGCGTCCAACCACTCCCTACGCAAGGCGAGCGCCCGGCGAATATGAACAGCCACACGAACCTGCCCCGGACAATTAAACAAACGAAACAGAGAGCCACGACTCTCTTCCACGACCGAGTTCACACGCAACCGCACATAAAGCGGACAAGCAAAAAGAAAATGCACCTCGTTTTCAGGCGTCGAAACCCCAGCATCCAAACAGAACGGACAATACCTCTCGTTCAAAGGCACGTCTCTATCACTCAAGTCCACAGCATCGATCTCCAAACCGTGAAGACGAGCCCGAAAACGCACCCAAGTCGTACGCAAACCCAAATCCGTAAAAGAAGACAACGCGTTCGTGTAACAAAACGTCGGTTTGAACCGATTGTAATACGCCACGATACGCGGATGTCGAGAACGCAACTGACCCACAATATCTGCCTTGTAGGCACGCGCCCAGGTCGCCACGTCCACCTCCACAAACCCATCGAACTGTGGAACAGAGCGTCTCACCATATCACGAAACTGGACCCACCAAGAACGCCGAGAATCCGGCTGACCACGCAACCAGAACAGCATCGCCCGCGTGGGATGCGTCGCCGGCAATTGCATCAGTCGATTCCAAAACTTCAACGCATTCCGGTACAAATAAAACGACTCCTGAAGTACTCATCCCTAGCAAGCTTATAAGAAGAGACAGACCCCGATATCTGGGTGTTCAAATGAGAACGTGCATCAACCACCTCCCGAGACGATGGCAAGCCCTCTTACAAATCCACATGCGAGTAAAGCATTTTTAACTCAGCCCGTGACTCTATGAAACGACGTCCTTGCGCAAGCACAGAAGCATGTAATGTGACATAATTAGGCCACGATGTACCAGCAGCCAGAGATAGGACTTGGGCCAAATTTTTGGTCCGACTCCGGTCCGGTCCGGTTACGGTCGGGTTACGGTCACCGTACTACGGCCGTAACTCCGTACCGTAACCGGAGTAATATGTTGTTTTTACGGTACGGAACAGGTACGGTATAACTACGGTAGGCCCTAAATCACCGTGAAGTAGCGTGGTTCAGTGCTAAAGCGTTAGGCTGCAGTCAGTAGGGTCGCGGGTTCGAATCCCCCTGGGTTCCTTTGGAATCGCGGGACCCTGCGGGGGTCACTTTCTACGGTTTACGGTTGTTACGGCCGTTACGGTCGTTACGGTCCGGTACGGAGCGGTACGGAGTGGTACGGTGCTACGGTTACGGCCGTAAAAGTACGATTTTCTGACGAAAATTGTACTCCGGTTACGGTCCGGTTACGGTGGTTACGGTCCGGTTACGGTGACCGTAACCGTAAAGTCCTATCTCTGCCAGCAGCAGGCATCTCCCCCATCAGAGATCGACTAGAAGCCACACTTGGTGGGGCTGACCCTGACCGCTCACCATCAGCCACACCAGATGCAAGATCGGCCAATGCAACTGTAGCGCGCAATGTTGTCAACAAAGCCTGTTGAGTGTTCATCTCACTGATCCATTCGGATCGCAAGGAGATGGTCTCTTCAGTTGTTGGCAAAGCATCCACACGTGTCAAAGCCACCTCATATCGCGATAACTGTGCTTCCGCCGAAAGCAACTTCGATTCAAGTGAAGAAAGCCCAGACGTAACACTCTCCATAGCATCCTTTTGGGTTGCGAAAGCCACATCAGTCTCAACGAATCCCTCCACCAATGTGTTTGGTACCAGAGAACTGCGATCTGTCTGAGTACACATGTCAGCAAACACTGCAGCACCCAACATACAAAGAAGCTCAGTGAGGATGTTTTCCTCGCGCCCAGAAACCTCTTGTCGGTGTCGAAACCGGTGGCCTGGTCGAAAAGAGAGCCCCTTGGGTGTCCAGATATATTTTGGAGTCGTTCTTGTCGACCAGACCATCGTTTTTGATGCGACGATAACACCCAACTGAAGGCAAGAATCGAAAAGCCATCTGTTTTTTTCAGCGAGATCTGTACCATCTTTCAAGTAACAACTTTTTTCGACCAGCCAGAGGAACTTTGGCTCTTGGGGGTCTGTTTTTTCGCTCTTGCGGCTTGCCATCGTGAAGAGTTGTGTCAGTCGCGTGTTGGGTGCGTGCTGGCTGAGTCGATTGAGTCGTTGTGGGAAGGATTTTGACTTCCTGACGTCTTGGTAAAAGTAGAAAACGTCGTTAGTGCTGGGTATAAACTTGGACGTCAGTACTTTTTGACAAAGGGCGTTCGCTATTGTGTGCAAGGAAGGACTCGAGTTGATTTGTCGGCACAGTTGGCCACTGGGTGCCTTTGTCCCAAAGTGGAACAGTGAAAGGCGACAGAAACACTCGTGGCGGAGTCGGACAGAGAAAGAGAGCGCCACTACGTGTTGACACGAACGAAAGGGTAATCAAAACAAGTCGTGGTCGCTGAAAAGGTCGCCACTCCGGCGTGGGTGGTCGACACTCGTCGTGACTGGAGGACACCAAAGCGAACGATCTGCGGGACACCAAAACGAACGATCTGCGGGACAGAAAAAGAAAAAAGGAAGTACGTGGTCTTGGTCTTGGACTAACAAACAGGACAAGGAATAGTCGTCCACGAAAAACAATCCTCAATTTCCCCGTGCACCACAAACCACAAAGCTCACTCACAGACCAACTCCTTTTTTCAGCAAGGACCTTTGCTCACGCTGAGGCTTTTCTGACGAAAGTTTTTGTTTATGATGTCTGCAATAATGGACGACGAGTAACCTGATACCCCGACAAGACGGGCAAATCGGGGGGGGACTTCATGCAATTTTGGAATCGGAGGTGGTGCCCGAAAAACAAAAGGCGGATGCGATGGAAATGATCATCAACCAACCCGATGAACCGTTGTTCATGTTGGCACAAAAGCTGGGGGTGAAACAGAAACAGAAACAGAATTACAAGTTGCGTAGGGCAAACCGCCCTGTTGCAACGACATACATGAGTGAATCGTTGTCCCAACGTTGGAAGCAAGGCAAAAGCCTCTTTCTGTATGCATCTCCTAAAAAACGAAATGTCCTAAAAATAAAAAGATCTCTTACATCTCTGAAACCTGAAATACCCGATCGAGACTCGAGAAAGAGCCCAAACCTCGAAACAAAAGCACCACAAACACCAGAATCGGTCGCTGCAAACACAGAAGACCAAAGCGAGCGCCCGACAACGAAAAAATAACCAAGAACACAAACGTCCACAAAACGTCCCGAGTGTAGGACTAGAACTCATCATCCAAACCCAGAACTCAATCCTCCTCAGAGCAAAGAACCTCCAAATAACCATCTGGATATTCCCACACGCTCTCATCACCATATTGATGAAACAAATGTTCATCTAACGTTTCCAATCGTGACCGACTCAGAAACAGAAACAGAATTACAAGTTGCGTAGGGCAAACCGCCCTGTTGCAACGACATACATGAGTGAAGCGTGTCCCAACGTTCGAAGCAAGGCAAAAGCCTCTGAATGTAATCAACTCCTAAATGAACAAAATCTCCTAAAACAAAAAAAGATCTCCAACGTCTCTGAAACCAGAAATCCCCAATCGAAACTCAAGAAAGAGCCCAAACGTCAAAACATAAAACCAAACACAAGAATCGGTCGCTTCCAACTCAGAAAACCAGAGCGAGCGCCCAACAAACAGAGCAAACAACAAAGAACATCAACTTCCCCATCAAACGAAACATCCAGAACAACGAAAAACAAACACCACCAGTCGCTACAAGCTCACAACGAGCGAGCGTCCAACCACTCCCTACGCAAGGCGAGCGCCCGGCGAATATGAACAGCCACACGAACCTGCCCCGGACAATTAAACAAACGAAACAGAGAGCCACGACTCTCTTCCACGACCGAGTTCACACGCAACCGCACATAAAGCGGACAAGCAAAAAGAAAATGCACCTCGTTTTCAGGCGTCGAAACCCCAGCATCCAAACAGAACGGACAATACCTCTCGTTCAAAGGCACGTCTCTATCACTCAAGTCCACAGCATCGATCTCCAAACCGTGAAGACGAGCCCGAAAACGCACCCAAGTCGTACGCAAACCCAAATCCGTAAAAGAAGACAACGCGTTCGTGTAACAAAACGTCGGTTTGAACCGATTGTAATACGCCACGATACGCGGATGTCGAGAACGCAACTGACCCACAATATCTGCCTTGTAGGCACGCGCCCAGGTCGCCACGTCCACCTCCACAAACCCATCGAACTGTGGAACAGAGCGTCTCACCATATCACGAAACTGGACCCACCAAGAACGCCGAGAATCCGGCTGACCACGCAACCAGAACAGCATCGCCCGCGTGGGATGCGTCGCCGGCAATTGCATCAGTCGATTCCAAAACTTCAACGCATTCCGGTACAAATAAAACGACTCCTGAAGTACTCATCCCTAGCAAGCTTATAAGAAGAGACAGACCCCGATATCTGGGTGTTCAAATGAGAACGTGCATCAACCACCTCCCGAGACGATGGCAAGCCCTCTTACAAATCCACATGCGAGTAAAGCATTTTTAACTCAGCCCGTGACTCTATGAAACGACGTCCTTGCGCAAGCACAGAAGCATGTAATGTGACATAATTAGGCCACGATGTACCAGCAGCAGGCATCTCCCCCATCAGAGATCGACTGCTGCGCCGGTTTGGGTGTTCTTTCTGACTCAGCAGCACAAGCGGGAGCTGAACGATCTGTTGGTGCGTTACCTAAAATCGGTGCTACGTCTTCCGACGAGGGCGCTGAAGAATTTCGTGTATTTGGAGTGTGGTGTTTTGCCGGTCACGTTTTATTTGTACCGGAACGCGTTGAAGTTTTGGAATCGCCTGATGCAATTGCCGGCGACGCATCCCACGCGGGCGATGCTGTTCTGGTTGCGTGGTCAGCCGGATTCTCGGCGTTCTTGGTGGGTTCAGTTTCGTGATATGGTGAGACGCTTTGTTCCACAGTTCGATGGGTTTGTGGAGGTGGACGTGGCGACCTGGGCGCGTGCCTATAAGGCAGATATTGTGGGTCAATTGCGTTCCCGACATCCGCGTATCGTGGCGTATTATAATCGGTTCAAACCGACGTTTTGTTACACGAACGCGTTGTCTTCTTTTACGGATTTGGGTTTGCGTACGACTTGGGTGCGTTTTCGGGCTCGTCTTCACGGTTTGGAGATCGATGCTGTGGACTTGAGTGATAGAGACGTGCCTTTGAACGAGAGGTATTGTCCGTTTTGTTTGGACGCTGGGGTTTCGACGCCTGAAAACGAGGTGCATTTTCTTTTTGCTTGTCCGCTTTATGTGCGGTTGCGTGTGAACTCGGTCGTGGAAGAGAGTCGTGGCTCTCTATTTCGTTTGTTTAATTGTCCGGGGCAGGTTCGTGTGGCTGTTTATATTCGCCGGGCGCTCGCCTTGCGTAGGGAGTGGTTGGACGCTCGTTCGTAGTGGGCTTGTAGCGACTGGTGGTGTTTGTTTTTCGTTGTTCTGGATGTTTCGTTTGATGGGGAAGTTGGTGTTCTTCGTTGTTTGCTTTGTTTGTTGGGCGCTCGCTCCGGGTTTCTGAGTTGGAAGCGACCGATTCTTGTGTTTGGTTTTATGTTTTGACGTTTGGGCTCTTTCTTGAGTTTCGATTGGGGATTTCTGGTTTCAGAGACGTTGGAACTTTTTTGTTTTAGGAGATTTTGTTCATTTAGGAGTTGATTACATTCAGAGGCTTTTGCCTTGCTTCGAACGTTGGGACACGATTCACTCATGTATGTCGTTGCAACAGGGCGGTTTGCCCTACGCAACTTGTAATCCTTGTATCCTTGTATCCTTGTATCCTTGTGTCAGGCTGCTGGTGTGCGTATTTTCAATGGCCGTGTTCGTGGGGATTTGATTGGGGAGTGTACGTTTCGGCAACAGGGTGTTTGGAGTCTTTTGGACTATGTCGTGGGCAGTGAGTCTATTTTGTCGGATTGGGACGTTTCTTTGTTTGTGGAGCCCGATCCGCCGTTGCACATTTCGGATCACAGGGCTGTTGTTTTGACTGTTGCGTTTTCTCAGGTGTGGGATCAGGCTGTGGATCGTGGAAGGTATCGTATGGCGGCACGGGATCAGCAGCGATTGGCTCGGTTTTTGCGATGCAATCGTGATTCTTTGCTTTCAGGAATCGATTCGGGAGCATCGGTGGATTGTGTTGCTCGTTCGGTTTCGGCTGTGGTGACTACCCAGTTGGTGAAGCGCTCTTCATCTGTTCCAGCTCGGCGCGTTTCTCGGCAGCCTTGGTATAATCAGGCGTGTATCGATGCTTTGCGTGAGTACCGGCGTGCTTGGAGGGCATATTTGCGGCGACCCGAATCGCCTGATCTGGCTGTTGATGCGAGGAGATTGAGGAATCGCTATTTTGCTGTTTTGGCTCGAGAGAAGCGTCAGTTCGACCTGGGATATGGTGACTATATGCAGCGCCTCTTCAAGGAGGATTCCAAACGTTTTCACTCCACTTTGTTTCCGAGGCAGAAGCGTGCTTCTGATGCTGTAACTTTGGACGATTGGCACAAGCACTTTACGGAGTTTTTCGAGGCCTCCTCTCTTGATACGGATGATCCAGAGCCTCATGTTGATATCAGGAGCGATGTGTTGGGACGTGACGACCTTGTGACGCCTTTTACTGACGTGGAGGTCAAGCAGGCGGTGAGAAAGTTGAAACTGGGGACGTGTGCTGGTGCGGATTCGTGGACGCCGGCGTTCTTCAAGGGACAGGGGTTGCAGGAGGCTTGGCTTCCGTTGCTGCTCGCTCTCTTTAATCGATGCCTTCGCGAGAGACGTGTTCCTCGGAGCTGGCTGTTTGGTATGGTGCGCCCCATTTACAAGAACCGTGGACATCGTTCGGATCCCATTCGTTATCGTCCGATCATGCTCTGTACGGTGTGGTACAAACTGTTTGTTTATACGTTGATGGAGCGCGTCGCACCTGTGTTGGACCCTGTTCGTCATCCCACTCAGGCCGGTTTTCGGAGGGGCTGTGAAACGGTGACTTGGATTTTGCTGGCGTGGGGTCTCATTTTCTGGGCGAAGAAGACTGGGAACTTGTTGTTTTTGCTGTCGATGGATTTGGCGAAAGCTTACGACAGTGTGCATCACGATCGCTTGTGGTTGCACTTGCGACGTATGGGCCTGCATCCTTGGCTGATTGAACTTGTGAGGTACATGTATCAGAACTCCTCGGCGGTGGTTAGGGGGACTCGTGGCTGTTCGCGCTCGTTTGAGATGCGCCGTGGTGTGCGACAAGGCTGCCCTTTCAGTCCTCTGTTGTATACTTGTTACCATGATAACTTTCCTCTTCTCTTGGAGCGACTGGACTTGGAACGAGTTGTTTTTGACCTGGTGAAGATCGTCGCGATGATCTTTGCGGACGACACTCTGGTGCCTTTGCGTGATGAGGAAGGTGTGCAGGCGGTGGGCGACTTGACGCTTCGGTTTGAGCAAGACTGGCATATCAAGACGAACCATGAGAAGACGGAGGTGCTTGCGGTGAACCCGGGGTCGCGTACTTCGGTTTCGTTTGGTGGACACGATGTGCCGTTGCAGCGCACGCTCAAGTATTTGGGTGTGGTGTTTTACGATGGGCCTGGGGACGTCAACGTGTTTCGGGAGCATATTTCAAAGGTGTTGTGTGCGGGCAACGTGGCTGTTGGGCGTTTGCGTGCGAGGGCGTTTGAGATCGGTTTGAGGGATCCACGGACTCTGGTGGCTCTCTTCAAGATGTACGTTTTGGGGAAGGTGCAGTATGCTGCGCCGGTTTGGGTGTTCTTTCTGACTCAGCAGCACAAGCGGGAGCTGAACGATCTGTTGGTGCGTTACCTAAAATCGGTGCTACGTCTTCCGACGAGGGCGCTGAAGAATTTCGTGTATTTGGAGTGTGGTGTTTTGCCGGTCACGTTTTATTTGTACCGGAACGCGTTGAAGTTTTGGAATCGCCTGATGCAATTGCCGGCGACGCATCCCACGCGGGCGATGCTGTTCTGGTTGCGTGGTCAGCCGGATTCTCGGCGTTCTTGGTGGGTTCAGTTTCGTGATATGGTGAGACGCTTTGTTCCACAGTTCGATGGGTTTGTGGAGGTGGACGTGGCGACCTGGGCGCGTGCCTATAAGGCAGATATTGTGGGTCAATTGCGTTCCCGACATCCGCGTATCGTGGCGTATTATAATCGGTTCAAACCGACGTTTTGTTACACGAACGCGTTGTCTTCTTTTACGGATTTGGGTTTGCGTACGACTTGGGTGCGTTTTCGGGCTCGTCTTCACGGTTTGGAGATCGATGCTGTGGACTTGAGTGATAGAGACGTGCCTTTGAGCGAGAGGTATTGTCCGTTTTGTTTGGCCGCTGGGGTTTCGACGCCTGAAAACGAGGTGCATTTTCTTTTTGCTTGTCCGCTTTATGTGCGGTTGCGTGTGAACTCGGTCGTGGAAGAGAGTCGTGGCTCTCTGTTTCGTTTGTTTAATTGTCCGGGGCAGGTTCGTGTGGCTGTTTATATTCGCCGGGCGCTCGCCTTGCGTAGGGAGTGGTTGGACGCTCGTTCGTAGTGGGCTTGTCGCGACTGGTGGTGTTTGTTTTTCGTTGTTCTGGATGTTTCGTTTGATGGGGAAGTTGGTGTTCTTTGTTGTTTGCTTTGTTTGTTGGGCGCTCGCTCTGGGTTTCTGAGCTGGAAGCAGAAACAGAAACAGAATTACAAGTTGCGTAGGGCAAACCGCCCTGTTGCAACGACATACATGAGTGAATTGTGTCCCAACGTTCGAAGCAAGGCAAAAGCCTCTGAATGTAATCAACTCCTAAATGAACAAAATCTCCTAAAACAAAAAAGTTCCAACGTCGCTGAAACCAGAAATCCCCAATCGAAACTCAAGAAAGAGCCCAAACGTCAAAACATAAAACCAAACACAAGAATCGGTCGCTTCCAACTCAGAAACCCAGAGCGAGCGCCCAACAAACAAAGCAAACAACAAAGAACACCAACTTCCCCATCAAACGAAACATCCAGAACAACGAAAAACAAACACCACCAGTCGCGACAAGCCCACTACGAACGAGCGTCCAACCACTCCCTACGCAAGGCGAGCGCCCGGCGAATATAAACAGCCACACGAACCTGCCCCGGACAATTAAACAAACGAAACAGAGAGCCACGACTCTCTTCCACGACCGAGTTCACACGCAACCGCACATAAAGCGGACAAGCAAAAAGAAAATGCACCTCGTTTTCAGGCGTCGAAACCCCAGCGGCCAAACAAAACGGACAATACCTCTCGTTCAAAGGCACGTCTCTATCACTCAAGTCCACAGCATCGATCTCCAAACCGTGAAGACGAGCCCGAAAACGCACCCAAGTCGTACGCAAACCCAAATCCGTAAAAGAAGACAGCGCCTTCGTGTAACAAAACGTCGGTTTGAACCGATTGTAATACGCCACGATACGCGGATGTCGAGAACGCAACTGACCCACAATATCTGCCTTATAGGCACGCGCCCAGGTCGCCACGTCCACCTCCACAAACCCATCGAACTGTGGAACAAAGCGTCTCACCATATCACGAAACTGGACCCACCAAGAACGCCGAGAATCCGGCTGACCACGCAACCAGAACAGCATCGCCCGCGTGGGATGCGTCGCCGGCAATTGCATCAGGCGATTCCAAAACTTCAACGCGTTCCGGTACAAATAAAACGTGACCGGCAAAACACCACACTCCAAATACACGAAATTCTTCAGCGCCCTCGTCGGAAGACGTAGCACCGATTTTAGGTAACGCACCAACAGATCGTTCAGCTCCCGCTTGTGCTGCTGAGTCAGAAAGAACACCCAAACCGGCGCAGCATACTGCACCTTCCCCAAAACGTACATCTTGAAGAGAGCCACCAGAGTCCGTGGATCCCTCAAACCGATCTCAAACGCCCTCGCACGCAAACGCCCAACAGCCACGTTGCCCGCACACAACACCTTTGAAATATGCTCCCGAAACACGTTGACGTCCCCAGGCCCATCGTAAAACACCACACCCAAATACTTGAGCGTGCGCTGCAACGGCACATCGTGTCCACCAAACGAAACCGAAGTACGCGACCCCGGGTTCACCGCAAGCACCTCCGTCTTCTCATGGTTCGTCTTGATATGCCAGTCTTGCTCAAACCGAAGCGTCAAGTCGCCCACCGCCTGCACACCTTCCTCATCACGCAAAGGCACCAGAGTGTCGTCCGCAAAGATCATCGCGACGATCTTCACCAGGTCAAAAACAACTCGTTCCAAGTCCAGTCGCTCCAAGAGAAGAGGAAAGTTATCATGGTAACAAGTATACAACAGAGGACTGAAAGGGCAGCCTTGTCGCACACCACGGCGCATCTCAAACGAGCGCGAACAGCCACGAGTCCCCCTAACCACCGCCGAGGAGTTGTGATACATGTACCTCACAAGTTCAATCAGCCAAGGATGCAGGCCCATACGTCGCAAGTGCAACCACAAGCGATCGTGATGCACACTGTCGTAAGCTTTCGCCAAATCCATCGACAGCAAAAACAACAAGTTCCCAGTCTTCTTCGCCCAGAAAATGAGACCCCACGCCAGCAAAATCCAAGTCACCGTTTCACAGCCCCTCCGAAAACCGGCCTGAGTGGGATGACGAACAGGGTCCAACACAGGTGCGACGCGCTCCATCAACGTATAAACAAACAGTTTGTACCACACCGTACAGAGCATGATCGGACGATAACGAATGGGATCCGAACGATGTCCACGGTTCTTGTAAATGGGGCGCACCATACCAAACAGCCAGCTCCGAGGAACACGTCTCTCGCGAAGGCATCGATTAAAGAGAGCGAGCAGCAACGGAAGCCAAGCCTCCTGCAACCCCTGTCCCTTGAAGAACGCCGGCGTCCACGAATCCGCACCAGCACACGTCCCCAGTTTCAACTTTCTCACCGCCTGCTTGACCTCCACGTCAGTAAAAGGCGTCACAAGGTCGTCACGTCCCAACACATCGCTCCTGATATCAACATGAGGCTCTGGATCATCCGTATCAAGAGAGGAGGCCTCGAAAAACTCCGTAAAGTGCTTGTGCCAATCGTCCAAAGTTACAGCATCAGAAGCACGCTTCTGCCTCGGAAACAAAGTGGAGTGAAAACGTTTGGAATCCTCCTTGAAGAGGCGCTGCATATAGTCACCATATCCCAGGTCGAACTGACGCTTCTCTCGAGCCAAAACAGCAAAATAGCGATTCCTCAATCTCCTCGCATCAACAGCCAGATCAGGCGATTCGGGTCGCCGCAAATATGCCCTCCAAGCACGCCGGTACTCACGCAAAGCATCGATACACGCCTGATTATACCAAGGCTGCCGAGAAACGCGCCGAGCTGGAACAGATGAAGAGCGCTTCACCAACTGGGTAGTCACCACAGCCGAAACCGAACGAGCAACACAATCCACCGATGCTCCCGAATCGATTCCTGAAAGCAAAGAATCACGATTGCATCGCAAAAACCGAGCCAATCGCTGCTGATCCCGTGCCGCCATACGATACCTTCCACGATCCACAGCCTGATCCCACACCTGAGAAAACGCAACAGTCAAAACAACAGCCCTGTGATCCGAAATGTGCAACGGCGGATCGGGCTCCACAAACAAAGAAACGTCCCAATCCGACAAAATAGACTCACTGCCCACGACATAGTCCAAAAGACTCCAAACACCCTGTTGCCGAAACGTACACTCCCCAATCAAATCCCCACGAACACGGCCATTGAAAATACGCACACCAGCAGCCTGACACAAAGACAAGAGACGACGACCATTCCAACTAACAGCAGAGCGATCACAATTGGATCTCTCCTGAAACCCAACATCCTCCCCGTCCACCTCGGTGCCCGTATGCCCATTGAAATCCCCAAGCAAAACAACGTTTCCAGAACGACGTGACAAAACAGCCGACTCCAAATCGTCCCAAACACTCTGATCGGAGTAAGAAGAACTCGGACTAGGCAGATAAACACCAAAAACGGTCAAAGAAAACGAACCAAAAACCAAAGAAAAAGCAATCACAGAACTACCAATATAGGCGTCTTGCAAAAAAGAAACGTGCGCCTCAACAGTATTGCGGACCAAGACAGCCACCCCCCCCGATCGTCTACGTGCATCCCTCTCCAAAAAATGTGCCGTAAAATGAGGCAAGTTTGAAAGCAACCCAGTATCCCCAATCTCCTGCAAAACCAAAACATCGATTCTATCTAGCAATTCAATCAAACAGGCCATCTTCCCCACAGTTGCCGACCGAAGATTCCACGTTCCGAGACGAAGGAATATCGGTCGGCCGCACCCCTATTCATCGATCGTGATGGGATCACCACCCATCTGAAGCGCTGGAGAAAAAGGAACCAACTCAGAACCAACAGGTCCCTGATGAGCACGCGAACCCGATGGAGCAGAACCGTTTTGGTGAGGAGGACCACCATGATGTCCACCCACAGGCCCAAAAAGAATGTCGGTCAGAGCCGCCATATCCACGAACATACCCCTCCACCTGGTATCCGGGCCATCGATCGTGACCGGGAGTGGCCTGCCAACCTTGGGCACCACAAAAAGACGCTCATCATCGAAGAACGCCCTCTCAAGACGAGCGTCAGGGCGATCCTTCTCCTTGAACGCCAACTGGTGAATCGGCATCAACTGTTGGCGAATCGCTCGCTGACGAGCCGTCAGATCGTGTCGAAGGCCAAAACCGGCAGGAACACCAGCCAAGCTGCCAGCAGAGATGGCCAAACGGATGTCCTTCTTCATTCCCCACAACGCCAATGGAATCAGATCGGTCTTAAACCGCACCAGTAGAGGCCGCGGACGAGCACCAGCCCGGAAACGACCAAGACGAGTCACGAACGCGACGTGAGAGGAATACCGCTCTGTCGAGGAATCCATCAGCTCGTCCTGAAGCCGATCCAAGATGCCAACAACTGTGTCGCGCAGGGCAGGACCCCGTTCAGCCTCCGAATCAGGTACACCAACAAACAGGAGATTCGATTTCTTCTCCAACTGACTGATAGAATCAACTGCAAGAGACAAGCGATCCTCCAGACCACCAATAGTACGTCGCACGTCCGCAGGAGGGCCAGCCTGCTCAAATGACTTCACCTTGGCCTCCAAAGCCACAACACGTTGAGCGAGGTCAACTTCACATTTCTCCACACGAGCCTCCAGGCTCTGGATTCGAGAAATCATCGATTCCTGCATGGACTCCAGTTTCTCCGGAACCGAATCGAGACGCATCAGCGTAACCACCATTTTTTTAACACACGCCTGGAGGTCCTTGATCACACGCACCGAATCAGTCTGTGCATCAACGCGCTCATGCAAGAAGGTGAACGCCGGATCCCTCACGTCAATAGACGGGCAGGCTGCTGCGTCAGTTCGGGGGTCTGAGTCCGCCCGGCGCTTAGGACGCTGAACCCCCTCCATACTGGTCCCCTGGTCCTCAGGTCCATCCCCCATATCACTGCCCTCACGATTTCGCCAAAGGCGTAGAGCCGTACGAAAAATAAACGAGCTGGCTGACGCAATCGTGCCTGTTCTACACCCCTTGCAGCCGAGAGCAATGGAGTTCCACACCCCCAGATGACGTTCCACGGTCCAAGCAAGTTTATACTTCAGCAAGTATAAACGGCTGCAAGCTTACTTGCAAGTATATACCGTGCAAGCTTACACCCTGCAAGCTTACACCCTGCAAGCTTACTCCCTGCAAGCTTACACCCTGCAAGCTTACACCCTGCAAGCTTACACCCTGCAAGCTTACACCCTGCAAGCGTACACCTGTTCCACACCACAGTACTACAGGGCGACACCCGTGTAACAGGTGCGACACCCCTGAGCGAACGTGTGACAGGTACCCACAATGCCCAGTCCAATCGTGACAACCCCCTGCAGTGGCTGTCACTAGCGTGATGAACCGTGAAAGGACAGGTCAGGCGCTCGAATCCCAGTGATCCCACAGCACAGCACAACACCTCCCACAGCAGCTCCCACAGGACCCGTAAAAGAAGACAACGCGTTCGTACAGCACAGCACAGCACAGCACAGACAGCACAGCACCGCCCACAGCACCTCCCACAGCACCTCCCACAGGCCCAAGCGAAAAAGGAATGATCCAGAAGGGAAAACAGCGCCAGAGAAGGCGACAACAGCGAGCCAGAGGCGAGCAGAGCCTAAGGGAAACGTTCTGAGCCGAAGGAGAACGTTCTGAGAATCAGGAAAACGTTCTGAGAATCAGGAAAACGTTCTGAGAATCAGGAAAACGTTCTGAGAATCAGGAAAACGTTCTGAGAATCAGGAAAGCGACCGATTCTTGTGTTTGGTTTTATGTTTTGACGTTTGGGCTCTTTCTTGAGTTTCGATTGGGGATTTCTGGTTTCAGCGACGTTGGAACTTTTTTGTTTTAGGAGCTTTTGTTCATTTAGGAGTTGATTACATTCAGAGGCTTTTGCCTTGCTTCGAACGTTGGGACACAATTCACTCATGTATGTCGTTGCAACAGGGCGGTTTGCCCTACGCAACTTGTAATTCTGTTTCTGTTTCTGTTTCCTTTTGGTTGTTGCTTGGTGTTCCGGGTTTCTTTTTCTTGGGAACGTTTTTTGGCAATACTTTCTGATACATTGATTCCTTAGTGATGGGTCTCTCGTTGATTGTACTGGGGTTTTATTGGAGACTTCATCTTCTGTGGACTTTTGGACATGGCTGAGACATTGTATGTGGTTGCAACAGGGCGGATTGGCCCTTCGCAACATGTAATTTCTGTTTCTGTTTCTGTTTCAAAAAAAGTTCAGTGAGGATGTTTTCCTCGCGCCCAGAAACCTCTTGTCGGTGTCGAAACCGGTGGCCTGGTCGAAAAGAGAGCCCCTTGGGTGTCCAGATATATTTTGGAGTCGTTCTTGTCGACCAGACCATCGTTTTTGATGCGACGATAACACCCAACTGAAGGCAAGAATCGAAAAGCCATCTGTTTTTTTCAGCGAGATCTGTACCATCTTTCAAGTAACAACTTTTTTCGACCAGCGGAACTTTGGCTCTTGGGGGTCTGTTTTTTCGCTCTTGCGGCTTGCCATCGTGAAGAGTTGTGTCAGTCGCGTGTTGGGTGCGTGCTGGCTGAGTCGATTGAGTCGTTGTGGGAAGGATTTTGACTTCCTGACGTCTTGGTAAAAGTAGAAAACGTCGTTAGTGCTGGGTATAAACTTGGACGTCAGTACTTTTTGACAAAGGGCGTTCGCTATTGTGTGCAAGGAAGGACTCGAGTTGATTTGTCGGCACAGTTGGCCACTGGGTGCCTTTGTCCCAAAGTGGAACAGTGAAAGGCGACAGAAACACTCGTGGCGGAGTCGGACAGAGAAAGAGAGCGCCACTACGTGTTGACACGAACGAAAGGGTAATCAAAACAAGTCGTGGTCGCTGAAAAGGTCGCCACTCCGGCGTGGGTGGTCGACACTCGTCGTGACTGGAGGACACCAAAGCGAACGATCTGCGGGACACCAAAACGAACGATCTGCGGGACAGAAAAAGAAAAAAGGAAGTACGTGGTCTTGGTCTTGGACTAACAAACAGGACAAGGAATAGTCGTCCACGAAAAACAATCCTCAATTTCCCCGTGCACCACAAACCACAAAGCTCACTCACAGACCAACTCCTTTTTTCAGCAAGGACCTTTGCTCACGCTGAGGCTTTTCTGACGAAAGTTTTTATTTATGATGTCTGCAATAATGGACGACGAGTAACCTGATACCCTGACAAGACGGGCAAATCGGGGGGGGACTTCATGCAATTTTGGAATCGGAGGTGGTGCCCGAAAAACAAAAGGCGGATGCGATGGAAATGATCATCAACCAACCCGATGAACCGTTGTTCATGTTGGCACAAAAGCTGGGGGTGAAACAGAAACAGAAACAGAATTACAAGTTGCGTAGGGCAAACCGCCCTGTTGCAACGACATACATGAGTGAATCGTTGTCCCAACGTTGGAAGCAAGGCAAAAGCCTCTTTCTGTATGCATCTCCTAAAAAACGAAATGTCCTAAAAATAAAAAGATCTCTTACATCTCTGAAACCTGAAATACCCGATCGAGACTCGAGAAAGAGCCCAAACCTCGAAACAAAAGCACCACAAACACCAGAATCGGTCGCTGCAAACACAGAAGACCAAAGCGAGCGCCCGACAACGAAAAAATAACCAAGAACACAAACGTCCACAAAACGTCCCGAGTGTAGGACTAGAACTCATCATCCAAACCCAGAACTCAATCCTCCTCAGAGCAAAGAACCTCCAAATAACCATCTGGATATTCCCACACGCTCTCATCACCATATTGATGAAACAAATGTTCATCTAACGTTTCCAATCGTGACCGACTCAGAAACAGAAACAGAATTACAAGTTGCGTAGGGCAAACCGCCCTGTTGCAACGACATACATGAGTGAAGCGTGTCCCAACGTTCGAAGCAAGGCAAAAGCCTCTGAATGTAATCAACTCCTAAATGAACAAAATCTCCTAAAACAAAAAAAGATCTCCAACGTCTCTGAAACCAGAAATCCCCAATCGAAACTCAAGAAAGAGCCCAAACGTCAAAACATAAAACCAAACACAAGAATCGGTCGCTTCCAACTCAGAAAACCATAGCGAGCGCCCAACAAACAGAGCAAACAACAAAGAACATCAACTTCCCCATCAAACGAAACATCCAGAACAACGAAAAACAAACACCACCAGTCGCTACAAGCTCACAACGAGCGAGCGTCCAACCACTCCCTACGCAAGGCGAGCGCCCGGCGAATATGAACAGCCACACGAACCTGCCCCGGACAATTAAACAAACGAAACAGAGAGCCACGACTCTCTTCCACGACCGAGTTCACACGCAACCGCACATAAAGCGGACAAGCAAAAAGAAAATGCACCTCGTTTTCAGGCGTCGAAACCCCAGCATCCAAACAGAACGGACAATACCTCTCGTTCAAAGGCACGTCTCTATCACTCAAGTCCACAGCATCGATCTCCAAACCGTGAAGACGAGCCCGAAAACGCACCCAAGTCGTACGCAAACCCAAATCCGTAAAAGAAGACAACGCGTTCGTGTAACAAAACGTCGGTTTGAACCGATTGTAATACGCCACGATACGCGGATGTCGAGAACGCAACTGACCCACAATATCTGCCTTGTAGGCACGCGCCCAGGTCGCCACGTCCACCTCCACAAACCCATCGAACTGTGGAACAGAGCGTCTCACCATATCACGAAACTGGACCCACCAAGAACGCCGAGAATCCGGCTGACCACGCAACCAGAACAGCATCGCCCGCGTGGGATGCGTCGCCGGCAATTGCATCAGTCGATTCCAAAACTTCAACGCATTCCGGTACAAATAAAACGACTCCTGAAGTACTCATCCCTAGCAAGCTTATAAGAAGAGACAGACCCCGATATCTGGGTGTTCAAATGAGAACGTGCATCAACCACCTCCCGAGACGATGGCAAGCCCTCTTACAAATCCACATGCGAGTAAAGCATTTTTAACTCAGCCCGTGACTCTATGAAACGACGTCCTTGCGCAAGCACAGAAGCATGTAATGTGACATAATTAGGCCACGATGTACCAGCAGCAGGCATCTCCCCCATCAGAGATCGACTAGAAGCCACACTTGGTGGGGCTGACCCTGACCGCTCACCATCAGCCACACCAGATGCAAGATCGGCCAATGCAACTGTAGCGCGCAATGTTGTCAACAAAGCCTGTTGAGTGTTCATCTCACTGATCCATTCGGATCGCAAGGAGATGGTCTCTTCAGTTGTTGGCAAAGCATCCACACGTGTCAAAGCCACCTCATATCGCGATAACTGTGCTTCCGCCGAAAGCAACTTCGATTCAAGTGAAGAAAGCCCAGACGTAACACTCTCCATAGCATCCTTTTGGGTTGCGAAAGCCACATCAGTCTCAACGAATCCCTCCACCAATGTGTTTGGTACCAGAGAACTGCGATCTGTCTGAGTACACATGTCAGCAAACACTGCAGCACCCAACATACAAAGAAGCTCAGTGAGGATGTTTTCCTCGCGCCCAGAAACCTCTTGTCGGTGTCGAAACAGAATTTTCGTGGATTTTGGTGACTTGGGGTTTGTTGTACAAGGCGCGGCGGTCTGGTGCTTTGTTGATTCTGTTATCGCTGGATTTGGAGAAGGCGTACGATAGCGTTAGCCATTCGCGATTGTGGCTGCACTTGCGGAGGTTGGGCCTGGCTGATCCCTTTTTTGTTGTACTGACGTTCATGTACGAGAACTCGACGGCGGTGGTTCGTGGGACGAAGGGGTGCACGGCGCCGTTTGGAATCGGCAGGGGCGTTCGTCAGGGCTGTCCGTTCAGTCCGCTGCTTTTCACGTTATATCATGACAACTTGCCGCGGCTGCTGGAGGGGGCGCAGGTTAGCCACATCGTTCTGGGTTTGGCGATCATTGTGGCGCTCATCTTTGCGGACGACACGCTGGTGCCGTGCTCGTCTGTGGAGGATGTCTCGGCTGTTGGTGATGTGCTGGGGCAGTATGAGCACGATTGGGGAGTGAAGACGAATCTGGAGAAGACGGAAGGGATGGTGGTGAATGCGCGGGGGCTCACGACTGTGTCTCTCAACGGTGTGGATGTGGAGCTGCAATCGACGATGAAATATTTGGGAGTTTTCTTCAAGGATGGTCCGGGCAACGTGAACGTGTTTGGAAATCATATCGACAGGACTCTGCAAAACGGACAGGCGGCGGTGGGGCGCTTGTTGGCTCGATCCGGGGATCTGGGGCTTCGCGATCCGAAGACGCTTCTGTCTCTGTTTCGCATGTATGTTTTGGGGAAGGTTCAGTATGCGGCGCCAGTTTGGTGCTTCTTCTTGACTCAGGCGCACAAGGATGCGTTCAACGGTTTGCAGATTCGTTTTCTGAAGCGGGTGTTGCGGCTTCCCGTGAGGACGCTTCGCAATGTGGTGTATTTGGAGATGGGTGCTCTGCCGATCCTCTACTACTTCAACAACAACGCGGTTCGGTTTTGGAATCGTATGATGACTTTGCCTGTCGACCATCCGGCTCGGCAGTTGATCGTTTGGCTCCAATCGGAAGCCACGGTCTCTCAGCGCTCTTGGTGGGTTTTGTTCAAGGATATGGTGCGCCGATTTGCTCCTGGATTCGATGGATCTGGAGAAGTGGACCTTGCGTCGTGGACCGCGGCGTATAAGGCGGACATTGTGGCTCGTCTTCGTTCGGGACATCCTCGTATTGTTGCGTTTTACAACGTGTTCAAGCCGGTGTTCGGCTACTCGAGAGCGCTGTCTTCTTTCGAGGATGTGGGGCTGCGGACGGTGTGGGTACAAGGATTACAAGTTGCGTAGGGCAAACCGCCCTGTTGCAACGACATACATGAGTGAATCGTGTCCCAACGTTCGAAGCAAGGCAAAAGCCTCTGAATGTAATCAACTCCTAAATGAACAAAATCTCCTAAAACAAAAAAGTTCCAACGTCTCTGAAACCAGAAATCCCCAATCGAAACTCAAGAAAGAGCCCAAACGTCAAACACGGTGTGGGTGCGTTTTCGTGCGCGTTTGCACGGTTTGGAGATCGACGTGGCGGATCTGCTACGGAGGGATGTGCCTTTGCACGAGCGTTTCTGTCCTTATTGTTTGTCGCAAGGCAACAGGACGGCTGAGAACGAGCGGCATTTCCTGTTCTTTTGTCCGTTGTATTCTGGTTTGCGTGTGGGATCGGTTGTGTCTGAATCGGGGTTTTCGTTGCGTCGTTTGTTCAATTTGCCGGGTCAGTATCGGGTGGCTGTTTACCTTGGTCGGGCGTTGGATTTTCGAGCTCAGTGGCTTGAGGCTCAGCCGTGACGTGGTTTTTGTTTGTTTGTTTTGTGTTTGTTTGTTTCGTTTTGTTTGTTGGTCGTTTGTGGTGGGATCATTTAGGAGTTGATTACATTCAGAGGCTTTTGCCTTGCTTCGAACGTTGGGACACGATTCACTCATGTATGTCGTTGCAACAGGGCGGTTTGCCCTACGCAACTTGTAATCCTTGTATCCTTGTGGTGGGCGTTTGACAGTACAAGGATACAAGGATTACAAGTTGCGTAGGGCAAACCGCCCTGTTGCAACGACATACATGAGTGAATCGTGTCCCAACGTTCGAAGCAAGGCAAAAGCCTCTGAATGTAATGTTTGACAGTAGTTTTCGCTCTCCTTTTGGTTGTTGCTTGGTGTTCCGGGTTTCTTTTTCTTGGGAACGTTTTTTGGCAATACTTTCTGATACATTGATTCCTTAGTGATGGGTCTCTCGTTGATTGTACTGGGGTTTTATTGGAGACTTCATCTTCTGTGGACTTTTGGACATGGCTGAGACATTGTATGTGGTTGCAACAGGGCGGATTGGCCCTTCGCAACATGTAATTTCTGTTTCTGTTTCTGAAACAGAAACAGAAACAGAAATTACATGTGTCGAAACCGGTGGCCTGGTCGAAAAGAGAGCCCCTTGGGTGTCCAGATATATTTTGGAGTCGTTCTTGTCGACCAGACCATCGTTTTTGATGCGACGATAACACCCAACTGAAGGCAAGAATCGAAAAGCCATCTGTTTTTTTCAGCGAGATCTGTACCATCTTTCAAGTAACAACTTTTTTCGACCAGCCAGAGGAACTTTGGCTCTTGGGGGTCTGTTTTTTCGCTCTTGCGGCTTGCCATCGTGAAGAGTTGTGTCAGTCGCGTGTTGGGTGCGTGCTGGCTGAGTCGATTGAGTTGTTGTGGGAAGGATTTTGACTTCCTGACGTCTTGGTAAAAGTAGAAAACGTCGTTAGTGCTGGGTATAAACTTGGACGTCAGTACTTTTTGACAAAGGGCGTTCGCTATTGTGTGCAAGGAAGGACTCGAGTTGATTTGTCGGCACAGTTGGCCACTGGGTGCCTTTGTCCCAAAGTGGAACAGTGAAAGGCGACAGAAACACTCGTGGCGGAGTCGGACAGAGAAAGAGAGCGCCACTACGTGTTGACACGAACGAAAGGGTAATCAAAACAAGTCGTGGTCGCTGAAAAGGTCGCCACTCCGGCGTGGGTGGTCGACACTCGTCGTGACTGGAGGACACCAAAGCGAACGATCTGCGGGACACCAAAACGAACGATCTGCGGGACAGAAAAAGAAAAAAGGAAGTACGTGGTCTTGGTCTTGGACTAACAAACAGGACAAGGAATAGTCGTCCACGAAAAACAATCCTCAATTTCCCCGTGCACCACAAACCACAAAGCTCACTCACAGACCAACTCCTTTTTTGAAACAGAAACAGAATTACAAGTTGCGTAGGGCAAACCGCCCTGTTGCAACGACATACATGAGTGAATCGTGTCCCAACGTTCGAAGCAAGGCAAAAGCCTCTGAATGTAATCAACTCCTAAATGAACAAAATCTCCTAAAACAAAAAAGTTCCAACGTCTCTGAAACCAGAAATCCCCAATCGAAACTCAAGAAAGAGCCCAAACGTCAAAACATAAAACCAAACACAAGAATCGGTCGCTTCCAACTCAGAAACCCGGAGCGAGCGCCCAACAAACAAAGCAAACAACGAAGAACACCAACTTCCCCATCAAACGAAACATCCAGAACAACGAAAAACAAACACCACCAGTCGCTACAAGCCCACTACGAACGAGCGTCCAACCACTCCCTACGCAAGGCGAGCGCCCGGCGAATATAAACAGCCACACGAACCTGCCCCGGACAATTAAACAAACGAAATAGAGAGCCACGACTCTCTTCCACGACCGAGTTCACACGCAACCGCACATAAAGCGGACAAGCAAAAAGAAAATGCACCTCGTTTTCAGGCGTCGAAACCCCAGCGGCCAAACAAAACGGACAATACCTCTCGTTCAAAGGCACGTCTCTATCACTCAAGTCCACAGCATCGATCTCCAAACCGTGAAGACGAGCCCGAAAACGCACCCAAGTCGTACGCAAACCCAAATCCGTAAAAGAAGACAACGCGTTCGTGTAACAAAACGTCGGTTTGAACCGATTATAATACGCCACGATACGCGGATGTCGGGAACGCAATTGACCCACAATATCTGCCTTATAGGCACGCGCCCAGGTCGCCACGTCCACCTCCACAAACCCATCGAACTGTGGAACAAAGCGTCTCACCATATCACGAAACTGAACCCACCAAGAACGCCGAGAATCCGGCTGACCACGCAACCAGAACAAGGATACAAGGATACAAGGATTACAAGTTGCGTAGGGCAAACCGCCCTGTTGCAACGACATACATGAGTGAATCGTGTCCCAACGTTCGAAGCAAGGCAAAAGCCTCTGAATGTAATCAACTCCTAAATGAACAAAATCTCCTAAAACAAAAAAGTTCCAACGTCTCTGAAACCAGAAACGTCGTTCGTGGAACAAAACGTCGGTTTGAACCGATTATAATACGCCACGATACGCGGATGTCGGGAACGCAATTGACCCACAATATCTGCCTTATAGGCACGCGCCCAGGTCGCCACGTCCACCTCCACAAACCCATCGAACTGTGGAACAAAGCGTCTCACCATATCACGAAACTGAACCCACCAAGAACGCCGAGAATCCGGCTGACCACGCAACCAGAACAGCATCGCCCGCGTGGGATGCGTCGCCGGCAATTGCATCAGGCGATTCCAAAACTTCAACGCGTTCCGGTACAAATAAAACGTGACCGGCAAAACACCACACTCCAAATACACGAAATTCTTCAGCGCCCTCGTCGGAAGACGTAGCACCGATTTTAGGTAACGCACCAACAGATCGTTCAGCTCCCGCTTGTGCTGCTGAGTCAGAAAGAACACCCAAACCGGCGCAGCATACTGCACCTTCCCCAAAACGTACATCTTGAAGAGAGCCACCAGAGTCCGTGGATCCCTCAAACCGATCTCAAACGCCCTCGCACGCAAACGCCCAACAGCCACGTTGCCCGCACACAACACCTTTGAAATATGCTCCCGAAACACGTTGACGTCCCCAGGCCCATCGTAAAACACCACACCCAAATACTTGAGCGTGCGCTGCAACGGCACATCGTGTCCACCAAACGAAACCGAAGTACGCGACCCCGGGTTCACCGCAAGCACCTCCGTCTTCTCATGGTTCGTCTTGATATGCCAGTCTTGCTCAAACCGAAGCGTCAAGTCGCCCACCGCCTGCACACCTTCCTCATCACGCAAAGGCACCAGAGTGTCGTCCGCAAAGATCATCGCGACGATCTTCACCAGGTCAAAAACAACTCGTTCCAAGTCCAGTCGCTCCAAGAGAAGAGGAAAGTTATCATGGTAACAAGTATACAACAGAGGACTGAAAGGGCAGCCTTGTCGCACACCACGGCGCATCTCAAACGAGCGCGAACAGCCACGAGTCCCCCTAACCACCGCCGAGGAGTTCTGATACATGTACCTCACAAGTTCAATCAGCCAAGGATGCAGGCCCATACGTCGCAAGTGCAACCACAAGCGATCGTGATGCACACTGTCGTAAGCTTTCGCCAAATCCATCGACAGCAAAAACAACAAGTTCCCAGTCTTCTTCGCCCAGAAAATGAGACCCCACGCCAGCAAAATCCAAGTCACCGTTTCACAGCCCCTCCGAAAACCGGCCTGAGTGGGATGACGAACAGGGTCCAACACAGGTGCGACGCGCTCCATCAACGTATAAACAAACAGTTTGTACCACACCGTACAGAGCATGATCGGACGATAACGAATGGGATCCGAACGATGTCCACGGTTCTTGTAAATGGGGCGCACCATACCAAACAGCCAGCTCCGAGGAACACGTCTCTCGCGAAGGCATCGATTAAAGAGAGCGAGCAGCAACGGAAGCCAAGCCTCCTGCAACCCCTGTCCCTTGAAGAACGCCGGCGTCCACGAATCCGCACCAGCACACGTCCCCAGTTTCAACTTTCTCACCGCCTGCTTGACCTCCACGTCAGTAAAAGGCGTCACAAGGTCGTCACGTCCCAACACATCGCTCCTGATATCAACATGAGGCTCTGGATCATCCGTATCAAGAGAGGAGGCCTCGAAAAACTCCGTAAAGTGCTTGTGCCAATCGTCCAAAGTTACAGCATCAGAAGCACGCTTCTGCCTCGGAAACAAAGTGGAGTGAAAACGTTTGGAATCCTCCTTGAAGAGGCGCTGCATATAGTCACCATATCCCAGGTCGAACTGACGCTTCTCTCGAGCCAAAACAGCAAAATAGCGATTCCTCAATCTCCTCGCATCAACAGCCAGATCAGGCGATTCGGGTCGCCGCAAATATGCCCTCCAAGCACGCCGGTACTCACGCAAAGCATCGATACACGCCTGATTATACCAAGGCTGCCGAGAAACGCGCCGAGCTGGAACAGATGAAGAGCGCTTCACCAACTGGGTAGTCACCACAGCCGAAACCGAACGAGCAACACAATCCACCGATGCTCCCGAATCGATTCCTGAAAGCAAAGAATCACGATTGCATCGCAAAAACCGAGCCAATCGCTGCTGATCCCGTGCCGCCATACGATACCTTCCACGATCCACAGCCTGATCCCACACCTGAGAAAACGCAACAGTCAAAACAACAGCCCTGTGATCCGAAATGTGCAACGGCGGATCGGGCTCCACAAACAAAGAAACGTCCCAATCCGACAAAATAGACTCACTGCCCACGACATAGTCCAAAAGACTCCAAACACCCTGTTGCCGAAACGTACACTCCCCAACCAAATCCCCACGAACACGGCCATTGAAAATACGCACACCAGCAGCCTGACACAAAGACAAAAGACGACGACCATTCCAACTAACAGCAGAGCGATCACAATTGGATCTCGCCTGAAACCCAACATCCTCCCCGTCCACCTCGGTGCCCGTATGCCCATTGAAATCCCCAAGCAAAACAACGTTTTCAGAACGACGTGACAAAACAGCCGACTCCAAATCGTCCCAAACACTCTGATCGGAGTAAGAAGAACTCGGACTAGGCAGATAAACACCAAAAACGGTCAAAGAAAACGAACCAAAAACCAAAGAAAAAGCAATCACAGAACTACCAATATAGGCGTCTTGCAAAAAAGAAACGTGCGCCTCAACAGTATTGCGGACCAAGACAGCCACCCCCCCCGATCGTCTACGTGCATCCCTCTCCAAAAAATGTGCCGTAAAATGAGGCAAGTTTGAAAGCAACCCAGTATCCCCAATCTCCTGCAAAACCAAAACATCGATTCTATCTAGCAATTCAATCAAACAGGCCATCTTCCCCACAGTTGCCGACCGAAGATTCCACGTTCCGAGACGAAGGAATATCGGTCGGCCGCACCCCTATTCATCGATCGTGATGGGATCACCACCCATCTGAAGCGCTGGAGAAAAAGGAACCAACTCAGAACCAACAGGTCCCTGATGAGCACGCGAACCCGATGGAGCAGAACCGTTCTGGTGAGGAGGACCACCATGATGTCCACCCACAGGCCCAAAAAGAATGTCGGTCAGAGCCGCCATATCCACGAACATACCCCTCCACCTGGTATCCGGGCCATCGATCGTGACCGGGAGTGGCCTGCCAACCTTGGGCACCACAAAAAGACGCTCATCATCGAAGAACGCCCTCTCAAGACGAGCGTCAGGGCGATCCTTCTCCTTGAACGCCAACTGGTGAATCGGCATCAACTGTTGGCGAATCGCTCGCTGACGAGCCGTCAGATCGTGTCGAAGGCCAAAACCGGCAGGAACACCAGCCAAGCTGCCAGCAGAGATGGCCAAACGGATGTCCTTCTTGATTCCCCACAACGCCAATGGAATCAGATCGGTCTTAAACCGCACCAGTAGAGGCCGCGGACGAGCACCAGCCCGGAAACGACCAAGACGAGTCACGAACGCGACGTGAGAGGAATACCGCTCTGTCGAGGAATCCATCAGCTCGTCCTGAAGCCGATCCAAGATGCCAACAACTGTGTCGCGCAGGGCAGGACCCCGTTCAGCCTCCGAATCAGGTACACCAACAAACAGGAGATTCGATTTCTTCTCCAACTGACTGATAGAATCAACTGCAAGAGACAAGCGATCCTCCAGACCACCAATAGTACGTCGCACGTCCGCAGGAGGGCCAGCCTGCTCAAATGACTTCACCTTGGCCTCCAAAGCCACAACACGTTGAGCGAGGTCAACTTCACATTTCTCCACACGAGCCTCCAGGCTCTGGATTCGAGAAATCATCGATTCCTGCATGGACTCCAGTTTCTCCGGAACCGAATCGAGACGCATCAGCGTAACCACCATTTTTTTAACACACGCCTGGAGGTCCTTGATCACACGCACCGAATCAGTCTGTGCATCAACGCGCTCATGCAAAAAGGTGAACGCCGGATCCCTCACGTCAATAGACGGGCAGGCTGCTGCGTCAGTTCGGGGGTCTGAGTCCGCCCGGCGCTTAGGACGCTGAACCCCCTCCATACTGGTCCCCTGGTCCTCAGGTCCATCCCCCATATCACTGCCCTCACGATTTCGCCAAAGGCGTAGAGCCGTACGAAAAATAAACGAGCTGGCTGACGCAATCGTGCCTGTTCTACACCCCTTGCAGCCGAGAGCAATGGAGTTCCACACCCCCAGATGACGTTCCACGGTCCAAGCAAGTTTATACTTCAGCAAGTATAAACGGCTGCAAGCTTACGTGCAAGTATATACCGTGCAAGCTTACACCCGGCAAGCTTACACCCTGCAAGCTTACTCCCTGCAAGCTTACACCCTGCAAGCTTACACCCTGCAAGCTTACACCCTGCAAGCTTACACCCTGCAAGCTTACACCCTGCAAGCTTACACCCTGCAAGCGTACACCTCCTGTTCCACACCACAGTACTACAGGGCGACACCCGTGTAACAGGTGCGACACCCCTGAGCGAACGTGTGACAGGTACCCACGATGCCCAGTCCAATCGTGACAACCCCCTGCAGTGGCTGTCACTAGCGTGATGAACCGTGAAAGGACAGGTCAGGCGCTCGAATCCCAGTGATCCCACAGCACAGCACAGCACCTCCCACAGCAGCTCCCACAGGCCCAAGCGAAAAAGGAATGATCCAGAAGGGAAAACAGCGGCAGAGAAGGCGAAAACAGCGAGCCAGAGGCGAGCAGAGCCTAAGGGAAGCGATCTGAGCCGAAGGAGAACGTTCTGAGAATCAGGAAAACGTTCTGAGAATCAGGAAAACGTTCTGAGAATCAGGAAAACGTTCTGAGAATCAGGAAAACGTTCTGAGAATCAGGAAAACGTTCTGAGAATCAGGAAAACGTTCTGAGAATCAGGAAAACGTTCTGAGAATCAGGAAAACGTTCTGAGAATCAGGAAAACGTTCTGAGAATCAGGAAAACGTTCTGAGAATCAGGAAAACGTTCTGAGAATCAGGAAAACGTTCTGAGAATCAGGAAAACGTTCTGAGAATCAGGAAAACGTTCTGAGAATCAGGAAAACGTTCTGAGAATCAGGAAAACGTTCTGAGAATCAGGAAAACGTTCTGAGAATCAGGAAAACGTTCTGAGAATCAGGAAAACGTTCTGAGAATCAGGAAAACGTTCTGAGAATCAGGAAAACGTTCTGAGAATCAGGAAAACGTTCTGAGAATCAGGAAAACGTTCTGAGAATCAGGAAAACGTTCTGAGAATCAGGAAAACGTTCTGAGAATCAGGAAAACGTTCTGAGAATCAGGAAAACGTTCTGAGAATCAGGAAAACGTTCTGAGAATCAGGAAAACGTTCTGAGAATCAGGAAAACGTTCTGAGAATCAGGAAAACGTTCTGAGAATCAGGAAAACGTTCTGAGAATCAGGAAAACGTTCTGAGAATCAGGAAAACGTTCTGAGAATCAGGAAAACGTTCTGAGAATCAGGAAAACGTTCTGAGAATCAGGAAAACGTTCTGAGAATCAGGAAAACGTTCTGAGAATCAGGAAAACGTTCTGAGAATCAGGAAAACGTTCTGAGAATCAGGAAAACGTTCTGAGAATCAGGAAAACGTTCTGAGAATCAGGAAAACGTTCTGAGAATCAGGAAAACGTTCTGAGAATCAGGAAAACGTTCTGAGAATCAGGAAAACGTTCTGAGAATCAGGAAAACGTTCTGAGAATCAGGAAAACGTTCTGAGAATCAGGAAAACGTTCTGAGAATCAGGAAAACGTTCTGAGAATCAGGAAAACGTTCTGAGAATCAGGAAAACGTTTTGAGAATCAGGAAAACGTTTTGAGAATCAGGAAAACGTTCTGAGAATCAGGAAAACGTTCTGAGAAAACGTTCTCCTTTTTTCAGCAAGGACCTTTGCTCACGCTGAGGCTTTTCTGACGAAAGTTTTTATTTATGATGTTTGTAATAATGGACGACGAGTAACCTGATACCCCGACAAGACGGGCAAATCGGGGGGGGACTTCATGCAATTTTGGAATCGGAGGTGGTGCCCGAAAAACAAAAGGCGGATGCGATGGAAATGATCATCAACCAACCCGATGAACCGTTGTTCATGTTGGCACAAAAGCTGGGGGTGAAACAGAAACAGAAACAGAATTACAAGTTGCGTAGGGCAAACCGCCCTGTTGCAACGACATACATGAGTGAATCGTTGTCCCAACGTTGGAAGCAAGGCAAAAGCCTCTTTCTGTATGCATCTCCTAAAAAACGAAATGTCCTAAAAATAAAAAGATCTCTTACATCTCTGAAACCTGAAATACCCGATCGAGACTCGAGAAAGAGCCCAAACCTCGAAACAAAAGCACCACAAACACCAGAATCGGTCGCTGCAAACACAGAAGACCAAAGCGAGCGCCCGACAACGAAAAAATAACCAAGAACACAAACGTCCACAAAACGTCCCGAGTGTAGGACTAGAACTCATCATCCAAACCCAGAACTCAATCCTCCTCAGAGCAAAGAATCTCCAAATAACCATCTGGATATTCCCACACGCTCTCATCACCATATTGATGAAACAAATGTTCATCTAACGTTTCCAATCGTGACCGACTCAGAAACAGAAACAGAATTACAAGTTGCGTAGGGCAAACCGCCCTGTTGCAACGACATACATGAGTGAAGCGTGTCCCAACGTTCGAAGCAAGGCAAAAGCCTCTGAATGTAATCAACTCCTACATGAACAAAATCTCCTAAAACAAAAAAAGATCTCCAACGTCTCTGAAACCAGAAATCCCCAATCGAAACTCAAGAAAGAGCCCAAACGTCAAAACATAAAACCAAACACAAGAATCGGTCGCTTCCAACTCAGAAAACCAGAGCGAGCGCCCAACAAACAGAGCAAACAACAAAGAACATCAACTTCCCCATCAAACGAAACATCCAGAACAACGAAAAACAAACACCACCAGTCGCTACAAGCTCACAACGAGCGAGCGTCCAACCACTCCCTACGCAAGGCGAGCGCCCGGCGAATATGAGCAGCCACACGAACCTGCCCCGGACAATCAAACAAACGAAACAGAGAGCCACGACTCTCTTCCACGACCGAGTTCACACGCAACCGCACATAAAGCGGACAAGCAAAAAGAAAATGCACCTCGTTTTCAGGCGTCGAAACCCCAGCATCCAAACAGAACGGACAATACCTCTCGTTCAAAGGCACGTCTCTATCACTCAAGTCCACAGCATCGATCTCCAAACCGTGAAGACGAGCCCGAAAACGCACCCAAGTCGTACGCAAACCCAAATCCGTAAAAGAAGACAACGCGTTCGTGTAACAAAACGTCGGTTTGAACCGATTGTAATACGCCACGATACGCGGATGTCGAGAACGCAACTGACCCACAATATCTGCCTTGTAGGCACGCGCCCAGGTCGCCGCGTCCACCTCCACAAACCCATCGAGCTGTGGAACAGAGCGTCTCACCATATCACGAAACTGGACCCACCAAGAACGCCGAGAATCCGGCTGACCACGCAACCAGAACAGCATCGCCCGCGTGGGATGCGTCGCCGGCAATTGCATCAGTCGATTCCAAAACTTCAACGCATTCCGGTACAAATAAAACGACTCCTGAAGTACTCATCCCTAGCAAGCTTATAAGAAGAGACAGACCTCGATATCTGGGTGTTCAAATGAGAACGTGCATCAACCACCTCCCGAGACGATGGCAAGCCCTCTTACAAATCCACATGCGAGTAAAGCATTTTTAACTCAGCCCGTGACTCTATGAAACGACGTCCTTGCGCAAGCACAGAAGCATGTAATGTGACATAATTAGGCCACGATGTACCAGCAGCAGGCATCTCCCCCATCAGAGATCGACTAGAAGCCACACTTGGTGGGGCTGACCCTGACCGCTCACCATCAGCCACACCAGATGCAAGATCGGCCAATGCAACTGTAGCGCGCAATGTTGTCAACAAAGCCTGTTGAGTGTTCATCTCACTGATCCATTCGGATCGCAAGGAGATGGTCTCTTCAGTTGTTGGCAAAGCATCCACACGTGTCAAAGCCACCTCATATCGCGATAACTGTGCTTCCGCCGAAAGCAACTTCGATTCAAGTGAAGAAAGCCCAGACGTAACACTCTCCATAGCATCCTTTTGGGTTGCGAAAGCCACATCAGTCTCAACGAATCCCTCCACCAATGTGTTTGGTACCAGAGAACTGCGATCTGTCTGAGTACACATGTCAGCAAACACTGCAGCACCCAACATACAAAGAAGCTCAGTGAGGATGTTTTCCTCGCGCCCAGAAACCTCTTGTCGGTGTCGAAACAGAATTTTCGTGGATTTTGGTGACTTGGGGTTTGTTGTACAAGGCGCGGCGGTCTGGTGCTTTGTTGATTCTGTTATCGCTGGATTTGGAGAAGGCGTACGATAGCGTTAGCCATTCGCGATTGTGGCTGCACTTGCGGAGGTTGGGCCTGGCTGATCCCTTTTTTGTTGTACTGACGTTCATGTACGAGAACTCGACGGCGGTGGTTCGTGGGACGAAGGGGTGCACGGCGCCGTTTGGAATCGGCAGGGGCGTTCGTCAGGGCTGTCCGTTCAGTCCGCTGCTTTTCACGTTATATCATGACAACTTGCCGCGGCTGCTGGAGGGGGCGCAGGTTAGCCACATCGTTCTGGGTTTGGCGATCATTGTGGCGCTCATCTTTGCGGACGACACGCTGGTGCCGTGCTCGTCTGTGGAGGATGTCTCGGCTGTTGGTGATGTGCTGGGGCAGTATGAGCACGATTGGGGAGTGAAGACGAATCTGGAGAAGACGGAAGGGATGGTGGTGAATGCGCGGGGGCTCACGACTGTGTCTCTCAACGGTGTGGATGTGGAGCTGCAATCGACGATGAAATATTTGGGAGTTTTCTTCAAGGATGGTCCGGGCAACGTGAACGTGTTTGGAAATCATATCGACAGGACTCTGCAAAACGGACAGGCGGCGGTGGGGCGCTTGTTGGCTCGATCCGGGGATCTGGGGCTTCGCGATCCGAAGACGCTTCTGTCTCTGTTTCGCATGTATGTTTTGGGGAAGGTTCAGTATGCGGCGCCAGTTTGGTGCTTCTTCTTGACTCAGGCGCACAAGGATGCGTTCAACGGTTTGCAGATTCGTTTTCTGAAGCGGGTGTTGCGGCTTCCCGTGAGGACGCTTCGCAATGTGGTGTATTTGGAGATGGGTGCTCTGCCGATCCTCTACTACTTCAACAAGAACGCGGTTCGGTTTTGGAATCGTATGATGACTTTGCCTGTCGACCATCCGGCTCGGCAGTTGATCGTTTGGCTCCAATCGGAAGCCACGGTCTCTCAGCGCTCTTGGTGGGTTTTGTTCAAGGATATGGTGCGCCGATTTGCTCCTGGATTCGATGGATCTGGAGAAGTGGACCTTGCGTCGTGGACCGCGGCGTATAAGGCGGACATTGTGGCTCGTCTTCGTTCGGGACATCCTCGTATTGTTGCGTTTTACAACGTGTTCAAGCCGGTGTTCGGCTACTCGAGGGCGCTGTCTTCTTTCGAGGATGTGGGGCTGCGGACGGTGTGGGTGCGTTTTCGTGCGCGTTTGCACGGTTTGGAGATCGACGTGGCGGATCTGCTACGGAGGGATGTGCCTTTGCACGAGCGTTTCTGTCCTTATTGTTTGTCGCAAGGCAACAGGACGGCTGAGAACGAGCGGCATTTCCTGTTCTTTTGTCCGTTGTATTCTGGTTTGCGTGTGGGATCGGTTGTGTCTGAATCGGGGTTTTCGTTGCGTCGTTTGTTCAATTTGCCGGGTCAGTATCGGGTGGCTGTTTACCTTGGTCGGGCGTTGGATTTTCGAGCTCAGTGGCTTGAGGCTCAGCCGTGACGTGGTTTTTGTTTGTTTGTTTTGTGTTTGTTTGTTTCGTTTTGTTTGTTGGTCGTTTGTGGTGGGCGTTTGACAGTACAAGGATACAAGGATTACAAGTTGCGTAGGGCAAACCGCCCTGTTGCAACGACATACATGAGTGAATCGTGTCCCAACGTTCGAAGCAAGGCAAAAGCCTCTGAATGTAATGTTTGACAGTAGTTTTCGCTCTCCTTTTGGTTGTTGCTTGGTGTTCCGGGTTTCTTTTTCTTGGGAACGTTTTTTGGCAATACTTTCTGATACATTGATTCCTTAGTGATGGGTCTCTCGTTGATTGTACTGGGGTTTTATTGGAGACTTCATCTTCTGTGGACTTTTGGACATGGCTGAGACATTGTATGTGGTTGCAACAGGGCGGATTGGCCCTTCGCAACATGTAATTTCTGTTTCTGTTTCTGAAACAGAAACAGAAACAGAAATTACATGTGTCGAAACCGGTGGCCTGGTCGAAAAGAGAGCCCCTTGGGTGTCCAGATATATTTTGGAGTCGTTCTTGTCGACCAGACCATCGTTTTTGATGCGACGATAACACCCAACTGAAGGCAAGAATCGAAAAGCCATCTGTTTTTTTCAGCGAGATCTGTACCATCTTTCAAGTAACAACTTTTTTCGACCAGCGGAACTTTGGCTCTTGGGGGTCTGTTTCTTCGCTCTTGCGGCTTGCCATCGTGAAGAGTTGTGTCAGTCGCGTGTTGGGTGCGTGCTGGCTGAGTCGATTGAAACAGAAACAGAAACAGAAATTACATGTTGCGAAGGGCCAATCCGCCCTGTTGCAACCACACACAATGTCTCAGCCATGTCCAAAAGTCCACAGAAGATGAAGTCTCCAATAAAACCCCAGTACAATCAACGAGAGACCCATCACTAAGGAATCAATGTATCAGAAAGTATTGCCAAAAAACGTTCCCAAGAAAAAGAAACCCGGAACACCGATTGAGTCGTTGTGGGAAGGATTTTGACTTCCTGACGTCTTGGTAAAAGTAGAAAACGTCGTTAGTGCTGGGTATAAACTTGGACGTCAGTACTTTTTGACAAAGGGCGTTCGCTATTGTGTGCAAGGAAGGACTCGAGTTGATTTGTCGGCACAGTTGGCCACTGGGTGCCTTTGTCCCAAAGTGGAACAGTGAAAGGCGACAGAAACACTCGTGGCGGAGTCGGACAGAGAAAGAGAGCGCCACTACGTGTTGACACGAACGAAAGGGTAATCAAAACAAGTCGTGGTCGCTGAAAAGGTCGCCACTCCGGCGTGGGTGGTCGACACTCGTCGTGACTGGAGGACACCAAAGCGAACGATCTGCGGGACACCAAAACGAACGATCTGCGGGACAGAAAAAGAAAAAAGGAAGTACGTGGTCTTGGTCTTGGACTAACAAACAGGACAAGGAATAGTCGTCCACGAAAAACAATCCTCAATTTCCCCGTGCACCACAAACCACAAAGCTCACTCACAGACCAACTCCTTTTTTCAGCAAGGACCTTTGCTCACGCTGAGGCTTTTCTGACGAAAGTTTTTATTTATGATGTCTGCAATAATGGACGACGAGTTTATGACGGAAAATCGTTGGGGCAGTCCCACCCAAGAACACGGACACACATGAACACTAAATAATAAAATACAGCATCTTAAAATTCTTGTAATTCTGTTTCTGTTTCATCTTAAAATAAAAACCAGAATTGTCCCAATAAACACAGCCATTGTTTTGATAGAATCATTTTGCCTTCTCAAAGAAGAATATCCCAGTTTGGCTTTTCGGAGCCAGAGAGCGACAAAAACCCATAAAATCCATAAAAACCCATTTATCCAAACTTCCTAATGTAATTCAAAAAGCCGATAGACCGGGCGGGTGGGTGGGAGAGCAGAAAAGTGGTTAGCAAAACAAATGGCCCGCTTATATCCTTGCTGTGCAGCACTACAGTCGTACAGCGGTGCTGTGCTGTGCATTGTAATGCTGCAATCAGAACCGCACAAACTAAATGTCTGACTGCCACCCTGGCAGCACCAGAACCACCGAATACGCACATCAAATCCTGACCACTCAAACGAGTACAGCTAAGCCAAGTACCTCCACAATCACGAAACTACCCGCCCTGTGCCCAACTGCCGCATAAACTTTTCAACTGACGTTGAAGACATTTATGACGGAAAATCGTTGGGGCAGTCCCACCCAAGAACACGGACACACATGAACACTAAATAATAAAATACAGCATCTTAAAATTCTTGTAATTCTGTTTCTGTTTCATCTTAAAATAAAAACCAGAATTGTCCCAATAAACACAGCCATTGTTTTGATAGAATCATTTTGCCCCATAACCATCGATGCGCGTGATGGGGGCAGGGAGTCCTCGCTCACCAGCACAGCGGAAGATGCCTTCGATCCCGCGAACAAGGAAACAAGGAACAAGCGGGGGCCCAAGGGGTCTGCAGGCGCCGTCAAGTCCACGTTCGGTTAAGCCACCTTGAAGAACCCGCTCCAATGGACCCGAACGTGGACCCTCTACCTGGGATGTCCGTATTGACTGCTGCTGGAGCCCCTCCCTCAGAGCTGGTAGCTCATCCAATCGCCAGAGGCATAATTCTAGAAAACGTGGGCCACGAGAGCCTGATTGCTTTCCCGCACATGGCCTCCTTGTTTTATTGTTTCCTCCTATTACCAAGAATGCCTCGCCGGGCAAATGCCATCGATAGCAGAAATATTAAAATGCACAACAACACGTCGTGCCACACCTCGATAGTGGTGTCATTGGGCAGAGCTGCCAAATACCTCTAGTATGGCTGCCGGGAACGCGTGGAGTCCATCCTCCGTTGCAGGTGCATGTTCACCCGGTCAGCAGCCCATTGACCAGCGACGTGATTATCAGCAAGTTGTACCCAAAAGAGCCACATCAGGCTCGATATCGAATAAAATGTGGAGGTGGCGCTGCTGGACTTCAGAGTGCCACTGGACTTGAAGGTATCACCAGAAACCAGCACCGCCCCTCCTGTTCCTGAGCGTCGGAATGCTCCAAAGTCTTCCCCCACGATACGGAACCAAAAATTTTGCCTCTTTCTTCTCGTTAAGAGGACTTTGCCACACTGTTGGAACGGGATCCCCAGTTGTTTCCTCGTGCCCAAACGTGCAAAACTGTTCCATTGTTTCCAACCACTGCGAAAGCAAAATCACCTGTCGCTCCAGATCGATGGCGATGATTTTGTCGCACCAATAAACCAAAAAACCAACAGGTTACCATCCTGGCAAACCCGTCTTGAAAACGCTCCAGCGCCAATAGCTCGCGCCTGGAGGTGTTTGCCCTCCGAATCTCCCGGGCAGGATCGTCGCCGCATTGGGATTCAGAACTGTGATCAGAGTTGCCTCAGCCATCAGGTCTTGATGCCACCATCGGTCCAACCAACGTGGCACCAACAGCAGGCATGGGAGGGAGTGCTCCAGAAGGTGCTTCACTACTTCTGGAACGTTCTCGATGGGAGGGAACACCCAGTTCCTCTCCGCCCTCCACAGGTCCAAGCTCTGATTCATGCAATTCGTCCCCTCCGTCCCTGGCTCGCGATCCAGACTGTTGAATCTCCCAAGCTGGCGTGTACCCAACGAGGCAAAGCGGTCGATCGTCAGATGAAACCGCTCCTGCAGCTTCTCGAAGATCTTCGGGTTCAACCTGTACTCTTGCTTCTCCGAAAGCCGCGACAGCGCATCCGGGTACACGTTCTGAGCGCTGGGAATCCACTCCACTTGGAAATCAATGTTCATGGCTTCCAATAGCCAATAGAGCCGCTTGTACTCCTGGAACAACGGACTCGAACGCGAACATTGACTCCGTAATATGGCAGCAATCACCTGACTGTCGGTGATGCACTTCAAACGCCGATCCCTGATCTTGTCTTTGAAGGCCTTGACTGCCAAACCCACTGCTTGCAGCTCTCGTAGGTTTATATGCTCTTCCCCCGTCCAGAATCCTGCCGCCAAAGCCATCGGTGGGGCGTCCTCCGAAGCCTTCTCATGGATCTTCAGAGACGCTCCCCATCCCGTCAAGCTGGCATCCACCGCGAGGTCTCCCGAATGAGGTGGCCGCCATATGCACATCGTGGTCTTCTCGGGAGACAGCTGCTCCCAATACCGCAGTGCTGCGATGGCAGGCCGTGAAACCTGCACTCTGGTGCTCCAGTTCTTCTTGCCTTTGAGACAATCGTACAGGTGGCGCAGCCAGAACCTCGTTCCTTTGATTGCGGGGGCGCATGACTGGGCGAAACCCAGAAAAGAATCCAATTTCCTGGCCGGTATGCGACGGCCACTCCTGAGGATCTGCAGTCGCAGGGTCAGAGCATGTTTTCGAAGGCGCTCCAGCCTGTGTGGTGGGAGCACAAACAACGCTGCCTTGCTGTCAACGAGGAACCCCAAATGTTGCAGCTTCTGGCGGGGATCCCACACACACTTGGAGTCCTTCCACGATATCCCCATCTGATCGAATATTCCTCTGATGATTCGACCAAAAATTCTCAACTCTGCAGCCGAGGAATGCATGCAGAGAAAATCATCCAAGTACCACGTCAATCTCACTCTCTTCTCGTTTCTATAACGCTTCCAGTACTCGTATAAAAAATCATCTGTTCCCTCTTTTTTCATTTCTTTTATCATCCCTGGGTTTCTCAAAAACCTGACCAAATTCTTAATCAAATCACAATAAATTTTAGGCGAACCCCTGAATCCAAACGGCAACACCTCGCATTGGAAACGTTCACCATCCACTTCGAATTGAAAGAATTTCTTATGATCTGGATGAATCCCGACGTGAAAAAAGGCGTCCTTCAAATCGAACTTAATCAAAAAATCGTTCTGGCGCAGCATATGAGGCAACGAGCGCAAATCCTCGTAATGCACAGGATAGGGCAACACCTGTGCATTTAAAGGCCTCAGGTCTATTATCAGACGCTGCCCAGTTCTATTCCCAAATTCATCTTTTTTTGGTACCAAAAAAGATCGGCTGACATGAGCCGATTTATCAGGATTATCCACGATGCTAATAGCACCCTTCTCTAGATAATCCTTTCTGATTTCTCTCCATTCTTTTCTTTGAGTTTCTGACTTAAGAAAAGATCCACTGAACTGCTGCGTTCGTGGTACACCATCAAACCGCACTTTCACACCACCTGAGATAACTCGCAGTACCTCTTGCGACGTACAAATTCGTCGCCACTGACTCACATTGCGTCGTACTTTCAATGCAGTCCATTGCGCGGACAGGTCATCTAACCCTTGTGTCCTTGTTTCCACGTCCTCTCCCATGACCCCAGTCAATCTGTTTCCGTTCCTTTTTCCCTTAGTGAGCGCCCTTTGTAGCTCCTGATCCTGTATTCCCGTTTCTTCACAGCACGCAGGTACAGCAGTACAAACCCTAGCTTGCTGGCCCCATCATTTGGCACACCAGAGCAAGGGTTCGGCGCAGCTCAGCACTTGGAGCGAACAGCAGGTGCCTTGGACGTGGTTTTGGGCGAGACAGCGGCTGCGAATTGTCGTTTTGGCCGCTCACAAGCGACCCCTCCACGAATTCGTCGATGTAGTGCCCCAGGTCGCGACCAGGTAGGTGTTGTGCGCGTTGATGAGCCTCTTCCAGAGAGTGTCGCTCCGCACACTGAGATCTCCTTACAAGGAGCCAGCAAAAGGTTGCTGGGCTGCTCGAAGAGCAGAAAAGTGGTTAGCAAAACAAATGGCCCGCTTATATCCTTGCTGTGCAGCACTACAGTCGTACAGCGGTGCTGTGCTGTGCATTGTAATGCTGCAATCAGAACCGCACAAACTAAATGTCTGACTGCGCCGGTTTGGGTGTTCTTTCTGACTCAGCAGCACAAGCGGGAGCTGAACGATCTGTTGGTGCGTTACCTAAAATCGGTGCTACGTCTTCCGACGAGGGCGCTGAAGAATTTCGTGTATTTGGAGTGTGGTGTTTTGCCGGTCACGTTTTATTTGTACCGGAACGCGTTGAAGTTTTGGAATCGCCTGATGCAATTGCCGGCGACGCATCCCACGCGGGCGATGCTGTTCTGGTTGCGTGGTCAGCCGGATTCTCGGCGTTCTTGGTGGGTCCAGTTTCGTGATATGGTGAGACGCTTTGTTCCACAGTTCGATGGGTTTGTGGAGGTGGACGTGGCGACCTGGGCGCGTGCCTATAAGGCAGATATTGTGGGTCAGTTGCGTTCTCGACATCCGCGTATCGTGGCGTATTACAATCGGTTCAAACCGACGTTTTGTTACACGAAGGCGCTGTCTTCTTTTACGGATTTGGGTTTGCGTACGACTTGGGTGCGTTTTCGGGCTCGTCTTCACGGTTTGGAGATCGATGCTGTGGACTTGAGTGATAGAGACGTGCCTTTGAACGAGAGGTATTGTCCGTTTTGTTTGGCCGCTGGGGTTTCGACGCCTGAAAACGAGGTGCATTTTCTTTTTGCTTGTCCGCTTTATGTGCGGTTGCGTGTGAACTCGGTCGTGGAAGAGAGTCGTGGCTCTCTGTTTCGTTTGTTTAATTGTCCGGGGCAGGTTCGTGTGGCTGTTTATATTCGCCGGGCGCTCGCCTTGCGTAGGGAGTGGTTGGACGCTCGTTCGTAGTGGGCTTGTCGCGACTGGTGGTGTTTGTTTTTCGTTGTTCTGGATGTTTCGTTTGATGGGGAAGTTGGTGTTCTTTGTTGTTTGCTTTGTTTGTTGGGCGCTCGCTCTGGGTTTCTGAGTTGGAAGCGACCGATTCTTGTGTTTGGTTTTATGTTTTGACGTTTGGGCTCTTTCTTGAGTTTCGATTGGGGATTTCTGGTTTCAGCGACGTTGGAACTTTTTTGTTTTAGGAGATTTTGTTCATTTAGGAGTTGATTACATTCAGAGGCTTTTGCCTTGCTTCGAACGTTGGGACACAATTCACTCATGTATGTCGTTGCAACAGGGCGGTTTGCCCTACGCAACTTGTAATTCTGTTTCTGTTTCTGTTTCTGTCTGACTGCCACCCTGGCAGCACCAGAACCACCGAATACGCACATCAAATCCTGACCACTCAAACGAGTACAGCTAAGCCAAGTACCTCCACAATCACGAAACTACCCGCCCTGTGCCCAACTGCCGCATAAACTTTTCAACTGACGTTGAAGACATAACCTGATACCCCGACAAGACGGGCAAATCGGGGGGGGACTTCATGCAATTTTGGAATCGGAGGTGGTGCCCGAAAAACAAAAGGCGGATGCGATGGAAATGATCATCAACCAACCCGATGAACCGTTGTTCATGTTGGCACAAAAGCTGGGGGTGAAACAGAAACAGAAACAGAATTACAAGTTGCGTAGGGCAAACCGCCCTGTTGCAACGACATACATGAGTGAATCGTTGTCCCAACGTTGGAAGCAAGGCAAAAGCCTCTTTCTGTATGCATCTCCTAAAAAACGAAATGTCCTAAAAATAAAAAGATCTCTTACATCTCTGAAACCTAAAATACCCGATCGAGACTCGAGAAAGAGCCCAAACCTCGAAACAAAAGCACCACAAACACCAGAATCGGTCGCTGCAAACACAGAAGACCAAAGCGAGCGCCCGACAACGAAAAAATAACCAAGAACACAAACGTCCACAAAACGTCCCGAGTGTAGGACTAGAACTCATCATCCAAACCCAGAACTCAATCCTCCTCAGAGCAAAGAACCTCCAAATAACCATCTGGATATTCCCACACGCTCTCATCACCATATTGATGAAACAAATGTTCATCTAACGTTTCCAATCGTGACCGACTCAGAAACAGAAACAGAATTACAAGTTGCGTAGGGCAAACCGCCCTGTTGCAACGACATACATGAGTGAAGCGTGTCCCAACGTTCGAAGCAAGGCAAAAGCCTCTGAATGTAATCAACTCCTAAATGAACAAAATCTCCTAAAACAAAAAAAGATCTCCAACGTCTCTGAAACCAGAAATCCCCAATCGAAACTCAAGAAAGAGCCCAAACGTCAAAACATAAAACCAAACACAAGAATCGGTCGCTTCCAACTCAGAAAACCATAGCGAGCGCCCAACAAACAGAGCAAACAACAAAGAACATCAACTTCCCCATCAAACGAAACATCCAGAACAACGAAAAACAAACACCACCAGTCGCTACAAGCTCACAACGAGCGAGCGTCCAACCACTCCCTACGCAAGGCGAGCGCCCGGCGAATATGAACAGCCACACGAACCTGCCCCGGACAATTAAACAAACGAAACAGAGAGCCACGACTCTCTTCCACGACCGAGTTCACACGCAACCGCACATAAAGCGGACAAGCAAAAAGAAAATGCACCTCGTTTTCAGGCGTCGAAACCCCAGCATCCAAACAGAACGGACAATACCTCTCGTTCAAAGGCACGTCTCTATCACTCAAGTCCACAGCATCGATCTCCAAACCGTGAAGACGAGCCCGAAAACGCACCCAAGTCGTACGCAAACCCAAATCCGTAAAAGAAGACAACGCGTTCGTGTAACAAAACGTCGGTTTGAACCGATTGTAATACGCCACGATACGCGGATGTCGAGAACGCAACTGACCCACAATATCTGCCTTGTAGGCACGCGCCCAGGTCGCCACGTCCACCTCCACAAACCCATCGAACTGTGGAACAGAGCGTCTCACCATATCACGAAACTGGACCCACCAAGAACGCCGAGAATCCGGCTGACCACGCAACCAGAACAGCATCGCCCGCGTGGGATGCGTCGCCGGCAATTGCATCAGTCGATTCCAAAACTTCAACGCATTCCGGTACAAATAAAACGACTCCTGAAGTACTCATCCCTAGCAAGCTTATAAGAAGAGACAGACCCCGATATCTGGGTGTTCAAATGAGAACGTGCATCAACCACCTCCCGAGACGATGGCAAGCCCTCTTACAAATCCACATGCGAGTAAAGCATTTTTAACTCAGCCCGTGACTCTATGAAACGACGTCCTTGCGCAAGCACAGAAGCATGTAATGTGACATAATTAGGCCACGATGTACCAGCAGCAGGCATCTCCCCCATCAGAGATCGACTAGAAGCCACACTTGGTGGGGCTGACCCTGACCGCTCACCATCAGCCACACCAGATGCAAGATCGGCCAATGCAACTGTAGCGCGCAATGTTGTCAACAAAGCCTGTTGAGTGTTCATCTCACTGATCCATTCGGATCGCAAGGAGATGGTCTCTTCAGTTGTTGGCAAAGCATCCACACGTGTCAAAGCCACCTCATATCGCGATAACTGTGCTTCCGCCGAAAGCAACTTCGATTCAAGTGAAGAAAGCCCAGACGTAACACTCTCCATAGCATCCTTTTGGGTTGCGAAAGCCACATCAGTCTCAACGAATCCCTCCACCAATGTGTTTGGTACCAGAGAACTGCGATCTGTCTGAGTACACATGTCAGCAAACACTGCAGCACCCAACATACAAAGAAGCTCAGTGAGGATGTTTTCCTCGCGCCCAGAAACCTCTTGTCGGTGTCGAAACAGAATTTTCGTGGATTTTGGTGACTTGGGGTTTGTTGTACAAGGCGCGGCGGTCTGGTGCTTTGTTGATTCTGTTATCGCTGGATTTGGAGAAGGCGTACGATAGCGTTAGCCATTCGCGATTGTGGCTGCACTTGCGGAGGTTGGGCCTGGCTGATCCCTTTTTTGTTGTACTGACGTTCATGTACGAGAACTCGACGGCGGTGGTTCGTGGGACGAAGGGGTGCACGGCGCCGTTTGGAATCGGCAGGGGCGTTCGTCAGGGCTGTCCGTTCAGTCCGCTGCTTTTCACGTTATATCATGACAACTTGCCGCGGCTGCTGGAGGGGGCGCAGGTTAGCCACATCGTTCTGGGTTTGGCGATCATTGTGGCGCTCATCTTTGCGGACGACACGCTGGTGCCGTGCTCGTCTGTGGAGGATGTCTCGGCTGTTGGTGATGTGCTGGGGCAGTATGAGCACGATTGGGGAGTGAAGACGAATCTGGAGAAGACGGAAGGGATGGTGGTGAATGCGCGGGGGCTCACGACTGTGTCTCTCAACGGTGTGGATGTGGAGCTGCAATCGACGATGAAATATTTGGGAGTTTTCTTCAAGGATGGTCCGGGCAACGTGAACGTGTTTGGAAATCATATCGACAGGACTCTGCAAAACGGACAGGCGGCGGTGGGGCGCTTGTTGGCTCGATCCGGGGATCTGGGGCTTCGCGATCCGAAGACGCTTCTGTCTCTGTTTCGCATGTATGTTTTGGGGAAGGTTCAGTATGCGGCGCCAGTTTGGTGCTTCTTCTTGACTCAGGCGCACAAGGATGCGTTCAACGGTTTGCAGATTCGTTTTCTGAAGCGGGTGTTGCGGCTTCCCGTGAGGACGCTTCGCAATGTGGTGTATTTGGAGATGGGTGCTCTGCCGATCCTCTACTACTTCAACAAGAACGCGGTTCGGTTTTGGAATCGTATGATGACTTTGCCTGTCGACCATCCGGCTCGGCAGTTGATCGTTTGGCTCCAATCGGAAGCCACGGTCTCTCAGCGCTCTTGGTGGGTTTTGTTCAAGGATATGGTGCGCCGATTTGCTCCTGGATTCGATGGATCTGGAGAAGTGGACCTTGCGTCGTGGACCGCGGCGTATAAGGCGGACATTGTGGCTCGTCTTCGTTCGGGACATCCTCGTATTGTTGCGTTTTACAACGTGTTCAAGCCGGTGTTCGGCTACTCGAGGGCGCTGTCTTCTTTCGAGGATGTGGGGCTGCGGACGGTGTGGGTGCGTTTTCGTGCGCGTTTGCACGGTTTGGAGATCGACGTGGCGGATCTGCTACGGAGGGATGTGCCTTTGCACGAGCGTTTCTGTCCTTATTGTTTGTCGCAAGGCAACAGGACGGCTGAGAACGAGCGGCATTTCCTGTTCTTTTGTCCGTTGTATTCTGGTTTGCGTGTGGGATCGGTTGTGTCTGAATCGGGGTTTTCGTTGCGTCGTTTGTTCAATTTGCCGGGTCAGTATCGGGTGGCTGTTTACCTTGGTCGGGCGTTGGATTTTCGAGCTCAGTGGCTTGAGGCTCAGCCGTGACGTGGTTTTTGTTTGTTTGTTTTGTGTTTGTTTGTTTCGTTTTGTTTGTTGGTCGTTTGTGGTGGGCGTTTGACAGTACAAGGATACAAGGATTACAAGTTGCGTAGGGCAAACCGCCCTGTTGCAACGACATACATGAGTGAATCGTGTCCCAACGTTCGAAGCAAGGCAAAAGCCTCTGAATGTAATGTTTGACAGTAGTTTTCGCTCTCCTTTTGGTTGTTGCTTGGTGTTCCGGGTTTCTTTTTCTTGGGAACGTTTTTTGGCAATACTTTCTGATACATTGATTCCTTAGTGATGGGTCTCTCGTTGATTGTACTGGGGTTTTATTGGAGACTTCATCTTCTGTGGACTTTTGGACATGGCTGAGACATTGTATGTGGTTGCAACAGGGCGGATTGGCCCTTCGCAACATGTAATTTCTGTTTCTGTTTCTGAAACAGAAACAGAAACAGAAATTACATGTGTCGAAACCGGTGGCCTGGTCGAAAAGAGAGCCCCTTGGGTGTCCAGATATATTTTGGAGTCGTTCTTGTCGACCAGACCATCGTTTTTGATGCGACGATAACACCCAACTGAAGGCAAGAATCGAAAAGCCATCTGTTTTTTTCAGCGAGATCTGTACCATCTTTCAAGTAACAACTTTTTTCGACCAGCGGAACTTTGGCTCTTGGGGGTCTGTTTCTTCGCTCTTGCGGCTTGCCATCGTGAAGAGTTGTGTCAGTCGCGTGTTGGGTGCGTGCTGGCTGAGTCGATTGAAACAGAAACAGAAACAGAAATTACATGTTGCGAAGGGCCAATCCGCCCTGTTGCAACCACACACAATGTCTCAGCCATGTCCAAAAGTCCACAGAAGATGAAGTCTCCAATAAAACCCCAGTACAATCAACGAGAGACCCATCACTAAGGAATCAATGTATCAGAAAGTATTGCCAAAAAACGTTCCCAAGAAAAAGAAACCCGGAACACCGATTGAGTCGTTGTGGGAAGGATTTTGACTTCCTGACGTCTTGGTAAAAGTAGAAAACGTCGTTAGTGCTGGGTATAAACTTGGACGTCAGTACTTTTTGACAAAGGGCGTTCGCTATTGTGTGCAAGGAAGGACTCGAGTTGATTTGTCGGCACAGTTGGCCACTGGGTGCCTTTGTCCCAAAGTGGAACAGTGAAAGGCGACAGAAACACTCGTGGCGGAGTCGGACAGAGAAAGAGAGCGCCACTACGTGTTGACACGAACGAAAGGGTAATCAAAACAAGTCGTGGTCGCTGAAAAGGTCGCCACTCCGGCGTGGGTGGTCGACACTCGTCGTGACTGGAGGACACCAAAGCGAACGATCTGCGGGACACCAAAACGAACGATCTGCGGGACAGAAAAAGAAAAAAGGAAGTACGTGGTCTTGGTCTTGGACTAACAAACAGGACAAGGAATAGTCGTCCACGAAAAACAATCCTCAATTTCCCCGTGCACCACAAACCACAAAGCTCACTCACAGACCAACTCCTTTTTTCAGCAAGGACCTTTGCTCACGCTGAGGCTTTTCTGACGAAAGTTTTTATTTATGATGTCTGCAATAATGGACGACGAGTTTATGACGGAAAATCGTTGGGGCAGTCCCACCCAAGAACACGGACACACATGAACACTAAATAATAAAATACAGCATCTTAAAATTCTTGTAATTCTGTTTCTGTTTCATCTTAAAATAAAAACCAGAATTGTCCCAATAAACACAGCCATTGTTTTGATAGAATCATTTTGCCTTCTCAAAGAAGAATATCCCAGTTTGGCTTTTCGGAGCCAGAGAGCGACAAAAACCCATAAAATCCATAAAAACCCATTTATCCAAACTTCCTAATGTAATTCAAAAAGCCGATAGACCGGGCGGGTGGGTGGGAGAGCAGAAAAGTGGTTAGCAAAACAAATGGCCCGCTTATATCCTTGCTGTGCAGCACTACAGTCGTACAGCGGTGCTGTGCTGTGCATTGTAATGCTGCAATCAGAACCGCACAAACTAAATGTCTGACTGCCACCCTGGCAGCACCAGAACCACCGAATACGCACATCAAATCCTGACCACTCAAACGAGTACAGCTAAGCCAAGTACCTCCACAATCACGAAACTACCCGCCCTGTGCCCAACTGCCGCATAAACTTTTCAACTGACGTTGAAGACATTTATGACGGAAAATCGTTGGGGCAGTCCCACCCAAGAACACGGACACACATGAACACTAAATAATAAAATACAGCATCTTAAAATTCTTGTAATTCTGTTTCTGTTTCATCTTAAAATAAAAACCAGAATTGTCCCAATAAACACAGCCATTGTTTTGATAGAATCATTTTGCCCCATAACCATCGATGCGCGTGATGGGGGCAGGGAGTCCTCGCTCACCAGCACAGCGGAAGATGCCTTCGATCCCGCGAACAAGGAAACAAGGAACAAGCGGGGGCCCAAGGGGTCTGCAGGCGCCGTCAAGTCCACGTTCGGTTAAGCCACCTTGAAGAACCCGCTCCAATGGACCCGAACGTGGACCCTCTACCTGGGATGTCCGTATTGACTGCTGCTGGAGCCCCTCCCTCAGAGCTGGTAGCTCATCCAATCGCCAGAGGCATAATTCTAGAAAACGTGGGCCACGAGAGCCTGATTGCTTTCCCGCACATGGCCTCCTTGTTTTATTGTTTCCTCCTATTACCAAGAATGCCTCGCCGGGCAAATGCCATCGATAGCAGAAATATTAAAATGCACAACAACACGTCGTGCCACACCTCGATAGTGGTGTCATTGGGCAGAGCTGCCAAATACCTCTAGTATGGCTGCCGGGAACGCGTGGAGTCCATCCTCCGTTGCAGGTGCATGTTCACCCGGTCAGCAGCCCATTGACCAGCGACGTGATTATCAGCAAGTTGTACCCAAAAGAGCCACATCAGGCTCGATATCGAATAAAATGTGGAGGTGGCGCTGCTGGACTTCAGAGTGCCACTGGACTTGAAGGTATCACCAGAAACCAGCACCGCCCCTCCTGTTCCTGAGCGTCGGAATGCTCCAAAGTCTTCCCCCACGATACGGAACCAAAAATTTTGCCTCTTTCTTCTCGTTAAGAGGACTTTGCCACACTGTTGGAACGGGATCCCCAGTTGTTTCCTCGTGCCCAAACGTGCAAAACTGTTCCATTGTTTCCAACCACTGCGAAAGCAAAATCACCTGTCGCTCCAGATCGATGGCGATGATTTTGTCGCACCAATAAACCAAAAAACCAACAGGTTACCATCCTGGCAAACCCGTCTTGAAAACGCTCCAGCGCCAATAGCTCGCGCCTGGAGGTGTTTGCCCTCCGAATCTCCCGGGCAGGATCGTCGCCGCATTGGGATTCAGAACTGTGATCAGAGTTGCCTCAGCCATCAGGTCTTGATGCCACCATCGGTCCAACCAACGTGGCACCAACAGCAGGCATGGGAGGGAGTGCTCCAGAAGGTGCTTCACTACTTCTGGAACGTTCTCGATGGGAGGGAACACCCAGTTCCTCTCCGCCCTCCACAGGTCCAAGCTCTGATTCATGCAATTCGTCCCCTCCGTCCCTGGCTCGCGATCCAGACTGTTGAATCTCCCAAGCTGGCGTGTACCCAACGAGGCAAAGCGGTCGATCGTCAGATGAAACCGCTCCTGCAGCTTCTCGAAGATCTTCGGGTTCAACCTGTACTCTTGCTTCTCCGAAAGCCGCGACAGCGCATCCGGGTACACGTTCTGAGCGCTGGGAATCCACTCCACTTGGAAATCAATGTTCATGGCTTCCAATAGCCAATAGAGCCGCTTGTACTCCTGGAACAACGGACTCGAACGCGAACATTGACTCCGTAATATGGCAGCAATCACCTGACTGTCGGTGATGCACTTCAAACGCCGATCCCTGATCTTGTCTTTGAAGGCCTTGACTGCCAAACCCACTGCTTGCAGCTCTCGTAGGTTTATATGCTCTTCCCCCGTCCAGAATCCTGCCGCCAAAGCCATCGGTGGGGCGTCCTCCGAAGCCTTCTCATGGATCTTCAGAGACGCTCCCCATCCCGTCAAGCTGGCATCCACCGCGAGGTCTCCCGAATGAGGTGGCCGCCATATGCACATCGTGGTCTTCTCGGGAGACAGCTGCTCCCAATACCGCAGTGCTGCGATGGCAGGCCGTGAAACCTGCACTCTGGTGCTCCAGTTCTTCTTGCCTTTGAGACAATCGTACAGGTGGCGCAGCCAGAACCTCGTTCCTTTGATTGCGGGGGCGCATGACTGGGCGAAACCCAGAAAAGAATCCAATTTCCTGGCCGGTATGCGACGGCCACTCCTGAGGATCTGCAGTCGCAGGGTCAGAGCATGTTTTCGAAGGCGCTCCAGCCTGTGTGGTGGGAGCACAAACAACGCTGCCTTGCTGTCAACGAGGAACCCCAAATGTTGCAGCTTCTGGCGGGGATCCCACACACACTTGGAGTCCTTCCACGATATCCCCATCTGATCGAATATTCCTCTGATGATTCGACCAAAAATTCTCAACTCTGCAGCCGAGGAATGCATGCAGAGAAAATCATCCAAGTACCACGTCAATCTCACTCTCTTCTCGTTTCTATAACGCTTCCAGTACTCGTATAAAAAATCATCTGTTCCCTCTTTTTTCATTTCTTTTATCATCCCTGGGTTTCTCAAAAACCTGACCAAATTCTTAATCAAATCACAATAAATTTTAGGCGAACCCCTGAATCCAAACGGCAACACCTCGCATTGGAAACGTTCACCATCCACTTCGAATTGAAAGAATTTCTTATGATCTGGATGAATCCCGACGTGAAAAAAGGCGTCCTTCAAATCGAACTTAATCAAAAAATCGTTCTGGCGCAGCATATGAGGCAACGAGCGCAAATCCTCGTAATGCACAGGATAGGGCAACACCTGTGCATTTAAAGGCCTCAGGTCTATTATCAGACGCTGCCCAGTTCTATTCCCAAATTCATCTTTTTTTGGTACCAAAAAAGATCGGCTGACATGAGCCGATTTATCAGGATTATCCACGATGCTAATAGCACCCTTCTCTAGATAATCCTTTCTGATTTCTCTCCATTCTTTTCTTTGAGTTTCTGACTTAAGAAAAGATCCACTGAACTGCTGCGTTCGTGGTACACCATCAAACCGCACTTTCACACCACCTGAGATAACTCGCAGTACCTCTTGCGACGTACAAATTCGTCGCCACTGACTCACATTGCGTCGTACTTTCAATGCAGTCCATTGCGCGGACAGGTCATCTAACCCTTGTGTCCTTGTTTCCACGTCCTCTCCCATGACCCCAGTCAATCTGTTTCCGTTCCTTTTTCCCTTAGTGAGCGCCCTTTGTAGCTCCTGATCCTGTATTCCCGTTTCTTCACAGCACGCAGGTACAGCAGTACAAACCCTAGCTTGCTGGCCCCATCATTTGGCACACCAGAGCAAGGGTTCGGCGCAGCTCAGCACTTGGAGCGAACAGCAGGTGCCTTGGACGTGGTTTTGGGCGAGACAGCGGCTGCGAATTGTCGTTTTGGCCGCTCACAAGCGACCCCTCCACGAATTCGTCGATGTAGTGCCCCAGGTCGCGACCAGGTAGGTGTTGTGCGCGTTGATGAGCCTCTTCCAGAGAGTGTCGCTCCGCACACTGAGATCTCCTTACAAGGAGCCAGCAAAAGGTTGCTGGGCTGCTCGAAGAGCAGAAAAGTGGTTAGCAAAACAAATGGCCCGCTTATATCCTTGCTGTGCAGCACTACAGTCGTACAGCGGTGCTGTGCTGTGCATTGTAATGCTGCAATCAGAACCGCACAAACTAAATGTCTGACTGCGCCGGTTTGGGTGTTCTTTCTGACTCAGCAGCACAAGCGGGAGCTGAACGATCTGTTGGTGCGTTACCTAAAATCGGTGCTACGTCTTCCGACGAGGGCGCTGAAGAATTTCGTGTATTTGGAGTGTGGTGTTTTGCCGGTCACGTTTTATTTGTACCGGAACGCGTTGAAGTTTTGGAATCGCCTGATGCAATTGCCGGCGACGCATCCCACGCGGGCGATGCTGTTCTGGTTGCGTGGTCAGCCGGATTCTCGGCGTTCTTGGTGGGTCCAGTTTCGTGATATGGTGAGACGCTTTGTTCCACAGTTCGATGGGTTTGTGGAGGTGGACGTGGCGACCTGGGCGCGTGCCTATAAGGCAGATATTGTGGGTCAGTTGCGTTCTCGACATCCGCGTATCGTGGCGTATTACAATCGGTTCAAACCGACGTTTTGTTACACGAAGGCGCTGTCTTCTTTTACGGATTTGGGTTTGCGTACGACTTGGGTGCGTTTTCGGGCTCGTCTTCACGGTTTGGAGATCGATGCTGTGGACTTGAGTGATAGAGACGTGCCTTTGAACGAGAGGTATTGTCCGTTTTGTTTGGCCGCTGGGGTTTCGACGCCTGAAAACGAGGTGCATTTTCTTTTTGCTTGTCCGCTTTATGTGCGGTTGCGTGTGAACTCGGTCGTGGAAGAGAGTCGTGGCTCTCTGTTTCGTTTGTTTAATTGTCCGGGGCAGGTTCGTGTGGCTGTTTATATTCGCCGGGCGCTCGCCTTGCGTAGGGAGTGGTTGGACGCTCGTTCGTAGTGGGCTTGTCGCGACTGGTGGTGTTTGTTTTTCGTTGTTCTGGATGTTTCGTTTGATGGGGAAGTTGGTGTTCTTTGTTGTTTGCTTTGTTTGTTGGGCGCTCGCTCTGGGTTTCTGAGTTGGAAGCGACCGATTCTTGTGTTTGGTTTTATGTTTTGACGTTTGGGCTCTTTCTTGAGTTTCGATTGGGGATTTCTGGTTTCAGCGACGTTGGAACTTTTTTGTTTTAGGAGATTTTGTTCATTTAGGAGTTGATTACATTCAGAGGCTTTTGCCTTGCTTCGAACGTTGGGACACAATTCACTCATGTATGTCGTTGCAACAGGGCGGTTTGCCCTACGCAACTTGTAATTCTGTTTCTGTTTCTGTTTCTGTCTGACTGCCACCCTGGCAGCACCAGAACCACCGAATACGCACATCAAATCCTGACCACTCAAACGAGTACAGCTAAGCCAAGTACCTCCACAATCACGAAACTACCCGCCCTGTGCCCAACTGCCGCATAAACTTTTCAACTGACGTTGAAGACATAACCTGATACCCCGACAAGACGGGCAAATCGGGGGGGGACTTCATGCAATTTTGGAATCGGAGGTGGTGCCCGAAAAACAAAAGGCGGATGCGATGGAAATGATCATCAACCAACCCGATGAACCGTTGTTCATGTTGGCACAAAAGCTGGGGGTGAAACAGAAACAGAAACAGAATTACAAGTTGCGTAGGGCAAACCGCCCTGTTGCAACGACATACATGAGTGAATCGTTGTCCCAACGTTGGAAGCAAGGCAAAAGCCTCTTTCTGTATGCATCTCCTAAAAAACGAAATGTCCTAAAAATAAAAAGATCTCTTACATCTCTGAAACCTAAAATACCCGATCGAGACTCGAGAAAGAGCCCAAACCTCGAAACAAAAGCACCACAAACACCAGAATCGGTCGCTGCAAACACAGAAGACCAAAGCGAGCGCCCGACAACGAAAAAATAACCAAGAACACAAACGTCCACAAAACGTCCCGAGTGTAGGACTAGAACTCATCATCCAAACCCAGAACTCAATCCTCCTCAGAGCAAAGAACCTCCAAATAACCATCTGGATATTCCCACACGCTCTCATCACCATATTGATGAAACAAATGTTCATCTAACGTTTCCAATCGTGACCGACTCAGAAACAGAAACAGAATTACAAGTTGCGTAGGGCAAACCGCCCTGTTGCAACGACATACATGAGTGAAGCGTGTCCCAACGTTCGAAGCAAGGCAAAAGCCTCTGAATGTAATCAACTCCTAAATGAACAAAATCTCCTAAAACAAAAAAAGATCTCCAACGTCTCTGAAACCAGAAATCCCCAATCGAAACTCAAGAAAGAGCCCAAACGTCAAAACATAAAACCAAACACAAGAATCGGTCGCTTCCAACTCAGAAAACCATAGCGAGCGCCCAACAAACAGAGCAAACAACAAAGAACATCAACTTCCCCATCAAACGAAACATCCAGAACAACGAAAAACAAACACCACCAGTCGCTACAAGCTCACAACGAGCGAGCGTCCAACCACTCCCTACGCAAGGCGAGCGCCCGGCGAATATGAACAGCCACACGAACCTGCCCCGGACAATTAAACAAACGAAACAGAGAGCCACGACTCTCTTCCACGACCGAGTTCACACGCAACCGCACATAAAGCGGACAAGCAAAAAGAAAATGCACCTCGTTTTCAGGCGTCGAAACCCCAGCATCCAAACAGAACGGACAATACCTCTCGTTCAAAGGCACGTCTCTATCACTCAAGTCCACAGCATCGATCTCCAAACCGTGAAGACGAGCCCGAAAACGCACCCAAGTCGTACGCAAACCCAAATCCGTAAAAGAAGACAACGCGTTCGTGTAACAAAACGTCGGTTTGAACCGATTGTAATACGCCACGATACGCGGATGTCGAGAACGCAACTGACCCACAATATCTGCCTTGTAGGCACGCGCCCAGGTCGCCACGTCCACCTCCACAAACCCATCGAACTGTGGAACAGAGCGTCTCACCATATCACGAAACTGGACCCACCAAGAACGCCGAGAATCCGGCTGACCACGCAACCAGAACAGCATCGCCCGCGTGGGATGCGTCGCCGGCAATTGCATCAGTCGATTCCAAAACTTCAACGCATTCCGGTACAAATAAAACGACTCCTGAAGTACTCATCCCTAGCAAGCTTATAAGAAGAGACAGACCCCGATATCTGGGTGTTCAAATGAGAACGTGCATCAACCACCTCCCGAGACGATGGCAAGCCCTCTTACAAATCCACATGCGAGTAAAGCATTTTTAACTCAGCCCGTGACTCTATGAAACGACGTCCTTGCGCAAGCACAGAAGCATGTAATGTGACATAATTAGGCCACGATGTACCAGCAGCAGGCATCTCCCCCATCAGAGATCGACTAGAAGCCACACTTGGTGGGGCTGACCCTGACCGCTCACCATCAGCCACACCAGATGCAAGATCGGCCAATGCAACTGTAGCGCGCAATGTTGTCAACAAAGCCTGTTGAGTGTTCATCTCACTGATCCATTCGGATCGCAAGGAGATGGTCTCTTCAGTTGTTGGCAAAGCATCCACACGTGTCAAAGCCACCTCATATCGCGATAACTGTGCTTCCGCCGAAAGCAACTTCGATTCAAGTGAAGAAAGCCCAGACGTAACACTCTCCATAGCATCCTTTTGGGTTGCGAAAGCCACATCAGTCTCAACGAATCCCTCCACCAATGTGTTTGGTACCAGAGAACTGCGATCTGTCTGAGTACACATGTCAGCAAACACTGCAGCACCCAACATACAAAGAAGCTCAGTGAGGATGTTTTCCTCGCGCCCAGAAACCTCTTGTCGGTGTCGAAACAGAATTTTCGTGGATTTTGGTGACTTGGGGTTTGTTGTACAAGGCGCGGCGGTCTGGTGCTTTGTTGATTCTGTTATCGCTGGATTTGGAGAAGGCGTACGATAGCGTTAGCCATTCGCGATTGTGGCTGCACTTGCGGAGGTTGGGCCTGGCTGATCCCTTTTTTGTTGTACTGACGTTCATGTACGAGAACTCGACGGCGGTGGTTCGTGGGACGAAGGGGTGCACGGCGCCGTTTGGAATCGGCAGGGGCGTTCGTCAGGGCTGTCCGTTCAGTCCGCTGCTTTTCACGTTATATCATGACAACTTGCCGCGGCTGCTGGAGGGGGCGCAGGTTAGCCACATCGTTCTGGGTTTGGCGATCATTGTGGCGCTCATCTTTGCGGACGACACGCTGGTGCCGTGCTCGTCTGTGGAGGATGTCTCGGCTGTTGGTGATGTGCTGGGGCAGTATGAGCACGATTGGGGAGTGAAGACGAATCTGGAGAAGACGGAAGGGATGGTGGTGAATGCGCGGGGGCTCACGACTGTGTCTCTCAACGGTGTGGATGTGGAGCTGCAATCGACGATGAAATATTTGGGAGTTTTCTTCAAGGATGGTCCGGGCAACGTGAACGTGTTTGGAAATCATATCGACAGGACTCTGCAAAACGGACAGGCGGCGGTGGGGCGCTTGTTGGCTCGATCCGGGGATCTGGGGCTTCGCGATCCGAAGACGCTTCTGTCTCTGTTTCGCATGTATGTTTTGGGGAAGGTTCAGTATGCGGCGCCAGTTTGGTGCTTCTTCTTGACTCAGGCGCACAAGGATGCGTTCAACGGTTTGCAGATTCGTTTTCTGAAGCGGGTGTTGCGGCTTCCCGTGAGGACGCTTCGCAATGTGGTGTATTTGGAGATGGGTGCTCTGCCGATCCTCTACTACTTCAACAAGAACGCGGTTCGGTTTTGGAATCGTATGATGACTTTGCCTGTCGACCATCCGGCTCGGCAGTTGATCGTTTGGCTCCAATCGGAAGCCACGGTCTCTCAGCGCTCTTGGTGGGTTTTGTTCAAGGATATGGTGCGCCGATTTGCTCCTGGATTCGATGGATCTGGAGAAGTGGACCTTGCGTCGTGGACCGCGGCGTATAAGGCGGACATTGTGGCTCGTCTTCGTTCGGGACATCCTCGTATTGTTGCGTTTTACAACGTGTTCAAGCCGGTGTTCGGCTACTCGAGGGCGCTGTCTTCTTTCGAGGATGTGGGGCTGCGGACGGTGTGGGTGCGTTTTCGTGCGCGTTTGCACGGTTTGGAGATCGACGTGGCGGATCTGCTACGGAGGGATGTGCCTTTGCACGAGCGTTTCTGTCCTTATTGTTTGTCGCAAGGCAACAGGACGGCTGAGAACGAGCGGCATTTCCTGTTCTTTTGTCCGTTGTATTCTGGTTTGCGTGTGGGATCGGTTGTGTCTGAATCGGGGTTTTCGTTGCGTCGTTTGTTCAATTTGCCGGGTCAGTATCGGGTGGCTGTTTACCTTGGTCGGGCGTTGGATTTTCGAGCTCAGTGGCTTGAGGCTCAGCCGTGACGTGGTTTTTGTTTGTTTGTTTTGTGTTTGTTTGTTTCGTTTTGTTTGTTGGTCGTTTGTGGTGGGCGTTTGACAGTACAAGGATACAAGGATTACAAGTTGCGTAGGGCAAACCGCCCTGTTGCAACGACATACATGAGTGAATCGTGTCCCAACGTTCGAAGCAAGGCAAAAGCCTCTGAATGTAATGTTTGACAGTAGTTTTCGCTCTCCTTTTGGTTGTTGCTTGGTGTTCCGGGTTTCTTTTTCTTGGGAACGTTTTTTGGCAATACTTTCTGATACATTGATTCCTTAGTGATGGGTCTCTCGTTGATTGTACTGGGGTTTTATTGGAGACTTCATCTTCTGTGGACTTTTGGACATGGCTGAGACATTGTATGTGGTTGCAACAGGGCGGATTGGCCCTTCGCAACATGTAATTTCTGTTTCTGTTTCTGAAACAGAAACAGAAACAGAAATTACATGTGTCGAAACCGGTGGCCTGGTCGAAAAGAGAGCCCCTTGGGTGTCCAGATATATTTTGGAGTCGTTCTTGTCGACCAGACCATCGTTTTTGATGCGACGATAACACCCAACTGAAGGCAAGAATCGAAAAGCCATCTGTTTTTTTCAGCGAGATCTGTACCATCTTTCAAGTAACAACTTTTTTCGACCAGCGGAACTTTGGCTCTTGGGGGTCTGTTTTTTCGCTCTTGCGGCTTGCCATCGTGAAGAGTTGTGTCAGTCGCGTGTTGGGTGCGTGCTGGCTGAGTCGATTGAGTCGTTGTGGGAAGGATTTTGACTTCCTGACGTCTTGGTAAAAGTAGAAAACGTCGTTAGTGCTGGGTATAAACTTGGACGTCAGTACTTTTTGACAAAGGGCGTTCGCTATTGTGTGCAAGGAAGGACTCGAGTTGATTTGTCGGCACAGTTGGCCACTGGGTGCCTTTGTCCCAAAGTGGAACAGTGAAAGGCGACAGAAACACTCGTGGCGGAGTCGGACAGAGAAAGAGAGCGCCACTACGTGTTGACACGAACGAAAGGGTAATCAAAACAAGTCGTGGTCGCTGAAAAGGTCGCCACTCCGGCGTGGGTGGTCGACACTCGTCGTGACTGGAGGACACCAAAGCGAACGATCTGCGGGACACCAAAACGAACGATCTGCGGGACAGAAAAAGAAAAAAGGAAGTACGTGGTCTTGGTCTTGGACTAACAAACAGGACAAGGAATAGTCGTCCACGAAAAACAATCCTCAATTTCCCCGTGCACCACAAACCACAAAGCTCACTCACAGACCAACTCCTTTTTTCAGCAAGGACCTTTGCTCACGCTGAGGCTTTTCTGACGAAAGTTTTTATTTATGATGTCTGCAATAATGGACGACGAGTAACCTGATACCCCGACAAGACGGGCAAATCGGGGGGGGACTTCATGCAATTTTGGAATCGGAGGTGGTGCCCGAAAAACAAAAGGCGGATGCGATGGAAATGATCATCAACCAACCCGATGAACCGTTGTTCATGTTGGCACAAAAGCTGGGGGTGAAACAGAAACAGAAACAGAATTACAAGTTGCGTAGGGCAAACCGCCCTGTTGCAACGACATACATGAGTGAATCGTTGTCCCAACGTTGGAAGCAAGGCAAAAGCCTCTTTCTGTATGCATCTCCTAAAAAACGAAATGTCCTAAAAATAAAAAGATCTCTTACATCTCTGAAACCTGAAAATTTCAGGCTGAAATACCCGATCGAGACTCGAGAAAGAGCCCAAACCTCGAAACAAAAGCACCACAAACACCAGAATCGGTCGCTGCAAACACAGAAGACCAAAGCGAGCGCCCGACAACGAAAAAATAACCAAGAACACAAACGTCCACAAAACGTCCCGAGTGTAGGACTAGAACTCATCATCCAAACCCAGAACTCAATCCTCCTCAGAGCAAAGAACCTCCAAATAACCATCTGGATATTCCCACACGCTCTCATCACCATATTGATGAAACAAATGTTCATCTAACGTTTCCAATCGTGACCGACTCAGAAACAGAAACAGAATTACAAGTTGCGTAGGGCAAACCGCCCTGTTGCAACGACATACATGAGTGAAGCGTGTCCCAACGTTCGAAGCAAGGCAAAAGCCTCTGAATGTAATCAACTCCTACATGAACAAAATCTCCTAAAACAAAAAAAGATCTCCAACGTCTCTGAAACCAGAAATCCCCAATCGAAACTCAAGAAAGAGCCCAAACGTCAAAACATAAAACCAAACACAAGAATCGGTCGCTTCCAACTCAGAAAACCAGAGCGAGCGCCCAACAAACAGAGCAAACAACAAAGAACATCAACTTCCCCATCAAACGAAACATCCAGAACAACGAAAAACAAACACCACCAGTCGCTACAAGCTCACAACGAGCGAGCGTCCAACCACTCCCTACGCAAGGCGAGCGCCCGGCGAATATGAGCAGCCACACGAACCTGCCCCGGACAATCAAACAAACGAAACAGAGAGCCACGACTCTCTTCCACGACCGAGTTCACACGCAACCGCACATAAAGCGGACAAGCAAAAAGAAAATGCACCTCGTTTTCAGGCGTCGAAACCCCAGCATCCAAACAGAACGGACAATACCTCTCGTTCAAAGGCACGTCTCTATCACTCAAGTCCACAGCATCGATCTCCAAACCGTGAAGACGAGCCCGAAAACGCACCCAAGTCGTACGCAAACCCAAATCCGTAAAAGAAGACAACGCGTTCGTGTAACAAAACGTCGGTTTGAACCGATTGTAATACGCCACGATACGCGGATGTCGAGAACGCAACTGACCCACAATATCTGCCTTGTAGGCACGCGCCCAGGTCGCCGCGTCCACCTCCACAAACCCATCGAGCTGTGGAACAGAGCGTCTCACCATATCACGAAACTGGACCCACCAAGAACGCCGAGAATCCGGCTGACCACGCAACCAGAACAGCATCGCCCGCGTGGGATGCGTCGCCGGCAATTGCATCAGTCGATTCCAAAACTTCAACGCATTCCGGTACAAATAAAACGACTCCTGAAGTACTCATCCCTAGCAAGCTTATAAGAAGAGACAGACCCCGATATCTGGGTGTTCAAATGAGAACGTGCATCAACCACCTCCCGAGACGATGGCAAGCCCTCTTACAAATCCACATGCGAGTAAAGCATTTTTAACTCAGCCCGTGACTCTATGAAACGACGTCCTTGCGCAAGCACAGAAGCATGTAATGTGACATAATTAGGCCACGATGTACCAGCAGCAGGCATCTCCCCCATCAGAGATCGACTAGAAGCCACACTTGGTGGGGCTGACCCTGACCGCTCACCATCAGCCACACCAGATGCAAGATCGGCCAATGCAACTGTAGCGCGCAATGTTGTCAACAAAGCCTGTTGAGTGTTCATCTCACTGATCCATTCGGATCGCAAGGAGATGGTCTCTTCAGTTGTTGGCAAAGCATCCACACGTGTCAAAGCCACCTCATATCGCGATAACTGTGCTTCCGCCGAAAGCAACTTCGATTCAAGTGAAGAAAGCCCAGACGTAACACTCTCCATAGCATCCTTTTGGGTTGCGAAAGCCACATCAGTCTCAACGAATCCCTCCACCAATGTGTTTGGTACCAGAGAACTGCGATCTGTCTGAGTACACATGTCAGCAAACACTGCAGCACCCAACATACAAAGAAGCTCAGTGAGGATGTTTTCCTCGCGCCCAGAAACCTCTTGTCGGTGTCGAAACCGGTGGCCTGGTCGAAAAGAGAGCCCCTTGGGTGTCCAGATATATTTTGGAGTCGTTCTTGTCGACCAGACCATCGTTTTTGATGCGACGATAACACCCAACTGAAGGCAAGAATCGAAAAGCCATCTGTTTTTTTCAGCGAGATCTGTACCATCTTTCAAGTAACAACTTTTTTCGACCAGCCAGAGGAACTTTGGCTCTTGGGGGTCTGTTTTTTCGCTCTTGCGGCTTGCCATCGTGAAGAGTTGTGTCAGTCGCGTGTTGGGTGGCACCGAACAGGCCGGCAACGGGGCGCGCGTGCTGAAATGTAAATTGGCGATCGAGTACACGTGCCGATTGCATTCTGAGCCGTCGCAAGTGAAGACATTTGGAGGGAGCAATTGAGTGCGACGTGGAATAAGTTCGTCTGATTTTCTTCCTTCCTCCCCACTGTCTCAAGTCACGTCCAATCCAATCAAGCCCCTCGCGCAGCCAAAACCCAAGAACTGCTCAGTCGCTGACGGTCTCTTTTGGGCTGGATCGAGCGCGCGCGTATCAACCTTGAGAAATATTTTCATTGACAATCGTGTTCCGTATTCCGTTGTTGTTGTGGCTTTCAATTACTCGTGAAGCGTTCTTTAGGCATGGTTGGACGTCAAATTTTGGTCGTTCTTTTGGCCACTATGGTTGTCAAGACATCCGCCATTCGAGCCATCCCCGATGCGTTATCAGGTTTGAGCTCCCGTGCCCTCCCTTTTCGGAAAGCACCCACGTCGACAATGCAATTGGATGGTTAAGGATTGCAAAGAGGACCCCGGATCTGGTTGAGCTTTTGGGAGTCCACAGGGTTTCGCACGAGATGTTTATCTGAAAACGCGATGGCGGTGCAGGGAATGAGATCGGTGCTGTCCGTCACTCGAGATCACTTGTCGAGGATGGCGGCTCCGCGGTCGACTGGACATTCGCTGCGGCTTCGGAGCCTGGAGCCCCGTTTCAGGTCGGTGCTGGCTGGAATGAGGACGACGCCAATAGGGAGAAGTTCGGAGGATATGATTTTGGCGATGATGGCCATCGAAGTCAAAGAGGGGTGGACGACAGTGACGAGCGACATCAGCAGCCAGAAGGAGATCAGGCTGGTCTTGACATCATCCCCAGAATTGGAATATGTAAGACTGACTTGCGGCTCCTCTGCAATGTTTTCAACACACACTTGGAAACCACAGTTGAGTTTTGATTTTCTTCCTGTTTCTCCCAGCTGAACCATGTGACAACGGAGCAAAGCTCTTTGGTCAACGGATTCCTAGGCAACGGCAATTTCTACCCTGCAATGGAGGTGCACCAGGAGGTGGATAGCTTCCCATATGAAGGCAGAAATGACGTAGGTGCCAGTTTTTTTGCTGGTTGGATCTTGTTGGCTGACCAGTTTTTGCTTCTAGTGTTTTTTTTTTTTTCTTTCCTTTCCACCAAACCCAAACAAATGTAAAATGGGGCAACCGCTGTTTTGTCAGTGAATCATGTTTGTTTCTTTTTCCGTTGGCCATGATATTGTCGACTGCATAATGTGAGCAAGATATTCTGAAACTTAGAATGAAAGGTGCATTGCAGCCTGGGAAACTGTGCTGCTTTTTCAATCCCACCACGAAAAAAAACAAAAAAAGAAACTCAGCAAGGAATAGGAGAATCTGGGTGAAAAAAGAAAGATTGTGGGCTGAAACATGAAAAAGATGGGCATTATAGGTGGGGAGAAAAAGAAGAACACAGAAATTTCAGGGGGGAAAGAGAGTCCAGCCATTCTGGCAGCTGGGGCCTGGTAGGTTTTTGTATTGCCTTGCATAATCTTAAAAGAAAACTCGATATACACTATTGGCATGTCAAGTTTTGGGCTGCAGTTGGGAAGGGGGGGGGGGGGTGGAGGGCATGGCCCCTGACCCAACATGAGGGAAAAAATACACCAAAAAATGTACACAGTGGGTGGGTAGATAGCTAGGGAAACTCGTGTTTCGATGAGGGTCCATTCTTGTGATGGAATAGTGCCGGATTTTTCTCTTCCTATATTTGGGAATCGTGGGTTATAGGAAATCCTAAGATCACGATGGCCCTTGAAAGGGTCATGCGCATGTCGTACTTGTGTTGGGATGTCGTGATCCTCGTTTTCCAGTTTCTGTACATTTAGTGATCCCTGAGGTGTGGGTATCTGTGATTGAACTGCTGATGAAGAGGTGAAATCTTTGGGTAGAGACAGTGAGGGAATTTTTCCAATCCGTTTCCGCTACAAAACTATTTCTGGTTGTTAGAGCTAGATTTTTTCTTATTTGCTTAAGAGTCCTCTGTCCCCATTTGGAAAAACAAATGAAGAGAAAGGGAGACCAAGAAAAACCCTCAGCAATTATTTTCAGTTCTATCCTATGTTCGTAGTCGAATTTTCTTGCAGTTCTTTTCCGTTTTGGTTTTTTCTCTTGGGGGTTTGAGGGACAAAGAAAATGAAGGGAAGAAAAAACCAATACAGCAAATGGAGAGTGTTGTCAGAAGAAGCATAGTACAAACGTAGGATTAAGGGAAATTGTTGAGCATAAAAACAAAAACAGATCTAGAAAAAGGTTGCTGATGTGAGTAGGGGATAGTGATGGATCATATTGATAAAAGTATCTTGATTTGGAGTTTGGCTGTCCACCTGGAAGTTGGGCCAAAAAAATAACGAAGAGATTGTGCTTGTTGATTTTAATGATTTCATAGAGAGGTGAATGAAAGCCAACTGCCATTTCCAAAAAAAACAGTGCTTGTTTAGTTCATTTATGCTGCGAGATCTGTTTGTGTCTTTCCCTCTCTATTTTTATTTTCTGTTTAATGAAACAGACTGCGAAAATTTCCCTGTCTGGTTGTATGTTGCTGGTGGAAACTTGCCTTGTTCTGGCCTATCTTGTTATGGGGGGCTGCCATTTTTCCATTTATGTGATAGTTCGAGCTGAAATTGATAGATGGTTAAATACAAATTATCAGAAACTGCACGAATCGGAGAGAATGGTTGTTGGATTATCTTTCCATGGACGAGGGAATAAGTGGGGGGGGGGGTTCATTTAGCTTGTTTACTAGTGCATAATTTAATTTGGCAATACACTTGTGTGTATACCTCTTTGTGTTTGCCACCGATGCTGTTTTCGGGGTCAACATGTCTATTTGAAAAAATTGGAAGAAAGTGAATAAAAAGGGCGGTATAGAGATTGCTCACTTCAGGAGGAGGAAGGGGTGGGGGCGTACCGGGGGAGACGAGAAATGGGATGTTGTCTGCTGCTGGTTGCGTGTATCTATGCAAAAAAATTTTGACAGTGATAACACAGATAGAAGAAACAATGAGTAAGATGTGCGTGGACTCTGAATTCGTGTAGAGTATTCGTCCTGCCTTATTTTTGTTGTTGGCACAGAATGCTCGGCCTTGTGAAGATTTTGATGAGTACATGTATATGAATTCAGCATATTTCTTCAGCAGTCTCACAATTCACAACACTAGATTGGCGGAGGAGAAATCGAAAGAAAACGACAAGACGATGCTTGGAAATAAGGAATTCTGGATGTAGATTTCAACGGTTATGGAGATCAAAAGAATGATGCAAAGATTTGATTTCGTAGTTGCTTAGTACTACCCCAACAGGAGGCAGCTGCCACACAAGCAGAAGGTCAGGCGTGGCAATGCCGAACTGTTGCTGTGATCTCTCTTGCCAATCAGCTCAGATCATTGGGCTTTTTCAAACAGACCAAGCTCATTCCTGTCTAAATAAAGTATGAGCATCATTTCCACAATATTACTTATTGGGCCACCTCAGCAGAAAACCAAGAAAATCTCACATTACATACTAGATACATACTCTTGTTTTGGAGGGTCCTACACCAGGGATGTTGCCAGGAGAGGCTTCAGTTTTTGAGAATCATTATCATATGTTTCCTTGCCTTCATTCTTTAGGTAATTCATTTCCCCCTCCTAAACCAAAAGCCTGGGCTTTACAGCCCTCCTACTGAAGTCTACACCACCACTTCAGCATGTACATTTTTGTGCAAAGTCCCAAAGGCTGAAAATTCGTTTCTTCAGTCCCACAGCCGTTTGACACTTCCTGCGATACCAGGCCCAGAAACAGCAAGCCGAGTGAGACCAATTGCAGCTGCAGCACTCACACCAAGCATTCCCCACCTGGAGAGTCCTGAATTTCACAAACAGATTTCACCTACAATCCAGCAACGCCTCCAGCAACAAGATATGTGCATAGACAAATGGCCTTACCACGAACTGAACGGGGAACATAGTCAGAGATAACGCAGTTCATGGAGACGTGTGAATGCAGTGTGATCACAGGCACCAGTGCCAAATCAGTCACCATGGCCACAGAGCTGTCCTGTACACAAAGATTCAAAAAAAATGTCATCATCAAGAAAAACAGCATCAAAAACATAATGGTTTCAAACGGATGTGCCCCCCCCCAAAAAAAATAAAAATAATAGAACAAGAAAGGAACATCAAATCAAATCTTGCTCTGTTTGGTGTCCCTCCTGTTGCATCAAGGAAATTCACTATGTATTCTCCATCAGCCATTCAGGCCGATTGTTTCCTGTGCGAATTGACTGGCAATCCCTGAAAAATGGAGCATTACCTGGGGTGAGAGAATTGCCAATGGTACAAGGCCTGGCAGATAAACAAGCTTCCGTCAGACCACAGAAACAGAAGAAAACAAGTACCAAAGAAGGAAAAGCGTACTGTTGCTGTTGAAAATGTTGTTGCACAAAGGGTCGAAAAGGGTTGCACACATTGGAAGCTTCACCCAGCTTGGGTAAGGACGCGTCGATACAATACTTTTGCTGAAACTCTTACCCGCCAAAGCTTTCCCGCTGTGTTCATAGAGTCGATGAACTGCCGGACCAGCGGAGTCAGCTGCAGTTTGAAGCCAAAATGGAAACCAACTCAGCTGCAACAAGGGATGTCTTTCCCGTACCCAAGGACAAGAAACAGTTTTCTTTCTCCACCCTTTTTCTTGCACTTGTTCTTGATAACATTACCAGCGAGAACTTTTTGGAGCATCGACATTCTGTACTTTCACTGTTGGCAGCTGGGAGGCAAGACTCCTTCCTACGATGGTATGGGGTGGGGGACGTCTTCAGGTGGGGACATTTTTACGAGATGGACAGAATCGTGCGAACACGCGCGTCACACTAATGACGTTTACTAATGAGGTTTTCAATCAATTAATCAATTACAGCAAAAAGAGGCCATCACCCCCCATAATGCCAGAGTAATTCAAGGTAAGAACAACAAAAACAAAACCCACCCAAGAAAATGGACAAAGAAAATCCCACTGTTCCAAAGAAAAAATGATTGAGCTAAAAGAGATTAAGCTAATGAGGTTTTCACTGAACAAGTCATTAAATCAAGACTCGACAAAAACGATTCCAATGTCAGGCAAATTTTTATTGGAGGAAAGAGGGGGTTTTGCTCTTCAGCATCCATAAAGGGTGATGGCCTCTTTTTGCTATAATGTAATTGATTGATTGTTCAGCATCCAAGGTTTTTTCTACCAGTCTCAGTACTGAATCCACTATTGATAGGGACAGGAGGGGTGAGCTCCACCCGTATTGTACAATCATTAGAATCCTCGATCGTAGAAGACATCATATCACAACAGTAACAATAAATTTGAGCCCATCTGCGGTGGACCTGTCAGATTCCACCAGCAAAAATTTTCCAACCTTTTCTTGACAGAAAACCGCCCCCCCCAGCAAAATTTGAGGGATCATTACATGAAAACCCTTTGAATGAGAAAAAAAGAAACCAAAAAGAAGCAAACAGCATTATCTGAGCATCATCTTAACAAATAATGCAACATCTCTAAACTCTCTTATTAATATTGGCAATCAATATATAACATCAACTGTGTTTCAATTTTCCTTTCCTATTGATTCACTCTTTTAATCTTTTTTTAATTTTCCTTTTCCCCAAACAATATTGTCGAAGCTAGCCCCTCCCCCCCAAAAAACAAAGAAAATATTGTTTTTCATACAAAAACCCTCCTTGTGGTGTTTTCGATGAAATGCTTGAAAGAAAAACATAGCCTGAACAACCATAGAGAGTTCATTTCTGTTTCCTCTCCCCTTGTTTCTTCAAAAGTTCAAAACACAAATCATACTGTGGTGATTGTTCCACGATGACTATAATATCAAAACCCTCCCATTTTTTGTTTTTTTTTCTTCCAGGTTTTTTTTTTCCTTTTTTTCAAGTTTTTTTCTTCCTTTTTCTTTACCCCCCTCATGCAGATTCTCCACACAAACTTTGGAGGGGAAAAAAAAGAAGCCCAAACGAGGGTTTTTTTCTTCTCCTTCAGACAATGTCTCCATACAGTTTCTTTTCACGCACCCAAGCCATGACCTATCTTCACATCTGGATAACTAGGTCCATCCAATATCCTCTTCCCCTATGCGCATTCTCATAGCTACTGCATTTGACCACAAAACCTCGAACAACACATTCGTGAGGTTCTAACGCTTGTCAGTCGAGCAACTGTGATGTCTTCTATCATTGACCATGTCGCTACTGAAGTTTTTCAGATCGAACACAGATTCGTCTGAAAAAATTTGAATGACAACACAGTAAAAAAAAAAAAGAAAGAAAGCCTCTTTGTGATGTACACCCCACTGCTTGCTTGCTTGTGAATGTTTCCAAGACCCAACCCCCAAATGCCACACACATAGAAAAATATAACTCTTCCTGTCACTGATGGAGCCATTGGTTTGCCAGTCAAAGTTTGCAATTCCCCCCAAAAAAACAACAACAGGTGTCATTTTCCCTCTTTTCCTCTTTCAACCACCCAACAAGTTCTAGAAACCCCCAAATTCCCACAGTATTTACTGTTAAAAAAAAGCACGAGCACAACAAAGAAAAAACACCACTTTCCTCTCCAAGGTAAAAACCCACCACAACCCATCGTGATTTCTCTGTAGCTTATTTTTTCCCAAACCCCGAGTCCAGCACGGCACGCTGTGGTGACAGAAACAAAACACCTGCACACTCTTTAACCATACCTATCTGCACCCATGTACATAGAAACCCCTGTCCTTTTTCACCCCTCTTTTCTTTAGCAAAATCGAGCACCTCCTCTTAGACAAAAAAAGGTGCACACAAATAGGTCCACACACAAAATCCTTGATTCCTCTCTTTTCCTTTACCAAAACCACTTTCTCTTTGACATCATTACTTGCCGCTTTCCATCCCCTTCACACATGTTTTTTTTAAAAGAGGAGAAAACCCCTCTGGCAATGCTGGATAACAATCACGAAATCTAAAACGGCTTCAAGGGAAACCTTGCCATAAAAGAAGCCCCCCTCCCCTTCCCTTCCTACTAAAACAACAAGCGAAAATGTCCATCCTTTCGCATATTTGCCAAACGCTTCCCCATGTTCCATTCCAGAGTGCACAGATCAGTTAGCCTACATTGCGTAATGCCCAAAGCAAACAGAGGAAATAATATACAGGTGCGTGTGTGTCTATATATCGAAAAGCGGAATGAGCGGAGTGGTGGGTTTGACAAAGAGAAAAGACAACGAAATCTGAAGTTAAGATGTGAGAAAAATCAGATGCCAGCCACTTTCCCAGCATTGATGTCATTGTGCACTTGTTTTAGTCTCTTCAGGATCGTCTTGAAGTCTGGTCGTCTGATAAAGCAAAAAAAAAAGAAAAACATTTAACATCTCCGGAAAAGCAGCTGGAAAAGACCCACATCCACTACACAAATGAGTTTTCAGCCTTGATTCACATATGGCTTTCTCTGGAGAAGTATACGAATCTTCCTTTT